>CM058239.1:60565042-61815042 GCA_030180135.1 Orychophragmus violaceus
TCTCTCTCTCTCTCTCTCTCTCTCTCTCTCTCTCTCTCTCTCTCTCTCTTTCGCTGTTGAGATTATTTCTTAATCTAGAGTCGGTGAAGCTTTTGTACTGTGAAGTTTGCTCACTCTTATGTCAAGACCCCTAATTTTTGAAAATCAATAGAAACGAAGCCCAACTCTTTGAATTCTATACACATTCATGAGCAAATAATCAATTGCGTTCGAAAGAAGCAAATAATGGATGAAGAAACTGCTATTTTACAGAGAGTATCAAAGAAGAAACTGCTGAATTTTTATGCCTTGATTTGGTTTTGTTAAATTTGTTTTTAGATTTTCGTAAAAGAAAACAAATTAAAAATGTCCAATTTCAATACATAATCTCTCTCATGACTTGTGATATATATATATTATTATACTAGTATTCTGGCCCGTGCGTTGCACAGGCATTACGTTTCAATCTATTTATTTTTAAAAATATTTCATAGTATGATTAACAATGAATAATAACCTAAAATATTGTATATTATAGTTTACATTAATAATGTGTTACATAGTTATATTTTGAGCTAAAATATAATGAAACTCAACAACTTAAAATTTAGGATATAAAAGAAGTAACATCACAGTCGATCAACAAAAAAAAAGTGAACATCATACAACAAAACACTATCACAATCGAACCTCCGCACGTGCGCGAGATAAAATTTCTAGTAATAGTAATAACATAAATGTAATCAGAGTAACTACGATGAGAGAACCAACTTGCTAAAACTTAAAAACAAAATAAATATATTTTTAATAATATAATATAAATATACTCATTATAGTAACATAAATGTAATCAAAGTTTTGATCAAACAAAAAATTGTAATAAAACTAAATAACATAATAAATATACTTACCGGTTTGAAAAAAAAATAAAAACATGGTAATCATAAGTCATCATGTCATTATAAAAAAAAATATTGAATAAAATAACCATTTGCCGCGTTCTGATGAAATGTAATACCATATGTTTTAATGTTTATGATACAATATGATAAATGTCTAACCGTTAACGGATCAATAGAGCCGTCGAACACATTCGGATACGATGCTTCAAATTAAAAAAAAATTACTTATTGACACAAAATATAATATTTTTTATAAAATATATTGTGACAAAAGATATAATTGAAAATATAAAATCTAATTTCTTTTAAGAATATCGATGGAAATAAGTGGTCTCGGAAAGTTTTAAAAAATTTAGCGCTAGTTTTGTTTTGGTTTCAAACGGCAAAATTATATAGCATCTGTATATACGGCAAAATTTAAACGTCCTCTTATAATTTTTTTCCTCTCTTTAATAGATCCCATGATCGGATGATCCTCTGAAATTGCATTTGTGTTGTAATAAAGATTATCCTAGGATGGAATTACAATCATTGAATGAATATTTGAATCGAGTGTTAAAATTGGATATAAAGGAAATTCAATCTTAAACCATGTGTGGATTTCTAGGTAAAGCTTGTTTCATAGTATAAATTAGGCTTGGGTGTTCGGGTTCGGTTCGGGTCTTTCGGGTTTTCGTGTTTTCGGGTATAAGCATATAAGACCCATTCGGATAATTTATAAATTTAGTTCGGGTTCGGTTCGGTTCCATTCGGATTTGGTTCGGGTCCGGGTACCCGAAAAATCATAAAACAAAAATAAAAATTGGTTAATTTGAACAAAAATTTGTTAAATTTAGATAAATATAGCAAGAAATTTCGTATATTTCGTTTATTTTGGATATTTTAGTTATTATGGTCTAAAACTAACCAATATATTTATGTTTGTAATTATAATTTTGTTATATTAAGTCTAAATATAACTAATTTTGGATATATAATTGTAGTTCTGATATTTCGGGTACCCATTCAGTTCTCGGTTCGTGTCGGGTTCGGTTCTGGTTTTTCGGGTATAGAGGTTTAGGACCCATTCGGATATTTCGCCGGTTCGGGTTCGGTTCTTCTTTTTTAGTTCGGGTTCGGTTCGGTATTTCGGTTCCGGGTTTTTTGCCCAATCTTGATCCAGTATGGCAGTGTTTTCATGGGAGATAAAGGTCGCTTTTTCTTGAAAGGAAGTGTAGATGAAATACAAGTAAGAGTTGTTTTCAGTTTTTGGATCCTAAGAAGATAAGAATATTAATGAAACATATATGGGAATAAAAAACTTTAGACACACAAATGAAAAATCGTACAAGTGATTGAGTGGCACCCAAGTGGATCGCTTCAACTTTATCTTCAGAACTTGAAACTTAACTATGCGTATTTTGTAAATAAGAAGATGTCAATAATTTTAGATTTCATATTTATTTTTGTATCGGCATATATTTGTTAATTTTCATATTTCTCAAATCCCCAAAGCTGTGCAATTCGAACTTTGATCTTGCATGGTTAGTCGGTAGGAAAAAACCGAGAAACATGTGTAAAATCTATAGGCATCTGAAAGAGAAATCAAGATCATCAAAATGAATCCAGATTTCTATTACAAAGATAGCAAGATGAAAAAAAGCTAATAAATAAAATTACCTTTAGGCTATAGAAGGATCCAGTGAAGTAACTTCTATGGGAAAACCTCATCCTTTGTTTGTTGTATCTCGAATATATGGAGAAGGTAGTTTTAGCCACCGATTTGAAGAAACCAAAAAAAAAATAGTAGGGAACATGGTGAAAAATATGGAACAGTTAGATATTGGAGATCACTTGGCATATTTTCTAAAAATCATATTTCATATTTATTGTGGATAAATATGTTAAAAAGACAAACTGACACGCTTGATAACCTAAATGTTACTTTTTATTAAGCTAATATGTAAGGATTTTTTTTAAAAAAAATATGTATTAAGAGCTAAGTAAGCGTATAAAGATCTTACGACCAAGTGGAAAGAACACTGATTACCTCTTGAATTGATAAGAAACTTTCTCTTTCTCTGTTGGAATGTACTCCAAAGAAGGATTGTATGATTCCTCGTGCCCTGTAAAGCCCAGATGTACAGATAAACGAGATTTGAAAATGTAATTCCAAGACATAAGCATATAAACAGGTTGGTCAGCAAATAGTTTGCACCTGGCATTTTAGCTTCGGTGGAGGAATATAAGCCAAGTGTTTGCTTTTTTGGTCTAATTTGAATCATCACCCCATAAAAGTTAATACATACGGCTCTTCTTCAGGCTTATCAAACTTGATCAACCCCTTCCTTATTGCACTAACATATTAACAACCTTTTGGCTTCCCATTTTGAGAGGATGAACCTTCGCTTGGGTTCTGGTGCACTTGAACCTACACAACGTCACAATAAGTTTATTTGTAAAGATGAATGATGAAATCACACCAAGTTGCACAGGGTCTATCATTTACCTCCATAATGGATGTAATTCCAATCGAATCAACAAATTGAGTGAAAACATTTTGATGCCCCTGAAATCATCAAAAGCTATCTTTAGAAACATACCCGGTGCAAATATCTCATAAGAAACCCAGATTTTGACAATGTAATCGAAATTGGTTGGGGCAACAAATAAAATATTTTCAAAAGTTAAATTGAACCATATAGTCACTCAAACTGGTGTACAACAGAGACAGACGCCATTTTAAGCTTATAATAGATAGTATATACTGAACATCTATTGAGAAGCCAGAAAGAAATCCTTCCGGTACATTACACTTATGTCAATTCCAGATATAATTTCAGAGAAATTCCATAATAATTTCATTGAGCTGAGTTTCAATTCAGCTGAAGCTCAGTGATTTAACACACATTCGATGTAAACAGGAAATTATTGACATAAGATAATATGGAACATTGATGCAAGAAAAGAGAAAACAAAACAAAACTATCAGCCATTCTAAGATAAAGCGGCATTACTTACTTTTATATAATTCATAAGTGTTGCAGTCTTTTTGATCATAAGACATATGACAACCTAAATCAAACAGAGACATGTAAGAACACCTCTGGCAGACCTTAAATTCAGTTGGTCTTTACACATACTTCTTATTAGTAATTAAAAAAGACCTTAGCCTGCCATCAACGCAAAATGAGGACGGTTTGGTTCCAAAAAGGAGAATAGCAAATCCATAAGCTGCAAGATAAAAATAGTATCAAATCCAAATAAAATGGAACAACTTTAGGAAAAGGCAATAGGATGAATGAAAATATACCTTCTCGTCCTCCACCAAAGTCTTAAGAATAACATCAATTTGACATGTGAATATCTCGCAAGAGATAAATGGAAACCTAAGAGAAGAAGAAGGAGAATCCATCATATCTAACAAATAAAAGCATGGGCACTGAAAAGACAAAATAAAAGGCCATGGAAGCACATATTACTTGAAAGCACGTTTGCTATCAGCATCATCCCGAGGTTCTTCACCAATATACCGCAACAGTTGCTTCACTCGAGCTTTATCCCTTAGACTGAAAACACCAATAATGCCTCATTCAGAAAATTTTCCAAAACATACGAATGATGTATCGAACAGCAAATCTGTGGAGACACAAAACACGACTTATTTCTCAGGACACACGATATACAACACGAAAGAGGGGTTAGGGCTCTTTACGCATTAGTTATAATAATTATTTAAAATAAACTATCAATCATGTGTTTAAGAAATAAACAATCCACTGATATACCATTTCTTATATAATTGAATCGATGAGAAATATACATGGTTTGTCAAATCCTCTGATTGGTCTTCAGATTCGTCATTGTCTAAAGCATCATCTATGGAATCTGACATCATCTCAGTCTGAATAGCAGAACTCTGGCGAAACTAATCTCAGATTCACCTGCGTCATAGTTGCTCTCGTCAGAATCATTGTATCTCCTCTTCCTTCTATGCCCTCGACGAAGTACTACTGCGGCTGCTTCTGCTTTTCTTCTTCCTTCTTTGTCTCCTATCTTCCTCTTCCTTATCCGAGCTACTATCACTCCCTTCATATTCACTATTGCTATCGTACGATCTCCTTCGCCTATGCTTTCTCCTAGAGCTCTTACTCTTTTTCTTCCTTGATCTCAAACCGTCAGATTTAGATTCCGACTCTGACTTCCCATGATTAAAATTCACCTTTCATTTCTTTCCCTTTCAGACTATCATCATCCTTTTCAGATCTGGTCGGACTCTTCGTTCTGAGATCTAGGTGGACTCGGCGTGTTATCCCAGAAGCAGAACTTTTCCGATTTCCTCATCTAAAGCTGTTTCTACATAAATTCTATACACGATTCAAATTGATATAACAAAAAATCAATTGCGATTGAAGGAAACATGGTGGAATAATCACCTATTTCCAACTCAAGGAAGACGGTCGAGCAGGATGATAGTCCTAAAGGAGATCTGAATCTGTAATTAACAAAAGCTAAAATAAATAATAAATTTAGTAAAGAGATGAGATCGACTGGAAATACAGTCGGGAAAATCAAGACGACAAACCTGAATCAGCCCGTTTTTAGCTACTCCCAATTTTTCCAGATCCACCGATACATGGAAATAAAGATAAACAAATAAATCCATTGAGATTTCATAGAGTATAAACTGGGATAGTAGGAATTGAAAAAGAAAAAAAAAAGATTGATTTCATACCTTTGATGGGAGAGAGATGAAGAAGGACGAAGATGGTGAGAGCAATGGAATCGTGACGGTTTACAGGAAGAGGAAATTTTTTGTGTGATTTTTTTTTTCTTATTAGTCGCTAGAAACGAAAAATTAAAATGAAGGAGAAGCTGACACATCAGCAAATGCTTACGTGTCGATCTCAGAAGCTATCACTTTTTCTCTCACATCACTTCTGCTTTATATATATTAGATATTATTATTATTATTATTATTATTATTATTATTATTATTATTATTATTATTAGATTTCAAGCCCATACTACGTACGGGCAAAGTATTCCGTGATATTTTTTTTTAAAAAAGTTACATATTTAGTTTAACATGTATCAACACTACATTTATCTTTTCATAACACTCTTCGTCAAATAGTGTATTAACTTCCAATAAATTAAAAATTTTGCTCAAGTCATCCATGAAAAGAACTCGAATTTCATTGGCGTATTTACTTTTCTAAGGATAAGCCATTAAAAAAAAAACTTATTTGTAAATAGCCTATTCTTTATATAATAAACTTGGATATACTTAATGTTACCTTAGTTGCAGACAGTGCTCTGATTTTCCAATTTAAAGCTCTGAAACAATAATATATTTAAATGACATTTTCAACTTGAATAATGCAAAAGAATCGAGGTTATTAATTTGAGAAAAATAGAAAAATAAATTTGAATAGAGAGTAGTTATAATCATGTATTGATTTTTGTTGCAACACTGAAAAAACTGAAAACGAAATATGATGAAGAAGAGAGAGAGAAGAAAAATTAATTGATTGAAATTTGATTGAATATTAAACAATTTGAGGTCGTGTCACGATTTGGAAGTTATAGAGCATGGTGGATCTCTCTTTGTACGCCGAGTATGCCTTATTTAATGGATACAGTTTATGGCTGGCGCATAATATTGTTTACGGAGTTATTTACACTCATGGGCACTTTCTCACTACTTAATTTCATATTAAGGCACTTTCCAACACTAGAGTACTTTGATCTTGTGTATAGTCTCTTATACCCCTAATTTTCATTTGCATTTATTTTATTTTTTTCTTCTTAATCTCCTAATCTCTTACTCTCTTTCCCATATCCTTCTTTTATCATCTTTCTTCTCCATCTTTTTCTCTGGCATCTTTTCACTTTGGCTCTGTCATGACCATTCTTCAATTTTTGCTTCTATATTTCTTTTAAAGTTTGCTAGACTTACTCTTTTAATTTATTTTCGTAGAAACCCTAATCAAAATTACTCTTTTTCTATTTCCTCTTTTCTACTGTCAAAATTAAAAACCTTACATATCTAATTTCGCCAGATCCACGCTTTCAAACATGTTTGGTAAGTAAAATCCGCAATTTCAATGTCATTAATGTTGATCTACAACATTTTGCTAATTTATAGTTACAATCCCACTTGGGGTTAAAATTTTTTTTTGTCAGACATGACTTAGTTGCTTGCTAGATCGAGTTTATACAGTTTAGTTCGAGTCCTTGCAGCTTGTAAACAAATGTTTGCTTGTTATATATAGTCTATATAATGGACAAATTTCGTCTACACAGATTTGTCCATGTTTTGTATTCGTGTACATATATTTTCTTGTTGTGATGTACGTTTTCCTGTACATAGTTATGTGGACACTACTTGATTTAATCGATATACATACATGTTGTTAGATCTATGGACAAGCATCTGTTGACACTGATTTGTCTCGATTCTACATTGATTATGGACAGTGACCGGTGGACATCAAATTGTCCATAGATATGCTTTATGCTTATTAAGCACTATCATTTTCCATGTTCTAGTGGAGAATGATTTGTGTACACCATTTACAACTTAGTTAAAGTTCTCAAATACTTGTAGTTAGTAGATATTAGTAGTTAGTGTCCTCACTGTATATGTGGACAAAGCCCTTAGTGACACATAAGTTTACATGCATGTGCCTCATTTCTGTGTACACTGATCTATGAACATTAATAGATACATCAATAGATATAAGTTACTTGTATTGTTTTTTATGGACATGTTTTCATGTACATTGATCTGTGGATACAATGTATGTAAATTCCTCATATTTCTCATGTTTCTTCGTATAGACAATCACCTGGACAACTTTTGGTGGACATCTCCTCTGATTCGGTCTCAAAGAGTTTGGGGAAATCATGTGAATTGCTATACACAATCGCATTAGTTTGGGAAAATCATGTGGACACGGTTATATATAAATTGATTTATGATTTTTGACTCTTTGTTTTCCACTTATGTGGACTTTTGTAGGTGGATATCTTTTTGTGGATAAAAATGTATACTAATGTGTGCTTATTTATGTTTCTGATTATTTTTTAATATACATTTTCATGTATATTTTGCAGATATATTTTGACTATACACTATTCTTTGTTTGTTTCATTGTACATTGTGACTTCCATAACTTGTCGATATGATTCAATAACACTATTCGTCAAATAGTGTATTAACTTCCAATAAATTAAAATTTTTGCTCAAGTCATCCATGAAAAGAACTCGAATTTCATTGGCGTATTTACTTTTCTAAGGATAAGCCATTAAAAAAAACTTATTTGTAAATAGCCTATTCTTTATATAATAAACTTGGATATACTTAATGTTACCTTAGTTGCAGACAATGCTCTGATTTTCCAATATAAAGCTCTGAAACAATAATATATTTAAATGACATTTTCAACTTGAATAATGCAAAAGAATCGAGGTTATTAATTTGAGAAAAATAGAAAAATGAATTTGAATAGAGAGTAGTTATAATCATGTATTGATTTTTGTTGCAACACTGAAAAAACTGAAAACAAAATATGATGAAGAAGAGAGAGAGAAAGAAAATTAATTGATTGAAAATTTGATTGAATATTAAACAATTTGAGGTCGTGTCACGATTTGGAAGTTATAGAACATGGTGGATCTCTCTTTGTACGCCGAGTATGCCTTATTTAATGGATACAGTTTATGGCTGGCGCATAATATTGTTTACGGGGAGGCTGAGATTCTAAGGAGAACTAAACTGGAAATTTTATTGAGATCCCATACACCAATGATAGCAAGTAGCAGATTGTACGTAGTATTCCAAAGTACACAAACGGAGATACAACTAATTCACTATTACTACTACTGGAAGTTGCCACAGATTCCCAAATAAATCACACAGTGTGATGAGAAGAAAGTACACTTTTACATGGTGTAATTCATATATATTACCAAAACATACCTTCTGAACCACCTCTCTACTTTCAAGATAAGAAGAATGTTAAGCACCTTTTCCTGAACACTGCAAGAAATGTAGGAGAAGAAACACATTAATCAGACCCAAATAATCAAATCAAGAAATTTGATTTAGGCAAGTTGGAACTTCTATTCTCTGTCAGCATTATCAGTCACGATTCTTCTACTAATCTCAAACTGGTGATTTGATCTCTTGGGTCTTACAAACAGACTCACTTCCTTGAATCTGGAATATGACATGTCAAATTACAGATGTAGTTTTAAAAGTAGGACTATTCGAGAATGCAATGTCCATGCTTAGAACAAAGGCTTTTGCTCATGGGCTTGTTTGAAACAAGAAGAGTACAAGAATGGGTTGTGACAGAAAAATTAGGTGATGGTCTCAAGACGAAGCTGATTGCAGAAGTACCTAATGAACATCATATCAGATTCAGAGATAGGTAAGTAGACGTTTCATATTAGATTTGGTCTGAGCCTTAACAGAGTTTGAGCTTACACTGATATTATTATTGTTGAAATCTGTTGCAGAGTGCACTTGCTGGAGATATTACTTGGAGCGTAGCTGTTATTTTGCGGATACTACGACATCATCTGTGGAAAGAACACACTATATGTGTACCTTCTATTGCAGTCAACGGCCTTCTTCGTTGTTGGTTTTGGATTTGTGGGCAAATATGTTCCTACTTCCTCCTAACATATACAGATCAAAGAGTCTCAATATGTTTCAAAATGTTTTTAGTTGATACCATATTGAGAATACCCTCCTTTTTGTTTGGAATGTCTGAGAAAAGTGCTATATATAAACACATGTATTACTACTTGAGTGTTTGTAACACAATAAGTCTCAAATGTAACCAATACAAACTCCTCTTGACCCGGACGCCACACCAGCAAACAATACAAATTATTATTCTTGATCCTGATACTGAAAACATCAACAAAGTAATGAGATTCATAACCAAAGTGACCTAAGCATCATGGTCTTGAATTTTCTTGATTGGGTGAATTGATGTGGAGGATTTTTTGGACATGACTAATGTCACATGAGTTATAATAGCGTTTGTTGAACTCGTGGGTTCACATTAACTACAAATGTAGTTTTAAAGTAGCACTATTATAACTCGTGGATTCACACGGATTAGCCATTAAGAAGAGATTGAAAATTTATACAACGTCATTCCAAGAGAAAAAGGAAGTGAAGAAAGCTTACTTCTTCTTGCGTTCTTTCCTTTTTGACCGACCATCCAAAGAACCAAGTTTCTTTTCGAAACGAAGGTCCTTCATATTATTCCTCTTTCTCTTTTTCTTCTTCTTTTCATCTCCCTTGTTCAACATTGTATCATCTCCATCATTCTCCTGATCAGCGGATGTTGTGTAGCCCTCAGCTTTTATTTCCTCAACCACTTTTGCTTCGGACTTTGTTCCACTCTCAGGCTTGACATTCTGATTATATAATTATCCACCAGAAAAAGAAACAATTTTAAATTCCCATACATGAAACATTTGCGGCGAAAAAGAGCACATTTAAGCAAAGAATGGTGGAGAGTAAACAAATTCATGAAAGGATTGAAAGGAGAGCACTTTCTATGAAGTTTTAATCAGGAATAAAGAGCCAACACCATTATTAAGTTGTTATATAGCAAAAAATTTCAGATTCCACAGCATGTCTTCACTTGATTCAGTGATTAAGCCCATCCAAATTGATATGATTTCCATTTATTACAATGATTAGAACGATAACTATACCTTAGCAGCATCTACTCCGACTTTCTTATTCTTTTCGTTCTTCTCTACAACTTGTTTAGTAAAATCTGAAGGAAGATATTATACAACAAACCGTCACATCGAGAAGTCACAAACACATAATGGCTTAGAAAAATAAAAGGTACCTAAAGTGGAGAGACGGAGAAGTGTAGTTCATGAGAACACGGAGCTTGGAAGGAAGCACATCTTGCTTCCCTTTCCCTCCCATCTCTCTTAACAATTCGAGGAAGCCCTACTTGTTTTCTTAAGCTGCCATCGCTATTGCAAAATCAATTCCCCTGCACCCAATTCATCGTTTAAGAAAACAATAGCAAGAGACTAACAAACCAAAGACATTGAAATTAAGGTGTAATGTTGATAGCAATTACTTGGCGAGTGAGATACAACAGGAAATCCTTGATATCGCTCTTGGTTCCGGCTTGAATGTGGAAACGTAACCTTTGTGTCATGGAGGCCAATCGAAGGGTATTGACAATAGCAGCTGCCGCCTTATCCGGTAACCCAGTTCCAGCCACCGGGGGCACTGTTGTAGAAGACATCGGGTGGGAACTCTTCAGTCGGAAACTGCTATTTTACGGTTTCATGAGTAATTGAAGAAGAAACTGTTGAATCAATAATTTTTTATGGTTTGTTTTTGTTAAAAAAAAATTAGATTTTCGTAAAAAATTAAAATGCCCAAGTTCTATAATGCTGACACGTCATCAAATACTTAGGTGTCAAGAGATGACTTCAAGATTTCTCTCTCATAATTTCTCTTTTATATAAATTAGATTAGATGAGGATTAGTCTACTACTAATTGTTGTGGGATAAATAGTAAAAATTTGCTTTATTAGAATATTTATGATTTTCAAAAGATTTGAGTTATTTGGGTTTTAAAGAAAAAATATATTGAACAGTATTTTTCTTTTACAAAATATTCTTTTGGGCTGGTTCAGATCTCATTTATTTACAGGCCCAGTTTTATAAATCGGATGGAATTAAACAATTTGTCACATATTTTCTCTAAGAGCACCTCCATCGCTGAGTTCCTGCACGAACTCCTAGAAAGAAAAATAATTAAAAATTGTTTTCTCACGTGTACAGTTAAGAGGGAGACTCTAAAAATCCTTAGTTAAGAACCCGGCTCGTCACTGTTCATGTGACGTGGCGAGCCGGGATTGATCTATTTTTTTTTTTTAAATTTCGAAAAAGAAAAATAATTTTAAATTCCTTAAGAAACTTTTGTGAGAGGTCCACGAATGGACATGCTCTAATCTCTTTCTCTGTTCTTGACTTCTTGTTAATTAAACTAGACTTCATTTGTACATACATTTACAAATGGAAATATTTAGACTATTATGAACTCGTTGCCTGGGCTCATTGCTATCTACTTTCACCATCTGCCTATTAAATTAGAATTGTTTTGAATTTATATTATTATTTTTGGTTGATGCAAGACTTCAGAGCATAATAAAAAAGGCTACTAAGCTCAAATGAGTTATACCTGCTCGGTATTCTTACTGACTCGTTTCTGTTTTTTTTTTCTCAAACAATCCTCTCAAGCTGTGACCAATTCATTCTCAAGAACTTACTACATTACACTTAACTTGCTCTAGGATGCTTCGCCACTTTTCTTGGAAACGCAAACTCTCCAAACTTATTCCCAACTTTCTCTTTTGTGATCTTACAACACACATGAGTTTTGCTATTGTAGATTCTCACAGACGAATCAACTTACTCTTGCAGAATTGTCGATCTCCTTGACCATATTTTCATGTTCAGAGCTGCGTGTTTATTTTTCATCAAGAACGCATCAACAAACGGATCCATTCAGGTAATTGTTCCTAACCAAACAAGACATACCACACATGCTGTTTCTTTTGAAGGTAATGGTTCCCGCTGGTGATCTTCTGCTTGGAAGTGCCTTGGCACTCCATTCAATGAACGGAACATCATTGTTTATGTTGTACCCGCTCATCCATGTTTCGGTCATCTAACAAAAGCTCAAAAAAACAACCTTCTTTAAGTGAGAGATACAAAATAAAGCTGATATCCATTCTTTGTCCCAATTTTTCCCTGCAAGACGTGGGTAGACATGTGTTGTGATTTAGGATTGACGAAAGCTACAATATTCGAAACTCCGAGAAGTTTTGGCTGTGGCATTCAAAAAATATCAGTAAAGTCAATTTGATATTGCATGTACATTTATACTAAAACGGAAAACAATTATATAGTCAGCTTACATTTCCAAGTCCTTCAGAAAACATTGCAAAGGAGACATCAGCTCTCTAATTTATAATCTGCAACTTCATAATCACTTTCCCAGAATGTTATCATGATATTAAATCTAGAAATCACATGTCAATATGTAAATAAAAACAAAACTTGATGTGTAATGTAATCCTTAGTCCCAACCCAGGAATTCTCAATATGCAACCCATTTCCAAACTCATGAGACACCACAGGGTGACGAACATCAAAATCGGAATTGCATTTCTTGCATTAGTAAAACGCGATAGATGGCGGATAAAAGAACGGCTTATGCAGATTTCTCACATAGTAATCAACTCCGATTTCTTTGAGATTAAATTTAACACTACCAATGGTGTGTGCTGAGTCAACGAAAAACTGTTCTACACCTTCTTCTCTGCATATCTTAATCAGCTCTTGTACCGGCATCAAAACACATGGGGTTGAAGTTATATGGTCAAGGATTGCTAACCTGACCGTTCTACCATTCACTCTATCTTCTCTAAAGGCCGAGATAATCTCTTCGGCTGAATTTACAGGGAAAAGTGACCTAACCTCAACAGTGGAACCTCCCACGCGCGTGACGTAAGCCTAAATCTGAAACCCACATTAGAACATCACTATGGTGTCTTCCCTTCCGAGAAACACCTTCCAACTTTCTGAAGAACAATAGCCGCGGCTGTGGTCGCTTTATCGACGATCGAGAACTCGAGAAGCAAGCAATCCACGACAGATACCGTTGAAGTGGAACTGTCGGGCTTACGGAGATACCAAAGCTGCCACTCCCGCTGCTCCTCGATAACGGATCCGGGACAGCACCCGGAACTGTTGTTGTTGATTCTGGCAAACCGGTCTGGAGGTGAGCGAACTCGGACCAGATTTCTCACTCGGTTAAGAACCCGAGGTGCAGGTCATCGAATGTAGCTTATGCAGCGGTTGCGGGATCGCGACGACATCAGCGTTAGCCATGGCCGAAAGTAGAAGATGAAGGATTTTAGAGGCTTGAGAGTGGTGAGTGATTCTTCGTGACGATTGCGATGATCTTATGGGGTTAATTGTGGGTGGAAATTTATAAGACGGAAGAGAGAAAGGGAAAGTAGGAGTTAAGACATTAATGAATTGAGTGAGTTGCTGTTACGGTCAGATCCAGTTGAATCTAAAGAGGTGTCTGAAGATATGCAGGAGCTTGAAGGTAGACAAAGATCTTCAAGATTTATCGTAAACAGGCTTTTATTTGTATTGAGCTAGGGCTTGATTTTTATTGGATTCAGGGTAAGATATCATGATTTAATTTGAAGGCCCACAATTTTTGTTTAACGTGGATAGCTAAGAAAACGTTCACGTGGAGAGGAAATGAGTT
This sequence comes from Orychophragmus violaceus, assembly GCA_030180135.1. NCBI lineage: Eukaryota > Viridiplantae > Streptophyta > Magnoliopsida > Brassicales > Brassicaceae > Orychophragmus > Orychophragmus violaceus. The sequence goes on from CM058239.1 coordinate 60,579,259, forward strand.
TTGTGTACGGAGAATTTTAATTATTTTTAAAAAGCCACATAAGATTACCTAGGATGCTGATGTAGAGGGTTTGAGAGGAGATTATATTTTTATCCCATTATATATATGATTCGAAAAACTTTCGCTTGCCTTTCATTTACGGACACAGTTTTATAAGCCGGATGGAATTTGTGATCTATAGAAAAATTTGAGTTTTACTTGATTAAATAATATGAGTCTCATATTTCCTCTAATATGTGTCTATGTTCTTGCAACAATACTTGTGATTTTTTTCAGGAAATTGAGGAAAAGACTAAGCGTTATGCCAAAGGCGAATCTGAGGATTATTATCCTCGTAGTTATCAAGCCATGGAGCTCTGAGATAGTCTTCGGAGATTGATAACCAATACCGGATGGGAGGATAGGATTTTGGAAGGAAAAGTGAACAAAATCTTCATGTTTGAAGACTCCTTGGATTCATATGTTCATACTGGGAATCCACACTTCCTGGTTAATGCATGCTTCTTTTTGGAATCATCAACATCCACATGGCTGAGAATCGATGAGGTGAAGAGTATTCATGCATTGTCATTAAGGTTTAGAATGTTACAAAGAGAGTGGCGATCGACTCAGATGTTGAGTATGTATGGTGACAATTTTGCCATTTCATTAGACTCTTCTGAGAAAATCTTTAAGGAGTGTATGCATAAGAGTCTAGCATATACAACGCACTGCTTTTTGTTTATTCAGTGGATGCACCAGAGAAAACTGAACTTTTCTTCAAAGAGATGTTGAAGAAGGGCATTGTTCCTAGTGATGAAACGTTTAGAGCTCTACTGGCAGGACTCGGTGACTATGACAAGCCGGAAGTAGCACGTGAATATGTGTATACATTGGAGAAGAAATATGGGCTGAAACTGAAACATAGCCACTACGTTCTCTAGTAGATGCAGGGGCGGAGGCAGTGCTAAGGGTGGGTGTGATACCCCGATCTCGGAAAAACTTGATAAAATATTATTATCAAATGTAATAGTATTTTTATCATTAATAAATTGAATTATCTTGCTAAGATATTCATTGGAGCTACTTTTGGAAATTCTTGGGAATTTTCCGAAATATCCGGTTTTTCCGAGAAACCGATAAAATGTTCGGGCGAGTTGGAAAAATAGTTAGACGCCACTAAAAATCATGAAATTTTAACCACAACTCCCTTATTATATTCTGAAGCTATGGTTAAAAGGATTTAGCAAGATTTGATTTCTAGATTAAGTTCTGATTTTTAGATCATTAAGGGCTAATTAGTGACTAAAAATTCAAAATAAATTCTCTAAGGCTTGGGCTTGAACTAGGATATTTTAGGCTAATTCTTAAGCTAATATTGGACCTAATCAAAGCTCAGAATGAAGCATGGGCCACGAAAATGGAGCCCAAGAAATAGAAGCTTCTTAGGTGCATGAATCACCAAAATGTGTTGTCACAAATCCAAGGGTTGCATGAGGAGGCTTACAAATGGATGGTGGGAGATCAAATTCATTGTTCTTGGATGGTTTTTGGTGTAGAAGTCGTGGCCTAAGATGGAGAGGAAGAGGAGACAAGTGTAAGGTGAAGATCTCTTCACTTTTGCTATAAAAAGAGACCCCCACCCCTCACTTTTCCTCACACCAAAACACCAACTCAACAAGAGTGGTAAGAAAGAAGAGAGAAAGAAGAGAGGGAGAGGGGAAGGAGAAGGAGAAGAAGGCGGCCAGAAGAAGAAGGAGGAGGAGGAGAAGCCGAGGAGAGGAGGAGGAGCCGAGAGGAGGAGAAGCCGGAGGGAAGAAGAAGGAGGAGCCGGAGAGAGAGAGAGAGGGAGAGAGAGAGAGAGAGAAGAGAGAGAAGGAGGTTAGAAAGAGTAATAGTAGTGGAGAGTTCGGTTAGTATCGGAGGAGCGGAGAAATATTTCCTAAACGGAGATTTTCCCCGTTCATCCCAAGTACCGACCTTCTCTTCCGTTCTAGGCGGTTTAAAAGAAGGTCCGGAGGTTCGGGGTCAACCACGAAAAAGTATCGGTGAGTTGGGGTTAATTGTTTGATTAATATGTTGTTACTCCGCAGGTTCCCGACATTAAGTTATAATCCAGCGTAAGGTTATAATTAGTGTCGGTTTGGTTAGTATATAATAATGAATATTAGCGTGGATATGATGACTATGCTTGGTTGATTGTTAAATATGATTGTTATTTACTTATAGTAATAATGCGGTTGATATTATTATATAGTATGCGAATGATTGATAATCAAATGAATAACGAGTGACTAAAATACGAGAAAACTATTAAGTAGCGTAATTGTAATGTGATGAATTGTTGATGATTGATTGCTTGATGAGATGCTTTGATTGTTATGATTATTGTGATGTGGTATGTTTGATAGTTTGTTTGATGTGTTAGTGACATGGAGAAATAGTAGGCATATCGGCTTCCCTACCCGATGGATCCTCGGGAGCGTACCGGTCGGTTCACGTACTCTCGGGTCGTGTTACTGGCAGGAGTTAACCTACTGGGTGACGCCGGTAGGTGTGTGGTCCGGAGAATACGGGGTCATGTCCTAGGGCCGGACTGCATGGAATCTCGGGCTATCTAGGGGTAGTCAGAGTCACCGCGTATCGATGGACGGAGAACGGTGTCTTACTCGTTGCACTCCGTGTATATGAGTAAGAGTCGAGGAATTACTACCGTGGCCTATCTGGTGACGGGGCGAGTATTCCGAGGGAATGACGATATTGTCAGGGCCCGTAACATGCATATAATTTAATTATTGTTTTAGTGCTTCGGCTATCTAAGGTTGTTTGCGTAGCTTTCCGTCATTGCTTGTGTTTGGGGTTGGGTTGGGTAGACGGAAAGTGATATTAATAGTTGGGGAATCTCAACTCACTGGGTCGATAGTAGATCGCTCACCCCTCTCTTTTCATCTTTTCAGGTAACCCTTAGGAGTAGCGGAGCACGGGACGTTAGGTCAGCCGGTTTAGACTCGGCGTCTTTTTCGCAAGGATAATTTCAAGTAATAATTGTAACAAGTTTTAAATAAATAATGTCCATGGACCTATTGTGATTCCGCATTTTCTTTATATAACAAACATGTTTTATATCGTTTTAAAATAAAAAAAAATCAATGTGACGGCCCTGGTCCCGACTAAGGAACGGGGGCGTTACAATTTGGTGGTATCAGAGCATGGTTCCAATCATGCTCAAAGGACCTGTGTTTTCAGATTTATCGAGTCAAGTTGAGTCGCGAAAGAGACAGTAGGAAACCGGCCACGTCCTGTTAGGACTTAGTCACTTACCCGTTTATGATGCAGATGGAGGACGGGGCAAACAACAGTGGCGGGCATGGTGTGGGGTCGGAAAGGGGTTCGGATCGCGGAGGAGCCGGACATGAGGAATCAGTCGAAAGATCTAAGTCGCCAGAGAATCTAGGTAACCAGGAAGGACATGCAGACCAGACGCAAGCATCTGCGGAAAAGGACACGGAAGACACTGGATCTAGCAAAGATCGTCAGGAAGAAATACCAAAGGATGACCAAAATACGGTGGGAGGCCAAGACGTAAACCCGGAGCATACCCTGAAGATGCTTCACGAAGTAATGACGCGAGCCATGCAATCACCACAGACTACACCCGATGCAACGACTCGTCCACCATTCCTATCCTTGATCTCCTCCATGAAGAAGATGGGAACTACGCATTTCTCTGGTGGGACTGACCCTTTGATCGCAAATCGATGGATCCGAATGATGGAAAAGAACTTCAAGGCTACAAGATGCCCGGAGGACTACAAGCTGAGCGTGGGAGCCTACTACCTGGACCGAGATGCAGCCGACTGGTGGGAAAGCCGAGAAGCCCAAGTGGGACACGTGGTAAAAACCTGGTTAGCTTTCAAGGAGGAATTTGAGCGCAAGTACTTTACCCCGGAGTCAAAGCGTCGACTACAACGGGACTTTGCTAATCTCGAGCAAGGAAGTAAGTCAGTTCGAGAGTACGAATCCGAGTTCATGCGACTTAAGCGATACGTGGGGAATAATAATGGAGATGAAGAAGCAATGATAACCAACTTTCTGTTCGGACTTCGACCCGAGCTAGAAAGCAGGCTTGCAGTGGGGAACTTCTCAAGCCTCACGGACTTGGTGGAGAAAGCAGTAAGTGTAGAAATCGGGTTATCAGCAGAACGGGCACCACGGGGGAACTTTCACTCAAACCAAGGCGGAAGATCATCAAATCAGCAGGGCCGACACTTTGGACAGAACCATCGTTTCAAGGACAAAGGCAAGCGACCCCAAGGATCAGCAGACTCGTCCAAGGGAGTATCCGTGTGCTTCAACTGCGGTCAGCCTGGTCATATCTCCAAGTACTGCCCGAGGAATGCAGCACAGCACGCATCGCCCGGTCTTACCTGCTTCCGATGTGGTCAGAAGGGCCACTATGCTCGTGAATGTTCAAACCCGATCCCAGCCGCCCCACTCGCCATTCGGCCGCCAGTTCGCCCTATGATTGAGCCTGCCCGCAAGCGTCAAGCCTTAGACGGTAGAATGTATGCGTTAGAAGTAGATAATAATAAGGCCCCAGAGCCCGTTCAGGGTCCGATCACAGGTACGTATGTGCCGGAACCCTGATCCTAGTGTGTTTATCTAAGATGTGTAAAACTATCAATAAATAAAGGTTCTTATCTATTTAAATAAGTATTCTATTGTTTAAACCCAAAAATCAATGTGACAGGAACCATACATGTCGCGGATCGTCCCACGCATGTATTGTTCGATTCGGGAGCCACTCATAGTTTTGTGACCCCGCAAGTAGTCGCTGAAATCGGAGGAAGTTACAAAATAGACAGAGTTAGTGTCGCTGTGTTGACCCCCGGAAAGCAAACCCTCCAAATCGATAAGTGTGTTCGGAATGTCCCGCTAGTCATCAAGGCAAGGAGATTCCTCGTAAATTTGTTAATCACCCCTTTAACACGGTACGAAGTCATCCTTGGAATGGATTGGCTGTCGGGATACCAGGCCCAGTTAGACTGCGGTCGAGGAAGGGTTACCTTCCGTGGAAATGAAATGGAGGAAGTAGTCTACTACGGAATTAACCCTAGTAAGTCGGTGTGCATAATAGCGACTCTTCGAGCTCAAGACTTGATAAAGAATGAAGAAGCATTTTTGGTGACCATCACAGCCGGCGATGAAACCGTCAGCAAAGAAGTTAAGATCGAGGACATCACGATAGTTCAGGAGTTCGAGGATGTATTCGCGCCACTAAAGGAATTACCACCGCAGCGGAGTAATCCTTTCACCATCAACCTGGAACCAGAGGCGAAACCTATCGCAAAGGCTCCTTATCGAATGGCACCAGCAGAGTTGGCGGAACTCAAGAAGCAGCTGGAAGATTTGATCGGGAAAGGCTTCATTCGACCAAGCTCGTCACCATGGGGAGCTCCAGTGCTATTCGTAAAGAAGAAAGATGGGAGCATGAGATTGTGCATCGACTATCGCGGCATCAACAACATCACCATCAAAGATAAATACCCGTTACCACGAATAGATGAACTTTTGGATCAGCTTAAAGGAGCAAGCTGGTTTTCAAAAATAGACTTAGCATCTGGATATCATCAAATCCCTATCGATGAGAAGGACATCATGAAGACGGCGTTTCGAACTCGGTATGGGCAGTTTGAGTTTGTGGTAATGCCTTTTGGGCTTACCAACGCACCAGCAGCCTTTATGCGGTTAATGAATGAAGTTTTCCGTGATTATCTTGATAAGTTTGTTATCATTTTTATTGACGATATTTTGGTTTACTCAAGAACCGAGGAAGAGCATCGGATGCATTTGGCGTTAGTTCTCAAGCGATTGCGGGAGCTGAAGCTATTTGCTAAATTCAGTAAATGTTCGTTCTGGCAAAGAGAAATTGGATTTCTGGGTCATCGCATCTCGGAGCAAGGAGTAGCAGCCGATCCCGAGAAGGTTAAAGCAATCCAGGTGTGGCCTCGACCTACTTCTGTGACGGAAGTTCGGAGTTTCCTTGGTTTGGCAGGATACTATCGGAAGTTCGTCCGCGGATTTTCCTCAATCGCAAAACCATTGACGAAGCTAACAGGGAAAGGCGTTCCCTTTATATGGAGTAAAGACGCAGAAGATGCTTTTGCTAAGTTGAAGGCCTCGTTAACCTCAGCACCAATTTTGGCGTTGCCAGAACCCGGGAAACCCTATACGGTGTATACCGATGCGTCACGAGTTGGGTTGGGGTGTGTCTTAATGCAGGAAGGTAAAGTCATCGCTTATGCATCTCGTCAGTTAAGGAAGCATGAAGAGAATTATCGGATGCACGATTTGGAAATGGCGGCAGTAGTATTCGCGTTGCGTATTTGGAGATCCTATCTCTATGGCGAAAGCATAGAAATATTTACAGACCATCAAAGTCTTAAATACTTATTCACGCAACCGGATCTCAATCTACGACAGCGAAGGTGGATGGAGTTCATCGCAGATTACGATCTCAAGATTAGGTACCACCCGGGAAAAGCTAATGTGGTTGCGGACGCACTTAGCCGGCGAAAAACCAAGGCTAGCATCGAAAGAGAACTCGAACCCTAACTGAAGAACTCAAGTCGGTAAATTTGGCTGCAATGGAAGGTGAAGTGAATGAGCCGTTAGGTCTACATGCTGTAAGGCAGGCAGATTTGGTTCTTCGAATCCGAGAAGAACAGCAGAAGGACGAGAAGATTTTGAAGATCATTGAAGAAATCAGAAATCAAGACAGACCAAACCAAAGCGGTTATCATCTGGCCAATGACGGTACATTACTGCTTAGGGGAAGGATCACAGTTCCAGAGAGTCAAGGGTTGCGAGAAGAAATTCTGAAGGCAGCGCACCATTCTTTGCTTAGCATCCACCCTGGGAGTTCAAAAATGTACAAGGACGTGAGGAGGTACTACCATTGGCCGGGAATGAAGAAGTCGGTAGCTCGATGGGTAGCGCAATGTTCAACTTGTCAGCAGATCAAAGTGGAGCATCAAGTACCCGGTGGTTTACTCCAGAATCTCCCTATTCCACAATGGAAATGGGACTCCATATCAATGGATTTCATCACCGGAATGCCAACGGCAAAAGGAAGGGCCAACAACGCCATCTGGGTAATCGTTGACCGTCTGACAAAGGTGGCACATCTGATTCCGATAAAGGATACATATAAGGTGGAAGCTTTGGCCGAGCTCTATATCGACCAAATCATTCGCCTTCATGGGATTCCAGCAGATATCGTGTCGGATCGGGATCCACGTTTTACATCCGTCTTCTGGAGGGCACTTCAAGAAGCGTTGGGAACGGAGTTGCGAATCAGTACCGCTTATCATCCGGAAACGGACGGCCAGACTGAAAGGACAATCCGGACTATTGAGGACATGTTGCGAATGTGTGCACTTGATTGGGCCGGGAATTGGGAGAAGCATCTACCATTAGTGGAATTCTCGTATAACAACAGCTACCATTCCAGCATCGGAATGTATCCATATGAAGCTTTATATGGACGACCGTGTAGAACTCCACTATGTTGGACCGAGATCGGAGAGCGAGAAATCTTTGGACCCAAGATCATTGATGAGACGACCAGCAAGCTGCAAGTGATTCAAGCTAATATGAAGAAAGCTCAAGACCGGCAAAAGAAATTTGCAGACCAAGCAAGACGTGAAGTTAACTTCGAAGTCGGAGATTGGGTGTATTTAAGGGTCTCATCGCAAAGAAGGGGAGAACGGTTCGGTAAGGTCGGGAAACTTGCAGTTCGCTACATCGGGCCATATCAAGTAATTGGTAAGGTTGGAGAAGTGGCGTACAGACTAGATCTCCCGTCAGACATGCGGATTCACCCGGTGTTCCATGTTTCCATGCTACGAAGATTCATCCGCGACCCAAGAGATGTTGAAACGGAGGAAATAGAGGACCTTCGGCCAAACCTTACCTACACCGAAGGACCCATTCGCATCGGAGAGAGACATATCCGGAAACTCAAGAATAGAGAGATTCCGCAAGTTCAAGTCTTTTGGGGAAAGCAGAACCGTGTAGTCGTCACCTGGGAGGATGAAGCAAGGTTTAGAGAATCGTACCCAGAGTTTTTCTAAGTGTATAGTAAGAAGAAGTTCTAAAACAATAAAGAATTCGGGGACGAATTCTAATAAGGTGGGGAGAATGTGATACCCCGATCTCGGAAAAACTTGATAAAATATTATTATCAAATGTAATAGTATTTTTATCATTAATAAATTGAATTATCTTGCTAAGATATTCATTGGAGCTACTTTTGGAAATTCTTGGGAATTTTCCGAAATATCCGGTTTTTCCGAGAAACCGATAAAATGTTCGGGCGAGTTGGAAAAATAGTTAGACGCCACTAAAAATCATGAAATTTTAACCACAACTCCCTTATTATATTCTGAAGCTATGGTTAAAAGGATTTAGCAAGATTTGATTTCTAGATTAAGTTCTGATTTTTAGATCATTAAGGGCTAATTAGTGACTAAAAATTCAAAATAAATTCTCTAAGGCTTGGGCTTGAACTAGGATATTTTAGGCTAATTCTTAAGCTAATATTGGACCTAATCAAAGCTCAGAATGAAGCATGGGCCACGAAAATGGAGCCCAAGAAATAGAAGCTTCTTAGGTGCATGAATCACCAAAATGTGTTGTCACAAATCCAAGGGTTGCATGAGGAGGCTTACAAATGGATGGTGGGAGATCAAATTCATTGTTCTTGGATGGTTTTTGGTGTAGAAGTCGTGGCCTAAGATGGAGAGGAAGAGGAGACAAGTGTAAGGTGAAGATCTCTTCACTTTTGCTATAAAAAGAGACCCCCACCCCTCACTTTTCCTCACACCAAAACACCAACTCAACAAGAGTGGTAAGAAAGAAGAGAGAAAGAAGAGAGGGAGAGGGGAAGGAGAAGGAGAAGAAGGCGGCCAGAAGAAGAAGGAGGAGGAGGAGAAGCCGAGGAGAGGAGGAGGAGCCGAGAGGAGGAGAAGCCGGAGGGAAGAAGAAGGAGGAGCCGGAGAGAGAGAGAGAGGGAGAGAGAGAGAGAGAGAAGAGAGAGAAGGAGGTTAGAAAGAGTAATAGTAGTGGAGAGTTCGGTTAGTATCGGAGGAGCGGAGAAATATTTCCTAAACGGAGATTTTCCCCGTTCATCCCAAGTACCGACCTTCTCTTCCGTTCTAGGCGGTTTAAAAGAAGGTCCGGAGGTTCGGGGTCAACCACGAAAAAGTATCGGTGAGTTGGGGTTAATTGTTTGATTAATATGTTGTTACTCCGCAGGTTCCCGACATTAAGTTATAATCCAGCGTAAGGTTATAATTAGTGTCGGTTTGGTTAGTATATAATAATGAATATTAGCGTGGATATGATGACTATGCTTGGTTGATTGTTAAATATGATTGTTATTTACTTATAGTAATAATGCGGTTGATATTATTATATAGTATGCGAATGATTGATAATCAAATGAATAACGAGTGACTAAAATACGAGAAAACTATTAAGTAGCGTAATTGTAATGTGATGAATTGTTGATGATTGATTGCTTGATGAGATGCTTTGATTGTTATGATTATTGTGATGTGGTATGTTTGATAGTTTGTTTGATGTGTTAGTGACATGGAGAAATAGTAGGCATATCGGCTTCCCTACCCGATGGATCCTCGGGAGCGTACCGGTCGGTTCACGTACTCTCGGGTCGTGTTACTGGCAGGAGTTAACCTACTGGGTGACGCCGGTAGGTGTGTGGTCCGGAGAATACGGGGTCATGTCCTAGGGCCGGACTGCATGGAATCTCGGGCTATCTAGGGGTAGTCAGAGTCACCGCGTATCGATGGACGGAGAACGGTGTCTTACTCGTTGCACTCCGTGTATATGAGTAAGAGTCGAGGAATTACTACCGTGGCCTATCTGGTGACGGGGCGAGTATTCCGAGGGAATGACGATATTGCCAGGGCCCGTAACATGCATATAATTTAATTATTGTTTTAGTGCTTCGGCTATCTAAGGTTGTTTGCGTAGCTTTCCGTCATTGCTTGTGTTTGGGGTTGGGTTGGGTAGACGGAAAGTGATATTAATAGTTGGGGAATCTCAACTCACTGGGTCGATAGTAGATCGCTCACCCCTCTCTTTTCATCTTTTCAGGTAACCCTTAGGAGTAGCGGAGCACGGGACGTTAGGTCAGCCGGTTTAGACTCGGCGTCTTTTTCGCAAGGATAATTTCAAGTAATAATTGTAACAAGTTTTAAATAAATAATGTCCATGGACCTATTGTGATTCCGCATTTTCTTTATATAACAAACATGTTTTATATCGTTTTAAAATAAAAAAAAATCAATGTGACGGCCCTGGTCCCGACTAAGGAACGGGGGCGTTACAGTGGGGGTCAGCTGACCCCACCCAATTTAAAAAATATTTGTTTATTCTTTAAGCAAAAATCTGTTGACCCCATGAAGAAACAAATTTTGACCCCATAATGTGAATACAAATCTAGAATTTAGAATTTAACTATGTAGCTAGTTTAGTTAAAATTTTGAGTTAGTGGGTTTAGTTTTAATTTAAGCCCAATTGTTGTAATAAAAAAAACTAATAACTTTAATAGCTTCAATTAATATTAATTTAATAATATTTCCAAAAACGTAAGAAAACAAAACCTAAATTTACTAACAAATTTTTTTACCTTTGTGGTCGACAACCTCTTGTCTCGTATGCGTCTGCATGCCTCGGCTCCACCAAGCAACCTTTGCTTGAACTTCAGGTTTTAATCTTTTACCTTTTATGTTATATTTTAATTTATTGTGTTATACTATACCTTTTTTTATTAAAACAGAGATAATTATCATTCATAACTTATATTGACAATTTATGAGAAGATAAAATGTTTGATGATCAGAAAAATCTTAGAGACTTGTCGCGAGTGAAGGTAGAAAATATGAAACATCTTTCTCATCTTTTAGTTTATAGGCTTTTGAAGTTAACTTTGACTTTGCTTGTTGCTACTACAACCGTTGAGAGATATTTTTCAGGAATGAAGACCGTCAAGACAACTTTACGGAATCACATCGGTGATCAGTTTCTAAGTGATTGTCTTATATATTTTATCGAAAAAAATATATTTGAAAATGTAACAAATGAAACCTGATAAAAATGTTTCAAGCTATGGGTGATCATGGAGTCCATTTGTAGTTTTTTCGATAATTATAAAAAAAAAATTGATATTTGTTTATGCCCCTGGTATAAAAAGTTTCTGGCTCCGCCACAGAGTAGATGTGTATGCCCCGAGATTTCTCGGATTATCTCGCCGAAGCTGTTAAAATTGTCAATGAGGTGAAAATAGCAGCAAATCAGATTTCATTCAATAGTATGCTCAGTCAATGTGTCCCTCCTCCAAGTCCTTTCAAAGAGGATCTACCGAAGATTATGGATGATATTACTATTGCTCAAGACCTTGTAACTTACTTGAATGAGAAGAATTTCAAGTATGATGTCCTTGAGAAAACATATTGGAGGCTAGAGAAGTATGGACTGAAGTGGCCCAAGTCAGTTTCAAAGAAGTAAGAAAGAAAGGAGATGAGGTTAATTAATCACTTTTAAAAATTCTGTTTTAGTTAATTCGTGTGTTGTGTAACCATGAAGTGAAATGTGTTTTAGTTCGTTCTTAAATTCTGTTTTGTGAGTTAGTTTGTGTGTTGTGCAACTGAGAACCGTGAAATGAAATGTGTTTTAGTTTGTTCTTAAATTCTGTTTTGTTAGTTAATTCTCTTTGTAAAATTTCATATCTGAAGCCAAAAAGAAAAAATAATCTTTATTTTCCGACGATCATACGTTAAAAATATTTATTTTGTATTTTGATAATACGATTGTCGAAAATGCTGTTAGATAATCCCAAAAAATTCGGTGATTCTTCAGTAACCTTTTATGAAAATTGATACTTTCGGAAAATTTTCGAAAATGTTACATCTTTTGTTTTCAGTTTGCAATAGAAAATTCTCTAGAAATTTTCTCGCATGAAATTCTTGATGGTTTTTTAACAATTTTTGTATTATCATTTTTCAAAACTTCAAATCGTTGTTTTTTGTCGGAAATAGCGATTAATGAAAGCATTGCAAAATATTTTCCACTAAACATTGGACAACTAATTTAGTTCGGATTCATATAACTCGATAGGGGATGGATACTCGGTTACGATTCGGGTTATTTTGATTTTTCAGGTTTAGAATAGCATTTCATTAATTAATACACATTTTTATATATGGATTTGTTTTTATATGTTTTTCTAAGTTTTGTTTCAGTTTTAGGGCAAAACAAAAACAAAAGAAACCAATAAAATGAAAAGAGAGAAAGCGGAAAGAGCAGTCGACAGAGAAGTACTATTAAGTATTTACAAGAGACAAAAAGAAAATTAATCGATACATAACTCTTGGAATCTGATCAAAACAAAAGCTTTTTAATGAATGAGATTTTTACACAAAGAAATCACTTGTTCTTTTTCATTTCTATATATACACGTAGGTAGCAATTTTTATATTTCTCTCAACTCTTCTCTTCATCTATAAACAATTTTTATCTCTCTCAACTCTTCACTTCATCTCTAAACAATTTATTTTTAAGAATTCAGCAAAAACTCTAAAAGGCACATGCTTGTAAAGGATGACTATTTGGAAGTTGTTAATCCAGCAACAAAGGATATGTTTAGTTTTTTTTTTTTTTTTTTCATTTCTTCTATTTGTGTCTATATATATTTTTTTATTTTAAATATCATCTTCTTCTTTTGTTGATTATTAATTAGGAAATTAAAAAGTTCCTTTTTTTGTAGCAAAATTTTTAAGCTACAACACATCTCATGCTGGATTTGGAAGGCCGCGTGTTTTCTAGGTAACATATAAATTGTTATGGATAATTTACTGTGATAGCTATTTTTAATGTCTTAACTTCATTTTCTTTTAATAACAATTTACGAAATACTTTTAATGTATAATATATGCACTAATGATTCACTGCATGTATTTGATGTTAGTTTGACACCTTTGAGTTATGAGAAAATAGAAATGGCGAACAGAGAAGAAAAAGCAGTGGGCTGCTCATTAGGAAAGCGAGGCCCAACAAGGAGAATGCTACATCAAAAAGCCCAAGACAACAACACTGTTTATCTCTCTCGTTCAAACGGTCATAAGGAGATAAAGACTGAGATGGTGAGATCACAGTGTGGTACAATTGCAGGAGTAAAGCTACACAACTCATTCAATCCATTCAAGCCGTTGGGTGTGTATAATTGAAGGTTGTGTGGCTAAGATTAAGACAAGTCTTTTTTGTTTTGTTGCCTTTTAGGGCTTCCTGATTTCCTTTGTCCATAAATACTAACACAATTATAAAGTTGAAATGAAGTGAATGAAAAGTATTTTTCAGAAAATCTCTATCTTCCTTCAAGCTTTATTATTTGACACATGATTTCATTTTGTTGCTTATTAGAATAATTAGTCTACTATTAATTGTTGTGGGTTAGATAGTGGAAATTTTGCTTTATTAGAATATTTATGAGTTCCAAAAGATTTGAGTTATTTGGTTTTTAAGGAAAAAATATATTAAACAGTATTTTTCTTTAACGAAAATCCCCTTGGGCTGGCCCAGATCTCATTTATTTATAGGTCTAGTTTTTTTAAATCTGATGGAATTAAACAATTTGTCACATATTTCCTCTAATCTCTTTCTCTGGAATTAAACTTTCTCTGGTCTTTCATTTACGGGCGCAGTTTTATAAACCAGATGGATTTTGTGTTAATCTATAGCAAAAATTGGGTTTTATTTGATTAAACAATCTGAGTCTCATATTTCCTCTATTCTGTGTCTATGTTCTTGCAACAATATTTGTGATTTTTTGCAAGAAATTGAGGAAAAGGCTGAGCGTTATGCCAAGGGCGAATTTGAGGATTATTATCCTCGTAGTTCTCAAGCCATGGAGCTCCGAGATAGTCTTCGAAGAGTGATAACCAAGACCGGATGGGAGGATAGGCTTTTGGAACGAAAACTGAACAAAATCTTCAGGTTTGAAGACTCCTTGGATTCACATGTTCATACTGGGAATCCATACTTCCTGGTTAATGCATGCTTCTTTTTGGAATCATCCACATCCACATGTCTGAGAAGCGACGAGGTGAAGAGTATTCATACATTGTTATTAAGGTTTGGAATGTTACATAGCGAGTGGCGATCGACTCAGATGTTCAGCATGTATGGTGACTGTTTTGCCATTTCATTAGACTCTGCTGAGAAAATCTTCAAGGAGTGTAGACATAAGGGTCTAGCGATATACAACACACTGCTTTTAGTTTATTCAGTGGATGCACAAGAGAAAACTGAACATTTCTTCAAAGAGATGTTGAAGAAGGGCATTGTTCCTTGTGAGGAAACGTTTAGAGATCTAATGGCAGGACTCGAAGACTATGGCAAGCCAGAAGTAGCACGTGAATACGTGTATACAATGGAGAAGAAATATGGGCTGAAACCAAAACATATCCAGTATGTTGATCTAGTCGATGTGTAAGCAAGGACCCGAGAAACGGATTATCTCGCCGAAGCTGTTAAAATTGTGAAAGAGGTGAAGATATCAGCAAATCAGATTTCATTCAACAATGTACTCAGTCGATGTGTCCCTCCTCCAAGCCCTTCCAAAGAGGATCTACCGAAGATTATGGATGATATTACTATTGCTCAAGACTTGGTAACTTACTTGGATGAGAAGAATTTCACGTATGATGTCCTTGAGAAAGCATATTGGAGGCTAGAGAAGTATGGACTGAAGTGGCCCTAGTCAGTTTCAAAGAAGTAAGAAAGAAAGGAGATGAGGTTAATCAATCACTTCTAAAAATTCTATTTTAGTTAATTCGTGTGTTGTGTAACCATGAAGTGAAACATGTTTTAGTTCGTTCTTAAATTCTGTTTTGTGAGTTAGTTTGTGTGTTGTGCAACTGAGAACCGTGAAGTGAAATGTGTTTTAGTTCGTTCTTAAATTCTGTTTTGTTAGTTAATTCTCTTTGTAAAATTTCTTATCTGAAGCCAAAAAGAGAAAAGAATCTTTATTGAATTTTTGGAGAAGCAATATCCATTCTCGAGCTTCGCTTCACTCTCTGGAAATCCTTTTCTCAAATTGTGTAACAAACAAGTGTATAATCTTCTGCTTCTATTTATTATCTCTTCACCATCTTCTCCTCTCAAACTTCTTTGTTCCTTCATTTCCTCCTCGCTTTTGTCTCAGACGGACTCTATTCAACCTATAAAAATGGTGAAAGAAGAAAAAGTAAGTTTAAACAAAGCCTTTTCACGAATGTTAACTTAGTGGTGGGTTACATTCTCGTTCTTCTCAAATCAAACTAAGTCAAATATTTGTATCGAGATGAACGTAATCGTGAGTAATCACGAACCACAACCTGCATCCAAAAGACTTAAGTGATGATGGCTTCTCATACTAACGGCAAGAGAATACACGACTAGCCGGAAATAAGTTGACAAAATCTAGATTTTGTAAAAGAAAACCAAGAGATTAACTAGCAACAGAGTCATAACTCATAACAAAAGACCAGTCAAAATAAATCTTCATATGTCTCAGAGGCTGCTCGGGAGAAGCTTGATTTGAGCTAATGCATCGATGATCAGATAAAAATTTATGCATGCCAATTATGAAATATTAGACTTTATATATATATATATAAACAACAAATTTAGGATCACAATAACAGACAAACAATTTCGAGTCAAACTCATGATATTTTAGAGAGGTCGAGCGTACTTCCACAGACATAGGTCACTGGTTCGGCGAATCCATGATACCGAATAGAATCTATTTATGCAAATTAATCTGCTTTTATATCTGTAAAGACCATTGAAATCGTTAGCCACAAGGTGAGATGGATAGCATGTTGTGATATAAATGGCCAGAGAAAACCCCACCAAGAAGAACCGAGCAGTTCACTAAATGAGGACCACATCCAATAAAAGTAGGACTAGTAATTTGACTAAACTGGTAAATTTGAGAAACTTAGGTTCTTGAATAGCGTCAAACCCACAAGCATCTCCAAAGAACCATTTGAAGCAACTCCAAACTAAGCCAAGGCTGAGATACTTACCAAGACATTTAACTTGAACATATATATAGTGCAAGAAACAAGTGCGAACCCCACCACTTTAGCCATCTGTACAATCAACAAATCCCTGTCAGCAGCAACAAGTGTCAAAACCTTAATTGAATAGTTTCTAAAAGAGAAATTTGCCATGATAAGTTGTTTGGTTTATGAATATAATAAAAAGCATTTATTTGTAGTATTAGAATATCTCTAGTTTTTATTAGGAGGAACTTATTACTAGCATTTTCCGAGACAACATATACATTTAAGGGCAATAAAGAGAAAAAGAATGGTCAAAAGAGAAACGAGACATCGTCTAGAGTCGCATCGATCATCTTGTTACGGTTTTATAGCATCATCGATTCTCCTAGCTTTTAGATAAGCATTGATCGATGGTAATATCGATGAATATTTATGTCAATGAATCAGCAAAGAGAGACTCTGCTTCCGACAACATCCCGTTTTCGCAACACCTTGTGATAATGTATGTGGTGTCACTTAAGAAAATGCCTTTGGCTATCGCCCTGTTGTACATCTTGATGGCATCGCTACACCGACCCATATTAAAACACTCGTCCACCATTATCTTGACCGTAACAGAGCTCAAGTAACTTCGATCTATCCTCTCATGGTACACTGCCCAAGCATGAGTTTTTTACCGTATTTGAGCAGGATTTCCAAAAGGGCGTCACCGGTATCTCCGGAAACAGGAAACTTCTTTGATAACACAGACCTGTCGAAACACTCCATAACTTCCTTCTCTTTACCTTGCTTGAACCAGTACTCCATGAATGTTTCCACGAGGAAGGCTACTCTGTTTTCGTATTTTGAACAGATAAGCAGGTACTTGAAAAGGTCAACACCAAGCCTAAGCCGTTTGAATTCGTCCAAGACTAGATTCGCCTTGTCTATATTACCAATATCCAAATACCCTCGAATCAGATTGTTGAACGCCACGTGATCAGGGTCGATGATACTACTGACTTCCTTAGCCTTAAGCAAGGCTTCGGCTTGGTCCAATCGACCGGACTGGACTAACCCTTTGGTCAAGATCCTGAAAGTATCGTTGCACGGGTAACCGAGGACCATACCGGATTTGATGGATCGGTGGAAATCAAGAGCTTTGTCAACAAGACCTTGTTGGAATAGAGACTCGATGATGTAGTTTCAGCAGTGGTAGGTGGATTTGATCTTATGCTGGTTGAAGAAATAATCGTAGAGATCTTAAGTGTCCTTGTGCCTTTTATCCCGCAACATACCTCCGATGATGGATTGACATGTAAACTTTGTGTCCTCCATTTTAAGACGGCCAAACGAGCGTACTTCGCATCCGTGTCTAAGTCGCTACGGGATTCAATGAGGTACCGGACTCTGGCGTCTAGATTTATAGCACGACAATCTGGATTTGACATTATCTCCTCCGCACTTCTTAGCACGGTGGTGCAGAAGCGCCGACCAAGGATCACGCGGCAGATCACAGACATTATTAGCTCTGGCTAGGGTTTTGGACGAGACAAGATGTAAATACATATATATTTGTACGTGCTCAGCAAGTCAGAAAAGTTTTGGTTGTTGGCGATGCAGTGGTGGATTTCGTGAGAGCTTTTTCATAACAGGACAGTTTCCGGTGGATCTCAACCATACGAACTTATGCTTAAAATATCTCTGCCTGAGACTATGAAAGACTTCCGACCAATAGCTCTATGTAAAGTTAGTTATAAGATCGTTTCGAAGATTCTTGTTGGACGACTGCAAAGTATTCTTTCGAAGGCGGTGTCTGAAAATCAAGCGGTTTTCATAACTGGTCGGAAAATTACAGACAATGTATTAGTCGCTCATGAGGTATTCCATGCTATACGAGTTAGGAAGCGTTGTTCAAAATCATAGATGGCAGTAAAGACGGATATCAGTAAAGCTTACGATAGAATCGAATGGAATTTTTTAGAAACATTGTTGCATAAGAATGGATTCTCTGAAATATAGATCAAGTGGATTATGTGCTGTGTTCAATCAGGTTTTTTTCGGTCCTACTTAATGGGAGTCCTTACGGGCGTTTTACACCTACACGCGGAATCCGTCAAGGTGATCCGCTCTCGCCATATCTCTTTATACTATGCGCTGACTTTCTGATTGTGATGCTGAATCAAGCTATTAAGAGCCGAGAGATTCAGCCAATCCGGTTGAGCATAGAAGGGCCACCGGTTTCACATCTTCTTTTTGCATATGATTCCTTGTTTTTTATAAAAGTGGATCGGCAGAACAGTCTAGCATTGGCTAATATTTTCACTGCGTACGAACAGGGCTCCGGCCAACTTATCAACTTTGACAAATCAATGATTACCTTTGGTGCTAAAGTTTTTGATCATACTCGCAAAGGTGTTCAAGCTGTCCTACAAATTCAAAACGTTGGTGGAGGCGGCAAATATCTAGGGCTGCCTAAACAATTTGGGGGAAAAAGGAGATATTTCAATACATTAAGGAGAAGGTGCTTCAAAAAAACAAATGGGTGGCAAACAAGATTCCTATCTACTGCAGGGAAGGAGACACTGATCAAGGTTGTAGCTTCTCCCTCAAGGATCCGATACCGTTGACCTACTTCCTTGGCATTGAAGTTGTCTCCACACCGGCTGATCTTCATCTTATGCAGCGCCGGTAAATAATCGACTTACTCACCAAGAACAAGATGCTCGATTCCAAGCCGGTAACAACACATATGGCTACTTCACCTAAGTTGTCACTAAGCTCGGGTACGTCTCTTTCCGATGCATCTGAGAGTATCGAATGGTTGTTGGAATTCTACAATACTTGGCATTTACTCAACCAGATCTTGCCTTCGTTGTCAACCGCCTATCTCAGTTCATGCATCGTCCAACCGACGAGCATTGGAATGCAGTGAAAAGAGTTCTCCGCTACCTCGCTGGTACGCTTTCTCATGGTATCTTCCTGCGCAAACATAATCCACTCCTGCTTCATGCCTTCTCTGATTCTGATTGGGCGGGTGATGTTGATCACTACATCTCGACGAATGCCTATATCGTTTATCTTGGAAGCACACCCATTAATTGGTCATCCATGAAGCAAAAAGGAGTCGCCAGGTCATCCACCGAGGCAGAATGTCGCTCCGTCACCAACACAGCCTTAGAACTATGGTGGATATGATCTTTGTTGTCCACGCTTCAGGTTCACTGGAAGACATCACCGGTCGCTTACTGCGACAATGTGGGTGCGACATATCTATGCGTCAACACAGTTTTCCACTCTCGTATGAAGCATTTGGCGCTTGATTATCATTTCATCTGTGATAACTTTCAATCTGGTGCTTTGCGAGTGTCACATGTCTCTATGAAAGATCAACTAGCTGATGCATTGACAAATCTGTTGTCGAAACCAAGATTCGCTGAGCTATTTTGCAAGATTGGAGTCGCTCAAGTCCCTCTATCTTGAGAGGACGTGTAGATATATTGTATATAAGGATAATTTAGTCATTATCATTGACCTAGTATAGACGTGTAACTCTATATATTTGTACGCTCTACTCATCTAATACAATCAAGTTTCCTATTTTATACATATGTGGTAACCTTTTGAAAGACCATAATGTATATGTGTAAGAGTGTTTTGGAATAGGCTGAGAAAATAGTTTCTAATGATGAGAACATCCTGGGTTCAGAGAAAGCCAAAGAAATCCCCTTCTTTTGCACAATCAAATGCCCTATACATGGATTTTATGGGCACATTAGACTGATGATGCTGAGATTATACGTACAACCTCACTTTTTGCCTTTATAGTTGAACTCCATAATGTGATTTTCTTAATCCATTTTACACAAACCCAATGTACGTAACTGGATGCCTAAGATGATATCAGTGTTTTCAGCTAAAAAAATACGAATCCTGACTTGAATTCATAGCCAGCTACTGTGAAAAAATGTTTTTGCACACGCCAATCCCTTTTACGGTTACTCTAATACCCAACAAAATTTTCCAAATCATGGTGTATTGCCAATTTAGCTTTAATAACAAAAACAACATGAAAATTTATAAAATTGTGGATTGCTCTACTATCTAGCATCACCACAACACTGGATCTTCCAATACTTTGGTTGTATAGTAAGTGACTTCAAGCCCAAAAATGCATTTAGAGAAAGTCCCATCATTTCTCTTACGCCTTGGCGGTCTATTACACCTAACTCCATCATATTATCATCTACTTTTCCACATCAAACCCATTTATCACTATCAATACTCTCATTTCTTTGAAATGACAATTGTGGTCTTTTAAAAGGGTATATTCACCTATATTGCACCGGGCCTTCTAATTCAGTTTCGTATGAGAGATGTATCGTCAAATGCTCTATCACGTCAAAAATGATGGAGGAAAGATTTTTTTCAAATTGCATATGATTAAAACTATGTTTTCTTTGAGAATTTGGACGCGATTTTTTTTTAAAGTTCTCGAGTGATAGGTGTAAGTTTTAATCCCTATACTAACTGGAAGTGCACAGTGATGTAGTTATAGTACTTAGGGTATCGAATCCACGAGGACTCTAGGCAACGATAGAATTAGAACAGTCAAGTGAAAACTAGGAGAAAGCAACTGTGATTAGAAACTAAAATCAAAACAAGAAAGTAAATCAGTAGCAGGATTGGTTTGAAAGCAATTAACTAAAAGCGCTAAGTCTAGGGAGTTCTCAGGAAATCAGACAAGCAGATAATTTATTCAGTCAATATCAAATTAAGTACAGTTCTAGAACTCAAACACGGATATAGAATTAACCAATTTTCGTTGTGAGAATTCTCTAAGCCTAATTGCAGAAATCCAAATTTCTTTGTAATTCCTAACAGATTGATTAAACCAGCTTTAAGATTAAGTTCAATACGTTCACAATCTAATTAAACCAAATTTCTTTGCGATTAATTAAATTGCTCAACCTAAATAGTTCAGATTCTAAATACACCTTCGTGTCAACTTAGCAACCTAAGATCTAGATTCTAAGTTATCAGGTTAAAACTAGCATTAAACACAATTTCGATCGAAGAACAATAAAGTTATGAATCCTAACTGAAATAAATAAATCTAACAAGTCATCAAATCCTTAATGAGAATCCCTAAACCTAACTATGAATCTACTCATACATAGATAATGAAAACATGATCAATGAATTAATAGATATCATAAAAGAGAATAAAAAAGTAAAGGAAATCTTCTCCAAAAGCAGGATGTAGTACATGATCAGATCAGCCCCAAATAGCTCTAAAAACTCTCAGCTCTAAATTATGAAAGCGTATCTATAGCGTCTCTAAAAACTGATGTAAAAACTTAATTATATAGCTAAATCACGTCTTGGGACTTCTTTGTAATTATCAGGAACTTCTGGGCACAACTGCAGTTTCTTCATTCTTCATAAACCGCCGAGTTTGGCCCATCTCGCTCGTGTGACGATCGATGCACAATGTGTGTCGATCGATGCATTACTCTGTTTCGGACAGTGAGCTCTATCTCTCGGGTCAAAACATCAAAATGCTCCAAAAAGCTCCAATAACTCCAATTCTGCTCCAAACGTGCTAGTACCTAATAACACCTGTAAAAGACTCTAAAGAAACACTAAAAGACTCTAAAACACACTTATATCATGGTCTAAAACCGGTAAAAACCATGATATATCAACTCCCCCACACTTAGCCTTTGCTTGCCCTCAAGCAAAACAGAGAACTAAAACATGGTGAAGAGGTTTGAAAACTTTCAGAAACTCTTTTCGTCCTAGAAGCAACAACACTCAGATTCCCCTTAGTAACCACTGAAAGAATCATCTGCAAGGCATCAAGACCAACATGTATTTCCCCCCCACACTTAGCAACTGTCCTAAGTAAACTCCACAATCAATCCAAGCAATTCAAATTCACCCTACTGACTTTTATAAGCTATTAAGTGCGGTCTCACCTAAGGATTATCGATCAAAGTGTTGGGATTATGTCCTGAAATCACATTGTACTCACTCTAGAGATAGTTGTATTGTCGAGATCGGACAATTCATGTGATACTGGGTAGTCATAATGTTTTGCTAGAAACCGATTATGACAAATGAGTTGTGACTCATTTCCAGTATCGTGTGAACCTACAAGGTCACATACCTAAGCAAGTTGGACATAGTCCATATGGGATTGATCATTGGCAAATGGTCTGGTCGATGTGTATTGGATACACATCGAATATAGTTTTGATGAGGTGTGTCGATCGACACTGATAAGTGCGTCGGTCGACACAAGACGTGTGTCGATCGACACCACTAAGTGTGTCGGTTGACACAAGGCCGAAACCGAAACTGATGTTTCGGTTTATGTCGAGGTCCGTATATAAGTGATCTTATATCTCGACCTAAGCACTTGTGCGCCATCCAGTGAGTATTTTCTCATAGAGAAAACACAGAAACCTCGAGAAACTGAGTTCCCAAGAGATCTGAGCCCCGGTACTAGCATCCCGGCAGATTCCAGCTTGTGTGCGTGTGGACTATCAGTAGAGGCGCATCATCTGAGGCGCTCCAGAGATCTCATTTACCTGACCCTATTCCGCTGCCAGAACAAGGTAAACACGAGATCAGATCCTTGATTCAATTAACTAGACCCTAGATCCTAGGCTATCTGGAACTCGCGAGGATTCTGAATACGGTAGAATTGGCTCGAAGTTTCAACAGTGGTATCAGAGCCTTAGGGTTTTATCATTGAATCAGACCTGTTAATTGAATTTGATGATTTAGATTCGCAAACTAGGTTGTTTGGTTAGAACAGGTCAGATCGATTTCGATCAAGATCGAATCTGTGTTTTCGCACAGTGTCGATCGACACACTAGGTGTGTCGGTCGACCCAGAACAGCGAAGTCGACAGATTCGGCGGCTAGGGTTTTTCGCGGAGAAAAAACCGAAAGCCTTCTGTGTCGATCGACACAGGTTGAGTGTCGGTCGACACAGAACAGATTCGGTCGAGTGTCGATCGACACAGGTTAGTGTCGGTCGACACAGACCTAGCGAATGGTTAATCGGTTCAATTGGATTGGACCGGTTATCATGCTTGGCTAAGACCGAATAAATCGGTTTAAATTGGATGAATTGGTTCAATTGGATTGAACTGATTATCTCAATTAGTATAAACCGATGGTTTGAATCAGTTTGATTGGATAATACGGTTCAATGGAATTGGACCGGTTATCGCAATTAGTTGAAACTGGTTAAAACGGTTTAAATTGGATGAATTGATTCAATTGCATTGAACCAATTATCACAATTAGAATAAACCGTTTTGAATGGTTAAGATCAGTTTGATCTGATAAGTCGGTTCAATTGGATTGGACCGGTTATCAAAATTGTCTTCGGTTAAGGTCCATGTCGACCGTCACACATGGGTTGTGTCGATCGACAAGACCGGTTCAATAAACCGGGTTAATTGGATTAATCGGTTATTGAAGTCCGGTTAAGTTTGGTGTTGTCGATCGACAGACATAGTCTGCGTCGATCGACACAGAGCTCGAAATTCTGGTTATTGAACCTTGAATTTGCAGAAACCAAACTCGACCTAAACCTTGATCAAAGCTTATCTTCAATATGGTCAACTGTCAAGACTCATTTCGTTGTGTGATGGTCTAGCCAAGAGCTTGGTGTCCACAATTAGATGAGTAAGGTAGGTAAATGTGTTGATGGACTTGCAGTGCTTGACATCAGCAATTACATGACCTAATAAGATTGATTTGCTAACCTTTCAGAGTTTAGTTTCCTCAACTAAACATCAAGTGACCTTGATGTCTTGCCCAATCTCGTCTACTGTCAAGGCTCGGTTCATTGTTGGATAGTCTTGGAGTCCTTGGTATCCACAGTGATCTGATCTTGCAGGTGTTCATTGATAGACTCGCAGTGCGACTGTCAATGATCACAAGACAGAAGAGATCGTTTTACTTGACTGGGCTATCAGAAGTTCTGGGCCCAGAGACATCAGAGTAGATGAGACATGGATTGTCTTATCTGCGACCAAGAGTTGTACTGGGTACAATTAGCAATGATTTGCTTACCTAGATAACTAAAGTTTGGGTGATGGCGAGTCGCCCACTCAGATTTTAGTGAAGTATGAATCTTGGATCATTATATTCATAGAGGAAACATTGTTCGAATATAATGCGAGTTTTCTTATTAGATAAGATTTCTCATCATATACATAACTAAATCTTTGTTTTTCTTGGATTTCAGCTTATGTCTATGACTACTTTCTCGTTGCGATCCGTCCTTGAGAAGGACAAGTTAAATGGATCCAACTTCCTGGATTGGTATCGGAATCTGAGATTCATTCTCAAGCAGGAGAGCAAGGACTATGTCCTTGAAAAGGCTCTTCCAGAAAGGCTTGAGACCAATCGCTCGCATGCAGCATATAATGCTTGGAATAAGCATTATATTGATGTGGTAGATGTGCGTGACCTGATGTTGGCTACCATGAACTCGGACTTGAAGAGTCAATACGAGAACATGGAGTCGCCAATAGAGATGATCACCAGCCTGAAACTGAAGTTTCAGGATCTGGCACGAGTTGAGAGATTCCAGATGGTGAAGTCTCTAACTGAGTGCAAGCTACCAGAGGATGCTCCAATAAGTCCTCATGTCATTAAACTGATGGGTTACATTGATAACCTGGGGAAACTGGAATGTCTTGTCAGCTTAGAGTTGGCCATTGACATCATTCTGCAGTCACTGCCGTCAAGCTATGATAAGTTCATTAAGGACTATATCAAGAAAGGCTTGACGAAGACGTTGACTGAGCTGCATGGCATGCTCAAAACAGTAGAGCAAGACATCATAAAGGGTAAAAGATTTGAGAAATCTTGTGCTGGCAAGGGCAGAGGCAGGGCCGTCCAGATTTGGAATCAGGATAAGCTTGTGTCATCTCATAAACCCAAGTCAGGCCCATCTGGTGTTAGAAAGTGCTTCTACTGCGATGAGTCAGGGCATTGGAAGAGAGATTGCATTAAATTCTTGGAAGATTCACAAGAGATGAAGGAGATGTATGGTACTTCTTCTTCAGGTATTGTGTTATTAATTCAAGTTCTACATAAGTATTGGATACTAGTTGTGGTACTGATATTTTTGAAATATGCAGGACCTAAGCGACAGTAGAACGTTGAAGAAAGGACAAGTGGAATTGCGTGTCTGGTATGAAGCAATGGTTGTTGTATGAGCCGTAGAGATTCTCCACTTGTAGGAGCCTTTCAAACTTGGTTTTAGAAATTAAGTAATTGCTACTATGTATCTGCCTTGTACAGAAATGTCTTTCATTTTCTTGTAAGAATTTGAATGTTTTTCATTTTGATAAAAGACAAGTTTTGTTCTTTACATCTTAATGAAATATCATATGGTAGCACCCCATTTGGAATGGGTTTTATATCTTAAACCAGCGAAAGTTAGAATATAACACAAATACTAAAAGTTTAAGTCTGATGACTTGAACTCGACTTTTCCTTTGCATAGTCGTTCGACCATACAGAGTGAAGCGGATTCAGAAGTTCCATAGTTTTGGACTCATTCGATTATAAATCATTTGAGATATGAATTCTGTTCACTGGACCAAATGACTAAGGCCCTTTTAGCAGAGCTAAAAGAAACGGGCCAGAGGCTTATTGGGCCTTACACATACTGATGTATGCGGCCCGATGAGCATTAGTGCCAAAGGAAATCTTCTGTACTTCATTACCTTATTGATGGCATCAATAAGTATGGCTGTGTTCATTTGATGAGACACGAGAAGGAATCCCTTGAGGAGTTCCAAGATGAAGTGTAGAACCAATTTGACAGAAGTATTGAGATCCTAGATTGAATCGCGGAGGAAAATACTTGAGTCAAGAATTGGGTGATCATCTAACAGAATGAATCGGATCTTATTAGATATGCTCCGATTAATGATGAGTCACAGGAATCTTCCATAATCATTTAAGAATACGTTCTAAAATATCTAGGTTTACGCTAAATTAGTTTCTATCAGAATCAGTGAAAAACACCACATTGGATGTGGACTGGGTGATTTCCAAATTTGTTTTTCTGATTAATTGGGAATGCAAGGTTTGTGTAAGACAGTAGTCAACAAACAAACTTGAACCCATATCTGATAAGGTTTACCTCGCTGGTTGTCCTAAGGAAACCAAGGCTTGCTACTTTTGCAACCAATCCGAGGACAAAGTATTGTTGTTCGGAACTGTGTCTTTTGAGAAAGATCGTACTTTCAAAAGGAACAGTGGGAGTAAAAGTACACATCGAAGAAATTCGATAAACATAGGAGGCTGCTCAACCTGTTGAGGGAGAGCAGCGGTGAGATCTACAAAGTGTTGTAGGATCTGCACCTGTGGAGCCTGAAATTCGCAGATCCGAAAGGATCCGTCACTAACTCGAGAGTGATTTCTCGTAATCAATTGTCGTGATCTATTGATCATTGAAAAGTGACGAGCATGCGAAATTCAAAGAAGCGATGGTGAGCCCCAACTCCGAAAATTGGCTGGGTATGCACGTTAGCTTTACCGATCCATTTCTGGATTGAAGCAAACATCTTGGAGTTGGAATCAACATTCTGATAATGTGGTCAAAACTTCTGACTTGATCAGAAAGAAATGAAACCATGCGTTTACAAGAAGACTAGTGGGAGCGTAATTGCAATTCTCACACTGTATGTAGACAACATACTTAATCTCATAAACGACGTTCCAACGCCAAAGTCTTATCAAGATTTGGGTCGGAAGTCAGATTTAACGATAGACATTGGAGAAGGCCGTGAAAGTTCTTGGAATTAGGATCCATTGGAATGGATCAGAAAGACTAGTTGGATCGTGTCAAAATCCTTATGTTGATAAGGTATTGGACAGCTCCAATATGCATTATTCCAAGAATGGCTTCATACCAAAGGTCTTATGGCATTAATATTAGCAAGATGAAGTGTTTTTGAACACTGGCTGAACTAGTATTAATGAGTGTGATTGCTAATGCTGTTGCAATAGAATCCATCATGAATGCCATATTTTGCGCTCGTCTAGATGCAACTTATGCATAAAGCATGACGAGAAAATACCAATATGTTCCGGTAATAGTCACTGATTGATTACCAGAAATATCCCAAGTGTTTGAGGAACTCTAAGGATAGTTTCGTGGTGAACTGAGGAAGTGACGAACCAGTTGAAAGTAGTTAGACGGACAAAGACGATTCCCGGTTCCCACCTGGTTATGTCTCTTTGTCTGAATAGCGGTGCTATCTGTTGGAAAGGCTCCAAACAGTGGACCGTAGAATAGTACTTTTATCTGAATGGCGGTGTGGTTTGTTGGAATTGTTTCAAACAAAACACCGCAGACTCTCCCACAACCTAAGCACCAGATTTATTCTGTTGCTGTAAGTATAAGATATCTGAAGAGATGATCTTGATTCTAGTGGGAGTAATTTTAGTTATGTTGTAAACTTTACATAGACATGCTATGGTAGTGTTTATGTAAGTCAAACTAACATCGGAATTATTTAATTATTGGATAATTAAATAATAGTCCCAAGTAATTTATGTTCATCATATAGGTCATCAAGTTGAGGACTTGATCATGAAACCCTATAAGTAAAAGATGACATAAATTATGATTGTCCCTAGTCGAGGTTGTTGAAGTGGGGCACCAATAACCGCGCGAGACTAGTATGTGAGGTGACTGTTGGACTAAGTTTCATGGAGTCAATGATATGATTATCACAGTCAGTCACATAGATATATGTTGGTGAACATATGATCGGACATGACCCGCAAAATGAGAACTCCACAGGATAGTTATATCAGTGTCATGGGAGGTTCTCATTACGACTATAGAGTATAGTCCTTAGACCTGAGTTCATCATGCTTTCTAGCATATGAATTAGTGCGTTTTGACCTTGTCAAACGTCGTTCCGTAACTGGCGACTATAACGGCATTGCTTAGGCGTATCATGAAGTATGTATAGAAACAGGGATGGAACAAGATGGGATTTTTCCCTCCTGGATAACGGGAGATAAATATCTCAGGGCCCATCGAAGATTTGATACTGAGAAAATGCATGGCCGTGATCAAACGAGGTGATTGTCAGTCGTTTGTTTTATCAGTATAGATCAGGAATTCGATGAACATGATGTTGGCTATAATAAGGATGACACAGTCTCTTGCCTTATGCCATATCGAGATATAGAGACGAAGGGATTATAGGAATAGGTGATTCCAGTACAAGTGGGAGATTGTTGGGATTATGTCCTGAAATCACATTGTACTCACTCTAGAGATAGTTGTATTGTCGAGATCGGACAATTCATGTGATACTGGGTAGTCATAATGTTTTGCTAGAAACCGCTTATGACAAATGAGTTGTGACTCATTTCCAGTATCGTGTGAACCTACAGGGTCACACACCTAAGCAAGTTGGACATAGTCCATATGGGATTGATCATTGGCAAATGGTCTGGTCGATGTGTATTGGATACACATCGAATATAGTTTTGATGAGGTGTGTCGATCGACACTGATAAGTGCGTCGGTCGACACAAGACGTGTGTCGATCGACACCACTAAATGTGTCGGTCGACACAAGGCCGAAACCGAAACTGATGTTTCGGTTTATGTCGAGGTCCGTATATAAGTGATCTTATATCTCGACCTAAGCACGTGTGCGCCATCCAGTGAGTATTTTCTCAGAGAGAAAACACAGAAACCTCGAGAAACTGAGTTCCCAGGAGATCTGAGCCCCGGTACTAGCATCCCGGCAGATTCCAGCTTGTGTGCGTGTGGACTATCAGTAGAGGCGCAGGATCTGAGGCGCTCCAGAGATCTCTTTTACCTGACCCTATTCCGCTGCCAGAACAAGGTAAACACGAGATCAGATCCTTGATTCAATTAACTAGACCCTAGATCCTAGGCTATCTGGAACTCGCGAGGATTCTGAATACGGTAGAATTGGCTCGAAGTTTCAACACAAAGGGCACATGGATTCTTACTTTATCAGCTCTAGACCACCATACTATCTTTTTCTGGTTTCTGTTCTTCTCTTTTCCCTTCCTTAGCATTCTGATTTTTCTCCATTGGGTATCATTTTTTTTTTATCAGTGCTCTTCCCGTTAAGGGGTGTACTTTGGACACATTCCATGAATGCACATGAGGTAATAGTGTTTGCTACTACTCCCGTGACCACTTCGGAGCTACTAGCTCATTCTCAGTTTATTACTTTTTTTTTTACTTTTATGAAAGGGGAGAAGGGAACCATACTCGGACAGGTTTACAAGCTGTGTCAGAACTAACAAAGGAGTCCGACTCAAGGTATACCAAGCCCTTAGGTGAGAAAATTAAGTCAAATTAGGGGTGAAGCCAGTAAAGGATCCTCTGGATACCTGAATTGATATGGATGTCCTCAGTAGGTTGATCCGTGTTGGGTTTTCTAATAGTCATAGATAGTTCCTGCAACTTCATCCCAATGGTTACTTAAGTTCCTGCAAGTTGTTGTTACCTTCTAAAAAATTCACTGTTTCTTACTTAAACTTGTTTTGACTCAATAAAACAAATTTTTTTGAAAGACGGACTGACTCTAAGAAAACATAAAGATAATAGTCGGTACCACCTCCCCCACACTTGAAACACACTGTCCCCAGTAGTGTTAAGCTAAGGTTCGGCAAAAGAAAGAAAATGTTAATGGATGAGTCAAGTTCTGTCTGATTTTTACCTATGTCGTTCATGCATCGATCGATACATCAATGTAACGACCGTTGCAAGGCGATTTACGTCATGTGTCGATCGTTTCTCAGGACCGCAACGATCTCTGCAATGCGATTTTCGTGTTGTGACGATCGACACACAGGACCGTGTCGATCGTTGCATTGCGATATCCGAGAACAGTCAGCAAGTTAGCAGTTAGTCCGTGAGAAATTGTCAAATTTCGAACCTGCAAGCTGAAAATCACTGCAAACAAGTAGAATCAAAGCAACATATAGTCTCATAATAAAACATCATCCAAACATAAGAATCCTAAGAAAATCAAAAGAAAAATGCAAAAGAAAAGTAAAAGAAATACAGAACCGTAGTATGAAAATGCACTACTCTCACTTGTCATCTATCCCTGCATAAGGATCAGTACCGCTCGAAGAACCAGGAGTTGGAGATCGCTGTCTACGTCGACGAGAAGGTCCTAGGTGATGAATCTACGGCTGTCTCCTGCAAGTGCAGGTGCGCATGTAGTTCCAGATGCTCCGCAGAATACCATCCTCACGCTCTCTCCACTCTCCCACAGACATCTCACCAAGAGGTACCGAAGGCTCGGGATAAGGACCAATATCATCAGCAGGAGCAGCAGGTGCAGGCGCATATGAAGTAGAAGGGCGTGTAGAAGGCTCTCCCAGCGGATGAGCCATAGTAGGAACTCTGCGCTGATCTCTCGTAGGAGGCTGGAATCTCAGGTCAGCCAGCGTATCAATCTGTGTCAGACCAGCAGCAGGAAGATCTATACCATGCTTCGCAGTTTGGTAATAATAGACCCATATACGTCCCTCCTTCAGCCATGTAGCATTCTGCAGGTGGGTAAAATCAAGGAATTCCTTGTTGTCATTGCACTCTTTACCCTCTAAGGGAATCCTGCAATGCCTGAAAATTGGAGTAAGCAGACTCCCTACTGTCTCAGTGTCCTTCCCATTGAATGGCTTCTTATGCAGTGAGCATAAGTGATGAGAAAAGATAGCTCCTAGGTTAAGTCCTCTGGTGGGATCTCTCAAATCAGTCTCAGCAAGCTGCTCCTTCAACCCAATGAAAAGAACCTCCAGCTCATTCTTACGCATCTTGTTGGCTTCAGCTTTGCACAACAGAGTAAATCCCAAGATGCGCAAGACATATCAGAGAACAAGATGCCTAACCTGTATCAGCTTCGTCGTCCTCGAGTCATACCGACCATTGCCAATACACTCCCAGAAATACTGAGCTTCTGGCACATCCCACTCAAGAGACATACCAATGCGCGTAGGCTCAACGCTGAATCCATAAATCCGACAGATATCAAGAAGGGGAATCTGATACCTGGCTCCAAAGCACATGAAGGTAAAGAAACCTCCTGAAGCTCTCCTGCTCTCTGGGTCAGGGTAAATCACTCTGCAAGTGGCCAGCAGTTGTCTCACCAGATCAGGATACAAATCATAATGCTGCATAGGCATTGTCCCCAGACCAATGCCCTTAACCAATGTCAGAACCTGCTCATCGATGCCTAGCCCTCTGCAAGTCCAGTAGTCAGCAAACTTGGTCGGTTTAAGCGTCATGCCACACCAACCATTGTAGAGCAATGTATCGAACTCATCCCAACGGTCAAGTAGCGGCCTCTCTGTGAATGTATCAGTCTTAAGCAGCTCGCTAATCTCCATACCCCACTCCTTGTCTGTTGGGATTTCCATCTTATCTGCTTTAGGCCAAGGTGACTGTATGGCTTCTGTATCTCTCTGATAAGGCTCAGGAGGTGGTGAGTCTCGAGGAAACCACTCAACTGGTGGAGGATGATGAGCTGTTGCAGCTACTGTGGTAGCTCTACGTTTGCGAGGTTGTCGAGGAGGCATCTGCGATTAAGAAAAATAAAACATATAAGTCTCGGAAATCTCTCTGTGAAATCACAGAGCAACGATCGTTGCACAAGTGCGACGATCGATGCAAGGCGATTTCACAGTCGCCAAACAATCCTCAAAAACGTTTCTAAATTTGTTCCAAATTCTCACACACAACATTATTCCATCACCAATCAACCTAAATCAAGCTTATAACAGTACGGAATCATCAATTTCAAGCCAAAATCTCCTAATTTCAAAACCCTAGAACCAAATCCGAAAATGATGAAAATGAGAGCTCTTACCTTGGAATCACTTCAAATGGGTTATAGAAACAAATAGAGAGTGTAAAAATACGAGGAGCAAGCTTTGAATAAGAGAAAATGATGAAGATTTGAGTGATTTAGGGTAGGGGAGTCGCGGTTGTACGGACGGCGAAATGGGGAAGAAGAGAAGAGAGAAAGGGTTTAAGGCACTTACCTGGATCGTGGGTGCAACGATCGATGCACTGAAGCAACGATCGTTGCTTGGTGAACCAAATTGATTCCGGTTTAGCACGCGTACCTTAATTTTTGCAATTGAACCATTTGCAACGACCGTTGCACAGGACCGCAACGATCATCACAAGGCGATCCCCTCTCTTCGTCATTTCTCCCCGCAACGACTATTGCACATATATGCAACGATCGTCACACATCTCCAGACAGTGTTCTGTATTAAAAACTTGGCAAAAACAAAATAAAAACGTGAAATCCTAAGAAAAACACCAAAAATAAATAAGAAAAACACTAAAACCTATCAGTGGGTTACCTCTCACTCAACGCTTGTTTAAGGTCATTAGCTTGACTGGACGAACAAGATCAGGTTGCTGGAGATCCCGACAGAGACTGTGATTGCCTCTGTGCAAGTCTCCTCATCCAAGGTGGAGAGTAAGCTTCATCAGTGTGAGCTCGTCCAAGAAAAGAAGGAGTGAAATGTTCCCCAGGATCCAAAACCAAAGTGTTACTCGTCTGCGCTCCATATCCATCCTCAATAGTGAAGGTCTGCCCATCAATCAGCGGTTGACGCAGCATGTCCATCTCAAAGTGCAGGGGCTCATCTCCCAGATGGAGATCAATCAAATTGTGCCTCACATCAATCACTGCTCCATCTGTGGCTAAGAATGGTCTTCCCAGTATCAAAGCATCATCCTGCTCACTGTCGTACTTAAGCACCAAGAAGTCTGTCGGAACCAAGTAGTTCCAAACTCTTACTGGGACGTCCTCAAGAACTCCTTCCGGAATCCTTATTGACTGATCAACTAGGACAAAAGAGGTCCTAGTGGGTGAAAAATCCATCATCCCCAGCTTCTCTGCCATAGAGTATGGCATGAGACTTCCAGCAGCTCCTAAGTCACACAGAGAGCGCTTGAAACCATCCTCAAAAATAGAACAACTCAACACAAATATCCCAGGATCAGGTAGCTTCTTCTGGATCTTAGTTAACATCACATTACTTATCTGTTGAGGGACCACTATCACCCAATCTTTCAGCATCTCATCCATTGGCAGCATCTTCTCCAAGTACCTTTGCACACAAGGGTGATAAGGTGGATTATCAAATGGTGAAATTTCTTCCAACTCTTCACCAATCTCTCCTATCTGTCGGACCTCATCAATCTCCTGTTTAGTTATCTCAGACACTCCAGGGAATAATCTAATAAGCTCCAGATCCGTCTCGGCATCAATGCCCTGAGATTCAAGTGAATTTGTCTGTCCACTACATGCAACGGCCGTCGCTAGAGGTGCATCGATCGATGCATATAAGTTTTCACAGATTCCACCGAGAGATTTTCTTCAAATTCAGAATTTTCAGCCTCTTCCACTAGTTCAGCTGTATTTAGCTCAAATCTTTCACCTAGGTGTGATCCATCATCAATGTACACTGACCAGGACTTAATGTGGATGTCCGAGACATTCTTTCCCTTAATAGAGCTTGAAATTTGGCTCACCTGAGTGTCCAATTGCTTCACATGTGTATTTAAGGACTCAAACTTCTCATTAAGGTCCTCATACACAGCATCTAACTTCCTGTTGCAGTCCACAGCAATCTTAGTCTGTCCTTCCAGCAGCTGCTCCATCATACTCTCCATCTTGCTCTCATGAGCATTAGCAGCAGGAGGTGTTTGGTAAGAGGAAGATCCATAAGTCCTCTGATTACCTTGTTGAAAAGGCTTCTGGAAACCAGCATTCTGTCCAAAGCCAGAAGAGTTTTGGTTGCTTGTGAAAGCACTCTTCTGTCCACTGAAGAATCTATTACCTTGCTATCCTCCAAACCTGTTTCCTTGGAAACCAGATCCTCCAATATAGTTCACATCCTCTTCCTGACCATCTTCTCCAGCATTGATTACTTCAACATCTTGAGCAAAATGGACAACTTTCTTCCCAGCTAGAAGATTGCAAACAGTGTCCAATTACTCCTAATATCAGCAATCTCCAGATTCTCTATCTTCCCACCAGACTCTTTCCTTCTCCTATCAGTAGTCTTGCAGCTATTACTGCTTACTAAGTTATCTATCAGTTGATTAGCTTGCTCAGGAGTCCTAGTGTTGAAATTTGCATTGCTGTAATTATCCAACGCAGTCTGGTATGGGAGATCTATACCTCTAAAGAAAATGCCCAGCAATGTTACCTCAGTGAATCCATGATGCGGGCAGTCACGTTTGTACTTCTTAAATCTCATCCAGGAAGTCTTAAGAGGCTCTATAGGACCTTGGGAGAAAGTGAGAATGTCATGTCTCGACTGATCAGAGAGAGCATCATCATAGAAGTGTCTCAGAAACTCACTCTTAACAGCGTCCCATGTAGTAAACTTCCCAGGTGGAAGTTTTTTCAGCCAGGCAGCAGCATCTCCACCGAGAGAGTAGGGGAAAAGTTTGAGGTACAAATAATCATAGTTCACTCCATCATACTTCATCCCAGTGACTATGTCCTCAAACTCATCTATATGATCCATTGGCTGCTCATTAGGGAATCCATGGAAGGAATTCTGCCTCAGAATAGAGTAGTAGATGGTCTTGAACTCGAAGTCATTCCTCTCAAAACCAGGAGGCACAAGAGATGACCGGTTAGCATGAAACTCATCCGGACGGTTATAGTCAGCTAAGGTCCTTTCATTAGCAACAGGAGGATTAACTATTCGCTTCTCCTCTTGGCCTTGTCCTTGGCATTTCTCTTGTTCAGGCTCAGGGATCACATTCCCTTCAGCATCAATCCGTTGCCCAGCAGCATTGTACGGATTGTTTTGTCGGTCCCTCAGGGTACCTTGAGCATCGGGCATTATAATCACGTGTTCTTGAACCATCCTTGCTCTTTGAACTTTCATGTTGGTCCTCTCTAGTCTAGCAAGCTCTTCAAGTTGGATATTAACGAGATTAGATTCGGATTACTTCTGGTATCACGCGTCTACATAAACCGTCTGTAATCACAGTGCAACGATCGATTCAACTCCAGTCGCTTAGTAACGATCGACACAAAAGGATCCAACGATCAATGCTATGCGATTGTTAAACCTGTGACAGAGAAGAAACAGAAAAATCAGTAACTAAAAAAAAAAAAAAAAAAAATCCTAGTAAAAACCCTAAGTTCGAATCTATCGAAGACTCCAAAGAGTCCCCGGCAACGGCGCCAAAAACTTGATAGGTGTAAGTTTTAATCCCTATACTAACTGCAAGTACACAGTGATGTAGTTATAGTACTTAGGGTATCGAATCTACGAGGACTCTAGGCAACGATAGAATTAGAACAGTCAAGTGAAAACTAGGAGAAAGCAAATGTGATTAGAAACTAAAAACAAAACAAGAAAGTAAATCAGTAGCAGGATTGGTTTGAAAGCAATTAACTAAAAGCGCTAAGTCTAAGGAGTTCTCAGGAAATCAGACAAGCAGATAATTTATTCAGTCAGGATCAAATTAAGTACAGTTCTAGAACTCAAACAGGGATATAGAATTAACCAACTTTCGTTGTGAGAATTCTCTAAGCCTAATTGCAGAAATCCAAATTTCTTTGTAATTCCTAACAGATTAAACCAGCTTTAAGATTAAGTTCAATATGTTCACAATCTAATTAAACCAAATTTCTTTGCGAGTAATTAAATTGCTCAACCTAAATAGTTCAGATTCTAAATCACACTTTCGTGTCAACTTAGCAACCTAAGATCCAGATTCTAAGTGATCAGGTTAGAACTAGCATTAAACACAATTTAGATCGAAGGACAATAAAGTTATGAATCCTAACTGAAATAAATAAATCTAACAAGTCATCAAATCCTTAATGAGAATCCCTAAACCTAACTATGAATCTACTCAGACATAGATAATGAAAACATGATCAATGAATTAATAGATATCATAAAAGAGAATAAAGAAGTAAAGGGGTTCGAAATCTTCTCCAAAAGCAGGATGTAGTACATGATCAGATCAGCCCCAAATAGCTCTAAAAACTCTCAGCTCTAAAGTATGAAAGCGTATGTATAGCGTCTCTAAAAACTGATGTAAAAACCTAATTATATAGCTAAATCACGTCTTGGGGCTTCTTTGTAATTATCAGGAACTTTTGGGCACAACTGCAATTTTTTCATTCTTCATAAACCGCCGAGTTTGGCCCATCTCGCTCGTGTGTCGATCGATGCACAATGTGTGTCGATCGATGCATTACTCTGTTTCGGACAGTGAGCTCTATCTCTCGGGTCAAAACATCAAAATGCTCCAAAAAGCTCCAATAACTCCAATTCTGCTCCAAACGTGCTAGTACCTAATAACACATGTAAAAGACTCTAAAGAAACACTAAAAGACTCTAAAACACACTTATATCATGGTCTAAAACCGGTAAAAATTATGATATATCATCGAGCATAAATCACGGAAAAAAACTTCAACCTCTACAATATATATTTTGAAACTATTGGTAAATATAAAATACTATACTCATATTTACTTATCAAATATTCGTATTATATACTATAAGTAAAATTAATTAGCACATGATAACGCAAGGTGGACGTTCCGGTCTAAGAGTTCGGCAAGATAAATGGAAGTAGTCGCTCCAAAAAAACGTGGAATTCATGACTATTCATCCCTAAAAACATATTGTTCTCCATATCAGCACAACTAGCTAAGTCGGCCGCATAGCCATCTGAGAATTTGAATGCATGTTTAACACATTCCAGTAATCTTG
This sequence comes from Orychophragmus violaceus, assembly GCA_030180135.1. Lineage (NCBI taxonomy): Eukaryota > Viridiplantae > Streptophyta > Magnoliopsida > Brassicales > Brassicaceae > Orychophragmus > Orychophragmus violaceus. The sequence continues at coordinate 60,616,188 of CM058239.1, forward strand.
TTCTGGCATCGTCTGTCAATTTGTAGGCGGGGAAAGGAGATTTACCTGACTATCAATTTGTAAGTGTACCAGAGACACTACAAGAAAGCAGGTCTGTTGGGACGTCTGTTTTGGTCCTAAATTCGTCGTAAAAGCCGTTTTGGGACGAATTTACAACGAATGACTTTTCATCGTTAAATGTTCGTCGTAAAAAAATAATTGACTAAATTCGTCATAAAAATATGTCTACGGACGATTCGTCGTAATTTCAATGTAATACAATTCGTCGTAATTTCGATGTAAAGAAGTTCCCAGTACTCAACAAATGATCTTGCCGGTAAGGAAGTTTCTAGAAAATGCTTTTCTTATATTAGTTATGTTGATCGCCGTATCTGTCTGGCATATTAGCAGGTGTGTGCCAATTTCCTCCGCACCTCATTGTCCCTTGTGCACCAAAATGATCAATTTGGTTCTCTATATCTACTCCGGTAGATAAACCAGCGGCAGAACACGAACAACTTTGTTCTTCCTAAACAATTTCTTGTTTCTCCTGTATGGATGGTTGAGAGGTAGAAACCGGCGGTGACAGTCAAACCAAGATGTTTTCTACCGTGCTTCAGTTGAAAGGCTTCTGTCCGGTTCATGCAATACAGACAAGTTAATCTTCCATGTGTAGTCCAACCTGATAACATGTCGTATGTGGGGAAGTCGCTTATTGTCAACATAAGAACCGCCCGCATCGTAAATTTCTTTTTCCTCGAACAGTCATACGTTCGAGCACCGGTGGACCACAATTGCTTCAACTCATGAATTATGGGCTGAAGAAATACATCGAGTTACCGCTTTGGATGCTTAGGACCTGGGGCCAAAATACTCAAGAAAATAAATTCCCTTTGCATGCGCATACTTGGGAGAAGATTGAAAGTTGTCAAATATTACCGGCCAAATGCCCTATACATGGATTTTATGGGCACATTAGACTGATGATGCTTAGACTATACGTATAACCTCACTTTTTGCCTTTATAGTTGAACTCCATAATGTGATTTTCTCAATCCATTTTTTTACAAACCCAATGTACGTAACTGGATGCCTAAGGTGATATCAGTGTTTTCAGCTAAAAAAATATGAATCCTGACTTGAACTCATAGCCAGCTACTGTGAAAAAAATGTTTTTGCACACGCCAATCCCTTTTACGGTTACTCTAATACCCAATAAATTTTCCAAATCATGGTGTGTTGCCAGTTTAGCTTTAATAACAAAAACAACATGAAAATTTATAAAATTGTGGGTTACTCTACTATCTAGCATCACCACAACACTGGATCTACCAATACTTTGGTTGTATAGTAAGTGAATTCAAGCCCAGAAATGCATTTAGAGAAAGTCCCATCATTTCTCTTAGGCCTTGGCTGTCTATTACTCCTAACTCCATCATATTATCATCTAATTTTCCACATCAAACCCATTTATCACTATCAATACTCTCACTTCTTTGAAATGACAATTTTGGAACTATTTGTTATCACATTTGAAACACAGGCTCTGTTCGTTTCGCAGTCGCTAGCGACCAGCGATAGTCGCTATGTTGTTCGTTTTAGAGTCGCTGCGACTGTCAAACGAACATGTTTCGAGTCACTGTCGTTGTCGTTGTTGCCAACGACTGTGAAACGAACATGACAAGGTTCTGTCCTTAGTCTCTCAGTGCAGATCGTGCGAGAAGACACTAAGGCAGACCTAGCCCGAGTAGTGAAAAGTGAGTTCTCGGTAGCATAGGTGCTAACGGTTTATTTGCAGGTCGTGGTCAAGGATTGAAACACTTGAAATGTTTATCCTTGCCTCACTTTTATTATCATGCATTCATGTGATTGAGGTTGTGATAAGTACGAGGTCGGATTGTGATCCACTCGGAAATGCATATTGTGATAAGTACGGGAACGGATCAGGGGATCGTCCCAAAATTGTGTTGTGTGATCCGGAGGTGTGGGAGATCCGGAAGATATTTGGAGGTATGAGAGATCCAGAAACGTGGCGGTTCGATACATCCTTTCAACTCTTCACACTAGCGAAGGACCGTCTAGGTGGGAAGACTCGGAGGAACGGGATTGCAGCATAGGACCGAATTCTATCCGACGGGATAGTAAGGGTAACCGTGCGATGGTACCCGCCGAGAAGAAAAAAACATATGTCTCGGTTGTTGGTGATGTTCTAGGCTCATGTGTCTTTGTGGCTATGACTTAGGTGTTCATGAGAAAGGAAGAACGAATGTGTAGGGCGTGCGAGGGCCAGGGGCGTGCGAGGCCCGTGTGCGTGTGGTTATCAGTCTCAATCGCTTTTTTCATCCAGCTCAGCATCAGTTAACTTCCTTTGAGGCGTGGAATTATGCTTGATTGCTTGTGTCTGCAGGTTGTTTATCACCATCAACACTAGCTTTTTCCTTCAAAGTTATAACCTTCTGACCATACCTATTATCATACCCTTTTTCTCTACATGTAGTTCCTCTTAAACAAATTTTTTTATTCGTGTTGAACTCCATTGATTTGGCCACTAGAATGATCTCAAGGATATTCTTTGGCTTTCATTGCAAGCGTCAAACCATTCAGAAAAATGCTCCACAACTACACATCATCTTAGCTAGTCACTTGACACGAAAGATCCTCAAACTGATGAATAAATTCTTGAATGGTTCCTTCTTTCCATATCTAAAACAAGCTTTGACAGGGACCTGTGCTTTAAAATGTTATCAAATCTAGCAATCAAAAGCTTCTTAAACTGCCTCTAACTTGTGAACACAATGCGATTTCATTCCTAAGTATACCAACTCAAAGCATCTCCATCTAGACTTACATGAACCAACTCGAGCTTCTCTTCCTTCTTATAACCACCAATCTTGAAATAACGATATGCCTTTGCTATCCAACTGTAATCGTTTGTTCAATCAAAGATAGGCATATCAACACGTTTAGTAATATTATCTCTCAATCCGGTGAGAGACCTATCACTACGGCGGGATTCTAAGTTTTAGTACATAATGGTGGAATATAACGAGGTGGTTGGTTCTGTTCGCCAGTAGCAACATGAGGTTCTTGTTTAACATCTCAAGTTTTGCTTGCATCGATTCCATGATCAAGATTAATTGATCCATCTTATCATCAGTTGGAGTTTTCTCGGTGAGTAAGGGATGTATGCCTTGATCCGCCGTCGTTAAATCCAACTCGACATCGTCAATCCGATTGTGCACCGCCACAAAATCTCTGCAACCTCGTAGGAAAATCTTAATCGATGGTACCATAGTCGTTGTGCTCAAATTGCCATCGCTACTTGATTTTCCTGGTAACAAATATCAGAATAACACTAGCCGTTATTATTGTTGTTTTTAAAAATGAACTGAGATTTTAATCCCCAAACCATAACACCAAAAATTAACAAAAATACCCAATCATTTCTCTGAATCGCAACGCAAATGCTAATCAGATCGACTCAATCACAAAATCTCTGAATTGTCTTGTTCAATCGCACAAAATCTCTGAATCATCTTGTTCGATCGTTCACTATCGCACCATTTTTTAAGAACTTGGGTCCTTAACTCATGTAACCTATCAATTTCATGTGTCACACTATTGTAGTCGTGAAAGGTGTATGAATGAAAAGAGTTTTTTTTTATTAAATATGTCAAGTTCTTAGAAAGAAATATCCAAATTGATCAAGATCCAAAGTACAATCTTCTTTGATCTTGATCCTTACAACTCTCTCCAAGAACAGAAGTAATAACCTAACCCAACAACCGCATAAAGATTCATACTCTTCCTTCTCTTCTTGTTTATAAACGTGTTTTGTTTCTCCTCTTCTCAAGGTTCTGATCCATGTGTCACCGTCTCAGGCTCTCCACGATTCAGGCTCTGAATAGTACTCCAATTCAGGTGGGATCTTATGATAGAGGAAAACTGATGAATCAAAAAACGCTTTATTAAACTCAAACACAATATTCCAATGTTCATAAAAACATCGAATCAACACTCTAATCGACGAGGATCTCGAAGGTAGAAGGATCCAAGATGAATTCGAGCTCAAATTCCAATTTCACAGAGAAAAATAGAGGAAGAAGATAACAAACTTGTCAATGAATTCGATATGAATGAATTCGGATATTCCTTTGTTTTTAGCGTGTTTCTTCTGCTTGTGGACTTCATATTGATCTCAGCCGTTCATTTAACTCTCTATTTAAGACATCCACGTGTCCTCATCTCCCATCTCCTAATTCCTATATCAAATCCTCCCTGTTTGAAAAACCTTGACCACAAGGTTTGGAAGAAATGAATTGGAACAGCAAGCAATACACCAATACTCAGCTCACGCAGTCTATGCTGATCCACAACAACTTCAGTGAACACAAAATCCCTGAAATTAACTCCACCAGGATCCCAAATCAGGTGTACTCGCGGTGAAGTATGGAACTGAATGTAAGCTTCAGAGATCTTCCTCTGTTCTTTATCAGATTCTGCCATTTGCATCACTATTCCAACCTTTTCTTCTTGTGGCATCACATTTGTAGTAAAAAGTTGATAAGCAGGTTGCAAAGCAGTTCCAAGGTCTGTGGGTGAAGAACCACAAGAAAACGTTCTCATGTATGGCATGATTCTTGCGCTAACTTCAACTCTCTTACCAGCAAGCATAGCCATAAGCATTGATGGCTTATAACCCAACATACCAATTCCACCAGCAATAATTGATCCCATCGAACATGAAATGTAATCACTCTCATGGAGTTCAGAAAGTCCTCCATATGTGAACCCTGTAAAACGAAACTGATTGTCCAAGAACTCTGTGGACTTGTAGCAAACTTGCATTCCATTAGATAATGTCAATTCTGTAACCCCAACTTCTGGATATTCAACTTGGTGAGTAACATTCCCTGGAGTTAGCTTTTCACAGACAACTTCTGGAATTTGTTCCTCATCCCCCGGAGCAATCTTCAATTCTTCCTCATTACTATTAACCTTTAAGACAACATTTCACATGTCATAAGTTGTCGCAGCTGATCTAGGTTCCACTGTCTTGAACACACAACCGCCTGATGTTCTTAACTCAGAGTATTTAGATACATCTGAAGATGATATTTGGGGTAGAAGAGTCTGATGGATTTGTGCCTCGTATTCAATCCCAATAACATGTTCCTTGTGAAGGAAATGTTGTATATATTCACCTCGCAAGCTAATCATTACTGACCCAGCTGCCTCTGATCTTTTATCCTCCACGTGTGTCTTTATCAAATCAACTACAGTCCTTGTATCTACAGTCCTTGTATCTAGAAAATCACTCCAATCACCATCGGTTTCCTTCTCCTGACAAAGCCTGAGCTTCTCATTTGGTGGCAAGGATTTGAGTAATATCGACTGCATTTCCATTAGTGTCTTAGATTTCCAGCAATGCCATACATCAAAATAGTTTGTCCGGCACAAAGATAATGAGTGCACTTCAAAACCAGTCATAAGAATCTCTTTGGGAACCACAATAACTTTCACTTCACTCAGCTCCCGTCGAACGCTACGAAGCATTAAACCATTCTCCTTGATGTTTCATAATACGGCAAACTCTTTTTCTTCCATTTTTTGCACCACACTCTGATCTTGTCTAGCTCTCTTTCCATCCATTTCCTCTCGAAGCAATTCAAATTGATCTTCTTTCGTGTTGTCCATTCCCAACTCATCTTTGGCTTCAAACAAAGAGTTTTGAGGTAGTGGTTTATGCTTCTGCTGGTCCATAATATGTATTTCCGGGTGTACATTCTCATATACTCTACCCAACACCATAACAGTTTCTTGAAACGATTGGACTACCTCATCCTCTGAATTGTTTACACTGTCATTCTGAATTCCCAGCAATTTGTCATCAGCCTGAATTAACTCAACTTCTTCCTCAGTTTCATTCATTGCCTCATTCGACACAAAGGTACTAGGTTGTATCAGACTCCTTAGTCTTTTCAGTGTGCAGAAGTTGTGTGGACAGTTTAATCGGATGTGCACGTTCATATAATCTCCCAATTATCAGACAGTGTTGTATTGACTGAGGTTGGAACATACTAACATGCCTTTGTGTGTTGAACCTTAAGCCGGCTAGATAAGTACACACCAAATAATCTTCAGGTAACCTCAATATAGCGCTTATCAACTTAAATTTTTCATGATAATCCAAGATTCCTGCAGTTTCCCGCAACTAATGTAATTCGGTTATGGAATCATCAAACCGTTCCTGCAACAAGATCTTATACCAAGCCCAATCATTCCCACCACATCTAGCGAAATCAGAGTGATCGAGTGATCTATGCCAAGTCGTAGCTAAATCATCCAAATGAATCAACACGAGCCAGACTTTGTATTTCTCCGGTGTATTTACAATTTTGAAATACCGTTCCACCTGAACTAACCATTCTTGTATCTGAACTCTGTTAAACCTAGGAAATTCCAGATTCGTAGGCACCGGCGTACCTGGTTCAGAGAGTTACGCCGAGCGAAATCGATTCGTTCGTAGAGATGCAGCGTCGAATTGATTTCTCCACACATCCTCATTATCACCAGGTCTCATCTTCTGATAAGTTGTTGTCGACTGCGATTATCCGAGAAACGAATGGCGACTGATACCTTTGATAGAGGAAAACTGATGAATCAAAGAACGCTTTATTAAACTCAAACACAAGATTCCAATGTTCATAAAAACATCGAATCAACACTCTAATCGACGAGGATCTCGAAGGTAGAAGGATCCAAGACGAATTCGAGCTCAAATTCCAAATTCACAGAGAAAAATAGAGGAAGAAGATAGCAAACTTGTCAAATGAATTCGATATTAATGAATTCGGATGTTCCTTTGTTTTTAGCGTGTTTCTTCTGCTTGTGGACTTCATATTGATCTCAGCCGTTCATTTAACTCTCTATTTTAGACATCCACGTGTCCTCATCTCCCATCTCCTAATTCCTATATCATCTTAGTCATAGTTTGCTGTTGGATGGGAATCCAGTTTGACATCGATGTCATTCATTAGCTATTACAAGATGATTTTTTTTTTATCGTCTATTACAAGATGATTAGATCTTTACAACTTGTGCATAATTCATACCACACCAAAAATATGATTGGGGTGATATTACATATTTTATAATTTTATTTCTATATGCATTATTAATTATAATAAATTTTATTATTGCTAATTAAAGTATACAATCACATTAATTTATTATTCCCGCAAAAATATAAAATCTAGATTTTCACCAAAAACATAAAAAAAAATTCTCTTTCCCGCCAAATGTTACAAAATATGTTTTTCATCAAAAACATAAAATCACCTTTTCGCCAAAAACGTGAAATATTTTTTTTTCATATCAAAAATGTAAATCATGTCTCGGCGGAAAAAATATTTTTGTGGTTTTGGGAGGAAAATACAATATTGTGTTTTTGAAGAGAAAATGAGATTTTGTGTTTTTGAAGGGAAAACGAGATTTTCTGCTTTGGCAGTAAATGAAATTTTCCAGTTATGGCAGAAAATAAGAATTTAAATTTTATGGAAAACGAAATTGTTGCGAAAATAGGATTTTGGGAGGAAAATGAGATTTTGTGTTTATTGGAGAAACAAGATTTTGTGTTTTTGATAAACAAAAACGAAATTATTCGGTTTTAATAGAAATATAATTTTGTTTTTTTTGGCAGATTTTTTTTGCGTTTTTGTTGGATGGAAAACGAAATACGCTGGTTTTGGCGAATAAAACACGATATACTTTTTTGCGAAAAAACAAAATTTAGCGTTTTTGAAGGAAAAACAAAAATTTTGGTTTTGGATAGAAAAAAATAATTTTGGGTTTTTTTCATGTGAAAATAGAATTTGTGGATTTTTGTGAGAAAACATGATTTGTTTTTGCCAAAAGTAGGATTTGCGTTTTTGATAAGAAAACAAAATTTAGTGTTTTTGGCGCAAAAAACAGATTTTTGTGGTTAAAACAACAAATTGGGATTTTGTAGGTTCAGCAAGAAAAGATTGGAATTTATAATTTTGATAGAAAAACAAGACTTTGCATTTTTGCGAAAAATATAGTTTTAATAAATATCAATAAATAAAAAACAAAAAATGTTCTTTTTCCTATCTTAAAAATTTACCGAATTGTAACTTGAATATTTTTTTTAAGTAGAAAGCTTTGTAACTTGTTCCACTTTGTGGTGATTTTTTCATGAGTTAAGTTTCTGGAACAATTTAATTGTAAAATTAACTACTCATGGTTGAGTCTATATGCTCTAATACTTGTACGTATGCCTTTCGTGCGCTCGGATTAATTCTCACCGTGGATCTGGATCGGCTAATTAGTGTCATCTCCATGTCCTCATAACCTTGCGATGTGGAATTTGGATTAATATTAATATCCTAGCATTGACGAACAATGTTTCTCGATAAAACACATTACAAGAGCTCATTGCTTGGATGTCCTATTTTTATGACTCACCCCAACATGCTCAAGTTTCAAGATCGCCCAGAAATAGCAAATGTCCATAACTTCTAAAGAAAATATAGGAAAAAACACTAAAAATAAACATTTAAACAAAACACAATATATCATAAAAACATGTTTTGTGAGCAACAGATTGCTGTGTTGTCATTTTTCTCATCTCCGAGAAAGAAACTCGGGAGATGGGAAGAAAAATATGGTGGTTGTTTATGAAAAACAATCTAAGACACATCAAAACTTTGTCACGGTACCAAATTAAAGATGAAGAAGCTGCGTTGATCTTCCCGAAAGATCCACCATGGTTCAAGCCATGGATGGTTCCGGTGATGATGCTTTTTGTTTTCTTTATCGTTGTTGTTGTATTAATTTGTCGACGTTGTCTAAATTGTCGCCGCGGCGAAAACTCTCCAAGCATCCATCCTATCTATCTCCCAGACCACCTAATTTAATTTGTTTAGTATTCTTCTTTCTATCAAATGTAAATTGTTCTTGGTGCAAAGTTAATTCTACAGTCGCCATATATTTTACCATGTTGATCTAATGAAAGAACAAAAAAAAAATATGGCTAACCGATGCGGAAAGAGAACATTTAAAATGAACAAGAACAAGATGACAGTTCAAAAAAAAAAAAACAAGATTATGAAATTAGAAAGAAAAGCAAAAAAAAAAATTAATTTTAAATTCATTTAAATTTGAAGCGGTGAAGACAAATTGGTAATAAGAAATTCTTACCGTATAATCCATGTGTCAAATGCATACAACAGTTTTTGATAAAAAAAAAATTGCATACAGCAAACAAAAAAATGACCATTTAAGAATACGCGAATACTCCAGTTTTTATTAGGAAGTTTTATTAGATTATTAAATTTTGAAAAGTGCCAAATCCGTGAAGAGGATTTACACTAAACATTCAGTTAAACTCATATTATTTCAGATTTATTATATGGATGTCAAAATAAACAAGATATGCCTATAGTTTTTAAGATGTAAATAATATCATATTTTTAGCTTGTATTTTTTTTTTTAACATCAATACTATTAAAAAATTAGAGTCTTTAGGAAACTAACCTTTGGGGTATGTGTTATTTACAATTTGTGTCATTAGAGATTTAAGAGTCTTTTTAATATTCATTAAGGGTAGTTAAGGAATATAACAATTTATCTAATATCCATGTTTCCAAACAAGACAATTACTAAACATCTATCCAAACAAGCTAAATATAATGGGTTTCACTTTTCTAATTAATTAAAATATATATATATATATAAACATAAAACTATTAAATCAATTAATAAATATAACTAAATAATTTAAACATCAAATATTTTGTATATATATGATAATATTCTTTAATTATGATTATATTCAAAATTCAAATATAATATATTTTAATATCTTCTTTATTTTTTAATTTCAAATATAAATATTTATGTTTATATTACAATAAAATTTTAAAATTATATTAAATTAATCTATTTCGTAAGAATTTGTTTTTACGATTGCATTTTTAGCGGGTTGTTACATCATATTGCAAAATATTTAAACTATTATAAGAGCGGGTTGAAAAATAAATTAGATAATTTCGAATTCTAAAAACGAACTTTGCATGAGTTTAAAACAAATATAATATATATATATATATATATATATAATATATATATATATTAATTCAAAATCATATATTTAATTTAATAAAAATATCAAAATTATTCAATATTAAAACTTATAATACAAAATCGCTATTTCAATCTATTTATCTTTACGAATATACATCTTCTCAAATAACACACAATTCTATTTTTAACATAAATTATTAATTTATTTTTATAATGTGGATTAAACAATTATAAACAAAATTTGATTACATAGTTAAAAAAATTAATTACTAATAACAAAATAAATATAATTTAAATTTGTAAAGAAAAGTAAATCCACGCTTTCTAAGCGCGGATCAAAATCTAATTGTTTATTAATCTGATTTTGAACACATTAAATCATAGAAAAAATTTTTAAAATGGAAAACAATGAGAAGCTAATGGTATTTTCACAAGGAAACCAATTGATAATTACACACTAGCAAGACCATGTCGATCTTTTTCCGAAACAAGATAAAAAATCAAATGTTCTCAATCTTATACTAGCAGACAGACTTCTACTTTCAATACCTTTTGATAATTCTCATAATAAGGATATATTTTCTTCTTCATTTTCTTTGTCAAATCTTCTGGAGAGAGCTTCTCTGAAACTACCGTTGAACAAACTTGAACATCAATAAACAAATCAGATTGATAATTAGGATTGACAAACTTCCAAAATTAATCCAAGCTTGAGAAAGAGATAAACTGCGACAGTGCCGCAAAAACCAAGTGAAGGATCTCTTGCAGGTGAACCGTTCCGGAAAGCAACAACACCACATCAAGAACAAAAACAAAACAACGAAATTGAAAGAATCAAAACATGAAGACTGCGAAACCCAGTGGAGAACATGAGACCGTCGGCTGAACAAGTTACCAAACGCCATCATCCACCAAATACCATCACAGAACCACCAGCAAAAAGAATGACGCGCCGACATCGAGTGAACCCAGAAGAGAAGAGAGAAAATAAGATTAAAATCAGAAGAGAGACAAAAACGAAGTAAAAAAAAAAACAGAGAGATGGCGAGCCATCACACTCTACACCAACAGAAAAGCCCGGTGAAGGTGATGGCTCACCGCAAGTGGTAGATCTCGGACTCTTGGTGGTTAGGGCAAAAGATGAGAGCTCTAGGCGTTTTAACTTGTATTTAATAATACATAATTGCCAAACAAATATTAAAATCGTTGATTATAATCAAGAGTATGGTTATTGGATATCAAATCAGTGTACATTTATCAATCCAATAAAATTTTCTTAAAATGAGAGTTTGAGATTTATACTCTCGTTATATATGTATATAGCAGATCCCATTATATAAGATATAACTTTATTATGAGAAAAAGGTATTTTCCACCTCTAGTCCTCCATGTCTTTACATAGGCGACCATTTTAGTGGATTTTAGAGATTAATAGGTCACTTGTGTCATTTGATAATAATAATTTTAACGATTTGTCATGTATATAAACATAAAATTTGAAAATATAGAAGAAAAATATAGCTTGGCATTGCACTGCCCTAACATATTTGATTTATGATATTTCAGTTGTTCGACAGTTTTACAATATTTAAAATTGGAATAGTTCATATGCAAGACGACTCAGCCCTACTTTCGTAATAAAGTATATTTGCTTATTTCTTAGCAGATAGTGTGTTATAATGGTTGTTAATGTCCAAAGTGAGTGTATAGTCAGATGTTGAAACTTTGGTATTAGAATATAAGTTGCGTATACGTCCAAAAAAACACATGGAGAGATGTCCACTATATATGTTGTTTGATATCTGACTATGAATCCCATTTGGCCACTAACTTTTGATCTTTATATATACATACCTTTGTCAATGCGAATTAGACTTCAACAAAAAAAAAAAGTGGAAATGAGAATGAAAGTGGACACAGACAGTGTTTTAGTACCCTTGAGTGTGTTCATAGCAGTGGGATATCATGTCTTCCTCTGGAACACCTTCAAGCACAATCCTTCTCGTACTTCTCTTGGCATCGATTCCTCCAAACGCAAATCTTGGTTCCGTGACATCAAAGAGGTAGTTCTCTTTTTTATTTTTTATGTTTGCAAAAACATTTGTGTTATTTTATCTACTTTCAAAGAAAATCAAAAGTTTTACGCTACATTTATTTCTTTACATAAAATATTATAAAATTGTAAAACTAAAGACAAACATGGCCCTATATTTTTAAATTTAAAACAATCTTGATCCCATCAAATTTAACGCAGTCTCTAGATGAGTGGCTTGTTGTCTCCAACTTTCTTGATGGTTTGTTTCGATAGCTTTATTAGTTCTCTCTCTCTCTCTCTCTCTCTCTCTCTCTCTCTCTCTCTCTCTCTCTCTCTCTCTCTCTCTCTCTCTCTCTCTCTCTCTCTCTCTCTCTCTCTCTCGTAGTCTTATTGTTAAGACATGTTCTAATTCATGTATATGGTTAATAATTTAAAATATTTTATTTAAAAATTCTAGTGTCTTTTTCGTTTTTTGTTACTAAATAATTTATTTGTATCATATAACGAAAACGCAGGGTGACGATAAGACTGGGATGTTGGCAGTGCAAAGCTTGAGGAACAAAAAAATGGTCACAATTCTCACTGCTTCAATCTCCATACTTATCTTCGTTTCTCTAGCTGCGGTTACTAACAATGCCTTCAAAGCGAGTCACCTCTTCACAACAGCGAACGACATTGTTTCTGGCTCCAAAAACCCTACAATCTTTGTCCTCAAGTATGCATCTGCCTCTCTGCTTCTTGCAGTGAGTTTTTTCTTCAGCTCACTTGCCGTGAGTTACCTGATGGATGCCAATTTTCTCATAAACGCGATTGTTAAGAAGCATGAAGGAGACTGCGATTGCGGTTATGAATTGACGGGGACTGAATCGTTTAGGGAGTATACAAGATTAGTGTTGGAGAGAGGCTTTTTTATGGCTATGGTTGGGAACAGAGTTATGTGCGTTTCTGTACCGCTATTGCTATGGATGTTTGGACCGTTACCGGTGTTTGCGTCTTCATTAGGCCTTGTCTGGGTGTTGTATCAGTTTGACTTTCCGGCAGTCGCCAGAATTTCTGTTTGTAAACGATAGATTGAAAATAATATATATCCAAATCAGTGATTGGGTAAATAATATGTCGTCTGAATGCAAGCACTTTGTGCGAGCTTGTCCTCTTTCGTTTTGTTTGTGCGCAATTTCTCAAAACATAAGCATGTACACATTGATAATCTTCTGGTGAAAGCCATACTTCATGCATTTCGCCACTTGGACGGCCAACCTGAGTAAATATATCAAGTATGTTTTTGTCATGATATTCAGGGACTCCACCTTCTTTGTATCTTGTTAACCTGACAACACGAGTTAATATATATAACTTCAGAATAAATAGCATGTACATATCTCTGTAGACTAGATATAAATTTACCTTGAATTCATTAGTATATTCAAGGCGAAATAATGATCTGTGAAAAAAGCAATCTCTTCATTTAGATATGATTGAACAATAGATCCAGTTACATATCTTTTGTTCTTCGCTTTCCCTTTCAGTTTTTTGAAAAACCTTTCAAAAGGGTACATCCACCGGTATTGAACAGGGCCTCCTAATTCAGCTTCATAGGGAGTATAGGAAGGTGCTCCATCACATCGAAAAATGATGGTGGAAAGATCTTCTCCAAATTGCAAAGAATCAAAACTATGTTTTGCTTTAGAATTTGGACGCGACTCTTCTGCAAAGTTCTTGAACATAAGTCACGAAAAAATCCTCCGATCCCTACATCATAAAGAAATTAAAACAACAAATAGTTCATACAAAATACAAACTCGAAACTACATATTCAAAATACTATGAATAATCGGTATCTGCTAACGCGAGGTGGACGTTCTTGTCTAGGAGTTCTGCAAAGATAAATGGAAGTAGTCGCTGCATAAAGACATGACAGTTATTACTCTTCATCCCGGAAAACTGTGCATTACCCAAATCAGCACAATTTGCTAAGTCTGAAGCATAACCATCTGGGAATTTGATCTCATGCTTCACACATTCCAACAACTTAGTCCTGGCTGCATTTGTCAAAGAGTAAACTGGGAAAGGAGCTCTACCAACACCATCAAGATGTAAGTGTGGCTGAGAACAGAATTGATCTATATATCCAATCTCGATGGGATGTCGTCTTTTGATTTACCCTTCACACGCATAAGAGTTTTTATAATGTTGTCAAAAACATTTTTCTCTACATGCATCAAATCGATATTATGTCGAAAATTGAGGTCCCTCCAGTATGGTAACTCCCAAAATATGGTTTCTTTGTGCCAGTTATGCTTCTTCCCATAGTCGGGCATCTTATCTTCATGACCGTTTCCACCAACATCCTTAGTTTTGGTGGATTTACACGACGCAAATGGTAGGAATATACTTGCTTACCAGTTAAAGAATCAGGAGGATACTCATTCCTAGCATCCTTTCCCTTCAAGAAGTCTTTCTTATTTTTCCTCGGTGACAATCGAACCAACACGTCTTTCTTCCATTCGGCAGATAAAAAGATTTTGTATCATCCATTCAGCATGGACATGATAATTTGCCATGGGTGGTCCATCCTAATAACATGCTATACGCCGGAAAATCGCTGATCGTCCACATGAGAACTGCTTTTAGATTGAAATTTTGATTCAAGTACACATCGTATGCATCGACTCCATTACACCACACTTTTTTTAACTCCTCAACAAGAGGCTGGAGGAATATATCGAGACTACCTCGTGGTAAAATTCACCGTTCGAGTGTTCCTTGCTCGGTTTGCGCTTCTAAGCCTCCCCACTTGCTCTGTGAGCGTGTTATTCACCTTCTCCTGATTTTGAGTTTTTTGTATCAGTGCGGCTACCACCTCCTTCAACTCGGTCAGCGTCACATCGGCTGTTGTATCTGCCACGGTTGTATCTGTAGCAACGTTGTCTGCTGCAGTGTTGCATGTTGTGATGTTGCCCGTCGTAGTGTTGGTTATATTTCATGTCTCCGTCTCCATCACCGTCGGTGGCCATCTCTTCGGATCTGCTAATCGTTGGTCTTTAGATGTAAGAAACTTCTCTTCCCCATAGACGGGGCCAAACTGTGAGAGTCGGAACTCGCACGGTCGATTCTTGTAGAATAACGTTTAGGAAACATAAGATTCTAATGTAAACGACACAGAAAAGAGGTCCGGAGAATAATTTTATTGATTTGTTTGACAAAAAACAGAGTACAAAGCGTAAGAGCCAAAGAAAAAGTCTAAGTGTTTATGCTAGGGTTTTCAGCGTGTTTTGATCGTAGAAAGTCCCTCGTCTTATATAGTCACTACGAGTCGGTTTAGAAGATATTCACTTGTAAGATTTTCAGAGATCTTACTGGTTATTGCATATTACGTTTTCGTTCGGACTTACTTTTCTTCTCAGATTTTCCTCTTCTTGCTCGGATTTATCTTCCACTTTTGTTCTTCGAGTTTATCTTTCCGTTTTTGTATTTATCTTTCTGCGGCTTGACTTTATTTTCCAAATTGTCCGAAAAGGGACGATCTGAGTCCGTTTGAGTATATGTCTTCTTGGTTCGACACAATGTCTATTGAATACGAACCTTATGTGTTCGGCCCAAGTTCGTAGTGTGTAAGTTTTCGTTACGAAGGGTTGCGGCTAGTCGCGCATTAATTCGGAGGAAGATATTGGCAAGTGTCCGAGCAGTTAGTCTAAGCAAAGTGTATGTTTGAAAGGTTCGGGAAATATGTTATGCTTGGAACGTCCAAGAAATGTGTTTTGCTCGGAAAGTCTGAGGAATGTGTTCTCCTCGGAACTTACGAAGAATGTGTTATGCTTGGAACTTCTGATGGAGTGTGTTCTGCTCGGAAAGACCGAGGAATGTGTTATGCTCGGAACTTCCAATGAATACATCTTGCTCGGACAATCTGAGCAGATTGCCCTGGTTGGATCGTCCTAGCAGGTCGTCTGAGCGTCCGTGCTTGTCTGTGGATTTTACTGAGTGATATTCATGTTTGAGTGACCCATCTGTCGTTCATACGAAGCATTGTTCGTGTGAAAAATGGCTATGTCCGATTGCTCAATCCATATTCGACTATTAATTTCGTCGAGAGAGATTTTGACCCCAACATACATGCACTATTTCGTCCCAAACCAAGCATTTATAGATATTGTGAAAAGTTATATGTATTAAATAATAGGTTCAGATTGTCATTTATGCAAAAGTGATAGTAGACAAAATTATGTAAGTTTGATTTACGCATTCTAAATATATCTAGGAAATTCTGTAAATAAAAAAATGATAATTACTATATTTGTGGTAAAGTAATTTACTTCCAAATGAGATATATAATCAAAATATAAATGATGAATAACAAGTTTACAACACTTCATCTTGAGTATTCATTAGTTAATTCATATTGTATTCTAAATAAATAAAAAAATCCATGATTTAGTGAGATCTGCTTGAAACATGCTTTTTATTAATATATAATGTAATCAATATTGTATTCTAAGTAAAAAAAAATCCATGATTTATAGTGATCTGCTTGAAACATACTTTTATTATTTGGAAAGAGGGCTAAGAAATCTCGTTATAGTAGCTCTTTCAGCTGCTATAACTATGTCTGGTATTCCTACCCATATAATCCCCCAGTTTCCAAAGTTAAACACAGCCTTAACAAATCTCGTTCTAACCCAAACTTCAATTCTTCACCCCTTTTGCGATCACTCTCTTCCCCTCCCTCTATCCATCACAAACATCATTTCTGATTTAGCTCTTTCAGATACTCCTATTCCTAATATTTCTAATTTCTCTTTTGAAGGTCTTTCCCTGAAGTGACTTTCCTTCCCTCCCAATGAATAATAAAATATTTTTTAGAATATTAGTGGTCTAAATAACTCGGATAAACACCACCCTTTTTCAATGGCTTAATAGTCATCAACCTATTTTTGGAGCTCTTCTAGAGACTCACATAAAATATCTCAACCTAAACAACATAATGTCGAAATTTTGCCATGGATTGAACTATGCCTCAAACCACAACTCTAATTTTGATGGCCAGATTATTTTGATTTGGCGTGCACCGGCATCAGTTAGAATCTTGCATCAGTCGAGACAAACATTAACTTGTGAAGTCAGAATATCTCTCACACATCAATTTGTGTACACATGAGTTTATGCCTCCAACTTAAGGGCTGAGAGGGCTGACCTTTGGGTTGAGCTTCTTAAAATTCTGACATCTCTGAGTCTGGACAATGTTCCTTGGATGGTAAGGATATATTTCAATGTGATAACTAATCCGCTTGAGCATTCCCTGCGAGAAGTAGATTCAGTTACTCATCAAATGTTTGAGTTCAAAGACACAATCAACCAATTGGGTTTATTCGACATGAGATTCCAAGGATCATTCTTTACTTGGACCAACAATCAACTAATATCCGATCACTGTCCTTGTTTTATTGACCTAGCCATCACACTCATAAAGCTGGTACCTGGCCTTTTAAGATCCTAAACACCCAAACTTCAAGCTAGTGGTTCAAGAGGCATGGATTCAAGACGGAAGCTTTGCTTCTAATCTGACAATGTTTTGTTGGAACCAAAAGTTGATTAAGAGAGCTCTCTCTAAATCGAGAGAAATTATTACAAATATAACTGAGGGTTAGTGAAGCTAACAATTTGTTACAACTTGCGCAGGTACAAGCATTACATAATCCAAATGAGGAGAATTATAAAATTGATAGAGACTTGCATGAGAATTGACACTTTTCAGAGAATTTGAGAAAGAATACTTTAAGCAGAAGTCAAGGGTTAACTGGTTAGGTGTGGGTGATAAGAACATACACTTCTTCATTGTTTTTCAAACAAGAGCAAGTTACAATGCCATTATCTCCTTCCAACTGCCTAATGGTGATCTTTTAATTGACCCTATTATAATGAGTACGCATGATGTTAACTACTTTGCTTTAATTTTGGCTTCTTCATCTTTGATCGGTCCTACTATGGCATCTTCATCTGCTTGGTTCCAGGACTTGACAATTTTCAGCTGCTCATACACATAATAGCAGGTAATGGTCTTAATACTTATTGTTGAAGAAGTAACAAGGGATATGTTTACGATCAATCCAAACAAGTCGCCAGGTCCGAATGGCCTAAATTCTAAATTATATACTACCGCTTGGGATACTCTTTGACAGGAAGTCACCACCTCAGTCATTCACTTCTTTCAATCGTCATTAATTCCTTAGTCAATGAACTTAACTATTCTGGCCTTAGTAGCTAAGCATCATGAAGCTACAAGAATATCTGAATATCGACACATTTCTTGCTTGAATACTATATAAGTTCATATCGAGACTCCTAGTAGCTAGGCTTAAACCGATGGTACTTACACTGATTGTTCCTAATCAAACGACCTTCATAAAAAACCGCTTGTTGGTTGAGAATACAGTGCTAGCAGGAGAGCTCTTTAATGGCTATCATAAAATAATGGGAAGAAGAAGATCACACTCAAAGTTTATATAGTTAAGGCGTTTGACACTCTATCTTGGGATTTTTTTTTTGACTATCTTAAAGGCTTGGAGGTTTCGGATCAATACATTAAGTGGTTGAAAGAGTGTGTATGTACACCCAGTTTATAGTCGGTTATAATGGCTCAGTGCATGGCTATTTCAAAGGAAAAAGGGGCTTGAAGTAAGGAGACTCGTTATAGCTATGAACTGTCTATCCCTAATGTTGAACAAAGCGGCGGAGCAAAGGAAGTTTAAGTACTATCAAAACTGTGAGAAAACAAGAATGACGCACCTATATTTTTTAGACGATCTCCTGATCTATATTGATGGTTCTTTGGAGTCTCTGCAGAATGTACTTGCGGTTCTTCATGAGTTCGAGTTAAGGTCGGGTTTAGCTGTTAGTATTCAGAAATTGAGCTTCTTCACTTCTGAACTTTCACAGCATGAGATCGACACTATTCAGTTTTCCATGGGAATGCCAAATGGAACTCTCCCGGTCCTTTATCTAGGTGCTCCCTTGTCAGTGTTCTAAAAGCGTTATAGGCGGTCGCTTAAGCCCCACCTAGGCGTTAGGCTTCCATTAACCGTGGCGATTACCTTCTAATCCGTCTAGAAAATCATAATATTATGATAAAAAAAATTAATATAATATTCACTATTTATAAATTATAATATTTCATATATTATATTATAAAATATTATGATAATAAATTAACATGAATTTTATTATTTACAAATTATAATATTTCATATATTTTGTTGTTTATGTTCAATATATTGTTTAATCTTGTAAATACTTAAACCGCTTAGTTACAATCTAGGCTTCCGATTAGGCGTTTTAGGCGCTAGATGTTAGGTCACCTGTCCGACTAGCGCCTAGCGCTTTCTTGAAAACTGCCTGTCAACAAAGAAGTTAAGCTTCTTAAACTGTCAACGTCTTATTCAACAAGTTAAGAATAGGGTGACCTCTTGGAGTGTGAAGTCGCTGAATTTTGCTGGTCGCCTCTTATTGATTAAAAATTGGATTTCCGGCATCACCAACTTCTGGTGTTGAAGGTTCATCCTACCTAAGTAATACATCAAAACGATAAATTTAATGTGTGGGATGTTCTTGTGTAAAGGTAATATTGAATCTCATCATGGATCTCGAGTGGCATGGGATATAAGAACTAGAACAAAGGAGGAAGGTGGACTGGGAATAAGGGATCTTACATTGTGGAATAAAGCTTGTTGTCTGAAACTTGTGTGGTTCCTCTCCTTTCAGTCTCGCTTGGTATGGGTAGCTTAGTATATTGTGAAGGCCCTTAATGGTTGCCTTACTGATATATCATGGTTTTTCTAGGTTTTCAACCATGATATAGTTGTGTATATTGACTCTTTTAACCTGGGTTTTCGAGTCTATTGAGTCTTCTACAGGTAGGCTTGCGTTTGGAGCAAGGAGTGGGATTATAGGACGTTTGTGGTGATTTGTGCAACAAGCTGAAGTTGGTGTCTCGGCCACGACTGCATGTCGACCGACACTGACCTTGGTGTCGGACGACACTGAGCGCGAGAGAAGTTATACGCCGAGTTGAGACAAATTTTGAAGAATTGCATAAAGACCCCGAAGTTTCCCCTAATTCTAATCAGACCCCAAAATGGGTTTAGCAGTGTTAATTAGGTTTCCAGACTCATTATTCAGTTTATCTTGTTCTTACTTTGTTCTTGCTTTTGGAGATTGAGAGATTTGAGTTGGGGCTGTTCTTGCTACTTATAACCTTTGAGAGAATGATTTCGAACCCCTTTACTTTATCTATTCAGTCTTTCAGTTTTCTATTTATGATGTGTTGCTTGATTGATAATATGTCTGAGTAGTAACCTAGTTAGATTTAGGAATTCTCATAAGGTTTAATGCATGCTTAGATAACTGACTGATTAAGATTCTAAATTTGTTCGTTCATCACCTAAGTTTTGCTTAATACTGAATTTTGGACTGATTGAAGGATTATGTGGGTTCATGGTGTAATTCTCAGGTTACAACCTAGCACATAATCAACTAGGATCTAGGTGATTTGCAGTTGAATCATAAACAGATCAGGATCATTACCTTATGATTGCAGCGGATTAATCAATGGAATATCGAGATCTGCAAGAGCTGATGATTACCGGCTCCTCCTCAGGTATCCACACGCTTACAAGCTATTGGATCAGGCTGCTAGACCAAGCTGGAATCAACAGAGAGAGAGAGGACGGCTGGGTCTCCAAAATCGCAGGAACTCATCAACCCTAGGCGCCTTCCTCACTTATATATAAGCCCAAGTAATTAAACTAATTGCTTATTAGGCTTTTGGGCCCAAGGCCCAAATCAGACAAAAGACTGTATTTTGTCTGGCCCAATTCTCTGTACAAATACAGTAAATGCCTTGCATCTTACCGTATTAATTCCATTTAACTTTCCCGTTAGCTATGGTGTGTGACCCTTAGGGATCATACAATACTGGTAATAAGTCCTAAACTTATAGATCATGAGCGGGCTCTAGCAAGTCATCATGATCACCCAGTTGTTGGAAGTTTTGGTTGATCCTGATTCAATTCTCATATTGATATCAACCTAAACATGCATTAGATCTAGGTGTTCTTATTTAGAAACATTATGATCTCACCTTTTACCTGTTTGTTTGCAGCGGAATTGAGAACAGGTCAATGATCAGGGAGATACACCGAGAGATGGATCCTCCAAAGGCTCACACACGCAATCACAGGAAACTGGCTGCTAGACCACGAGGAAGAGAGGCGCAGGGAGAGGAGAAAAACGGCGCTGGGTGTTAGGGTTGGAAGGAAAAACAGACTCAAGTTTTATTCATAAAACTTGTCTATTTCCTTTTGGGCTTTATGGGCCCAAATACCAATCTGATTAAATTCCATTTAATCAGACCCATTAATTCTTCTCTCTTAGTACGACAAATGCCTAGCACTTTTGTCGTACTTCTGCTAAGCCGTTCCAACATTATTTCCTGCTAGCTTAAGCGTGTGACCCATATGGGATCATACAATAAAGGCAATAAGTCCAAGACTTATAGATCATGAGCGGACTCTAGCAAGCCATCATGACCCCCAGTATTGTATGACTTATGTCTGATCACTGACATACTCTTACGTTATAGAGACAGTACAGAGATTGCTGGACACAATTCCAACAATCTCCCACTTGAACTGGAATCTCTGTATTCATAATCCCTTTCGTCTCAATATCTCGATTAGTCATAAGGCAAGATTAGTGTCATCCTTATAAAGCCTAATCTTGTTCATCGGACTCTGATTTGATACTGACAATACAAACGACTCGGGAAAGTCCGTTTGAGCATGGCCATGCGTTTTCCAGTATTCAAATCTCCGATTGGCCTAGAGATATTCACTCCATTTATATTGGAGGGACAAATCCCATCTTGTTCCATCACTGTAAACTACTCATTTCATAATGCACCCAAACAAGGTCCTTATAACTATCACAGAACGATAGCGTTAGACAATGATCAAAGTACATCAGTCCATGTGCAGTCACATGCATGTGAACTCAGGTCTAAGGACTATACTTTATAGTCGTAGTAAGAATCTCTTATGACACAGATATAAATATCCTGAAGAGTTCTTATAAGCGGGTCTTGTCCGGTCGTATGTTCCCAACATACACCTATGTACTGACTTTGATGCCGTGCATCTATGACACACTGAGACTTTGTCATAAGTCACGTACCAATCCAGTCTCACACGGTTGTTGGTGTTCCAGTTTCAACAACCTTCGACTAGGGACATGATGATATAAAACATTTATCAAATATAGGATCTCATGATCAAGCTAAATGACTTCGATGACTCAAGATCAAATCATTTACTTCGATGACCTATAAAATGGTTCATATCATTTTGGAACGATTATTTCATCACAGTTAAAATAATCTTGAAATAATAATTTCATTAAAACATAAATAATAATGTTTTACAAGAACATATCAAATAACTAAAATAAAGCTCACATAACTCCCACTCAAATTTAGATTACATTTCAATGTTTCTAATGCCTACAGCTTCAGTCAGGAACTCGAGCTTAGGCCTTGGGAGTGGCTTAGTCAACGGATCAGCGACATTATCATCTGTCGGAACTCGGCTGATCTTGACTTCCTTTCTATTAATGATGTCACGTATCAAGTGATATCTTCTTTGAACATGCTTGGATTTCTGGTGTGATCTTGGTTCCTTTGCCTGAGCTATAGCACCATTGTTGTCACAAAACAGTGCCAGAGGCTCAGCCGCATCTGGTATCACACCTAGTTCCATAATGAACTTTCGTATCCAAACAGCTTCCTTCGCTGCTTCTGAGGCGGCGATATATTCAGCTTCTGTAGTGGAATCAGCAACGGTGTCCTGCTTGGAGCTTCTCCAACTTACTGCACCGCCATTCAGACAAAAGACATAACCGGACTGTGACCGGAAATCATCAGTGTCTGTCTGGAAACTTGCGTCCGTGAATCCACTGACTTTAAGCACATCACTTCCACCGTACACTAAGAACTTATCCTTAGTATGTCTTAGATACTTCAAGATGTTCTTTACGGCAATCCAATGGTTTTCACCTGGATTTGACTGGTATCTACTCGTCATGCTCAATGCGTAAGCAACATCAGGACGAGTACAGATCATGGCATACATGACAGATCCTATTGCAGATGCATAAGGAATATTCTTCATGCGCTCAAGCTCAGCAGCCGACGTAGGGCTCTGCTTCTTGCTTAGCGTTGTGCCATGTACCATTGGCGTGAAGCCCTTCTTGGAATCTTTCATGCTGAATCTTTGTAGGACTTTGTCAATGTATGAGTCTTGACACAAGCCTATCAGCCTCTTAGGTCTATCCCGATAGATCCTAATTCCAAGAACGTATGCGGCTTCACCCATGTCTTTCATGGAAAAACAACTTCCAAGCCAGTCTTTTACAGACTTCAGCATTGGAACGTCGTTTCCGAGAAGCAGTATGTCATCAACATACAGAATAAGAAAAACGATTTTGCTCCCACTAGTTTTCTTATACACGCATTGTTCTTCTTCGTTTCTGATAAAGTCAAATTGCTTGATCGCTTCATCAAAACGAAGATTCCAGCTCCTCGATGCTTGCTTCAATCCATAAATGGATTTATGAAGCTTGCATACTTTCCCAGCATTCTTTGGATCTATGTAACCGTCAGGTTGCGTCATATACACATCCTCTTCCAGAATACCATTCAGGAAGGCGGTTTTCACGTCCATCTGCCAAATTTCATAATCATGAAAAGCTGCAGTTGCTAGTAGAATCCGAATAGATTTCATCATAGCCACCGGTGAATAGGTTTCATCGTAGTCCACACCGTGAACTTGTCTGAAACCTTTTGCCACCAACCTGGCTTTATAAATCTGGACATTTCCATCCACGTCAATCTTCTTCTTGAAGATCCATTTGCACTCGATGGCTTTTACACCAACGGGTAAGTCAACCAACGAAAATACTTGGTTGACCGACATGGAGTCCATTTCGGAATCAGTGGCCTTGCGCCACTTAGAGGAATCTGGGCCCATCATGGCTTGATTGAAGTTCGATGGTTCATCACCATCAATGATCAAAAGATCATGACAGTCAGTCACGAGGAATCCCTGATATCTCTCGGGTTCGTGACGGATCCTCCCGGATCTTCGAACTTCAGGTACTACAGGTTCAGGTTCTACAATTTCTTGTAGATCCTCCTGCTGCTCTTCCTCATTAGGTTGAGCAGTATCCTGTTCATCTTGAATTTCTTCAAGCAGTACCTTACTCCCACTGTCTTTCTTAGAGAGAAACTCTCTCTCAAGAAAGTTACAATCCCGGGCAACAAAGATCTTGTTCTCGGAACGTAGATAGAAGTAATAAGCCTTGGTTTCCCGTGGATAACCAATGAAGTAGCATTTATCAGATTTTGGTGTAAGCTTATCTGAGATTAATCTCTTTACATAGGCTTCACAACCCCAAATTCTTAGATAAGACAGCACTGGAGCTTCTCCAGTCCATAATTCATATGGTGTCTTTGCTACTGCTTTTGATGGCGCTCTATTTAGAGTGAACACTGCTGTTAGCAGAGCATATCCCCAAAGGGATATTGGAAGGTCTGTGTGACTCATCATAGATCGAACCATATCCAATAAGGTCCGATTTCTCCTCTCAGACACACCATTCCATTGAGGTGTTCCAGGAGGAGTGAGTTGGGATACGATCCCACACTCTCTCAGATGATCACTGAATTCTTGGCTTAAGTATTCTCCTCCTCGGTCGGACCGAAGAGCCTTAATGCTTTTGCCAAGTTGGTTCTGTACCTCATTTTGGAATTCTCTGAACTTCTCAAAAGATTCAGACTTATGTTTCATCAAATAAACATATCCATACCTACTGAAATCATCAGTAAAGGTAATGAAGTACTGATAGTTTCCTCTTGCATTTGTGGACATTGGGCCACACACATCAGTGTGTATCAGGCCCAATAAGTCACTGGCCCTCTCGTTAGGTTTATTAAAGGGGGCCCGTGTCATTTTGCCCATCATGCATGATTCGCATTTCTCACATGACTCAAAGTCAAATGAGCCAAGAAGTCCATTCGAATGGAGCCTCTTGATGCGTTTCTCGCTGATGTGCCCTAAACGACAATGCCATAGAAACGTTCGGTTTTCCTCATTAGGTTTAAACCGTTTTGTATTAATGTTATAAATTGGCGCGGATTGATCGAGTATGTAAAGCCCATTCGTAAGAGGGGCAGAACCATAGAACAAATTGTTGCGATTGAAGGAACATAATTTATTCTTAACTGAAAAATCATAACCTTCCAAATCCAACAAAGAAATTGAAATAATATTTCTGCTTATAGCAGGTACAAAATAACAATTATTAAGTTCTAAAATCAATCCCGAAGGTAAAGACAACAAGTAAGTTCCTACAGCTAGTGCTGAAACTTTCGCTCCATTCCCAACTCGTAGTTCCACTTGTCCTTGCTTCAGCCTTCTACTGTTGCTGAGTGCCTGCATATTAGTACAAATATGAGCCCCACAACCAGTATCCATGACCCATGAGGTATTATCAGAAGTAGTTGTATTAACTTCTATAACAAAAATACCTGATGAAGAAGTCTCGAAAGTCTTCTTCTTTAATTCCTTTAGACCTTCCTGGAATTTCTTGCAATCTCTTCTCCAATGCCCCAGTTCTTTGCAGAACCTGCACATGTCAGTAGGCCCAGCCTTGGACTTGGGCTTGGGCTTTGGCGTGTCCTTGTCCGCGACTTGGACACCCTTGGCCTTTCCCTTATCCTTAACAGAAGACTTCTTAAACCCCTTGCCCTTTTGTACCATAAGTACATTGGGGTCCTTGGCGGTTTTCTTCAAGTTGGGCTCTGCAGTCTTGAGCATTCCGTGAAGCTCAGGCAGTGTCTTACTCAAGCCATGCATGTTAAAGTTCAGAATGAACTGATCATAGCTTGCAGGTAAAGACTACAGAATGATGTCGCAGGCAAGTTCCTGGCTGATTGGGCAGTCGAGTTTGTGAAGATGATCGAGATAACCCATCATCTTCAACACATGAGGACTCACTGCCGCATTCGCAGCCAACTTACAGTCCAAGAGGTTCTTAACTGTCTGGAACCTCTCGGTCCTAGCCTGCTCCTGAAAAAGCGATTTCAGGCTTGCCATGATCTCGATTGGAGACAATACACTTTCGAACTGCTTTTGCAGCTCTGGAGTCATTGTCACCAACATCAGGCAATAAACATCATTTTCATCTGACGAATGCTTTTCCCAAGCATTGTGCAGAGTCCTGGCAGCATTGGCAAGAGGCCTCTCGGGGAGGGGATCTCGAAGGACATAATCCTTCTTCTCCTGCTTGAGGACCAGCCTCAAGTTCCTTGACCATGTCAGGAAGTTCGTTCCAGTCAGCTTCTCCTTCTCGAGAACAGACCGGATCGAGAATGTGTTTTGTGTGCTTGTAGTAGTCATATCTGAAATATATAAATAAAAAGGTTATTAGTTATATGTTCAATATGATTAATCTCGTATTAAAGTATAATATGATTAATCATGCATTATATTCAATAACATAAGTTACCCTCAATAGAATATAATGATTCCAAGATCCACATATAACTAAGATCAAAGTGGGCCACTGGCCGTCACCCAACCTTAGCTTATATCGGTAAGCCCTATATCGGCTAATTATATCCGTGATATAACTCTTGGTTGTGAATCTGGGCCCGAGGCCCAATCCACCCTGATGTCTCAAGGCCCGGGACTCCCGATGGCCTAGTCAAGAAAACCGGACTATACAGTCATGTAATCATTAATGTCTGGGACTCCCAATGACATTTATGAATCACAAACCGTCTTACCCACGCAAAAACAGACATCCTCACACTGTAAGGCCATGAATGCAATTGAATGGGCTTTGACAGCTGACATAGCCTGGACAAGACATCCAACGCTTGATATTGTTTGAGGTTCGTAGGTTTATTAAAATCATTCCCAAAATAGAAGATTACTATTTCGGGAAACTTTCTATTTATGGAAACCTACTATTTTTTAGAAACTTTCTAAAATTGGAAACTTTCTAAAACCGGAAACTTTCTAACTTTAGAAACTTCTTTAAAATCCAAAACCCGCAAATTCAGAAAATTCTATTTTAAGAAACTTTCTAATTATAAAATTTCGGAAACTTTAATTTAAAATCGACTTTATAATATTATAAAATAAATTTTAAATTTATCTGAAGAAAGACTCAATTAACTGGCCCAATTGTTTTAACTTCTTGGCCCGAGGCCCAAGAATTGGTCCATGTCCAAGACATGACCCAATTGTCCAATTAATTGACATAACCGGTCTGGTTCATTAAAACTGGTCTAACCAAGTTTCAATTACTACGATGACCACAATTGTCAACCGGTTATTTACTAAACCGGATTTTCTCAATTTATTTGGTCCAACCAAATCAAATTAGAAATCCTGGTTTAGGCACTAAATCCAATATTTCTTTCGACATTGGATTTCTTATTCCGGTTTAACCAGATTTAATAAAATTATTAAATCTGTTTATTAAACCGAAACGTTGATTTTAATCAAGTTTTAAACCGAACCATTAACCGAACCGAACCGATTGAACCGTGAAACCCTAGCTTTCGGATCAAGCAATGATCGTCCAGCCGCAAGCCGTCAACGATCCGAGATCGAGACGATGCGCAGGACAGCCGGGACAGCTCGGGACGGGACGGGACGGGCGGGACGGTGCACGGGACGCGCGATCGGACGATCGATCGGGACGAGCGATCGGACGCGTCGCGATGATCGATTGCGATCGATCGAATGATCCGATCCAATCCGACCATCCCGACTGCCCGACCCGCGATCCCGTCCGTCCGACCGGCCATTCCTCTCGGCCGTAACAACCAACCGGCCAAGCCGGTCGATCACACCTTGGCCGATCAACAAAATCCGAGTCATATAGCTCGGTTTTGTGATTCAAGTGTTTGTTCAGGATTTAATTCAGTTTCTTATGTGTTTTTCTTATCAGTAATGGATTCAAAACACATCTAAACAGATTAAACAACCTAAACAATGAATCTAAACAAGAAATCCTAAGAACCAATGGCTCTGATACCACTGTTGGAAGTTTTGGTTGATCCTGATTCAATTCTCATATTGATATCAACCTAAACATGCATTAGATCTAGGTGTTCTTATTTAGAAACATTATGATCTCACCTTTTACCTGTTTGTTTGCAGCGGAATTGAGAACAGGTCAATGATCAGGGAGATACACCGAGAGATGGATCCTCCAAAGGCTCACACACGCAATCACAGGAAACTGGCTGCTAGACCACGAGGAAGAGAGGCGCAGGGAGAGGAGAAAAACGGCGCTGGGTGTTAGGGTTGGAAGGAAAAACAGACTCAAGTTTTATTCATAAAACTTGTCTAATTCCTTTTGGGCTTTATGGGCCCAAATACCAATCTGATTAAATTCCATTTAATCAGACCCATTAATTCTTCTCTCTTAGTACGACAAATGCCTAGCACTTTTGTCGTACTTCTGCTAAGCCGTTCCAACATTATTTCCTGCTAGCTTAAGCGTGTGACCCATATGGGATCATACAATAAAGGCAATAAGTCCAAGACTTATAGATCATGAGCGGACTCTAGCAAGCCATCATGACCCCCAGTATTGTATGACTTATGTCTGATCACTGACATACTCTTACGTTATAGAGACAGTACAGAGATTGCTGGACACAATTCCAACACCAGTATTTATGAATTATGTCTGATCTCGACACTTATCATACTTTCTAGAGATAGTACGGTAGATTTCAGGACATTCCCAACAATCTCCCACTTGTACTGGAATCCTACATTCCCTAATCCTTTTGTCTCAATATCTCGATCTGGCATAAGGCAAGATGCGTGTCATCCTTATATAGCCAGACCATGTTCATCGGACCAGATTTGATACTGACAATGCAAACGACTTGGGCAAGTCCGTTTGGGAGTGGCCACTCTCTTACCAGCTATCAAGTCTCCGATTGGCCTAGAGATATTACCTCCGTTAAACGGCAGGGACAAATCCCATCTTGTTCCATCACTGTGAACTACACACTTTATAATACACCCAACCAAGGTCCTTATAGCTCCCAGTTACGAAACAGCGTTAGACAATGATCAAAGCGCATCACTCCATGTGCAGCCACATGCATGCGAACTCAGGTCTAAGGACTATACTCTATAGTCGTATATGAGAACCTCTTATGACACAGATATTAATATCTTGTAGAGTTCTCATCAGCGGGCCATGTCCGGTCATATGCTCCCCTACATATACCTATGTGTCGACTTTGATGCCGCACATCTATGACCCCTCGAAACTTGGTCATAAGTCTCAAAACACTCTAGTCTCAAGTGGTTGTTGGTGTTCCAATTTCAACAACCTTCGACTATGGACACTATGATTTATGTCATTTCGTTAAATATGGGGTTTCAGGATCAAGTCTACTCATGTACTTCGATGGCCCATATATAATGACATGAATTATTTTGGAACGATTATTTATATCACAGTTAAAATAATCCAGAAATCATAGATTTCATAGACATAAATATTATGTTTACATGAACCTTTCAAAACAACTAAATAAAGCCCTTTACAAACTCCCACTGAAATTAAGACTACATCTTAATTTCACTTATCCTACAGCTACAGTCCGCGACTCGTGCTTAGGCCTAAGGAGTGGCTTCGTTAATAGATTAGCAACGTTCTCAATCGTTGAAACTTGCTGATCTACTTAACACCTCTGTCATTTATCGCACGGAATAGGTTATACCTACCCTCAAGGTGTTTGGACCTCTGATGTGCAGCTAGTCTCATCTATGCTGGGAATCACATCAAGTTCAGTGATGAACTCTTCTTTCCAAACAACCTCTTTCGCCGCTTCCCAAGCTGCGAAATGTTCAGCTTAAGTCATGGAGTCAGCAACAGTGCCTTGCACCGCCAGACAGACACAAGATATAACCGGACTGTGACCGGAAATCATCTTTGTCTGTTGGAAACTTGCCTTTCAGGCTCTACCGACTTGTAGCACCTCACTTTCTCCATAAATCAAGAACTTATCCTAAGTATTTTCCAAATACTTGAGGATATTCATTACGTCTATCCAGTGATTCTTTGCTGGATTTGACTGGTCTTTACTTGTCTTGCTTAACATTAAAGCAACATCAAAACAAGTACGTGTCATGGCATACATGATAGATCCAATTGCCGACGCATATGGAATCTTATGAGACTTTTGGGCTGAGTATTCTGGAACTCTTTCGACCATTTCAAAGAATTCTGACTCATGTCTCATCAAATGAACACAGTCATACTCACTGAAGTAATCAGTAAAGATAATGAAGTACAGGAAATTTTCTCTGGCATTACTGCTCATCGGGCCACATACATGAGTATGTTCAAGGTCCAATAAGCCTTTGGGCCTTTCTCTAGCTCGGCTAAGATGGGCCCTTTGTCTTTTGGTCCAGTAAGCAGAATTCAAGTCTCATAAGATATCCGATCAAATGAGCCCAAAAGTCCATAACTATGGGATTTCTGAATCCGACTCTCTATGTGACCAAAACATTTATGCCAAGAAAAAAACAGGTTTAATTCATCAGATTTAAACTAATTCGGTATTTATGTTACTTTTAGGCGCTCTTTGGTTTAAGATATAAAACTCATTCCTTGAATAGGGTGCTACAATCAATATTTCATTGAGATCAAAAGAACAAAACTTGTCTTTTATCAAAATGAAAAACATTCAAATTCTTACAAGAAAATGAAAGACAACTCTGCTTAAAGCAGGTACATTGTAGCAATTACTTAATACAAAACCAAGCCTCAAAGGCATCTACAAGTGAAAACCCTACGGCTGAGGCAGCATCCATAGCTCCTTCCAGACATGCAGTTCCACTTGTCCTTCCTTCAACGTTTTACTGTTGCTCAGGCTCTGCATATTATAACAAATATCAGTGCCACAACCAGTATCCAATACCTCTAAGGTAGAACTTGAAGTAATAACATGAATACCTGAGGAAGTAGTCTCATACATCAACTTCAACTCCTCATAATCTTCCATGAATTTAATGCAATCTCTCTTCCAATGCCCAGTCTCTTTACAGTAGCAACACTTACCAACGTAAGAGGTATCTGACTCGGGCTCAGAAGACACACGCTTGCCATGATTCAAAATCTGGACAACTTTGTCTTCACCCTTGTCAGCATTAGGTTTAGTAAACCTACCCTTCTCCTTCATGAGATTATACAGGGTACTCTTCACGTTTGGCTCAACTGTCTTGAGCATATCATGCAGTTCAGTCAGCGTCTTCATTAAGCCTTTCTTGATATAGTTCCTTCTGAACTTATCATAGCTTGACGGCAGTGACTGCAGAATGATCTCAGTTGCCAATTCTTGGCTAACTGGATAATCCAGTTTCCTCAGGTTATCAATGTAACCCATCATTTTACTGACATGAGGACTCACTTGATGATCATTTGGTAGCTTGCAGCTAGTGAGAGACTTAACCAACTGGTATCTCTCCACTCTTACCTGCTCCTGAAATTTCAATTTCAGGCTGCTGATCATCTCTATTGGCGACTCCATGTTCTCATATTTCTTCAGCAAATCTGAGTCCATGGTAGCCAATATCAGACCACGCACATCTACCGCATCATTATAATGCTTATTCCAAGCATCATATACTGCATGAGAGGCATTGGACCCGATCCTCTCGGGGAGAGCTCTCTCAAGGACATAGTCCTTTCTCTCCTGCCTGAGGACTAGCCTCAGGTTCCGCGACCAAGTCAAGAAATTTGATCCGTTCAGTTTGTCCATCTCAAGGACAGACCGGATCGAGAAAGTGTTTTGATTGTTTGTGCTAGTCATAACTGAAATTTAGAGATAAATAGAGTTTTAGTTATTCAGTTCATAAAAGAGTAATCTTAATAACTTATAAGAAAACTCGCATTGCATTCAAAATTTCTTTGTTTAACCTCATAAGAATGCAATGATTCCGAGACCCATGTTCAGCTAAATCCAAAGTGGGCCACTGGCCGTCACCCGGAATTAGCTTTACTTGGTAAGCATACACACAGCTAGTTATAACCATATAACTCTCGGTTGTGGATTGGGCCCAAGGCCCAATACACCAGATGTCTCAAGGCCCGGGACTCCCGATGGCCCAGTCAAGAAAACCAATCTCTTACAGCCAAATAATCACTAAAGTCTGGGACTCCCAATGAAATTAGTGACTATATACTACTTTACTTACGCAAAAACAGACACCTCACACTGTAAGCCATATCTGTAATTGAATAAGCGTTAAGTAGCTGACAAGATTGGGCAAGACATCCAAGCTTGATATTGGTTTTGAGGATTTTAGGTTTTCTTTCCAAAAATAGAAGATTACTATTTTGGGAAACTTACTTATTTTAGAAACTTTCTAAATTTAGAAATATACTAAA
Organism: Orychophragmus violaceus; assembly: GCA_030180135.1. Lineage (NCBI taxonomy): Eukaryota > Viridiplantae > Streptophyta > Magnoliopsida > Brassicales > Brassicaceae > Orychophragmus > Orychophragmus violaceus. The sequence goes on from CM058239.1 coordinate 60,648,850, forward strand.
AATAGAAATTTCTAATTTAATATTTTATTAAAGTTTTCGGTTGGGTCACAAATTATAGGCCCAATTCTTGGCCCAAGACCACAGAATTCCAATTGGCCCAATAATTTAACATAACCGAGTTGGTTCATTAATTCTGGTCCAAGACCAAATTAACTACTTAATCCAACTGGTTATTTACTAAACCAGACCAGCTCTAAATTATTTGGTCCAACCAAATCAAACTTAGACCAGCCTTCGGTTTAGATTAAAATTTAATTTTTTTTTTGAATTTAAATCCGGTTTAACCAGAAACTAAATAATACCAATTGTATTAAATAATTTCCAGCAAACCGCGATCTGGGTTAACCGCTTAAACCATAATTATAACAAAATCGATTGTTATATTAATTATCAATCGATTTTGACTTATATCAGTTCGACAATCGACTCATTAACAAACCTTGTCAAAACGTGATCTTTATAATATCTTCAAATTCAAATTCGATTATTATAAAGCAAGTCGTAAACGTTTTCAAGTTTTGACTTTATCAAGCAAATACAACAGCGATTGATGGCATACACAAAAGACAAAACCGAATTTGACTTTTCCAAGCCATTAACAATACGATCGTATTCACTTAAAGTCAAACAAATGATTATCGCTTTTAACAATTCAAATCAAGACAAATTACTTATCCACACGATAAATAATTCAACATGCGATCGCTTATGATTCACAAACCTTATGAAATCGATTGTTTATAACAAAGCAAAGTCAACAACAAAGATCGATTTAATCAAACCTTCTAGGTTTCAACACAAAAAGACGATATCAACTTTAATCATCAAGCTTTCAGATCGATTTTCTTATTTCTAGGTTTTCCAAGTTTCAATCAATTTTACTCATTAAAATCGATTCATCAAACTAATAAACAACCTAGTATGATCCAAAAAGCAAAAACCTAACGACCTAGGCTCTGATACCACTGAAGGATTATGTGGGTTCATGGTGTAATTCTCAGGTTACAACCTAGCACATAATCAACTAGGATCTAGGTGATTTGCAGTTGAATCATAAACAGATCAGGATCATTACCTTATGATTGCAGCGGATTAATCAATGGAATATCGAGATCTGCAAGAGCTGATGATTACCGGCTCCTCCTCAGGTATCCACACGCTTACAAGCTATTGGATCAGGCTGCTAGACCAAGCTGGAATCAACAGAGAGAGAGAGGACGGCTGGGTCTCCAAAATCGCAGGAACTCATCAACCCTAGGCGCCTTCCTCACTTATATATAAGCCCAAGTAATTAAACTAATGGCTTATTAGGCTTTTGGGCCCAAGGCCCAAATCAGACAAAAGACTGTATTTTGTCTGGCCCAATTCTCTGTACAAATACAGTAAATGCCTTGCATCTTACCGTATTAATTCCATTTAACTTTCCCGTTAGCTATGGTGTGTGACCCTTAGGGATCATACAATACTGGTAATAAGTCCTAAACTTATAGATCATGAGCGGGCTCTAGCAAGTCATCATGATCACCCAGTATTTATGACTTATGTCTGATCTCGACACTTATCATACTTTCTAGAGATAGTACGGTAGATTTCAGGACATTCCCAACACTGATCACCTAGGGTTTAGATCTGAGATAATTAACAATAGCACGAGAGTGTGAGTTATAATTTGAAATAACTTAGTGTGAACAATTTGACTAGATACAAAGAGATTTGGTTTAGGAGAATTGTGAACCGATAGAACCTGTTCTTAATGCTTGTTTGGAACTCTAGAATCACAAATAGATTTGGATCGCTAGGTTGCTAGATATAGAAATAATCTCAGCGAGAGTTGGATTATTTAGCATTGTGTTTCTAGTTCTTGAACCTGTGCTTAATCTGGATCCGGTTAGTTAAATGTCTGATTGTGTATGATTCCCGAGAACTTCCTAAGTCTAGTGCCTTTCTCTTATTGAAAACACTTCCATGCTTACTTGCTTTAGTTTACTGCTTTCTTTTGTTTGATTTAGCTTAACTTGAGAACATACAATCTTTCGTGTGAGCCGTGAGTCCTTGTGGATTCGATACCCTAAGTACTACATTGCATAAATGTGCACCTGCAGTAGAATAGGATTAAAACTCTGGGCCTATCAAGTTTTTGGCGCCGTTGCCGGGGACTCAACTGAGTTCGCCGATAGATTTTGTTTTAGAGTTTAGTTTAACACACTACAACCCCTACAAAGGATCCCTGAACCTGAACAGCCTCAAGGTCAGGGGCAGATGGTCAATGCTGGAGCTAATGGACATGAACCTAATCCTCTTGTTGCTGAGAGGACTCTTGCTGATTACAACAGACCGCATGAGTTTTATGCTAAACGGTCAGCAATTGTACCTCCTCCTTTTGAGAGGAATGACTTTGAGGTCAAGACTGTCTACTATACGCTTCTAAGATAGCCTCCTTTCCATGGTCTTCCCAATGAGCAACACATGGACCACATTGAGGATTTTGAAGCCTTCGTCACTGGGATGAAGCACGATGGAGTGGGTTATGATTTCCTATACCTTAAGATTTTCCCATACTCTCTTGCTGGAGAAGCTGCAGCTTGGCTTAAGCAACTTCCGCCTGGGAAGTTAACTACTTGGGATGCAGTGAAGAGAGAGTTCCTGCAACATTTCTATGATGATGCTTGCTCAGATCAGCTCAGACAGGATCTTCTGATATTCACTCAGGGACCTACAGAGCCATTTAAGTCTGCTTGGGTGAGGTTTAAGAGGTACCAACGAGATTGTCCTCATAATGGATTCTCTGATGTTCAGCTGCTGGGCATTTTCTTCAGAGGTGTGGATCTTTGGTACCAGTCTGCGTTATATGCTGCCAGCAATGGCAACTTCAGCACAAATACTCCTGAACAAGATAGAGTGTTGATTGAGAACTTGGTGAGCAGCAACAGTGCTAAGACTGCATATCAGAGAAGGAAAGAGTCTGGTGGAAAGTTGGATCATCTACAGATGGCTGAGATGCATAACAAGTTGGATTCTATTCACAACTTGTTGACTAATAAGAAGCATGCCCACTTTGCTCAGGATGTTGAAGAGTTTGGTCCTGAAGAAGGCTTGCATAGGAGAAGATGTGAACTACATTAGTGGTTCTGGATTTTAAGGAAACATATTTGGGAATTAGCAGAACAACAAGTTCTTTAATGGTGGACAGAAGAGTGCTTTCACAAGCAATCAAAACTCTTCTGGATATGGTCAGAATGCTGGTTACCAAAATCCTTTTCAGCAGAACAACTCCTATCAGAGGACTTATGGATCATCTTCCTATCAAATACCTCCTGCTTCTAGTGCTCGTGAGAGTAAGCTGGAAGCTATGATGGAGCAGTTGCTGGAGGGTCAGACAAAGACTGCTGTGGATTTTAACAAGAAGTTAGATGCTGTCTACACTGAGCTGAATGGAAAATTTGAGTCTTGGAGCACACATATGAAGCAGCTGGATACACAAGTGCACCAGATTTCAAGCTCAGTCAAGGGGAAAAATGTCATGGATACCTACATCAATGCTTGGTCAGTTCAGATTGATGATGGGTCGAATCAAGGAGAAAATTTTGAGATTAAGACTGCTGAACTCGTCGAAGATAGTCAAAAACCCGAGACTGTACCTTCAATGTCGATCGACACTGCCATTGACGTCGGTCGACATCCATGTCCAACGGAGATTTCGAGTTCTCATGACGAACGGAAATCGACCTTAACCGATTATGGAGTCGACATCGAAGGTGAACCAGCGAATGTCGACCGACATCAGCTTAACGTCGGTCGACATCCTGGGCGTGAGGGACCAATTTCGCCAACATCTCGTGGCATTGCTGAAGAGAAGGCTCATAAGCCTCCTATACCTTTCCCTGAGGTGTCTGTGAAGTCTCAACAAGAGCTTGATGAAGCCAGACACCTGGAAGTGATGGATAAGAAGTTGAAAAAGAATCCACAAGCTGATACTTCGCCCTATCATCCTTGTATACAGAGATACTTGGAGAAGATGCTACCTATGGACGAGGTATTGAAAGAATGGGTGGTAGTACTTCCTAAACGAGTCAGTGACGTGTTGCTCAATCAGGTCCCCAAGAAGCTATCAGATCCTGGTGTATTTGTGTTGAGTTGTTGCATCTTTGAGAATGGCTTCAAGCGTTCTTTGTGTGATTTAGGAGCTGCTGGAAATCTCATGCCATACTATGTGGCGGAGAGACTGGGGATGACAGATTTTTCACACACTATGATCTCTCTGGTCCTAGCTGATCAGTCAAGAAGGATTCCAGAAGGAATTCTTGAGGATGTCCCAATCAGAGTTGGAAACCATTTAGTTCCAACAGACTTTGTGATGCTAAGGTACGATAATGAACTGGATGATCCTCTGATATTGGGAAGACCTTTCTTGGCCACAGCTGGAGCAAAGATTGATGTGAGGAATGGTCTGATCGATCTACACCTGGGAGATGAGCCTCTACACTATGAGATGGATATGTTGTGCATGCCCAAGATTGACGGTCAAACCTTTAGCATTGAGTTGGAGCAAGAAGCTCAGATCAGTGAGACTTTAGTGTCTGCTACTGGAGAAAGGAAGATGGTGGTTTCTCAAGACTCCACCCTAGCATCTTCAGAGCTTGCAACTGCTCATAAGCAGAAAGCTCCACACCACAGAGCTCCACCCAAGCTAAGGTATGCACCTCACAAGCCAAATATGCTAACTCCATTGCTGTGAATGCAGGGAAACACTCTGATGCACCAAAGCTTACTCTGATCCTAATCCCTCGTTCCTTGGACGAGCCCACGCTGAGACTGCCTACTCTTCACCATGGATGAGGAGACTTTCGTAGAGGCACTCGCAGCCTCTGTCGAAACCATCGGGAGTCTAATCTCCCATCAAAGTCAAGCTAACGACTTAAAACAAGCGCTGAGTGGGAGGCAACCTACTGGTAAGTTGTATATACTAGAATTTTTGGTTTTGCATTTTGATTTCTTTCGTTTTGGAGTTTTTGTGTCAAGTTATGCAGAATCTGTAGCACTGTGAAGCCAGTGTCGGTCGACATTCACTCGATGTCGGTCGACATTGATTTCCGAATGAGTTTTCAAGCACGAACGATAATCGACCGAGGTCGATTTCCAGAAGTCGGCTTGGTTCGCTAAGGTAAGTGTCGACCGACATCAGGCTGGATGTTGTTCGACATCGATGAAATCGAGGTAAGAAGTTTTAATAACCCGAGACCAGTCTTCTTTTTCCTCATTTCTTTCTCGCCGAAACCTCTCTCAAAATCGCCATCTCTCTCAATTCTTCACCATTTTTGACGATTCAAAGCTCCATTTCACTTGCTTTTCCGTGCTCTACCCATTTCTATCATCTTTTTAATCGATATGTGAAGGTATCCACGACGTCGCGCACCAGCGCAAGCACCGGTCCATGTTAGATCAGAGGATGAGGAGGTAGAGTTGGTTGCTGATTCCGAGGAGATGGATGATGAAGACTCTCCAATCTTCTAGACACTTGCTGCTGATTCTGCGTTTTTTTTTTCTTTTTCCTTTTTTCTTGAGTCATTTTGATGTTTCTTTTGAGTCAGTCTGTCAGTCTTGTTTGCTTGGAACCATGACTATTTGAGTTTATGCGTCTCCACTGATGTTTTTGATGTGACCTTGAGTGATTTAACGTAGCTAACAGGTGAGGAATTGAGTGCTAACTTATAAACTTAACCATGGCCGATTTATCATCATGCATATACTCACACGAGCTCGATGTCGGGCGACACTAAGCTTAGTGTCGGTCGACATCGGCCGTGTTCAGGTTCGGATTTTCAGCTCAAAAACTCTCTGGTTCCAATTTGATTTCTTCCGATCTCACGCTACAATTGCACTGGGGATAGTGCAGTCTAAGTGTGGCGGAGGTGGCTACTGACATTGTGTTTTGTTTTTTTAGAGCCAGTCCCTTGTTTTCAGTTGTTTTCAAATTGTTTTATTGAGTCAAAATGTGTATGAAACTATGATTTTTCGAGGAAACTTTTCGCTGGAACATGAACTAAGTAACCATTGGACAGACTTGCAGGAGCTCTATGACTTTTAAAAAACCCCACACAGATCAACTTACCAAGGACACCCACATCTAATCAGGTATTCAGAGGATCCACCACTAGCCTCATCTCTAATCCTGACTTATATTTCTTACCTAGGGGCTTGGTATCTCTGGATCGGATTCCTCTGATGTGCTTGACACAGCCTGTGATCCTGTCTAAAGTATGGTTCCTGATTTTCCCCTCCCTTGAAAGTAAAAAAAGAAAAGAAATTAAAACCGAGGATAAGCTAGTAGCTTCGAAGTGGTCACGGGAGTCCCTATTACCTCATGTGTATCCATGGAAAGATCCAAAGTTAAACCCCAAGTGAAAAGGGAAGAGCATTGATAAAAAAAAAATCATACCCAGTGGGGAAAAATCAGTTGCTAAGGGAGAAAGGGAAAAGAAAAGAACCAGAAACCGACAGTTTGGTGGTCAGGAACTGAATGAGTTGAGTCCATGTGTCCTCTGATCGATACTCCCTCTGTGAGACTGCACCTAATTGTATACAGAGGTTAGTGTGGTGAATTTGAATGTCCTAATCTGATTGTGGAGTTTACTTGGGACAGTTGCTAAGTATAGGGAAAGTATATTGTGGTTTTGAGCTCTGCAGGAAATTTTTCAGTGGTTTACTAATTGAATGTGAATGCAAAAGTTCCGAGGACAAAATGAGTTTCTGAGTTTTCAAACCTCTTTCTTATGCTTTAGTTCTTTCACTTGCTTGAGGGCAAGCAAGAGATAAGTGTGGGGGAGTTGATATATCATGGTTTTTCTAGGTTTTCAGCCATGATATAGTTGTGTATATTGAGTCTTTTAACCTGGTTTTTTGAGTCTATTGAGTCTTCTACAGGTAGGCTTGCGTTTGGAGCAAAGAGTGGGATTATAGGACGTTTCTGGTGATTTGTGAAACAAGCTGAAGTTAGTGTCTCGACCACGACTGGATGTCGACCGACACTGGCCTTGGTGGCTGTCGACACTGAGCGCGAGAGAAGTTATACGCCGAGTTGAGACAAGTTTTAAAGAATTTCATAAAGACCCCGAAAGTTTTCCCTAATTCTAATCAGACCCCAAAACGTGTTTAGCAATGTTAATTAGGTTTCCAGACTCATTATTCAGTTTATCTTGTTCTTACTTTGTTCTTGCTTTTGGAGATTGAGAGATTTGAGTTGGGGCTGTTCTTGCTACTTGTAACCTTTGAGAGAAGGATTTCGAACCCTTTACTTTATCTATTCAGTCTTTCAGTTTTCTATTCATGATGTGTTGCTTGATTGATAATATGTCTGAGTAGTAACCTAGTTAGATTTAGGAATTCTCATAAGGTCTAATGCATGATTAGATAACTGACTGATTAGGATTCTAAACTTGTTCGTTCTTCACCTAAGTTGTGCTTAATACTGAATTTTGGACTGATCACATATGGTTTAGATCTGAGATAATTGACAATAGCACGAGAGTGTGAGTTATAATCTGAAATAACTTAGTGTGAACAATTTGACTAGATACAAAGAGATTTGGTTTAGGAGAATTGTGAACCGCTAGAACTTGTTCTTAATGCTTGTTTGGAACTCTAGGATCACAAAGAGATTTGGATCGCTAGGTTGCTAGATATAGAAATAATCTCAGCGAGAGTTGGATTATTTAGCATTGTATTTCTAGTTCTTTAACCTGTGCTTAATCTGAATCCGGTTAGTTATGTGTCTGATTGTGTATGATTCCCTAGAACTTCCTAAGTCTAGCGCCTTACTCTTATTGAAAACACTTCCTTGTTTACTTGCTTTAGTTTACTGCTTTCTTTTGATTGATTTAGCTTAACTTGAGAACATACAATCTATCGTGTGAGCCGTGAGTCCTTGTGGATTCGATACCCTAAGTACTACATTGCATAACTGTGCACTTATAGTAGAATATGATTAAAACTCTAAGCCTATCACTTACCAATTTATGTACGATGAAACCTAAGAGCCATCGTTCCTGGTTAGCAAACAAGATCATAAAACTAAGGGATGAAGTGTATGAATGCATCAAGCTACGAATTGGAGACGGAAAAGACTGCTTGTTTTGGAGTGACAATTGGACACCATTTAGGAAACTAGAAGAGTTTTTAAGACATCAAAATAGAAATTACCTTGGTATACTAGTCAATGCTATTGTCGCCTCTCTATTTGCTAATGATCGATGGACACTAGTTACAAATCTATCTAACTACCATTCATCTAGGAACTGATGTTGATCACTATGAGTGGGAACTTGATGGTTCAATTTCCAAAAGATATAGTACTGCTAAGATGTATGCAAATCTAAGCGGAACATTACTTTATGTTAGCTGGGAAAAGGCGGTTTGGAATGCAAGTGGAATCCTAAAGCATAGTTTTCTGGTTTGGATGTTTGTCCTGAATAGATGTCTGACAAGGGATTGGGTGCTTAATTGGGGCTTGCGGACGAATAGTCATTGTTTGTTGTGTAATGCTGCTAAGAAGTTGAGAGATCATATGTACTTTGAATGTGGATTTAGCTGGAATATTGGTCTTCGGTAGCCAGAAGATGTACAATTCAAGCTGTAAGGCAATGGCAGGGATCATTGTCTCAGATGGAAACTCTCACAGGCGGAGTACTGAGAAATCGATTAACTCTCTTGTGCTGGCAGGCTTCAATCTATTGGATCTAGACGAAACGCAACAGTCGGATGCATAGAAATCGATTCAGTTTGTCAGATGTAGTGATGCAATCATTGGAGCAGCATGTAAAAAACAAATTGTCAAGTTTTAGAGAAACTAACCCTCAACTCTCTTCTGAATTGTTGCAACCCTGGTTAGCATAACACACTAACGATCACATAATCGGCTTGGGAGACTAATTTAACACATCAATGAAGAGTCTGTCTTCTGGTTCAATTTATGACTTCACTTTTTGCAGAGTATCCAAAACGACGAGGGAAGATGGCAATTTGGGCTGTGGGAGTTGGGTTTGAAGAAAACATGGCAATTCACTATGGTCAATAGCTAGGACAATTTGGTTCAGTATAAATCTTTTGTATTAATGTTGACTTATTGTGGTGTAGGTTAATGGGCTTGACCCAAAAAATACTATGGCCCAAGGGCTTGCATTTTTTTATTTATCTTTTCTATTTAATATGAAAGCCAAGGTTCAAAAGAAAAAAAAGAGGGTTGGTTGATAGTAACACATCAGCAGAGACCGATCAAATTGGTGATTAAAATTTTCGTGACTACATCCACATGCAATGTATTCTGGAGGCTCAACCACACTAAGAGTTTAACTAAATTTTGACCCATGTTATAGCGTAGACATAAATGTTAAGTTTTATTTTCATTAAGTTTTTTGAATATTTTTATTATATAACTTTATTATGTGTTAAAATTATATTTTATTGTTTTTTTTTTTTTAGTTGGATGTAATGATGTATTAGATTTATTTAGTATGTGTAAAATATAATTATATGAACAACAATAACTAACCAATAAATTATTTTGTTGAATTTTTTTCAACCATCAATTCTAGCTTTTACTGAATTTTTATCTTTAGTATAGAATATTCTTGATTCTCAAGTATATTGTATTTAAATTTATTATTGCAGATTTTATAATCAATTTCATGATTTTATTTATTCAATTCCTAAGTTATGGAAAAGTTAAACCCAAAATCTTGGAGAAAATATTTTAAAATCTTAAAGTATATTTTTTTATAAAAAAAACAAATCGTTTGATGAATTAAATATAGTACATATTTGTTTTTTTTAAACTAACTTATTCGATATGTTGAAAATAATTAAGCAAGAAATCATACATCTATTCTTTTTGGCTTTATTGGGCTTTAATTTAGACAGCTTAGTTAATTTTATATCATGTGTAAACATTTTGTTATCATATTAACATAGAACTGTTAATATGGTAATTTTGTTATTAATTGTTTGATTTTTGTTGATTTCAACAAAAAAATTCGCTATATTTCATACTTTTTTTTGGCAAAAGCAGTCTATATGTTATTGATGAAAGTGAACCGGAAAACAACTAAAGATAGAGTAAATACAGGAGATGAAAAGCACACATCCTAGGAAATACATAGACTTTACTTCCTACTAGAGGCTCAAAGAGAAAGATGAAAACAAGGCGAAATGAACTGTACAAGCCAATGGAGAATGTTCCGTTCGTTTAAACACATATAAGTACATAGCATTCAGAAGCCCGAGGGCTTGTCTATGTCCAAAAGATGTTTAAACCATGAACAATGGCCACGTGATACATACGTATTGACGAGATTCCATAGAGTGACACTTCAAGCTATTGCTTTTGCAACCCGGTTCAAGCTATATTTCATACTTAATAGGTGGGATAACTCAAGGACATGTTATATTTTTTTAAAAATAATAATAATTCCGGTATAATTTTGAATATAATAAATTATATGCTTTTATTTGAACCTTGTTGACTAAAAACAATAAATGTTTTAGAAAAAAATATTTAATAAATCATTATCAAAGAAAAAAGTCTAATAAATCCTTAAAGGGAAACAAAATTAAAGGAGAGTTGAACGAAATTTTTGTTTTGGTGATTTTTGGGATAACGGATCGGTGCATGGAGAGTCTTTTGTTTAACTGCATCCTCAGCCATCTCGTGACTATGTGATTCTTTGAAGGTTGAGCTTCTAGCTTCTTATAATTTCTAGCCATCTTATTTTTTTTGTCCATTTGTTGGATTAAAAACGGCTCAACTAGCCAATACAGTCCAAGAGTTACACATCATTACTAAAATAACAACAACAACCTCAATATAGAAGATACATCTATCACAGAAAAACATACGATTGACCATAAACCAACTGCCCATCATTGAGAACAAGAAAAACAATGTGCAGCCAAAAAGGAATTAAAAAGAGGACCCTTCATTAACAAAGAGCTCCTTTAGCCAAGATGGAAGACTAGTAGCCACATATGATTAATTTAGCTTATAGATAGTGACACTTTGAACTATGAACGAGACTCCTCTATTCGATTCCATTAATTAAATCTTAAATCTCCACTCATACATACCTTCCAAAGCCTGCATGATTTTCGCTCCATAAACTCTAAAAGCAGGCAAAGCTCGTGGTCTCATGATCGCGCCAATACATCTGTATATGTTGGGAATGTCCTGAAATCTACTGTACTATCTCTAGAAAGTATGATAAGTGTCGAGATCAGACATAAGTCATAAATACTGGGTGATCATGATGACTTGCTAGAGCCCGCTCTTGATCTATAAGTTTAGGACTTATTACCAGTATTGTATGATCCCAAAGGGTCACACACCATAGCTAACGGGAAAGTAAAAAGGAATTAATACAGTAAGATGCAAGGCATTTACTGTATTTGTACAGAGAATTGGGTCAGTCATAATACAATATTTTGTCTGATTTGGGTCTTGGGCCCAAAAGCCTAATAGGCCATTAGTTTAATTACTTGGGCCCATATAAGGGAAGAGTGTGGCGCCAATAAGCCAGAGGCTTCTACGATTTTCTAGGTCTGGCCGTCCTCCTCTCTCTCTCTCTGTTGTTCCAGCTTGGTCTAGCAGCCTGATCCAGTAGCTTGTAAGCGTGTGGATACCTAGGAGGAGCCGGTAATCATCAGCTCTCAGTGATCTCTTCATTCATTACCAATCCGCTGCGTAATAACAAGGTAATGATTCTGATCTGGTTTATGATTCAACTGCAAATCACCTAGATCCTAGATGATTATGTGATAGGTTGTAATCTGATAATTAAACCTATGAACAAACATAATCCAACAGTGGTATCAGAGCCTAGGTCGTTAGGTTTTTGCCTTTTGGATCATATTTAGGTTGTTTTAATGTTTGTAGAATCGAATTTGAATGTAAATTTGATTAGAAAACTTGAAAAACCTAATTTGTAAATCGCATGATCCGATTGAAACCCATCGGTATGCGATGTGGACGCCCGTATCGATCGACGAGGGAGCGGGATATCGATCGATATCAATCGGATCGATTGCTTCTCGCTGTCCCGATGACCCGATCGCAACGAGCTGATGTACGCGAGTATCGATCGACGCAGGAGCGTCATATCGATCGATATGCTGGCGAGGCACACGTTCCGCGAGTAGCCAATCGGTTCAGCCGAGCTTCGCGGTTCGTCCTTCCCTAACCCGCGACAATGAACCGATCAATCCGATTGTGTTTCATTGTTAGCTTAAGCTTAACCCGCAAGTTAGGTCAAAATCAGCTAAAATTGATTGGTTAGACCAATCTATTTCTTCCTGATTTTGGACTTAACCGAACCGATCCAATTTAATTGGTGGTTCAAGCGGTTAACCAAATCGCGGTTTGCTGGAAATTATTTAATACAATTGGTATTATTTAATTTCTGGTTAAACCGGATTTAAATTCAAAATTGAATTTTAACCTAAACCGAAGGCTGGTGTAAGTTTGATTTGGTTGGACCAAATAATTTAGAGCTGGTCTGGTTTAGTAAATAACCAGTTGGATTTAGTAGTTAATTTGGTCTTGGACCAGAATTAATGAACCGATTCGGTTATGTCAAATTATTGGGCCAATTGGAATTCTGTGGTCTTGGGCCAACAATTGGGCCTATAATTTGTGACCCAACCGAAAACTTTAATAAAATATTAAATTAGAAAGTTTCTTTGATTAGAAGTTTCTAATTTTGGCATGTTAGGAAATTTCTAAATATAGTAAGTTTCTGAATTTAGAAAGTTTCTAAAATAAGCATGTTTCCGATTTAGAAAGTTTCTAAAATAAGTAGGTTTCCTAAAATAGAAAGTTTCCATATTTAGTAAGTTACCTGAAATGGAAAGTTTCCAAAATTGGTAATCTTCTATTTTTGGAAGGAAAACCTATAATCCTCAAAACAATATCAAGCTTGGATGTCTTGCCCAATCTTGTCAGCTACTTAACGCTTATTCAATTACAGATATGGCTTACAGTGTGAGGTGTCTGTTTTTGCGTAAGTAAAGTAGTATATAGTCACTAATTTCATTGGGAGTCCCAGACTTTAGTGATTATTTGGCTGTAAGAGATTGGTTTCCTTGACTGGGCCATCGGGAGTCCCGGGCCTTGAGACATCTGGTGAATTGGGCCTTGGGCCCAATCCACAACCGAGAGTTATATGAGTTGTAACTAGCTGTGTGTATGCTTACCTAGTTAGCTAATTCTGGGTGACGGCCAGTGGCCCACTTTGGTTTTAGTTTAACATGGATCTCGGAATCATTGTATTCTAATGAGGATAAACAAAGAAATTTTGAATACAATGCGAGTTTTCTTATAAGTTGTTAAGATTACTCTTTTATGAACTAAATAACTAAAACTCTATTTATCTCTAAATTTCAGTTATGACTAGCACAAACAATCAAAACACTTACTCGATTCGGTCTGTCCTTGAAATGGACAAACTGAACGGATCAAATTTCTTGACTTGGTCGCGGAACCTGAGGCTAGTCCTCAGGCAGGAGAGAAAGGACTATGTCCTTGAGAGAGCTCTCCCCGAGAGGATCGGGTCCAATGCCTCTCATGCAGTATATGATGCTTGGAATAAGCATTATAATGATGCGGTAGATGTGCGTGGTCTGATATTGGCTACCATGGACTCAGATTTGCTGAAGCAATATGAGAACATGGAGTCGCCAATAGAGATGATCAGCAGCCTGAAATTGAAATTTCAGGAGCAGGTAAGAGTGGAGAGATACCAGTTGGTTAAGTCTCTCACTAGCTGCAAGCTACCAAATGATCATCCAGTGAGTCTTCATGTCAGTAAAATGATGGGTTACATTGATAGCCTGAGGAAACTGGATTATCCAGTTAGCCAAGAATTGGTAACTGAGATCATTCTGCAGTCACTGCCGTCAAGATATGATAAGTTCAAAAGGAACTATATTAAGAAAGGCTTAACGAAGACGCTGACTGAACTGCATGATATGCTCAAGACAGTTGAGCCAAACGTGAAGAGTACCCTGTATAATCTCATAATGGAGAAGGGTAGGTTTACTAAACCTAGTGCTGACAAGGGTGAAGACAAAGTTGTCCAGATTTTGAATCATGGCAAGCCTGTGTCTACTGAGCCCGAGTCAGATACATCTTACGTTGGTAAGTGCTGCTACTGTAAAGAGGCTGGGCATTGGAAGAGAGATTGCATTAAATTCATGGAAGATTATGAGGAGTTGAAGGTGATGTATGAGACTACTTCCTCAGGTATTCATGTTGTTACTTCAAGTTCTACCTTATAGGTATTGGATACTGGTTGTGGCACTGATATTTGTTATAATATGCAGAGCCTAAGCAGCAGTAGAACGTTGAAGAAAGGGCAAGTGGAACTGCGAGTCTGGAAGGAGCTATGGATGCTGTCTCAGCCGTAGGGTTTTCACTTGTAGATGCCTTTGAGGCTTGGTTTTATTAAGTAATTGCTATAATGTACCTGCTTTAAGCAGAGTTGTCTTTCATTTTCTTGTAAGAATTTGAATGTTTTTCATTTTGATAAAAGACAAGTTTTGTTCTTTTGATCTTAATGAAATATTAATTGTAGCACCCTATTCAAGGAATGGGTTTTATATCTTAAACCAAAGAGTGCCTAAATGTAACATAAATACCGAATTGGTTTAAATCTGATGAATTAAACCTGATTTTTCTTGGCGTAAATTTTTGGTCACATAAAGTGAGTTGGATTCAGAAATCCCATAGTTATGGACTTTTGGGCTCATTTGATCGAATATCTTATGAGACTTGAATTCTGCTCACTGGACCAAAAGACAAAGGGCCCATCTTAGCCGAGCTAGAGAAAGGCCCAAAGGCTTATTGGACCTTGAACATACTCATGTATGTGGCCCGATGAGCAGTAATGCCAGAGAAAATTTCCTGTACTTCATTATCTTTACTGATTACTTCAGTGAGTAAGACTGTGTTCATTTGATGAGACACGAGTCGGAATTCTTTGAAATGGTCGAAAGAGTTCCAGAAGGAGGTATAGAATCTGAGTGACAAAGTATTGAGACTCTGGATTAGATCACGAGGGAGAATACTTAAGTCATTTATGGTGTGATCATCTGAATGAGTGTGAAGTCGTTTCACAGCTCATTTCTCCTGAAAACCTGGAGGTGTTTCTGTGAGAAAGAATCAGATCTTATTAGAAATGATTAAAGATGAGTCACACGAATCTTCCATGATATTCTTTAAGAATAACGCTCTAGAAATATCTAAGTTTACGCTGAAATAGTTCCACCAATATCAGTTGAAAGACACCACATAAATGTGGACTGGAAATGATCCAAATTCGTCTTTACTGAGTATTTGTAATTGTGCTACTTCGCTGGTTGTCCTAGGGAAACCAAGGCTTGTTACTTTTTACGTCCATTCCGAAAACGAAGTTAGGTTGTTCGGAATTCTGTTTTCTAAAAGGAAAGTTTCTTTCCAAGAAGAACAGTGGGAGTAAAAGTATAACTCGAAGAAATTCGAGAAATACAGGAGGCTGCTCAACCTGTTGAGGGAGAGCAGCGGATGGATTTACAGATTTCTGTAGAATCTACACCTGTAGAGCCTGAAGTTCGCAGATCTGAATGAATCCGTCACTAATCCGAGAGTGATTTCTCGTGATTAATTGCCATGATCTGATGATCATTGAAAGTGACGAACCTGCGAAATTCACAGAAGCGAAAGTAAGCCCGGACTCCGAAAAAATTATACTGTATGTAAGTTAGCTTCATCGATCCATTCATGGATAGAAGCAAGCATATCGGAGTTGGAATCTTCGTTATGTTGAAGTAGTCAAGGTTTTGACTTGAACAGGAACGAAGTGGAACTGTGCGTTTACTAATAGATAAGTGGGAGCGATGTTGCATTTCTCATAGTGTATGTCGATGACATACTGATTCTCGGAAATAACGTTCCAATGCTGCAGTCGGTAAAGGACTGGCTTGGGAGTTGTTTTAATGATTGACATGGGTAAAGCCACATATGTTCTTGGATTTTAGATCTAAAGATAGAGATCCAAAAGAGCTGATAGGACAAAGTCAGGATTCTTATATTGACAAAGTCCTACACGTTTTCAGCATTCCAAGAAGGGTTTTATGCCAATGTCACATGGCATTACGTTAAGCAAGATACAGTGTCCTACGATATCTGCTGAGCTTGAATGCATGGATGAGATTCCATATGCGTCGGCAATTGGATCTATCATGTATGCCATGACACGTACTTGTTTTGATGTTGCTTTAATGTTAAGCAAGACAAGTAAAGACCAGTCAAATCCAACAAAGAATCACTGGATAGACGTAATGAATATCCTCAAGTATTTGGAAAATACTTAGGATAAGTTCTTGATTTACGGAGAAAGTGAGGTGCTACAAGTCGGTAGAGTCTGAAAGGCAAGTTTTCAACAGACAAAGATGATTTCCGGTCACAGTCCGGTTATATCTTGTGTCTGTCTGGCGGTGCAAGGCACTGTTGCTGACTCCATGACTTAAGCTGAACATTTCGCAGCTTGGGTAGCGGCGAAAGAGGTTGTTTGGAAAGGAGAGTTCATCACTGAACTTGATGTGATTCCTAGCATAGATGAGGCTAGCTGCACATCAGAGGTCCAAACACCTTGAGGGTAGGTATAACCTATTCCGTGAGATAAATGACAGAGGTGTTAAGTAGATCAGCAAGTTTCAACGAATGAGAACGTTGCTAATCTATTAACGAAGCCACTCCTTAGGCCTAAGCACGAGTCGCGGACTGTAGCTGTAGGATAAGTGAAATTAAGATGTAGTCTTAATTTCAGTGGGAGTTTGTAAAGGGATTTATTTAGTTGTTTTGAAAGGTTCATGTAAACATAATATTTTATGTTTATGAAATTTATGATTTCTGGATTATTTTAACTGTGATATAAATAATCGTTCCAAAATGATTCATGTCATTATATATAGGCCATCGAAGTACATGAGAAAGACTTGATCATGAAACCCTATATTTAACAAAATGACATAAATCAGAGTGTCCATAGTCGAAGGTTGTTGAAATTGGAACACCAACAACCACTTGAGACTAGAGTGTGTTGAGACTTATGACCAAGTTTCATGGGTCATAGATGCCCGGCATCAAAGTCGACACATAGTTATATGTAGGGGAGCATATGACCGGACATGACCCGCTGATGAGAACTCTACAAGATATTAATATCTGTGTCATAAGAGGTTCTCATCTACGACTATAGAGTATAGTCCTTAGACCTGAGTTCGCATGCATGTGGCTGCACATGGATTGATGCACTTTGATCATTGTCTAACGCTGTTTCGTAACTGGGAGCTATAAGGACCTTGGTTGGGTGTATTACAAAGTGTGTAGTTCATAGTGATGGAACAAGATGGGATTTGTCCCTCCCGTTTATGGAGGTAATATCTCTAGGCCAATCGGAGACTTGATAGCTGGTAAGAGTGTGGCCACACCCAAACGGACTTGCCCAAGTCGTTTGCATTGTCAGTATCAAATCTGGTCCGATGAACATGATCTTGGCTATATAAGGATGACACACATCTTGCCTTATGCCAGATCGAGATATTGAGACAAAAGGATTAGGGAATGTAGGATTCCAGTACAAGTGGGAGATTGTTGGGAATGTCCTGAAATCTACTGTACTATCTCTAGAAAGTATGATAAGTGTCGAGATCAGACATAAGTCATAAATACTGGGTGATCATGATGACTTGCTAGAGCCCGCTCTTGATCTATAAGTTTAGGACTTATTACCAGTATTGTATGATCCCAAAGGGTCACACACCATAGCTAACGGGAAAGTTAAAAGGAATTAATACAGTAAGATGCAAGGCATTTACTGTATTTGTACAGAGAATTGGGCCAGACATAATACAGTATTTTGTCTGATTTGGGTCTTGGGCCCAAAAGCCTAATAGGCCATTAGTTTAATTACTTGGGCCCATATAAGGGAAGAGTGTGGCGCCAATAAGCCAGAGGCTTCTACGATTTTCTAGGTCTGGCCGTCCTCCTCTCTCTCTCTCTGTTGTTCCAGCTTGGTCTAGCAGCCTGATCCAGTAGCTTGTAAGCGTGTGGATACCTAGGAGGAGCCGGTAATCATCAGCTCTCAGTGATCTCTTCATTCATTACCAATCCGCTGCGTAATAACAAGGTAATGATTCTGATCTGTTTTATGATTCAACTGCAAATCACCTAGATCCTAGATGATTATGTGATAGGTTGTAATCTGATAATTAAACCTATGAACAAACATAATCCAACAGTATATTGACAAGCAAATATTACCTTTTTGAGGTGAAGAGAGATCATGCTTTCCACCATTCAAGTAGAGCTTAGAAGCTTAGATTCCATCAAACCACCAGAGTGGGAGAAAGCTCTTCCGTTGTGCATTAGGGTTGCACCTACTTCATCTCGAAAAACCCACTCAACACCCATCACACTCTTATTTTTGTTCCATGAGTGCCCAATATTTATTTTTAACCACGAATGCGGTGGAGGTTGCCAGACACACACTTCTCTGACATTCCCAGTCCCATTAGCTGCACATGCTCTACCTCGGTGTGTTGTTCCAATAACATAATTGCTACATCTACTACGTTCTTATCCGCATATTTCACATCTACACAAGCACTCTTCTTCCAAAATAATGTCAAACCTCCACTTCTACCAATCGGGTTAAGAGTATAAACCCTATCATAGACTAGCCTCTTGCAAGTCCACCAAAATGTTCATACTATACATAGTTTCCATCAAGAACATGATGTCAGGAAAATGTTTTTGACGCATTTCCTTCTGTCGGAGAATTACCAAGTTTTAAGACCGTCTCAAACCTAAGCAATTCCAAACAAGCATTCTCATTAAACTTTGGTCGAAACCTCATTCGGGATCACCAATAGGTGTGCGCGCTTTGCGTCGTTTTTTATCATGCACTTGATTTCTCTCCCTTCCTTTTGTTGACAGTATTTTGCATTAACACCTTCTTCTTGTCAATGAAACCATATTTGATTACGGTAACCTTTAATCACTATTTTAGACTTATGAAGTCTCTTTCTAGATTTGAATCAAAATAGCATAGCTCCGGAGGAACAAGCTTCCTGTAAAACTATTCCTATAACCATTGTGGTATCTATTGATCATTTCTCACCACCAACAAAGTTGGCATATGCACTTTCCGTATAACCTCCCATTGTCGAACCAGACCACATCTCATTCCTCTCACTCCTAATAGCCATGGCCATGATTTTGTCTCCTGGGAATTTAGCTTCTTCAACTCGCTTAGATTCTTCAACCTGATCGTAATCAAACACAATTCATTTCTGCTTGGATAAATCCCTGGTGATCACTTGTCTCCTGAGAATTAGCTTCTTCACCTCGCTTAGATTCTTCAACATGATCGTAATCAAACACAATGCCTTTCTGCTTGGATAAATCCCTAGTGATCACTGTAGGAGGTTCCAGCCTGAGAATCGTCTTCTGAGCATCATGGTCCTTTTCCACCTCCTTGACAGACGATATCACTCTTTCTTTTCTCACACTAAGGTCATTAGTATTAGCCGCCAACAGATACCCTCTCATCTCTTCCAATACTTCCTTATCTATCTTTGGCCTACCCGTTAAAGGATGTAAACCAACATGCTCCTCCCTTAAGACACCAAATAGAGGGTCCTTCTAATTAATGACTAGGACATGCGCTTTCTTTTCATTTAGAACGTTTTTCCTTCTCACGCTTGATTCTTCTTGTATTTTCTTAACCAGAATCAAACATACGTCATTTTCATGGTTGAGACGCTGACAATGGTAACACCTCTTATGTATGCTTTCATATGCAAACTCGATCACAGCTTGACCTCCCTTGGGAAGATTGACTACTTTTATCCACCTTAGAGGTCTTGAGACATCAAACCAAACTTTAATCCTTACAAAATCTTGCACTTGAGGAACTAAAGGATCAAAGGAAACTACATGAACTCTCCCAATCAACTCACCAATATACCTAATAGCCCCTTCGGTGTAGTGGTAACTGGAAGCTTGCGGATCTGAACCCATAGAGGAATGAACTGGAGAAAAATGTCAGGTGGATGTTCAACCCATCATTCTACCACTAGAGTCCATTCATTGAACGAGTGAACACCCTTTGCAAGAATCTCAACTAAATCGTGCTCATAATCAAATAAAAACTAGAACCTTTCTAGCGACAGCGCAACCCCGTGACAACACAACCCCACGACAATGACCTTCCTTCTACCACTTCCTAGGAAGATTCATGATAACACTGGACATCATCTGACACACCAAATTAAGCACACGACCAATCACATTGAGGGTATTGTCCAAGCACAACTGAGGCAGGCGAGGAAGATCGAATGGAACCTCCTCTTCTTCTAACTCCAGCAACGCCTTGTCCATAGTCGCAAACATCTTTACAAGCACTCCTTAACTGTCGAACACTTGACGACACCTTCGAATCTTTTAAAAAACACAAAACTTTTTCACCCAGCCGCCAAGAAAGATAAGATGATAGAGATAAACCCTAATCGTTGATTATATTAAATCCAAAAGCCCTCTTTTCCCCCCTTAATCAGCTTACTTTTGGTAAATAAAAACTTGTTTTCCCACGTGTTTCTCACCAAAAAGACAACTGAAAGACTTTGTCTGCTTAGGAAGGTTCTGAGCCCGAAAAGAAAAACTTCAGAGAGTGTTGCTTTAACTTCCACTTCTTATTTGTATCTCCGCTATGAATATAGGTAAAAAAAAATCAAAAACATTGAAAACTAAAAACTAATTATGTGGGAGACATTGAAAAACTAAAAAAAAACTTTAAAATTTAAAACTAACTAAAATTTAATTGTGTGAAGAAGTCATTACGAAAAATAGAAGTCATGATGTAGTAAATTTATTTATAAAGAGGTGATAAAAAAGGATTAGAGTTTTTGGAATGTAATTTTCTGAAATTAATATGAGATAATATTTAAATTTATAAAATCTCGGAATTTAAAATGCATTTACTTAAAACCCCTACAAATGAGTCTAAAATCTCGGAATATTTTTATTGTTTTCATAATTTAATCCAGAGAAACAAACTTTGATATAGTAGTTACTATAAATATCTGTTTTCAGAAATCAAACAAAATAAGATCTATATCCTTGTGATTCGTAATTTATTTTTTGAAAATAATGAGTGGATAAAATTAAATAATCTCTATATGAACGATTACGATTAGAAACTCAAGTAGCGTGGGTTTTAAATGAAGATTCGCGCATTTAAGTGCTTTAATATGGATTGTGATATACGGCTACATTTAAAACAAATAAAGAGGAATAGTTGAGATTTAACAAAGAAGATCCATGTCTTTATCCGTTTTCAGTCGAATAATTGGTTGCTAGTATGAGGTTGTTGAAAATTTCGAGGATTTTTTTTAATAGAAAACTACTTTTAGTGATCTTAATAATTAATTATAAGTTTCAGTGGCATTACATATAATATAACACATAGGCAAAAATTCCGCTCTAAAATGTATTTCTAAATAAACAGTCTTTAGATTAAATATATAACTAATATTAAAAATAAATTTACATGTATGTATAACTATATAATAACAAAATGATAACCAAAAAATTATTTTAAGGTACTATCTTGATTTTTTTAAATCAATCATAATTTATTTGTTAATAAGGAGATAATTATTAAAGCTGTTTTAGGAAAAAAAAAAAAAGAGAGAAAAAAAAATAATGTTTGATGAAATTTACCACAAATTAGTTAAATGCACAAAACTATAACAATGTATGAAAAAAAAAAATGCATGTGACCATGGGCCCATAAGCGATCAAATTTGGAGACAAAAAAAAAACAACAAGAAAATAAGGAATTAAAACTTTATTTGGGGCTTCGAACACTGCACACTGATACAAACAGTGGACACTCACTGTCACTTAAGCTGTTTGAACATCCGATGTATGACTAAAATTAAACTATAAATTGAACACGTGCATCCGTACACACCAACGTGTATCCACCCCGGTAACAACCAATTATTTTTGCATTCAAATAATGTGATTAGCTTACAATTACCATTGTCCATCACAAATGTATACACTTCTTTGTGACACCAATCCATTTTTAAGAATTATTGTTTTAGATATCGTGATGAACACTTAATAGATCATCATCAGCTAGTTCAATTTCATTATAATGTTTTTCAAATGTCTGAAAAAGCAAAATATTCATAATTTCCTTCCGCCGAATCTTCCGATTGAAAATTCCTCAAAAAGTGTTCACTTTCCGTTTTGGGAAGGTGATACAACATCATCCTAGTTGCTATAAAAATACGTTTAAGTTTACCTTTTGGTGTTTAATTTCCTTTTTTAATAGGATTTAGATAAATCTTTTTTCATGTTTATCGTAAGTCTTTATCTTATTTTCTTAAAACTATAAGTAATTAAAAACTTGGCTATATAAGAAACTCCTTTTTATTGTTGTAAAGTAACAATTGATTTTATAAAAGAGATAGTTTCTTTTCTTCCTTGTTTGATTTGATTCAATTTATCGATCAAGAAGCATGTCCAACGAAGCTTACCTCACAAGTTTTTTAGTTGATCTGAACCCCCTAGCTTCATAGGCTGCGCAAGATTGGTATCAGACACAAAACAATCATATATGATACCTTGCCCACTGCGTTACCAACAACCCACATAAGCTTAGATTACTCAGAAAACCCAAGCTCGTCTCCAAGAGCATATGCAACAACTCACACTGCAATTTACTACACGAAAATAGTGTTTTGTGACTGCATGTTTAGTTGCAAACTAGTTAATAAACAAGGTTTTACGACTAAATAGCTACTAAGTATGGTAGTTGTAAATTATTAGTCTCTAAAATGCATAGTCTTAAAAGTAGTCTGCAAGTTACAACTATTTTTACGACTAACAGAAGTAGTTGTAACCTAGACGTAGCGTAGTTGTAATATGCATGGAATAATTTGCGACTATATTGGCGACAATTGTGCGACTAAAAAGAGAGTACAGATGCAATCGGAAAACTGTAGGCATCAAATAGTCGTTAAACTAGGTTACCAATAGCCGACTAATATGTGATTGTATAATATAGTCACAAAGTAGTCCTAAAAATTGGCGACTATGTAGCAACTGGGTAATGACTGTTTTAACGACTATCCATCAACTAATCAGAACATCCATATACGATTATGATAATGATATGGCCACTACATGGCAACTATTATGTGATTGTCTAATATAGTCACAACTTAATCTATATATGGTGACTATTTGGCGAATAATCTAACAACTATACATCGACTAACCGGAACATCAAGAAATGATTATGGTAAACATTTAGCCATTACTTAGCGACTGTTTAATGACTAGTTTAACGCTAGGAAACAACCAATCAGAACATCAATATACGATTATGGTAATGATTCTGCCACTACTTGGCGACTACTATATGATTGTCTAATATAGTCATGACGTAGTCGTAATATATTTGATGACGTTTTATGACTAAGTTAACGACTATGCATCAACTAATCGGGACATCCATATATGATTATGGTAGTGCCACTAATTTGTGACCGTAGTGCGATACATTGACAACTGTTTACTGAATATTTATTCGTAAATATAATAATTTGGTATCGCTCCATTTGTCAAATTTATGATTTGGCAATTGGTGATGCTGTAATTTGAATCATACAAGAAATGTACAAAACATTTGCTTCAAAATAAAATAGATAACTTATACACTTATGTGTAGCATATATACACAAACGATTATCTACATATGCAAACTCCAACACTAAGGAATTGTCAAATCATACAAAAAAAACATTTAGTTAGGGACAATGATAAGTAACTTACGAAGCAGATGGAGTTGAAGTTTTGCTTGTTGGGAGATGATGCTCTGTGTTTGCTGCAGCCTTGTGACTCTCCATGAAGTCCATAAACTGCGGATCACTTTGTCGCAGATACTTTTCTACCAAGGAAAAGTGCTCGATATTTTCCTTTGGCTCAGTCGCAACTCGGGCGTGATCTGCTTCACATGCAGCATGTTCTTCGATTTTACATTGAGCTTCCTTCAGTTGCTCTTGCAGGGCCAAAAACGATGAAGAGTCTCTCAGTTTCTTGTGCTTGCCCCTTAAAAGATTCTCTTTGAGGCTTCCAACTCCATAAAGATTTCCTCGTTCATCCTTCTCAGTGGCCTGTTATAATTAATGACAGTAAGAGAAAAAAGTAATTAAATAAAGAACATGATATGACTTTGTAAATGTGGATTGTGAAAAATATTACTTTACCTAAAAAAATATATGTAGTTATATTCATCTGGTTAGAGCTCATGAGGTCGCAAAGCAGCACCGTCTGAAACTTCTGAAGTCTCTGCATCGAGCTCTGCCAACTTCTCTTGGACGTTCTTCTCAAAAAATTTAGCGATTTTCTCCGCCTTCCGATCAACATACTTACCATCTGCTTTGTATGTGTCTTGAGGAATACCTCATAAACCCGTCTTCCCAATTTCTCTTCCTGCAGTGATATAAAACAAACAAGTAGAAATAACATATATACAATAAAAGTTACTTGTCATTTCTTTCTCGATTTGTTGGTACGACTTGGGCCCTGATAAGTGGATGTGATGACCGAGACCTTCACGGTCAGCATACGACAAGTAGAATAGGTCGCACTCCTTTGCAGTGCTTCTGCAGTATTCCAATAGCATGTCATCATTTTCCGGAGAGTCTCGCCGATCCATTTAGGTCACTCTCGACTAGTCCTCGCGTTTCTAACCATGTCATTCAACCGTCGTTGACAGATTTCCGCGAAAAACTGTTGAATTGTCCATGTTATCAAGGGATCCCGGGTGTGGGTTTTCTAAAATACAAAGAGAATAAACATAGCATTAGTGAAAACAACACAAGCAAACATATATGTGAAGGGTATCGGAGAGAAAGATATACCGAGAACTCGAGAAAGTATCTTTCTGCTTCATCACGAGGCACACGTGACCATCTATAGTAGGGTTGGCCAAAATTGTTTGTAAAATTTTTAGTAATCATCTGCACAAATTTTGATCTTCTTTCATGAGTAAACCTGGGAAAAAACTTTAACAGAAGAAAGTTATTAATGGTTTTGTCATGTCTCAATTGATACAAACATTATTTTGTAAACGGTCAGACACTCGAAATTAACAAAACACAGAGAGTAGTTAAACTTAGACATCAAAACTCAATTGCTTGTAACTTTAAGATTAACATCATAACCATTAGAGACTCTAACTCATCAAATAATCATAACTCATAAGCAAACCAACAATCAGATTTGGAAGCAAACTAGAGCGTTTAAAAACACACCATTACAATACGTATAAGACTAGAAGAAGAAACCTTGCAAACAAGTTCTACTAAAATCTATATCAACAGTTGAAGAAACAATAAATAACAATAGCCATACCAAGTCGGGTTTCACGTAGGTGTGGGAGAGAGGACAGTGATACAAAATTTCCCTGTATTGCACCCAAAACATAGCATTCAGATCCTGCAGCGTGTCCTTCTGAAGATCCGGAAAAATTGGAACAAATTCGTCGAGGAAGATGTGACCTTCAGAAGATGGATGACTCTGAGCCTGGGAGTGGTTAAGTGGCAAAATTGGGGTGTCTTGAACATGAGTCTGGTTGTTCTGGATTTCTTTTGATACTGGAGACGCATCAACTTTAAGTTGATTAGTAGTCGAGTTTTGGAAACTTTGTTGTGGCGGTGGATAGTTTCGGAAATGGGGTGTTGACGTTTACGGTTGGGGGAAAGCTGGGTCTGTCTTGACATTGACTCGACTGAGTCGGATGAACTTCGGCGCCTGAAGTTGTATTGTACTGGTAGAGGCTCGGTGTGTTTTTCAAAGTAGATGGGCGGATGGACCCAACGGCTTTCTGATAAGTGTTAGGAATGTTTTGTCTCTTACGTCATTTCTTAGCTGCAGCTGTTGGCATCATATCACGGAGAGTTTCATGATTGATAGATTCAATGAAGAGATTGAGAGGGTCGATAGGGTTTCTGTTGAAGTTAGCGATAAAATTGAGAGCCTCGAATAAGAGATTGAAAAAGAGATACCAGTTGGAGATGGGTGGTCAGAGAGGTGGATTTGGAGAGAAATTAGTGAGATGATTCAAAAGAGATTTTGGAAAAAGGGAAGAACAAAATAAAATCAGTGTTTTGTGTGGTAAATGAGGATTTCTCGACATTTAGTCAAAAAAATCTTGGGTTTAGGCGGGTATTTGAAATATTTTGGGCTATAAAATTGGGTTTGGTTTCCCGAATTAATTAAGCAAATTTTTGAAAATTTTCCAACTTGTAATCGTAACTTAGTAATCACATTTCATAAACATTGATTTTAAATAATAATCATTATTAATATAAAGTCTTAATAAGGAAATCCGCACTTGATCCTAAAAAAGGTAGGAATGGAGATAAATTCATGGCTTAAAATTAGATCCATTGCCCTTTATAAAGCAAATCCTACACACAAAAAATAAAATAATGTTAGTAAGAAACTATATATGTTTTCTACAACGAAAACTATATATGTTTTATATACCAAATTTATAAAAGTTCAATAATTTACCACACTTTCATTAGACGAATGTTTTCAATATCTTGATGAAAGTAAATTTGTGAAATAATACAAGAATCTTGGACAAAGGGAGTACCTAAATACAATGACAATAATAAAAGAATTACTAAATTGATGATAATGGACAAACTAAACACTAGTAAAGTTGTAATTATGAAAAGTGATTTTAATACGTTTTTACTTACTTGGAGTATTATTCACACACCAAAACCTTAATACCACAATTGATTCATAGTTCCCAGTAGAGTACAAGAATTCATAAAACTTAATCGCATGTTTTCCCCTAGCCAAGCATTTGATGTATTTTCCACTTTGAAATTTTTTTAAGATGATACCTTAATGAAACCAAACTTGTTTAACAAGATCAAAAGAACTTGGTCTCCTTTTGATCATATCATTTTCATATGATTTCATTTCACCCACGAACTTTATGCATCCAATCACATCTACAATATATATAGATGAGATCAATATAACAATTAAAAAAGATTAATATAAATATGTATGTCCAACAAAAATAATAATTTTCTTATAAGAAAATAAAATGCATATATAAGAGAAAACTTATCAATAGTGTATTTAGGTAATATTTGGTGATCTAATATGGTGTGGATGTCAACAAAATTATAAAACTCATCATCAACAACCGTGAAACAATTAGATATTTGAGTTTGCTCGTCCACAAGAATCTTTTTCGGAGTAATTGTGTTTCTCGATTCAACCGGATTATAAATCACAACGAAGTTTTGGATATACTTCCACGATCCTTCATCGAAATAGTTATTAATTTTATGAAATAAATTGCATGGTATTGTGGCTTGTGCTTTGAAACCCTAAAAATAAAAATAGTAAACAGAAAAATTATATAAAATAAAGAAAAACATAAATAAATTTAAAATTGTGCTTTCATATTTTACGTTTGTTAATCAAGCATACATGTTCCTCACCGAGGATAACATGGCATTGAAGACTATGTGAAGAAACACTGGATATCCATTTCCGAATTATCTTAACTCTACAGGCTCATTCCTTTTAATATTATCGACATACCACAGTAAAGATAAAATTTCCATCGATTGTGTTTGGATTTTAGATTTTGTGTTTTTCTTTTGTTTAGGAATGAGTCGAACGATACAAGTAGAACAAAAAAATAGATGAAGTGGTTGGTGTGAAATATTATTACCGGTTTTATGATGGTATAAAAATTTAATTCTGATTTTGTGAACTTTTAACATACCTAATTTACTAGATTTTGACCCGCGCTAAGCGCATGATACTATTTTGATTAGTTTTTTTGTTTTTTTTCTTTGTTTTTTTCAATTTTTTATTCGTTTTGATTTGAAACCGTTTTGTTAATTTTATAGTAGAAATTATTTTAATTATTTATTCTTTCAACTAAAAGATATTTTATCTAGTTTCCGGATCTATAGAGTTTAATATTTTCATATTATATAGCGTTAAAGATATTTTTTTTGTGTTTATTAACATTACATATTTGTGTATATATTTTTTATTTATTTTTATTTAAGTGTTCAGTTTAAAAGTATTTGTTTCTACTTTTGTTACTTTTGAATGGATGTTATGATGCATTTGATATATTTAGTGGGTAGAATATAATTATGTAGACAATAATTTAGATAGCAATCAATACATTAAAATATATACTATTAAAATAAAATAGATTTAAATTGAGTCCGGATAAATCAGATGTATTTATTGATATATTCTTCATTGCATAATTTTATTTAAAGGATATATATGGTCTTTGAATTAACTTTTTAACTTTGTATTTACATGGAAAGATATAAGGACTTTAAAGTATATAGATATAAGAAACCCATAAATAAAAAATTTGAACTAATGGATATTGTGTTGTGTAAGATAGACAATTTTTTAAAAATAAAAATAAAAGTATATTAACCAATGGTCAAGATTGATGCAATGAAAAAAGCAAATTTTACATTTGAGGATTGCATCAATCCCGACCATTGGTTCGAATTTCGGTCGACATAATAAATAAAAAGAATAGAATATGGAATGGTCTATGAAACCATTGATGATCCTTAACTATTCTTCGGTAACAATTTATGGTGGCATCGACTTTTATATGGCTTCTTGGTAATAAAATGTAGAACTTTGCTGCATCGATTAACAACAAGTACTACTATGGTTTGAAATAAATGTATTTGTGGAAACAAAAATTATGTGTACGTATTGAAACAAATGAGAAATAAAAGAAGCCAAGCTTTAACCCAGGAAGAACATGGAATATACTTAAACCCATGTAGTAGTAACCTATTTTCATCATATCCTAAAAGAAGTCAGTTCTCGTTACCGGTTTAATATGATATACAACGTTAAAAAATCCCAAATTATACTGCCACATGTTTTTTACAGTTGAGCAGCTTCAAACTTGGTATGCATTTTCTCAGAAATAACCGCCGGTATGTTCCATGTTCCCAATGAAGACCCATAAGTTTTCCCACTTAATTTTTTTCATTGATTCATCATATGTCAACAAATATAGACAGACGATGGAATGTTGATGGTATTGTAATACTCGTACCTTCTTAAATGGCTTCTTCACATCTTCTTTGGTAATTTGAAGACAAATGTGGGTGCAGGGATTTCATAATCTCTTCATACTTATCTTCAGTTTCTACTATCCCCTTTGCCTGTAAAATACGAACATCTTACACTTTGCAACTTCAGAAGCTTCTCATTTGTAAGTTTCTCCAAAGGTAGCGCAAGAGTCAGAATCATCAAGCGGCTTCACAAAGATAGGGAGTTTCGGAATCTAAATGTCAAGTAATGGGTTTTCCTTTGTTTTGAAAATCAACCAAAGCGACGAGTAACTTAATTGGTGAGCCTCTACAAGGAAAAATCATCATCATCCCCAATGCATGCACCCTACATGATCATCTAGACTCAATCCTAAGATGCAAATGCAACTACATGCTTTCTTTTTGTGAATTTATTTTGAAATTTTTCGATTTTTTTGGATTTTCTATGCCATAAATGAAATGCATGAGATTCAAATGAATGCAAAATGAAAATAAGATCAAAACAAACTGAATTAGCAACTAGTCCTTCCACCAAACTTAAATCACACAGTCCCTTGTGTGAAAGAAGAAAGGAGGAAAGACCGAGAAAATAAACAAATACAAAAAGAGAAAAGAAAGAAAATATATACAAAGGTTGGAGTGTTACTTGGAGAGTGGAATGGAGAGGAGGAATTGGAGGTGGGGGAATCTTTAACTTGGCATGGGACTTCCCCCAAACTTAGACCATTGCATAGGCTTCTCATCCTTTGATTTAGCATTGAAGTCCCTTTGCACCCAAAACTCTTTCCCTTCTTCTTTGCATTTACCCCAAAGCTCCCCAAAAGGATAGACATGATATTTCCTCTCAAGTGAGCTTGTTTTAAGTCACTAAGCTTGACTATCCCTTCACTCTTTTTTGGTTAGGGATGTGGCATGAGTTTGTATCACCGGGATCATACTCATCATAGAACCACCCCCTAAACTCTTTCATCCTTATCTCCTCAAAAGGGATCTTCCTTGGATGATGAAAGCTCAACGGTGTGGTAGAGACTATACCAAGAATCTTGTGAGGGGGTTGAGCCATTGGAGATTCATCTTCTTCATCCTCCTTGAAGGATTATTCAGTGGGACCATCTTGTTTCTCCATAAGATTTCCTCCAATTAGCTCTTGCTTGGGATTTTGGTTGCTTGGGTTCCTCTTCCATGATTGAGAGCTCATCTTGTGTGCTCTCTTCCTTTATCTCCTTGCACTGAACAACCAACTCATCTTCATAAGGCTCTTCCTCATCTCTCACAAATTCTCTTACTACTTCATTGTTCTTATTGGTTGAATTACCCATGATTGTCTCTTCCTCATCCTCATCTTCATACCTTATCACAAGGTCTTCAGCAACAGTGCAACCAAGAAGCATTTCAAATTCCTTGATAGTATCTTCAGCTTCTTTCAAGAACTCATCTTGGATTTGAGCATTCTCCTCATGTGTTGGCTCAACAATACTTGCATCTTGAGGCAAATGAGCAAAATCAGTATTGATCATCCTTAAGCTCTCATTATACCTCTCTTGTCCTTCCAATGCCATCATTGCCAAGTTGAGAAGCTCTTCATCACATGATTGGGAGGAGTAAGTAGCTTCATGCTCATGCTCCATGCTCCAATATTGGTATCCATCACCATATCCATATTGGTACTCATGATAAGAGTGCTCATTTGGGAGATCACCTTGATAGGTGGATGTGCTTTCAAAACCATGATGACTTGTAGGGTCCCATGTCATCTCTCTTTCTTGAGCTTCTAGCATAGCCCTCAACATTGAAGCTATCTTTGAAGCCATGATCTCTTCCTTATGATTGCACCTTGCAAAAAGAATAAACACTTGAAAGAGAGTTAGTAACCACACAAGTAAAAACAAAATAAAAGCTTAGTCTAAATTAGAATCTAAATCCTAATGGCTATTGCTACACCTTGATAGGTGTCAGGTTTTATCCTATATCTAACTGCAAGTGCACAGTTCAGTAGTCGTAGTATATAGGTATCGAATCCACAGGGACTCCGGTATTCAATAGCTCAAGAACAGGAAATTAAACTAGGAAGAAAGCAATGTGATTGAATTAAAAGCAGTGCGAGAAAGTAAACAGAAAGCAGAGATTGTTGGTTGTGAAAACAAGTTATTAAGAGCGCTAAGTCTAGGGCGTTCTCAGGAAATCAGACAAGCAGGCAGTTTATTCAGTAAGGATCTAATTAAGCACAGTTCTAGAACTCAAAACACAGATATAGAATTAACCAAATTCCTTTGCGATAATTCTCTAAGTCTAAGTGCAGCAAACCAAACTTTCGTTTGCGAGAACTAACAGATTAAACTAGCATTAATCCCAAGTTTGATATGTTCACAATTATCCTAAACCAAACTTTTGTTTGCGAGAAGTTTAATTGCTCAACCTAATTAGTTCAGATTCCTAAACCCCACTTCCGTGACGTATTTAGCAACCTAAGATCTAGATTCTAATTGATCAGGTTAGAACTAGCTTTAAGCACAATTAGATTGAAGAACAGATATAGTTATGAATCCTTAACTGAATTTAAACAAGTCTAGCAAGTCATGAAATCCTATGTGAGAAACCCTAAACCTAACAAGGAATCTACTCAGACATAGATAATGAAAACATAATCATATGATGAATAAATTGCATAGAAGATAAAGAATAAAAGGGGTTCGAAATCTTCTCCAAATACAGATGAAGTAAAAGTTCAGATCAGCCCCAAAAGCTCTAAAAATCCTCTGCTCTTAATTATCAAAGCGTAAGTAAATAAAACACCAAAAACTTAATTATATAGGTCTAATCTCGGCCAGGGGCTTCTTTGTAAATATCATGAACTTCTGGATCAGAGTGTAATATCTTGACTCTTCATAAACCGCCGAGTTTCGGCCCATCTCGCTGGTGCAACGATCGATGCTAGAGTGCAACGATCGACGCATTTCTCTGTTTCAGACAGTGAACTCTATCTCTCGGCCAAACACTCCAAAAATCTCCAAAAAGTGCCATAATCACCAAATATGCTCCAAACCTGATTATACTTGTAAAAGACTCTAAAAGAACACAAAAAGACACTAAAACATACTTATATCATGGTCTAAAACTAGTAAAAACCATGATATATCAACTCCCCCACACTTAGCCTTTGTTTGCCCTCAAGCAAAACAGAGAACTAAAGCTTGGTGAAGAGGTTTGAAAACTCTTCAGAAACTCATTTCATCCTAGAAGCTACAATACTCAGATTCCCCTTAGTAAACCACTGAAAGAATCAATCACAGGATATCAAGACCAACATGAACTTCCCCCACACTTAGCAACTGTCCTAGGTAAACTCCACAATCACATTCAAGCATTCAAATTCTCCCTACTGACTTCTGCAAGTATTTAAGTGCGGTCTCACCTAAGGAGTATCGATCAAAGGGCACATGGATTCTTACCTTATCAGCTCTAGACCACCATACTATCTTTCTGTAGTCCCTTTCTTCTCTTTTCCCTTCTTTAACAACTGATTTTTCTCACATTGGGTATCATTTTATTTTTTTTATCAGTGTTCTTCCCGTTATGGGGTGTACTTTGGACACATTCCATGGATCGCACTGGAGATAATAGGGGTCTCTACCACTCCTGTGACCACTTCGGAGTTACTAACTCATCCTCAGTTTATTATCTTTTTTTTTTTTACTTTATAGAAGGGGAGAAGGGAACTAAATAGGATAGGTTGACAGGCTGTGTCAGAACTAACAGGGAATCCGACACAAAGTATACCAAGCCCTTAGGTGAGAAATCTAAGTCAGTATTAAATTGAAGTCAGTAAAAGGATCCTCTGATACCTGAAGTGATGTGGGTGTTCCCAGTAGGTTGATCTGTGTCTGGGTTTTCTAATAGTCAGAGATAGATCCTGCAACTTCATCCCAATGGTTACTTAAGTTCCTGCAAGTCTTGTAAATCTTCTCAGAAAATCATAGTTTCTTACTTAAACAATTTTGACTCAATAAAACGAAATTTTTTGAAAAATGGACTGACTCTTAAGAAAACAGAAAGATAAACGTCAGTAGCACCTCCCCCACACTTAAGACACACTGTCCCCAGTAGTGTCAAGCGAAGGATCGGTAAAAAGAAAATAAAAATTTGTTAAAGTTATGTTGAGTTCTGTCGGGTTTACCTCTGTCGCTCAAGCATCGATCGTTGCACTAAGTGCATCGACCGTTACTTGGCGATTTTCGTGTATGGTCGATCGTTGCTCAGAACTGCAACGATCGCTGCAATGCGATTCCGATCGTGTTGTGACGATCGACACAGAAGTGTGTCGATCGACGCACTGCGAATCTGTCCGAGACCTGCAACCAAAAACTCACCAGAAACAAAAACAAACGTAAAATCCTAACAAAAACACCAAAAATTAAGTAGAAAAACACCAGTACCTAATGGTGGGTTGCCTCCAACCCAGCGCTTGTTTAAGGTCAATAGCTTGACCGGACGGACAAGATTTTTCAGACACCAGGAGATCCCAACAGAGACTTTTTCTGTCTCTGTCCAAGTCTCCTCATCCAAGGTGGCAAGTAGGCTGTTGCAGAATGCTCATGTCCAAGAAAAGATGGAGTAAAATGCGCTTCAGGATCTATAATCACAGTGTCATCAGGCTGCTCATCATCTGCATTCCTTATGGTGAATGTCTGCCCATCTATCAGTGGTCTACGCAGCTTATCCATCTCATAATGCAGCGGCTCATCTCCCAGATGGAGGTCTATCAGGCTGTTCCTAACATCAATTACCGCTCCTGCTGTCGCCAAAAATGGTCTTCCAAGCAGCAATGCTTCATCCGGATCACAGTCATATTTCAGCACTAAGAAGTCTGTTGGAACTAAGTAATTTCCAACTCTCACCGGGATGTCCATCAGGAGTCCTTCAGGAACTCGTATGGACTGATCAGCTAGGACAAGAGAGGTCCTAGTGGGAGTAAAATCTAGCATACCCATCTTCTCTGCCACAGAGTATGGCATCAAACTTCCAGCAGCTCCTAAGTCACACAGAGAACGCCTGAAACTATCCTCAAAGATTGAACAATCAAGCACAAAGACTCCAGGATCTGGCAGCTTCTTCGGGATCTTGGTTAACAAAACATCACTAATATGCTGAGGAACTATAACCACCAGTCTCTCAGCTCTTCATCTAGAGGCAGCATCTTGTTCAAATACCTCTGCACACATGGATGATAAGGTGGATCATCAGAAGTTAGAATTTCTTCCAATTCTTCACAAATCTCCTCTAGCTTCTTAAGCTCTTCAATTTCCTGCCTAATCACTTCAGACACTGAGGAGTGTTGTCTAACAATCTGCGCATAAATCTCCTGTTGAGAGATCTCAGAGACTCCAGAGAATAAGCCATCAAGCTCCAAATCAGCATCAATACCATCATCACTCGGTGAGTCTGTCTGTTCCCGGCGTGCATCGATCGACACTAAGTGTGTGTCGATCGTTGCAATGCTGCAATTTCCACCCGAGAGTTTTTCACTAAAATCCGGGATTTCTTCTTCCTTCACCAATTCAGTTGTACTTAGCTAAAAATTTTCACCTAGGTGAGATCCATCATTAACGTACACAGACCAGGCCTTAATATGAGTGTCTGCTAGCCCTTTTCCTTTTATTGAGCTGGAAATCTGGTTCACCTGAGTATCCAACTGCTTCATGTGAGTGTTCAGGGACTCAAACTTCCCATTGAGGTCTTCATAGACAGCATCTAACTTCTTGTTGCAGTCCACAGAAATCTTGGTCTGACTCTCCATTAGTTGTTCCATCATAGCTTCCATTCTACTCTCATGAGTTGTAGGTGCAGGAGGATTATGATAAGATGAAGACCCATAGGTTCTCTGAGTACCTTGTCCAAAGGTCTTCTGAAAACCACCAGTCTGTCCAGAATTAGATGAGTTGCTGTTGAAAGCACTTTTCTGTCCTCCATTGAAGAATTTGTTTCCTTGTTGATTACCAAATCTATTACCTTGGAATCCAGACCCTCCTATGTAATTCACATCTTCCTCCTGAGTGTCCACCTCAGTTTGAATTACCTCTACATCTTGGGCAAAGTGGACAGCTTTCTTACCTGCTAGGAGATTGCAAACTGTGTCCAGCCTTGATCTAATATCAGCTATATCAGAATTCTCTACACTTCCACCAGATTTCTTCCTCCTCTCATCCATAGTCTTGCAGCTGTTGCTGCCTATTAGATTCTCAATCAACTGTTTAGCTTGTGTAGGAGTCCTGGTGTTGAAGTTAGCATTACTGGAATTGTCCAGTGCAGATTGATATGGAAGATCTATGCCTCTGAAGAAAATACCAATCAACTGAACCTCAGTGAATCCATGGTGTGGGCAGTCACGCTGATACTGCTTAAATCTCATCCAGGCAGTCTTTAAAGGCTCCACAGCTCCTTGTGAAAAGGTGAGTATGTCCTGTCTGGACTGGTCTGAGCGCGCATCATCATAGAAGTGACGCAGGAACTCACTCTTTAAGGCTGCCCAAGTAGTGTACTGAGCAGGTGCCAGCTGCTTAAGCCATGCACTAGCGTCTCCAGCAAGACTGTGCGGAAAGAGCTTAAGGAACAGATAGTCCGGGCAAACTCCATCATACTTCATGCCAGTGACTACGTCCTCAAACGAATCAATGTGATCCATAGGCTGCTCCGTTGGGTAACCGTGAAATGCATTCTGTCTCATCAGCGAGTAGTAGATGGTTTTGATCTCAAAATCATTTCTTTCAAAAGCAGGAAGCACTAAAGCTGACCAGTTTCTATGAAACTCATCCGGTCTGTTGTAGTCAGCTAAAGTCCTCTCACGTACAACCATCTCTCTACCTTGGGCTTGTCCTTGACCCTGGTTCTGCTCCTGTTGTTGTTGCTCAGGAGGATCAGGGATGACATTCCCTTCAGCATCAACCCTTTGCCAAACAGCATTGTATGGGTTGTTATCTCGGTCCCTCAGGGTACCTTCAGCATCACGTACCAGAATCAAACGCTCTCGTACCATCCTTTCTCTTCTTTCTCTTCTGTTAGCTCTCTCTAAACGTCCAAGTTCTTCAAGATCGAGATTAACTAAGTCCAAGTTCGGATTACTTCTAGTTTTCTGTGTCTGCATAAATTGTCTGTAATCGTCGGGCAACGATCGATGCTATCAGTGCAACGATCGCTTCAATCTCAGAATCGCCTAGTGACGATCGATGCTAGAGTGCAACGATCGACGCAGTGCGATATTGGTACCTGCGACAGAGAGAAAAACAGACAAAATCAGCAACTAAAAAAAAACAAAAATAAAAACGAAAACGAAAAATCCTAGTAAAACCCTAGGTTCTAAGCTATCGAAGACTCAAAGAGTCCCCGGCAACGGCGCCAAAAACTTGATAGGTGTCAGGTTTTATCCTATATCTAACTGCAAGTGCACAGTTCAGTAGTAGTAGTATATAGGTATCGAATCCACAGGGACTCCGGTATTCAATAGCTCAAGAACAGGAAATTAAACTAGGAAGAAAACAATGTGATTGAATTAAAAGCAGTGCGAGAAAGTAAACAGAAAGCAGAGATTGTTGGTTGTGAAAACAAGTTATTAAGAGCGCTAAGTCTAGGGCGTTCTCAGGAAATCAGACAAGTAGGCAGTTTATTCAGTAAGGATCTAATTAAGCACAGTTCTAGAACTCAAAACACAGATATAGAATTAACCAAATTCCTTTGCGATAATTCTCTAAGTCTAAGTGCAGCAAACCAAACTTTCGTTTGCGAGAACTAACAGATTAAACTAGCATTAATCCCAAGTTTGATATGTTCACAATTATCCTAAACCAAACTTTCGTTTGCGAGAAGTTTAATTGCTCAACCTAATTAGTTCAGATTCCTAAACCCCACTTCTGTGACGTATTTAGCAACCTAAGATCTAGATTCTAATTGATCAGGTTAGAACTAGCTTTAAGCACAATTAGATTGAAGAACAGATATAGTTATGAATCCTTAACTGAATTTAAACAATTCTAGCAAGTCATGACATCCTATGTGAGAAACCCTAAACCTAACAAGGAATCTACTCAGACATAGATAATGAAAACATAATCATATGATGAATAAATTTCATAGAAGATAAAGAATAAAAGGGGTTCGAAATCTTCTCCAAATACAGACGAAGTAAAGGTTCAGATCAGCCCCAAAAGCTCTAAAAATCCTCTGCTCTTAATTATCAAATCGTAAGTAAATAAAACACCAAAAACTTAATTATATAGGTCTAATCTCGGACAGGGGCTTCTTTGTAAATATCAGGAACTTCTGGATCAGAGTGCAATATCTTGACTCTTCATAAACCGCCGAGTTTCGGCCCATCTCGCTGGTGCAACGATCGATGCTAGAGTGCAACGATCGACGCATTTCTCTGTTTCGGACAGTGAACTCTATCTCTCGGCCAAACACTCCAAAAATCTCCAAAAAGTGCCATAATCACCAAATATGCTCCAAACCTGATTATACCTGTAAAAGACTCTAAAAGAACACAAAAAGACACTAAAACATACTTATATCATGGTATAAAACTAGTAAAAACCATGATATATCACACCTCCCCGGCAACGGCGCCAAATTGATGATAGACTTTTATCTAGGTTCTAGCTCAATTCCTCAAGTCTACTTGTGTCATTATAGTACTTAAGGTATCAATCCAGAGAGGCAAGAAGAATAACACACCAAGAATGCAAGAAACTACTCAAGCTAAGCAAATTAATAGAAAGGGTTTATCTAATAACCTAGAGACAAATCAAAACAAGAAGTAAAAAAAAAACAAGCAAGAACAAAGCAAAATACTAAACAAGAAGACAAATAAGCTAAAATAAGGGTCCTAGGATGAGGCTATGGAGACTAGGTGGTTTAGAGACAATCAATGATTCTTCAGTCAATCAAACATTGCTAAACAAGGCTAATGATCATAATTAAGCTAATCACATTCTCATGTTCATAACTCCTATGCTAATCAAGAAATCATTCAATTCTCATTTGCAAATTACAAGACAAGCATGCATTAATATCCATCAAATATCTTTTAGCAAAGCTAATCCTTAGGCTAAGAACACTAATCACTAGACTAATCCAATCTCTTGGCACTAATCCCTTTTTCTAATCCCTAATCAAGATCAAATTCTCATTTGTGATTAAGAGATAAACAAGCATTAATTTCAAGTTCTCATTACCAATAATCACCTTAGACATCTAATCTCTTAGGCTAAGATGTGAAAATCCTCTAAAAAGTTCAATCAAGCATTTCCTCGAACACCTTTCGGGCAAGAAAAAGCCTAGCATCTAGATTCAACAATTCCTTGCAACCGAGCATATAGATCAACTAATTAGAGAAGGATCATTCATAAATAAGTCCTAAGCATCACTAATCATAACATAAACCACCTAAATTAACCTCATCCACAAAATCCAAAAACACTACTCCCTAATCATAAGAGAGATATGAGAAATCATAGATAGAAAGAGAGATTAAGAGAAACAAGATAAATACTTAATTAAAACTCAAAATCAAAAGGTTTACAAATCCTAAATCATAAACATAAGAAAAGAGAAAACTAGGCTTAGGTAGCTTAGGGTTTTTAATCCCTCAAAATGAGTATTTATAGTGGAGAGCTCAACAGTGGCAATTTTGTAAAAAATGGGTCTGATTTTGGTCTTCGCAGAGAAATCCATCGGTTGCATCTCGCCGATGGATCTAAACCGATGGGAAGGGGAAGGATTCATCGGTCGCATTTCGCCGATGAGGCATGCCGATGGATTCACTGTTGAAATCTTCTTCAGTTGCGCTCAAATCCATCGGCCTAATCATCCCGATGAGGCATGCCGATGGATTCACTATCCATGTTCTTACTTCGAGCAACTTCTTTTCCTCCTCCATCGGTTGCAACAAACCTATGGAGCATGCCGATGGATTTGTCCTGACTTCACATTTGACTCCTTAGCTCCATTCCAAAGCCTCAAGCTTGTACCTAAACTCCTTTTGCACCTACAAGTCACCAAGAACATTCCAAAACAATCCTAAAATGCTAAATCCTAAACCTACATGCTCCTAGACTCTAAATGCAATAAAGATCAACAAGAAGACATGAATGAGTGCAAAATGAAGCTAAAACAAGAACATAACATGTGCCTAAATGCATGAAAATGCATGAATATCACTAGCGTTTGAGACAATTCCTCAACTGGGAAGAAGATTCAGGGAAATGGTCCCAGGAGCAGAAATGATGTGTCCGAGGATGTGCAAGTTGAAGTTCAAGAAAGGATATATGTCCGGGTTTCCTATTGAAAAAAATCAATGAAGAACTTGGTACAACTCAGGTTAGTTATCCCTTGCATATGAATGTTGATATTTTTTGTATTAACATTTATTTTAATCCTTGTCAGGGCATTGATAGCATCCTCTTAATCAGTAAGCAAGAAGAAAAATATCTATTCTCTTAAATCTTCGGAGTAGCCGACGATCGTGATGAAGATGATATTGTGGTTAATGGGCGGACCAAGCGTCTTCTTCGTGGGAAACGGTCTTCTTTGAAAACATGTTCGAACAAGGTGTTGCTGTACGAGGAAAAAAGGAGAAGGAACAAGTTGTTGTCCACCAGTTGATGCTCCACCACCACAAGTTGATGCTCCACCTCCAACCAAAATGGCCGAGATCTTGAAGATTGTTCGTGGACTTGATGCAAGAATGGCTGCGGTGGAAACATTTGTGGAGGAGGAGAAAGCGAGGAGAAAGTGAATGCATAATATATGTTGGTTTTCTCGGACTTTTGTTGTAGTATTGGTAGTATTTGGAACGGATTTAGATTTCGGTTATGTTGACCTTTTGTTGAATTTGGACATAATATGACTTTGCATTTTAAAATTCGGTCTTTTGTTATGATTGATTTCTTTTAATTTGAACTCATAACACATGATAGATAGTATACCAAACATATAGAATTTTAGCAAACATAGTCCAACAAGCTAAGCATTACAAAGGATGAAATCTAGACAAGTGCAACCAGCCAAATCGTTACACTCCGAAGGCCCCTCTCACACCAGCCACCAACTATTTGAGCTTGGCAATCTCATTGGTATTGCGTTTAATCTAAGCTTGCATGTCCCCAATCGTCTTACGCTGGTCATCAATCTTGTTCATTAGCTTGCCAATCTCCTCTTCGACGCCACAAACTCATGGTTGACGAAAGTGGAGTCCATCATCCTATATATACAAAACAATGTTACCTAGTTTTACCAGTTATACAAGAAGAAACACAAAACAGTGTTTCCTAGTTTTACCAGTTATACGAGCAGAAACACAAAACTGTGTTACCTAGTTTTACCAATTATACGAGCAGAAACACAAAACAGTGTTACTTATTTTTACCAGTTATACGAGCAGAAACACAAAACTGTGTTACCTAGTTTTACCAGTTATACGATCAGAAACACAAAACAATGTTACTTAGTTTTACTAGTTATACGAGCAGAAACACAAAACAATGTTACTTAGTTTTACTAGTTATACGAGCAGAAACACAAAACAATGGAAACACAAAACTTTACCTTGAATTGGTGGCAGGTAAAGTACCTACTACCTGGTAAAGTATCAAAGTCCCTCTGATACTTTGGAGTCTTGCTGACCTCATGGACGATTCTCCCATCACATGGACATTTCTTGGGGATTCCGTACTCGGCTGCGATAATTCTCTCCAGAATCTCTTGATGAGCCTTTAACCGCTTCATCTCCTTGTTGTGCCTCTTCTCGTCTTCGTAGGGATCTAGCCCGAAACTTTCCATACTAAGGTGTGGTCGAGAGAGATCGAGAAACTAAAGGGAGTTAGGGGTCGGTTGAGATTGAAAGAGAGGAAAGAGATAGAGAGGATAGAGACGGAGGAGAGAGATAGTGAGAAAGAATGAAAATAGGGAAAAGGGAGAGAAAATCAGAAATTTGGAGATTTTACTATTGATTGGGCGGCAAAATATTTTAGTTTTCCCTCCCAAAAAGGTCATAGTTATACCGAGTATAGTAGTTGTACTAATGTTCTTCATGGTTGTACTTTTGCTGTTTTCTGTCTATCTAGTGCTACTAGATCTTAAGATATGGTTTACTAGTTTTACAGACTAGAAAATTGCTTAAACATATAGTACTGATTGATTTATGTAGTTTGTCAAGTCTAAGTATTTAGGGTAGTAGGTCTTCTTAAATTGGCCATTACATTGAAATTGTTATTAAAACTATAAGGACAATGTTGTGTAAATGTTTCACAACAACATAAATAAGATGCAAAATTTTCACTTTCCCTTTCTATTTCTATTCTCTTCCTGTTACAACATTCTATTCCACAACAAATATCAACACAAATATTTTTTGCATCCAAAAGTTACCCATATATGTCGATATTCGAAGTAGTTATGGCAAAGGTCAAACTAGTTTTACCAAAGTTTGAAGTAGTTACATTTTGGCTCAGTAGTACATTGCATCATGTTATAACATCTCCTGGTTCAGAAGTACATTGCATCCAGTTCAATAATTATGTGCACCAAATAGAAAACATATAATGATACCGAGTTATACCTAGTTGTTGTTACAGAACCAAAGCTTACACACAATTCACAACGTAGTTTTCTCCAAATAACATACATGGTAGTGTTCTTGGGTGAGTTCTTGGCTGCCTTTTATTTTGTGTCCTTCGACGTTTCCCTCCTTCTCCAGCTGATGGAAATCTATTTACTCTCTTCCGACCCCTCGTTTTCTTGTAATCCGGAGGTAGGATTTGCATCTCTTTGATGTAATCCGGGACGTTCCATGCAGACATATCTGGGACAGCATAAATGGACGTGTAATAAGCTAATGCCCACAACTCCGTCAAATAATATTTCGAACTCAACTCATGGAGTGCTATTTTGGTATCACGAGCACGAGCTCTATCACTTTTAGTGTATGAGTTGAATGCTGCTAGTGCATGGAGACAAGTATACTTCCGAATATTGAAGAAACCACATGAGCAATTTTTCGATTATAAGTTCACCAAATAAACCTTTCCATCAATATATTCGACTTCGTATTAGAGCTCGTAATTGTTTACCTCCCTCACATTTAATTTCTTAGCAGTAGTCCAGTTATCATGCACAAAGTTCTGGACCAAAGGCATCAGTTTGTCATCAACATGTCCTGACATGGCCTCTTTCCTATGCTTGTTAAACCAACCAGAAAATTTGCGAATGATAGTATCAAGCAG
The DNA here is from genome assembly GCA_030180135.1 of Orychophragmus violaceus. Lineage (NCBI taxonomy): Eukaryota > Viridiplantae > Streptophyta > Magnoliopsida > Brassicales > Brassicaceae > Orychophragmus > Orychophragmus violaceus. Next base: position 60,691,371 of record CM058239.1, read on the forward strand.
GGGTATTAAGGAGTGCTTCCTCGCCTCAAGAAAAGTGTTGTTCATACACTCCGTAGAATTGCTCGTGTCTATGTTGTATCGTTTACTTGGAGAAAAACATCTTGTCCATTTTTCCTTTACGGTAGTTTCCTCCGCATACTTCGCCGCGAAAGGATATCTCCTCTTAAATATCTCGTAATGATTGTAGAACTCAGCCTCTTGTGTTAGACCAACCACACTCCTGGAACCTGTGAGCGACTACAAATTTGTTTGCATTTGAAGCATTTCCTTTCACGTTTTGGGACAAATGCCATAAACAATACCCATGATAAGCTTGTGGAAACACGTTTGCTATTGCATTGATGAGGCTTGCATTTCTATCACTCACAAATACCAATTCGGATGAGTCGCCTACAACGCTTTTTAACATCTCGAAAAACTATGTCCAACTAGCTATGTTCTCACCATCAAGTACACTGAACGTTATAGGATGAATGTGACGATTAGGATCCTGAGCAACGGCAAAAATTAGTACACCACCATATCCGTTCTTGAGGAAAGTTGCATCCACAATTATCACTTGCCTCTTGCATGCAAACCCTTCAATGCTAGCTCTCAAAGCTATGAATAGATACTTGAACTTTTTTCCACATCCAGTTCCACACTAGTTATCGTTCCAGGATTGACCTCTTTTAACACGTACAGATAACAATACAACATATTGTAGCTATCTTCCGGACTACCACGCAAATCACAAACTGCTTGGTTTTCACTCTTAATGCCATCGAGTATGATATTTCTACACCATATTTTCGCTTAACTAGATCCATGATGATTCTAGGCTTTGGAGTTTCGAGTTTCCCAGGATCTTCCTCATTCAAAAACGATGCAACTAAATGTGATGAGCCTCTCATACTATCACCTCTTGCACTCTGATCGGCACGGTTGCATGTGTGCATCTTCGTGTACGTTCTAATCGAGAACATATCCTTGTTATCAATCCTTGCTGCTCGTCCCAATTACATCTCTGTATAGAACATTTAACATCCCACCGCGTTCTATCATAATGTTTTATAACATAATCAAAAGAGTTTCTAAATGCCAAAATCTCGACCAACTCTATAACCGCCTTCTTATCTCAGAATTCTTGATGCACACTCACCCCAAAACCGTCTTCCTATGGCGCTACAAACTGACTACCTTCACCAACGGGTGGTACCTCACGATATTCATCACGCATACCCGATGTATCTGTAACGTTATCCTCCAATTTATCAACATCATCCTCTCTCATTTGCTCTTCTTGACTTGCTTCTCCGTTTTCAACAAACAACGTCACAGCGTTAGGTCCTATTTATCCGATTTTATAATGCTCATAGTTCATACCAGAAGAGCTTTTCCCCGCTCTCGAATGTTGCGAGGGCAGCTCCGGTCTAGTCATGACTTCCACACACAAAAGACTTCTATGGTTCTCTTTATCAACGGTCATTAGATAACCACAAAGATCCTCATCATCAGAAATACTCAAATGTTCTTCGCATCAACCACCATAGGAATGTAACTCAATTCCAATCTTACCTTACTTTCATCTAACACATGCTTCTTGTATAGCCTAGCTTCTACCATCTCCAAAGTTATCTCCTCTTTCAACACTATTCTACACATGCGCCCCTGACATTTATAATGGATGCACACTCTGTTGCTCATTATATCCTGCCAAAACAATAGCAAAAAATTCAATATGTACTTATAGTTGTACACAGTTTGTTCTCAGGTATACTTTAGTTGTTTCCAGCTATACATAAGTTGTCCTCAGTTATACTAGTTACACCAGTTGTACTAGTTACACCAGTTATACTAGTTATACTTAGCGATTATCAGAAATACTAGTTTTACTAGTTATACTCGTTGCACCGGTTATACTAGTTATACATAACGATTCTCAGTAATACCAGTTTTACTGGTATACCACATTCATCAGTTACACTAGTTGTCCCTAGTTCTCCTACAACAGGAACACAAAATTGAATCGATTTCGGGTTCCAATATGCTTACAATACACAACGATTCTACCTCTCAAATGTATTTCTACTCAATTGGTAGTCCCAATCGACCCTGAATCAATGGCTAAACAACAATGTTCAAATTCATCAATTGAATCTACCAAAACTCAATCCCAATCCCAATCCGATTCAAATGGAGTTGAATGCAGATCGAGGGAGAAGCACAAACCTCAGTGGGTTGACGGAGTCACGACGGAGGCAGCGAATGGTGGTTGGAGATACAATAGCGCCGGCGACTGAGCAAAACCCGATTTCGTTTTCGTTGGTTTTCGTCCCCAACGCGAGCCATATGCACCTTCTTTTTTTTAATTTCATAAACCAATTCCAATTTCTTAAACCTCCCATTTCTTAAACCAATTTTTCAATTAAACTAAGGGCAAAGTCGAGGGCAAAATGATCTATGTACATTTCATTAAAAGAGAGAAGGGTGTGGAGATTACAATGGAATATGCAAAACTTTTTTAAGCTATAAAGCTATATAAGATTAATCCCTGAATATGTAGCAAATTTTAATAATCTTGAGCATCAAAAACAGAAAAAAAAAATATATATATATATATATATAAATCTAGAACAACCAAAGAAATTATAAAACATAAAATCATTATAAAACTCATGCATAGCGTGGACAAAACACTAATATAAAAAAAACATGTAAAAGTTTAGTTCTTTGGTAAAGCTTTAAACAAATAGCTTAAACTCTGTGATTTCTACGTGTATTCCCAAAAACAAAAACAAAAAACACTTTAAAATTGCGTAGAATAAAGATAGTAATTTCATTACCCAAATCGAAATTGACCAAAAAGATTGAGATAAACAAAAATGTAGGAGAATCACACGAAAAGAAATATTGAAAGAATTTCTTGTTTACTCCTCGTTTAAGCAATGTAGAAGCCGATTTGTTGGCCAAGACTGCTCTGTTTGAGGCTGTTAACCTTGTGTAAGAACTATTATGTTTGAATGGAACTGTTGGTTTACAAAAAAAAAAAAAAAAAAAAAAAAAAATATTGAAAGAAAAGGCAAAATGCGTTAGCTAAACTTAAACAAAATGTTGACAAAAAAAAAAAGAAACTTAAATAAAATCAAAGAGTCGTGAGTATTCGTTAGGTGAAATGTCTAGCCAGTAAAAGAGGAAAAGCAATCACATCATCACACAAATTTTGTTGAATACTGTTTTGAAGACTGGCTGCCATTTATAATAAACCCAGAAGCAGCCGACACATGTATGCAATAATTTACTTGGACATCAGTGTGTAAACCAATTGATTATGACATTTCATCCTTCGCCATGTATTCATTGGTTGAAACTATTTTTTTTTTTTTTGTAAAAAGGATTCGAAACTATTTTTTAATTAAAATGATTTTCATTGGTCCAAAAAATGAAAAAGTCTCATCTATTTTTTTTTGTCTATAAGTTTCATCTATTTAATGGAAGACACGTGTATCCTTTTGTTTCAAAAGAGAACTATTTTTTTTTTGTCAATTCAAAAGAGAACTATTAAAGATGCCAATTTGGCACTATTTTCTTTTGTCGTGTGTTCATCTAACTGAAGTAAATTTTGTCCAATGAAATAGTCAATTCGACTAATTTTTTCTATCAAAACTGTCTAACTTACACGAAAAAAATACCACGAGAACACACAAATGAAAACAATTATGAATTTAAAATGTTATTTAGAAGTTGAAAGATTGCACACCATATCTACATAACTGTAAGATCTCAACCCGGTCTATCCTAAGATAGCAAGAGTTTTAGGGTTTGTTTTTAAGGGATTCTAAAATAGGATTTAAGAACACAGTGAGAATATAGAAATTAGGGTTTCGCTTTTGGTTTCCGAGATGGAATAAAGGGGCAAAGGGAGGTGTTTAAGTCGCCGGAGAGAAATTAGGTTAAATTGGTGCTAAAGTCTCTCAAGCAATTGTATTATGAAAAAGCGTGTGTTTATTGATTAACGAGGTTCCCTTTTTATAGGGTTACAAGGTCGGTTTAACATAATTAAAGAATATTCAAGATAATTACGTATATTTCTTATTATATCGGCTCCGAGTATTCCGGGATATTTTCCTTATCTCGGCATCTTAATATCTCGCGCTGCTCTTCTATTTTCTGATAATCGCATCCTTTACAACCCTAATTGCAAAGCGGTTTCGACTGGGTCGGGTTTAACTTAGTTTTACCGACTTGGGTTCCAAACCTACTTTCCTTTCTGGGCCGACCTAAATTACTAAATAGGCCTTTTAGGAAAGGTGTTAATCTTGACTCCAACAATAACAATAATTGAATAGCCGTTCTTATAGTTTAAAAAAATTATAATCGTTGACAAAAAAAATCATGATCAAGTAATGACTAAAACAAAAATAATGATTACAGATGCAGTCATATTTCATAATTGCCGAAATTTTACTCGATAAGAGCTTTTGAGTGGCGAGCTTTCTCTCTTTTCTTTCGTAAAGGCAATTTTCGGATGATTTCCATTTTGCTTCTCCGGTAGTTTTTTCACTGCCGAAGAAGGTTTCTTCTCGACTCAGTCTAGTGCTTCGTCCGTGGGTTCTGATTCTCTTCAAACCAGAAGGGTGACGGTGCCCTCTTCTTCAGCCTTCCAGCAGCGGCTCTTGAGGTGTCTTATCGGAGGTGGTACCAGATCTGTGGGGACCGGATCCGGCGATGGCGTCCCTCCTTGGTCGTCTTCTGATGGTCGCTTCTTTGGGGGCTCTCTGGTTTTAGCGGTTTTTGGTTATCTTCTCGCGGCAGTGCTTGGTCTCACCGAGGGTGTTTGTAGGGTAGTGGATTTGAAACGGTTGCGGGTGCATGTTGCTCTGGGCTCTTCCTCTCCTCTCTTCTGCGTGCTTTGAGGACGGCGGCGTGGTTAGGTTTGGTGGTTCACAGTGGGGGTCATGAACCGACGATGGTCGGGGAATCTCGGGTAACTCTTGTTTGTCCGCTTAGGCACCACTTCTTGGCGGAGGACCCGACAATAGCGGCGGCGAGGATGCGCTTCTGCTCTTTCCCTTCCTAGGCTTGGCCTTTCGTGCATCTTTTCTTAGGCGATTGCTCCCTCTTGATTTCTCGGTTCACCTTGGTTTCTGACGTTGGAGTTCTCTTTAGTGCTTCTACTCGCGGTGGCGGTGCGGTCTTGGTGGCGTAGGGTTCGCGGTTCGATTTTTGAGTTTTCTTCTAGGCGGCGGTGTCGATTGCTTCTAAGGATTCCTTCGAATATCTAAACCGTTTTTGGGCCTTTTGGTTTTTAGATTTGTGTCGGTGTCCAGACCTATTAAAAGACTTTTGGGATGAGTTCGTTTACCTTTTGTCCTTTTTTCTTTTTTCTTTTTAAATTTCAGCATGTTGTAACAAAAAAAAATTTAATACGAAGGTCCTTTAAAAAAAAAAAATTATCGGAAATAGTATTTCGTCTTGACCTTTAAATCTCACTTTTGTTTAATAAAAAATAGATGAGAAAAGATAAAGTATATAATGTTAAAAAAAACTATTGCATATTTTCATGTTTATTTATAAACTTTTTATATCAAATTTTCAAATCAGCTATATTGTATAGCCAAATAAAAAATATTTAACGTTTTAATTAAATTTTTCTTTTGTTGTCAAGAAAGGAATCATGGGATGCATAACCTCTTAATATGATTAATTAGAGTTTCGTAAAAAAATTGATTTAAGGAAATCACTCCCCTTTATATTTTTTTAACTTCAGATGGAGCTAAACCTAATTAAATTTTAACAATATACTAAAACTAATTTTTAAACTAAGGCCCCTTAAAATGTGGTATAAAATATTTGGGAATTTGAAGCAAATGTTTTTTTTATTATACATTCAGTACGATGTTTGTGACAAGAAATCATATATATAATGGGAGACTAATTCTTTCCATTCTAAGGCCATCCATATCAGCACATTAAATTATCCTACGTGGCATTTTTTGTCAGGGAAATTATTAGACTTCGATCAACCAGTACAGAGAAACCCACATTATTGTTTCTTAATTAACCCATTAACTCACCTTCTTCTAGATCCTTCTACATTCATACGCCGCTTCGGCTTAACACATTCTCTTCAACTCCCCATTTCTCTTCGACCTCCCTTTAAATGTATTCATTGTCATCCGAATCTGTTTAACTCTCCATCAATTCAATTCCTGCCGTTTCATATCTCAGTTGATGCGGCCCTATAAAACCTCCAAAACTTACCCAAAATACATCACGCCACCCTCAAACAGCTTCTTCATATACTCACCAATCTTCTACCCTTCTCTTGCGATTTCAGCCATGACTACGCACGACGTCATCGCTATTCCGCAGCCCAGTTCTGCGTAAGAGAACAAGTGGAAAAAAGAACCGTCGGGTGCTCCTTCTAGAACCTGAAACTGGGTACTTTAGAAGAATTGATGCCAGCTCTAAGATCAGTTCTTGATCCTCCTTGGGAAGGTTCGAACTTGATTCCCAGAGATGTTTTATGGTCCGATCCTTCAATGACTCCAGGCCGTTCGCCAAATAAACAGAGAGGCATTGGTCTTCTCTGGAGTCCCAATTGCACAAATGATATTTTGAAGTGCGAACTAATCGTAATGCCAATATGTAAGTCTCCATTGTCGATACCTTGCTCTCAAATACTGATTTGTAACAACTGTTTTTACTTTAATTGATGCCGCTAATCATCAGATCACGTTAAGGTGCTCTGGACTATCCGCAATTCCAGGTATTTCTCTAATGTAATCTGACACACGAAGATTGGTGTGGAACAAACTCTTTATTTAATGTAATCTGATACACGAAGATACATGCAACAGGAGAGAGGTACAAAAACAAAGGAGCATTCATTATATTGCGGGCTCCTGACTTCTCTTATCCTCACTTTAGAAGTTCTCAAGCACTTACTCCCATTATTTATATGATTTTGATTTAAAACGTACAATTTTAAATATGGGATTATGTACTGAAACGTTTTGCAGGTTCATTCTCATTGGACAAAATCTACCCGCATGAAGAGCGTTCATTGCCCACTTTCTCTTAGGGCAAGTTGGAGGGTCGCACTTCTGAGGTATATAGGGAATATGGGATTGGATCATGAGGAAGTTTCATTCCGATCCAAACACACATAGAAACAAAAGACTTGGAAGCAAAGCAAGAAGTGATGGAGTTCTTAGACTATTGGAGCTTAATCAATTTTCACCCATTCCCATCAGCAAACACTAGAAACTTACATACCAAATCGGTTGGTTTTGGGCTTCTTTTCATGAGAATCAGCTGAGGTAAGTGGAATAGATTATTCGCACATCATGATCTCTGCAAGTTGTCACTTCCTGTCCCAACCAATGGAGCTTTCTACGGCGGCAATGGCAACAAACAGCTTTTGAAACAGTTGGCCGGAGCCGGCTTCATTGCTGTCTGAAATGTGACGTCTACGACTCTCATACTACTTGCTATAAAGATGTTCATACCGTTGAGAAAGGCTGAGGAAGAGCTTGGGATTGGATATGATGCCGCTCCTGAAGAAGAAGCTTAAGCTCTTTGGGGAGATGGAGAAAAATTCAATGCCACGAGGCATGAAACGCATATGCAAAAGTTTGAGAAATGAAATTCTTATGTTCATGGTGCTACAGGTGTCACCATTGTTTTATAAAACCCTCTTTATGTGCTTTTCATATTTTTTTTTTTGGTTTTCCCTCTGATTCTTTCGGTGTTGTAGAGACATGAAACACTGATGTGTTTTGCATATGTAAAAAATTCATTTTCCATATTTTTTTTTATATATTTGCTCTCAACAACCATTTATGATTTTGTTAAAATGTTCGCAAATTTTATATTTTCCATGGAAATGTGATGTCAAAACATATTTTTTCTTATAGTTAGAACTTGCAACATTTTCTAAACAAACAAAAAAACAATAGTGTAAACAAACCCCGCGCATCGCGCGGGGTGTCCGTCACTAGTTACATTAAAATTATACTCCTTCTGTTATGTTTTAGGTGACATTGTAGAGTTTTTATTTTGTTTCAAAATAATGGGTATAAAATGACTCAAACTATTCAGCTTACCAATAAATATTTAAACTATTGGTTGATTTCCCATAAAAACATTGAAGTTACATTTAATCTGGCCAATTTAGTACTCCGTTAAATAAGTTAATAAATTAATTGGATGACGTTAATCAATCCGTTTATTGTGCCGTCAATATGATAACGATGTTGTTTCATTTTGTTCGAAAAATTAAACCATTTCTTTAGATGGGTTCGAATTTAGGTCTGGTATGTTATGGATAGAGGTAGCTGACTACTGAGCTAGTGGCAATTCATTGCTATTAATCACAGACAAATATATTAAAGTGTCTTTATTTTTTATGCCCAACAAAACCCAAAAATTCTCAATTTTTTTTTTTTTGCAAATTTATTTTAAAAACTCTGAAAATATTTATTTTTTTCTTTCTAAAAATGAAATTTTGAAAATGTGTTGTAAAAATTCTGAAAATGATTTTCAAGAAATAAAAATATTACTTTTTGTAACAATTTTATTATTATATAAAAAATAATATTCAATTTTGTTTTAAAAAAGGTAAAAACAGAATTAATTGTAAAAATAATTTTTTAAACCTAATATATTATTCTGATTTTTGTAACCACCCATAAAATTATGATAGTGGTTTTTAAAATTATCTTAAAATACAAATTATGTTTTCTTTAAGTAAAAACAATATTTAAAACATTGATATGTGGAACTAAAATTTTAGTTATTTGGAGAAAAACACAAGTTATGGCTGATGCATAACGTATGTAGATCCTGGGGTGGAGAAATTGATTTGGAAATTTTTGGGTTTTATTGGGCATAAGAAATAAAAACACTTTAATATAATTTGTTTGTAATCAATAGCAACAAATTACCATTAGCTCAGTGGTCAGCTACCTCTATCCATAACATACCAAACTCAGGTTCGACCCGTCCTAAAGACATGATCTAATTTCGAACAAAATGAAATGACGAATCAAAGCGACGTCATTTCATATTGACGGTCCAATAAACGGATTAATTAATGTCATCCAATCAATATGTTAATTTATTTAACAGAGTGCTAAATTGGTCAGGTCAACTATAACTTCAATGTTTTAATGGGAATAATTTGGGTATTTATTGGTAAGCTTAGTAGTTTTGGTATTTTTCTCCTTTATTTACCTTTAAACATTAAATGAAGAGAGTAATAGTTAAACACTAAACTATTACGAAGGAGGTTATAATAGGTATTACATAAGTTTACTTAAATTGTGTGAATTTTTTTTTGTCAACAAGATACAAAAGAAATCCTATTTTTCCCTATTCCAAGTTGGTGGCTCCGGTCCAATGTGGACTGTGTATAACAGTCTGAGATGGACACTCCACTAGTCTATCTGCCATCTGAGACGTGCGCTCCGCTAGTCTATCTGCGATCACATTGTTTATACGCGGGATATGAAAGAGGTCAAAAGTCGTAAAGTACTCCTTTATTCTTTCAAACTCCTCTAGATGAATCAAGAAAACTGGTCATTCTTCTGGTTCCGACACTATCTTAATCCATTATGAACAATCCGTTGCAAATATAATGTGGGAGTGATGGTGAACTTTCATACATTTCATAGCCTATATAAGTGCTTCGAATTCCGCAGGAAAAGGGGTTAAACTTGCCCTAATATTCATTGCTTCCATCAATACATTAGTACCTCTCTCATAGCAACTATACCACCCTTGTCCAGTAAACTGATCCCCTTCTTTCCATGATCCATCTACAAAACTAAACCCTAAACCTTCTTGGACCAGATAATTTCCTTTATTCCTTTCACCCCTAACCTTGACACAAGTTCTTTTACCTCAACTAGATGTGCATCTCCCAATATCGCAGATACATAATATTATAACCAAACATAATATTCTATTTCAGCCAGTCTTAAAGTTTCATGAAGGTTCCTATCAAAGTCAATTATAACCAAACAGAGGAAATACATAATATTATTTGAAAATAAAAACGTATTTTGAAACAACATTTATTTTGAAACACACTGTAATTTCAAAATGAGATTTATATTAAAATGGATAGAATGTTATAGAAAAACGAGTTTTATGAAACTAATATTATTGAGGTATTTAAATTGGGAGAAACTTACATTGAAGCTAGTTTCACCTAGATTTTTAGCTATATTTTTAAGTAATAGATGGATCCTTCATTAATTTAGGTATCCAAGGTAATCAAATACTGGTCTTCAGTTTTCCAGGGGTATGGAAAACGATATCTGAAAATATACTTTCCTCTGTTTCTCAAAATCTTTGTTGCCGTCGAGGGTCCAAGAGTTTTGTAAAGCAGGACAAAAAAAAACATTACTACATCTTTGCAACCTGTTGGATATGGGTTTAGCACCCATCCATAAGCCCATTGGAAATTTAATTAAATCAACTATGTCACCTCGGCCCAAGAAGACAGGCCCGCTAAGGAGTCAACAGCCCAAGAAAGAGTCAGCATCCAAGCGCTATAAATAGGACCCTTCATTCTTCATTTTAGAACAGATTGTAACTTACGAAAGGCCGAGCTACTCCTATAAAGCTCCGACCTCAAGTACTGTTTAGTGAGCACGTCATTTGACGGACTCACACCTCGTACCATCCTGTTCATTACTCGGCTCCGGCCTTAAGATTAATAAAGAATCATTTCGTCCTCATATTATATTTACATTTCACCTCGTAGTTCGGATACTCCAGATCGCAGCCCGTAATATTGACTAGGTCGGATTTCTGTAACAACAATTGGCGCCGACTATGGGGATGATAGACTTCTTTACGATCTAAGACGAAGCCGAGATGACGGGACCTCTCTCAGCCAGCGACAGCTCAGGAAAAGCAACAGAACACCCACGTGACCCATACCACCCGAACTCGAAGAAGGAAACGGGCCTGTCGCACCCACCAGCTAGCTCGATAAACCCCCTCCTCACCTCGGGAATCTCGAAAGGCGGCGGGCCCAGCACCACACAGGCTCGCGCAAAAATGTCAACGGTCAACAGTCCAGTCAACCAAACCGGAACCGCAAACACACACGGAGGCGCAGTGCCAACACCGACCATAACCGCACAAGCCCCAACTCAAAGCCAGTAAGACACCTCTTCTCTCGTAAGAACCCTAATGGCACAGATAAACGAGCTGACACGATGCAACAACGATCGCTTCGAACGGCTCGCGCGCGCCCAGAACACATGTCACGAGCAAATGGATAGCCTCCAAACGACCAAACTAACACCCCAAAACAAGGAAGCATCCACAGACACGTTCCCTAACACGACCATCGGGCCAGGCGAGCGACCAACCATACCCCGATCAACATCTGCACACGAGCCTGAAGCTCACAACGAGAGGCCGGGCAACGAAATCGAAGTTCTGAAAGCGCAGTTGGATAGCATGACGTCGAAAGTACATAAAGCGACCAGTTCAGCTCCTGAGATTGACAGAGTCTTAAAAGAAACACATAGCACACCATTCACAAGCGAGATAACAGGAACGTCAGTCCGACATCAAGGGAAGATAAAGTTACCTACCTACGACGGAAGTTCCGATCCGCGAGAATACCTGACAGCTTTTAGCATTGCGATGGGACGAACTCAATTTCGTCCCGAGGAGCGCGACGCCGGTTTCTGTCAACTCTTCGTTGAGAATCTCAGCGGCGCCGCCCTCAACTGGTTTTCACGACTAGAAGCACAATCAATCGGTAACTACCAGCAACTAACGACCACCTTCCTCAAACACTACTCAATGTTCATTCAAGAAGGAGCCTCCAGTGCTGATCTCTGGTCAATCAACCAGGAGAAACATGAATCCCTAAGGTCATACATTGACAGGTTCAAAACCGTCGTGTCAAAAATATCAGTCACCGACAACGAAGGAATACCCGCGTTACGAAGCGGACTCTGGTACGAATCATCGTTCCGCAGCGAGCTGGCTCTCAACAAACGACAGAACCTCAAAGATGCCCTACACCGAGCCACCATCTTCATTGAAATAGAGGAAGAAAGAGAACTGCTAGCCAAAAAGTTCGGATCAGCAAAACCAACAAAGGAGAAGGAGAAGGAATCAACGCAGGACTATGTCGAAGCACGACAGCACTATAATCAGGAATACAAGAACTCAAAAAAGGAAGGAAAGAAAACGGTGACCTACCTCACCAGCGACCACGACCCGCAAATCAACCCAAGGAACCACGCCAAGAGCAAAGGCTCGAATACCGGAGACAAAGATCGACCTTTCTGCACATACCACCAAAGATCGGGACACGACACTGACGAATGTCGACACCTACAGAACCTCCTCCTTGGATAATACCAGAAGGGAGATACGAACATAACAAACCGAAACGCACAAGTAATGCCGGCTGAGAAACAAGCAATGAGCGAGAATGAACGAGTCCGACTCATCAGGGGAAAGAACAAAAGGCCCGGAGGCGCACAACAGGCCAAACAAGATGACACCAACACAGAGCCACACGAGCGATCTCAAGGTAGCAGTGAGACAGGAAAGCCGTCACCAAGAAGGCGCATCAACATGATACTGGAAGGATCCGCTGGTCACGACGACTCGGATGAACACTCGGGAACTCCAAACAAAAAGGAAAGCACGAAAAAGGAAAAGAGTCATGACGGCGGGATCGAAGGAGGAAATGAGATCTCGTTCACCACCAGAAACAACGGAGGAGTAAACAAACCAAATCACGACCTACTTGTTATCAAACTCCAAATAAGCAAACGAAGAATCGTTAAAGCTTTGATCGACACCGGAAGTTCAGTTAATCTCATTTTCAAAGAAGTTTTGCAGGGAACGAAGCTCGGAAAACACATGGTAAAAAGGCCAAAGAGAACACTCACTGGCTTTAATAGTGAAACGACAACAGTGATCGGAACGATTCTATTGCCAGCTCGCACAGGACAAGTCACCCGCACCACCACTTTCCTCGTCATAGACCGACCAGCGACATACGACGCGATACTAGGAACCCCGTGGATCCACGCAATGAAAGCAGTCGTCTCGACCTACCACCGATGCATTAAATTCCCTACTCCGCGAGGAACCAAAACTATCTGGGGGGAGCATAGGGAACCAAAAGCCGGCCTCGTTGGCAAAAGCGACACCCCAAAACCCAGCGCAGCCAGACAGGGAAAACGACCTCAATTGAAGCAGCAACTCAGGATCTGAGCTCATAGATAAGACCCTCTATCGTCCTTTCATATATGTAAACGCATGAATTTCCTACAAAAATATATATATATATATATATATATATATATATATATATATATATATATATATATATATATATATATATATATATTGTAACCACAAAAAGAACTACGCTCGACTTGATCTCTCGTAAGAGAGTACGTAGGCAGCCCTTACAAGGCCCAGTCACCCCATTAAAAAAATGTGTTCTCTACTTGAAACGTGCTCGGTTTTCCCGAACTAAGAACATCAACATTCTGGCCAAATCATCGATATAATTGAAACGCGTCCCAAGGCGCAGTGGCATCGTGCCACGTTGTCAAATTTTGACAACATCTAAGTCGGGGCCAGACCCGCACAAGTCGACGGAATGGATTGATTAAGCCGAACCTTCTTCGCACAGTCCAATTCCGAGACTTCACAGGATAAGTCGGGCACGTACTCGCACCTAAAACCTAACAGATGACAGGATAAGCCGAGCCCAAGCCCGCACTTAAGAAAACATCTGTATATAAGGCGAAGACAATTCGTACTTAAGAAATCCGAAAGAAGACAAGTCAAAGACTGAACTTGCCCTCGCCAACGCTCAAAATTTCCCTCAAATAAAAATAATTGCACTCAAGGGTGGTAACCAAAAAAAAAAGTATATATATATACATATATATATATATATATGTATATATACGCATGACAAGCTCGAAACTTCTCATCTCGCTATAAACAACAATCCAAGAACCAAAGTACAACAGCAAGACCGAAAGCATTCATACAAAAACGACATAAATACACACATGCATAAAAGGAAACAGCTAAATCATTTGGAAATTCCCAGAGCTCGCAAACCAGCAGCCACTTCAGGGGTAATGAGCACGGCGTTCGACCCATAGGGAAATTCGACCAGCCCCCCAGAATAAACATCCTCGTACTCGGGATCGCCAAGAGGAGTCATGAAAAAATCATCCTTCCCAAGCTCTGGAACCGGAAGCGTAGATAGCTCAGCTCGCAGCTGGGCGTCGTGTTCTTTCAACAGCTCAAAACGAGCGGAGGGAACTTCGAACCCTTCCTCCGCAAGAAGCTGGAAAGCACCCGTCACGGCAACAGTTTGATGCATCTCCAACAGTTTACTCATCGCTAGAGCGACGTCCCTCTTCTCAACCCTGATTCTATAAAGGCGTTCAGAAGCCTTCTCATACATCCTTCGCCTTTCAAAACGAACAACCTCATCACACGAAGAACGCAACAGATCACACTCAAGATTAAGAGATTTGACCTCAGCTTTCAAAGAGTCAACTAAACTACCACTCTGATCTTCGGACTCCCTTTTTCCTTCTCAAGCTTAAGAATCTTGGCCTTGAGCTCGACATTTGCGATCTCGGCCTCAACAAGCTTTTTTTTAGCACCTTCAGGCCCACTCAAGGACCGCCGCAAATTCGTCACCTCCCCCTTAAGATCTTTTTCCCTGGCCTTGAACGCCTCAAGCTCCGCAGTATAAGAATCATTAAGATGATTAGACTTAGCCAAAGCATGTCAAAACCAAGAAAAGCACGGTAGTATAAGCAAAAGCTCCCTCGCATGTCATCAAAAAGGGAAAAGACCAGAAAGAAACGCTTACCATCGCAAAATGGAAATTTATGTCCTGTTGGACCTCGGCATTAAATAACCGATCGATAGGGATCATACTAGGACGAGGCTTCAGCGACAGCTGACGAAAGAAATTCATACAAGAAGCTCGATCGTGTACGATCAAGTCAGGACCAGCATGGCGAAAGTTGAACGAACCATCCAGGGCATTCAAACCTTCTGACACCTTTGAACTGTCAGTCGCTAACAGATTATCAACAGTCAACGGTCCCGTCGCCCTGCGCTTTCCAACGCGAGTAAGAGCCGCCAGAACAACCGGATCAACGTAATCCCCTAAGTGATCCAATTCCGCAGCAGACACCTCATCGGTCTCCGACCTACACCTTTTTCTACTCGGGCAAGCATCGCCCCCATCGAGACTAGGAACATCGTCCTCGTCCCCAAAGGGACCGACATCATCAAGAGCCAACTGCTCATTGACACCATTTCCGTCCGAGAAGGACAGCTCCTCCTCAACATCTGCAGGACCACTATCATTAAGGGATAGCCTCCTCATAGCATCATTGCCGCCCTGGGAATCGACCAATGGCTCTCCTCCGGCACCAGCATGATATTCCCGAACCAAAGTTAAGTCTCCTTCGACAACAGTCTCGCCAACACCACCGCTGCTGTCGACATTACCAGCCTCATCAACCCGACCGCCAAGTGCGACGGAACTAGCAACCTGGTTTTCGATAGGGACTATCTCTCCTTCTTCACGATGGCCCAGAAGAGCCAACGAACCCGCTTCCGCTTGAATAGCCGGCCGAGTATCACGACCATCTTCTATTGGTTTCTGAACCAAAGGAGTATCTATAACGGCAGCAAGAACCCTCTGAATGTAATCAGGCAGCGAAGCGTTTCTCCAACTCATCTCCGAAAAAGATTATGAGCAAGAAGGGGAAAGAAGACAGTACAGGAAGAAATCCCAAAGTAAAAGCTCGTCGAAAACTACACCCCCAGAGCTAAGAAGAAACCAACTAAGGAAGAACGGCAACCCGGAAAAACCGAAGCAAAACCCTAAGAGCGCAACCGTTAGGAGAAAGACGAGAATAAAAGGAATCGAATTCAGAGAAAGTCTCAACTCCCCGTACAAAAGAAACCGCGCCCTTTCACCTTCCTGAGGAGAAAAATAAAATCTGAGAAATATGGACAGAAAGTATTGAAATAAAACTGACCTAATTAGATCTCCTCCTGAATCAAATACTCAAGGAAATTCGCCGAGCTCAGCACTATGATTAGACGAACTGGGGGGGGCTAATTGTTGGATATGAGTTTAGCACCCATCCATAAGCCCATTGGAAATCTAATTAGATCAACTATGTCACCTCGGCCCAAGAAGACAGGCCCGTTAAGGAGTCAACACCCCAAGAAAGAGTCAGCATCCAAGCGCTATAAATAGGACCCTTCATTCTTCATTTTAGAACATATTGTAACTTACGAGAGGCCGAGCTACTCCTATAAAGCTCCGACCTCAAGTACTGTTTAGTGAGCACGTCATTTGACGGACTCACACCTCGTACCATCATGTTCATTGCTCGGCTCCGGCCTTAAGATTAATAAAGAATCATTTCGTCCTCATATTATATTTACATTTCACCTCGTAGTTCGGATACTCCATATTGCAGCCCGTAATATTGACTAGGTCGGATTTCTGTAACAACACAACCTTTTTGTAAACTCAAATGGCTAAACATTTGGTATGGCAAGCCATTTTGGGATATTTGTCGGTAACAAAAGATTAATTATTATGTATTTATGTACAATATATTGGGGTAGAGGAAGAAATAATCAAATCAAATGTTATTTGAGTCAAGGTTGTTGTTTTTCTAATGTACATGGGCAAAACCAATAAAACATATAGAAGATGAACATAATAGTATCAAACTCTGGGAAGGTTTTATATCATATATACAAACACTCATGTGATGATAATACTCATAAATACATACAGAGAGAGAGGCATGCGATGGAAATATAACAACTAAAAAACTGTGCAACCTCGGATTTTATTTGTCAATATAACCTCACCACACTTGCAGGGGGACCCGTCAAGGCTCTCACAAATTACAATTATGGTTCTGGAAGTTTTCTAGGTTGTATATAATCAGAATCTTTGGCAAATATATGAACCGAGGAGATTCCAACAAGCCTTCTTCCTTTGTTGGATTCGTGCGCCTCGTGTCGGTGTTCGATCTTCATTCTTGTGCAACATATTCCACATGATGTGTATGTCTTCGTACTCGCAAGAACTCACGTCGTTTTGTAACCTCAAGAGTCCTGCAACACAAAAGAAGACCCATCAAGAACAAGAAATGATGAATTTTTCTATAAGACCCAAATCTGAATTTCACTATAAAACCCAAAAAAAAAAAAAATATATATATATATATATATATAAAAATCTTCCACCGACAGTTCAAGAAGCACATAGAAATTGATGAAATCTAATATCTCTGATGAAAAAACATCAAAGGAATTCGAAAATTATTTTCCGTTTTATTTCTTCAAAAGCGATCAAACAGAGAGTCCTAAGCCACCGGAGAAGGGACGGTGGTGGGAGGATCGGAGCTTACCGCTGTGGCGGAATCCGACGCGAACGGTGAATCGATTCCAGACTCTCCGCGTGGGGAAGGCCATCGTGTTCCACCACTCTCTCCATCTCAGGCCGGCCATTGTGAGAGCTTGTAAAGAGAGAGAGAGAAGAGACAGAGGAGAGAGACTGTACAACAAACCCAACTCCAAAAATCTGACGTTAGAAGCAATAGCTTCAGTTAAATAGACGGAAAAGACAGGTGGGATGTTCATTTATAATTGGTCTCATTAAAAGAAATTATCAGCCGTACGTATTCTATGTTTTATTCTTACTGAATAAACTATTACTATACTGATTACTGAATTAAATTAAATCTCTCTCTATTCTCTTCTTCATATCTTTTATAGAGAGACTTTTCAGATTTAGATATGTAAGATCGAGTGTTTATATATTCTTTTTTGTGCTCTTACCGATTAAATTGAGTTCTTTTTCCAATTTTTTAATCGGTTCATCACCTGCTACAGATCTTTGCGTTCCTCATTCCTCTTTTTATTTCATCGCGTAAAGATCTACTTTTTTTAGGATTTCTTTTCATGTTTTCGTTACTCCTCCGATCAATAATTCCAATATCGATCAGAGGGAGGGTTCACCTTCTAGTGTCTTGATGGATTTTCTTTCAGTCATTTTGGCCGCTAACATACATCTGGACATATAGTCCGCTTCGTTTTTCAGTTTCTCCGGTTATTACGATCTTCTCTTGCCGGATTTCTCTACCGCTGAATCTCTATTGTGTAGGTCTCTTTTGTGCTTCTGATGCTTGTGGAGTAATATCTCCTCGCTTCTAACGGCTCGCAGAGGAAGAGCATCACGGTGGATATAGGTAGATCATGAATATGTTCGGCGTTGGAGCTTCCAAGGTGTTTGTGGCTTCGAAGAATAGAGATTTCAGCATCTCTTCTACGGCGGTTGAAGATCGGCATGTGGTTTTCGTGCGAGAGACAGCGACTTGGGCTTGGTGCGTCCGGCGACGTTTCCTCGGCGGTTAGTCAGAGTGTATGCTGGTGGTTCTCAGCATTTGACATGTGTCTTTTCTATTGCCACATTTCTACTTTGCTTATTTTGTCCTTTCTCTTAATGGACCATCTGTAAACTCTGGTCTTAACGGGCTATTAGAATTGAAATGCAATTGAGTGTTAAAAAAAGAATTAAATTAAGCAAAGAGATTTAAGTCCTTTCTTCACCTAATGTAAAGATAAGAGTTTCCAAGGAGAATAAAAGCATACCATTAATAGAGATAATCAAATCAATTTTTATCCACTTTATTATTTTACAAAAAATCATATTTTATTGAACAAATTAAATAGTAAAACTTAATATGAATTAAAACAAATAAAAACACTAATAATATAATATCGAAATGTTATATATATATATATATATATATATACATAATCTAAACCAACTCAATCATTTAAATGAGTATTTTCCGATTAACATAAACAAATTATAACAGTTGAAACGAATATTTATTATCTCTTACGAGATAATTTGGAGCAAATAACATATCCATATTTTAATGAATATTTAATAAATCAAATTCAGTTAGTTTTTTTGTTGTTGTCTAAATTCAGTTAGTTTAATATATATATATATATATAACTGAACTACAAATAAAATTATAAATATCCTAAAAATAGATAATTATAAACAAATAGTCATGGATCAAATTAATATTAGTTTTGTGGAAAAAACACTTTTTGACTAAACTATTCAATCATAAAAAGACATAACAGTCCCTATAGACCCTACATTTATAGGCATAGATCCTACACGACTCTATGATCTATGAATAAAATAATAACAATAGGAAATGCATTATACTATTTTTTCTTATACGCATAGACACTATATGATTAAATTATTATTACACTCTTCTCTTTGTTTTCTTTGATGTTTTTTTTTCCTTTCTTTCTATTTCACCTTCATAAAATTATGGATTTAGCGTTTAGAGTTTAGATTTGGGGTTTAGTGTTTAGGTTTTAGTCTTTGGGTTTAAGGTTTAGGGTTTAGGGTTTAAGGTTTGAGTTTATGGTTTAGTTTTTAGGGTTTAAGGTTTATTGTTTAGAGTTTAATTTTTAGGATTTAGAGTTTAATATTTGGGTTCAAGGTTTAGGGTTTAGTTTTTATGGTTTAGGGTTCAAGGTTCAGGATTTAGTGTTTAGAGTTTGGGTTTAGGGTTTAGTTTTTGGGGTTAAGGATTTAGTTTAGGTTTAGGCTTCAGGTTTTAGGGTTTGGATTTAGGGTTTAGTTTTTAGGGTTAGGTATTTAGTTTTTAGGGTTAGGGATTTAGTTTTTAGGGTTTAAAGTTTAGGGTTTAGTGTTTAGTGTTTGGTTTTCAGGGTTAAAAATTTAGTTTTTAGGTTTGGGTTCAAGGTTTAGGGTTAAAGATTTAGTTTTAAGGGTTTAATATTCACGATTTAGGGTTTAGTGTTTAGGGTTGGGTTTAAGATTTAGTTTTTTGGGTTATTGTTTTAGTTTTTAGGGTTTGGGTTCAAGGTTTAAGGTTTATGGTTTAGTTTTTAGAGTTCAAGATTTATTATTTAAAGTTTAGTTTTTAGGATTTATGGTTTAGAGTTTAGATTCAAGGTTTAGTTTTAAGGTTTAGGGTTTAATGTTTATAGTTTGGGTTTAAGATTTAGTTTTTAGAATTTAGGGTTTAGTTTTTACTCTAAATATGTACTTGGTAAAAATTAGAATATTTGTAAAATATTACTCTAAATATGGTATGTACCATAACAATTTGTATACATATAACTATTATAATAGACACATATATTTGTGATGTGATACGATAGTGTCAATAATTGCAATCTCTTATTTATAAATAATGGAAAAAGGTGGAAAAAAAAAACAAATGAGCAATATGATATGTAAGGGTAATATAGAGAAGAAGTGGTGTACATATTTGCTCTAATCTAATTTCTACATTTTGAAAAAAATCCATTTATTTAATAAAAAACATATTGAGAGTTTTACACCATAATAATTGAACTACAAATAAAATTATAATATCCTAAAAATATGGCATATTAAACTTTTATAAATTATTAATGTTGATGTGGTATTTCATTATTTAAGAGAAGTACTCCCTCCGTTTCACAAAGAGTGTCATTCTAGAGATAAATTTTTGTTTCAAAAAGAATGTCATTCTACATTTCCAATGTCATTTTTAGATTAAAATTCCTATTTAACCCTCTACTCACAGCTCATTTTATATGAATTTAAGTCATTCACATTTAATTATTAGCATATTAAATAGGGGTATATTTGTATAACTATGAATTTTCTTAATATGTGTGAAATATGTTAGAATGACACTCTTTGTGAAACGGAGGGAGTATTGATTAATAACAATTAATTGGGGAAACAAATTAGTTCACAATAAACAAAGTTATTAATTTAATAAATTAATAATTTATGAAATATTAAATTATAGAATTTATACTGTTTAGGTTCGTGCCATCCCTGCTTTATAAAATATAATTTTTTTTAAATCAGTTATTTATATATGTTAGACTTATAGTTGAGGAAGTTAAAAACTTGCAAGCGAAACGAAGTAGGAGAGGAGGCCAACTTATTGAACTAACTGCGTCTTTATGCTTTCGGCATGCTGATGTCAGAATCCTCAACTAGATTTGCGCCACTTATAGAGAATCAATGTGGGTCCTTTTGTCGACGGCATTTGATTATGACAAATTATATTTCGAACTGTTGATAGGTCTTATTTGTTCCCACGTGTCCTGGTGGCTGTAGGTTTCAAAATGGTTTTTAATTCATTTTCTGTGGAGAAATAAGGGAAGAAAAACAAATATCTAATGTTTATTCTTTTTGTTTATTCAGCAAATATCTCGTGCTCATTTTTTGTTAAAGAAAAAAGTCGAAAGAGACAAATATCAAGAAAATTGGTGTTTGTTATATATTTATTGTTATACCATCTCTAATGTATTTTTTATATTTATTTCTAAAATAGAAAGTTTTATAATAGACATATGTTTTGCTCTAATATATTTTCTATATTTTTTAAATATTCCCTCTAATTCCTTTTTTATTTGCTAATAGTATTTTTTTATTTATAAAAATTGTAAATTAAATCATTTATTTTATTTTTATTTTGAAAAACTTTTATAAAGCCATAATATATTTTTAAAAAGCAACAAAAAATTAGATACATGTATAAAACTATTAAAAATTTAGTTACATATATAAATTTTAAAAAACTAAAAATCTATACAAATTATTTTTTTAGTTTTAAATAAAAAGAAGTAATTTTTGTATTTATTTCGGTTATAAGTAAATATAAAATTTAAAAGACAATTGTGCAAATAAAAATTTTTGATTCTATTTTTTTTCTATATATTGAAGGGAAAATAACAGTTTTTAATTTAGAGCAAAATATAAAGGTGAGTTGAAGTTGATTTTGCTCTATTATAGCATTTAAAGGCAAAATATCAATGAGTTGAAGATACCCTTAAAACTAGGTAGTATCTATAAGTTTATATATCTTTATTTATGTTATTATATTAAGAGATAGTGGTATCGATAGAGTGAGTGATTGAAGTTATATTTTATTAAGTTTTTATTAATTTTCTATGATGTGATACAAGAGGTGAATACCTATTTTTACTAATAGGAAAATAGTAAATAAAATATTATTCACATTAGTAAGTCGGTTAGTAAATATATTTACATCAATAATATTAAACTATTACTAATGGATAATTATTATTGATATTATCCAACATGTCTTATTTATTATTTATTTTGTATTATGTATGTTTCGTTAAAAATTTTATCATGGAAAATCTAAAGGGATAAAAATCATGAAAAAAAAAGAGAGTACACTGACGTAAACTCTCATTGGAAGATGTGGATGATCTCTTATTCATAAATTTAGCAAATGATGCATTTCGATACTTTGAATATGTTTTCTGAATTTTTAGTGGGAATCGTCTTTGTGAATAGATATACGATATTATCGATTAAGCGGATATATTGATGTCCACTTTTTGATTTTCGCGAGCTCTTGAGTATATGAGAAAATTTTTGGCGGAATATGTTTCGTCCTGTCACTCTTGATATAACCTTCCTAGTTGAGCGATACATGCAACATTATCTTCGAACAATTTTGTTAGTTCTTTATTTTTGATTATCCCACTAACTTCTTGTATATGATGAGTCATGGACCTCAACCATACACATTCTCGACATGCTTTATGAAGCGCAATTGTCTCCGCATGATTTGAAGAAGTGGTGTCTAGAGTTTGCTTTTAAGAATGCCACGAGATCGCAACTGTTCCCATTGTGAAAATGTATCTGGTTTGCAATCGAGCTTTATGCGGATGAGATAAATATTATGCATCTGCAAAACCAATTTGACCAAGCGCATAATTTCGAGGATAATATAATCTCAAGTTAGTCGTACCTCAAAGATAGCGAATGATATGTTTTATCATGGTCCAATATTTCTGTGTATGAGATGAACTGTATATTGTAAGAAAATTAGTAGCAAATGTTGTTCTGATCTATTACAGTTTTCAAAATACATGAGTGCACATATAGCACTCAAATAAGGTACTTCATGACCTAGTACTTCCTCATTGTGTTCACAAGGTCGAAATTGATCCTTGTCAATATTAAGAGGTCTATTGACCATAGGAATACTCAAAGGACTTTCTGTGTACATATTAAAACGTTTTAACACCCTTATGGTGTAATTTGATTGATGTAAAAATATATCATCTTGGAAATGCTCTATTTGGAGCCTGAGATAAAATTTTGTCTTTCCAAGATCTTTCATTTCGAATTCTTCTTTCATATGAGTTCTTGCATCATCAACTTCCTTTTGAGTTCAATGATGTTCATTACCAGATATGGTGCTCACGTTATCAAAGACTCCGCCAAAAACGTGAGCACCATATCTGGTAATGAAAAAATAATACTAAGCACCGGAGAAGCCAAATTTTCAATGCCAAGGAGAACTAAATTTGGAATAAATAATGCATTATATTCTCCTATATCTCACAGAACCTTGATAAGGTTCCGAGATATTCGTAGAAATGAATATCACATATAAACCATAATTAAAAAGGCATTTAATACCTCTGCATTACATCTGAGAAAAAATATGTATTGGAAGAGATACCATTGTTAGAATCTGGATTATATTGCACAACAATAAACATGACTGAATTCTACACTATAATAAACCAAAAGGTTTTCAATACCTTTAAAGTCTGGCATGAAAGGATAGGGCATTCATGATCAGTCACGATGAGAAGAATATCGTTATCCTTAAGGATAGTATGAATCATAGCACTGTCTGCTAGACATATATCTTCATCACGATTCTCAATATGTGACATCTTATGTGTCATAAGATAATGATGTATTAACAAAGTTATAAAAGATCTTTTATATTACAACAAAAGCATATTACACAAGATATTAAAACTGTCTATGAGTTTTATTACAAAACATATTATATAACATAAAAACATTAAGATATAGTATTTATAGTATCCTTGGCAATTTATTTAGGCTTCATCGATGAGGAAGTCTACGACATCCAGATGAGTGTCCTCATTTAGGCCGCTGAAGGAAGGGCCGACTTCATTATTGATGAAGTTGGTTTCAACATTATTGACTGTGGTTTTTGTGATGCTTGATACAGATCGACAAAATGTTTTGGTGTACGATATGTACGTTTCCCAATACCCTTCCATGTCACATCTGTGACAAGCATTATTGGTCGGCTTCTTTATTGCACGACCACCTTCCTTTATCTAGAAATTATTTTTTCTTCCAGTACTGGAACCTCTTCCTTGTTCACAAACATGATAACGTCCATGGCCTCTGCCGCGTCCATGTCTTCGCTTACGACAGTTCTCTATTTTTAGATGCTACGACATTCTTTTCAGGGAATGGAGCTGATCCAACTGAACGAGCTTGATGATTTAAAATCACGAGTTCATCATTTTGCTCTTCTACAAGGAGGACTCGCATCAACTCCGAATAGTGGGTGTATCCTTTGGCCTAGTATTGTTGATGCAAGATTATATTTCCAAAATGGAATGTGGAGAGCATTTTTACAATCATATCATAATCACCTATCTTTTCTCCACATTCTGGCAGTAATTCTGAAAAACCCGGAATTATTTCTTTAACATTTTTGTGTAGTTCATAAATCAGAGGTACAACCATTCATATCTGGCTTTTGGTAAGATCACATATTTTTGGTGATCAAACCTATCTTTTAGTGATTGCTAGAAATATGATGGATCCTCCTTCGTGACGTATTCATTTTTCAAATTATTGTGGAGGTGGTGACGTAAAAACACCATGGCCTTAACTTTATCCTCATCAAACGTCTTTTCCGACGGATCAATGGTTTTTAGAAGACCATTTGAACTTAGATGCCATTTTACATCCGATGCCCATATCATATAATGTTTTTCCAGCAACATCAAGGGAAATGATTTCTAGCTTTGCCAAGTTCGACATGATCTCTATTTGATTAAACCATTTATTAAGCTTCAGTTTTATTTTAAAGAAATATGGTAAATTTAAATGCATAAATTTAAAAGCATAAATTTATTTGCGGAATTTAAATTTATAATTTAAAAGCGAAATAAAAATAATTGAGGAGGCAATGCCGACCACAAATTCAAGGAGGAGGTATAACCTTCTACTCCGTAAAAATTAATCAAAGAGGAGGTTTAACCTACCACTCCATGAATTTGATTAAGGAGGAGGCTTAACCTACCACTCTATAAATATGATTTGAGGATATATAGTCTATGTGATACCCCGTATCAAAATGCGGTCAACGGGCAGCAGAAAGTCAAAAGTGAAGGGCAAAATGGTAATTTTGCCAAAGTTCGAGACGGAAGACGTGACGGGCCAAATGTTCTCTTTTTAAAGCATAAAGAACATTTACAAGACCAGAGTTGGAAGGAACGGAGCAGAAACGTGTTTTTCGGCTTGTCGGGAATGGAAACCGAGAAAACTTCGGAAAATCATAACGGGAGCTAGGAAACTCCAATTGAGGTGATTCAAGTTGCTAAATTCATAAAATAGCATGTAGAATCAGTTTGGGGAGGTTTGGGAATTTATGGGAATCAGTTGGTATTTTCTAAAACAATTCTCGAGGAAATGAGTAAACCGAGCAAAGGAGATTAAGTAAGCTAAGGAAGGGTTCTTATTGGATTAGGCCAGTTTAGATGGGCTTTTGTGGACTCAGAGCACACACCAGGGACAGGTGTGAACTCCCCAGGTCGCCAGCCTCACCTCCTTAGGTGTCAACACCTTATGTGAAGCATGTGTTTTTGTTGAATAAACCAAAAACACCTAAACAAATTCATTTTTGGGTGTATCTCTCTCTCTCTAGACTCACCCACGACCACATGCTCTCCCTTCTCTCTAGATTCATCCAGAAAACCCAGAAAAATCCTTTGCATCTTCAAAGAAACCCCAAGAACACCAAGAACATTCTTGAGTGTTCTTCATACCTTCTTTCACCAAAAATACCATAACTCTTTCATTATAAACCCAAATCAACTTCTGCAAAGTGCTATAGCTTTCTCTCTCCCTCCTCTACAATCTCCAGCCAGCCGCCGTCGTCCTCGTCGCCGGAGCTCGCCGGAATCTGGCCGGCAAGCATCCGCGGATTAGGGTTTTGGGGAATCTCTCTCTTCTTTCATCAGATCTGAATGTTTTGAAGCCATGGATGGTTAGATCTCTTCTTTGCGGTCCGTTTGATACGTGGATCGTCTTCTGAGTCACCGGAAAATGTGGTGAACCGGCCGGTCAACGCCGGACCACCGTCGGAGAAGTCGCCGGAGGAGTCACCGGAGAAGCCCAACCGCCGCCAATCTTCAGCCGGTTCTTCAAGGAGTGTGATGGGATGGTTTGATTCAAGATTTAGGTTGGTTTAAGGCTGGTTCAGCCTTGGTCAACGGTTAGGTCAAACCGGTTAATGTTTGACCAAAACCGGTTTAACCTAACCGGTTCTAATTAGACCGGTTCAGTTGGTTCAGATGGTTCAGTGGTTCAACCGGTTTGGTTTGGGTGGTCAACCGGTTCAAGTCAAAGTCAACGGTCAACCGGAGGTCAAAGTCAACGCCGGTCAACGCCGTGGTCAACGCCGGTCAACGTGTTGACTCCGGCCAGTCACGGTTTGCGGTTCTTGTCAGGGTGTTCGGGAAGCCTCGGGGTTCGAGTTCGTGCGTTCGGGAAGTTCGGGTTTCAGTTCGGAGGTCTCGGGATTCATACCGCGTCAGACCGTCATTCCGCGTTTACCTCACCGTGAGTCGGCTCACAAACCTTTTAATTACATATAGACCGGGAATTGGTAAACCGTAGTACTAGGAGTGCATACCCGTTATTTGAATGAATAGTAATTAATAATTAATTGGACGTTTAAAGATAAACCGGTTAGGATCGAATAAGCATGTTAGGGTTTAAAGAATTAAAAAAGGTTAATCAATTGTGTGCCGCTAGGTTGTTAGTAATGATTGGGTGATGCATTCATGTAGATACCGTTGAATAGGATCGTATATGCATATATATGGTATAAGAACGATAATTAATGAATCTATATACGGAAATTAAGACGACATTAAAATATGGTTAAACATAAACAAACGTATAGGATATTATAACGGGGTTGGGGTTTAGGTTTAATAGCGGGAATGGGTAATTAATAAAGTTACTTAATAATGAGGCGACGGGGAGTTAGTAAGTCTACTAACTCTAAACCGACAGATCGAGGAATTAATAAAAGATATCTAGAATGGTTTAAATAAGAAGTGGCGTGTGTTGGGAGCCGTCTACGGGTTAGCAATCCGCTAACCCAAGGTAGCGGACTAAAATGGATTAAAAGACTTAGAAACCTTAATAGGCCTGCTTGTATTGTGATTGATGTGATTGATGTGATGATTGTGATTGCGTGATTATTATTGTTATTGTTGTGAGCTTTGTGTGCAGGCTTGTTAGACTGCTCGGTGTTGGGCCGAACAGTTATTGCGGACACTTACTCCGGTCACGGGACCGGGTAAGTTAGTGGTGCTGACTAGGTATCTTACCTAGTCAGAGGGGTGGTAGGGTAGAGGCTTGCGGAATGATTGGGGATTTATTATTGATATTGATTGCGTGATCTGTGCTAGAGTCCCAGCGAGTCTGCGTGTTTATATTTCTGCACTAGGACTCTAGGGTGCGTTAGATTACGCAAGCCTAGGTTTTGTTTACGTTCTGGTACTTCCGACCCGATTGGATCCTTGGGTTTTGCCTAATCGGATCATGGCGATTCCGGTTATGGTGTTAACCTACTGGGTGACGCCGGTAGGTGTGCGATTCGGAGAATACGGGGTCATGTCCTAGGGCCGGATCGCAAGGAAACTTAGGTTACTTGGGGTAACAGGAGTCACCGCGTATCGATGGACGGAGAACGGTGTCCTAGGTGTGGGGACCTTGTGTACACATCTAGGAGTCGTGGGTTAGTTACCTGATAGGTTTCTAAGTTTTACCCTATTCTAAACTGCAAGTGAACAGCAATGTCAAAGTAGTATATAGGGCTATCGAATCCACAGGGACACTTGGTCTCAATAGAAACAGAAACGTAGAGATTAAACTAGAAATAGGCAGATGGTGAAGTAAATAAATTGCGAAGCAAGAAAGTAAACAGTAGCAGAGATCAACAGTTGAGAAGCAATAAACTAAAAGCGTCAAGCCTAGGGTATTCTCAGGAAATCAGACAAGCAGACAGTTCATTCAGCAAGGATCTAATTAAGAACAGTTCTAGAACTCAAAACACAGATATAGAATTAACCAAATTCCTTTGCGATAATTCTCTAAGCCTAAGTGCAGCAAACCAAACTTTCGTTTGCGAGAACTAACAGATTAAACTAGCATTAATCCCAAGTTTGATATGTTCACAATTATCCTAAACCAAACTTCCGTTTGCGCAAAGTTTAATTGCCCAATTTAATTAGTTCAGATTCCTAAACCCCACTTCCGTGACGTATTTAGCAACCTAAGATCTAGATTCTAATTGATCAGGTTAAAACTAGCTTTAAGCACAATTAAATTGAAGAACAGATATAGTTATGAATCCTTAACTGAATTTGAACAAGTTTAGCAAGTCATGAAATCCTATGTGAGAAACCCTAAACTCAACTATGGATCTACTCAGACATGATTAAAGAAAACATAATCAAAGAAATAATAGATTGCATATAAGAAATTAAATAGATAAAGGGGTTCGAAATCTTCTCCAAAATAAGTGAATACAGGAAATAGATCAGCCCCCAAAAGCTCTAGAAATCTCTTAGCTATTAGTATCAAAGCGTAATGTAAAGCGTAGGTAAAATAAACACCAAAAACTAGTATATATAGGCATAATCTCGGATGGGGCTTCTGTGTAAATACTGGAACTATTCTGGGTCTCTTTGCAAATCTTCATAACTTGTTAAACCGACGCGTACGGCCCATCTCGCTAGTGTGTCGACCGATGCACAAGGTGTGTCGGTCGATGCATGATCAATAAATCGGACAGTGACTTAAGCTCTCGGCCAAAACGTCCCAAAAGTCCCAAAATGCTCCAAATATCTCCAATTAGCTCCAAACTTGATTAAACCTGTAAAAGACTCTAAACAAAGACAAAAGACACTAAAACACAACTATATCATGGTCTAAAAATGGGTAAAAACCATGATATATCAAC
The DNA here is from genome assembly GCA_030180135.1 of Orychophragmus violaceus. Classification (NCBI taxonomy): domain Eukaryota; kingdom Viridiplantae; phylum Streptophyta; class Magnoliopsida; order Brassicales; family Brassicaceae; genus Orychophragmus; species Orychophragmus violaceus. The sequence goes on from CM058239.1 coordinate 60,720,578, forward strand.
TCCCCCACACTTAGCCTTTGCTTGCCCTCAAGCAAAACATAGAACTAAAACATGGTGAAGAGGTTTGAAAACTCTTCAGAAACTCATTTCATCCTAGAAGCTACAATACTCAGATTCCCCTTAGTAAACCACTGCAAGAATCAATCACAGGATATCAAGACCACAATGTACTTCCCCCACACTTAGCAACTGTCCTAGGTAAACTCCACAATCACATTCAAGCATTCAAATTCTCCCTACTGACTTCTGCAAGTATTTAAGTGCGGTCTCACCTAAGGAGTATCGATCAAAGGGCACATGGATTCTTACCTTATCAGCTCTAGACCACCATACTATCTTTCTCTAGTCCCTTTCTTCTCTTTCCCTTCTTTAACAACTGATTTTTCCCCACTGGGTATCATTTTATTTTTTTTATCAGTGTTCTTCCCGTTATGGGGTGTACTTTGTACACATTCCATGGATCACATGAGAGATAATAGTGTTTGCTACTATTCCCATGACCACTTCGGAGTTACTAACTCATCCTCAGTTTATTATATATTTTTTTTTACTTTACAGAAGGGGAGAAGGGAACTAAATAGGACAGGTTTACAGGTTGTGTCAGAATTAACAAGGGAATCCGACACAAAGTATACCAAGCCCTTAGGTGAGAAATCTAAGTCAGTATTAAGTTGAAGTCAGTAAAAGGATCCTCTGATACCTGAAGTGATGTGGGTGTTCCCAGTAGGTTGATCTGTGATGGGGTTTTCTAATAGTCATAGATAGATCCTGCAACTTCATCCCAATGGTTACTTAAGTTCCTGCAAGTCTTGTAAATCTTCTCAGAAAATCATAGTTTCTTACTTAAACAATTTTGACTCAATAAAACAAAATTTTTTGAAAAAACGGACTGACTCTTAAGAAAACAGAAAACAAAAGTCAGTAGCACCTCCCCCACACTTAAGACACACTGTCCCCAGTAGTGTCCAGCGAAGGATCGGTAAAAAGAAAATAAAAAATTGAAGGGGTGAAATTATGTCTGTCGGGTTACCTCTGTCGCTCAGGCATCGACCGATGCACTAAGTGCATCGACCGTTACTTGGCGATTTTCGTGTATAGTCGATCGTTGCATCAGGACCGCAACGATCGCTGCAATGCGATTCCTTTCGTGTTGTGACGATCGACACAGAAGTGCGTCGATCGTTGCACTGCGATTTAACCGAGACCTGCAAACATAAACTCACCAGAAACAAAAACAGACGTAAAATCCTAACAAAAACACCAAAAATTAAATAGAAAAACACCAGTACCTAATGGTGGGTTGCCTCCCACCCAGCGCTTGTTTAAGGTCAATAGCTTGACCGAACGGATGGGAATTTTCAAGTACCAGGAGGTCTTGACAGAGACTTTTTCTGTCTCTGTTCAAGTCTCCTCATCCAAGGTGGTGAGTAGGCTGTTGCGGAATGCTCATGTCCAAGAAAAGATGGAGTGAAATGTGCTCCAGGATCTATAACCATGGTATGATCAGGCTGCTCAAAATCTGCGTCTCTTATGGTGAATGTCTGCCCATCTATTAGTGGCTTTCGCAGCTTATCCATCTCATAGTGCAGTGGTTCATCTCCCAGATGGAGGTCTATCAGGCTGCTCCTAACATCAATCAACGCTCCTGCTGTAGCCAAAAAGGGTCTCCCAAGCAATAATGCTTCATCCGGATCACAGTCATATTTCAGAACAAGGAAGTCCGTTGGAACTAAGTAGTTTCCAACTCTCACCGGAATGTCTATAAGGAGTCCTTCAGGAACTCGTATGGACTGATCAGCTAGAACAAGAGAAGTCCTAGTGGGAGTAAAATCCAGCATACCCAGCTTCTCTGCCACAGAATAAGGCATCAAACTTCCAGCAGCTCCTAAATCACACAGAGAGCGTCTAAAACTATCCTCAAAGATAGAACAATCCAGCACAAAGACTCCAGGATCAGATAGCTTCTTCGGGACCTTAGTTAGCAGAACATCACTGATATGCTGAGGAACTATTATCACCCAGTCTTTCAGATCATCATCCAGGGGCAACATCTTGTTCAGGTACCTTTGCACACATGGATGATAAGGTGGATCATCAGAAGTTGGAATTTCTTCCAATTCTTCACCAATACCTTCTAATTTCTTCAGCTCTTCAATCTCTTGCCTAATCACTTCAGACACTGAGGAGTGTTGTCTAAAGATCTGCTCGTAGATCTCCTGCTGAGAAATCTCAGAGGCTCCATTGAATAGGCGATCAAGCTCCAAATCATCATTTATGCTATTATCATCCGAAGGTTCTGTCTGTTCACGCCCTGCAACGACCGACACTAAGGGTGTGTCGATCGTTGCCATCCCGACGGGTGTATCGATCGGCACAGATGTTGCATCGATCGACGCACTGCAGCAGATTTCACCCGAGAGTTTTTCACAAATGTCCGAAAATTCCTGTTATGTCACCAACTCAGCTGTACTTAGCTCAAATCTTTCACCTAGGTGAGATCCATCATTAATGCACACAGACCAGGCCTTAACATGAGTGTCTGCCACTCCTTTTCCCTTCAGTGAGCTGGACATCTGGTTTACCTGAGTGTCCAACTGCTTCATGTGAGTGCTCAGAGACTCAAATTTCCCATTGAGGTCTTCATAGACAGCGTCCAACTTCTTGTTGCAGTCCACAGAAATCTTGGTCTGACTCTCAATCAGCTGTTCCATCATAGCCTCCATTTTGCTCTCATGGGCTGTAGGCGCAGGAGGAGTCTGATAGGATGTAGATCCATAGGTTCTCTGAGTACCTTGTCCATAGGTCTTCTGAAAACCACCAGTCTGTCCACCATTGGAGAATCTGTTTATCTGTTGATTACCAAATCTATTACCTTGGAAACCAGAACCTCCTATGAAATTCACATCTTCTTCCTGAGTTTCCTCCTCAGCCTGAATCACCTCAATATCTTGGGCAAAGTGGACAGATTTCTTACTAGTCAGGAGATTGTAGACTGTGTCCAATCTGGATCTTATATTAGCTATATCAGAATTCTCTACAGTTCCACCAGATTTCTTCCTCCTTTCATCCATTGTCTTGCAACTGTTGCTGCCAATCAGGTTCTCAATCAACTGCTTAGCTTGTGTAGGAGTCCTGGTGTTGAAATTAGCATTACTGGAATTATCCAGCGCAGTCTGATAAGGGAGATCTATGCCTCTGAAAAAAATACCAATCAGCTGTACTTCTGTGAATCCATGGTGTGGACAGTCACGCTGGTACTGCTTAAATCTCATCCAGGCAGTCTTCAAGGGCTCCACAGCTCCTTGGGAAAAGGTGAGTATGTCCTGTCTGGACTGATCTGAGCGCGCATCATCATAAAAATGACGCAAGAACTCACTCTTTAAGGCTGCCCAAGTAGTATACTGACCAGGTCCCAGTTGTCTCAGCCATGCACTAGCGTCTCCAGCAAGACTGTGCGGAAATAGCTTAAGGAACATATAGTCTGGGCATACTCCTTCATACTTCATGCCAGTGACTATGTCTTCAAACTTGTCAATGTGATCCATAGGCTGCTCTGCTTGAAGACCATGAAAAGCAATCTGTCTCATCAGCTGGTAGTAGATGGTCTTTACCTCAAAATCGTTCCTCTCAAAAGCAGGAAGCACTAGAGCTGCTCGGTTTGCATGAAACTCATCAGGTCTGTTGTAATCAGCTAGTGTCCTCTCATGAACCACCATCTCTCTACCTTGGGCCTGTCCTTGACCCTGGTTTCGGTTCAGCTCCTGTTGCTGTTGCTCAGGAGGATCAGGGATGACATTCCCTTCAGCATCAACCCGATGCCCAGCAGCATTGTACGGGTTGTTATCTTGGTCCCTCAGGGTACCTTCAGCATGTGGTATCAAGATCAAACGTTCTCGTACCATTCTCTCTCTCTTTTCTCTTCTGTTAGTCCTTTCTAGACGTCCAAGTTCCTCTAGTCCGAGATTAAGCAAGCTCGAGTTCGGATTACTTCGAGTTTTCTGCGTTGGCATAAACTGTCTGTAATCGTCCAGCAACGATCGATGCTATCAGTGCAACGATCGATTCAATCTCAGAATCGCCTAGTGACGATCGACGCAAGGGATGCAACGATCGACGCAAGGCGAAATTCGTACCTGCGACAGAGAGAAATCAGAGAAAAAGTTAGCAAAATCAAAAATAAAAACGAAAAAGAACAAAAACAAAAAGAAAAATTTCTAGCAAAAACCCTAAGTTCGGTCCTATCGAAGACTCAAAGAGTCCCCGGCAACGGCGCCAAAAACTTGATAGGTTTCTAAGTTTTACCCTATTCTAAACTGCAAGTGAACAGCAATGTCAAAGTAGTATATAGGGCTATCGAATCCACAGGGACACTTGGTCTCAATAGAAACAGAAACGTAGAGATTAAACTAGAAATAGGCAGATGGTGAAGTAAATAAATTGCGAAGCAAGAAAGTAAACAGTAGCAGAGATCAACAGTTGAGAAGCAATAAACTAAAAGCGTCAAGCCTAGGGTATTCTCAGGAAATCAGACAAGCAGACAGTTCATTCAGCAAGGATCTAATTAAGAACAGTTCTAGAACTCAAAACACAGATATAGAATTAACCAAATTCCTTTGCGATAATTCTCTAAGCCTAAGTGCAGCAAACCAAACTTTCGTTTGCGAGAACTAACAGATTAAACTAGCATTAATCCCAAGTTTGATATGTTCACAATTATCCTAAACCAAACTTCCGTTTGCGCAAAGTTTAATTGCCCAATTTAATTAGTTCAGATTCCTAAACCCCACTTCCGTGACGTATTTAGCAACCTAAGATCTAGATTCTAATTGATCAGGTTAAAACTAGCTTTAAGCACAATTAAATTGAAGAACAGATATAGTTATGAATCCTTAACTGAATTTGAACAAGTCTAGCAAGTCATGAAATCCTATGTGAGAAACCCTAAACTCAACTATGGATCTACTCAGACATGATTAAAGAAAACATAATCAAAGAAATAATAGATTGCATATAAGAAATTAAATAGATAAAGGGGTTCGAAATCTTCTCCAAAATAAGTGAATACAGGAAATAGATCAGCCCCCAAAAGCTCTAGAAATCTCTTAGCTATTAGTATCAAAGCGTAATGTAAAGCGTAGGTAAAATAAACACCAAAAACTAGTATATATAGGCATAATCTCGGATGGGGCTTCTGTGTAAATACTGGAACTATTCTGGGTCTCTTTGCAAATCTTCATAACTTGTTAAACCGACGCGTACGGCCCATCTCGCTAGTGTGTCGACCGATGCACAAGGTGTGTCGGTCGATGCATGATCAATAAATCGGACAGTGACTTAAGCTCTCGGCCAAAACGTCCCAAAAGTCCCAAAATGCTCCAAATATCTCCAATTAGCTCCAAACTTGATTAAACCTGTAAAAGACTCTAAACAAAGACAAAAGACACTAAAACACAACTATATCATGGTCTAAAAATGGGTAAAAACCATGATATATCAACTCCCCCACACTTAGCCTTTGCTTGCCCTCAAGCAAAACATAGAACTAAAACATGGTGAAGAGGTTTGAAAACTCTTCAGAAACTCATTTCATCCTAGAAGCTACAATACTCAGATTCCCCTTAGTAAACCACTGCAAGAATCAATCACAGGATATCAAGACCACAATGTACTTCCCCCACACTTAGCAACTGTCCTAGGTAAACTCCACAATCACATTCAAGCATTCAAATTCTCCCTACTGACTTCTGCAAGTATTTAAGTGCGGTCTCACCTAAGGAGTATCGATCAAAGGGCACATGGATTCTTACCTTATCAGCTCTAGACCACCATACTATCTTTCTCTAGTCCCTTTCTTCTCTTTCCCTTCTTTAACAACTGATTTTTCCCCACTGGGTATCATTTTATTTTTTTTATCAGTGTTCTTCCCGTTATGGGGTGTACTTTGTACACATTCCATGGATCACATGAGAGATAATAGTGTTTGCTACTATTCCCATGACCACTTCGGAGTTACTAACTCATCCTCAGTTTATTATATATATTTTTTTTACTTTACAGAAGGGGAGAAGGGAACTAAATAGGACAGGTTTACAGGTTGTGTCAGAATTAACAAGGGAATCCGACACAAAGTATACCAAGCCCTTAGGTGAGAAATCTAAGTCAGTATTAAGTTGAAGTCAGTAAAAGGATCCTCTGATACCTGAAGTGATGTGGGTGTTCCCAGTAGGTTGATCTGTGATGGGGTTTTCTAATAGTCATAGATAGATCCTGCAACTTCATCCCAATGGTTACTTAAGTTCCTGCAAGTCTTGTAAATCTTCTCAGAAAATCATAGTTTCTTACTTAAACAATTTTGACTCAATAAAACAATTTTTTTTGAAAAAACGGACTGACTCTTAAGAAAACAGAAAACAAAAGTCAGTAGCACCTCCCCCACACTTAAGACACACTGTCCCCAGTAGTGTCCAGCGAAGGATCGGTAAAAAGAAAATAAAAAATTGAAGGGGTGAAATTATGTCTGTCGGGTTACCTCTGTCGCTCAGGCATCGACCGATGCACTAAGTGCATCGACCGTTACTTGGCGATTTTCGTGTATAGTCGATCGTTGCATCAGGACCGCAACGATCGCTGCAATGCGATTCCTTTCGTGTTGTGACGATCGACACAGAAGTGCGTCGATCGTTGCACTGCGATTTAACCGAGACCTGCAAACATAAACTCACCAGAAACAAAAACAGACGTAAAATCCTAACAAAAACACCAAAAATTAAATAGAAAAACACCAGTACCTAATGGTGGGTTGCCTCCCACCCAGCGCTTGTTTAAGGTCAATAGCTTGACCGGACGGATGGGAATTTTCAAGTACCAGGAGGTCTTGACAGAGACTTTTTCTGTCTATGTTCAAGTCTCCTCATCCAAGGTGGTGAGTAGGCTGTTGCGGAATGCTCATGTCCAAGAAAAGATGGAGTGAAATGTGCTCCAGGATCTATAACCATGGTATGATCAGGCTGCTCAAAATCTGCGTCTCTTATGGTGAATGTCTGCCCATCTATTAGTGGCTTTCGCAGCTTATCCATCTCATAGTGCAGTGGTTCATCTCCCAGATGGAGGTCTATCAGGCTGCTCCTAACATCAATCAACGCTCCTGCTGTAGCCAAAAAGGGTCTCCCAAGCAATAATGCTTCATCCGGATCACAGTCATATTTCAGAACAAGGAAGTCCGTTGGAACTAAGTAGTTTCCAACTCTCACCGGAATGTCTATAAGGAGTCCTTCAGGAACTCGTATGGACTGATCAGCTAGAACAAGAGAAGTCCTAGTGGGAGTAAAATCCAGCATACCCAGCTTCTCTGCCACAGAATAAGGCATCAAACTTCCAGCAGCTCCTAAATCACACAGAGAGCGTCTAAAACTATCCTCAAAGATAGAACAATCCAGCACAAAGACTCCAGGATCAGATAGCTTCTTCGGGACCTTAGTTAGCAGAACATCACTGATATGCTGAGGAACTATTATCACCCAGTCTTTCAGATCATCATCCAGGGGCAACATCTTGTTCAGGTACCTTTGCACACATGGATGATAAGGTGGATCATCAGAAGTTGGAATTTCTTCCAATTCTTCACCAATACCTTCTAATTTCTTCAGCTCTTCAATCTCTTGCCTAATCACTTCAGACACTGAGGAGTGTTGTCTAAAGATCTGCTCGTAGATCTCCTGCTGAGAAATCTCAGAGGCTCCATTGAATAGGCGATCAAGCTCCAAATCATCATTTATGCTATTATCATCCGAAGGTTCTGTCTGTTCACGCCCTGCAACGACCGACACTAAGGGTGTGTCGATCGTTGCCATCCCGACGGGTGTATCGATCGGCACAGATGTTGCATCGATCGACGCACTGCAGCAGATTTCACCCGAGAGTTTTTCACAAATGTCCGAAAATTCCTGTTATGTCACCAACTCAGCTGTACTTAGCTCAAATCTTTCACCTAGGTGAGATCCATCATTAATGCACACAGACCAGGCCTTAACATGAGTGTCTGCCACTCCTTTTCCCTTCAGTGAGCTGGACATCTGGTTTACCTGAGTGTCCAACTGCTTCATGTGAGTGCTCAGAGACTCAAATTTCCCATTGAGGTCTTCATAGACAGCGTCCAACTTCTTGTTGCAGTCCACAGAAATCTTGGTCTGACTCTCAATCAGCTGTTCCATCATAGCCTCCATTTTGCTCTCATGGGCTGTAGGCGCAGGAGGAGTCTGATAGGATGTAGATCCATAGGTTCTCTGAGTACCTTGTCCATAGGTCTTCTGAAAACCACCAGTCTGTCCACCATTGGAGAATCTGTTTATCTGTTGATTACCAAATCTATTACCTTGGAAACCAGAACCTCCTATGAAATTCACATCTTCTTCCTGAGTTTCCTCCTCAGCCTGAATCACCTCAATATCTTGGGCAAAGTGGACAGATTTCTTACTAGTCAGGAGATTGTAGACTGTGTCCAATCTGGATCTTATATTAGCTATATCAGAATTCTCTACAGTTCCACCAGATTTCTTCCTCCTTTCATCCATTGTCTTGCAACTGTTGCTGCCAATCAGGTTCTCAATCAACTGCTTAGCTTGTGTAGGAGTCCTGGTGTTGAAATTAGCATTACTGGAATTATCCAGCGCAGTCTGATAAGGGAGATCTATGCCTCTGAAAAAAATACCAATCAGCTGTACTTCTGTGAATCCATGGTGTGGACAGTCACGCTGGTACTGCTTAAATCTCATCCAGGCAGTCTTCAAGGGCTCCACAGCTCCTTGGGAAAAGGTGAGTATGTCCTGTCTGGACTGATCTGAGCGCGCATCATCATAAAAATGACGCAAGAACTCACTCTTTAAGGCTGCCCAAGTAGTATACTGACCAGGTCCCAGTTGTCTCAGCCATGCACTAGCGTCTCCAGCAAGACTGTGCGGAAATAGCTTAAGGAACATATAGTCTGGGCATACTCCTTCATACTTCATGCCAGTGACTATGTCTTCAAACTTGTCAATGTGATCCATAGGCTGCTCTGCTTGAAGACCATGAAAAGCAATCTGTCTCATCAGCTGGTAGTAGATGGTCTTTACCTCAAAATCGTTCCTCTCAAAAGCAGGAAGCACTAGAGCTGCTCGGTTTGCATGAAACTCATCAGGTCTGTTGTAATCAGCTAGTGTCCTCTCATGAACCACCATCTCTCTACCTTGGGCCTGTCCTTGACCCTGGTTTCGGTTCAGCTCCTGTTGCTGTTGCTCAGGAGGATCAGGGATGACATTCCCTTCAGCATCAACCCGATGCCCAGCAGCATTGTACGGGTTGTTATCTTGGTCCCTCAGGGTACCTTCAGCATGTGGTATCAAGATCAAACGTTCTCGTACCATTCTCTCTCTCTTTTCTCTTCTGTTAGTCCTTTCTAGACGTCCAAGTTCCTCTAGTCCGAGATTAAGCAAGCTCGAGTTCGGATTACTTCGAGTTTTCTGCGTTGGCATAAACTGTCTGTAATCGTCCAGCAACGATCGATGCTATCAGTGCAACGATCGATTCAATCTCAGAATCGCCTAGTGACGATCGACGCAAGGGATGCAACGATCGACGCAAGGCGAAATTCGTACCTGCGACAGAGAGAAATCAGAGAAAAAGTTAGCAAAATCAAAAATAAAAACGAAAAAGAACAAAAACAAAAAGAAAAATTTCTAGCAAAAACCCTAAGTTCGGTCCTATCGAAGACTCAAAGAGTCCCCGGCAACGGCGCCAAAAACTTGATAGGTTTCTAAGTTTTACCCTATTCTAAACTGCAAGTGAACAGCAATGTCAAAGTAGTATATAGGGCTATCGAATCCACAGGGACACTTGGTCTCAATAGAAACAGAAACGTAGAGATTAAACTAGAAATAGGCAGATGGTGAAGTAAATAAATTGCGAAGCAAGAAAGTAAACAGTAGCAGAGATCAACAGTTGAGAAGCAATAAACTAAAAGCGTCAAGCCTAGGGTATTCTCAGGAAATCAGACAAGCAGACAGTTCATTCAGCAAGGATCTAATTAAGAACAGTTCTAGAACTCAAAACACAGATATAGAATTAACCAAATTCCTTTGCGATAATTCTCTAAGCCTAAGTGCAGCAAACCAAACTTTCGTTTGCGAGAACTAACAGATTAAACTAGCATTAATCCCAAGTTTGATATGTTCACAATTATCCTAAACCAAACTTCCGTTTGCGCAAAGTTTAATTGCCCAATTTAATTAGTTCAGATTCCTAAACCCCACTTCCGTGACGTATTTAGCAACCTAAGATCTAGATTCTAATTGATCAGGTTAGAACTAGCTTTAAGCACAATTAAATTGAAGAACAGATATAGTTATGAATCCTTAACTGAATTTGAACAAGTCTAGCAAGTCATGAAATCCTATGTGAGAAACCCTAAACTCAACTATGGATCTACTCAGACATGATTAATGAAGACATGATCAAAGAAATAATAGATTGCATATAAGAAATTAAATAGATAAAGGGGTTCGAAATCTTCTCCAAAATAAGTGAATACAGGAAATAGATCCGCCCCAAAAGCTCTAGAAATCTCTTAGCTATTAGTATCAAAGCGTATTGTAAAGCGTAGGTAAAATAAACACCAAAAACTAGTATATATAGGTATAATCTCGGATGGGGCTTCTGTGTAAATACTGGAACTATCTTGGGCTTCTTTGCAAATCTTCATATCTTCATTAAACCGACGTGTACGGCCCATCTCGCTAGTGTGTCGACCGATGCACAAGGTGTGTCGGTCGATGCATGATCAATAAATCGGACAGTGACTTAAGCTCTCGGCCAAAACGTCCCAAAAGTCCCAAAATGCTCCAAATATCTCCAATTAGCTCCAAACTTGATTAAACCTGTAAAAGACTCTAAACAAAGACAAAAGACACTAAAACACAACTATATCATGGTCTAAAAATGGGTAAAAACCATGATATATCATTACCATGTAGGTGACGATGCAACCCGTGGGAGTTACCGAGTTTGTAGGGCCCAGCGTTGTTTTGTTGTTATTTCGTTTGTTGCGCGATAGATAGATCGAGTCCAATCGAGGACATGTGCCGCAATGCCTTCGATTTCCCTTAATTCTCTTTATCTTTGGCTTGACTGTGTGTGTGGGTCTATCACGACGTGGTTGTGCGTGATCGACCATTTATTCCTGTTGATTGTTATTTTGGGGTTTTGGGGTGGGAATCTGTAGTTCTAGATAGTCTAGAAGCCATTAGTGGGGAGCCGATGCACTGGGTGATCTTAGATCGCTCATTAGACTCTTTTTGTGTTTTTCAGGTTTAGCAGCGACGGACGCGGGAGGCCTCGGTGTAGTTTCGGGATGGCTTGTGACGGGATTTGATTCGGGGTTTTGGATGTTTTATTTTCGGTTCGGCTTTGGCGCCATTTTATGTGTTTGATTTACTTATGTGCTTTGAGATGGCGATTGTTTGTAAAAATTCTATTAAACGTTGTGCTGAACGTTTGGTTACTCAGAAATGAAATTGTTTCCCTGATATGAGGTTTCGTCCGAACCGACACAACTCACCGAAGTGGTACAAGGTGTACAACTTGTATTATGGAAGTGAGGATAGCGAGGTCAAAGATGGATTAGTGCGAGCCTTTGTCTCAAACCGATCCGTCTCTGACTTCGTCCTGTGACGAACTTTTCCTGTTCGACTTGCTCGGGTTCGATCGGTCATGTTCTTGTTTGATTGTTGACCGGTCAGCTCGACGGTCAGCGGAGAATGGGAAAGGAGCGTTACAGTCTACCATGTGATCATGATCGTGAAGGCATAGCTGTTTGGGCCCAATTCCCCTCCAGTGAATTCAGCTCGATTAAGACCTCATTTTGGGCCATCGTCCAAGGCCCATATACATCACAATCAAGCCCAACTTGGTAGAAGACACATCTCACGGGCCGAATCACCAGCTCTAGGCCCGAACATCGAACTCCGACTTGGCGACACAACTCGACGATCAACTTGTTGGGATAGTGTCCTGAAATCACACTTGTACTCACTCCTGATGATAGTTGTGTGTCGAGATCAGACATTCGTATAGTACTGGGCGGTTGCAATGTTTTGCTAGAAACCTCTTGCAATCTGTAAGTTATGGACTTACTACCAGTACTATATGATTCTATAGGGTCACACACCTAAGCAAACTGGAAGCTACGACATGGGAATGATCATTATGGTAATGATCATATTAATGTGTATTGGATACACATTATAATCGATAAAATGGTGTTGTGTCGATCGACACAGCTTGTGTGTCGGTTGACACAGTTCAGGTTTTTCGAAAGGCTTTTCGAATTAAGACTTGATTAAGTCTGGCCCGGTTAATTGTGTTTTAGGTCGAATATAACAAGTAAGTTTCGACCTAAACATGGGGCTGTCCACTTTTCTTGACAGAAACAGTAGAAACACCAGAGAGAATCGATTCCCGTTGATCCGGCACTAGCATCCCATTTCCAGCGAGCGTGCGTGTGTATCTGGTAGAGGCAAGGCGTTTGCGTTGCTCCACTGATCTCGTTCACCATCTCAATTCCGCTGCCAGAAAGGTAAGAACGAGGTTGGTTTTTCATTCAATATATCAAACCCTAGATCCAGTGGGATCCTACAGTGGTATCAGAGCATGTTAGGGTTTAGCTATTGAATCTGGTGAAATTAATTCGAAACTTGATGTTGTTGGATTGAATTTTGCCTGTTAAAATCGTTTTATTGAATGTTAATCTCGGATTTTGTTCATGTTGAAAACGATGATACTGTTGAAATCGCACTGTGTCGATCGACACAAAGCGTGTGTCGGTCGACACGCCGCGAAACAAAAACGTAAAATTTTAGGGTTTGTCGCAGGGTGTCGATCGACACAAAGCGTGTGTCGGTCGACACAGAGCAAAAACTCGCAATAAAATTTTAGGATTTGTCGCAAAGTGTCGATCGACACAAAGCGTGTGTCGGTCGACACAAGGCGAAAATCTGCAAATAATTTTAGGGTTTCGATCTGAGATCGAGTACCTATATTCCTGCTGTGTCGATCGATACGCTGGGTGTGTCGGTCGACACAGGAAATGCGATTAGATAGACCGGTTCAATTGGATTGAACTGGTTATATCACTCGGTTAATTTTAATTAACCAAATTGGTTCTGGTTTGGTCATGTCGATCGACACACAGTGTGTGACGATCGACATGGACTATTAAACCGAACCGGTTCAACTGGATTGAATCGGTTATGTAAACTCGATCTGGTTTGACCGGTTATCGAAGAACGGTTTAATTTTAGTTGCATCGACCGATGCCAATGGTCGGCATCGATCGACACGACATTCGCAGATATGCTGGTTGGACCACATATTTGCATATACCAGAACAATTTAATCCTAAAAGTTGTAGATGAATCTAAACTAAATAAAACTGAATGTTTTAAATAAATTAATAAATTCTTGGATGTATATTGGATATGCATCAAGATAAAATGGTTCTTTTCCTCAACTAAATATCAAGTGATCTTGATGTCTTGCCCGATCTTGTCTGCTGTCAAGACTCGTGTTGTTTGTTGGATATTCTTGGAGTCCTTGATATCCACTGCAACATGAGTAAGGCAGGTGGTCATCGACGGACTTGCAGTGCAACTGTCAGTGATCGCTAGACAGAAAAAGGATTGGTTTTACTTGACTGGGCTAACGGAAGTTCTGGGCCCAGAGACATCAGAGTGGATTGGACATAGTTTATCTTATCCACGACCAAGAGTTGTACTGAGTACAATTAGCAATGATTTGCTTACCTAGATAACTAAAGTTTGAGCAACGGCGAGTCGCCCACTCGAATTTTAGTAATCTGAGGATCTTGGCTCATTGTATTCATCTGAGGAAACATAGTCTTGAATACAATGCGAGTTTTCTTATTAGATAAGAACTCTCATTTCTTGAGCATTATAACTAAAATCTACCTTTTTGAATTACAGCTATGTTTGTCTCAAATCACATCAACACTTTCTCACTGAGATCCGTCCTTGAGAAGGACAAGTTAAATGGATCTAATTTCTTGGAATGGTATCGGAACCTGAGAATAGTTCTCAGGCAGGAGAACAAGGAATATGTCCTTGAAAGAATTCTCACCGAGAGGCCACGTTCCAATGCCCCGCAGACAGAAAAGAATGCTTGGGATAAACATTCAGCTGATGTCAAAGATGTTAATTGTCTAATGCTGGTGACTATGAACTCTGAGCTGCAGAAGCAATATGAGAACGTGATGTCACCCATTGAGATGATTAACAGCCTGAAAGCTTTATTTAAGGAGCAAGCTCGCACAGAGAGATACCAGACGGTGAAATCTCTCATGGATTGCAAGCTGGCTAAGGACAGTCCAGTAAGTCCTCATGTCCTTAAAATGATGGGTTACATTGATAACCTGGGGAAACTGGACTGTGCCATTAGCCAGGAGCTAGCCACTGACATGATTCTGCAGTCTTTGCCGTCGTGTTTTGATCAGTTCATCATGAACTACAACATGCAAAACATGACTAAGACATTGACTGAGTTGCACGGTATGCTGAAGACAGCAGAACCAAATCTCAAGAAGGCTACTCCCAATGTCCTGATGGTACAAGGGGGTAAAAGGTTTGAGAAACCGAAGAAGGACAAGGGAAAGGCCCAGGTTGTCGAGACTGAAAGTCAAGACAAGCCCAAGCCCAAGCCCAAATCCGGGCCTTCTCCTGATGATAAGTGCAACTACTGCAAGCAGTTGGGGCATTGGAAGAGAGACTGCAAGAAGTTCAAGGAAGATTACAAGAAGCTGAAGAAGACGTATGATGCGTCTGACTCAGGTATTTATGTTATCGAACTTAATGTTATGTCTTCTAGTCCTACTTTGTGGGTATTGGATACCGGCTGCGGTGCTCATATTTGTACAAATGTGCAGGCACTAAGAAACAGTAGAACGCTGAAGAAAGGACAAGTGGAGCTACGGGTCGGGAATGGAGCTAAGGTTGCTGCACTGGCCGTAGGCACCTACGAGTTGTCCTTACCTTCGGGCAAGGTTTTAATTTTAAATAATTGCTACTTTGTACCTGCGATTAGCAGAAACATAATTTCAGTTTCCGTTTTGGATTTGGAAGGTTTTGATTTTGCTGTTAAGAATAAAGTTTGTTATTTTAATCGTGATGGTACATTTTATGGTAGCGCCCCATTAGATAATGGGTTATATGTATTAGACCAAGAAATGCCTAACTTTAACATAAATACAAAGCGGTTTAAGTCCAATGACGAAAACCCGACTTTCTTATGGCATTGTCGTTTGGGCCATATAAATGAGAAACGCATCCAAAGGCTCCATCGTAATGGGCTTCTGGGCTCATTTGATTTTGAATCATGTGAGAAATGCGAATCTTGCTTGGTGGGCAAAATGGCTAGAGCCCCTTTCAACAAACCAAATGAAAGGGCCAGTGACTTATTGGGCCTTATTCATACTGATGTATGTGGGCCGATGAGTACTGTTGCCAGAGGAAATTACAAGTACTTCATTACCTTCACTGGTGACTTCAGTAGGTATGGCTATGTCTATTTGATGAGACACAAGTCGGAATCCTTTGATAGATTCAAGGAATTCAAGAATGAAGTACATAATCAACTTGGCAAAAGTATCAAAGTTCTGCGATCGGATCGCGGAGGAGAATACTTGAGTCAAGAATTCAGCGACTATCTGAGCGAGTGTGGAATTATTTCACAACTCACTCCTCCTGGTACACCCCAATGGAATGGAGTGTTAGAGAGGAGGAATCGAACCTTATTGGATATGGTTCGGTCTATGATGAGTCATTCTAATCTTCCATTATCCTTTTGGGGATACGCTCTAGAAACGTCTGCGTTTACACTGAATAGGGTACCATCTAAATCAGTGGAAAAGACACCACATGAACTGTGGACTGGGAATGTTCCTAGTCTGTCTTTCTTGAGGATTTGGGGTTGTGAAGCTTATGTCAAACGATTAATATCTGACAAGCTTGCACCCAAATCAGATAAATGCTACTTCGTTGGTTATCCTAAGGAAACCAAGGCATACTACTTTTACAACCAATCTGAGAACAAAGTATTTGTTGCTCGGGACTGTTCTTTTCTTGAGAGGGAGTTTCTCTCTAAGAAAAACAGTGGGAGTAAAGTACATCTTGAAGAAATTCAAGATGCACAAGAAGCTACTCATCCTATTGAGGAAGAGCAGCAGCTGGATCCACAAAGTTCTGTGGAACGGGCGCATGTGGAGCCTGAAGTTCGCAGGTCCGGAAGGATCCGTCACGAACCCGAGAGATACTATGGATTTCTCGTAACCGATTCCAATGATCTGATGATCATTGAAAGTGACGAACCAGCGACCTTCGCGGAAGCAATGATGGACCCGGACTCCGAAAAGTGGCTTGGAGCCTCTAAATCCGAAATGGGATCCATGTCAGAAAACCAAGTATGGTCCTTGGTCGATTTACCTAATGGTGCAAAAGCCATTGAGTGTAAATGGATCTTCAAGAAGAAGATTGACGTGGATGGCAATGTACAGATTTACAAAGCGAGGTTGGTGGCTAAAGGTTTCAAGCAAATTCATGGTATTGACTATGATGAAACCTATTCCCCAGTCGCTATGCTTAAATCCATTCGGATTCTTCTAGCGATTGCCGCTCATTATGATTATGAGATTTGGCAAATGGATGTCAAAACCGCATTCCTGAATGGTATTCTGGAAGAGGATGTGTATATGACACAGCCTGAAGGTTTTGTCGATCCTAAGAACGCTGGGAAGGTATGCAAGCTTCATAAATCCATTTATGGATTGAAGCAAGCATCTCGGAGTTGGAATCTTCGTTTTGATGAATCAGTTAAAAAATTTGGTTTCATCAAGAACGAAGAGGAACCATGTGTTTACAAGAAGACTAGTGGGAGCAAAATTGCGTTTCTTGTACTGTATGTCGATGACATACTCCTCCTCGGTAATGACGTTCCGTTGCTTCAGTCTGTCAAGACTTGGCTCGGAAGTTGTTTTTCCATGAAAGACATGGGAGAAGCCGCATACATTCTTGGAATCAGAATCTACAGAGATAGATTGAATAGGCTGATTGGATTATGCCAGGACACTTATATTGATAAGGTGTTGCACAGATTCAGGATGCAAGATTCCAAGAAGGGCTTCATACCGATGTCTCATGGCATGAGTCTCAGCAAGAAGCAGTGTCCGGCGACACCTGCTGAGCGAGAACGCATGAATAGGATTCCTTATGCTTCTGCAACAGGATCTATTATGTATGCCATGCTCTGCACTCGTCCAGATGTAGCTTACGCGTTAAGCATGACGAGTAGATACCAATCTGATCCAGGTGAAGTTCACTGGACAGCTGTCAAGAATATTCTCAAGTATTTGAGACATACTAAGGATAAATTCCTTGTGTATGGAGGAAGTGAAGAACTTGTGGTGAATGGATTCACCGATGCGAGTTTTCAGACGGACAGAGACGATTTCCGATCACAATCTGGATATGTCTTCTGTCTAAATGGTGGTGCAGTGAGCTGGAAGAGCTCTAAGCAGAATACCGTAGCTGATTCCACAACGGAAGCTGAATATGTTGCTGCTTCAGAAGCGGCAAAGGAAGCTGTTTGGATTAAGAAGTTCATGACTGAGCTTGGTGTGGTTCCTAGTATCTTGGAGCCAGTGGCTTTGTTTTGTGATAACAACGGAGCCATTGCTCAGGCAAAACAACCAAGGTCACACCAGAAGTCCAAACATGTGGAGAGGAGATATCACATGATTCGAGATATCGTCAATAGAGGTGATGTGAAGATCAGCCGAGTTCCGACAGACGAGAATGTCGCTGATCCTCTGACTAAGTCACTCCCAAGGCCTAAGCATGAGAGTCATACGACTGCTGTAGGCATTAGAGATCTTAAGATGTAATCTTGATTCTAGTGGGAGTTTTAGTTTTGTTTTAGTTATAATAAGACGCTCTTGTAAACATTCTTTTGGAAATGTTTAATGAAATTTGATTTCAACATTATTTATTGTGATCTAAATAATGGTCCCAAAATAATTTTATGACATGTTATAGGCCATCAAGTTGAGGACTTGATCATGAAACCCTATAAGCTAATAAATTATTTTGTCCCTAGTCGAGGTTGTAGAATTGGGACACTGACAACCGTTAGAGACTAGATTGTGAGGTGACTGTTGGCTAAGTTTCATGGAGCCAATGATATGATTATCGCAGTCAGTCACATAGATCTATGTTAGTGAATATATGATCGGACATGACCCGCAAATGAGAAGTCTACAAGATAGTTATATCTGTGTCATAAGAGGTTCTCATTACGACTATAGAGTATAGTCCTTAGACCTGAGTTCATCATGCTTTCTTGCATATGAATTGGTACACTTTGACTTTGTCAAACGTCGACCCGTAACTGGCGACTATAACGGCACTGTTCAAGTATATCATGAAGTGTGCGTTGAAACAGGGATGGAACAAGATGGAATTTGTCCCTCCTGTATAACGGGAGATAAATATCTCAGGGCCTATCGAAGATTTAATACTGAGAAAATGTGTGGCCGCACTCAAACGAACTGTAGTTCAGTTGTTTGTAATGTTCAGTATGAGATCAGGAGTTCGATAAACACGATGTTGGCTTAATAAGGATGACACCAATCTTGCCTTATGCCAAATCGAGATATAGAGACAAAAGGATTATAGGAATTGATGATTCCAGTACAAGTGGGAGATTGTTGGGATAGTGTCCTGAAATCACACTTGTACTCACTCCTGATGATAGTTGTGTGTCGAGATCAGACATTCGTATAGTACTGGGCGGTTGCAATGTTTTGCTAGAAGCCTCTTGCAATCTGTAAGTTATGGACTTACTACCAGTACTATATGATCCTATAGGGTCACACACCTAAGCAAACTGGAAGCTACGACATGGGAATGATCATTATGGTAATGATCATATTAATGTGTATTGGATACACATTATAATCGATAAAATGGTGTTGTGTCGATCGACACAGCTTGTGTGTCGGTCGACACAGTTCGGGTTTTTCGAAAGGCTTTTCGAATTAAGACTTGATTAAGTCTGGCCCGGTTAATTGTGTTTTAGGTCGAATATAACAAGTAAGTTTCGACCTAAACATGGAGCTGTCCACTTTTCTTGACAGAAACAGTAGAAACACCAGAGAGAATCGATTCCCGTTGATCCGGCACTAGCATCCCGTTTCCAGCGAGCGTGCGTGTGTATTTGGTAGAGGCAAGGCGTTTGCGTTGCTCCACTGATCTCGTTCACCATCTCAATTCCGCTGCCAGAAAGGTAAGAACGAGGTTGGTTTTTCATTCAATATATCAAACCCTAGATCCAGTGGGATCCTACACAACTGCACTAATAACCTGCGATCCGTCAGCTAAAGAAGATGAGGAGATCGAGTAAGAAGAAGATCTCGGAGTTCGCGGGAGACGTTGGAGCAGACTCGGAAAGTGGGGAAAAGCAGTTGGAAATAGAAAGTCTATGAGAAGGATAACTCCACGCTCACCGACGATCATCCGATTCTTAACTCAATTCTCCTTACTTAGTACTTGTAATTTCTCAGTAGCTCGAGTCCTTTGTAAGCACTTAAATCAATCAATACAAATCCATCTTTTTACCATTCTAAGCTTATTTCGATTGTGGTTCATCTTAGAATCTAGCACACCCTTTCTAAATCGTTACACAAAATACTCTAAACATTGAGTGTGGGTTTTAGCATCCACATTTTCGCGCCGTCTGTGGGGATATTGATAGATATTTTGTACACCCAAACCTGGTCCAAAGCTTACTAGCGTAAAAAATGGATCCTAACGCAACAGCTCCAATCGGATCTCCGAGATCACAAGATCTCAACCAATCGAACGTAAACGTTCAGACCGAGATCACCAGATCAGAGTCATCCTTGACTCAAGCAGGATCCGGGGCAGTGGACCGCGTCCCTGTTTCTCAGCCAACAGGGGTTGTGCCTCCCGGCTCAACCTCGCAGACAATCGAGAGGACAAACTCTCGGACTTGGGTACGATCTGAGGACCGTCCCTCAGGGGATGTTCAAGTATCTCAGGTTAATCCGCCGCGACCCGGCTCGCCGTGCCTGGCGCGATCCATCACCGACGGCATGGTAGAGCTCTGCAAGATGCTAAAAGTCCTGATTGACAGGTCGCACGACCATGAAGTCACTCAGCGAACGGTATTAGCTTGTCTGGATCAGAAGGACAGAATCTGGGAAACAGACCACGGCCCTTTACCGGAGCGGCAGAGGATGGAGCCACAAGAAGTCCGCTGCCTCACACACGTCTGGACTTCGAGGAGGAATACACAACTCCCGAAGGTCCACAACAAGCTTCCGCGCCAAACGATAGCGGCTACCCAGTATTCAATCCAGCCGCGGGAGCTACGCACCCCATTGAAAACTCCGTGGTCTCAACCTCGACGGGTATCACAACCCCCGAAGGAGTGCAACTGCCACCACCCCCGCCCATGTCCACAAGCTATGAGACGAACATACATCGGGTGTTGGGAGCATCAGTTTTTGCCTTCAGTTCGCGACCACCCAGAATGGAACCCGAAACTAATACCGCTCGGCCTCCCCTGAGCGAGATAGCTCAACAAGCAGGGATCCGGGGACCGAGTAACACGCGACCACGAAACGGACAACCTCCCATGTTCGAGCACCGAACTAACGCAGCTGACGAGGGCATTAATGCCAAGCTCCAACGCCTTCAAGCCACAGTCCACTCGGCTACGAGCACAGCTCCAGACATCGATAAAGTGATTGAGGAAACCCGTCGAACAGCGTTCACGGACAAGATCGCTAACGCCCGAATCCAGAAAACTGGAAAGATCAAAATTTCGGAATACGCAGGAGCCTATCTTAACGATGAGGAAAAAGAAGCAGGCTACTGCAGGCTTTTTTCCGAGTACCTCACCGCTACCTCTCTGGAGTGATTCGCTAACCTGGAAGGAAATTCGATCGACAACTTCACCCAGCTCGTGTCGATATTCCTAAAGTAATACTCGATCTTCATCGAGGAGAAAACATCGGAACCGATCTCTAGGCTTTAAAGCAAGGGTCCGACGAAACCATCAGAGCCTACATCGGTAGCTTCGGCGAGGTCAAATCGCGCATCGCAGACCCAAAAGAGATCATAGCGATCGCGGCTCTAGAAAACAGACTCTGGGTTACGTCGGAGTTCAAGAAAGAGCTCTCAGTTCGACCTTGCACGTCTTTAGACGATGCTCTGCACAAGACCACATTATACGCAAAGTACGAAGAAAATGTGGCCGCGGCCCTGGAACAATGCAGCTCGAGCCAGAAGAAAACCATCAAAAAGGAATCTTCTGAAGAATGTAGGTCTAAAGACCGTATGCTAGTAGCCAAGAACGGCAGCAGCGGAGCTGAAGCTCTAGAAGAGGAAGAGAAAGAAAAAGAAAACAAAAAGGAAAAGGGGAGCAAGGGAAAAAGCAAATAAAAAACAAAAGAAACTCGCATGCTAAGCGCGAGAGAACCCCGAAGAAGGAAGAGTCCGCCTCTCCTCCTACCTCTCGTGTCAAGTGTATCGAGATGATTTTCGATCTAGCTCGCTGTGGAGGATCGATGAAATCGGTCATCACGCCACCTCCTGCTCCAAAAAAAACAGCCAATCAGTGCTTGCCAAAACTCGGAATGTATAGCTCCTGTCTCCCAAAAACGATAAACTTTATATCGGGAGGCTCGAAATTATGTCGAGATTCGGTAAACTCGATCAAAGCCCATCAAAACCGGGTCGAGACTGACTCGAGACAAATGGTTCCCCTCGAGGGGCCGACACTCACATAACTTTCTTTGAAAGCGAAACTTTCAAGCTTGACAAACCGCACGACGATGCCCTAGTGATCCGACTCGATGTAGCCAAATTCAAGCTATCGAGAGTCATGATTGACACAAGAAGCTCAATAGATCTTCTTTTCTACGACGCTCTCAAGAAAATGGGCTTCAAAGATTCAATGCTTACCGGCAGACGAACTCCCCTAACCGGATTCGATGGTGAGACCACTTATTCGATGGAAACTATAAAGCTCCCGTCCACCGCCGGGGGGCAGCATGAAATCCTAAAGTTTGTTGTAGTAAACAAACCAGCCTCGTAAAATGCCATATTAGGCATACCGTAGATATACACCATGAAGACAATGCCTTCTACTTATCACCAGTGCGTGAAGTTCCAACCCTGTGCGGGGATAAAAATGATCTATGGCAACAAAAAAGACGCAAGATCTTGCTACTTGACCTTTTTCAAGCAATTGGAAATATCACCAGTATATCAATTATAGAAAGAGAAAGAGCTCGCGTCACGAACCGCGAAACGAAACAACAACTTAATGGTTCGAGGTCCGCGCAAGGACCTAGTCGTTTTGGTTTGCATCGACAATGCTTGACTAGAAAGATGTGTAAACATCAGATCAGAGCTCCTAAGCTCCACCAGAAATGAGCTCATCAGCTTCCTAAAAGAAAACGTAAACACGTTCGCATGGTCCACCAAGGACATGAAAGGGATCAACATAAACGCTAATTCACACGAACTAAATTTAGATCCCACGTTCAAACCTGTAAATCCAAAGCGCTGTAAGCTCGGCCCAGATCGAGCTAAAGCGGTCAACGACGAGGTCGACAGACTGCTAAAGGTCGGGTCAATCAGGGAGGTGAAATACCCCGACTGGTTAGCCAACCCGGTCGCGGTCAAAAAGAAAAATGGGAAGTGGAGAGTCTGCATAGACTTCACATATTTGAATAAGGCATGTCCGAAAGACAACTTCCCACTTCCACACATAGACCGTCTGGTGGAAGCAACCGCCGGATATGAACTATTTTCCTTCATGGTCGCATTCTCTGGGTATAACCAGATCCTCATGAACCCAGAGGACCAAGAAAAAACGCCTTCATCACCGATCGCGGAACCCATTGCTATAAGGTGATGCCCTTCGGACTAAAAAATGCCGGAGCTACGTACCAGAGATTAGTGAACAAAATGTTCGCCGATCAGCTTGGAAAATCGATGGAAGTTTATGTAACATCCCGGTTTGTGGTATATGCGAAGAGGCTTAAATGAATTGATTTGGCTACCTATGTCACCAAGTGCACTTACCTTTTCCGGTCATTTGCCTGAAAGAACTCCAGAGTTAAGCGTGCTTGGGCTGGAGTAGTCCCTGGATGGGTGACCTTCCGGGAAGTGACTCGTGGTAGCATGTGTGTGAGGACAAAACACTTGGGAAAAGGCCACAAGGTGATTATAGGGTCAGTAAATGATGTAGCCCCGGAGCAGAAGCTTGAGTGATGGGTTGATGGAGATCGAACCACGGGCTTAAGAGCTCTCTTGGTTTGATCGAATTGGATGGATGGTGAGTAGAGATGGGATTGTTCCTGCTGGCTTAAAAGCTCTCTCAGAAATAATCAGTGGATGGAATGGATTGAGGTCGCCACAAGATCCTATGAGTCTGAATCTTGATAAGACAAAAGCCTTCTCTTTATTTGAATCACACAAAACAAGAGAAAACAAGGTTGCGGTTTCTTTGCTTGAAGAAAACACTCGGTGTACTTTATTGATCTAGGGTAAATGATACACGGCTGTGAGAGGGGACTTTATAAACAGTCCAAACAGCTATGCCCTTCGAGGGGACTTGAAGCAAATAAAACATAAAAGGAAAGTACTGACTCAATTGGGACCTAATGAAATAAAGACTACAACGGCTACTTTTTGATTGAAACTACTAAGGGAAACAAAGATTTGATCCTGCAAGACAAAGAGACAACGGTCATATAATGTGTATAAATGAAACTCATACCTTAGCTTATGTTTGGTATGTCCTTGGCCGTTGATCAGAAGCATTCTTCAATCGTAGCATTCTGGCCTCGGAAGCTTGAGCTAGTGTCGATGCTACTTCCTGAGCTAGTGCCGATGCTACTTCCTGAGCTAGTCGTGATGCTATAGATCGTCAGTCCTTTTTGAGCTGAGCTGAATAGTGTTGAGCTATCCATCCTGATGAAGACTTGTTCCTGCTCTTGGTCAGTAGCTTGACTCAGTAGACTTTGCACAGCTTCATTGACTTGGTTCCTCAAAGCCTTTGTTGCTGACCTTGTCAATGGACCTTTCCTGATGATGGGCATTGGATCTTTGGCTTCTGGTTCTATGGCCTCATCATACCCTCCCCCTTGAAGAGGTTCTGTCCTCAGAACTGATTGACCTGCATCATAAGGAGCTAAATCAGAAACATTGAACGTTGGAGAAATGTTTAACTCACCTGGCAGCTCAAGCTTGTATGCGTTGTCATTGATCTTCTCCAAGACTCGGAATGGCCCATCTCCTCTTGGTGTTAGCTTTGACTTCCTCTGATTGGGAAACCTTTCTTGCCTCATGTGTAGCCAGACCCAATCTCCTGGTTCAAATATCACCTCCTTTCTTCCTTGGTTAGCTTTCAGCCTATGCTTCTCGGTTTTCTTCTCTACATTCTCCTTAACTCTTTGGTGTAGCTTCTTGACAAAGCTTGCTTTTGCTTCTCCTTCTGTACTTGTATAGATAGCTTGAGGCAAAGGGGCAAGGTCTAAAGGAGCTAAAGGATTAAACCCGTACACAACTTCAAAAGGAGAGTGGTTAGTAATCGAATGCTTAGCGTGATTATAAGCAAACTCAATGAATGGCAAGCAAGATAACCAGTTGTTTATATTCTTACCAACCGTGGCTCTTAGGAGTGTTGAGAGAGTCCGGTTTACTACCTCAGTTTGTCCATCTGTTTGGGGATGACAAGTGGTGGAATAGAGCAGATTGGTGCCCAACTTCCTCCAAAGTACCCTCCAAAAGTGGCTCAAGAACTTTGTGTCCCTGTCCGAAACAATAGTCCTTGGAATTCCATGCAACTTGACCACTTCCTTAAAGAATAGATCAGCTATCTGCACAGCATCGTTAGTCTTGTTGCAAGCAATGAAATGTGCCATTTTAGAAAACCTATCAACAACTACAAAGATGGAGTCCTTGTTGTTGATCTTAGGCAATCCTAAAACAAAATCCATTGAAATGTCCACCCATGGTGTGTTAGGAATTGGTAAAGGCATATATAAACCATGTGGATGTAACCTGGACTTGGCTTTTAGGCATGTGATGCATTTGGCACAGAACCTTTCCAAATCTCTCTTCAAGTGTGGCCAAAAGAAATGCTCCTTCAAGACACTATAAGTCTTGTCTCTGCCAAAATGTCCCATCAAACCTCCTCCATGAGCCTCTCTAGTGATCAACTCCCTCATGGAACCTTGTGGAATGCACAACCTTTTCTCCTTGAACAGAAAACCATCTTGCTGATAGAACACTCCAAATGCTGCCTTAGATGTCTCCTGGTACACGTCCTTGAAGTCTGGATCATCAGCATACATGTCTTTGATGTGCTCAAATCCCATGATCTTAGACTCCATGGTGGTTATGAGAGCATGGCGCCTTGATAGTGCATCTGCTACAATGTTTTCTTTCCCCTTCTTGTACTTGATCACATAGGGAAAAGTTTCTATGAACTCCAACCACTTTGCATGCCTTTTCTTAAGAGTAGTCTGCCCTCTTAAGTGCTTTAGAGTCTCATGATCTGTATGTATCACAAACTCTTTAGAAAGCAAGTAATGTTGCCAAGTTTCCAGTGACCTCACCAGAGCATACAACTCTTTGTCATATGTTGGGTAGTTGAGTGTTGCACCACTCAGCTTCTCACTAAAGTAAGCTACTGGTCTACCTCCCTGTATCAGTACTGCACCTATTCCTGTACCAGAAGCATCACACTCAATCTCAAACATTTTATCAAAGTTAGGAAGTACCAATACTGGTGCATTGGTGAGACTGGTTTTGAGCCGTGTGAATGCTTGCTCCTGAGCCTCTCCCCATTCAAAAGCTTTGTCCTTCTTGATCACTGAGGTAAGAGGTGCTGCTATGGTGCTGAAGTCTTTGACAAACCTCCTGTAGAAGCTTGCTAGACCATGGAAGCTCCGAACATGTCCTATTGTTGTAGGTGTCGGCCAATCTTGTATTGCCTTGATCTTCTCATCATCCACCTTAAGTCCCTGTGAACTTACAACAAATCCTAGGAAAACCAATTGATCAGTGCAAAAGATGCATTTCTTTAAGTTTGCATAAAGACCTTCTGATCTAAGTGTTTGCATAACCTGTTCTAGATGCTTAACATGATCATCTAAGCAGTGGCTATAAATCAGTATGTCATCAAAATATACTACCACAAACTTAGAAATAAAAGCTCTTAGAACCTGGTTCATTAGCCTCATGAATGTGCTGGGAGCATTGGTGAGACCAAATGGCATGACAAGCCATTCATACAGCCCTTGCTTGGTTTTGAAAGCTGTTTTCCACTCATCTCCTTCTTTCATCCTGACTTGGTGATATCCACTCTTCAAGTCTATCTTTGAGAAGATGGTTGCTCCACTTAGCTCATCAAGCATGTCATCAAGTCTTGGGATAGGATGTCTGTACTTGATTGTGATGTTGTTTATGGCCCTGCAATCAACACACATTCTCCATGTACCATCCTTCTTTGGGACGAGTAGAACTGGTACAGCACATGGACTCAAGCTTTCCCGGATATATCCCTTTGACATCAGCTCTTGAACTTGCTTTTCCAGCTCCTTAGCCTCTTCTGGATTCACTCTATAAGCTGGCCGGTTGGGCAATGGAGCTCCTGGTACCAAATCAATTTGGTGTTCAATGCCTCTCAGTGGTGGAAGTCCAGCTGGTATGTCCTCTGGAAAGACATCCTTGAATCTGTCCAATAGCTCAGTCACGGCTAAGGGATGCTCCTGCTCTTCCGAACCTGAAAGATACCCTTCTCTAAAGATCATGAGTAGTACATGCTCTTTATGCTCCAAAGATTTCAGAACATTAGAAGGTGAAACAAAAAGATTGGTCTTACCTACCTTGGAACCTTTGTCCATTGCTTTCTGCATTTCATACACCTCTTGTGGTGTTAATGGAGCTAGGTTGTGCTTCTTGTTCTGATGTGTGAAACTGTAGATGTTGGTCCTTCCATGGTGCACAGTTTCTTTATCAAATTGCCATGGTCTCCCTAAGAGTAGATGACCTGCTTGCATTGGCACAACATCGCATTTCACTTGATCCTTGTACTTACCTATGCTGAATGGTACCATGACTTGCTCAGCTATCCTCATCTCAGTCTCATCATTGAGCCACCTTAATTTGTATGGTCTTGGATGCTTGGTCTTTTGCAGCTTCAGTTTGTCTACTAGGTAAGCACTAGCAACGTTAGTACAAGATCCTCCATCAATGATCAGGCTACATACCTTGGCGTCAATGGTGCATCTGGAATGAAAGATATTCTCTCTCTGGATTGTTTCTGGCTCAAACAATGCACTAAGGGCTCTCCTGGTCACAAGTATCTCTCCCACGTCTGGATAATCCGTCACCTCTTCTTCGGATTCCGCTAGCTCAAGATCTGCCTCATCTTGTGACTCAATGTCTCCATTGTCCCTTAACACCATCACCCGCTGGTTTGGACAATCTCTAGCATAATGACCTTTCCCTTGGCACTTGAAACATGTAATGTCTCTGGACCTTTGAGGTGGAGCCTTGCTGGTGTCGGGTTTGTTACCCTTGGGCTGCTCATAGTTAGATTTCTTGATCTTTGAGTCAGCTTCTGTCGCTTTGCCTTTGTCTTGGTTCCGTTGAGGCTGATTCCAAGTTGTCCTGCTTCGACTGGTTGCAGCAACCTTCCTCTTGATGTGTTGCTCAGCTTGGACAGCTAAATGCAACAATCCTTCAAGATCTTCATAAGGCTGTCGCTCTACCTTGCGTGCAATCCTATCCTGAAGACCATCTAGAAACTGAGCCATCAAAGTTTCTTCTGAGTCATCTACCTCCAGCCGGTTCTTCATGGTTTCAAACTCCTCAAAATAATCTTCAACTGATTTGTTTCCTTGAGAGAGTTTTCTGAACTTCTTCTGAAGATCTCTATGGTAGTAAGCTGGTACATATCTCTTCCTTAGAGCATACTTCATGTCATCCCAATTGCTTAACTGACCATGTCTTAACCTTCTTCTCTCTGATACTTCTCTGTCCCACCATGCCAATGCATTATCAGTGAGTTGAGCTGCAGCTAAGGAGACTTTTCTTGCTTCAGAGTATTGGTAGTACTCATAGATGTACTCCATTCTTCTTTCCCAATCCAGATAAGCTTCCGGATTCACCTTTCCAGCAAAAGTAGGAGCCGTGAGCTTCAAGTCTTTGCCTCCACGTCTCTGATCATCTTCCTCATTGCCTCTGCCTCTATCTCCACGCCTAGGCTGGTGATAGTTTCTCCTTCCTCTACCCCTGCCATGGATATTAAATCCTCTGCCCCCTTGATTTGGATCAGGAGGTAGCTCATCCTCCTCTAACTCAGGCATCTCGTCATCGGTTGTTTCTTCTTCTCGCTGCCTATGATTTCTATTCAAGTTGCGGATTGGTTCTCGGTGAATAGGCCTCTGTTCCAGCTGAGTGAGCCTACCACTGATGTCTCTCATGGTTTCAAGCAACTGATTCATGGTGAGTTGATCTTGTCCAACTTCTTCTCCCATTAGTACCTGAAACTGACACAAGCGAGTATCAAGGTCTAACAAAGAAGTTTTGAAGAAAGGTAAAGGTTAAACTGAATGGTAACAATGAAATATTTCTTTTTTTTTTTTGTTTTTATGTAAATAAAAAGAGAAAGTCGAAATTGAAAGCTATGGATGCAAGAGTAATGATGCAATATGGAGTTTCCTTTTCTTGAGAAATCGATGAAAACAAAAATGGAAATAGGTATATTTTTTTTTGATTTTTGATTATGATTTCGAAAACTATTGAAACAAAAGAGGTAACTAATAAAAACAAACAGATTTTTTTGGTTTTTATGCAAGGAATCCGAATCAAACAAGACTCAAAATGAAAAGATGAAGATGAACACACTTTTTTTTTTTTTTGATTTAAAGATGCAAATGAAAACTAATGAAAGTAAAAAGGTTTATGGATAGAAAACACCTGTTTAGGAGCCTTTCGGCTCTGATACCAGATGATGTAGCCCCGGAGCAGAAGCTTGAGTGATGGGTTGATGGAGATCGAACCACGGGCTTAAGAGCTCTCTTGGTTTGATCGAATTGGATGGATGGTGAGTAGAGATGGGATTGTTCCTGCTGGCTTAAAAGCTCTCTCAGAAATAATCAGTGGATGGAATGGATTGAGGTCGCCACAAGATCCTATGAGTCTGAATCTTGATAAGACAAAAGCCTTCTCTTTATTTGAATCACACAAAACAAGAGAAAACAAGGTTGCGGTTTCTTTGCTTGAAGAAAACACTCGGTGTACTTTATTGATCTAGGGTAAATGATACACGGCTGTGAGAGGGGACTTTATAAACAGTCCAAACAGCTATGCCCTTCGAGGGGACTTGAAGCAAATAAAACATAAAAGGAAAGTACTGACTCAATTGGGACCTAATGAAATAAAGACTACAACGGCTACTTTTTGATTGAAACTACTAAGGGAAACAAAGATTTGATCCTGCAAGACAAAGAGACAACGGTCATATAATGTGTATAAATGAAACTCATACCTTAGCTTATGTTTGGTATGTCCTTGGCCGTTGATCAGAAGCATTCTTCAATCGTAGCATTCTGGCCTCGGAAGCTTGAGCTAGTGTCGATGCTACTTCCTGAGCTAGTGCCGATGCTACTTCCTGAGCTAGTCGTGATGCTATAGATCGTCAGTCCTTTTTGAGCTGAGCTGAATAGTGTTGAGCTATCCATCCTGATGAAGACTTGTTCCTGCTCTTGGTCAGTAGCTTGACTCAGTAGACTTTGCACAGCTTCATTGACTTGGTTCCTCAAAGCCTTTGTTGCTGACCTTGTCAATGGACCTTTCCTGATGATGGGCATTGGATCTTTGGCTTCTGGTTCTATGGCCTCATCAGTAAATTACTCGGTCAGGCCTATGAAAAAAATAACGCACCGACCGTCGGACAGGGGTGGGGCCCACGAGCCCGATAGAGGGATGGGTGACTCACCGGTAGGGGCGGACGGGGCGTTACAGTTTACATCGATGACATGTTGGTAAAGTCCTCCAGGGTGAGCGACCATATAGCACAGCTCCAGGAATGCTTCGTGATCCTGAAAAAATACGGGATGAAGCTTAACCCAGCTAAATGCTCCTTCGGAATACCGTCGGGAGAATTCCTCGGCTATCTGGTAACAGAACGAGGGATCGACGCAAACCCAAAGTAGATACCGACCTTCCTTGTGATGCCTTGTCCAAGAAATACGAGGGAAGTGCAGAGACTAACAGGACGGATAGCAGCCTTGAATCATTTCAAAGGAAACCGAAAATTCCAATGGGACGAGGATTGTGAAACAGCCCTAAAGGAACTCAAAACGTACCTCAGCGAACCTCCAATACTGGCAAAACCTGTAGAGGGCGAAGCTCTATACCTCTACATTGCAACCACGCCAGCCGCCGTGAGCGCATTCTTGGTTCGCAAGGAACAAAACGAACAAAAGGCCATATATTACGTCAGCAAGACGCTCATAGACGCCGAAACAAGGTATCCAGCAATAGAGAGACTCGCGCTTGCAGTAGTAATGACAGCCAGGAAGTTACGACCGTACTTCCAGTCATACGCTACAGTGGTAATGACATCGCAACCACTACGAGCTATACTTCACAGCCGGAGTCAATCCGGGAGGTTGGCTAAGTGGGCGATCGAGTTAAGCGAATATGATATCGAATATCGCACTAGGACGAGTGAAAAGGCTCAAGTCCTAGCAGACTTTTTAAGCGAACTCCCACCTACAGATCCGGATCAAGAAAATCCAAATGATCACTAGACTCTCCACGTCGACGGAGCCTCGTCCAAACATGGTTCCGGAGTAGGAATCAAGCTCGTAACTCCAACATGAGAAGTAATCGAGCAACCGTTCAGACTCCCCTTCATTACTTCCAATAACGAGGCCGAGTATGAAGCCCTTATAGCAGGACTCCGACTTGCAATCAGGATCGGAGTACGAGAAGTTCGCGCCTTCAGCGACTCACAGTTAGTGACAAGCCAGTATCATGGCGAGTACGGAAATAAAGACGAGCGCATGGAAGCGTACATAAAAGTGGCTCGAGAGCTAGCAAGTCAGCTGAAAGACTTTACGCTCGAGAGAATACCTCGGGGAGAAAACTCCTCAGCTGATGCTCTGGCAGCATTAGCCTCGACATCCGACCCTCTGGTTAAAAGAATCATACCCGTAGAAGGGATAGACAAACCGAGCATCGATGTGGGACTAAAGGCGCAATCTGCAGACAAAGCCACGACAGCTTCGGCAGAACAAACCGAAAATCCGCCTCAAGCGTCATGCTCTAAAGTTCCCCCAGAAACAATAATGGTATGCTCCGCAGTCTACGATATTGGCCTTCCTAATAACCGACCAATCCCAGAAACCCCGGTTGAGGAAGAGTCCGAGCCCGAAGAACCGGACGCAAAATTCCTTAACAAGCCAAACTGGAGGGAACCAATCCTGGATTATATCCGACTCCGCCTAGTTCCCAACGACAAATGGCAGGAAAGAAAGCTAAAAGCACCAGATATTGCGTGATCGAGCACTGCATGTTCAAACGCAGCACGACAGAACCTTACCTACAATGCGTAGATGCGCATGAAGCTCTAGCCGTAATGGGGAATACCCACGAAGGCACCGGCGGATACCACTCCAGAGGCCGAGCCCTAGCCATCCACATAAAAAGGCAAGGATTTTTCAGGCCGACCATGATCGCCGATTACGAAAACTACACCAGGCAGTGTGATAAGTTCCAACGGCACGCACCAATCATTCATCAGCCTGTAGAAAAACTATCCTCGATCTCCGCACCTTACCCCTTCATGAGGTGGTCAATGGATACAGTGGGACCTCTCGTCGGGGCCAAAGCAACTCAAGTATCTCCTGGTCTTGACCGACTATTTCACTACGTGGATAGAAGCTAAGGCTTACCATCAAACCACAAAGATTGAAGTACGACACTTCATCTGGGAGCACATCGTCTACCGACACGGGCTCCCCTACGAAAAAGTGACGACAACGGTAAGTAGTTCATCTCCCAAGCTTTCAGAAACTTCTGCAAAACTTGGAAGATACGCTTAACGACCTCGACCCCGAGATATCCTCAAGGAAACGGTCAAGAAGAAGCTGCGAACAAGACACTTTTGAGTAGCCTCAAGAAAAGAATTGACTCTAAAAAGTCCAATTGGTCTGAGGAACTACCAGGAGTCCTATTGGCCTCCCGCACTACACCTCACAGCGCGACCAGAGAAACTCCATTCTCGTTAGCCTACGGGATGGAGGCGATGGTCCCTGACGAGGTATCAGTTCCGACGATCCGAAGGGCCCTGAGTCCGAGACACGGGGAACTAAACGAGCAAATGCTCAGAGATCGCCTAGGCATAATCGAGGAACAACGTGACCGGGCATTGGTATGAATGCAAATCTACCAGCAAGCAACTTCCCGCTACTACAACTCCCGAGTCCGACTCCGAAAGTTCAGTGTGGGAGACCTAGTACTACGCAAGGTCTACGAAAACACCAGAGAGCGAGGCGCCGGAAAACTCGGGACCAACTGGGAAGGCCCCTACCGAGTCACCGAGATAGTTTGCGACGGGGTACTAGTATAGAGGCCATGAAATACCACAAACCTCAAGCTATACCATCTCAGAGTACTCACGATAATCGAACTACGTTAGGCTTGATCCCTTGGCGGGGTACGTAGGCAGCTCGACTAAGAGTGCAGCCACATCATAAAACTTTTCTTTCCTTTTTCGGGGGGGGGGGGGGATGGAGTATAGGGTTATCACCCAACATATTAAGGTGAACTCCGAACTAAACATTAATAAAGTTTATTCTCATGTTTCTCTCTGAGTCCAACTCACTCGACTAGCCCCAAAAGGTTATCTTATGGTTAACACAAGATGTAAATCAATACACTTCGCAAACACGCTAAGTCTCAAAACCTTAAAAAAACACGAACTAAGGCTCCAAATGAGATTTAACTCGAAGGATCCCACAAATCGGATCCTCCAGAGCCTACAACTAGCGAACGATCTCGGAACTAAACCCTAAACGACTTTGCACGAGTTAAACATGTATCCAAAACACAACGAACCAAAAGGCACTAAGTCGTCGAATGAAATCTAAAACAAAAAAACGTCTGGCCAGACTAAGCAATCAACACAAAGAGTTATGTCCTACGACTTAAAGGTTTACCATGCAAACTTGACAAAGCATAAACAAACCTCAAATTTTTTGCTAAAACGAAGTCCTAAC
This sequence comes from Orychophragmus violaceus, assembly GCA_030180135.1. Taxonomy (NCBI): domain Eukaryota; kingdom Viridiplantae; phylum Streptophyta; class Magnoliopsida; order Brassicales; family Brassicaceae; genus Orychophragmus; species Orychophragmus violaceus. The sequence goes on from CM058239.1 coordinate 60,754,011, forward strand.
TATGAACAATACAAGTCTTAAAAACCGTGCATTAAAAGGCTCACCTGAGCCAAAAGAGAGTTGTGGATTAAAGCCATCCCGGGAAACACCATAAGCAAAAAGAAAGTTCAACTTTAGCCCAAAAGGGGGCTTTAGGGAATTTAAAAAACAAAAACACGTTAAAATATTTAAGGAGCAGCCGTCAGCCCTGCTCATCACCTTCGACTTCTTCAACCTCGACATCCTTGTTTCCTTCAATATCCATCACATCCTTGGTCTCAACCGCCTCGTTCGCCCTGGTACTCGCAGCTCCCGCCATCATCTCGGCATTCGAACCAAACTCAATAAAACCCATGGAGCGATCCACTTGCTTCACCGAATCCTCAGAGATCTGAGGGATGGCCTTTAACTCAGCACTGAGAGAGAAGTCGGAGACCTAAGCCGCCTCGAAATCCTTCACAAAACCTCCCTTTGCTCCAATAGCTTGGGAAGCTCTTCATCAAAGGTCGTGACTCCGCTCTGCAGAAACACGATCATCTTGATATTGGCTTCAACCTCTTGAAGCTTAATCTCGCAATTCGTCTCCTTCTTCTTCCTCTCAAACTTGCTCTTATGAGCTTCGAACATGTCATAGTAATGACATTCCCTCGTCCTCATCCCGTCATGCTTAGCCCGACAAACTGCGTCCTCCATCTTCAGGGCCAGCTCCCTGTTCTGCTCCTCCAGGCGAACCGACATGTCCACCGTGACCAGACACTCGAACTTCGCCACGTAGAGCTGGGCCTTGAGAAGTGCCAAGTCCTCCTGGCATGTTTTGAGAGTCGCAGTCAGAGAATGTACCACACTTCGGGCTTGCTCTAGCTTTTCCTGACGAGGAACGCTCCGAAGGCTCTGTTCGTAAAAGGCCATCATCTGGTTATCCGCCTCCAAAGACTGCAAGATCAAAACCAGCGTTAGAAGAAAACACTAAACAGAAAGCGAAGCTATAGAGACTAACTTTCCACGGGCGGTCATTGACTTAACATAGAATTCGCGCCCTATCATATTCTTCACCAAAGGGATAGAACAGCCGGCAGGCTTGCAATGGCGCAACAGATGAGCAATTCCATCCGGATCATCTGTGATCGGGTAGTTCTTCGTGTGGTCGAACTTCCAGTGGAGAGGATTAGTCCCGGGAGCGTGCGACGAGCTAGATCCGGCATGCACCTCTTTCTTGTCTGAAGCCTTCTCATGACGAGGCTTCTTGCTCGAAGGTTGCACAGAAGAGTTGCTCCCAGAACTCTTGGAGCCTAAGTAGATCACTTGGTTAGGATTCGCCATCTCCGGTTCCTTCTAAGACTCTGAACCTCGACGCGGGGGCGGATGCGGAAGTCCGAACATCCCGTGATTGATGGAACTGATATACCATTGATTTTAGGGATTTTAACCATGGTATATGTGTTATTTATCGAGTCTTTTACTACGTTTTAGAGTCTTTTCAGGTGTTTATTAGGTACAAGCACATTTGGAGCATATTTGGTGATTTAGGCACTTTCTGGAGCTAATTGGAGTATTTGGCCGAGAGATAGAGTTCACTGTTGATATTTCCGAGTTGCAACGATCGTCACACTTGTGGCAACGATCGATGCACCAGCGAGATGGGCCAAACGACAGTTTGATGAAGAATGATAAAATTGCAATTCTGCCCAGGAGTTCCTAATATTTACAAAGAAGCCCCAAAACGTGTTTTAGGTTATAAATAGAGTTTTTAAGCCAATGTTTAGAGGACGCTTTGATACGCTTTACTTTAGTTCTATTTATTTTTCAGAAAGCCTGAGGGGCTGATCCTGATCTCGAAAGAGACTTGATTTTGAACCCCAGTTCTTATTTGATTTTATGATATTTGGTTTTCTACTTATGATATCTTCTGTCTCGATGAACATGTCTGAGTATATTACCTGTTAGGTTGAAGGATTCTCGTTAGGGATTTCAGAGAATTATAGTTTAATTAATCTGTAGAGATCCATATCTGCTAGTTCTTTATCTAAGTTGATCTTAATGCTTAATCTGAAGTAGCTAATCAGAGTTATGATGTTAGGTTGATTAATTCAGCGGAAGTTGGTTAATTTAACTAGAAAGAACTTAGATAAGCAATTAAACTGTTCGCAAACGAAAGTTTGGTTCAGGTTAATTGTGAACATATCAAACTTGGAATTAATGCTAGTTTAATCTGTTAGTTCTCGCAAACGGAAGTTTGGTTTGCTGCACTTAGACTTAGAGAATTATCGCAAAGGAATTTGGTTAATTCTATATCAGTGTTTGAGTTTTAGAATAGTTATTGATTGGATTTAGATAGATTGATTGCTTGCGTTCCTGATTTCCTGAGAACTCCTGAAACCTAATGCCTCGCCTTCTTGCTTACAAACTCACTTGATTTACTTTGCTATTTCGTTTACTGTTTTCACATCTGCTTCGCTTAATTTAATCTGAACTGCTATTAATCTATTGTGTGACTGAGAGTCCTCGTGGGATTCGATACCTTATATACTACGATTGCATTAACTGTGCACTTGCAGTAGAATAGGGAAAACTATACAACCTATCAAGTTTTTGGCGCCGTTGCCGGGGACTCTTTGAGTTCACCTATAGATTTAGTACTAGGAATTAGACTAAGCATTCCTTTTAATTTTCTTGTTTACTCACGTTTTTGATTTTTGGATTCGCAGGGATTCGCACTGCATCGATCGTTGCTCACCTTGCATCGATCGACACAAGGCGAGAACAGCGATGCTGAGATCTGAGACGTTCAATAGGTTCCGCGCCATGGAACCTGTGATTCTGATTCACGGTGAAAACGGCGTTTTACGAGACCAAGAGGGTCACATATGCAACGCAAAAGGTCAGAAAATAGATGGGGAAGGAAATCCCATCTTACCAGATTACCAGGTATTGGTTGGGCAAGTAGCTGAGATGCAGAGTAAGATAGATGACATCCACGACATCTTACTTAGGGAGAGACAGTTCCGAGCAGAGGCAAAAACTGATAAATTTACAGAGGGACATTATATGGCTGGAGCCGACTCTTATGGACATACATTGGGACATCAACACAGACAAGGTTCTAGGCATGCTCAAGGATCAAGAGACCAGAACTATACTTCCTATCTAGCGCCTCCTACACAAAGGAGCAAACTAGAGATGATGATAGAACAATCGATTGAAAAGCAACAGCAGAACACAGCTTCTTTCAGCTCGAAGCTAGAGAACCTGTACACTAATCTGAATGAGAAATTTGAATCCTTGAGCACTCGTATGAAGCAGCTAGACACACAGATGGATCATGGATCATGTCTAGCAGTTAAGGCTGTGGAATTTATGGAAGACAGAGAGGGATTTGATGTTGAATTGCCTGAGTTTGAAAGCTTCAATGCACCCGACTCAACAGAGATTGACATGGATCTCTTGACTTGGATAGTTCAGATTGAAGTAGGACCAAGCCAAGAAGAGAAATTTGAGTCTGAGATGGCTGGAATGGATCAAGAGGCGGATAAACCCGAGACCATAGTTGAAACACGAGAGGAGACGACAGCATCGATCGATGCATCACAAGCACCGATCGTTGCACCCCGAAAGGAACCAGTTTCACTCATATCTCAAGGACCTGCTAAGGAAAGAACCTATAAACCTCCATTGCCATTCCCGAAAGCTCCCGTTAAGTCTAAAGATGTGGTTCAGTGCACAGTGATGGTTGACAAGAAGATGGTGGTTCCACAAGAGCCTATTCTAACATCTTCAAGGCCTAAAGCTACTCATAAACAAAAGGCCCCGAACATCAAAACTTTGCCAAAGGTGAAGCATAAATCCTCTAAGTTTAAACCTCCTGACTCCACTGTTTTGAATGCAGGAAAGAGCGTTAAAACACCCAAGTGTCAATTTCACCCTACATTCATCCCGACGTTCCTTGGACGACATCATGCTGCTACTGCTTACACACCACCATGGATGATAAGGCATTCACAGAGACACTCAAAGTCTCTGTTGAAACCTCCATGAATCTGACCTCTTTCCAAAAGTCAAGCTAATGACTTAAAACAAGCGCTGAGTGGGAGGCAAACCACTGTTAGGTTTAATTATTATTATTATTATTTTTTTTTTTTTTTGGTGTTTTTCTTAGGATTTCACGTTTTTGGTTGTTTTTGTTAGTTATTAGATACAGAACACAAGTCTGGAGATGTGTGACGATCGTTGCTCTCATGTGCAACGGTCGTTGCAATTTGTTTAAATTGAAAATTAAGGTACGTTGAGCTAAACCGGAATCAATCTGGTTCAACCAGCATCGATCGTTGCCCCTAAAGCAACGATCGTTGCACCCACAACCAGGTAAGTCACCTTAAACCCTATTTTCTCTTCTTCTTCCCCATTTCTGTTGGTCGACACACCGAGAACCTCCACCCAAAATCTACATTTCTCTGCCAAATTTCTTGTTTCTAAGCACTATTTTACTTATTTTTACGCTCCCAATTCATTTCCCCAACCCATATCTCAAGAAATCAAGGTAATGTTCTTCAATTTTCGAATTTTCGGATTGGGTTTTTAGGGTTTTAGGGTTGTTGATTTTTGGACCAAAAACTGATGATGCATGCGTAATTAGGACGATTTAGGGTGATGGATGATGATTTTGAACTGATTTGAGACAATGTGGCTTGGATTTGACTGATTTTTGATGATTTGTTGCGGCAAAATCGCCCTGCAACGGTCGTTGCTCTCGAGCAACGGTCGTTGCATTGCGATTTTGGGAAATGTTCGATAACGCGAAATCGCCTTGCAACGATCGATGCCTTAGATGCAACGGTCGATGCTTCGCGATTTCACAGTGAAATTTTGCCGAGACTTATAAATGTTTGAACTTTGTTTTTGCAGATGGCGTCTCAAAGGCAACCCCGCAAGAAGCGAGCCACAGCGTCCACAGCAACAAGACACTACACCCCACCGCCTCAATGGTTTAATAGGGAATCAGAGTCACCCGCACCGTACAACAGATATGGGCCGCCAATTGCTTTACCTTGGCCCAGAGAGGACGCCACACCATTTCAGACGACCAGACAGTGGCCGGAGGATGATGTGATCCTGCCCAGCACTAAAAACATGGACCTTGAACCTGAGCTTGTACCTGATGGAACTAAAGACCTGGAGCATGAACCTGATGGAAATAAGCTTGTAGCTGAGGAGAATGGAGCTAAGGAGCAGCTTGAACCAGAGGAGAAAGGAGAGCAAGGATCAGAAGCTTTGCACATACCAATGGGACCAATGACCAGAGCTAAGGCAAAGCAATTCAAGCAAGCCTTCTACACCCTTCTACACCACGTCCAAGGCCAACTTGAGTGTGCTAATCCAGCCACCTTGGTTGTGATGCAAGCCACTTAAGTCATCAGTAATGGAGGTGTGTGGACTTGTACTCTTTTTCCCTCCTCTTGGTTTTGTCCCAATGGGTTTTCCAAGAGAGGTTTTTAATGAGGCAAGCCCACATACTATTATCCTTTCCCATTGCTGATCCATAAGGCCCGTAACCTATTTTAAAGTGGGATTTCGAAATTCTAAGTGTTTAATTAGTCTTTGTGCTTTTCCTAGGTGTATTAATTGCTGTTCATGCAGCAATGTTGCAGTTTTCTATTTAAAACACTTTGTAGTCATTTCTGAACTTTATCAAACTTCTTTTTATTCTAAAACTTCTGAAAGTGTTTGATCTGAATGGTGTGTAATATCCATTCATCTTTGATTCTTCTTTTGGTATTTCATCTCCTAGAAGATCAGAGTTCGAAAGTCTTGAAGTGATTCCGCAGCTTCAGGAAGTTTCTTTCAATCCATTGTTTCTATTCCTTTCAATCTGTCCATCCCATTTGATTATCACCCATCAAACAACCAGACTCACAAAGTGCATCAAAGGGCAGAGATCTTCTCCATTAAGATCGCATCATGTGGTATCAGAGCCACTTTGTGAAAGGTTGTGTCTTTTCATCTCTCTACTGATCTGAATCTTTTGTTTATGTCTGATTTGTTAGTTCTAGGGTTTGTTTTTGTTAAATTCGAATCTGAACTTGATAGAACTAGGAATTACTTGCATATCATCAAGGATTTGTTCTTAAATTCGAAATTAACTCTTGGGCTTCTGATCTGATCATTAGGGTTTATGGTTTTTCTGTTTTCTGCAATTTACACCCTGTTTCAGATTGTTATTGTTCTGTTTATTGTTTTTGAGTGTTTAATTTCGAAATTCAAAACCCAGAAACTATCATCTGTTGTTAAAGTTGTTTTGTGCAAGAAAACCACTCATTTTGCATCTAATTTCGTGGCTGGATCATTCATTTTGTGCCTAATAAAATTCCCTGCAACAGACTTGTTTTGATCTCAGTGTTTCTGTTTTGTCCATTCAAATTCCTTTGCACTTGATCTCTGTTTGTTGAGTGTATGAGACAGGATTTGTGGGCTATGGGAGATCAAGGTTTTTATTTTAACCAGAGCACATATAATGAGGCCAGAAAGAAAATCATGTCTGCAACAAAATCCAGAAGTGAAAAATCAGTCACCAAGAAGACTGATCATGGCAAAGAAACCAGCTACTGGAACAATCAACTGATTGTGGAAGAGCTTATGGCTAATATGGAGCACCTATTGAACAAGGAATTGGATTCCTTACGCCAAGAACTGCATCAGAGGAGGAAACAAACGAAATCCCCAAGGAAAGAGAGAGAGCAACAGAAGCAGACAAGTGCTAGAACAGTTCATAAAGTGTTGATTCAATCAGAACTGAGTTCACCCCCATTTGAACCACAAGGACATCACACTAAAGCTAAGTTTTCTGATACTTTGAATTCACTTGAAGTAATCTGTTATGAGTGTCTAAACCTTGGTCACCATGCTAAAGAATGTCCATCTAAGCGAGTAACAAATAACATATCTCTGGAACTGAAAAAGAATAATGTTAGTAAGAGTAATGGGTTTGTTAGCTCTGATCTTAGTTCTAGTTTAATGCACTTGTTTCCATCCAAAGGCACTGATACAGGTTCATTTGCTGGAGAAGAGCACTTGGATAAGAATCTGGACATACAAAAGAAGCTCACTGAGCAAGGAGATGATGTGTATGTTCAACTTAGACCAGAACCATGTGCACCACCACCTGTTCTTGTTTCAGAAAGGATAAATGCTACAGCTGCTAAGTCTGTGCAACACACAGCAACAATTCAAGATCAGCAACACTTAAGCAGCAAAGAAGAGCAAACTAAAACTGTGAAACATCTCTACTCTCTCAGAAAATCCTTTGAGGCTAAGTGTGATCTTCCCATTATTTATTCTGATTTTGTGCCTGAAAAACTAACCTACTTTGAACCGGTGCAACCGAGTAGTATTGTTTCTGTTTCACAGCTCTTAGAAGAAGAATCACAAGGAGAAACACAAAGGAGTTTGTCTTTGGTTAGTAACTTGGAGCAGCCAACCCAACTTGTCCTAGAACCAGTCCTTATGCCATTTCCTTTTGACTACCCAAGAAAGCACTGTAAGGAAATTGATTTGGTTAGGACTGAACCTAATTTGTTTATTTTGATTTCTGCTCAAGATGAAAAACGCTTTGGTTTCAAAAATGTGAAAGAGGTTCGTGTTTCAAACCCTGTTTTTGACAAAATGATTCCAAGTTTTGAAACATTCACACCTGAAAAGTTCTTTAAGCCAAAAGATTTTATGTTTGATGAGTTTCATGAATTTAACTCTTCTTTGAGAGTTTCTTTGTTTAGCAACAATGCATTTGAGCTTTTTAGAACTAAAACAGATTATGCATTGTTTAAAGCTTTTCCTGAATTGAATCATTTGCTTAAAAACTTGTTGAGTGAATCAAATCAGTTTAATGATTTTTGCAAATCAACTTTGAAATATCATGTTTTTGAATTCTCTACTTCAAGTATAATGCACTTGTTCTGCCCCATGAGTGTTCAGAAAGGAACAGGAACCATGGAGAAGCATAAGTACTTGGGAGAATTGACAATCAAAGAAAAGCCACCAGATTTGCATCAGCCTCAATCCATCTACAAAGAATTGAAACGAGGAACCATGAGTGGAGCTGGAGAGTTCACTAGAAGCAAGTCAATATTGACTCATGGAGATCTTGTATTCTTGCAATTTAGATCAACAAACCAGGAGCAAGGAAATGTCCAAGCTTCATCAATGTTCAAAGACAAACCACCAGATGCCTTACTTATGCTCATACCAAACTACAATTCCCAGCAAGGTAAGGAAATTATTGTGGCTGATACAATAATTCCAAGGTATGCATCTCTTCTTATCCCTTATGCTGAATGGGTGGAACTTGAACACATTAGAATGCTTTACAATTCAAATGATAACTTGAAGAATGTGTTTCCATTTTGTGAAAAGTTTGAGCACAAGAAGTTCTTTAGGCATGGAGGTTTTATATTTGATAGAAATAAATTGTGTCAGCCTAGTTGTTCTTCGCTGAATTCTGTTTTGAATTTGGTTGATAAACTCACTAGAGCTTTGGATATTGCTGAACTGTTCTTTGGAGAGATTGTTTACTATGATAGCATTCTGAATTTTAACTTAGATGATCCTGCTAAACATGTGAATTTTGATGATCTAAGTAGGAAACTGCTTACTAGTAGACATGATTATTTCTTTTACACCCATGATCTTTTGCCTCGAGATTTTTCTGTGAGTATACAGGATGGGGAGCTGAATTTTCATGACCCAAAAACGTGGTTCTACCATGTGTGGCTTAAGAAGACGGTTGTGCAAGTTTTCCTTGAGCCAATGGAGTATGAAAACGCCAAGGATTCTTCCATGATCCAAGAAGAACCCCCAGATCCAACACCAACAGCTTTGATGAGAAAAAGTGACAAAAATATCCAGAGCCTTATTCAGATAAGTACTTCTTTGATTTTGTTTGTTTCTCATGCTATTGGAACTATAATTATGAGTTTATTACATCCAGGAAACATTGAGAACAATTTAAGTTTGTTCAAAGAATATTTGGGATCAAATTCTTGTCTTAGAAAAGAGGAACATGAAAAGGATAATGTCATAATTCAAGCTGAGACATGTTCATATGTTTATTATTCCATGACTGTAATAATACACTTGCTCTTTGCCAAAGGTGTTGATTACATTGCAGGTACGAAAAAGGAGCCACCAGACTTAGTTCATTTCATTGCATATGAACTGGATTTGAGGTCAAATCCTTTTCAAGAGGGAGGGGATGATGTGATCCTGCCCAGCACTAAAAACATGGACCTTGAACCTGAGCTTGTACCTGATGGAACTAAAGACCTGGAGCATGAACCTGATGGAAATAAGCTTGTAGCTGAGGAGAATGGAGCTAAGGAGCAGCTTGAACCAGAGGAGAAAGGAGAGCAAGGATCAGAAGCTTTGCACATACCAATGGGACCAATGACCAGAGCTAAGGCAAAGCAATTCAAGCAAGCCTTCTACACCCTTCTACACCACGTCCAAGGCCAACTTGAGTGTGCTAATCCAGCCACCTTGGTTGTGATGCAAGCCACTTAAGTCATCAGTAATGGAGGTGTGTGGACTTGTACTCTTTTTCCCTCCTCTTGGTTTTGTCCCAATGGGTTTTCCAAGAGAGGTTTTTAATGAGGCAAGCCCACATACTATTATCCTTTCCCATTGCTGATCCATAAGGCCCGTAACCTATTTTAAAGTGGGATTTCGAAATTCTAAGTGTTTAATTAGTCTTTGTGCTTTTCCTAGGTGTATTAATTGCTGTTCATGCAGCAATGTTGCAGTTTTCTATTTAAAACACTTTGTAGTCATTTCTGAACTTTATCAAACTTCTTTTTATTCTAAAACTTCTGAAAGTGTTTGATCTGAATGGTGTGTAATATCCATTCATCTTTGATTCTTCTTTTGGTATTTCATCTCCTAGAAGATCAGAGTTCGAAAGTCTTGAAGTGATTCCGCAGCTTCAGGAAGTTTCTTTCAATCCATTGTTTCTATTCCTTTCAATCTGTCCATCCCATTTGATTATCACCCATCAAACAACCAGACTCACAAAGTGCATCAAAGGGCAGAGATCTTCTCCATTAAGATCGCATCAGAGGACCTCATACGTTTCTTAAGGTCCGCTGAGTTCACAGAGCGGCCATTGCTCTCTTCATGGGACGAGTATGACTCGCTTCTCTACAGTGGCTGGTGTGGGATGATCATCAAGCCGACCAAGTTCGCGGACTACTCCACCTGCAGGATTCTGGGGATCGATGAGCAGGTGCTAGCTGTGTGCAGAGGCATTGGTCTAGGGACAATGCCGATGCGACACTATGACCTCTATCCTGAGCTGGTCAGGCAGCTATTGGCCACTTGCAGAGTGGTTTACTCGGATCCCGACCACAGGAGCGCTACAGTGGGTGCTTTCACCTTCATGAGTTGGGGAGTCAGGTATCGGATTCCTCTACTTGATCTCTGCAGGATCTACGGGTTCAGTACTGCGCCGAGGCGAATAGCCATGCCACTCGAGTGGGATCCGGTGGAGGCTCGCACATTCTGGGAGAGTATTGGCAGCGGTCGATACAACTCCAGGACCACACCAATAGTGCAGATGAGACATCCGGTGCTGCGATATGTCTCGCATATCTTGTGCTGGAGCTTACTTTGCAAGTTTGAGGCCAACAAGATGCGCAAACTTGAGATGGAGTTGCTGTTTATGGGGCTGAGAGATCAGTTTAGAGATTCTGGCGTGAGAGATCCAACTGCGGGTCTCAACTTGGGAGCTATTTTCGCACAGCATTTGGTTGATTTTCAGCTGAAGCCGTTTGATGGAGCTGGTACAGAGACGGTAGGGAGTTTACTTACTCCCATTTTTGAGTATTGTGGGATTCCTCTTCATGGCACCGAGCGTGATACGGCTCGAGAGTTCCTGGATCTCAGCCATCTGCAGAGCGCTACCTGGCTCAAGGAGGGGCGCATTTGGGTTTACACTGATCCGACCACTGGGAGGACTGGTATCGAGCTTCCCGCTGCCAGATGGACACAGATTGACACATTAGAGGCACTGAGATTTCAGCCTCCTGAGTCTGCGCAGCGTGGGATTCCGACCATGGCTCATCCGCTGGGAGAGCCTTCCTCACGAGCTTCGACATCTTCTGCCCTTGCTCCTGCGCCCGCGTCTGCCCCAGTCGACATTGTGGGTCCCTTTCCTGAGCCTGCGATGCCTTACGGTACATATTCTGAGGCAGAGTGGAGAGAGAGATCCGATGGTATGTTTCGAGTTCTTTGGAACTTCGTACGTACTTGCAGCTGCAGGAGGCCACCACAGATCCATCAGCCCATACCTGACCGACATCGTCGACAGCGATCTCCGACTGATACCGATCCCGCACCCGAGGCAGCCGATGACGATGCACTGTATGGAGGGATAGACGATGAGAGCGAATGAAAGTAGTCTCCATACTTTCGGTTCTGTATTCTGACTTTTTCTTTTCTTTTGCACTTTTCTTCTTTTGATTTTTAGGATTCTACTTTGTTTGGATGATGTGTACTCTATTCGATACATCTTTTGGTTCGGTTTTACTCTGTTTCTAGTGTTTTCAGCTTGCAGGGATCAAAAATTGACAAAAACAGACGGATTAACCTGCTAACTTGCTGACTGTTCGTGAAAGCGCAGTGCGTCGATCGATACACCATTGTGTCGATCGTTACAATACGAAAGAATCGCACAACAACGGTCGGTGCACTTAGTGCAACGATCGGTGCTTGTGCGAACGAGGTAAAAACCCGACAGAACTGAAACATCCATTAACAATTTTTCTTTCTTTTTACCAATCCTTCGCTGGACACTACTGGGGGCAGTGTGTCTTAAGTGTGGGGGAGGTGCTACTGACTTTTGTTTTCTGTTTTCTTAAGAGTCAGTCCGTTTTTCAAAAAATTTTGTTTTATTGAGTCAAAATTGTTTAAGTAAGAAACTATGATTTTCTGAGAAGATTTACAAGACTTGCAGGAACTTAAGTAACCATTGGGATGAAGTTGCAGGATCTATCTCTGACTATTAGAAAACCCCATCACAGATCAACCTACTAGGAACACCCACATCACTTCAGGTATCAGAGGATCCTTTACTGACTTCAACTTTAAAACTGACTTAGATTTCTCACCTAAGGGCTTGGTATACTTTGTGTCGGATTCCCTTGTTAGTTCTGACACAGCCTGTAAACCTGTCCTATTTAGTTCCCTTCTCCCCTTCTGTAAAGTAAAAAAAATAATAATAATAAACTGAGGATGAGTTAGTAACTCCGAAGTGGTCATGGGAATGGTAGCTAAAACTCTCATATCCCGTGTATCCATGGAATGTGTCCAATGTACACCCCATAACGGGAAGAACACTGATAAAAAAAATAAAATGATACCCAGTGGGGAAAAATCAGTTGTTAAAGAAGGGAAAGAGAAGAAAGGGACTAGAGAAAGATAGTATGGTGGTCTAGAGCTGATAAGGTAAGAATCCATGTGCCCTTTGATCGAGAATCCTTAGGTGAGACCGCACTTAAATACTTGCAGAAGTCAGTAGAGTGAATTTGAATGCATGAATGTGATTGTGGAGTTTACCTAGGACAGTTGCTAAGTGTGGGGGAAGTACATTGTGGTCTTGATATCCTGTGATTGATTCTTGCAGTGGTTTACTAAGGGGAATCTGAGTATTGTTGCTTCTAGGACGAAAAGAGTTTCTGAAGAGTTTTCAAACCTCTTATCTGCATTTAGTTCTTTGTCTTGCTTGAGGACAAGCAAGAGCTAAGTGTGGGGGAGTTGATATACCATGGATTTTAGGGATTTTAACCATGGTATATGTGTTATTTATCGAGTCTTTTACTACGTTTTAGAGTCTTTTCAGGTGTTTATTAGGTACAAGCACATTTGGAGCATATTTGGTGATTTAGGCACTTTCTGGAGCTAATTGGAGTATTTGGCCGAGAGATAGAGTTCACTGTTGATATTTCCGAGTTGCAACGATCGTCACACTTGTGGCAACGATCGATGCACCGGCGAGATGGGCCAAACGACGGTTTGATGAAGAATGATAAAATTGCAATTCTGCCCAGGAGTTCCTAATATTTACAAAGAAGCCCCAAAACGTGTTTTAGGTTATAAATAGAGTTTTTAAGCCAATGTTTAGAGGACGCTTTGATACGCTTTACTTTAGTTCTATTTATTTTTCAGAAAGCCTGAGGGGCTGATCCTGATCTCGAAAGAGACTTGATTTTGAACCCCAGTTCTTATTTGATTTTATGATATTTGGTTTTCTACTTATGATATCTTCTGTCTCGATGAACATGTCTGAGTAGATTACCTGTTAGGTTGAAGGATTCTCGTTAGGGATTTCAGAGAATTATAGTTTAATTAATCTGTAGAGATCCATATCTGCTAGTTCTTTATCTAAGTTGATCTTAATGCTTAATCTGAAGTAGCTAATCAGAGTTATGATGTTAGGTTTATTAATTCAGCGGAAGTTGGTTAATTTAACTAGAAAGAACTTAGATAAGCAATTAAACTGTTCGCAAACGAAAGTTTGGTTCAGGTTAATTGTGAACATATCAAACTTGGAATTAATGCTAGTTTAATCTGTTAGTTCTCGCAAACGGAAGTTTGGTTTGCTGCACTTAGACTTAGAGAATTATCGCAAAGGAATTTGGTTAATTCTATATCAGTGTTTGAGTTCTAGAATAGTTATTGATTGGATTTAGATAGATTGATTGCTTGCGTTCCTGATTTCCTGAGAACTCCTGAAACCTAATGCCTCGCCTTCTTGCTTACAAACTCACTTGATTTACTTTGCTATTTCGTTTACTGTTTTCACATCTGCTTCGCTTAATTTAATCTGAACTGCTATTAATCTATTGTGTGACTGAGAGTCCTCGTGGGATTCGATACCTTATATACTACAATTGCATTAACTGTGCACTTGCAGTAGAATAGGGAAAACTATACAACCTATCAGGAACCGATTAGAGCTTCACTTAACTGGCCAAGACGAATGGTCTGGTAACCACTGGACGTCGCTTTCTCGGCAGGTTTCTTGGATGACTCACAGAAAGTGGGACGTCTCCTCATATCTCTTTTCTTGGTAGCGCTAGATGAACCCTCTTCGGAAACGGTTTGTGCACGGGTACCTAAAGAATAAGAAAAATAGAGGTTAACTAAAAGCAAGTCAAGACAACCCGAGAATTGTGAGACCAAAGGCTTTACCAACACGGGCTGCAACAGGACGAACCCTAAATGGACTTGTAACAGCTGGAAGTTTGAGCGCGCGTCTGACTCTATCCGCAGTAAATGACTACCAAAGCACGTCCCTAGAACCGATGATGATCGAGAGATTCCTGATCGTGGGTGTTATACCATACCTCTCGGGAGTATCTGCAACAGCAAAACAAAAAAGCGGTTAAACACCCGAAAAGCAAAATATCGACATGCAAGTCAAGAAAACCTAGCTAAAGCTACTCCTGAAAATTTGACTCGGCCCATGAGGTCACGATCCTGGAGGGATCAAAGTCTCCGACCGAGTGACCGTCGACTTTAAACAGAACATGTCGCTCCATCCAGCGATCCTCCCGATTCGGGACCGCCGCTAAAACCGCCAAACCTCTCCGGGGAGAGAGGTAGAAAGTTCCAGACCTTGAGTTGTGTTTAACCGAACAGATATCATGGAGAACAGACATGTCAAAAAGACCCCTTCTTCTTAAGCCCTAACCAACATGCCGATGAGATGACAGACAAAGTTTGGGGTCATTTGAGGAAACGCCATCCCGAGCTCGCCAAGGACGTCCAAAAGGAACTGAGTAATCGGGAAGATCCGACCGCACTTCTCGAGATAGGCCTTATAGGCACATCAATAACCTGGACTGACCGACTCCGGCGTCCCGCCCGGACAAAGAAGCTTTAGCTTCACCGTCTTCGGAACCCCATACGTTGAGTACAGACTCTCGATGTCCTCCGGCTTCAAGATCGGGTTAGGATAATCGAATCCGACATCCTCTACGACCTAATTTTCCTTCTTTACCACAACGCTCGTCGATTTCAACATCGATTAAAGTTCTCAAAAATACGAACAAATAGTTTTCGTGAGAGAAAGCAAACAAAGAAATCACAAAAGGAAACGTAAAAAGTAAAAGTAACAGAGAACAGTCGATATAAAGAAGAGAGAAGGAGAAGTTACCTGTAGTCAGCGGCTGTATCGTGAAGAGTGGAGACGTGGGAGTCAAGTTATAAAGCAGTAATTATTGCGTGACCTCGAGACTCCGCGAGATCTTTCGAATCTCATAATCCCAACCGTCGGATTTCAAGATTATCTTCTCACGCGCCGTGAGTACACACGAGATAAACCCTAATGAAATTTGGACCGTCCGTTTTGGCGGGATTCTCAATCCTCGCGTACTCCGTCGGATTCTCAATCTCATAATCCCAACCGTCGGATTTCAAGATTATCTTCTCACGCGCCGTGAGTACACACGAGATAAACCCTAATGAAATTTGGACCGTCCATTGTATCTCAGAGACAGTTCAAATCCCCAGATTCGGTCTCATACGAAGTATACTGTGGGCCTTCGCAGAGATATTTCGTCCTTCAAGCCCGAGAGCTCGCTTAAAGGGCTGGGGGAAAAATTTTTGGGCCCAATTCCCCTCCAGTGAATTCAGCTGTATCAAGACCTCATTTTGGGCCAGCGTCCAAGGCCTATATACATCACAATCAAGCCCAACTTGGCAGAAGACACATCTCACGGGCCAAATCACCAGCTGAGCCCAGACGTCGAACTCTGACTTGGCGATACAGTTCGACGATCAACTGCACTAACAACCTGCGATCCACCAGCTAAAGAAGAGGAGATCGAGTCAGAAGAAGATCCCGGAGATCGCGGGAGACGTTGGAGCAGAATCCAAAAGTGGGGAAAAGTAGTTGCAGATAGAAAGGCTATAAGAAGAACGACTCCACGCTCACCGACGATCATCCGATTCTTAACTCAATTCTCCTTACTTAGTACTTCTAATTTCTCAGTAGCTCGAATCCTTTGTAAGCACTTAAATCAATCAATAAAAATCCATCTTACCATTCTAAGCATATTTCGACTGTGGTTCATCTTAGAATCTAGCCCACACTTTCTAAATCGTTACACAAAATACTCTAAACTTTGAGTGTGGGTTTTAGCATCCACAATAGCCTAACATAATGATCGGTTCAGAGAAAGCAATGTCTATCTTTTCGAAACAAGATATAAATGGGAAAGGCATATCCTATCTTACCGTGAATATTAATAAATTTAAAATAAATTGACCATAAATTAAAATTCACCTTTTCGGTATAGGAACAGATCGAGAAACGGCCGTGCTGATAACATGTTATATATTTATTTTTAAACTAGGTAAGATATGTGTATCTATAAGTTTATATATATTTTTGTCACATGAGTTTATATATCTTTATATATGTTATTATATTGAGAAGTAGTGGTAACGAGAGAGCGAGTGATTGAAGTTATATTTCATTAACTTCTTGTTGATTTCCTACGATGTGATATAAGAGAAGAGTACCTATTTATACTAATAAGAAAATAGTAAATAAAACACTACCAACATTAATAAGTCGGTTAGTTTCGATATTTACATCAATAATATTAAATTATTATTAATGGATACTTTTTATTAATTGATATTATCCAACAATGTTTTATTTTTTCCACCATAAAAGAGAGAATGTTTTATGTTTTTAAGCAAAAGACATAAAACATGGCCTAACTTCAGTTGAAATGTGAATTATGTTAACCTCATACAAGTTCTATATTAATTGTTATTGGATTAATTTGCAAGATAAAAATAAAAATTTGTATATTTGCAGACATTTTACAATGACCCCCACACAAGTATTTTGAGGATGACCTTGTTTATTTTGAAGGTTTGTTTATGTTAGAATAACTCCACAATTTCAGAGACTTGGTAGCTAGTATTAAGTTTTTTTTTTTTTTTGTGTGTGGAAAATCTTATGTTAAGTTAAAGTATCGTTTTTATTTCCTTCATTGTAGTATTAGTTTTTGGTTTGTATTGACAAATTTTAGAATCGGCGAAAATATTGATCTTATGTAAAAGGGTTTTTACAACATGATTTCTCGGAAAGAAGTAACAATGAAACACTCATGAAGAAATCTAAACTAATCTCTCAAATTCTCTCTTCTCTCTATGACTATCGTCTTGTGTTTTGTTGTTCACCCTTATTTCGATTGCATTTGTTCTTCTTTTATTCCCGATCAACTATTTGTATTTCTAGTAGGTTTAGAAAATTAATTTTTTTTTTTGCTTAATGAACTTCCCTTCTCCTACACGGTTTAGGAGTTCAGCTTTTCACATGGCCTATTTAGATTTTCGTCTGGCACATAAGCAGACCATGTTATGACTTAAAGTTAGCATTCAACAAATATCCTCCTTGACCTTCAGACATAACACCAATTATTTTGCTGAAAACCTTAACTCTCACTCTTGGCAACTCTGAAAGCGACTCAACTTCCTTTCACTTTCTCCGACGCGATTCTGGCCAATCAAGCTTTTGTTGACTTTGATATTTTTCATGTTCTTTTTCCTTTTCTGTTCATATCATTATTTGTTTTTCCTGAAATGCTTTGATTTTAACCGAAATATGAAAAAGACTAACTTAATTCATTTTCTCGTCCTTTGTTATGAGATGTTTTCTCTTCTCCGATGAGCTTCTCTTAAAACCGATCTTCTCCCTACTGAGCTCATGGTGAAGATTTTTTTTTTTGCTAAAACTGTGAATATCATTAGATGAAGGTTTGGATTTACAGATGGATGTTAATCCTAGCTTTTGAACCTTGGCAAAAAAAAAAGTGAAAAACAAGGTTACAAAAAGATTTGATGGGTGGACTTGAGCTAAAAGCTAGTCTAACCAACAGAAGAGCAGATTACAGTACTTCTTTTGTGATTGTCTTGCAAGGATGGAGATCCGAATGTCTCGATCTATTTGTTTGAAGATGACTTCCGCTGGGACAGAGGTTTGGTTGTGCAAAACGTTATTTTTCTGACGTCAAATATGGTACACCGTTGATTGAGCGACGAGCTTCCTGAAGGTGGATGGAGCGTGAACAGATGAGGACTTAAGCCAGGAAAGCAACTCAGACCAAGAAGCAAACCGTGGCCGAGTTGAGTTAAGACGGATGAACACCATTTGCCAGACTGATGAACTGCAATCGCAGGTTAGGAGCATGTGGTCGTGGGTTTCTTCAACAGAGTCACAGAGACAACAAGAGCTTGATGAGCTAACTCCCCAACTTACCAATCTTTCCCTGGTTGGAAGGCAATCGAGGGTTGAGATCCACATGTTGAAGGCTTGCTTCGGAACCGCTCCCTTGAACCAAATCTCATTAAACCATTATACCTCTTGATTTGTAGAACGAATTGCATTCCAAACTTTTCCTGAAGAGTAGTAGCTTTATGATTCTCCATTGAGGTGCCAGTCGAAAGAATCAGGCGAGTCTGAGAGGAAAGGAGAGGGAAGAGATGACAGGTGAACGTGGAGTCCAAGACACCATCAGAACGAGGCTGTGGAAGGTTCCAACCTCTGTCTGTGCATACATCAGCGATCACGGAACTCCCAGGGACTCGCAAATCTCTCGGGCCTTGAGCGCCAATTGCTTGGATCAGAGGGCCAAGAGGTGTCCAGTTAGAGAACCATAAACTAAACATTTTCCCATTACCCACCGAGCCTTTGATGAGCTTTTCCCCAATTACACGCAGGTTGAGTATAGCTTTCCACATCCAAGTCTCTTTTATCCACATTTAGAGACCAGAAGCAGTCCCTTTGCAGGTGAATGAATCTATGCCAACGCACCCAAAGGGAGTCCGAGTCGGAAATAACTAACCATAATAGACTCATGCATAATGCAATGTTCCATTCACCGAATCTATGCAGCCCGAGCCCGCCTTCTGATTTGGGCATGCATAACTTACTCCAAGCTACTCTAGTTCCTTTTCCTGCGTCAATAGAGCCTGACCAAAGAAATCGAGAACAAAGAGACTCTATTTTACGGATACATCCTTTTGGAAGCATGAAAGTTGTCATCCAGAAGATTACATTTCCAGCAATCACTGTTCTGATTAATTGGGCTCTACTCGCATATGAAAGCATTTTAACTGCCCAACTCCTGAACCGTGAGGTGAGCTTGGAGATTAAAGGTTCATATTCTGAAATTTTCAGCTTGCGAGACATCAAAGGTAAGCCTAGATACCTGATTTGGAGAGAGCCAATGGGGAAACCGAACCTCTCAATGGCAGTGGATTCCTTTTGGCACAACCCTGCATGGTAAAGCTGGGTTTTCTGATGGTTCATAGATAAACCCGACCAGCTTGCAAAGTCATCTAAAGCTTCATTTATTCCATGGAGAGAAGCGCAACTGCCGTCGAAGAAGATCATAACATCGTTTGCAAACATTAAGTGGGTCACTTTAAGATCAACCTTTTGGGGGTGGTAGACAATATATCCAGCTTTAAATCTATGATGAAGAAGTGATGAGAAGACTTCCATGGCTAGCAAAAAGAGGTACGGCGAGAGTGGGTCGCCTTGTCTAAGGCCCTTGGTACTTTTGAAGAAGCCATCAGAGATACCGTTAACGGAGACAGTGAACGACAGAGTAGTTATACATTGCTGGATCCATGAAATGAATATAGCAGGGGCGCCTATTGCTCTGAGGGCAGAAAGTATAAATTCCCAATGGATCGAGTCGAAAGCTTTCCGCAAGTAAACCTTTAGCATCCCTCTTCTGTCCACATTCTTGGTGTTGTATCCGTGAATCTGTTGCTAGAAGAACATTTTCAGATAGCAATCTGCCCGGCATAAAAGTTGTTTGAGAGTTCGAGATAACATGAACCAGTACTTCCTTTAGCCTGTTAGATAACAACTTTTAGATCACCTTGTATACCGTATTGAGACACGAGATTGGCCTGAACTCAGATGCAGAAGTAGCGTTGTCCACCTTTGGGATAAGAACTAAATTTGTTGCGTTCCATTGGTTTAGAATGCGGCCCGAAGAGAAGAACTCCAACACCGCATCAGTGATTTCTGACCCAACAATTGACCAAGAAGCCGTGAAGAATTCAGAGGGAAAACCGTCCGGACCACTTGATTTGTTTTTGGCAGTGAGAAAAAAGCAGCTCTCACGTCCTCTCTAGTGAATTGATTCGCCAACATTTCTTGTTGAGGTAGAGAGCAATGATATGGAAGGAGGTTGTTCATATCTTCCTGAATACGCAAGGACTCAGGCGTGGCCGGGAAAAGAAGTTCGTCGAGGTAATCTATGCATAGCTTGAGCACTCCCTTCTGAGACTCGAACTTGTTCCCATTTGAAACAATAAGGTAATGGATATAATTCACAGAGTTCATGCCGTCTGCAACTCTGTGAAAATAAGCAGAACTACAGTCGCCGTCTCTAGACCAAGTGACCCTGGACCGTTGAAGAAAGAAGTCTTCCTCAGCCTTAGCCAATAGAGACCATCGCCTCTGTGCTTCCAGCTCAATAGTACCATTTCTGATCGTTGGGTTTATTAGCATGATCCTCTGTTTTTGGAGCATAAAAGCATGCGCTTCCTGAACTCGATTTTCAATACCAGAGTAGTTCTCACGGCTGAAATCCCTGATCCACTTTTTAAGAGATTTCAGCTTCTTTGCTACCCTAAACATTCCTGAACCAGTGAATTTCATCGAGAACCATTCCAGAGCCAGACCATGAAGAAAACTATCATTTTTGAGCAGGAGGTTATAAAACTTGAATGATTTCTTAGACCCAGTACGATGAGCACGTAGAGAGACTCCACAACTGGCATGGTCAGAAAATTCTGGGTCCCCGAATGAAGCATAGGATGAACCAAACTGACTTAGCCAGAAATCATTTGCTAAAATTCTGTCAAGTTTCTTTGCAATGGGATCAGCTTTCCTCCTGTTCCACCACATAAACACATGGCCTTTGTACGCAAGATCTGTCAGTTCAGCTAGTCTTAAGCATTCTCCAAATTCTCTCATCCCCAAGTCTATATTTAGGGAGCTAGGTTTCGAGTGTTCCTCCGGTGATAGAGTTTGGTTGAAGTCGCCCAAGACCAACCAAGGCTTATTCTGAACCCTGGCACTCGCTGCTAGATCAAGTAGCTCCTTCCAAAGATCACGCCTAGAGTCAACTTCATTTTCCGCATAAACAACTGATACCACTGTCCAAACAGAAGTATCAGGGAAAAGTACCTCGCAAGAGATCATCTGCAAGGATTTAGAAAAAACCGCAACCTTGACGCTTGGATGCCAAACTAACCAGATTTTTCCGAGGTGTGAGAAAGCATAGTTCTCCTCATGAGACCAACCCGGAAGCAGACTTGTAAGAATCTTCTCATTATTCGGGTACTGTACATGAGTCTCCAAAATACCACCAAAAAGGAGTTTATTTATATTATACCATTTTTTAAATCCGCTCCAGTGTGATTGAATGTTGAATCCGCGGACGTTCAAGCAAAAGATGTCCATACACATAATTTAAAGATTTTTGGGGCTCCTGCCCCTTCCATCCTTTCCTCCTTTACGCTTCTTTTTATAAGTAACCAATGAGAAATCTTTCTCTAGTGGATTACTCAAACAATCCTCATCATTATCCGTCGAAGGAACATCTGAAGAATCTACTTCAGCTTCTGAAACTTAAGTGGAGACACTTTCCGAGAGACGAGCAGCGTTACTATCTTTCACAGCTCTCAGCCGAGAAGTACTGCCCAGAGTGGCCTTTGCTTTTGTTGTTGAATTTGGTGCCATAGAAGAATATGCAAACTTGATCTCCTTAGTGATAGACACTGAATTATTTTCAACAGTATCGTTATTAGCTTTCGGAGCCCAGGCTTGTGGTTGAAAGACTTTTTCTTTGCCCTTCGACTGCTTTAGTCTAGGACAAGCTGACGCCAAATGGGCTGAGGATTTGCAAGGTTTACACGTGATAGGAGCAGATCGGCACCGTTTGACTGTGTGGCCAATTTCCTTGCAATTTTCACATACAGGTGGCATCCAAGGACTCGACAACCTCCTGATTTCTCAGGTTTGGAACTGAACATTGACTCCTTCGGGCAACTTCTTTCTCGGGTCAATGAGAGTTAACACATTGGCTACCTCAAGATTAGTTTTGTTCGTTGTGGTTGGGTGGAGGAATTGAGGATCACCTACTAGTCCTGCAATTCTTTCAAGACCATCTTCATGGAAGAAATGCAACGGAACATCACGGAGCTCTAACCAGATGGTCGCTGAAGTCAACTCTGGTTTAACGGGAGTAAAACCTGGATCCCACTTAGCTACGAACATGGTTTGGCCTTCGATCTGCCATAAACGCTGGCTCACGACCCGGTTCCTCGTCGCAGCACTGAACAGATAGGCGTTTCCTTCCATCATTGTCACAGAGATGTCCCGGTAATATTTGCTCCAAATACCATTCACAATGTTGTGGAGGGTACCTTGCGATGGTGGCTCTGAGTAAAATTGTCCCAGTACAAAGATGTCCCAGGATTTCTTGTTTTTCTCTATCACCGCGTTTGGTATTTGTATACAAGCTTCTCCCGAGGGAAGGGTGAAGGCTGTTCCTTTCTTCGAGAGTTTCTTACTTGAACCTCTCGCTGAATCTAACCAGGTATAACTTGTGCTCTTTTCTCCCTTGGTATGTTCTGGGTCAGAAATTTTGGTTTCTGGCGTCGTTGCTTTAGTTACATCGCCATCTTTGGGGTGCATAGTTGGCAAGTTACTTGGTTGCTCCTTGGTCGGAGCTATCGTAGCTTCTGGCTCGACCACAGTTAATATCTGGGCAGAGTCAGTATCTCTAATCTCGGTTTCCTGGGAGGATACGAGATTTAAAGCTGTCGAGGCAGCTACCACAACATCAACCAGACCCGTTTTTTCCGGCGTAAGACTTAGAGAAGCGCAAGCTTCTATCGCCTTATTCCGGGCAAGCGAGGCTAGTGAGTCATCCAGATTTGAAGGAGGGCTTAGAGAAGCAGGGGCTTCTATTGCCACGATTCGCGTGGGGATGACAGCTACTGAGGATGGTGAAATTGGCGGAGTAGAAGAGCCATTCTTCGGCAAAGAGGGATCTGGGCCAGAAGAAATTGACTCCACAGTCGCGGACGGCGAGGACGGGGAATTAGGGTTCAGCGATTTGAGCGATTTTGGTGGAGATTTAGATGGAGGCTTTTTTGGAGGTTTCTTCTTCGGCATTTGGAGGAGAGGAGCTCCAGGGTAGCAGAGCAGCGGCGGGGACCGGCGAGCCTACCGAGAACGGACTAGGGAGAAAGAGGTCATTGTGTCTTCGGCTCATGGTGAAGATTATTTGATGTCTTCAAGTTCTTGGCTTTCCGAGTTTGGTTTAGCCTTAGCTATTTTGTCGTTAAGAATCGCCAGCTTATATTCGATCCCTTAGACCACACAAGCCATTGTGGTGGTCTTTGGATCTCTTAGCCTTCCCCAACTGAATCTTATTTGAATCCTTTTATTATTCTTAATATTGAAAATCGGATGTGTTCACATCGTCAAAAATCAATATGTAAGACTCCTCGCTTCCACTCGAGACAACGTATCAGCAACTCTAACTTACACCTTAAGAAACTCCAATAATTCAATAAATAACCAAAATGAACCAACTAATCAAACAATGCAATAAACTAAAATAAAATAAAGCCCTAAAAACCGTTTAAAAATAAAATGCGGAAACCCAACGATAAAACCGCCCAAAACACCCAATCCAGCTAGGCGTCCATCTACTCGGAAAGTTCACCTAAAAGGAAGGAAATAAGGAGGAGTGAGTAACAGAGGAGTCATTCAGTGAGGTATGGGATGCTAAAACGCAGGTCCACGGACTCGGTCCTAACACTCCGAATATAGACTAGTCTAACAAGCACAATCACGACACCTAAAGTGCCCAATTAGAAAAGGTCCTAAGCAACTTAAGTAAACACCAATATCAGCAAGCCTTTGTGGTGGTCTTTGGATCTCTTAGCCTTCCCCAACTGAATCTTATTTGAATCCTTTTATTATTCTTAATATTGAAAATCGGATGTGTTCACATCGTCAAAAATCAATATGTAAGACTCCTCGCTTCCACTCGAGACAACGTATCAGCAACTCTAACTTACACCTTAAGAAACTCCAATAATTCAATAAATAACCAAAATGAACCAACTAATCAAACAATGCAATAAACTAAAATAAAATAAAGCCCTAAAAACCGTTTAAAAATAAAATGCGGAAACCCAACGATAAAACCGCCCAAAACACCTAATCCAGCTAGGCGTCCATCTACTCGGAAAGTTCACCTAAAAGGAAGGAAATAAGGAGGAGTGAGTAACAGAGGAGTCATTCAGTGAGGTATGGGATGCTAAAACGCAGGTCCACAGACTCGGTCCTAACACTCCGAATATAGACTAGTCTAACAAGCACAATCACGACACCTAAAGTGCCCAATTAGAAAAGGTCCTAAGCAACTTAAGTAAACACCAATACCCCCCCCCCCCCCCCCCGAAGAGGCTTTTCGATCTCTGAAGACACAAGCAATACCCACGACTGCACTTGTGGCTCAAATACCAAAATCCTCACTAACTCCCTATACGCTTGCGGCCTCACACAATACACAATGCAGCTCAAATGCAGAAGTTTGTATCCGCACGCTCGCGGCCTCCTACTCATCACACTACGACTAACTACATATATATATATATATTTATAAGCATCAAACAATTTAACAATTTAGCCGGCAACGCATACAAATGGGTTGAACAATCTATAATCATATCTCCAATTTAACAAACAACTTAGATAAACTTAGCAAACAAACATATGGCATTATATACTATACTAGATATATTAGAAGGTTAAAGACAGGAACCAAAGAGTTGTGAAATAGCCCTCACCTTAGAAAAGGGTAATATTGTAATTTGGAGACTCCTGGTGCTAAAATGGGATCCAAATTTGGAGAAAAGTCGAGTGAGATAGGCTTTCGTTTGACTTATATCAGATAAGGGATGAGCTAGTTAAAGTCAATTGAAAAAGTCAATTAAAAAGTCAACAGTCAAAGTCAATGGTCAACCTAATAAAAGTAAACCGGTCAATCCAAACCCAGACCCGATCCATTAACCAACCCAGTCCAAACCAACACCACTGGATCTAAACCCGGGCCAATTGATTTAAACCAGTACAAACCAGTTACAATTGATGTTAACCAACTAAACGAGATTTAACCAATTTAAACCGGTCAAACCAGACAACCAAACGGTCACCCGAGTTGACTCGAATGGCCGGCGGTGGATGGTGGAGGACAGCGGTTGCTGATCAGTGGCGGCGGTGGCGCGTATGAATCTTCTCAGGGAGCGTGTGGGCATAACGGTTTAGACGTCCAGATTTGTCTCATCGAGTTGAATCCGGTGGTGGTTTATAAGGGAAGGGGTAGGGTTTACAGAAAATAGATGGGCTTTGCTGGGTTGAAATAAAAAAAACAAAAATGGGTCGTTACATAATATTTTGATGTTCATTCTCAGGTATACTTTTAAATTTCTCTCTCCAGCTTTGTTGTTATGACT
Organism: Orychophragmus violaceus; assembly: GCA_030180135.1. Taxonomy (NCBI): domain Eukaryota; kingdom Viridiplantae; phylum Streptophyta; class Magnoliopsida; order Brassicales; family Brassicaceae; genus Orychophragmus; species Orychophragmus violaceus. The sequence continues at coordinate 60,779,607 of CM058239.1, forward strand.
GAAATTTGATCTAAGTACCCATATTTTCAATACTTGCAGTTTTTGATAATCAATTGATCCTCTTCTGCCACTTTGACAACCTCATGTAACTCTTTTTGAACCCCAATTTTTTTCTTCATTTTGGTCTGATCTTGTGAAATCTTTACTCTGATTTACTATGTCCTTTGTGTTGTCTTAATAACTTTAGTATCCCTCTTGACCATGAGTTATTTTACACACCTCGTCTCTTCCAAGTTCTTAGACATATGATCTTTTTACGGTTTCTCAACTCATCTTGGAAACATGCTCAATTACTTCAACATTTGAATTTCTTCAATATGTAGTATCATTTAGATTCACTTATGATTGCGGTTAATTGCAAACACATCTTAATGCTATATTTTGTTTTGTAATATGTTTGTGAAATGACACACATATGTGTCACCTAGAGCTTCTATCTTATGGTTATTTGATGTTCAATAACTCGCATCACAACTGAAACTTTTAACAAATACCGTCTTAGTTAGGAAATCAACTAAGTTCTTAGAAGTATGAATCTTGCTTAGGGTAACATTTCCTTGCATGATCATGCCTTTGGTAAAATGGAATTATGTATCCATATGCTTAGTTTTTTCATGATGAACAAAATTGTTTGATAGGGCAATATCACTTTTTGAATCACAATATAACTGAATTATGTTTTTTATATAACCCAATTGTGTGCAAATGCCCTTTAACCTAATGGTCTCTTTTACTGCAGTAGTAAGAGTCATGCACCCTGCCTTTATAGTTGAAAGGGCCACAACTAATTGAAGACAAGATTTTCAAAAAACTGTATTTCCTCAAACCTTGACAACAATTCTAGAAACTGATCTTTTTATCCAAACATGTAGCATAGTACGAATCTGAATAACCTTCAATTTTGAACTATGAACTCTTCTTGAACTTTAGGTTCTGATTATAGGAATCAACTAGATACTTCAAAACCCATTTCATTGCTTCAAAGTGTTCACAGCTTGGGTTAGTCATAAATCTACTCACAAGTCCAACTACATAGCCTAAATCCGGCCTAGAAAAGCTAATAACACACATCAAAATTCCAATAACACTTGCATAGGAGATATTCTTCATGTGTTCGAAATCTTATACTCTTTATTTCTTGGATAAGCTTCTCAGATTGAAGTGAGTTGTGGTTTGAGTAGCCATTGCTCTTTGTTTATACATCCCAAAGGTTTTCAAAACCTTTTCCAAATACTTTTATTGAGAAAGTATTTGTATCACTTTCCACTATCTCGGGTTATGTCCATTCTCAAACTTCTCGAAGCCTTTCTCAAATCTTTCATCTCGAATTCATTGTTCAAGCCATCCTTTAGCATCTTGATTACTTTCGAATTTCCTGATGTTATAAGTGTGTCATCTACGTAAAGTATATATCTATATGAACATCCTTCATGTAGACACATGAACCAAAACTACACATCACAAACTCTTGACTCTTCATGAAACTGTCAAATATCAAATTTTATTGCCTTGGAGAATGTTTTAGTTCATAAAGTTATTTCTTGAGTAAACACACTTTGTTCTCATCTCCCCTTTAAATAAATCCTTATGGTTATACCATCAATATTCTCTCTTCTAACTTTCCATGTAAGAATGCAGTTTTAACATCCATTTGTTCTAGTTCAAAATTTTCATTCACAACAATTGATAGCATAATTTTGATTGACACATGCTTGACTACATGTGAGAATATCTCATTGTAATCAATCCTTATTTTTGAGAGAATCCCTTAGCTACTAGTCTAGCCTTGTAACACTGTTTTTCTACTCCTGGAATCCTGAGTTTCAGTTGAAGATCCATTTGCATCATACCAACTTCTGCTTGTTTCATCGATCAATCATAACTCAAGTTCCATTCTTTTCTAGTGATGAAATTTTTTCATTGACTGCATTATCCCAGAATTTTATTTTCTTGCTTTTTATAGCTTCTTTATATGACTTAGGCGCTTTAACCTCAAGCTCCTTTGCGATCGATAAGGCATATGCAACTAGATTTGCATCTTCATACCTTTAAGGAGGTTTGACATTCCTTCTTCCGCTCTTGTCTCTTGCAAGAATGTATTGATCTAATGAAGGTTTTTATTCAGGGTTATCATCATCTTATTTCGATTCTATGACTTCATTATCAGAATCTACCATTTCATTGTTATCCAATTCATCCAAGTACTTTTATCTCGTCACGACTCCTCTTTGATTTGTTGTCTCTTCAAAACAATTCGCGTATGGTCTTTGAATCATATAAATTTTAAAATTTAATTTCTTACTTTGACTCTTCCTTATTCTCTTAAACATCACCATTGTTTCATGAGTTGTTAAGGGTATCTTTGTACACTTCTTCTTCATGAAACACAACATGACTACTGAATGTATATCTCTTAAAGACTCCTTTGATTGCTCTAGGACTAGTCTTTTCTTGTATGGTATGGACAACACATAAATCTTTTCAAATGTGATAGATCCGGTTTTTGACTTATCCACACTTGCTCAGGATCTAGAACTCGATGGTTGAGTCATGTGTTCTGTTGATTAAATATACAATAATGGAAGTAGCTTCAACCCAAAATTCATGTCTCAAACCAATTTCAGCCAGCATGCTTATGACTTTATCTATGATAGTTTTGTTTATTATTTCAAATACTTTATTCTATTGGGGTGTATAGATAAAAGTCTGATGCCTTTTAATTCCTGATTCTTTACACAAGTTGCCAAATTGTGTATTGTAGAACTCCATTCGATTGTTTGTTCTAAGGCACTTTATTTTCTTCTTTGTTTGATTCTTAACCGCGAGCTTCCATTCTTTAAATTTATCAAATGCATCATTCTTTTTCTTGAACAAATAGACCCACACCTTCTTTGAATAATCATCGATAAACTCATGAAGTATTTGCATCCTATTTGCATCCACGTAAACTCTCTGGAGCGGAAGGAAACCCCCAGAGATCCAAGTGTATGTATTCCAAGGTGCCTTTGGTAGTATGATTTGTCGTGGGAAAGCTATGTTTATCATATTTTCCTAGAACGTAACCTTCGAAAAACTCCAATTTGTCTACTTCCCTTTTCAACAAATAACACTCTTTGACAACAATATTCATGTTTCTTAGGATTGTATGTCCCAGCCGTGAGTGCCACATATTTGTCAGTTTTGCTCAGTCTTTGAGATGTTTGCCTTATCACTTGTTATTGTGCCCTGAAGATAGTACAAGCCCTCCTGATACTTTCCTAAGATTATTTTCTTTCCCTCCTTATAGAAAGTTATCTTAAAATCTCCTCCCTCGTATAACATCCTGAATCCAATACTCATTCGCCTTTTGTGTCTTGAATACTTGCTGATAATACACATTTGCAGATTCGTTTGTCGTCTTGTTGTTTCTTTGAGGACACTCATTTCCAGTGATCATTGTTCCCACATATTAAGCATTCACTCTTGTTATTTCTGTTGAATCTGGGTATATAATTAGATCTATAATCTCTTGATTTAGATATTCCTTTCTCATAGTTCTTGTTTCCCCTTTTGAACCGATCTTCTGACCTACCTCTTGAACCATATAGTCTTTCAAATAGGGATTTTGATATTCCCAAAAGACCCTTCTTCGAGTAGGATGAGATTGTGACCTCATGAACCGTGAGCGTCTCCTTCCATGTATATTACTTCAATGTGTGTAAAAGTGGTTCGTAAGGAGATGGCAAACTCATGAGAAGCTGAATGGCATGGTCCTCATCGTTGACATTTTATTGAGACTAGCAAGATCTGCAACTAACTTAAGAAGACCGTCAAGATTTTGTTCAATATCTTTCCTTTTGTCCATCTTGTAAATTGCGAATGCTGATTTATATAGATCCTATTTAGTAATGACTATTTGGTAATATCTTTCCAAAGATTTCCACATACCATAGGTTGTGGATTCATGCACACCTTTCTCAGAATCATGTTAGTGAGACAAGTCTCGAGTATGTTTTTTACCCTAGTATATATTGCTACTTAATTTGTGTGGATCAATTTCTAGATCAACAACTTATTCTAGATTTTTTGGTTATTTAAGTAATGTGGTGCCATCATATAGAACCGATGCTAGACCTTATATCTCCAACTGACCAACAACTTGTATTTTCACATCCCAAAGTCTCCTTTACCATCAAACTTGTTTGTCTCAAACCTTCTTTGAGTTAGCTCCATCTTTTGATAGTTTTATTTCTATGTGTAAAAATGTATTATGATTTATTTCTTATTCTTCCTACTTTGATCACTTGATATAATTCCTATTCTTTTAATTTTTAGCATGGATTGATGTTATGATACCACTTGTTGACATATTTCGGAATCGACGATTGTATTGATCGTATGTTAAAGTGTTTCTAGGACAAGGAATTCTCGGAAATAAGAAACAACAATGAAACACTCTCAAGATTGCTAAGATAATCTCTAAAGCTCTTCATTCTCTTCATGATTCTCGCTTTGTATTTTGTGGCTCACCCTTATTTCGATTGGACTTGTTACTTTTTTATACATGAACATCTATTCGTATTCCTAATAGATTTAGGATTTTGATTTCCATTTGCTTGATGGATTTTCCTTTTCTTGCAAAGTTTAGGAGTTTAAGTTTTCACTTGGCTTGATGGAATTTGATTATAATATTTGTTTTGCTGATTATAATCTCTGTTTTGCATTTGATTATCCTGGTGTTATAAACTATGTTTTCAAAATGCAAAGAACTTATGCGTACATAGTATGGGCTATGAATGCAAGTGACTAAGAAGCGTCAAGAGTAAAAGAAGTTGAAGCACTCGCAAACTAGAATGATCGCAAAACACTATTTGGAGATGATATACAAAGAACTACTAGCAAATGTGAAGGTATTACTAATGATAGCTTATGGAAGTTTTTGTTCATATTATATCTTTAAAGGAAGTTCTGGAACCATTTGGGTGCATAATCTCCTTAATCTGGACCAGCCTCCGATAAATACATCATTCTCAAACAAGGTTCAAAGTAAGGTGTGATGCTAAGATTTTCCACACTTGTATCTGTTGGAATTCATACCGGCTTATAAACAATTTTATAAACCAGCCTATGAATTTACTAGCCAAGATCTCTTGCAAATACTGATATAAATCTGGATCTAAGGGTTTAAATATACCTGAATATTCTTCAGCGGGATAACGAACAAAACGATTGAGGTTACTTAGCACTCCAAGTGTTGTGCCTCTACCGGTATCCACACGTACACAAACTGGATCGAAACGGGATGCTAGTTCCGTCGAGATCAAATCTCAGAACTTTGACAAACTATTTGTGTCTCTTCAGTTTTAGGGTTTTAGAATAATTGTGTGGCTTCCTCAAAAGGAATTATTGGGGTATGTTTAGTAGCATCATTATATCCTCTTTATATAATAATGTGATCGAAACCCTAAAAAATATGTGGGCCAAGCCCAGTATAAGAATAACAATTATTCTCATCTTCATACGTGCATGTGTTATCTTATAACACATATTATATTATTTATTAACATCACATGTACATAAATATATGTATTATTCTTAAAACCCAAAATAACATTGATCCAATTTGCTTAACTGTCTGACCCTGTAGGTTCATATAATATTAGTAATGAATTCTCAATTCATAGATTATAAGCGGTTTCTCGCAAAACATTATAACCACCTAATATTATATGATCATCGAACCTCGACTAACTTGAGTAAGTACAAATTGATTTCAGGACATTCCCAACAATCTCCGACTTGTACTGGAATCATCTATTCCCATAATCCCTTTGTCTCTATATCTCGATCTCAGCATAAGGCAAGAAACGGTGTCATCCTTATTAAGCTAGATCACGTTTATCGAACTCTGATTTATACTGATCAAACAAACGACTGACATTCACCTTGTTTGAGCACGGCCATCATTTCTCAGTATCAAATATTCGATAGGCCCTAAGATATTTATCTCCTATTATATGGGAGGGACAAATTCCATCTTGTTCCATCCCTGTTCCTTACAAAATTCATAGCACACCCAATCAATGTCTTTATAATCACTAGTTACAGCTGACGTTTGACAAGGTCCAAGTGAACTAATCCATAAGTAAAACATCATGACGAACTCAGGTCAAATGACTATACACTTTAGTCATGATAAGAAACTCTTATGACACTCATATAACAATCTTGTAGAGTTCTCATAGCGGGTCAGTCCGACCCTGTGTTCCCCAACACATGTCTATGTGATTGACTTTAATACAACATATTAAATGACTCCATGAAACTTAGTCATCAGCCACCTCACATACTAGTCATCTTCAGTTATTAACGTCCCATTTTAATAACCTTGACTAGGGACCACAATAATTTATGTCATCTTTCACTTATAGGGTTTCATGATCAAGTCACGCACTTGATGACCTATAAAATGATATAAATTTTTTTGGGACTTTATTTGTTATCCAATAACCAAATAAATCTTTTAATAATATTGACTAGGGACCACAATAATTTATGTCATCTTTCACTTATAGGGTTTCATGATCAAGTCACGCACTTGATGACCTATAAAATGATATAAATTTTTTGGGACTTTATTTGTTATCCAATAACAAATAAATCGGAAACAAATTTCATTAATTTGAAAACATAACCAAATGTATGTAGTCATGAACATCATATCATGAAATGGAAAATCTTCCCACTAGAATCAAGACCACATCTTAAGAAACTTAATGCCTACAACAACAATATGACTCTCATGCTTAGACCGTGGAAGAGGCTTCGTCAATGGATCGGCAACATTTGCATTCGTTGAGACTCTGCTAATTTTCACATCTCCTCAATCAACAATCTCACGAATGAGATAATATCTCCTCTGGATGTGTTTGGATTTCTGGTGGGATCTAGGTTCTTTCGCTTGTGCGATAGCTCCATTGTTGTCACAATAGAGATCCATTGGGCTAGAAATTCTAGGAACCACACCTAATTCAATAATGAACTTCCGAATCCAAACAACTTCCTTTGCTGCTTCTGAAGCAGCAATATATTCAGCTTCGGTTGTAGACTCTGCTACGGTGCTCTGCTTGGAACTCTTCCAACTTACATCTCCTCCATTAAGACAAAAGATAAAACCAGATTGTGGTCGGTAATCATCTTTGTCTGTCTGGAAACTTGCATCCGTGTAACCACTCACAACAAGCCCTTCATTTCCTCCATAGACCAAGAACTTATCCTTAGTATTTCTCAAATATTTAAGGATGTTCTTGACTACTGTCCAGTGACTCTCACCTGGATCAGATTGGTATCTACTTGTCATGCTCAAAGCACATGCAACGTCTGGACGAGTACAAATCATAGCATACATGGTAGATCCTATAGCAGAAGCATATGGGATTCTACTCATCTGTTCTCACTCATCATGTGTCGAAGGACACTGAGTCTTGCTGAGAGTTATGCCATGAGACATTGGCAGAAAACCTTTCTTGGAATCATGCATTTGGAATCTGTGTAAGACCTTATCTATATAAGTGTCTTGACATAATCCAATAATCTTGTTTAATCTATCTCTGTAGATTATTATTCCAAGAATATATGTGGCTTCTCCCATGTCTTTCATTGAGAAGAAACTTCCTAGCCAATTCTTTACAGAATTAAGCATATGAATGTCATTTCCAATAAGAAGTATGTCATCCACATACAATACTAAGAAAACAACTGCACTCCCACTAGTCTTCTTTTAAACGCAAGGTTCTTATTCGCTTCTAGTGAAATCAAACTCTTTGATTGCCTCATTAAAAAGAAGATTCCAACTCCGAGATGCTTTCTTCAAACCATAAATGGATCATTGAAGCTTGCATACCTTCCTAGCACTTCCAGGGACTGTGAAACCCTCAGGTTGTGTCATGTACACATCCTCTTCAAGATTTCCATTAAGGAAAGCTGTTTTCACATTCATTTGCCATATCTCATAATCATATAAGCGGCAATTGCTGGGAGAATACGAATGGAATTAAGCATTGCGACTGGGGAATAGGTTTCATCATAGTCTATACCATGAATTTGCATGTAACCTTTTTCACCAATCTAGCTTTGAATATCTGTATATTCCCATCCACGTCTGTTTTCTTCTTGAAAACCCATTTACACTCAATGGTTTTGACACCATCAGTTAAATCAACCAAAGTCCATACTTTGTTTACTGACATGGATTCCATTTCGGATTTTGCGGCTTCTAGCCACTTTTCGGAGTCAGGATCCATCATTGCTTCCTCAAAGAATGTAGGCTCATCAGTCTCTATTATCAATAGTTCATGGTGACCAGTCACCAAAAACCCATATCTAACAGGTTTGTAACGTGTCCTTTCGGACCTACATTCCTCAGGTTCCACAGGTGTAGATCCTACGACTCTTCGTAAATCTAATTGACCTTCTTCATAAGAAGCTGTAACAATCTCCTGTGTTTCTCGAACTTCTTCGAGATGTACTTTACTCCCACTGTTTTTCTTGGAAAGATATTCTCTTTCTAGAAAAGCACCATTACGAGCAACAAACACTTTGTTCTCAGTTGGGTTGTAAAAGTAATAACCTTTGGTTTCTTTGGGATAACCAACGAAGTAGCATTTATCAGATTTAGGTCCGAGCTTATCGGCAAACATACGTTTAACATAAGCATCACAACCCCAAATTTTCAGGAAAAATAATTTCGGAACTCTTCCAGTCCATATCTCATATGGCGTCTTCTCGACAGATTTTGATGGACATCTGTTTAGCGTAAACGCAGACGTTTCTAGGGCGTATCCCCAAAAGGATAATGGAAGCTCTGCATGACTCATCATTGATCGAACCATATCTAATAAAGTTCGATTTCTCCTTTCGGAAACACCATTCAACTGTGGCATTTCTGGAGGAGTGAGTTGTGAAACGATTCCACATCTCTCAGATGATCATCGAAAGTTTGACTCAAATATGCACCACCTCGATCTGATCGAAGAGCTTTGATTGTCTTGCTAAGCTGGTTTTGTACTTCATTCTGAAATTCTGTGAACTTTTCAAAAGATTCAGACTTATGTTTCATTAGATAAACATAACCATATCTACTGAAGTCGTCAGTAAATGTGATGAAGTACTGGTAGTTTCCTCTAGCATTTATGCTCATCAATCCACATACATCAGTATGTATAAGTTCCAACAAGTCCTTAGCTCTTTCACTGTGTCAAGTAAACGGAGCCTTAGTCATTTTTTCCAACAAACAAGATTCACATTTCTCATATGATTCATAATCAAATGAGCTCAAAAGTCCATCACTTGAAGCTTTTGAATGCGCTTCTCATTTATGTGGCCCAAACGACAATGCCAAAGGAAAGTTTGATTCGTGTAATTTGACTTAAATCTCTTGGTACTAATGTTATAGATAGGCACGCTTTAGTTTAGAACATAAAGTCCATTCTCTAATGGACCGCTACCATAAATATATCACTGTAATCAAATGAACAACATTTTTTCTTTATTGAAAACTGATATCCTTCCATATCCAAACAAGGAATAGAAATAATATTTCTGCTTATAGCAGATACATAGTAGCAATTTTTAAGTTCTAAAACCATGCCAAAAGGCAAAGACAAATGAAATGTTCCTACGGCTAATGCAGCAACTCTTGCTCCATTTCCAACGCGTAGGTCCACTTGTCCTTTCTCCAAAATTCTACTGTTTCTTAGGCCCTGCATATTTGTACAAATATGAGCACCACAACCGGTATCCAATACCCAAGAAGTAGAACCAAAAGTAGTAACATTTACTTCTATAACATAAATACCTGAAGATGAAGTTTCAAAAGACTTCTTCTTCTTCTTTTTCAGATCTTCCAGGAATTTATTGCATTTTCTTTTCCAATGCCCATAACCATTACAATAACGGCACTTATCATCTTTAGAAGGACCAGGTATAAACTTAGGGGCATGGTTAGACTCGCTTGGATTCACAATTGAGCTCATCTTGCCATCTCCTTTGTTCTTACCAAGTATCTTAAACTTTTTACCCTTCTATACCATGAGGACATTTGGGGTGTCCTTCTTGATGTTAGGTTCAGCAGTTTTGAGCATCCCATGCAATTCAGTCAAAGTCTTTGTCAAGTTGTTCATGTTGTAGTTCATAACAAACTGATCATAGCTTGACGGCAATGACTGCAAGATGAGATCAGTGGCCAACTTTTGGCTGATAGGACAATCCAGTTTTGCCAGGTTATCAATGTAACCCATCATCTTAATGACATGTGGGCTAACGGGATCATCTTTCGGTAGCTTGCATTCAATGAGAGTCTTAACCGTCTGGAATCTCTTAGTTCGTGCTTGCTCCTGAAACATTCCTTTCAGGCTAGTCATCATGTCAATTGGTGAATCCACATTCTCATATTGCCTTTGCAAGTCTGAGTTCATGGTAGCCAACATAAGACAACACACATCGACCCTATCATTGACATGCTTGTCATAAGCATTTCTCTCTGGATGCTGAGCATTGGTCTTAGGTTTTTCAGGAAGAACCTTTTCAAGGACATAATCTTTTTTCTCCTGTTTGAGAACAATTCTCAAGTTTCGATACCATTCGAGGAAATTCCATCAATTAAGTTTATCCTTCTCAAGGACAGATCTCAATGAAAACTAGTTGTGAGGAGTTGACATTGTTGAAGATAAGGAATAACAAATATTAATATGATGTTCTGAATAAGAGTAATCTCAACCATTAAGAAAACTCACATTATATTCAAATAATAATTTCCTCAAATTGAATATAATGATCCAAGATCCATATTTCACTAGAATCCGAGTGAGCTTTGGCTCAACCCCCGAATGTCTAGCTATTTAGGTAAACAACACCTTGTTAATTATATCAAATATAATTCTTGGTTGTTAGATGACATCTTATGTCTTATCCAACATATGCCTCTAAGCCCAAAACCGTTTTGATAGCTTAGTCAAGTAAACCAATCTTGTTTCACACGGTGACCATTACCATCTACATCACTTATGTAATTGCGGACATCTTGCTTTGGCAAGCCCATCACACAATGAAACAAGCCTTGATAGTTGATAAGATTTGAGAGGCATCAAATACTTGATATTGATTGAGGAGTTGTTTACATATTAAGGCACTTCTGAAGACTATATTACACTAAAAGGCACTTTGTTACTCTAGCACACTTTTGCCACTGTAGCATTTTTTTTTAATCCCATCTTGCCCTTAGTTTTGTTTGGTTAAGAAACTTTAATTTATGTGGTCTAAATTATTTTAGTTGACGATAGAGGAAAAACGGGTTTATGAAAATGGGGAAAAGTAGAGTACTTTTTGTTTCGGTAGTCGAGTAGGAGAGAGGGTGAAAACTATTAAAAAAAGAGAGAAAAATGTTTTTTGTTAATCTTGGTCGTTCATCAATTAAAAAAAAAATTAATTGTGTGGTTGAGATTATTTTGTGAATCAAATCTCATAAAAAAGCTAAAGATATGTGAGTTGTTAGATTAAAAATTAAAACCCATGGTGTTTGCTAGGAGGACATGTGTCACGGTTGATATATGGAAAACATAAGTAGCCTTTGAATGTTACGTAAGTGAATAGGAGACAACAGTTTTTTCCTCATGTAAGTCTGTGGTTGTCCATAATTACGTATCCACCATACAATGTCCATAATTATGTTCAAGTAAATGTATCTATAAGCAACCATTTAAACGTGTACGAAGACAGTTGTCCAATTTTAAATTGTCCACATAAATCTGAACACATCAGGTTGTAAACACACATTGAATCATATCGACAAATTATGGAAGTCACAATGTACAATGAAACAAACAAAGAATAGTGTATAGTCAAAATATATCTGCAAAATATACATGAAAATGTATATTAAAAATAATCAGAAACATAAATAAGCACACACTAATATACATTTTTATCAAAAAAAGATGTCCACCTACAAAAGTCCACATAAGTGGAAAACAAAGAGTCAAAAATCAAAAATCAATTTATATATAACCGTGTCCACATGATTTCCCCAAACTAATGCGATTGTGTATAGCAATTCACATGATTTCCCCAAACTCTTTGAGACCGAATCAGAGGAGATGTCCACCAAAAGTTGTCCAGGTGATTGTCTATACGAAGAAACATGAGAAATATGAGGAATTTACATACATCGTATCCACAGATCAATGTACATGAAAACATGTCCATAAAAAACAATACAAGTAACTTATATCTATTGATGTATCTATTAATGTTCATAGATCAGTGTACACAGAAATGAGGCACATGCATGTAAACTTATGTGTCACTAAGGGCTTTGTCCACATATACAGTGAGGACACTAACTACTAATATCTACTAACTACAAGTATTTGAGAACTTTAACTAAGTTGTAAATGGTGTACACAAATCATTGTCCACTAGAACATGTAAAATGATAGTGCTTAATAAGCATAAAGCATATCTATGGACAATTTGATGTCCACCGGTCACTGTCCATAATCAATGTAGAATCGAGACAAATCAGTGTCAACAAATTCTTGTCCATAGATCTAACAACATGTATGTATATCGATTAAATCAAGTAGTGTCCACATAACTATGTACAGGAAAACGTACATCACAACAAGCAAATATATGTACACGAATACAAAACATGGACAAATCTGTGTAGACGAAATTTGTCCATTATATAGACTATAAATAACAAGCAAACATTTGTTTACAAGCTGCAAGGACTCGAACTAAACTGTATAAACTCGATCTAGCAAGCAACTAAGTCATGTCTGACAAAAAATTTTTTAACCCCAAGTGGGATTGTAACTATAAATTAGCAAAATGTTGTAGATCGACATTAATGACATTGAAATTGCGGATTTTACTTACCAAACATGTTTGAAAGCGTGGATCTGGCGAAATTAGATATGTAGGGTTTTTAATTTTGACAGTAGAAAAGAGGAAATAGAAAAGGAGTAATTTCGATTAGGGTTTCTACGAAAATAAATTAAAAGAGTAAGTCTAGCTAACTTTAAAAGAAATATAGAAGCAAAAATTGAAGAATGGTCATGACAGAGCCGAAGTGAAAAGATGCCAGGGAAAAAGATGGAGAAGAAAGATGATAAAAGAAGGATATGGGAAAGAGAGTAAGAGATTAGGAGATTAAGAAGAAAAAAATAAAATAAATGCAAATGAAAATTAGGGGTATAAGAGACAATACACAAGATCAAAGTACTCTAGTGTTGGAAAGTGCCTTAATATGAAATTAAGTAGTGAGAAAGTGCCCATGAGTGTAAATAACTCTTGATTGAGGAATAAATTTTATTCCAATTTTAATTTATATTTAAAATTTTTATATCTTATATATATGATTAAATATAAATAATACATATCTTATATACATTTAGTTGGATTACAAATAATTTAATCTTATTAAATTATTAATTATCTTCATTTAATTCATAAGCATTAATCACATTAATCTTTGAATCAAATAAAAAAACGTAAATTTTCAATCTTCAAAAGATTCTTGATATAGTCAAATAACCATTTGATGTGATCTCATCACAAATATCATTTAATAGTCATATGAAATAATTATTTACTACCATAACGTGCTTAGACTTTCTAGCCAAGTAAACATTCACAATATATCAAATATATTTAATATGCATAGAAAATTATGTAAATGACAAAAGTTCTTATTTTATTATTATTATCAATCACGTACATCGAAACACTTTTCAGCCATGTAAATGAAATTCTATATAACAACTAATTAAACTAAATCATAATTTAAGAATATCAAAGTTGCCATGTCAAACGTGTGTTGTAAATCAATATTCACAAATCTGGATATTTTAATGAAATCAAAATATTTTGCAGAACACGTTTCACAAGAAATTCAGATTCACAATCAGTATTAAACAAGTAAACTCTGATACCACTGTTGAAATTCATACCGGTTTATACACAATTTTATAAATCAGCCTATGAATTTACTAGCCAAGATCTCTTGCAAATACTGATATAAATCTGGATCTAAGGGTTTGAATATACCTGGATATTCTGCAGCGGAATAACGAACAAGACGATTGAGGTTACTTAGCACTCCAAGTGTTGTGCCTCTACCGGTATCCACACGTACACAAACTGGATCAAAACGGGATGCTAGTGCCGTCGAGATCAAATCTCAGAACTTTGACAAACTATTTATCTCTTTAGTTCTAGGGTTTTAGAATAATTGTGTGGCTTCCTCAAAAGGAATTATTGGGGTATGTATAGTCGCATCATTATATCCTCCTTATATAATGATGTGATCGAAACCCTAACAAATATGTGGGCCAAGTCCAATATAAGAATAACAATTATTCTCATCTTCATACGTGCATGTGTTATCTTATAACACATATTATATTATTTATTAACATCACATGTACATAAATAATATATGTATTATTCTTAAAACCCAAAATAACATTGATCCAATTTGCTTAAGTGTGTGACCTTGTAGGTTCATATAATATTAGTAATGAATTCTCAATTCTTAGATTATAAGCGGTTTCTAGCAAAACATTATAACCACCTAATATTATATGATCATCGAACCTCGACTAACTTGAGTAAGTACAAATTGATTTCAGGACATTCCCAATAGTATCAATGTTTTATTTTGAAAAAGTGGTTTTGCTTTTTATACTCCTTATATACTGTCACAACCCAAAAACCAGCCCAAGAATATTTATTCTTTAATTAATTATAATTTTAAGACCAAGCCCATTCATTTAGTCCTATGGTATTCCTTTCCTTTCTCTTTAAATAGAGATTGACACCAAAGAGAGGAGGCAAAAGAGATTTGGAGGCGAAGCCCTGCCCGTCTGTCACCGGAATCTACCAGCCACTGCCCATCTCCGTCCTCCGTCGATCCAGGTCTCCTCAATTCTTCTCCCGAGTAAGGTGAAACCCTAGCCTCCCTCTCTTTTCCTCTTGTTCTCATCCTCCTTCTGTCACCGTGATCCACCGTGGTAACAGATCGGAAATCTAATCTCGCTTCTTCCTCCTTCCACCCTCTTGAGTGCAGATCTAAGATCGAGTGCTCTTCCATTTATTCTGGCCATCAACTTGTCGGACAATTTCCAGGAGAATCGTGAGGAGTCATAGAACGGGTAATATTTCATTGTAAATATCTCAGTCTCCTCTTTCCATAGAGATAAGAATCGCCAAAATCCGGGGTACCAGGAAAACGCTATGAACCTTTTTTCTAAAACGTATATGTCCATGACAGATCAATGAATAGTCTAGCTAGTTCTTCCTATGGGCAAACAAATTCCACCTGACCCGAATCTTTGCAGGGACTTCCTAAACACATAGGTTTAGATCTCGGTTGAAGGTAAACCGATATAGAGCTCTAGAGCATGGGGAGATGTTTACTCCTTTCCGTGGATTCGATCGCAGTCTGATTCCGATTCATCATCAAACTATGATAAGGTAAGACGGTCCGCTACGATTTACTTCCCGTGTACTGTTATGCGTCGTAATATTTGGATTATATTAATCCTAGACTTTTTTCTTGTTGCGTGTTATACGATTATGCTAATATAGGTTAACATATATATAAAGAACCGTATATGATATATGTACTTATAAAACTTAATTATCACTATGCTTATTTTATAAGAAACCAGAATTCAGAAATAAAGTTAGGTTATTAGAAGAATGACATCTGATGTATGATTGGTTATTGATAGAGAACAGAAGTGAATTGTTAACGGATAACCAGAACTTGTTGTTGATATTGTGTGATTGTGATGAAGGTTGTGTGAGAACATAAATGACATGCTTAAACAGTGTTAGGTTGTGAATCGGACTTTGTGTGGTGATTGGTTGTTGAGGTGAGTTTGTGATAGTGAGTGGGTGCGTAGGAAATGAGAGTCCCTCTATGCACATTGTTTTTCAAGACATGTGGGCCAAAGTCAAAGGCGGTGATGTGTCCTTCTTCAGGGGTGTGACAAACCCTTGTGAAGAAGCTGGTAAAGGCAGCATGATAACCACGAGATGTCCGATCATGGGTATTGTAACGCCCCTTTCCCGTTATCCGCTGACCGTCGAGCTGACCGGTCAACAATCAAACAAGAACATGACCGATCGAATCTGAGCAAGTCAAACCAGAAAAGTTCGTCACAATACGAAGCCAGAGAGTCCGATTTGAGACAAGGGCTCGCACCAAACCATCCTTGACCCCGTTTACCTCGCTTCCACAATACAACTCTTTTCAACCTGTATTGCTTCCGCGAGTTGTGTCGGTTTGGACTAAACCAATATATCAGGGAAGCGCTTTCATTTCTAAGTAAATAAACGTTTTACAAAAAATTTACCTATTTAATTGTAATTAAAAATAAAGAAAGAATAAACAGGCGCCATGAAACCCGAACCGAAATACAACCAACGAAAACATCGAATCAAAACCTCCTGCCCACAAGCAATCCCGAACCTACACCGAGGACCTCCCGCGTCCGTCGCTGCTAAACTTGAAAACACAAAAGAGTCTAATGAGCGATCTAAGATCACCCAGCGAGTCAGCTCTCACTAACGGCTTCTAATCTAATCTATAACTAATAATCCCGCCCCAAAACCCAAAATAACAATCATAAAGAAGAAATAGTCTATCACGTGCAACCGTGACGTGATAAACCCACAACACACATGCATTCTATATCAAAAGGAAAGGCTATGGAAAATGAAGTCACTGCGGAACATGCCCTTGATTAGACTCGATCTATCTATCGTGAACAATGAACTTAACACCACTGGGCCCACTATGCAAACTCGGAAACTTCCACGGGAAAACTTAGCTACCGACCTGGTAACTAAAACTACCCACGACTCCTAGACGTAAACACAAAGTCATACGACCTAGGACGCTGTTTTCAGTCCATAGATACACAGCGACTCGGGCTACCCCACGGTAACCTAAGTTTCCATGCAGTCCGGCCCTAGGACATGACCCCGTATTCTCCGGACCACACACCTACCAGCGTCACTCAGTAGGTTAACACCATGATCA
The DNA here is from genome assembly GCA_030180135.1 of Orychophragmus violaceus. NCBI lineage: Eukaryota > Viridiplantae > Streptophyta > Magnoliopsida > Brassicales > Brassicaceae > Orychophragmus > Orychophragmus violaceus. The sequence goes on from CM058239.1 coordinate 60,796,699, forward strand.
GAATCACCACTCAAAGGCACACAATCCGATTAGGCAACTACCTGAGGATCCAATCAGGTCGGAAGTACCAGAACGCTTTCCAAACGTAGACTTTCGGGATCTAACGCACCCTAGAGTCCTAGTGTAATAAAGTAAACATGCATACTCACTGGGACTCTAACATGGAACACAAGACCGTCAAGGTCAACAGAAAGATAAACGCAATACCGATCTATCCCGCAAACCCTAATTCAACACCACCGGTCTTGCGTTTGGTCATTTGTATGTTCCCTCAGTTCAACAGGCTTCATTTTGACGGTAGGGACTGCATGTGGAGTTTCAAAGGGAAGTTTGGAAACTACTCGATCAAACTGAAGTTTATCTTGACCAGAATCTTCAAAAGGCTCATTTGGTCGGTCAAAGTCATTTCCCTCAGTGGAATTTCGTTGTTGTAGCTCATCCCTCAGTCGTTGCAAGTAATTCACCGGTTTGTGTTTAGGATCAAATGTTCGATCGACTGTTTCTTCTTGACATGTTTTGAGTTGACTTTCTTCTCCACAGATGGGTGGTGACTCCTTTGGTTCATCTCCTTGGAATGTGTCCTTGCATTCAACATGTTTTGCTCTTTGCTTCAGATATAGCTGATCTTGATGAATCTCATGTGGTGTCAATGTGACCAGATTGATCTTGCCTCCTTTGTACTTGAAAGAATATCGGTTTTTGAGACCATCATAGACTGCTCCACGCTCATTCTTCCAATGTTTTCCAAGAAGGATGTGACAAGTTTCCATTGGTTGCACATCACACAAAATATTGTCTTCATACTTTCCAATGGCTATGGAAATGATCACTTGGTGGCTCACTCTTAACTTGTAGTCTTCATCGAGCCATGGGTGCTTCTTTACTGTCAGTCCAAGTTTCTTGACCATATATTCACTTACCACATTGGTCATGGCACTTTCATCTATTTTGAGGCTGCATATCTTTCCTTGTACACAACACCTTGTGTAGAACAGATTCTTTCTAGCTGATGATTGGTTTGGATTCAGGTCCTGCTTCATAGCTTCAAACTTCTCATCCATCAACTTTGCCATTTGTGCAGTCATTTGTGTTGTGATGGTTTCAACAAGGAAATTGTGGCTCATGTTGTTACTGGTTTCTTCTTCTTCAGACATCCTGAAACAAGTCAAACAAACTCGGCAGTAACAAGTTCTTATAGATTTTTGATGCAGAACTTAAAACAGAAACACCTAATGAACTAACAACAGATTTTCAAAACAAATGCAGAACAATAACAAAATTGCAGACAGAATAATGCAGGAACAAAATGACAAATACTAAGATGGTTAAAATGCAAGTTCTAAAATGAACAGAAACACAAGATGATGATTTATAAATGACCAGAAACAAATCAACAACAACAACAACTTCAAACAGTGATGAACAAATCAGATCAGAAGATGAAGAGTTATTTTCGTACTGGTATATGTTGATGAACAAATCAGTGACTGAAATGATGATTTTGATGATAAAATACTGCAAATGATCATGCAAAAGTGATAGACACAATGATAGACAAAACAAACACAACAAATCTGTAAATATATGATGAACACAGAAAAACAGAACATGAACAAACAAATCGAAAATGATAGATAGAAAACTCAACTTCTCAAGTGAGCTCTGATACCACTTGATGAGATCTTCCCTAGATCGATGCTTGAGATGTTGAGACTTGGATAGATTTGGCTGGAACAGCCGTGATGATGGAAGGAATAAAATGATCGAATGGTTAGATCAGAGATTTGCGGAATGAATCTCTAAACACCACAGCTTGATCTATTTCAGAATCACACCAAAAGAAATCAAGGATTTGTTGATATGAAACACCAACAGAATTTTTGTGATCCAAACTCAGAAAGGTTTTTGATAAAAAGATTGGATAAATTTGTAATGAAAGAAGTACAGGGCAATAAGTAGAGTTCAGAAGAAGGCTTTCATGAAGAGCAAGCATTAAATGACCTAGGAACTAACTAAAACACTTATTACAACTCATTTTCGAATTTTAATCTCCAAGGGAATATTCTGGACGAAAATTGAAGTTCTGGACTTGAGAAGAATCAAATAATGGGCCAAACAATGTGAAACAATTGCCTCATTAAAAACCTTTCCAAGAAAACCCATTGGGACAAAACTTGGACAAGGGAAAAAGAGTACAATTGATTCACATACCCAATTAGTGATCTCTTTGGGCCTGAATCAAAACCAGAATGGTTTGATTGAATTCTTCATGCTCCATGCTTAAGTGATTAAGCATTCCTCCAATGGCTTGATTGAACAGTTTGGCTCTTGCTCGGGTCATTGGTCCTTTTCGCATGGCTAGAACGTCCTCCTGTCCATGTACTTCCTCAGCTACAAGCTCAGCACCCTCTGGTTCAAGCTCAGCTCCATGATCCCTTACTTGCTTGCTGGTCATGATCATATCACAAGGACTACCCTGCCCAACACCGGAGTAGTCTAAAACACAGGCCTGCACACAAACACACATCATCAAAGCAACAACGCACAATCAAACTAATAAGCAAGTCTTTTAATTCATTAACATATTTTAATCTCATTTAGTCCTTTACCTTGGATTTGCGGATTGCTAACTCGTAGACGGCTCATCATTCAATAACATTTTAATTATCTTTCCTAATATCTTTTATTAAAATCCTCGATCTGTCGGTTTTGAATTAGTAAACTTACTAATTCCCCGACATCTCATTGTTATTTAAATTTATTCATTTAACCCGAATAACCCGTCTAATATCTATTAACCCACCCCGTTATCATATTCTATAAGGTTTGTTATGTCTTTTAACCGTATTTTAATTAAGTCGTAATTTCCGTATATAGATTCAATTAATATCGTTCTTAATGCAATATACGTGCATATAGATCCTAACATTCCAGTCTAATATGAATGCATCAGTCAATGTGCAAGTAAAGGATGAACAAACAATTAATAACCAAGACTATCTACCTAGCATGCATATTACAACCTAACCAATTAATCAATTAACCATTCATTAGACAAATAACCGAACTAACCAAGTTAATCAAACATGCATGCAAATCCTAGAACTACGGCTTAAGGTTCCCGATCTACATGTTTAAACTAACTACGATGCAAATAGCCGACTCACAATTATAATGTAGACGGATGGACGGAAGTGATGGTGAATCCAGAGACCGAGCAACAGAACCCCGAACCTTACCAAATTTCCCGAATACCACGAACCGAGCTAAACCAAATGAAAACCGGCCGTTGACCAACGTTGACCGGTGTTGACTTGACCGTTGACCGAAGGCTTTGACCGTTGACCAATTTGACTTCTTGAACCGGTTGACCAAATATTTGAACCAACCAAACCGACTTGAACCAATCCCCAAACCGAACCAACTCGAATCGGCTTAGACCACCCAAACTGAACCGTTGACCGATTAAACTGGTTGACTAATGTTGACCCGGTTTAATCAAGCCAACCCAATGCTCTGACTAATCCGAATCAGCTCAGAACTGATATACCATGGTTTTTAGGATTTTTAACCATGGTATATGTCTTCTTATCGAGTCTTTTAGAATCCTTTTGAGTCCTATTATCTATGTTTTCAGGTCTAGACACGTTTGGAGCGGATTTGGACATTATAGCGCATTCTGGAGCATTTTGGAGATTTAACCCGAGAGATAGAGTTCACTGTCGATATTTGATACTTGCATCGATCAACACACTTGTGGCATCGATCGATGCACATGCGGATCAGGATTTTCTCGGCGGTTTAATGAAGAATGTGGAAATTGCACTTTGGCCCAGAAGTTTCTAATAATTACAAAGAAGCCCCAGCCGTGATTAGATCATTATATTAGGGTTATTAAGCCATTATTTAGGCTACGCTTTATTTTACATTCAGAGAGTTTTAGGGGCTGCTCAGATACTCGACAGAGAGAAGTTTTCGAACCCCTGTTTCTTATTCTGTTTTATGATATTCAGTATTCTATTCATCATGTCTTTTGTTATGATTGTCATGTCTGAGTAGTTTACCTGTTAGGTTTTAGGGATTCTCATTAGGGATTTAATGGAATAATAGGTTGATCAATCTGTAGGGATTCATATATGTTAGTTCTTCATCTAAGGTTGTTCTTAATGCTTGATCTGAATTGGCCACTTAGATTATTGATGTTAGGTTGATTTCTGCAACGAAATTTGATTAATTAACTAGAAAGAACTTAGATGAGCAATTTGACTATTCGCAAATAAATTCGGCTTAGGAGAATTGTGAACGAAAGAACTTGAGATTAATGCTTGTTTAGAACTCTAGGATTCGCAACGAAAGTTGGCTTGCTAGGTTGTTAGACATAGATAATATTCGCAACGAAAGTTGGTCTGTTATAATTCTGTGATTCTAGTTCTAGAACAGTTCCTAATTAGATCCCGACTGATTGATTAGCCTATGTTCCTGATTTCCTGAGAACTCCCTTGACCTGACGCCTTCGCCTTCTGATTTACAAACCATTTACTTGCTTCCTGTTCTGATTTACTGCTTTCACTACTGTTTCACCTAGCGTAACCTGAAATTCTATAATCTATCGCAAGAGTCTAGAGTCTCTGTGGATTCGATACCCTATATACTACTAGTTCACATTTGTGCACTTGCAGTGTAGATCTAGGGATTAAAACTCTGATCGTATCAAGTTTTTGGCGCCGTTGCCGGGGACTCTTTTGAGTCTTCGATAGAATTGAACTTAGGGTTTAGATTAGGTTTTTCGTTTTTGTTTTTTGGTTACTGATTTTTCTGTTTCTTGCGTTTCAGGTACGCCTGTAATCGCTTTGCATCGATCGAAACGGTCCTGTGTGTCAATCGACATCGTTTTGCATATGCATCGATCGACGCTACTCTTGCATCGGTCGACACAAGGCGAAATCCGATTTCAAACGATCGTTGCAGTCCTGTGCATCGATCGACGGTTGACGACTACCGACAGTTTATGACTGGTCGCGACTTGAGGAGTAATACGGATAAGGAGCTCGTGAATCTTGAACTTGAGGAGCTTACTAAGCTAGAGAGAGAGAACAGAAAAGCTCAGAAGAAAGCTAAGATGGCTAACGTTAATCATGTGCGTTTGATTTTGCGACCTGATGATGAGGGAGTTCCGAGAGATGACCAGAACAACCGGTACAACGCTGCTGGGCAAAGGATTGATGCTGAGGGACGTGTGATCCTTGAACCTGAACTTGAACCTGAAGGTCAGAGGCAGCTGGTTGTTGCTGAGAGGACTCTTGCTGAGTACAATCGACCGGATGAGTTCTATGCTAACCGGTCAGCAATTGTACATCCTGGCTTTGAGAGGAATGACTTTGAGATCAAGACTGTCTACTACTCACTTCTTAGGCAGAATCCTTTCCATGGTCTCCCACACGAGCAACTGATGGATCATATTGATGACTTTGAGGACTTCATCACTGGAATGACGTATAATGGGGTGAACTATGACTATCTGTTTCTCAAGCTTTTCCCCTATTCTCTCGCTGGAGAGGCTGCAGCTTGGCTGAAACTGTAGGAATGTTTAGATGAATCCTGATTCAATTCTCTGATTCAGATTATCCTAAACATGCGGATCTAGGTTCTCTTGATTAGAAACAATTGTTGATCTCACATTTTACCTGTTTTGTGCAGCGGAAAGGGAGAACAGGTCAGAGATCAGAGAGCCACCAAGGGATGGATCCTCCAAAGGTTCACACACGCACGCAAAGGAATCTGGCTGCTAGACCACGAGGAGGGAGGCGACAGAGAGAGAGAGAGAGGCGCAGACCTTTTTTTTTAGAATTGGAGAGCTAGGTCAGGTTTTATTCATTTAAAACCTGTCTTAGTTCTCATGGGCTTTCGGGCTCATTTCTCGGTCTTATTATTTCCTAGGCGTTCACGCACTGTGTCGATCGACACACCTTGTGTATCGATCGACACACGATTGCTGAACCCTTTAATCTCTAAGTACAGTAAATGCCTAGCACTTTTACCGTACTTCTGTCAATCCGTTCCTACACATTTTCCTGTAAGCTTAGGCGTGTGACCCATATGGGATCATATAATAAAGGTAATAAGTCCAAGACTTATAGATCATGAGCGGACTCTAGCAAGCCATCATGACCCCCAGTATTATATGACTTATGTCTGATCATTGACATACTCTTACTTTCTAGAGACAGTACCGAGATTACTGGACACAATTCCAACAATCTCCCACTTGTACTGGAATCTCTGTATTCATAATCCTTTTGTCACAATATCTCGATTAGTCATAAGGCAAGATTGGTGTCATCCTTATAAAGCCTAATCTTGTTCATCGGACTCTGATTTGATACTGACAATCCAAACGACTCGGGACAGTCCGTTTGAGCATGGCCATGCATTTTCCAGTATTCAAATCTCCGATTGGCCTAGAGATATTCACTCCATTTATATTGGAGGGACAAATTCCGTCTTGTTCCATCACTGTAAACTACTCATTTCATAATGTACCCAAACAAGGTCCTTATAACTATCGCAGAACGACAGCGTTAGACAATGATCAAAGTGCATCAGTCCATGTGCAGTCACATGCATGCGAACTCAGGTCTAAGGACTATACTCTATAGTCGTAGTGAGAATCTCTTATGACACAGATATAAATATCCTGAAGAGTTCTCATAATCGGGTCTTGTCCGGTCGTATGTTCCCAACATACACCTATGTATTGACTTTGATGCCGCGCATCTATGACACACTGAGACTTTGTCATAAGTCACATACCAATCCAGTCTCTCACGGTTGTTGGTGTTCCAATTTCAACAACCTTCGACTAGGGACTGGATGATATAATCCATCTATCAAATATAGGGTCTCATGATCAAGCTAAATGACTTTGATGACTCAAGATCATGTCACTTACTTCGATGACCTATAAAATGGTTTATATCACTTTGGAACGATTATTTCATCACAGTTAAAATAATCTTGAAATAATAATTTCATTAAACATAAGAATGTTTTACAAGAACATATCAAATAACTAAATAAAAGCCCTCAAACTCCCACTCAAATTTAGATTACATTTCAATGTCTCTAATGCCTACAGCTTCAGTCAGAAACTCGAGCTTAGGCCTTGGGAGTGGCTTTGTCAACGGATCAGCGACGTTATCATCTGTCTGAACTCGGCTGATCTTGACTTCCTTTCTATTAATGATGTCACGTATCAAGTGAAATCTTCTTAGAACATGCTTGGATTTCTGGTGTGATCTTGGTTCCTTTGCCTGAGCTATAGCACCATTGTTGTCACAAAACAGTGCCAGAGGCTCAGCCGCATCTGGTATCACACCTAGTTCAATAATGAACTTTCGTATCCAAACAGCTTCCTTCGCAGCTTCTGAGGCGGCGATATATTCAGCTTCTGTAGTGGAATCAGCAACGGTGTCTTGCTTGTAGCTTCTCCAACTGATTGCACCGCCATTCAGACAAAAGATATAACCGGACTGTGACCGGAAATCATCTTGGTCTGTCTGGAAACTTGCATCCGTGAATCCACTGACTTTAAGCACATCACTTCCACCGTACACTAAGAACTTATCTTTAGTATGTCTTAGATACTTCAAGATATTCTTTACGGCAATCCAATGGTTTTCACCTGGATTTGACTGGTATCTACTCGTCATGCTCAATGCATAAGCAACATCAGGACGAGTACAGATCATGGCATACATGATAGATCCTATTGCAGATGCATAAGGAATATTCTTCATGCGCTCAAGCTCATCAGCCGTCGTAGGGCTCTGCTTCTTGCTTAGCGTTGTGCCATGTACCATTGGCGTGAAGCCCTTCTTGGAATCCTTCATGCTGAATCTTTGCAGGACTTTGTCAATATATGAATCTTGACACAAGCCTATCAGCCTTCTAGATCTATCCCGGTAGATCCTGATTCCAAGAACGTATGCGGCTTCACCCATGTCTTTCATGGAAAAACAACTTCCAAGCCAGTCCTTTACGGACTTCAGCATTGGAATGTCGTTTCCGAGAAGCACTATGTCATCGACATACAGAATAAGAAATACAATCTTGCTCCCACTAGATTTCTTATACACGCATTGTTCTTCTTCGTTTCTGATGAAGTCAAATTGCTTGATCGCTTCATCAAAACGAAGATTCCAGCTCCTCGATGCTTGCTTCAATCCATAAATGGATTTATGAAGCTTGCATACTTTCCCAGCATTCTTTGGATCTATGTAACCGTCAGGTTGTGTCATATACACATCCTCTTCCAGAATACCATTCAGGAAGGCGGTTTTCACGTCCATCTGCCAAATTTCATAATCATGAAAAGCTGCAGTTGCTAGTAGAATCCGAATAGATTTCATCATAGCCACTGGTGAATAGGTTTCATCGTAATCCACACCGTGAACTTGTCTGAAACCTTTTGCCACCAACCTGGCTTTATAAATCTGGACATTTCCATCCACGTCAATCTTCTTCTTGAAGATCCATTTGCACTCGATGGCTTTTACACCAGCGGGTAAGTCAACCAACGAAAACACTTGGTTGACCGACATGGAGTCCATTTCGGAATCAGTGGCCTTGCACCACTTAGAGGAATCTGGGCCCATCATGGCTTGATTGAAGTTCGATGGTTCATCACCATCAATGATCAGAAGATCATGACAGTCAGTCACGAGGAATCCTTGATATCTCTCGGGTTCGTGACGGATCCTCCCGGATCTTCGAACTTCAGGTACTACAGGTTCAGGCTCTACAATTTCTTGTAGGTCCTTCTGCTGCTCTTCCTCATTAGGTTGAGCAGTATCCTGTTCATCTTGAATTTCTTCAAGCAGTACCTTACTCCCACTGTCTTTCTTAGAGAGAAACTCTCTCTCAAGAAAGTTACAATCCCGGGCAACAAAGATCTTGTTCTCGGAACGTAGATAGAAGTAATAAGCCTTGGTTTCCCGTGGATAACCAATGAAGTAGCATTTGTCAGATTTTGGTGTAAGCTTGTCTGAGATCAATCTCTTGACATAGGCTTCACACCCCCAAATTCTGAGATAAGACAGCACTGGAGCTTCTCCAGTCCATAATTCATATGGTGTCTTTGCTACTGCATTCGATGGCGCTCTATTTAGAGTGAACACTGCTGTTAGCAGAGCATATCCCCAAAGGGATATTGGAAGGTCTGTGTGACTCATCATAGATCGAACCATATCCAATAAGGTCCGATTTCTCCTCTCAGACACACCATTCCATTGAGGTGTTCCGGGAGGAGTGAGTTGGGATACGATCCCACACTCTCTTAGATGATCACTGAATTCTTGGCTTAAGTATTCTCCTCCTCGGTCGGACCGAAGAGCCTTAATGCTTTTGCCAAGTTGGTTCTGTACTTCATTTTGGAATTCTCTGAACTTCTCAAAAGATTCAGACTTATGTTTCATTAAATAAACATATCCATACCTACTGAAATCATCAGTGAAGGTAATGAAGTACTGATAGTTTCCTCTTGCATTTGTGGACATTGGGCCACACACGTCAGTGTGTATCAGGCCCAATAAGTCACTGGCCCTCTCGTTAGGTTTATTAAAGGGGGCCCGCGTCATTTTGCCCATTATGCAGGATTCGCATTTCTCACATGACTCAAAGTCAAATGATCCAAGAAGTCCATTCGAATGGAGCCTCTTGATGCGTTTCTCGCTGATGTGCCCTAAACGACAATGCCATAGAAACGTTCGGTTCTCCTCATTAGGTTTGAACCGTTTGGTATTAATGTTATAAACTGGCGCGGATTGATCGAGTATGTAAAGCCCATTCGTAAGAGGGGCAGAACCATAGAACAAATTGTTGCGATTGAAGGAACATAATTTATTCTTTACTGAAAAATCATAACCTTCCAAATCCAACAAAGAAATTGAAATAATATTCCTGCTTATAGCAGGTACAAAATAACAATTATTGAGTTCTAAAATCAATCCCGAAGGTAAAGACAACAAGTATGTGCCTACAGCTAGTGCTGGAACTTTCGCTCCATTCCCAACTCGTAGCTCCACTTGTCCTTGCTTCAGCCTTCTACTGTTGCTGAGTGCCTGCATATTAGTACAAATATGAGCCCCACAACCAGTATCCATAACCCATGAGGTATTATCAGAAGTAGTTGTATTAACTTCTATAACAAAAATACCTGTCGAAGAAGTCTCGAGAGTCTTCTTCTTTAATTCCTTTAGACCTTCTTGGAATTTCTTACTTCTCTCCTCCAATGCCCTGGTTCTTTACAGAACCTGCATATGTCAGTTGGCCCAGCTTTGGACTTGGGCTTGGGCTTTGGCGTGTCCTTGTCCGCGACTTGGACATCCTTGGCCTTTCCCTTATCCTTAGCAGAGGATTTCTTAAACCCCTTGCCCTTTTGCACCATAAGCACATTGGGGTCCTTGGCGGTTTTCCTCAAGTTGGGCTCTGCAGTCTTGAGCATTCCGTGAAGCTCAGGCAATGTCTTACTCAAGCCATGCATGTTAAAGTTCAGAATGAACTGATCATAGCTTGCAGGTAATGACTGCAGAATGATGTCGCAGGCAAGTTCTTGGCTGATAGGACAGTCGAGTTTCTGAAGATGATCGAGATAACCCATCATCTTCAAGACATGAGGACTCACTGCCGCATTCGCAGCCAACTTACAGTCTAAGAGGTTCTTAACAGTCTGAAACCTCTCAGTCCTTGCTTGCTCCTGAAAAAGCGATTTCAGGCTTGCCATTATCTCAATTGGTGACAACACACTCTCGAACTGCATTTGCAGCTCACCAGTCATTGTCGCCAACATAAGGCAATACACATCATTTTCATCTGACGAATGCTTTTCCCAAGCATTATGCAGAGTCCTGGCGGCATTGTTAGCAGGCCTCTCGGGGAGAGGATCACGAAGGACATAATCCTTCTTCTCCTGCTTGAGGACCAGCCTCAAGTTCCTTGACCACGTCAGGAAGTTCGTTCCAGTCAGCTTCTCCTTCTCGAGAACAGACTGGATAGAGAATGTGTTTTGTGTGCTTGTAGTAGTCATAGCTGAAATATATAAGATAAAAAGGTTATTAGTTATTATGTTCAATATGATTAATCTCGTAATATATTTAATATGATTAATCACGCATTATATTCAATAACATAAGTTACCCTCAATAGAATATAATGATTCCAAGATCCACATATAACTAAGATTAAAGTGGGACACTGGCCGTCACCCAACCTTAGCTTATATCGGTAAGCCCTATATCGGCTAATTATATCCGTGATATAATTCTTGGTTGTGAATCTGGGCCCGAGGCCCAATCCACTCTGATGTCTCAAGGCCCGGGACTCCCGATGGCCTAGTCAAGAAAACCAGACTATACAGTCATGTAATCATTAATGTCTGGGACTCCCAATGACATTTATGAACCACAAACCGTCTTATCCACGCAAAAGTAGACACCCTCACACTGTAAGGCCATGAATACAATTGAATGGGCTTCGACAGCTGACATAGACTGGGCAAGACATCCAACGCTTGATATTATTTGAGGTTCGTAGGTTTATTAAAATTTCATTCCCAAAATAGAAGATTACTATTTCGGGAAACTTTCTATTTTTGGAAACCTACTATTTTGGGAAACTTTCTAAAATTGGAAACTTTCTAAAACCGGAAACTTTCTAACTTTAGAAATTTCTTTAAAATCCAAAACTCGCAAATCTAGAAACTTCTATTTTAAGAAACTTTCTAATTTCAAAATTTCGGAAACTTTAATTTAAAATCGACTTTATAATTTTATAAAATAAATTTTAAATTAATCTGAAGAAAGACTCAAATAATTGGCCCAATTGTTTTAACTTCTTGGCCCGAGGCCCAAGAATTGGTCCATGTCCAAGACATGACCCAATTGTCCAATTAAATGACATAACCGGTCTGGTTCATTAAAATTGGTCTAACCAAAATTAATTACTACGACGACCACAATTGTCAACCGGTTATTTACTAAACCGGATTTTCTCAATTTATTTGGTCCAACCAAATCAAATTAGAAAATCCTGGTTTAGGCACTAAATCCAATAGTTATTTCGACATTGGATTTCTTATCCCGGTTTAACCAGAACTTAATAAATTTATTAAGTCTGTTTATTAAACCGTGACGGTTTAAGTTTTAATTACATTAAACCGAGCCAAAACCCTAACCGCATCGATCGACGCTCTCAGCATCGATCCTGCATCGATCGTGCATCGATCCTGCATCGATCGATGCTCTCACGCGTGCACGAACGGTTAACAAATTTGGCCGAGAGATTCTCGCGAGATCCATGCGATCGTTTGATCGATCCATGCGATCGTGGTCAATCTCTCGCTGTTGCAACGATCGATCCATGCATTGCATCGATCGATGCAATGCGATCTCAGTCGATGCAAAAATCAGTTTAGGTCGCATACCAAATCAATATAGCTTGGTCATGCGATTTTTCAACTGTTTGTTTAGGATTCAATTCTTGTTTCTTAAGTGTTTTAATCTTATCAGTAGATTGATTCAAAAACACCTCTTTAAACAATCCTAAACATGAATCTAAACAAGAAAAACCAGAACCAATAGCTCTGATACCACTGTAGGAATGTTTAGATGAATCCTGATTCAATTCTCTGATTCAGATTATCCTAAACATGCGGATCTAGGTTCTCTTGATTAGAAACAATTGTTGATCTCACCTTTTACCTGTTTTGTGCAGCGGAAAGGGAGAACAGGTCAGAGATCAGAGAGCCACCAAGGGATGGATCCTCCAAAGGTTCACACACGCACGCAAAGGAATCTGGCTGCTAGACCACGAGGAGGGAGGCGACAGAGAGAGAGAGAGAGGCGCAGACCTTTTTTTAGAATTGGAGAGCTAGGTCAGGTTTTATTCATTTAAAACCTGTCTTAGTTCTCATGGGCTTTCGGGCTCATTTCTCGGTCTTATTATTTCCTAGGCGTTCACGCACTGTGTCGATCGACACACCTTGTGTATCGATCGACACACGATTGCTGAACCCTTTAATCTCTAAGTACAGTAAATGCCTAGCACTTTTACCATACTTCTGTCAATCCGTTCCTACACATTTTCCTGTAAGCTTAGGCGTGTGACCCATATGGGATCATATAATAAAGGTAATAAGTCCAAGACTTATAGATCATGAGCGGACTCTAGCAAGCCATCATGACCCCCAGTATTATATGACTTATGTCTGATCATTGACATACTCTTACTTTCTAGAGACAGTACCGAGATTACTGGACACAATTCCAACAGAAACAACTTCCAACTGGGAAGTTTACTACTTGGGATGCTGTGAAGAGAGAGTTCTTAAGGAACTTTTATGATGATGCTCGCTCTGATCAGTCGAGACAGGATATTATCACCTTCACCCAAGGTCCTACAGAGCCTCTTAAGTCTGCTTGGATGAGGTTTAAGAAGTACCAACGTGACTGTCCTCACCATGGATTCTTTGAAGTGACGCTGCTGGGCATATTCTTCAGAGGAATTGATCTCCATTACCAGACTGCATTGGATAATGCCAGCAATGGCAATTTCAACACAAGGACTCCTGAACAGGCTAAGACGCTAATTTATAACTTGGTGAGCAGTAATAGCACCAAGTCTGCTGATAGGAGAAGGAAAGAGTCTGGTGGAAAGATAGATAATCTAGAGATTGCTGATATCAGGAACAACCTGGACATTGTTCACAGTTTGTTGACTGGAAAGAAAGCTGTCCACTTTGCTCGGGAAGTTGAAGTATTTGAGGCTAAAGAAGGTCGCCGGGAAGAGGATGTGAACTACATTAGTGGCTCTGGATTTCAAGGAAACAGGTTTGGAAATCAGCAAGGAAATTCTTATCAGAGGACTTATGGATCATCCTCCTATCAGGCACCTCCTGCTGCTAGTGCTCATGAGAGCAAGATGGAAGCCATGATGGAACAGTTGCTGGAGGGTCAAACCAAGACTGCTGTAGATTTCAACAAGAACCTGGATGCAGTGTATGAAGACTTGAATGGGAAGTTTGAATCCTTGAGCACACATGTGAAGAAGCTAGATGTTCAAATCCAACAGACATCTCAAGCAGTGCAAAGGAAAAATGGAGTTGGGAAAGCTGAACAAAAGCAATACGTCAATGCTGTGACCACAAGAGATGAGATTGACTTGCTAGGAGAAGAAAAGAGCATAATCTCGGATTTTCTGGATGAAAACTGCTTGTCTGATACATGCATTGATCGACACACACTCGATATCGATCGATGCATCCCCGATACGTCTGATGGAATTGTGCAAAGTCGCCTTGTGTCGATCGACACATCTCGTGCATCGATCGACACATATCCTGCATCGATCGACACACACTGCAGACGGGACCAGAAACCTGCAACAGTCCTAGAACGAGTCTACAAGCCCTCTGATCCATATTTTAAGGCTCCTAAACTGTCTAAACAGGAGCTAGACATGGCTAATTGCATGAAAGTGATGGAGAAGCAGCTGATTCAGATTACAGAGAAGGTTCCATATCCAGGAGCCTTTGTGCTAGACTGTTCAATCTCTAAGGACAGATTTAAGTGTTCTCTGTGTGACTTAGGATCTTGTGTGAATCTAATGTCGTACTCAGTAGCTGTGAGATTGGGAATGATTGAATTCCAGCCTACTAGGATCTCTCTTATCCTAGTTGATCGTTCAAAGCGATATCCGGAAGGAGTTCTTGAGGATATTCCTGTCAGAGTTGGAAACTACTTGATTCCAACAGGCTTTGTGGTGCTGAAGTATGAGATTGAGCCTGACGATCCTCTACTACTTGGTAGATCTTTCTTAGCTACTGCTGGAGCTGTGATTAATGTGCGACATGGTCTAATTGATCTCCACCTGGGAGATGAGACATTGAGGTTCAAGATGGATAAGCTGCAGAAATCCACCATTGATGGATAGAGCTTCAGCGTGGAAGTGGAACCAGAGAGTCCGATTGGAGAGAATAAGATGGCGGTTCCTCTTGAGCCTGCTCTAACATCTTCAGTGCCTTCAACTGCTCATAAGCAGAAAGCTCCTGATCTCTCCCATCCACCAAAGCAAAGGTATGATCCTTCTTAACTCAGACCTCCTAATTACAAAGATGTGAATGCAGGAAAAAGCAGTATCCCACCCTCGCTTCGATCCCACCCTGGTTCTCTTCGCCCTTTTCTTGGGCAATCTCATGATCAGAATGCTTATACGCCACCTTGGCTGAAGAGACATTCACAGAGACACTCCAAGTCTCTGTTGAATCCCCCATAAGTCCGATCTCCTTACCACAGTCAAGCTATTGACTTTAAACAAGCGCTGAGTGGGAGGCAACCCATTGTTAGGTTCATTTTTATTTTCATTTTTCGTTTTGATCGGGTGTTTTCGATTTTATGTTTTGTGTGTTCAAAGGCATTAAAAACATGCAGAATCGCACTGCATCGATCGACACACATTGTGCATCGGTCGACGCAGTTGCGATTTACGGTTTGCCGATTCAATTGCGGTTCGGACACCGGTTATTTACTTAACCGTGGGCATAATCGCTTTGCATCGATCGACACACATTGTGCATCGATCGACGCAGGCCGACGACAGGTAAGTGTTCTGACCCTTTTTGGTTTGTTTTCATTCCGATTTCTTTTCTCACCGAGCCTAGGCTTGACACCACTGGGGACAGTGTGTTTCAAGTGTGGGGGAGGTAGCTACTGACGCACGCTTTTGTTTTCTTAGAGTCAGTCCAAATTGTTTTATTGAGTCAAATTAAGTAGGAAACAAGGACTTTTTGAGGAGATTACCACACTTGCAGGAACTTAAGTGACGATTGGATGAGTTGCAGATGATCTATGACTATTAGAAAACCCAACACATACCAGCCTACTAAGGACACCTATATCACTTCAGGTATTCAGAGAATCCATTACTTGACTTCAACTTTAACTTGACTTAATTTTCTCTCCTATGGGCTTGGTATACTTCGAGTCGGATTCCTCTGTTGGTTCTGGCACAGCTTGTAAACCTGTCTGATTATGGTTCCCTTCCCCCCATCCTTGAAAGTAAAAAAAAAAAGAGAGATAAACTAAGGATAAGCTAGTAGCTTCGAAGTGGTCACGGGAGTGGTAGAGACCCCTATTACCTCCTGTGCATCTATGGAAACATGTCCAAAGTATACCCCAATAAGAGAAGAGCACTGATAGAAAAAATAAAATGATACCCAGTGTTGAAAAACCAGTGCTAAGGAAGGGAAAAGAGAAGAAAGTGACCAGAAGCAGCAGTTGAGTGGTCAGATGCTAGCAAAGTAAGATTCCATGTGTTCTTTGATTGATATCCCATAGGTGAGACCGCACTTTATAGCTTATAGAAGTCAGTATGGTGAACTTGGATGCTTTGAAAATGATTGTGGAGTTTACTCAGGATAGTTGATAAGTGTGTGGGAAGTATATGTTGGTCTTGATGTATGCATGTTCATTTTCATGTGGCTTACTAAGGCGAATTTGAGTGTGGTGCTCCTACGATGAAACGAGTTTCTGAAGTTTTCAAACTTCTTCTCCTGATCTTGGTCTTTTGTTTGCTTGAGGGCAAACAAAAGCTAAGTGTGGGGGAGTTGATATACCATGGTTTTTAGGATTTTTTAACCATGGTATTTGTCTTATTATCGAGTCTTTTAGAGTCCTTTGGAGTCCTATTATCTATGTTTTCAGGTCTAGACACGTTTGGAGCGGATTTGGACATTATGACGCATTCTGGAGCATTTTGGAGATTTAACCCGAGAGATAAAGTTCAATGTCGATATTTGATACTTGCATCGATCGACACACTTGTGGCATCGATCGATGCATATGCGGATCAGGCTTTTCTCGGCGGTTTAATGAAGAATATGGAAATTGCACTTTGGCCCAGAAGTTTCTAATAAATACAAAGAAGCTCCAGCCGTGATTAGATCATTATATTAGGGGTTTTAAGCCATTGTTTAGGCTACGCTTTATTTTACATTCAGAGAGTTTTAGGGGCTGATCAGATACTCGACAGAGAGAAGATTTCGAACCCCTGTTTCTTATTCTGTTTTATGATATTCAGTATTCTATTCATCATGTCTTTTGTTATGATTGTCATGTCTGAGTAGTTTACCTGTTAGGTTTAGGGATTCTCATTAGGGATTTCATGGACTTATAGGTTGATCAATCTGTAGGGATTCATATATGTTAGTTCTTCATCTAAGGTTGTTCTTAATGCTTGATCTGAATTGGCCACTTAGATTATTGATGTTAGGTTGATTTCTGCAACGAAAGTTGATTAATTAACTAGAAAGAACTTAGATGAGCAATTTGACTATTCACAAAGAACTTTGGCTTAGGAGAATTGTGAACGAAAAAACTTGAGATTAATGCTTGTTTAGAACTCTAGGATTCGCAACGAAAGTTGACTTGCTAGGTTGTTAGACATAGATAATATTCGCAACGAAAGTTGGTCTGTTATAATTCTGTGATTCTAGTTCTAGAACAGTTCCTAATTAGATCATGATTGATTGATTAGCCTATGTTCCTGATTTCCTGAGAACTCCCTTGACCTGACGCCTTCGCCTTCTGATTTACAAACCGTTTACTTGCTTCCTGTTCTGATTTACTGCTTTCACTACTGTTTCACCTAGCTTAACCTGAAATTCTATAATCTATCGCAAGAGTTTAGAGTCTCTGTGGATTCGATACCCTATATACTACTAGTTCACGTCTGTGCACTTGCAGTGTAGATCTAGGGTAAAACTCTGATCATATCAAGAACCAACACCAAACCACTCTCCATTGAACCGGCTGAGCAAATGAAGCTGAGGACCATTTTCCAGCGGCTTTCTCCGGCGTTGACCGCGGCAGCTCCGGCGAGGAAGAAACTTCTCCGGCGGTCTAGAAAGGTCTCCGGCGACTGAAGATGATCCCTTGAGCGTGATGAACCTTATGAGAAAAGGGAAGAAGCTTGAACCGGTTGAAGGAAGGAGAGAGGTGGAGGGACTTCGCCGGCGGCGGTTTTCGGCGAGATTCCGGCGAAACTTCGGCGGCTGAGGGGTGACTGATTGGAGACGATTGATGAGAAGAGGATGATGAGTCTAATGGTGCAAGTGTCTTAGGGATATTTGGTTTGGTTTAGGAGTTATGGGGTTAACTTGTTCTCCAAGACATGAAGAACATTCACGAGTTCTTGATGATATTCAAGAAGACTATGAAGATGGCTGGGATTTTTGTTGAATTTGTAGAGAGAGAGAGAGAGATGTTTATCTAGAGAGAGATGAGAGAGGTTAGGGAGTGTGAGTGTTTTTTTGGGTTAATTGAATGTGAAGTGAGTGATAGGATGGAAGGATTTGCATGCAACCACATGCATGAACAAAAAAATGTTCATTACACCCAAAACGAGTGAGGTAGCGACAGGGAGAGGAGACACCTGTCCTCTGGGGGTTAACTCTGATCAAAAACCATTGAACCAATCAGCTTCTATAACTTCTTCTTTCTGTTTCATTCTGTTGCTTCGGTTTAACCGCTTCCGAGTTTAATATTTAAAAAACTCCGTAGCTGCCTCCATAAATACTCCAAGCCACAAAATCAGGTTCTTGATGATTTTAGATGAATTTATCAAATTGAATCACTTCATTTGGACATCCGTAGCTCCCGGTATGAATTTTATAAGTTTTCTCGGTTCTACCGGTTTCCTTTCCCGATAGTCTGAAAAACTCATCTAACGTCGATTCCCACCATTCTTTGTCTTCTAAATATATTTTTTATTTATTTAAAAATAGAAACATTTGACCATTCTCAGCTTCCGGCTCGCATTTTGGTAAAATTACCAAAATGTCCTCCATCTTCTGGAAATTACAGAATTTCCCCTGTTGACTTTTCTTTTGCCAATTGACCCAATTTTTGGGAACAGTGTATTACAGGCATGGTATTGGGGACATAAGTGGGGCCCACGGGGTGTTCGAGGCGTGACCTTGTACATCAGCGAAAAGTGGCAAGGCTATTGGGTGTCCGGGCATATGGCTTTGGGGGTACCAATAGTCGGAGTCTTTTTTTGCTAATTGCCTAATATGACTATCTATATGTATAATTATAACTATTAATTGCATATGTTTAATTCTCTTCTCGTTGTTATGTCGTATATTGGTCGTGTCGATTTGAATTGGTTCGGTTCGTTCTCATTGGATAATCCAAATTACTCATTCCTCTCTTTTCCCCTTCCTTCCCCTGTAATACTAGTAGCAGAAGTTCTATACTGGTTAAGTTGGTGGATTTGAATAAAAAGAAGCGTGATCAGGATTCCTTGGACCACTGGGAGGACATGCTGGTTAGCCTTCGGGCCAAGACGGATGTTCGGATACGCCGTCTTTCCAACTTGCTGGAAAATGAGTATCACAATTAATATTATAGCATGCGTTAAGGTCCCTCCGTCCTGCCATGAAGTTTTCTAAAAAATGTTTGCGAAAGTTTAGTGCCCCAATAAAGCTCTGGGAAATTGATTTCAAACCACCAACGATAGTTGCATATTGACTTCTGTTATGGTTCTAGTCTAGATAAATATTTCTTGCAGGATGTGATTGGTGCTTGTAGGCCTTAGTGGTAGTGATGTCATTGAGTTGTATGTTGAGACTGGTGTATGTCCAGTGTGGGTGCTTAACCATGCACAACAAAGTGACATGTATGTGGTGGATTTCACCGGAGACTTCCATGATTAGGTCGAGTGGAGCTCATGAGGTAAATAAAAGAATAGTTTTCGTGGCGTTCCCGTGTCCAAGTTCCTATTTTTCTCTCTGTCGTTCTTGTTTCAGATTTGTCCCCAATCTCATATTTTCTTTTCGATCCCAGCGCTCTAATAAATTCCTAATTCAGAAAATTCTGCAACTTGGGCTTTCGTTCTTCATGCCCTTTTTACTTGGGTTATTGCAGGCCTACTGCCTATCCTTTATCGTATTCATTCCTTGGTTTTTGAAAGAGACGTTTTCAGAAAAAGGTTATGGATTCTTCTTAAGTGCTTCTCACAATCTTTCTAAATGTTCTTGTTGTTCTTCCCCTAGTCATCTTCCAGAGCTATTTTTAGTATCGCGATCCTTCCTCTCCAAGCATTGTTTCTATGCTTCGCGAAATCAGAGTAGACCGAAGAAGACTTATGTGACCCCTCTACCGCGACCCGCAACCGAGTGATTGGAAATGTACGAGGATGGGATCATGGAGATATTCGGACTAGATTAGAGGGTGTCGGCGAACCCGAGGACATTTACATGTATCCTTTTTGGCTTCGTATGCCCGAGTGATAGAAGATTGTCAGCGTGCCGAAGCCCAAGCCTAGGATTTTAGTACGTGGGTCGAGGAAGACCCGTCAGTGAATCTGAGGTATAAGGAAGAGGACACGCTGCAAGAGAGTTTTGGAAGTGCATCTGTACCCGGACCGAAGGTGAACTCGGGAACCCCGCATGGCTAGTCGAGCTCTATGTTCCTTACAAGATTAGGAACAATTTCTTGTTTGTTTCGTTTTTAGCTCTTAGTCTTTTCCTGTTCCGCGTTTTCTGCAAATGAGCTTCCGTTCTTCAAGCCTTCACTTTGGACTATTGCAGTCGTACCTCCCTAACTATTTATCGCAATTCTTCCTTGGTTCCTAAAGGAATCATCCAGTGGGAGAAAGTTATTGTATTCCTTTCTAAGTGATGTTTCTAGTTCCTTTTTGTAATCTTCTCGTGGAATTATTTCTAGTTTTGTGCCTTTTCTTCTCCGAGCTTCTTTCCTTTCCTATTTTGGGGATTCCGCAAGATCTGTCTAGTAAGAAGAAAGCCATTACACTTCTCTTGTGAAACTTCTGCGATATTCTGTGAGTTGAACTTTCCCTCTTTCTTCCTTCCATCTTTGAACTATTGTAGTTCAACCCCCCCCCCCCTTTTATTTGTTCATTCTTCCATTCTTTGGATTTTAAAGGAAGTAGGTAAATAAAGAAAGTTCTCGACGCTTATATGACCTGATCTCTTCCACTGAAGTTGTCTCTAGTCTCATGTTCCTTTCCCTCTTCCAGCTTGTATTCTTTCTTGCTATGTGGTTTCGGCAGTTGAGCCTTTGTTCGCCATGTGTGTATTTCCTCCTTGGACTAGGGAATTGGAATGAGGAAGTTGAGGCTCAAATTTTTGGATGCCATTCTTTAACATCTCTAGGCCCGACTAAGGATGTCATTTGATCATGTTATTGTTTGATTGGTTGTCAAGCGATCGTCCGAGGTCAAAAGGTTGCGGGGTGCCACTATTTGGCAGTCTAACTCCTTACTCCTTCCTTCAATTCCTTGGATTCCAAAAGAAGTGTGTGACTTTGAAAGAGTTGAAAAATCCTTTCTAAGTGCCTTCCATGTTCTGCTTGGGTTTTGGGAATTGATTTCCGGAGATATTTCATATTGGAATTCGGGACGAATTCGTATCAAATGGGAGAGAATTGTCACAGCCCAAGACACCCTATTTGACCTTTAATTAATTGCAATTTCAAGCCCAACCCCATTCATTTAACCCTAGGGTATTCCCCTCCTTTCTCTTTAAATAGAGATTGCCACCAAAGAGAGGAGGCAAGAGAGATTTGGAGGCAAAAACCATGCCCGTGTGTCGCCGGAGCTAGCTGTTTCCGGAATCCTCCAGCCGCCGCCCATCTCCGTCCTCTGTCTATCCAGATCTACTCCCCCTTGTGTCTTCTCCTCCAATTTTCTTCTGTGTTTGGTGAAACCCTAACCTCCCTCTCTTTTCCTCTTCCCCTCCTCCTCCTCCTTCTTCTGTCACCGTGAGCCATTGTGGTGGCAGATCGGAAATCTAATCCCGATTCTTCCTCCTTCCACCCTCTTAAGTGCATATCTAAGATCGTATGCTCTTCCATCTATTCTGGTTGTCGCCTTGTCGGACGATTTCCTGGAGAACCGTAAGGTGCCACGGAACGCTTAATATGTCATTGGAAATATATCGGTCTCCTCTTTTTATAGAAACCTAAATCTTCCAAATCCGAGGTACGAGTCAAAAGTTATGACCCTTTTTCAAAACGTGTATGTCCATGACAGATCTGTGAATAGTCTAGCTAGTTCTTCTATGGCTGGGAAAACGAATTCCATTTTACCCAAATCTTTGCAAGGACTTCCTAAACACATAGATCTAGCTCCCGGTTGAATAAGAATCGATATAGAACTCTAGAGCATGGGAAGATGTGTACTCCTTTCCGTGGATTCGATCGCATTCCGATTCCGCTTCATCATCAAACCATGTTAAGGTGAGGCGGTCCAATCTAATTCACTTTCCGCGTATTGCTATGCGTCGTAATTTCTGGATTGGATTAAGCATAGATTTGTTGCTTGTTATGAGAAACCGAAATTGAGAAATGAAGTTAGGTTGTTAGAAGAGTGACATTTTATGTATGATTGGTTATTGATTGAAAATGAATGTGAATTGTTAACTGATAACCAGAACTCGTTGTTGAGATTGTTTCGCTGTGATGGATGTTGCGTGCGAACATAGATGACATGTTTAAAGACTGTTAGGTTGTGAACCAGACTTTGTGTGGTGATTGGTTGTTGAAGTGAGGTAATGATAGTGAGTGGGTTCATAAGAAATGAGTCTCTCAATGCGCATAGTTTGTGAGGACACATGGGCCGAAGTCAATGGCGGTGACATGTCCTTTGTCAGGGGTGTGACAGACCCTTGGGAAAGAAGCTGGCAAAGACAGCGTGATAACCACGGGATGTCCAAGCGTGGCCTTAAGAACATACGTGGGATCCATAGCTGTTCGTCGCATGACCTCGAACATCAGTGGGAAGTGGCTAGCCTAGTGGATGTTCAGGCATGTGGTTTTG
Organism: Orychophragmus violaceus; assembly: GCA_030180135.1. NCBI lineage: Eukaryota > Viridiplantae > Streptophyta > Magnoliopsida > Brassicales > Brassicaceae > Orychophragmus > Orychophragmus violaceus. Next base: position 60,819,592 of record CM058239.1, read on the forward strand.
GGCCACCAGTAGTCAGACTCTCGTGTTTTCTGATTTCTTAATATGACTATATATATAAGTATAACTATTGATTACATCTGTTTAATTTTCTTCCCAGCGTTAGCGTTAAGTCATATATCGACCGTGTCGATTTGAATTGTTTTTGTTCGTTCTCATTGGATAATCCAAACTACTCAATCCTCTTTTTTCTCCTTTCTTCCTCCACGAGACTAATAACAAAAGTTAAATACTGGTTAAATTGGTGTATTTGAATAGAAGGAAACATGCTCAAGATTCCTGGAACCATTAGAAAGATATGTCGATTAGCTTTTGAACTTAAACGGATATCCCGATTTTTTCCATTGTTCCAGCTTGTTGGAAGACAGGTGTCACATATACAATAATCGGTTGGAGAGAAAAAAGATAGTGAAGCAAGTTTTAGCAGTAAAACGTGATTGAAAGTTTTGGGACTTCTTAAGAACTTTATGCTTGGACAGAGATGCACTTTAACATACTTGTACTACTATCTGATGTTTGGTTCATGGTTCAACAGAATAAAGAGAATGCGATGGGTCAAGAAGAGTTGTCATTCTTGTCATTGTTCAGCTGTCAGCTTTTGTCTGGTTTGCCATGTAAGTCAAATATATCGTCCAAATATATGCGCACGAGCTATTCATCAGTGGCTGCAACCAAAAGATTGCATGTTGAAGTTGAAAAACTTGTAAAATCATCCCAAACAATAGGAAAAACAAGTAATAAGATAGATATCTGGTTTACCTGCAGATGAACGGGCACATATTTGAATGTTACAAAATCACAGAGCGGCCAATAGATAAGTCCATTTCTCAATGTTGGCAGAAGATCTCGCTTCAGTCTCGCCAATATTTCCTCAGAATTTTCACCTTAATATGTACCAACAACATGCCAGAACCAAAGCTCATGATGAGTCGCACAAATTTGAAACAAAGAATACTTCAATCCATACAAGGTTATGATATGTACCTTGTAAAGCAGCGTTATAGGAATAGAAGACCGTGTTGCTACATGGTCCGAAAAGAACCTGCCCCATCATTATTTTCTTAAAGGTCGTCAACACGTTGCGGTTTGGCAATATCTTCGAAAGATAACTGAACCATAGATGCTGTGACGGCCCAAGAAATATCAAACCAAAGCTAGCCATTCTGGCTGTTCTTATCAGGTCATAAGAACCAGACGGCTGCATCGTGATCATCTGTTGAAGAATTTACAGAATCAGCACAATTCAGACAGATAAATTTGTCCAGTATAAAGTCTCGCATATCAAAGAACAACGATTAAGAACAAAGACTAGACCAAAGAACAACTTGGAAAACTACACCAACCATAACCAAAAACTAGATCACCAGCCTTTAGTGCTAACTCAAAGATAGCAGAAAACAAATATGGTTATCAACTACTAAAATGATATATGTATCTTGGTTTCTGCAACTTATTAAGGGTCTCTCACCTAACATAAGATGGTGAAATTAAACAGCTTATACTTTGTACTGAACCAAAATTTCTTCCGCTAATTAGACATTCATCTCGATTCAAAGTTGTTTAAATTTGGAAATTTTCTCCCTAAACATACACCAATGAGAGATTGGTGTCAAGAAAGAGATAAAAATTCGAACTTTTAATAAATTTCCATAAGATTCACAATTAATACCCCAACCACTACACCTAAATTCACCACTAATGATCTCACCTGAGAAGTGAGATCGGCGGCCATATAAATGAGGGAAGTAGTGACGCTCTTAGTAATGAAAGGGTGCGACTCAAGCTTTCTCAAATACCATCGTAGAAACGCAGGTTGATTCGAAGAAGAAACATTCGTCGATAGGTTTCGCGACACGAAGAAGACACGAGGGACTACGAAGCTCCCAGCCTTGCGGAGCTGGTGAAAGGATCGACCGGAAAATCCGAGGATCGTCGGTTTCGGACTGGAGAAAACAGTTTTTAAGAGCACATCGTGGAGAGAACGACGATCGGAGAATCGAGGAGAGCATAAACGTTTGCTCAAGGCAACGATGTTCATCACTCTGATGATTTTGTTTATGACGGCAGCTACAGTTTTGATGCTATTTCTCTCGCTTGTTTAGAATTTGCCGCCATAAAACGGCAGCGTTTTATCCCGTACATTAGAACGACACGATGTGATTTAACAAAACCAATAAACGACACATGGTTTAGTGATTACCATTTGCAAGGAAAAATTACAAAAAAAAAAAAAAAAACCCCTGAAAATTTAAAATTTCACCTAAAAACCCAAGAAAAAATAAGGGTTTATTAATGCTTTTACACCAGAAGGTCTGTGGTTCGAATCCCGGTGCGATTTATTATCTATTAATGTAGATTAATGGAGATAAGTTTACATGAGGTATTCAGCGTGGTGCAGATGCAATCGTCAAACGTGAATCTTCATAAGGCGATTCAGTGTGAGGAAGGCATGAGACATGTAGAACCGTCAGATGTGGATCTTCATAGGACGTTAAAAATTGTCAGCTGATAGAGTTATCGATGTAATAATTCTCATAAAATCTGTAATAAAATAGTAAAACCAATGTTAAAAAAAACTTAAGGTTATCGTATTATACAAATTAAACCTCAGCCGTTATCACTGTTAACTCGTTAATGGCGGATGAAATAATACGTACAATTTTTTCTCCTAAATGATTGTGTATTGTGTTCTACACATAAAATTTGATACAAGGGAAAAAGTCACGAGAGACTGCAGCATTGAACCCTAATCCCATAGATTCAGAGAAGAAGAGTAAATATTTTGGGATTTCTGTGTAAAATCCATTTTTCCGCTATTGAGTAAGTCTGAACTCATTATCTGAAATAAGTAGTTTGGTTTATGGGTTTTACTTGAAACCCTAATAAAATCAATTTTCATGTAGGTTGTATGATATAAGACTTCATGCAGGTGGATATTGGAGTGAAGATGGGATTTATCTTGGTGGGAATACACATATTTTCGGATAGATTATGCGGTATCAAAAAATTTAAGAAATTGTCATGATTGCCATAACGTGAACAAAGATTGGATCTCTCTTCACTTCGTTGTACTCATCCGGAAAAGTTGTATGCAGCTTAAACATTAGCGACATTTGGCATATGTTGTTGATCTTTTCCACTTCCGGTCGCGTTTTGGTAGCCCTAAATCCATACATAAAACATTTGAACACATAAATGAATTTGAAATTAGTATACAATTGATTAATTTAGTATTTTTAGACAATAAACATTAGAAAATGTTTCAATAGCTGCAAAATACAAAGGCGAGAGATAATCTAAGAGGAATGTATGGACCACTAACATACAAACAAAACCATGTGTAATTAGTTGCAATACAAAAATATAAACGAGAAGAAGGTAGCACATATCTTATAATCAGCTCCAAAGAAGAGAAAGAAGAATTGACACATATCAAATTATCAGCAAAATAAATAATCACTCACTGAGTTTGAGACAATATAAGATGAAGTTGAGAACAATTACAACAACTCGCAAATCATGCATGTATATATAATAAATTCTAAAATTAAGTACATAGAAGTTCATCGGAATCCAAACACAAAATATGAGCATTAAAAACCTCTCAAAACACAAAACATGAGCATTCAACGGTTCAGTGATTAAAACCTGAACAATACCCATATAGAAATGTTGGATAAAGAGACAAGATAAATTTGATACAAGCTAAAAGATGAATGTATTGGATAGGAGTATACTCGCGGTATAACCGTCGTGATGTTTGTTTGCTTCACCCTTCTTAGTTCCAGTAGTGATGAACTAAGATTGTAACATGTAACGAAAGAATGAGGCGGCTTATGAGTAACAATGAGAGATACAAAATAGAAGAAACTCAAGTTCTTTGTGTAACTTTAAATATAAGAATCAAAAAATTTGAGACTAGATCATAAAACATCATAATGCTCAAAGATTATATCACAAGACAACTAAAAGCTTAGACAATTAGAATATGAGAAGTTAAAGCATTATCATCAGATTATGAAAACATTGACGTTTTAAGCACAATAAGATTATGAGATTCGACAGTCTCTCAATCAATAGAACCCACGCCATGGCTCTATCCTAGAGTATGGCGCAAATGTATCCTATAGTTTATTACTCTTTTAGAGATTACTAGATTTTCAAACACATATATCAATAGTTTTCTTAGAAAAAAATAGAGCCAGATTATTCAACTTTAAACAATGAAGCGGCATATTAAAGCTAAAAAGAAAAGAATGAGAGTATAAGTACATACAAGAACCCGAGGTTATCTGGTTTGCTAAGAGACGATGTGATTAGACCACTTATGTTATTCATGCACAATAAGATTATGAGATTCGTCAGTCTCTCAAGAAATATGAGATTCATCAGTCTCTCATATCAAAATATCGATTTCTAAAACTTATAAGTCTCACCTTCATCTCTAATTCAACACTCAAGCTTGAGCCTTTCTAAACTCTTTTGCAGAATCTGATGATCTCTATTTTTAGAAATGTGTTAAAACATACATCTCAGGTGTAGGCCAAACATGTCAAAAAGAATCAAAATTTTTATGACAAGTTCCAAACAGCAAGATGAAACAAAAACAATATAAGATCCATACTTGTAGTGATGAGACTTCCGTGTGAAAAGAATCAACCTCGTCTCCCTTTACTTTGAGCAGTTTCTCTTTCTCTGCTACCAACTCGTCTATGCCATTAACCTCCCATGTTTTATAATCGATTTGGGATTCTTTACAACAAAAACAACAAAGAAAACATAAATGTCATCAGTAAATATTGGCATCCACCAATTCAATAAGGCTGAAAGATTTGGATTTCAAAAATGCTACAAACTCATAGCAAGCAAATTCGACACTAAGGATAAGTTCGTACAATTCACATCTGAAACCGATCCAAAACCCACTACCTTAACTCAATGCTTTAAACATAAAAACACATCAACGAGCTGAAACAGAAATTCTATCAGCATAGCATGTGAACTCTTCAAATCCGATTTCAAATGTCATAATATACGAATTCAAGTAACAAAAAATAAATCAAAACCTGAAATAAATCAATTGGAGAGAAGGTTATGAAGAATGAAACTCGTTAACTAACCGTGAGAATGGATGATGTAGTAGCTGGATGGATTCAAGGCTGTTAGTTGTGTAAATATCCCATCAATGAACATATGATGGATTGAGATGATAAAGGATGGAGCCTGATCATTTGGTTGTGTAACTCTCTCCGATGAAGCCGGTCGATGAGATGATGATTGAAGATGGAGTTATGGTCGCTACAAATCTTATGGATGGAGATTTGATAAAACAAGGCAAGAGCTGTTTCTCACAATCTCTCAATTGAACTCATAATGGAATTCACACACACAAAATACTCTGACAAAAAGGTTTTCGTTTATTGATAGCTTGAAAATATACACGACTGTAATGGACCTTATATAATGGTTCAAACAACTTTGCCCTTTTAGGGGTCTTTGAAGCAGATTACAAAATAAGGGAAATAGCATGATTCTAGGACTCTAATGACACTAATGAAGCAAATACAAACTCTTAACTCAAAATAAAGATCACACAAAAACAAAGAAACTCGTTAATTCATAAATGAGAATCAAACAATTGAAACACTTACCTTTTTATATTCTTGGACGATTTTAAAGGCTAAAGGCCGTTGGAGATGTTGCTTTGCGTTTTGATATCCCAGTCTTAGATTCAGTGAAACGGTGATCTTTAATTTGGAGCAATGACAAATAAGGTAAGCTCCTTGTCCCTTGGTGTGTTAACCGTTTGCAAGTACATGTTGATACATAGACCGTCATGTATAAAGTATGCTTCTTCTTCTAAGGCAAGGCAGAATGGTTCAGGTTGGGTGTGATATATGCTGGTATGTTGATTAGATGCTCCACAGACTTGCTGAACTCTTATTTTTAACACTATTGTTCATGATCTTGTTCTTGGCCCAAGTCTCACAGTTGGTACTTGTGAAGGTTCTGGTTCCATGACCTCATCAAGGGATTTGCAGATGCAAAGGCGAACTAGCGACGACGCAAAGGCAGAGAGTGCACATGCGGAGTTGCAGAGCCGCAGAGCCCAGTATGCAGAGGCGAACAACCGAAATTTCAGCGGTTGAGGCGGAGGTGCACCGATAGAAGTGTAGGTGCACCAACGGAAGCAACTGGCGACATAGGGCAAATAAATGCTTTTTTTGTCGACGAAGAGGAGATTTGACGGAGTAAACAATGTTCTAGGGTTAAAAATTAAAATAATAATTATTTACTTTATTTTTATATAATTTACATTTATTTTATACTTAAACACAAGGTTAAAAATTGATTTACAATAAACATTAAAGAAATACCCTATGATAGCACCAAAAACAGTTGATGTGACAAAAGTAGTAGCAAAGAGGAATATTGACATATTTAGCATTATTTTATATTGTAAGATTTTTGTAACTTTATATAATTTTTAAATAATACTCCCTCCGTTTCGCAAAGAGTGTCGTTGCAGCATTTTTCACACATATTAAGAAAACAATCAAATTTTCTGTTTTACCCTTAATTAATTACACTATATAATGTGTTCACACTTATTAATAAGCTAAAGGACAATGATAGAATTGAGAATGTATTTAAAAATTTACATTGAAAATGTAAAACGACACTTATTTTGAAACAAAAATTTAGTCTTAAAACGACATTTAATATGAAACGGAGGGAGTATATATTAAAATAATTCAAAATTCAAAAAAAAAAATCAGAAAAAGTTATTCAATTTTTTTTTCCAAATTTTTGTTTCAACTTTTGTTTTGGAATCTTTTTCATATTTTTTTTTGTTGTAAGACATTCCTGAAACTATAATATTGTTTCGAGAAAACGTTTAAAACTATTTATTATATAGTTTGTAATAGATTATACTTATTACTAATGTAATAGATTATACTTACTAATGCAATAAACTAAAGTAATATTGTAGTTTATTGGCTATACATCCCTAACTTGTAGACCTTCATAACTCTTATGTTCTAGGTTTGATTCCAAACAAAATACAAAAAAAAACTTTTTTGAAGGCCTTTCTAAAATTGTACTATTGTTTAATAAAAACGTTTAAAACCATGTATTATATAATTTTGTAAGTTCTTATAATTTTCAAAGTAATACCTTAACTTAGTGGCTACACATCCACAACATGTACACCGTTATAAACTCTATGTATTAGGTTCGACTCCAATGAAATAATATTTCTTTTGAAGCACTTCCTAAAATGTATTATTGTTTCATAAAAATATTTAAAGCTATTTATTATATAAGTTTGTAAATTCTAATACTTTCTAAAGTAATACAATATATTAGTGGCTACACATCCTCCAACATGTACATCATCATAACTCTAATGTCCATGATCAATTTTAATGAAATGCAAAAAAAAAAACATTTTGTTTCAGTTTTGGAAGATCATCCTCAAACAGTATTATTTTTTTCGAAATCGTTTAAAGTTATTTATTATATAAGTTTGTAAGTTTTTATACTTTTCAAAATAATATTGTAGATTAATGCAAACACATCACCAACTTGTGTACATTTAATCATATATCTCATGTTCGATTTTAATGAATGCAAAAAAAAATGTTGAAGGCATTCTTGAAACTTTATTATTGTTTCCTGAAAATATTTATAAAAATTTGAATTTTTTTTTTGAAAAATTGAAAATCAAATTCGGAAAATAGTTTTAATTAAGTATTTATTTTTAAAATAAAATATTATTTTATATTAAATAAAATTGTTATTAATAAGGTTAATTTAATATTTATCCCTTTTAATGAATATTATTTTGGACAATTTTCCTCCTTGTTGCTATTTTGGTCAAATACCATGTTTTGTGTTATTATAAAAAATTGTCCTAATTTCGTGACAAAAAAAATTGCCCTAAACATTGTACTAAATAGACATTTTTAATTATAAACCTATAATTAAAACAATAGTTATTTTTTCATCTTTATTAGCAAAATTTCCCAATTTAAAATAACTCAAATGAGAGAAACTTTTTATATTAAATAGTTAAAACCTGATTATCTCTCTCTTACATTGTGATGATTTATTTTTCGAATTTAAAATTAGATTTCTTTTCCCTTTTTATGACATCTTTATATTAAAACGTTAAATAGTATAGAGTTGGTACAATATTTAATTACACACAAAGGTGGACATGTAAAAACAGAACAAATATCTTTATTTGAATCTAACATTCTTGCTAAATGATTTGCAGCTTCATTTTTTTATGTGTTGACGTGATCCAAAGAGCATTCCGGTAGCTTTTGCATCCAAAACCGGATATAAACCAAGATATTACCAATTTCTATACATTCTTCTCTCTTATTGATTACCTTCAAACCAAACATGTCTGAAACCACAAATCCACATAATTTGAAGAACACGAAGAATTCCTAAAGCTTCAGCTTGTAAAGGAGATGAACACAAAGGCAAACAAATGTTACATGAGATAATATGTTTCCCAAATGCATCCCTAACCATCCAACCCATTTTGACATGTTCCACATTATTTCTAACCGTATAGGAGGTGGTTCCCAAGCAGTATTACGATCAACAATGCGTTGGTGTTTCTGATTCCCATCCTGTTCCATACTATACTATATCCATTCTCTTGTTCCATCTAGTCCTCTATCAGCATCAATCTTAGGATGTACATTACACTTGAAAACATGTACTCATTTCTAGATTTCCAAAGAATCCAACAAATCCAAAAAGGAAGAATGCGAACCTGTCTTGCTAAATTCCTGTCATTATAATTCTCGATCAAAATAGTAATGTTACCTTCCAATGATTCATTCTAAGAGTCAAATATGAGAAGACCTCCACTATGCCACACCGATTAAGCATACTGACATTCAAACAAAATATGATTAATTCTCTCTTGCTTCAAACGACATCTTTGGCATGTAAGATCAACATTAATTCCCATATAATTTAATCGATCATAAGTAGGAAGAGCACCGGAAAGTAATCGCCAAAAAGCGTTTTATCTTTGGTACCAAATCCGTTTTCCAAACAGCTTTCTTAAAATTCAAAGATCCTAGTGGCGGTTGTATTTCTTTATCCTATTATAAGGCCATATCCATTTATCATTATTTCCATGTTTAGATATTACTGTTTTAAGAATGTTATATGCCTCGTCATTTGAAAACATCTCAGGAATTAACTCTCGATTCCAATCTCCTCTACCCACTTACCCATAACTCATTAACCAAAGTAATCGATGTTGAAGGCATACCTTGCATTTTCCTTGGTGGTATTGTTTGAATCCAATTATCTTCCCATATGTTTCTTGTTCTTCCATCCCCAACTTGTCACCTTAATCCTTTTAAAAGCAGTTCCTTACTGTTTGAATGGATTTCCATCCGTAAGAAAGGTTAGTACAACACTTTGACTATAAGGAACCCAAAGTGTTATGATACTGACCTTAATAAATTCTAGCAAGCAGAGAATTGGGATTTTGAAGTATTCTCCATGCTTGCTTACCCAACAAAGCATTATTAAATTTGTGTAAATCTCTGAAACCCAAACCATCTTCTGATTTTGGCAAAGATAAGCGCTTCCATGCTATCCAAGCGATCTTCCTCTTATCGTCTTCTTTTCCATCAAAATTCTGATAAAAATCCATTGATATCATCACAAGTAGTCTTAGGAATAAGAAAACAATTCATTGCATAGATTTGTTTAGCTAAAAAACTGATTTGATCAAGACTTCTTTACCAAATATAAAAATTGATTATACCAACCTTTAAGATGCTCCTTAATTCTTTGAACTACATAATCAAATTGTTCTCTTTAATTTCTTCCAAACTGATATGGCAGTCCGAGATACTTACGTCCTCCTCCCACTTGGTCAATTCCCAGAATCTGTTGAATCATTTGACATGTGTATTGATGAATTCTCATTCCAAATATCACCGAAGAATTGCTTAAGTTTACTTTCTGCCCTGAAAGGGTTTCGTAGTCCTTTAGAATAGTCGCCATCTTGACACAATCATTTATGTTTGATTTAAAGAAATAATGAATCGTCTGCAAAAAGTAAATGAGTTACCTGAGGACAAGCCCACGCAAGTTTGATTCCTTCGATCTCTTTGTAGCATTAGCTTTAGACAACATATTGCTCAGAACATCTGCATAAATTAAGAAAATATAAGGTGAATGAGAATCACCTTGACGAATCCAACACGTTGGCTATATATTACTATAGGCTACTTCATTAACGATAACTGAATATGACACAATTTGTATACATTCCATAACCGAGTAACCCAAATATCTCCAAAATCCAGTCGTTTCATAACCTCTTCAAGAAAATTCCACTCAACTATGTCATAAGCTTTACTAATATCAATCTTGATAGCATTATACAATTTTGAAACATCTTTTTGACTTCAATGCATGTACCAATTCATGAGCAACAAGGATATTATCTGAGATATTATATTCATACCTGGCACAAAAGCTGCTTGGTTTTCAGAAATACGTGAATAAATATATGTTTTAATCTAAGTACCATTACTTTCAAAATGATTTTATAGCTCACTGTACATAGAATTATAGGTCGAAATTCACTCACTTCCCCAGCATCTATAGTCTTAGGAAGTATACAAAGATGAATATGATTAATACCTAGTTCAAGTATGCTGTATAAACAAAATGGTAATACATTACTTTCTGCCCTGAAAGTAATGTATTACCATTTTGCAAACATCCGGTTCAATGTATGTCCAAAATTGTTGATAGAATGCAGTTGTACACCAATCACTTCCGGGAGCTTTATCTGCACCAATCATAAAAACAACATTCTTAATTTCTTCATTGGTGACCGGAGCTATCAACATAGAATTCATGTCATATGTGACTTTTCTTTGTATAGTTTGTAAAACATCTTCTAATAAGTATGTTCTGGTTGACTTGAATATATCCTCAAGTAGTCTTCATCCACAATTGCAATGGCTTCATCTCTACTATGATATACCCCATTTTTATCAGTTATCCTCTTTATGCATGTCTTCACTTTCTTTACCTTTGCTACCGAAAATAGAATCTAGTATACTTATCGCTTGATATTGTCTACTTCTTCCTACTCTTTAACCTCCAAAACTCTTCTTCATTCCGATACGCCTTGTTAAGCTCTTTTTTAAGAAGTTGGATTTCTTCTGTTGAATACAAAGGATCTCTTAATGCATTGTCGATTTCTACACAAGGTATTGGATCAAAAAGGCTGAATTCGTCCTATTTGCTTTCTTCCATCTGTCCAGTGCACTCCTACACTTGGTTAACTTGTGAGAAATCAGATTATTATTCTCACTAGACGACCATGAGCTTTGAACTGTGCCAACAAAATCCTCATAATGTACCGGTGTTTTATCATACCAAAACTGTCCTCTTCTAATTTTTGCTTCATACTCAATAGAAATAACCATAGGTCTATGGTCAGACTCGGCAAGTTCAAGATACACATTCTCTGAAGCAGGATAAGCTTGTAACCATTGGGAATTAACCATCACCCTGTATAAACAACATTCGATTATTTCACGGCGCCATTGTCCAACCTAACTATACGAATTCCCTTTTGATACTATGTCTTGCATACTGTAAACTTGAAGAATTAATTTAAAGTATTTGAAGCTTCCTTGATTTCTTAACCTTCCTCCTTTTTCAGATCGATTCATTATTTCATTAAAGTCTCTGCATGTCATCCAAGGGCAGGTTCTAGTTATTGCAATTCTCTGAAGTTTTTCCCATAACACATGTCTTATTTAGGTATAGGATTACCATAGACACATGACAATTTTTCAATTTTTCAATAACTAGAACCTGCCATAACACATGTCATCCAAGGGCATTGTTGCGTGTTCGTCCCTGTGCTTGCCGCGTGGCAGTCTTATCTCTCGCTATGGGCTTTGGATGGGCTCGTTTGTTTGCGTTTTAATTCTCGGTAAGGCTTCGGTCCATTTGTTATATTTACGGCCTTGGTCCGTGAAATGGACACTGTTGACAAAAAAAAAAAAAAAAAAAAAAAAAAGAGTCCCACTCATTGTCGACCGAAAAAAAAAATATGAGCACTCATCTATACCACCTGTTCCCTTTTAAATCATCTTCGCCGAGCTCTTTCTTCCTTTTTGTCTTCTCCAGCGGTTGAGCTTTACATCGATGGATCCTTTGATTTTCAAGCTCCTCGAAGAAGACGAGGTTAGTTTCCTAATCTCACTCGTTTCACAATTCCTGCATCTGTTCAATTTTCCGTGTGTCATCATGATGTCTTGTTCGGTGTCTGGAGCGTCGTCGTGATTTTGAATTCCGGCGAATTTGTGTGTATGATTAGGATGAATCGATGCATTCTGGAGCTGATGTTGACGCGTTCCAGGCCGCTCTGAATCGAGATATTGAAGGTTCGACTTCACCGCCTCTCTTGCGGACGAACCCTGGTATGGTTCCGTTTCAATTTTTTGCTTCCTTTTATTGTGTCTTCATCGTTCTCTACAAATTAGAGCTAGGTAAAGAGTCTGCCTCTGAGATTGTACTTGTAGGTTTTGAAACCAAAAACGTATTAAGTGTAGAACGTATTGAATAGTTTATGAGGAACTCCGTGTCAAGTTCTTGAATTTATGGAGTGATTCACGTGCACTATTTGATCTTTGATGCGTGGAGAATCGTTGGAATGTTTGCAAAGTTCTGCTTTTTTTCGATTCAGATATAGTTCATTACTCTTGGAACGTGGATAACTAGAGAAGATTTATCGGGTAGCATAAATTATACAAACTCGCTAATCTACTGAAATGTGAGGAAATTTCTAAGTTTCATTAAAGCAATACTTCAGGTCATGAAAGACTAGTTCTTTTAAGGTTTCTGTATGCAATAGCCTGTCTTTTTGCTTGTTGAGTCATTAAAAATTGATTGATGTGATGGGGCTTATTTTGCCAGGGTTGATAGAGGTTGATGATCTTGATGCTGTTTCTAGTGCGTGGGTGTATTTTTGTTTCACTGCCATCATGATGTTGGTCGTGTGGCTACTTAAATCTTTCCCCCTTCTCTGCATTAGATATTGCAATACAATTAGGATCTACATCACTCAATTGCTTGAGTTATTTTTTTATAGGAAACAGCCTTTCTCCCCATCAACAGTTTACAACATGGAAGAATGGTATCGGAGATGCTAATATGAATCTCCAGACGCAACACAGCCTTGAAAACAGTCAGATGAAGGAGCAACAAGGATCAGGTTTAGCAAATCAACATCAACACGAAAACGAATCTCATTTGCAACACAACCAGCCTCAAGACCTTCATCGAGCAGGTCAACTCTGGGAGAATCCTTCGCAGGTGCCCCAAACATCTGGGTTGCAGATTTCCGAAAACAATCCTACTGGTAATGAACCAGAAAGACCACATAATCAAGAGAATGAATCTCGGTATTTAAAACTGCAAAAGACGAGTAGACAACAGGCTCGTGGAGTGGAACAGCCTGTTAACCCATTGAACCGCAACCCTAAGCAAGTACTATTTGCTGCTTTGCTTCCTACCTTAATGGCCCAACTCGATAAAGATAGAGCACTGCAGCTCCGTACTCTATATTCTAGACTTAAGGTATGTCTACCTGTGAAATCACTTGACATTCTGTTCCAAAGCTATTTCATTTTCATTGCTTTCCTTCTGATACTTGTTTGTAGAAAAGTGAAATCCCGAAAGAGGGTTTCACACGACATTTGAAGGATATTGTAGGGGATCAGATGCTTAGGCTGGCAGTTAGTAAACTACAGCAGGTAACACCATTTTGTACATTTTGTGTCATGTAGTGACTAATACCAGGCATGCAAGTTAGTTTATAAGTTTACGAATGGAATGGAATACATATTGGATTTGTCTGTTTGCAAGCTAGGGCTTTACAACTTTTCTTTTAGTGGTGTCCTTTAAATTTAGCTGTATCCATGTAGACTATTGTTGTTATAAGCTTGAATGCACAAAGAATGGTCTGACATGGGCTACAACTGACGATCTTTAAGTCAACAAACTTTTGGAATATCAAGATTTATTTTTTAGCTGATGGATCTCAGTTTGAATTTCTTAAAGATGAGCTTTATTTAGTTTTACGAAAAGAGTTCAATGAGTGTCACAAAATTTTTGCATCTCTTCTTGGCCTTTTTTGCAAACTCCTTAACTGGAAGGTCGTACATGCATTGTCTGGCTGCTTTCTCGCTTGCACGTCTTTTCTTCACTTTGTATAAGCTTCTCAAAACAGTTGGATAACATATTGAGCTTGGCAGAACCTTATTTTTCTCGATTTTGGTGACAGCTGAAATGTAAAGATTTACTTTTCTACAATATGTTATCTTTTCTTAGGGTATCAAACTTGCGCCTGGGTTGATTAATCAAATGGTTTTACTGACTTGCGTTTTTCCCACGTTTTTGATACGGTATATGCATAAGGAGTTCGTAATAGTTTTGATGTTTTTCCTTTATAAGTTAGATGTATGATTTTGCTGCCTATATAAGGGTTTCTTATGATCAATAAGAAATCAAGTTAAATACTTCTTTATTTGTAATCTGTGCTCATTGATTCAGGTGGGTTATAACCAAGAAAAAATGGGAATTCAAGCTCCTTCTACTGGTATTGATTATTCACTGATGCATTCTTACTTGTTCTTTCACGATTATCATGAAACTTCTATGCTTTCCGTAGATGTGTCTTATTATTTCCACGCAAACGCCAAAACTATTATCTGATTCAAACTCTTCATTCGCAGAAATCAATAATCAAAAATCTCAGTCTGATCCTCGTGGAGTCGTCCACCTTAACCAACTGCCTTCGTCAACAGGCAGTTCAGCTCCTGTTCAGGGACTTACAAAACATCCGCAGCTACCACCAAGTTCTTTTCCTATGTATACAAGCTCCGGTAGTTTTCACCCATTCCCAGGTCCAAACACCAATGTTTCTGGTTCCTCGTTGAGACCACACCTTCATGATTCCCATATGAGACATGTGGCACATAACCAGACCATGGGATCAACTGGTCTCGGAGGACCTCTCCAGTGTACCACAAACATGATGACTATGCCCAAGTGTGAGAGACTAACTTCTGTAAATGATCCTAGTAGGGTTCAAGGTGGCGCTATTTCGCACTTCCAGAACAGCTCATCATTGCCTCTAAATTCTGCGCCTAGTCAAGGATCATCAGTTTCTCATGTGAAGCAGGAATCAGCTGATCAAAGTTTTGAACAGAAAAATGCAGCGTCAGGGAATTCGAAGGAGGATTTAGAGAAGGAGCCCTCTACAATAATTTTATCCACACCTAGCAACATGGCGCATGCAAGCTCTGTTTCTTCTTCCATTACAACTCAACTGGACGCTAGCACAGCAGTAAGATTGTCTATGAACTCAATTTCTCCTTCCATGTCAACTCAATTTATAATATGAACAGTAAATGGGGAAAAAAATCAATTGTGGACGATATGTATCATTCAAAAATTGTTTGTGTTCATCAGATGAATTCTTGTGGCCCATTGGGTACGTCTCAAGCAGGAGTTAATGCCAGGATGTCACCCAAAATGCCTTCTGTTGGTCAGAAGAAACCTCTTGAGACATTAGGTTCTTCAGCGTCACCACCAAGGTAATTGAGCTGCTCAGGTTTAGAAAGAGGGAATCTTTTTTGGTTCCCAAATGTAAAGGTATAACTATAGTTGTTTTGCATGGATCAACTTGCAGCAAGAAGCAAAAAGTAGTAGAGAATTCCATGGATCAAAGTATTGAACATCTCAATGATGTCACTGCAGTCAGTGGTGTTAATCTCAGGGTGCATTATGAATTTTCCGACAGCTTCAGTTTTCACCTCAAATGTGGTTGTAGAGTACTGAATAAATAAACTTTTGATGCCTGCGTTTTGTTTTAGGAAGAGGAAGAACAATTATTCTCCGGGGACAAGGAGGATAGTCGTGTTTCTGAAGCATCTCGTAGAGTTGTGCACGAAGAGGAAGAAAGATTAACTTTGCAGAAAAATCCAATGCAGAAAAAGCTGGCTGAAATTAGTTTGGATACTTGTCTTTTTTAATTCTAGATTTATGAATGACTTGGAGAAGAAGGTAATACATGTTTTTCGTATCTGACAGTGGCGAAATTTGGGCTAAAGCAGATAAGCAATGATGTTGAACGGTGCTTGTCTTTGGTAAGATGTTAACTTCGTGTGCATATTGTTTCCATACAGTACTTGTGTTTTTTTTTTCTTAATGCATTTGCGCTCTCAGTGTGTAGAGGAAAGGATGCGAGGACTATTAGCTCATATAATTCGGTTGTCAAAGCAGGTCAGTCTAACTTTCTCTGCTTCAACATTGTTGGATCTAATCATTTCTGAAGCTAACAGTGCTTCTGCAGCGTGTTGATACTGAGAAGTCTAGACACCGGACCTATATCACATCAGATATTCGGCTGCAAATCAACGAAATGAATCAGAAGGTAAAAGAGGAATGGGAGAAGAAAAAGGCTGAAGCAGAAAAGCTTAAGAACCCGAGCGAGGTATATTCTGAGCGCATTATCTATGTTATTAATTCTACTATAGCACACAGACATGGCAAAGGTTTTTTTATTGTCATTGATGCAGAGTGAAGAAGGTGATGGTGGAGTTGATAGTGAGAAGGAGAAAGAAGAAACCCGTTCAAAGAGTTTGAAGGTGTAGAGAAATTAAATAATACAATTTGTGGAGCCGCATTATTATTTATGAAGTGGTTTTGATATGTGAAAGGGAAATAAAGAGGACGACGACAAAATGAGAACGACAGCTGCAAATGTTGCTGCTCGTGCTGCTGTAGGAGGAGATTATACGTTTTTGAAATGGCAATTAATGGCAGCAGCTCGTCAGAAATCTGTGTCTGAAGCTGGTAAAGATGGAAATCAGAAAGCTGCTTCAGGTGGAGGAAGAAGCTCCAAGGAGAGACAAGATGATGGACGACGGTTTTCTGGAGCTGGTGAGTAGTCCATTTTATTCTACTTCTTCATTGTTTTATTCGATATAGTAAGCTCTGGATTCTTGTTTCTAGGTGGTCGAAGATTAGGGAAGAACCAAGGTTCGTCGCTTCAACCAAAAGTGGTGAGGACAATCTCTGCCAAGGATGTGGTTGCTGTCCTGGAAAGAGAAGCTCAGATGTCTAAATCCACACTAATGTATCGATTAATTCAATAGAAAAGCTTCATAATCATTATATTTATAAGCTTCTGATGATGATTTAAGCGTCAAGACACAAGCGATTTTATACATGTGTCTGTTTGTGTTTCTTGATTCATCGTTTTTTCATTAAGACAAGCCTTAAAAACTCAAAACTCAGTCACCACAAGCTGAACTTCACAAGGATATTGATCAACTATAAGGGATTTAGACGATTCGACTTTACAAGGCATTTACAAAAAAAAAATCGATATTGATCAACTATAAGGGATTTAGACGATTCGACTTTACAAGGCATTTACAAAAAAAAAATCTGAAAACGTAGTCGTTTTATTACTTAGAGTTCGAAAATTAATATGGGTTTTTTCTACTTTGGAATTAGGTTTGAGTGCAATAATTCAACATGATCTTTTTTCCGCGTAAGGGATATATATTTATATCACGAGAACTAGGGTTTATTCCAAAAATTCTCTCAGATATGATAAAGTTAAATTTGGACAATTTTGGATTTTCCTTTCTTTTTGGAGATTCATATTTATCTTCTTCATTTTCTAAAGTTAAATTCGGGTTCGCCGAAATGGACCTTCTTCTTTTTACTTGGGCTTGATCTTTGATAGACTGATCTAACTGTTGGGTCGGGCTAAAGAGGGGTGCTAAACCCACCTCCAACAGTAAGTCCCCCCAATTAGGCGCGCTGAGTGAAGCTTAGGTCGGCGAATTATTTGTATGGTGCAATGGCTAGATCGGCATATCTCGTACTTGTCGGTTCAATCCCATTAATGCGTTTGACCGTTTTCCTGTGAGTTTCATGGGGGCGTTGAAGGCGCCTCTTTCTACACTAATGAATGCATTTCGCATGTTTGGAATATCGTGTGGCATTAACTTTGTTTTGGTAACCGTCGCGTCGTTTTGATAACCGTTGCTTCCTCTACAATAAATACGACCCCTCCTTTCGTCATTTCTCATCATCTTCACTTCTTTCTCTTCCTTCTTCTTTTTGGAAACCTCAATCCAATCTCTATTTATGTCTTCTTTACTCTTACTGTCTCGTTTTTCCGAAATAACGATGCCGATATGCCCTTTGTTTTTCTCGTATTTGGGTCTATGCCGTCCTTCGGAGTTGTCGTGTGGGTTGAGTGAGCTCGTTGATGAGCTTATGCTCTTTTCTAAGGAGTAGCTCGTCGGTTCATGGATTTATGCAGATGGTTATCCCCATTTGTCGCCCTTCTCAACTTAAGGACGACGCTCAGATCCTTCATTTGGATCGATCTGATGCGTCATTAAATTTAGTAATGTGTTATGGCATGCTCCTTTCGGGATCAGTTGCCTTCCGCATAAGTACCTTCCCTTCCTTTATATTTGATACTTGCAGCTCGGCGTTCTAACTTCATTGTTGCTTTTGTATTTGTAGAGCAACTGATCGTATATCGGACCAGGCCCGTCCCGAAAGACGCACAACATGTTGTTCTTTTGATCAAGATGTTCAGCGGAGCTCGGTTGGCGGCGAGATGGCCATTTTAGACGTTGAGGCTAGTGCTTCAGAATTCTTTTTTTCTCAAGAATATTCTCCATTTGGTATTGATTTCATCACGGTTCCTATCTGTGCAGTCGACTATTAAAGACAAGCCTTGCAGGGAACATACGACGAAATAGTCTTTCAAGAAAGCAGCTCAGCTCATCGCGGCGAGGTGGCCGTGTTGGATGTTGAGGATAGTGCTTTTGAGTTCCTTTTGTCCCAAGAAGACTCTCCATATGGTCCTTATTTCACCATGGTTTCCATATGTGCAGCCGACTATCAAGGATAGCCATGCTCGGAAAAGACGACGAAGTCCCCTTTCAAGAAAGGAGTTCAGTTTTTGGCAGGACGAAACCGATCTTGCAACTCAAGCGTTGGCTTCGGATGAATTCGTCTTTCAAGAAATTAGTCTACCCCCCCCCCCCCTTTGTTTTAGCTTGGCTTGTACTATTATGTTTTGAAGATAAATAAAACGAATAATTTTCTCTTTTCGTATTATTCTTCTCTTTTTCCAATTGTCGATGTGATCAGTTCGTCTTTCCGAAGAAAGAGATTGTGCCGATGTAATATATGTTTAAAGGATATAAATATGAAAGTGTGTTTCGTTGTAAATATCCTACATAATTAATTTGTATGCCGACGTAACTATTTTCATGTAGACATATGGTTGAATTTTGATTAATTACAGCCGAAGTAACTGCTTTTGCCGATGTAATAAGAATTTTGATTAGTTCCTGCCGACGTAACTGCTCTTGCCGATGTAAATAAATTTTGATTAGTTTATGTCGACGTAACTGCTCTTGCCGACATAATAGAAACTTTTTGAATCCTTTTTGTTGAGTGATTTTCTCATCTTTTTAGGAAGATAAGAATTTTTCTCGGAAGATGAAATAGTCAACCTATTTCTTCTTCCTTTCCCCTTTTTATGGAGAATTTTTCCTTTGACTTTAGATTGAGCGAGGATTTCCTTCGTTGTTTTCTTTTTCTTTATCGGATTATACGTCAGCAATATTCTCTATTAGTCGGAATACTTTTTTTTTTGTTTTGGTGTAGACAACGCTTGCAGAATTGGTTCCGTTTTGTTGTTAAAATGGTTCCGAGGTGTGCCAAAGGACCTTTTATGATATGAGTTGAATAACGCCGACTTCATATCACGATTATCGCTTAGTTTGGGATCGGTTATGTGAGGAAGGTTGGCTTACTTAACTCGAATAGACTTAAGCGAGTGGGGGAGATCCCAGCTTAATCATTCAGTAATGCAGCTAGAGTTGGCACTTTTCACATACATGATGAAGGTGTGGATTATTTCACCACTGCACTCGAAGAGCGCGTCTGGATCGATCATCTGGCTATGTTGTCGACGTAAACAATTATCTTGTAAAGATATGATTTTATTAAAGTTAAAATTGAATCTGTAAGGACTGCCTACGTACCCCATAAACGGGGATCACGCCATTCGTAGTTAGTATTACATAAGCGGTATCTCGGAGAGCGTCCTTTTTAAGTAGAAGAATTGTTGGAGGTGCATTGATTTCTATGAGAAGTCGACGAGTTTTCCATCTAACTCGGAGAGCTCGTAGACCCCAAGCTTGACGACCTTTGATATTTGATAAGATCCTTCCCAGTGAATGTCGAGTTTTCCGGTGTTCTTTTCTTTTGTACCCTAGTGTACCTCGTGTAGGACGATATCTCCTTATGTTAGGTGTCAACCTTTGGTCTTTTTGTTATAATATCGAGCTGCGAGGTGCTGATAGTTCTGAATTCGTAGGAGAGCGTGTTTGGATCTGTCATCTGGCTATGTTGTCGACGTAAACAATTATCTTGTAAAGATATGATTTTATTAAAGATATAACTGAATCCATAAGGACTGCCTACGTACCCCCCCCCCCCCCCCCGTAAACGGGGATCAAGCGATTCGTAGTTAGTATTACATAAGCGGTAGCTCGGAGAGCGTCCTTTTTTAAGTAGAAGAATTGTTGGAGGTGCATCGATTTCCATGAGAAGTCAACGAGTTTTCCATCTAACTCGAAGAGCTCATAAACCCCAAGCTTAACAACCTTTGATATTTGATAAGATCCTTCCCAGTGTATGTCAAGTTTTTCGGTGTTCTTTTCTTTTGTACCCTGGTTCGTGTAGAATGATATCTTCTAATGTTAGGTGTCAACCTTTTGTCTTTTTGTTATAATATCGAACTGCGAGGTGCTGATAGTTCTGAATTCACAGGAGAGCTTCATTTATTTGCTCTTCAAGTGAGTCAAGAATATGCAAGAGCATTTTGTAGTTGAGCTTGGAATTTTGGATAAGCATAGATCGTCGAATGGTTGGTAAGCCAATTTTGGCTGGGACATCGCTTCTACTCCACGAGTGAGGCAGAATGGAGTTTGGTTAGAAGGACACCTTGGGGTGGTTCGATGCGACCACATGACTCCGTCTAACTCATCGTCCCAATTACCTTTGGGTTTATCGAGCCGATTTTAAGTCTGGGAATGATCGTTTTATTTGTTGCTTTGGACCATTTCCTTGTGGATACTACGGTGTTGATCTACTCAATTTGATGTTCCAATTTTGACAGAACTGACTTAATAAGATTGATGTTAACTGGTTATTGTTTTCGGTGACAATCTCATATGGTAGCCCGTTCCGGCAGATCATGTACTTCTATAGAAACGCAGTGACATGCCGAGCTGTTACTGTAGGATAAACGTTGACTTCTACCCACTTAGTGAAGGAATCCATTAAGATCAGGATGTGTTTGTTTTGTCGAGACTTTTGCATTGGTCCGACGATGTTCATGGACCATATCATGAACGTATATGGTGCTGTCGCGGATTACAAATGTTATGTATGCGCATGTATGGTCGGGGCGTGTTTCTGGCATTGTTCGCACTTCGCTGCATATTTCTTGCAATCTTTTATCATCGTCGGCCAAGAGAACCCGAGTTTATTGATTTTTAGAGCAAGGGATCGTCCTCCAGCATTATTTCCCCATGCGCCTTTATGGGTTTTCTTAATTACTTCATCGATTTCCTTTTATTCTACGCATCGTAGCAGCGTTTGGGCAGCGTTGTAGCGGAAGAGCCTGTCATCCATCATAATGTAGCGAGCTGCTTTTGCTTTGAGTATGTGAGCTGCCAATCTATCGGCAGGTATTTCTCCGTCCGATATATACATTTTTTATCTCCGTTGTCTAGTCATCTCTTTGTTATTTATCGGCATGAACCTGGTCCTCCATGATATCTTCGTCGTGTATGTCTCCATCGATAGCGTTGTAAATTTCTGAAGGACTTATGCTTGGTTTCTCAATGAGTTCTACGGAATTGTTCATCTCAAATGCGCATACGAGCTCGAAGCTAACGTTGCGAGAGCATCAGCTGAGGTATTTTCTTTCCTTGGAATCCTTGTTAGGTTGAATGAACATAGGTTGTTGTCAATTGCTTGGCTATACCGAGGTAAGCATTCTCCAATCGTTTTTAGCCTTGTACTCCCCATTGAATTGGTTTGCAACTAACTGCGAGTCGCAATAGTCATGGATACGTTTTACGATAGCCTTGGCTAGCTGTAATACAGGGATTGGAGCTTCGTTTTCGGCTTCGTTGTTTGAGTATGGAAAACCTAGCCTTAACTATTGCTCAAGTATTTCTCATGTTGTTGTTTCGAGCCGAATTTTGATTCCTGAGACAGTTTTTGATGGCAACCCGTCTACATGTAGGATCCAACTTTTTTCTTCTGATGGATCTTCTTGTACTAATTCAGGTGAGAGATCGACGATAAAGTATGCCAAAACTTGGGCTTTTAAACTTGTTTGACCCCTAAATTCATTGTCGTATTCACTTAGCTCGACTGTTCATTTAGCTAGTCTGTCGGCCTGTGTTGGACTGTGTAAGTAAGATTGACCGTAGGGGCATGGTTGTTAGGATGGTGATTGGATATGATTGGAAGTAAGGCATGAACTTTCTTGTGTCACGACCGCTAAGGCTAAATTTTTGATAGTTGGGTATCGAGTCTATGCTCCATCCAAGGTCTTACTGATGTAAGATATTGTTCTTTGATCGCTGCGATCCTTTTTAACCAAGACCCTACTTACAGCCGCGCTTGACACCACTATGTAAAGGTATAGTATCAGTGGATATGTGAGGTACTCTTTTCGTCCAATTCGAACTTCTTATTTCTTCTCAGGAGCTGATAGAACAAAAGATATTCGTCAGTCAATCTGGGGATGAAACGATTGAGTGCGGCAATCCTCCCAGTTAGTCTATGTACTTTACGAGTTTTGGTTGGCGAGGGATAATTCATTATTGTGGTGATCTACTTTGGGTTAGCTTCCATCCCTCGTTTTGTTACAATGTATCCTATGAATTCTCCCGAGGTGACACCAAAAGTGCATTTCGCCAGATGTAACTTCATTCTGTAGTCGTTCAGAATGTCGAAGTATGTGTTCATATTTTTAATGTTATCTGCCGCAACTAGTAATTTTAAGAGCATGTCGTCAATGTAGACTTCCAATGTGCGGCCGGGGTGCTTGGTGAACATACTGTTGACGAGGCATTGGTATGTTTCTCATGCGTTCTTTAATCCGAACGGCATGAACTTGTAGCAGAAGGTTCCTCGGTCCATTATGAATGAGGTCTTCTCTCTATCGCCTGGATGCATCAGGATCTGGTTGTACCCGAAGAAGGCGTCCATGAAAGACAAGATTTCGTTGCCGGCGGTTGCTTTGACCAGTCGGTCGACGTGTGGTAATGGGAAACAGTCTTTAGGGCACGCCTTGTTCAGGTCGGTGAAATCCAAGTAGACTCTCTTTTTGGCATTTTTATTTTTGACTACCACCAGATATGCGAGCCATTCCAGGTATTTTACTTCCGTAATAGAACCAGCTCCTAGCAGTTTTTCCACCTCGTCGTTTACCGCCTGCGCTCTTTCCGTTTCTAGCTTTCTTTATTTTTCTTGATAGGCATGTATCTCCTGTCCATGTTTAGTTCCTGACACGTGACGTTCGGATCGATCCCGATCATGTCTTTGACCGACCATGTGAATGTTGAAATGTTTTATTTGAGGAAGTCGATGAGCTCGGATCTGATGGATCAAGGTCAGCTCCGATTCCTACACTTCGCTCGGGGTGACGGTCATCAATTTTGACGTGCTCGGTCAATTCCAACCGAGGGTTGTGATATAAGACTCAGATGGACAGAGCCTCACTCGGTGGTTGATGGAAGAAACAGGTTGGCTTTGTCGCTCTCTCCTGTTACTCAAGGGATGGTCGTGTGTAAGAGATGGGATCGAACAGGCTGGCTTTGACGCTCTCTCCTGTTGAATCAGTGAGTGGTAGGGCTGGTGGATCGAAGGCACCACAGAGATGATGAACGGGTCTCTGATACTGCACAGACACTTGTCTTCTTTGTGAATCACACACAAGGAACAACAAGCAAACAAGAACAAGCGGTGGCTGTTCAAGAAAAAGGCGAAAATCGCTTAAGGGTTTATTGATAATTCAAAAGGTGTCTAACACAATAATACAAAGTTGTTTAAGTACAGAAACAAAGAAGAACAAAAAGGAAAAACAAATATCTCGGCCATGAATGAGAATCGCCGAGTTACACAGAAAAGGAAAGTGTGTAATTCCTTCCTTGGCGGCCAAGCCTTGAGTTATGGTGTGGGTGGGCCGACTTGCCTCGTTAAAAACCTTGGGAGTAAAACCACTTTGGGATAAAACCACCCAAGGGAAAAAGAGTGCAAGAGAGTCCACCAACTCTCGGACTTAGCATGGGCCGAGCCGGATGGTAAAGACTTGGCATAGTCCGGCCCATGGTTCCCCTAGACGCGTAGAAGGTCCAGCTTCCTTGTTGCTTACACAGTCCACGCCTCCTGTGTTATCCACGTCGCTTACACAGTCCAAATCGCCTGTGTTATCCATATTGCTTACACAGCCCAAGTCTTCTATTGCCTCTCGCTTCTTGGGCTCGTTCTTGAGGTAATCTCCAACTTCCATTGAGTTCATGAGGTTCTCTACTGCAGTGTTGAATCCTTCCCTGAGCCTCCTTGTCCTAGATCGAGTCATTGGTGCTTCCTTGACCTCAGGAATGGCTTGTGGATGGGTGCTTGGCTGGATGTCCTCATCATTCCCACCCTCTTCAGAAGGTTTTGTCCTCAAAACTGGATCATCTGCAACATATGGAGACAAATCAGTCACATTGAAGCTATGTGAAATATTGAGCTCACCCGGGAGTTCTAGTTTGTAGGCATTGTTGTTGATCCGTTCTAGAACTTTGAAGGGACCATCTCCCCTAGGCGCCAGCTTCGAGCTTCTCTTCTGTGGAAACCTCTCAGGTCTCATGTGGAGCCAAACCCACTCTCCTGGTTCAAAGACTAACTCCTTGCGGCCCTTGTCTGCTCGCCTCTTGTACTCTTCAGTCTTCTTAAGAATGTTGTCTCTTGCTTTCTGGTGTAGCTTCTTAACAAACTCTCCTTTCCTGAGACCATCTAGATTAACTTGCTCAACTTGGGGAATTGGCGACAAATCAAGAGGTGTTAGTGGATTAAAACCATACACAATTTCAAATGGAGACATTTTGGTAGCAGAATGTGTAGCATGGTTATAGGCAAACTCAATGAAAGGCAAACAATCTAACCATGTGCTTAAGTTCCTGCCAAGAGTTACCCTAAGTAAAGTAGATAAGGTACGGTTTACCACTTCGGTTTGACCATCCGTTTGAGGGTGGCAGGTTGTGGAGAATAGGAGTTTTGTCCCGAGCTTCTTCCACAATGTCTTCCAGAAATGGCTCAAGAATTTTGTGTCTCGGTCAGATACTATGGTCCTTGGTATACCATGTAAACGCACCACCTCCTTGAAGAATAGATCAGCAACTTGTGTGGCATCATTGGTTTTGTCACATGGAATGAAATGAGCCATCTTAGAAAATCGATCCACAACAACAAAGACAGAGTCTTTGTGTTTGATCTTAGGCAACCCTAGCACAAAGTCCATAGAAATATCCACCCATGGTGCGTTAGGAATAGGTAAAGGTAGATAAAGTCCATGAGGGTGTAACCTGGATTTTGCTTTGTGACAAGTTACACATCTTGCACAATGCCTTTCAACGTCTCTCTTGAGGTGCGGCCAGAAGAAGTGATCAGCCACCACAGCTAGTGTCTTGTCCACTCCAAAATGGCCCATAAGACCACCTCCATGCGCCTCCTTAAGCAGTAGCTCACGCATTGAGCACTGAGGAATGCACAGCCTCTTGTCTCGGAACAGGAACCCTTCTTGAAGATAGTAGGATCCGAATGCTCCTCTTCCACAGGCTTGGTAAGCCTCTCCTAGTTCTGGATCATCTTTATATAGATCCTTGATGTGTTCAAATCCTAGAACCTTAGCCTCCATGGTAGCTATCAGGGCATGCCTTCTTGACAAGGCATCAGCTACAACATTCTCCTTTCCCTTCTTGTACTTGATTACATAGGGAAATGTCTCTACAAACTCCAACCACTTAGCATGTCTCCTCTTGAGTGAAGTCTGACCTCTCAGGTGCTTAAGTGTCTCGTGATCAGTATGGATGATGAACTCCTTGGACAACAAGTAATGCTGCCATGTCTCTAGTGCTCGCACCAATGCATACAATTCTTTGTCGTAGGTTGGGTAATTCAAAGAAGCACCACTGAGCTTTTCACTGAAGAAGGCCACTGGTTTCTTCCTCTGGTGTAACACAGCTCCAATCCCTATGCCAGACGCATCACACTCTACCTCAAAGACCTCTTCAAAGTCGGGTAAGGCCAGAACCGGCGCCTGTGTAAGCCTTTCTTTGAGCAGTTTGAAAGCTGATTCTTGCGCTGGACCCCATGAGAATGGCACATTCTTCTTTATCACGGCTGTAAGAGGTGAGGCCACCGTACTGAAGTCCCTCACAAACCTCCTATAGAAGCTAGCTAAGCCATGAAAACTCCTTACATGGCCGACGGTTGTTGGTGTAGGCCACTCACGGATGGCTTTGACCTTCTCCTCGTCCACTTGTAGTCCCTGTTCACTTACTACAAAGCCTAAGAAAACAAGCTTGTTAGTACAGAAGGTGCACTTCTTTAGGTTAGCATAAAGGCCTTCCTTCCGAAGTGATTTGAGCACTAGTTCAAGATGTGAGATATGATCATCTAGGTTCTTACTATATATAAGTATGTCATCGAAATAGACAACTACAAATTTACTTATGTAAGCACGAAGAACCTGGTTCATGAGTCGCATGAATGTACTTGGGGCATTAGTTAAACCAAAAGGCATAACCAGCCACTCATACAATCCTTGCTTTGTCTTGAATGCGGTTTTCCACTCATCTCCTTCTCGCATCCTAACTTGATGGTAACCACTCTTCAAGTCCACCTTTGAGAAGATGGTAGAACCACTTAGCTCATCCAGCATGTCGTCTAAGCGGGGTATAGGGTGCCTGTATTTGATCGTGATGTTGTTGATGGCACGGCAGTCCACACACATCCTCCATGACCCATCCTTCTTGGGTACTAAGAGTACTGGCACAGCACAAGGGCTGAGGCTCTCCCTAATGTACCCTCGGTCCATGAGGTCTCTCACTTGCCTCTCGAGCTCCTTAGTCTCCTCCGGGTTCATCCTGTATGCTGGCTTGTTAGGTAAGGCTGCGCCAGGGACAAGATCGATTTGGTGTTCAATCCCACGGATTGGAGGTAAGCCAGGCGGAAGCTCTTCAGGGAAGATGTCTTGAAACCTGTCTAACACAGCCTGTACTCCTGTGGGTAACACAAGCTCACCTGAACCTGAACTTAAACACTCCTTAAACAACATCAGTAGCACAGTGCGCTTGGCACTAAGAGTTTTACAAATAGCCCCACGAGATATATAGAGACTGGATTTGCTAGACTCAACTTCCTTGCTCATATGTACTTGTAAATCATGTACCTCAGTTGGTGTAAGAGGTGCAAGAGTGAACTTACGATCCTTGTGTAAGAAGGTGTACTGGTTAGTACGTCCATTATGACTTGTGGCTCGGTCATACTGCCACGGTCGGCCAAGCAAGAGATGTCCAGCTTGCATGGGTACCACATCGCAAGTAACTTGGTCTTGGTACTTCCCCACACTGAATGGAACAATGACTTGCTCCGAAATCTTCAGCTCTGTCTCATCATTGAGCCATCTCAGCCTGTATGGTCTTGGATGCTTGGTCTTAATAAGACCTAACCTGTCTACCATATGCTTGCTAGCCACGTTAGTGCATGAACCTCCATCAATGATCAGATTACATACCTTGTCTTTGACAGTGCATCTAGTGTGGAAGATGTTTTCCCTTTGAGCCGCCTCAGGGTTGATCATGACACTTAACATCCTCCTGGTCACAAGCAACTCTCCAACGTCAGGGTATGCAAGCTCTTCTTCTGGTTCGTTTGGATCATCCTCAAGCTCATCTTGTGATTCATACTCCCCATCGTTGTGGATAATCATTACTCTCTGGTTTGGGCATTCTCTAGCCATGTGTCCCCTGCCTTGACACTTAAAACAAGTGATGTCACGAGTTCTCTGATTAGTGCTAGGGAACTTACCTTGTTCTGGCCGGTTGGACTTGGGAGCCTCGGCTGTTTTGCCTTTGAACCGTGAGTCAATCTCCACGGTCTTCCCCTTCTCAAATGGTCTCGAGCTACTTGCAGCCCACGGTTGTGTTGGTTTGCTGCGGTTTGTCATGGCTGTCTTTCGCTTGATCTGTTGTTCCACTTGGACAGCAAGATGCAACAACTCATGTAGCCCACCATACTGAGCTCTCTCCACCTTCCTAGCAATGCGTTCTTGTAGACCATCAATGAACTGCGCCATAAGAGCTTCCTCGGATTCTTCTAACTCCAGCGAGTTCATGAGCTTCTCAAACTCCTCAAAATACTCATCCACACTTCTTGTACCCTGTGACAACTTACGGAACCGCTTTTGTAAGTCTCTATGATAATGTTCAGGGACATACCTAAGTCGTAGAAGGTATTTCATGTCACTCCAAGTGGCTACTGCTCCAAAGCGTTGCCTTCTCCTCTCAGCTATAGTTCTGTCCCACCAAGCTAACGCGTTCTCAGTGAGTTGTGCAGCAGCAACAGCAATCTTCTTGCGTTCTCCATAGCCATAACACTCAAAGATATGCTCCAGCCTTCTTTCCCAGTCCATGTACGCTTCTGGGTCTGACTTTCCTGCAAAAAGTGGAGGGGTTACTTTGATATCACGGTTTGTTTCTCTAGCCTCACCTTCCCGGGCTGGGTTCCTCCATAAAGGATCTTGACGCCTTGGCTGTGGACGCCTAAAGGGGTCAGGCGGTTGCCTATCCTCCTCTAAGTCGGGCATATCATCATCTTCATCTCCAGCTTGATATCTTGGTGGTATAGGTGCTCCTCGGATTGGTCCTCTCCTCGGTGGAACTTCTATGCGTCCTATACGCTCACCAAACTCTTGGCGCATTGTGCCAACTTGCTGGTTTATGTTACTCATCTCTTCTCTAATAGCAGTCATCATTTGTATGATAGGATCAACGGGCTGTCTTCCTTCATCTCCCATGGTGTCTATCCTTGTTGTTAATCGGTTCAATTTGCACTCAACAAAAACAACAAGATGTCACGGTACCACAGAATAGATAGTTGTGTAAAACAAAAGAACAGAGACAGGGTTGTGTAACACAAGACGAATTTCAGTGCAATCGACAGAATTGGAAAATTGACAATTTTTTTGGGTTTTATGAATAATAACTAGCAAGATAGAACCAAAAACAGGAAATCTACTAATTCTCAAAAAGAAATTCGACCAGGAAACTAAGAACAAGATTTTTATGGGGTTTTCTTATGACTTAGACAAAAACATAAACTAGAACAAAGCAACAAACCTAATTTTTTTTTTTTTTTTGGATTTTTAGATTTAATCAAAGCAATAACAAGACAAAACAAAAGAGATAAGAGATAGAAAACCAAAGGTAGGAACCTTTGGCTCTGATACCAGATGATATAAGACTCAGATGGACAGAGCCTCACTCGGTGGTTGATGGAAGAAACAGGTTGGCTTTGTCGCTCTCTCCTGTTACTCAAGGGATGGTCGTGTGTAAGAGATGGGATCGAACAGGCTGGCTTTGACGCTCTCTCCTGTTGAATCAGTGAGTGGTAGGGCTGGTGGATCGAAGGCACCACAGAGATGATGAACGGGTCTCTGATACTGCACAGACACTTGTCTTCTTTGTGAATCACACACAAGGAACAACAAGCAAACAAGAACAAGCGGTGGCTGTTCAAGAAAAAGGCGAAAATCGCTTAAGGGTTTATTGATAATTCAAAAGGTGTCTAACACAATAATACAAAGTTGTTTAAGTACAGAAACAAAGAAGAACAAAAAGGAAAAACAAATATCTCGGCCATGAATGAGAATCGCCGAGTTACACAGAAAAGGAAAGTGTGTAATTCCTTCCTTGGCGGCCAAGCCTTGAGTTATGGTGTGGGTGGGCCGACTTGCCTCGTTAAAAACCTTGGGAGTAAAACCACTTTGGGATAAAACCACCCAAGGGAAAAAGAGTGCAAGAGAGTCCACCAACTCTCGGACTTAGCATGGGCCGAGCCGGATGGTAAAGACTTGGCATAGTCCGGCCCATGGTTCCCCTAGACGCGTAGAAGGTCCAGCTTCCTTGTTGCTTACACAGTCCACGCCTCCTGTGTTATCCACGTCGCTTACACAGTCCAAATCGCCTGTGTTATCCATATTGCTTACACAGCCCAAGTCTTCTATTGCCTCTCGCTTCTTGGGCTCGTTCTTGAGGTAATCTCCAACTTCCATTGAGTTCATGAGGTTCTCTACTGCAGTGTTGAATCCTTCCCTGAGCCTCCTTGTCCTAGATCGAGTCATTGGTGCTTCCTTGACCTCAGGAATGGCTTGTGGATGGGTGCTTGGCTGGATGTCCTCATCAGGTTGTCTCGTTCGAACTCTTTTGGGGGCGATCCTTTCTCTTGTGCTGACATTGTTGCCTTCGGTTTTTCCGGCTAATCGTATATTGATGTTTTATTGCAATTCCATGATTGATCTTTTGATTTTGCCTTCGTGGCTGTCATCACTTTTTGTCTGCTTGTGGCTATGGATGGATCATCTCGCTCACCCGTCGGTGCCGTGTTGATTTGTGATACCATGTTTGTTGAATTGTCGGGGGCTCCATCACCTTGTGGAGGTGAGTTAGATTGGATCAGCTCTCCTCCACTTCCTGGATTGTTGGTATCTATGATGTTGCCGATGTTGCTGGTTCTTCATGTCTCCTACGATGAGAGTGGTGTTTCCGTCATTGTCGATCTGCCCTTTGGTTGTGCGAATGTACCCCATAGACGGCGCTAATTGTTGAAGCTGAACTTTACAAGGATTAATTCAATAAACTGATCAATTAAAAGGGACTTGGATGATTCGACTTTTAAGGATCTAAAGGCAATAACAGAAAAATTAAAAAACATAATCGTTATATTATTTAGAGTTTGATAATCAATATCAATTTTCTCTGCTCTGGATTTATGCTCTGAAATGGACTTTTCTACTTGGGCTTAATCTTTGATATGATAAGTCCATATAACTGTTAGGACGATTTAAAAAAAGGGTGTTAAGCCCACCTCCAATACTCCTGCATATGTGAATTTTTTATAGTTTGTCCGAAGTGAACAATAGGAAGAAAAAAATACAAAATTACTACTGTTACAACAAATTTTAAGAATCTTCGTTAAAATAGTTGAAATTACGGTTAGTTTGGTTTGAAATGGTAGAATCGCAGATGCAAGATTGCATCGAAATCATAAAACGGTTTAGCATAAGAAATGTATAGTTGTGATTTGGTGCAAAGCTTACATAAATATGAAAAATGTTGAAATAGAGGGGTTTCGAGCCAAAAATCATATATATAATGAGGGACATTTTTTCTCTCCTATCAGCTTATCCACGTCAGCTCTTCCCAAAAGTCTACGTGGCAATGCCTTAATTCCAACGTTTTTTGGTCTCCTGTTGGGCAAATTAAATCACACCAGCCCATAACCTTTTTCCTTCCAACTTGAGTTTATGGTATCCTTGAAGCCAATGAAAATAATCGAAGAGACTCGCTCCAATAGAAGCCCACCTTTAAGCTCAAACTCCCTTCCTGAATGCAGCCGTCAACAACCTCACTCTTCCATCGAAATTTGGATGTCGAAACCCTAATGACCTTCTGCCTAATCCGAAATCCCATGAGAGATGCGTTACCCAATCATTTAACCACTCTATTCACGATCTCCATCCACACCCATCATTAAACCTCATATTGATGTCTTCCATTTCATAATGTCCAGAGCACCACCGAACCGTTTCCTCACTTCCGGCAGCGGCATCTATAAATACTAGCCACGCTTTCACAGGTACACACCTCAGCTCCCTTCACCTCCCTCAAACGATTCTTTGTATTTCACTCTCTCTCTTGATCTACTCATCCACGAATCCTCCGGCTTCAGCTCAACAACAACAGCAACAACCGCATGTGACGCCAGTGGTTGGTCGAAGATGTGCGCCAACGTAGTCGGTGGTGAATGCCATATTAGAGAAGAAAGAAGACGGGTCTGGACTCTGGACCTAGATGTGGGCACACTTTGACGGCAATTCCTGTCGTTGGTGAGGAAGGGTACTGTAATTACATTGGCCAGCGTCTCTTTTTGTTCGGTGGTGCGACGGCGGTTGAGGGTAATTCAGGAGGAACTAGAATGCCAAATTCAGCGGGAAATACCGGCATTCATATGTTTTCCCAACTCTGCATTTTCTTACTTTATGTTTGTTTGTTTCTAATGAATCTATAGATGATTTTCTCAACATTTCTTGATTTTCCATCAAATTATTTGTGTATTGTCATGCTTCAAGTCTACGTTTTGGATTTGGCCCTGCTGTATTTTGATGATTAGAGTATTGTTTCCTATGCAAGGTTAGGTGGTGCAACCGCTGAGGTCCATTGTTATGATGTAAATAGCTGAGGTGAGCATAAGATCGGAACTGTTGTCAAATTATATTTAACTGTCAAGTGCAATTGATGTGAAGCTATAATGATTACAGGCGTACAACATATGGAGAACCACCTAGCCCAAGAGCTACGCATGTTGCTACTTCTGTTGGGACCATGGTAGATTGGTAGTAATTCAGGTACGGGGTAACTATGTTAGTGTGTATCGTCGACCTTAGTTTACCAAGTCAAGATTACGGTTTGCTCAACGATATTTTTTTGATTGTCATTGAGCTTTATGAGATCGAAGCCATGTTTTTTCCCTTAAGAGATTCAATTTTTGTTCTCGATTAGTACCCTGCAAGTGACTACTGAAAACATCTCTGAGAAATTAACACCTAATCCGATATTGGAAGACATAATCCTTTAGACTGAACACTGTAATAGGAGAGATTTTAGTTTCGTTCTAATATAAAATAGGAACTCAATATTGTTGAGCTAGGTGATCTTCCATCACTCTACCGCGAATTGGGTTCCTGTTATAGCTCTAATTATCATGTTACGACCTTTAGTGTCTCTAATCATCACTGACTCCTTCGCTTTTGAGATATCTTTTAATGTCATAAAAAGTCAATTTTTTGGGGATATGTTTTGCGAGTTTATGTACATTATATGAAATCCATTTTTGCATTGGTACATCAGGTTTTAGATTTATCTGAATGGTTGGTGGCTACATTTAGATTGTATTTACCTGCCGATCATTCTTCTATTCTCCGTAGCTTTTAGTTGGTGTCAGAGATTGCACAACTATGCTTATGCATGCCCTACAGTATTCTGAGTGGTTAACTTTTTTGTTGGGCAGATTTGAGAGAAAGTAATCATGAGAAGACAGGGAAACTTTGCGGACTCACCTGCAAATGCATATGGATGGAGCTGGCAAGATACATAATGCCCATTCCGATTTCCAAGATCAGTTAGAGGCATTTGCGCCTAAGAGGGACCAACCATATCCAGAATCACAAACAGAGGGTCAGTGGAGATGGAAAAGAGATGACCCCTAATATGCCAA
This sequence comes from Orychophragmus violaceus, assembly GCA_030180135.1. Taxonomy (NCBI): domain Eukaryota; kingdom Viridiplantae; phylum Streptophyta; class Magnoliopsida; order Brassicales; family Brassicaceae; genus Orychophragmus; species Orychophragmus violaceus. The sequence continues at coordinate 60,853,348 of CM058239.1, forward strand.
GGTCTATGGCAACTGTTATTTACAATGAAGGTAAGATCAGTTAGAAGCATTTACGCTTAAGAGGGACCAACCGTAGTCTTCTCTGATTTTTTTCCTAGAACTATTCTTATGCTTAACATTTGTAAATCTCTCAAATAGCTACTGAAATGGATTTGACTTGGTATATAAGTTTTCTTTTGGCTGAGTTTTCTACTTTCCAACTTTTGGGTAATGTGATTTTCACATTTGTTTGTAAAAATTAATGAAACCAAATAGAGATGGATGTCAAACAAATTGGTTTGATATATACATGATTTTTGTGAAATCTGTTTTAAGTAATATATTAAAAATCAATGTTTTCAAAACACAGTAGAGTTATTGACTTATTTAGTTTTTTTGTACCAATTTATTCACATGAATCATTTCCAAAGAATATAGTTTGTATACAACAACAAAAGAACTTTCCACATGCCAAAAAGGAAAAATAAAAACCTTTACCCATGGAATATAGTCTTTTAAACGTACACAAGTACGCATTCACCCAAATAAAGAACAAGATTACAACACTTCTTCAAATTATGTTTTGTTACGAGAATATCTATAAGGAAATGAGAAATTTATGTTCACAGAAAAACAATGTCTATATTTTGCTTCAGAAATCGGATATGCAGGACATATAATCAGAAGGTTACACAAATAATTATTTACAGATTTAGACAAACATAATTCAGCTGGAAAACTAACAAGTGGATGAGACAAAAAGAAAATTACCATTACCAAATTTAGAAACCAAATATACAACTCATTAGAAGAATGAAAAATCTAAACTCTTAAACCAAATACAGAAAATTACCATTACCAAATTTAGAAACCAAATATACAACTCATTAGAAGAATGAAAAATCTAAACTCTTAAACCAAATACAAATGATGTATAAATGATATATCAGCTCCGCGCGTGCGCACGCGCGGAGGTTACAGCCCCTAATATTAATAAATTGCTTAATCATATATTTTGCATCGAATCGCAAAATAAAGATGTTAAAATGTGGAAGTCCCTTGACTTCCAAATAGCTCAAGCCGCTTCAAGCTCCATAACTCCAAGGAGAATGAAGATGAACCGAAGATGTCAAGAAAGAAGAACCACCACATTTGGATCTGCCTCCATATAAGCCTGAAAATCATGGACCCCTGAGGAATGTAAGAAAAATATTATTGTCATCTAAGACGTCAACAATGACCAAGAGGAAACCACAACAGTTTTCGTAGATGGTTAAATTCGATCCTTGGCTCTTAACCCACGGAAAGAGTCATCTACCCAGTCCAGGCAACATGGTTTGGCTTTTCACAGAGAAATAATCACATTTTTTATTTTAATGTATCATTGTTGCCATAATTATTCATATTGGTACTTCAGGTAATAAATTATTATTAACATATAGAGTTTAGTCTAAATAATATACAAAAACTCGCGAAATTGTCTTCACTAAAACCATATAATCAAGTAAAAGAATGACCACGCGGACCTTATTGTGGTTTTGTGGTCCTCCCCACCATCTGCGTTTTCCCATTTACTTCTTCACATAAAATACTCATTTCCACTTAATCCAATGCCAACAAACGCAACGTAGTATATATTTTAACCCAAAAAATTACAAACAATTTCAAATAGTTTATAGGGTTTCACCGTAATTCGATATTCTTAATTTCTTATATGTATACAAATAATCCGTTTCATATTGTAATAACTGAAAACTTTTCACACTAAATTTAATTTGAAAGAACAATCAAAACATACTCCAAAGACTAAGCTGATAATACATGAACATGTAATTTAACGATTTGGGCTAATGCCCTTGTTTTGACACCAGCAAGTTTAAACTCGTTTATAATATTGCATGTTGTTGAATAAAAAAAGACTAATACTCTATATGGTCACAAACTCTTCAACATTCTGATACTTATATACATCACAAAAGTACTATTCTAATTAAAAAAAAAAATGCTTATGAGATAAGATTAGCTAAGACGATGCTACATAGATTGATCAGTCCAAGGGCTCAGGTAATTTCTTTCGTTGTATCATCATTCTTTCCTTCTTCTTCCCCGGTTCTTCTGCGATCGTGGATAAGCCTTAAAAGATTTAAAAATTAAACAAAAAATGTATTTATGTCATCAACTTTGAATTTTTTTTCGATGTAGGAGAGATCCTAAAACTTATATTCCTACACATATATACGCATACGAAACTGAAAATACAATAATTTAACAACAGCAAAAAATTGAAAATACCATGATTTTCCTCCTTGAGCATAGTCCTTCGAAGCTTCGTTGCTCTAGCCTCTTCAAACAGCCACGTTGCCTCCATCTTTTTGCTAATCATTTGAGCAGCATAGTAAGGGATTTTGCCACGAAAGGACCGGCCATTGACGAACATGATACAGTCCATCAAGCTTTCTCTTGAAAGCCCTTTGATGTCATAAGCTCTAGACCTTGTCCAGAGACTCTTACCATGCGAGTTCACAGGTTTAGACAAGCAAAGAGCTCTTGTGCAATCACTTATGGCTGCGTCTGCATCTCCAAGAAGTAAGTAACACTCTCCTCTATCGCTATATAGACTCATTCTCTTTCTCATAAGTTTCAAAGGGCATAAGCCTATTGCTTCGTTGTAGCATTTAATAGCTCCCTCTATATCTCCTACACAAAGCAATTGATTTGCTTGCTGCTTAATCAAATTAACAACAACACTTGCCTCTGCCATCTTTTCTTGATTATCTCCCACTTTCAACCTACTCTCTCTCTTTCTCTTCTCTACTTTAACCCTCCATAGTTCTTTCAAAGCCTTTTGGGCCTTGTAAGTGTAAGCACAACCTTTCTTTGTATTGTAATCCATTAGAAGAACCCTAGTTATTCTATCACCTAGGTTTGGTCTATCATTAAGAGCTTTAAGCTCAACTAGGTCTACTAGATAAAACAATGATATGTCTAAGACTTTGTACCTTGTATCTTGGTCTTTGAGCAGAAGCAATAGGCAATCTATACCCATGTATTGCCAATCATCAGAAGACCGGGAGAGATTGCATAGACTCAAGATCAATTCTCTCGATTCCGAGACATGCCCTCGCCCTTGTTTACCATAACAAAGAATCCGGATTAGTCCAATGCCCGCAGGAGAGGTGTGGTTAACCAATCCACCCCACATTTGGCTAAGCTCCTTGAGAAATCTTTTGCTGCAAATAAGAGAGATAGACCTTTGCTTGTAAGCAAAGCAATTGAGTAAATGAAGTGACCAACATTGTAGCTGGCTTGCCCATTCCTCGGCTTTTCGATTTTCCATCTCAAGCCCTCCAAGTCCTCTAGTAAGCAAGTCACTGTGATACCTCACTCTTCCTTCTATTTCTTGAACACTCACAAACCTTTCGTACACAACATCAAGACATGTTGTTGCAATCTCCATGGCTGATTTCACCACTTCATCCTCGTAAGCAGCCACTGCCTCAAACGTCCTCTCGTAGCTCGCCAAGTGACCTAACGCCCTAACCACCACTCTTTGCTCGACCCAACTCATTTTCCCTCTCATAAGCTCAACTAATGGAGCTATGACACCAGACTCCACAGCTTTCGCAGCAAACTCAGGCTTATTCATGGTGTAAGATCCAATGATATGAGCTGCATAGTAAGGAACATACACATTTTGACCAGTCATTAACCATTCTGCATCCTCAAGACCTTTCTTCAACAACTTTGCCATGCACTCGAAGACCCCGAGAGATGGTAACTCGGGGTTCTCGGGGTCGGCCATGGCGAATCTCCAGATGAAACTGAGTGTGAGAGCGAGCTCTGTGTCGTCTCTTGTCATGTGCATATCTCTCAGAGATAACTCTAACCATGCTTTTCTAACACAAGGGTCTTTTTCTTCCATGACACAGAAGAAACAACACTGTCTGAAACCGACAACAACGTGGGTCCTCCTGGCCATCTTGTTTGTACCCTTGCAAGAGAAGTGGTCCATGAGTGATCTGAGATTTTGTTGGTGTTTTGGCTGTTTTTGCTGATTAAAGAAGGTTAAATATTTGACCAAAAAAAAAAAAAAAAAAAAAAAAAGAAGGTTAAATACAAAAAGGGAAAATAGGGTTTCTGTTTTTTTTTTTTTTTGTTGAAAAGTGAAACTAAAGTGGCCTAGTGACGTGATGACATCTAGCGGCCGCATAAAAAAAAGTGAAATGCAAAAGGTCTTTTCCGCATAAGAGCTTGTCAATGGTAGTTTTTTAGGGGTTGTTAGCACAGTTTTTAAGGTAAACTTAATTAAAATAATAATATGTGTGGGTCCCATTTATCTAAGAACCCGTTTTTTACACTGTTCATATGACGTGGCGGTTTTTGATTGGTCGATTTGTTTTTTTTTCATTTTTAATTTTTTTTTTTTACTCTGTCCAAAAATATATATATATATATATTCAAATATAAATTAAGAACCCCAATTCACTATTGGACATGCTCTAAACAATTCCAAAAGTTGATTAATGGTTTTGTAGTAAGTCGTTTTTACTTGCACTCTTGTAAAAGAAAAGAAATCTAAATAGATGATATGACATGCCTGGTGCATAAAGACGATTGATTTGAAGAAAAATATTACACATACTTTTATATTTAAGGAATTTTTATCAATCAATATAACATGAGATGTAAATTAAAGGAAGTGTGAGAGTATTTAATGAGAATAGCATCATCCGTATAAATGTACATCTGAATTAGAACATAACATAATTTCTTGTGCATGAATATACGCCATAAAAGGAACCACCTTAGTTAGAATGACAAGAGAGTTTTGAAAGAAAAACCTTTTTGTTTATTTGAAACTTGATTAGAGAGGATGAGCTACAAAATGTTTATATAGGGAGCTAACAATAGAGAATTTAGGTCATCTTGAATTGTATCTCTTTAGCTGTCAAATTGAGTCATAAATTAATGAAAATTGAGTCATAAATTAAGGATAAGAGAGCATTAAATTGGGTTTGGAGAACGTTTTCACCTCTATCTTTTTACCTTTTCTGACAAGTTTAGAGACCGTTGAAGATTTTGTCGTGTTTTGTTTCTTCAACATAAGCTTGTCTTCGATTGGGCCTGAATTGATTTTTGTCGGTTTTGAGGCTTGGTTCAATGCTGAGGTTTGACCTAATGTTGTATTGCTCACATTCCCCTCAAACTTGCGGTGAGAAATATCGATGCACCAAGTGAATCGAAAATCGCAGAACTCTCTTCGTGGTAAGGAGTTGCTAAAATGTCTTTGAATTGTAGGTGAGCTGATACATGTTTTATTTCAATGAGGCCAAGTGCAACTTGCTCATGTATGTAGTGATAATCAATATCAAAATATTTTGACCGATTGTGGAGAGTTGGATTGGCACTTAAGTAAACCGCTGAGAGATTGTCACAATGAAGAAGATTTACTTGAGGTTGCGAGATACCAATATCATGTAAAAGAAATGAGACCCATATGAGTTCTTGAGATGTTGCTGCAAGTGATCTATACTCAGTCTTTGTTGATGATCTTGAGATAGTTGGTTGCATGCAGTGTTGCTGACCAAGAAACAAGATTTGATCCAAAGCAATAAGAAATAACCAGTTGTGGAGTGTCGTGCGTCTCTGCATCCTGCCCAATCACTACCACAATATGCATATAGAGCCAGTTACTAGTATTTTATGATGTTAATACCCATGTTTATTGTACCTTTTATGTATTTGAGAACATGCTTAAGGAGATTGAAGTCTTATACAGTAGGATAGTGCATCCTTTGACATACAAACTGAAAATACATTTTTGATTCTCCAACACATATAAACCCTTACGCTGAGGACCCTTGGACACCATGATATACCATGGATTTTAGGGTTTTTAACCATGGTATATGTCTTCTTATCGAGTCTTTTAGAGTCCTTTGTAGTCCTTCTATCTATGTTTTCAGGTCTAGACACGTTTAGAGCGGATTTGGACATTATGGCGCATTCTGGAGCATTTTGGAGATTTAACCCGAGAGGAAGAGTTCACTGCCCATTTCACAGACCTGTGTCGATCGACACAATATGTGCATCGATCGACACAAGGTCGACACTGACAATTCTCGGCGTTTTATCAAGAGTTTGGAATTTGCACTTTTGCCCAGAAGTTTTTCATAATTACAAAGAAGCTCCAGCCGTGATTAGATCATTATATTAGGGTTTTTGAGCCATTGTTTAGGCGACACTTTATTTTACATTGAGAGAGTTAGGGGCTGATCTTGTACTCGAGAGAGAAGAGATTTCGAACCCCAGTTCTTTATTCTATTATATGCTATTTGGTTTTCTATTCATGATGTCTTTTGTTTCGATGATCATGTCTGAGTAGTTTACCTGTTAGGTTTAGGGATTCTCACAGGGGATTTCATGGAATTATAGGTTGATCAATCTGTAGGGATTCACATCTGCTAGTTCTTCATCTAGGGTTGTTTTTAATGCTTAATCTGAATTAGCTACCCAGATTTATGATGTTAGGTTGATTTCCGCAACGACAGTTGGTTAATTAACTAGAAAAACCTAGATGAGCAATTTGACTATTCGCAAAATAATTTGGTTTAGAAGAATTGTGAACGAAAGAACTTGAGATTAATGCTTGTTTAGAACTCTAGAATTCGCAACGAAAGTTGGCTTGCTAGGTTGTTAGACATAGATAATATTCGCAACGAAAGTTGGTCTGTTATAATTCTGTGATTCTAGTTCTAGAACAGTTCTTAATTATATCTCTATTGATAGATTAAACTGTGTTCCTGATTTCCTGAGAACTCCCTTAACTTGACGCCTTCGCTTCTTGCTTACAACCGATCTAATTTACTTTTCTGTTTGATTTACTGCTTATTCTCTGTTTCACCTAGCTTAACCTGAAATTCTATAATCTATCGTAAGGTCTAGAGTCCCTGTGGATTTCGATACCCTATATACTACTGTCACGTCTGTGCACTTGCAGTGTAGATCTAGGGATTAAAACCTGATCATATCAAGTTTTTGACGCCGTTGCCGGGGACTCTTTTGAGTCTTCGGTAGATTTGAACTTAAGGTTTAGACTAGGTTTTTGTTTTTGGTTACTAATTTATCTGTTTTTCTCTGTCGCAGGTCTGATATTCGCTTAGCATCGATCGACGCATCTTCTGAATCGATCGTTGCAGGGCGAATTTGATTTGAATCGATCGTTGCCTCTTAGCATCAATCGTTGCACTGCGATTACCGACGGTTTATGCAGACGCGTGAGACCAGAAGTAATCCAAACTCGAATCTCGTGAATCTCAGGCTTGAAGAACTTGCTAGACTAGAGAGAACAAACAGAAAGGGTCACCGAGCAAGGATGAACAACAATCGCTTGATTCTGATACCTGATGCTGAAGGCGTCCTAAGGGACCTACATAACAATCCTTACAATGCTGCTGGGCAAAGGATTGATGATGAGGGAGAAGTGATCCCTGAACCTGAACCTCAACCTCAACCTGAAGGTCAGAGGCAGATGGTTGCTGCTAATGAGAGGACTCTTGCTGACTACAACCGACCGTATGAGTTCTATGCTAACCGATCAGCAATTGTACCTCCTGGATTTGAGAGGAATGATTTTGAGATCAAGACTGTCTACTACACTCTGCTGAGACAGAATCCTTTCCATGGTCTCCCACACGAGCAGCCGATGGATCACATTGATGGCTTTGAAGACTTCGTCACTGGGATGAAGTACAATGGGGTGAACTATGATTTTCTCTACCTTAAGCTTTTCCCCTATTCTCTCGCTGGAGAGGCTTTAGCTTGGCTGAAGCAACTTGCACCTGGAAAGTTTACTACTTGGGATGTTGTGAAGAGAGAGTTCTTGAGGCACTTTTATGATGATTCTCGCTCTGATCAGTTGAGACAGGATATTCTCACCTTCACCCAAGGTCCTACAGAGCCTCTTAAGACTGCATGGATGAGGTTTAAGAAGTACCAAGGAGATTGTCCACACCATGGGTTCTCTGAAGTGACGCTGTTGGGCATATTCTTCAGAGGCATTGATCTACATGATCAGTCTGCATTGGACAATTCCATCAATGGAAATTTCAACACAAGGACTCCTGAGCAATCTAAGACACTGATTGATAACTTGGTAAGCAGCAATAGCGCCAAGAATGGTGATAGAAGAAGGAAGGAGTCCGGTGAAAAGATAGATAATCTGGAGATTGCTGATATTAGGAATAAGCTGGACACTGTTCATAGTTTGTTGACTGGGAAGAAAACTTTCCACTTTGCTCAGGATGTTGAGATATTTAAGGCTGAAAAAGACAACCAAGAAGAGGATGTGAACTACATCAGTGGCTCTGGATTTCAAGGAAATAGGTTTGGAAATCAGCAAGGTAATTCTTACTAGAGGACTTATGGATCATCCTCCTATCAGACACCTTATGCTGCTAGTGCTCATGAGAGCAAGATGGAAGCAATGATGGAGCAAATGCTGGAAGGTCAGACTAAGACTGCTGTAGACTTTAACAGGAAGATTGATGCTGTGTATGAAAATCTGAATGGGAAGTTTGAATCATTGAGCACACATATGAAGAAGCTGGATGTTCAAATCCAACAGACATCTCAAGCAGTGCAAAGGCAAAATGGAGCTGGGAAAGCTGAACAGAACAAATTCGTCAATGCTGTGATCATAAGAGATGAGATTGACTTGCTAGGAGAAGAAGAGAGCATAATCTCAGATTTTTTTGGAAGAATTCTGTCTGTCTGAGACAAGCATCGATCGACACAACCCGTGCATCGATCGATGCAGTCCCGATACGTCTGATGGAATTGCTCGAAATCGCCTTGTGTCGATCGACACACATCTTGCATCGATCGACACAGATCGCAGACGGGACCAGAAACCTGCAACAGTCTTAGAACGAGTCTATAAGCCCTCTGTGCCGTATCCTAAGGTTCCTAAACTGTCTAAACAGGAGCTAGAAGTGGCTAACTGCATGAAAGTGATGGAAAAGAAGCTGATCCAGATTACAGGGAAGATACTAGACCCATGAGCCTTTGTGCTTGACTGTTCCATCTCTAAGGACAGATTCAAGCGTTCTCTATGTGACTTAGGATCTTGTGTGAATCTCATGCCATACTCTGTGGCTGAGAGATTAGGAATGATGGAATTCCAGCTTACTAGGATCTCTCTTATCCTAGCTGATCGTTCAAAGCGATATCCGGAAGGAGTTCTTGAGGATATTCATGTCAGAGTTGGAAACTACTTGATTCCAACAGACTTTGTAGTGTTGAAGTATGAGATTGAGCCTGATGATCCTCTCCTACTTGGTAGATCTTTCTTAGCTACTGCTGGAGCTGTGATTAATGTGCGACATGGTCTAATTGATCTCCACCTGGGAGATGAGACATTGAGGTTCAAGATGGATAAGCTGCAGAAATCCACCATTGATGGACATAACTTCAGTGTGGAAGTGGAACCAGAGATTCCTGTCGGAGAAGAGAAGATGGCAGTTCATTCTGATGGAACTTCGAGCCAATTCTACCAGATTCAGAATTGCTGTCAGGTTCCCGATAGCCTAGGATCTAGGGTCTAGTTAATTGAATCAAGGATCTGATCTCTGTTTACCTGGAGATTAGAAGCGGAAGATGGTCAGATAAACAAGATCTCCAACGCCTTAGATGCTGCGCCTCTACTGTAGTCCACACACACACAAGCTGGAATCCGCCGGGATGCTAGTACCGGTGCTCGGATCTCCCTGGGATTTTAGTTTCTGAGGTTTCTGTGTTTTCTCTCTGAGAAAAACACTGTCTGGGCGGCACTCATCCCATAACTCGGTCAAAATACATAAGATCACTTATATATGTACCGACTACGACGATGCCTTGTGTCGACCGACACACTTAGTGGTGTCGATCGACACACATCTTGTGTCGACCGACGCACCCAATGGTGTCGATCGACACACCTCTTTAAAACTTATATATGATGTGTATCCAATACACATCGACCAGACCATATGCCAATGATCAATCCCATACGAAGTATGTCCAACTTGCTTAGGTGTGTGACCCTGTAGGTTCACACGATACTGGAAATAAGTTACAACGTATTTGTCATAAGCGGTTTCTAGCAAAACATTATGATTACCCAGTATCACATGAATTGTCCGATCTCGACAATACAACTATCTCTAGAGTGAGTACAATGTGATTTCAGGACATAATCCCAACAATCTCCCACTTGTACTGGAATCACCTATTCCTACAATCCCTTCGTCTCTATATCTCGATATGGCATAAGGCAAGAGACTGTGTCATCTTTATTATAGCCAACATCATGTTCATCGAATTCCTGATCTATACTGATAAAACAAACAACTGACAATCACCTCGTTTGAGCACGGCCATGCATTTTCTCAGTATCAAATCTTCAATGGGCCCTGAGATATTTATCTCCCGTTATCCAGGAGGGACAAATCCCATTTTGTTCCATCCCTGTTTCTACACATACTTCATGATACGCATAAGCAATGCCGTTATAGCCGCCAGTTACGGAACGACGTTTGACAAGGTCAAAACGCACCAATTCATATGCTAGAAAGCATGATGAACTCAGGTCTAAGGACTATACTCTATAGTCGTAATGAGAACCTCCCATAACACTGATATAACTATCCTGTGGAGTTCTCATTAGCGGGTCATGTCCGATCATATGTTCACAAACATATATCTATGTGACTGACTATGACAATCATATCATTGACTCCATGAAACTTAGTCCAACAGTCACCTCACATGCTAGTCTCGCGCGGTTGTTAGTGTCCCATTTTAACAACCTTGACTAGGGACAATCATAATTTATGTCTTCTATACGTATAGGGTTTCATGATCAAGTCCTCAACTTGATGACCTATAAGATGAACATAAAATACTTTGGGACCATTATTTAATTATCCAATAATTAAATAACACTGATGTCAGTTTTAACTTACACAAACATTGCCTTTAGCATGTCTATGCAAAGATTATAACATAACTAAAATAACTCCCACTAGAATCAAGATCATCTCTTCATATGTATTATACCTACAACAACAAAATAAATTTCGTGTTTAGGTTGTGGGAGAGACTGCGGTGTCATTACTTGAAACAATTCCAACAAACCACACCGCTATTCAGATAAAAGCACTATTCTATGGTCCACTGCTTGGAGCCTTTCCAACAGATAGCACCGCTATTCAGACAAAGAGACATAACCAGGTGGGAACCGGGAATCATCTTTGTCCGTCTAACTACTTTCAACTGGTTCGTCACTACCTTAGTTTACCACGAACCTATCCTTTGTGTTTCTCAAACACTTGGGATATTTCTGGTAACTGTTCAGTGACTATTACCGGAACATATTTGTATTTTCTCGTCATGCTTTATGCGTAAGCTAGATCTAGACGAGCGCAAAATATGGCATTGATGATGGATTCTATTGCAGCAGCATTAGCAATCACACTCATTAATAATAGCTCAGCTAGTGTCCAAAACACTTCATCTTGCTAAGATTATTGCCATAAGACCTTTGGTATGAAGCCATTCTTGGAATCATGCATATTGGAACTGTCCAATACCTTATCAACATAAGGATTTTGACACGATCCAACTAGCCTTTCTGATCCATTCCAATGGATCCTAATTCCAAGAACTTTCACGGCCTTCTCCAATGTCTATCGTTAAATTTGACTTCCGACCCAAATCTTGATAAGACTTTGGCGTTGGAACGTCGTTTATGAGATTAAGTATGTTGTCTACATACAGTGTGAGAATTGCAATTACGCTCCCACTAGTCTTCTTGTAAACGCATGGTTTCATTTCTTTCTGATCAAGTCAAAACTTTTGACCACATTATCAGAATGTTGATTCCAACTCCAAGATGTTTGCTTCAATCCAGAAATGGATCGGTAAAGCTAACATGCATACCCAGCCAATTTTCGGAGTTGGGGCTCACCATCGCTTCTTGAATTTCGCATGGTCATCACTTTTCAATGATCAACAGATCACGACAATCGGCTACGAGAAATCACTCTCGAGTTAGTGACGGATCCTTTCGGATCTGCGAATTTCAGGCTCCACAAGTATAGATCCTACAACACTTTATAGATCTCACCGCTGCTCTCCCTCAACAGGTTGAGCAGCCTCCTGTGTTAATCGAATTTCTTCGATGTATACTTTTACTCCCACTGTTCCTTTTGGAAAGTATGATCTTTCTTAAAAGACACAGTTCCGAACAACAATGCTTTGTCCTCGGATTGGTTGCAAAAGTAGTAAGCCTCGGTTTCCCTAGGACAACCAGCGAGGTAGAACTCATCAGATATGGGTTCAAGTTTGTTTGTTGACTACTGTCTTACACAAACCTTGCAATCCCAATTAATCAGGAAAAAAAATTTGGAAATCACCCAGTCCACATCCAATGTGGTGTTTTTCACTGATTCTGATAGAAACTTATTTAGCGTAAACATAGACATTTTAGAACGTATTCTTAAATGATCATGGAAGATTCCTGTGACCCATCATTAATCGGAGCGTATCTAATAAGATCCGATTCATTCTGTCAGATGATCACCTAATTCTTGACTCAAGTATTTTCCTCCGCGATTCAATCGAGGATCTCAATACTTCTGTCAAATTGGTTCTACACTTCATCTTGGAACTCCTCAAGGGATTCCTGCTCGTGTCTCATCAAATGAACACATCCATACTTATTGATGCCATCAATAAGGTAATGAAGTACAGAAGATTTCCTTTGGCACTAATGCTCATCGGGCCGCATACATCAATATGTGTAAGGCCCAATAAGCCTCTGGCCCGTTTCTTTTAGCTCTGCTAAAAGGGCCTTAGTCATTTGGTCCAGTGAACATAATTCATATCTCAAATGATTTATAATCGAATGAGTCCAAAACTATGGAACTTCTAAATCCACTTCACTCTGTATGGTCAAACGACTATGCCAAGGAAAAGTCGAGTTCGAGTCATCAGACTTAAATCTTTAGTATTTGTGTTATATTCAAAACTTACGCTGGTTTAAGATATAAAACCCATTCCAAACGGGGTGCTACCATATGATATTTCATTAAGATCTAAAGAACAAAACTTGTCTTTTATCAAAATGAAAAACATCCAAATTCTTACAAGAAAATGAAAGACATTTCTGCACAAGGCAGATGCATAGTAGCAATTACTTAATTTCTAAAAACCAAGTATGAAAGGCTCCTACAAGTGGAGAATCTCTACGGCTCATGCAGCAACCATTGCTTCATACCAGACACGCAGTTCCACTTGCCCTTTCTTCAACGTTCTACAGTCGCTTAGGTTCTGCATATTTCAAAAATATCAGTACCACAACTAGTATCCAATACAAATGTAGAACTTGAATTAATAACACAATACCTGAAGAAGAAGTACCATACATCTCCTTCATCTCTTGTGAATCTTCCAAGAACTTAATGCAATCTCTCTTCCAATGCCCTGACTCATCGCAGTAGAAGCATTTTCTAACACTAGATGGGCCTGACTTGGGCTTATAAGATGACACAGGCTTATCCTGATTCCAAATTTGGACAGCCCTGCCTCTACCCTTACCAACACAAGATTTCTCAAATCTTTTACCCTTTATGATGTCTTGCTCTGCTGTTTTGAGCATGCCATGCAGCTCAGTCAACGTCTTCGTCAAGTTATTCTTGAAATAGCTTTTGATAAACTTATCATAACTAGACGGCAGTGACTGCAGAATGATGTCAGTGGCCAACTCTAAGCTGACAGGACATTCCAGTTTCCCCAGGTTATCAATGTAACCCATCATTTTAATGACATGAGGACTCACTGGAGCATCCTCTGGTAGCTTGCACCCAGTGAGAGACTTCACCATCTGGAATCTCTCAACTCGTGCCAGATTCTGAAACTTCAGTTTCAGGCTGGTGATCATCTCTATTGGCGACTCCACGTTCTCGTATTGACTTTTCAAGTCCGAGTTCATGGTAGCCAATATCAGACCACGCACATCTACCACATCAATATAATGCTTATTCCAAGCATTATATACTGCATGTGAGCGATTGGTCCCAAGCCTTTCTGGAAGAGCTTTCTCAAGGACATAGTCCTTGCTCTCCTGCTTGAGAATGAATCTCAGATTCCGATACCAATCCAGGAAGTTGGATCCATTTAACTTGTCCTTCTCAAGGACGGATCGAAACGAGAAAGTAGTCATAGACATAAGCTGAAATCCAAGAAAAAAACAAAGATTTAGTTATGTATATGATGAGAAATCTTATCTAATAAGAAAACTCGCATTATATTCAAACAATGTTTCCTCTAAGAATATAATGATACAAGATCCATACTTCACTAAAATCTGAGTGGGCGACTCGCCATCACCCAAACTTTAGTTATCTAGGTAAGCAAATCATTGCTAATTGTACCCAGTACAAATATTGGTCGTGGATGAGACAAAATATGTCTAATCCACTCTGATGTCTCTGGGCCCAGAACTTCTGATAGCCCAGTCAAGTAAACCAATCTCTTTAGTCTTGTGATCATTGACAGTCGCACTGCAAGTCTATCAATGATCACCTGCCTTACTCATGTAGCAGTGGATACCAAGGACTCCAAGACTATCCAACAAACGAAACAAGTCTTGACAGTAGACAAGATTGGGCAAGACATCAAGGTTACTTGATATTTAGTTGAGGAAACTAAAACCCAAAAAGTTTAGCAGATCAATCTCTTAGGTCATGTTATTGTTGATGTTTAGCACTGCAAATCCATCAACATAACTATCTGCCTTACTCACGTAATTGTGGACACCAAGCTCTTGGCTAGACCATCACACAACGAAATGAGTCTTGACAGTTGACCATATTGAAGCTAAGCTTTGATCAAGGTTTAGGTCGAGTTTGGCTTCCGCAAATTCAAGGTTCAATAACCAGAATTTCGAGCACTGTATCGATCGACGCAGACTATGTCTGTCGATCGACACCACCAAACAAAACCGGACTTCAATAACCGGTTAATCCAATTAACCCGGTTCATCGAACCGGTCATGTCGATCGACACAACCCGTGTGTGACGGTCGACATAGACCTTAACCGAAGACAGTTTTGATAACCGGTTCAATCCAATTGAACCGACTTATCAGATCAAACTGATCTTAACCAATCGGTTTATATTAATTGGGATAATTAGTTCAGTTCAATTGAACCAATTCATCCAATTCAAACCGTTTTAATCAGTTTCAACTAATTACGATAACCGGTCCAATTCAATTGAACCGACTTATCCAATCAAACTGATTAATTCCATCGGTTCTTGCTAATTGAGATAATCAGTTCAATCCAATTGAACCAATTCATCCAATTTAAACCGATCTATTCGGACTTAACCAAGCATGATAACCGGTCCAATCCAATTGAACCAATTAACCATTCTCTAGGTATGTGTCGACCGACACTAACCTGTGTCGATCGACATGATGGAATTTCTAACAGTTCTAATCAGGATTAGCAACCCTAGTCTGAATTCCGAGCCTAGGATCTAAGGTTCATGTAATTGAATCTAACAGATCTCGAGATTACCTGATGAATATGCAGCGGAAGTGTTTGCAGATAATCGAGATCACGAAGCGCCTCAAGTGTTGCGCCTCTACTGGTATCCACACGCACACAAACTGGACCGCAGGGATGCTAGTTCCTTACAGAGATCTAATCTCCAGAGAGGTTTCTTTCTGTGTTCTGGTGGCTGTGAATTAGGTTAGGGCCGAGTTTAGGTCGACCATATATCTTATATATGTCGGCTTAAACCACAACGGAATTAACCAACGATTAAACCGAATTAATCTGATTAATCCGCGAGTGCATCGATCGATGCAATATCTGCAACGATCGATACTCCCCAGAACATTGATATCGAATGCATATTAAATATGCATTCATTGGATCATTACATTAATGATCAACCTCGTCTTTGACGCCCAGTTTGCTTAGGTGTGTGACCCTGTAGGATCATATAACACTAGCAATGAGTTCTCAACTCATTGATCATAAGTGGCTTCTAGCAAAGCGTTATGACTACCTAGTGTTATGTGATTGTCTCATCTCGACTATACGACTTTCACTTAGAGCAAGTACAATAGATTTCAGGACATTCCCAACAATCTCCCACTTGTACTGGAATCATCTATTCCTTTAATCTCTTTGTAGCTATATCTCAATCTAGCATAAGGCAAGCACTGTGTCATCCTTATTCAACCAGATTATGTTTATCGAATCCCGATTTGTACTGATGAAAAACAAACGACTGACAATCACCTCGTTTGAGCGCGGCCACGCATTTCCAGTATCAAATCTTCGATAGGCCCAGAGATATTTAACTCCTGTTATATAGGAGGTACAAATCCCATCTTGTCCCATCCATGTCTCTTTCATATTTCATGATACGCCTAATCAGTGTCTTTATAATCACCAGTTACGGCTGACGTTTGACAAAGTCAAGACGAACCAATCCATATGAGAGAGGACATGATGAACTCAGGTCTTAGGACTAAACTCTTTTGTCGTAATGAGAAACTCTTATGACACTCATATAACATCTTGTAGAGTTCTCATTAACGGGTCAAGTCCGATCATGTGTTCTCTAACACATATCTATGTGATTGACTTTAATACACTTATTAATGACTCCATGAAACATGGTCATCAGTCACCTCACATACTAGTCTCACGTGGTTGTTAATGTCCCACGTTAACAACCTCGACCAGGGACCATTATAATTTATGTCATTTATTGCTTATAGAGTTTCATGATCAAGTCACATACTTGATGACCTATAAAATGTCATAAATTACTTTGGGACAATATATATATATATTTAATTGACACAATTAAATAATGCTGAAACAATTTCATTAAAATAACATAACTATTATGTCTTTGTGAACATCATGTCATAACTAAAACAAATACAACTCCCACTGAAATCAAGATCATATCTTAAGGTATCTAATGCCTACAGCAGTTGTATGAAACTCATGCTTAGGCCTTGGGAGGGGCTTGGTCAGTGGATCAGCAACATTCTCATCCGTAGGGACTCTGCTGATCTTCACATCTCCTCTATTCACAATATCACGGATAAGGTGATATCTCCTTTCTATGTGTTTGGATTTCTGGTGTGATCTAGGTTCCTTTGCTTGCGCAATGGCTCCATTATTGTCACAATACAAAGCCACTGGCTCATAAATGCTAGGAATCACACCAAGTTCAGTGATGAACTTCTTGATCCAAACAGCCTCCTTTGCCGCTTCAGAAGCAGCGAGATACTCAGCTTCAGTTGTGGAATCTGCTACAGTGTCCTGCTTGGAACTCTTCCAGCTGACTGCCCCGCCATTCAGGCAGAAGATGTAACCAGATTGCGATCGGAAATCATCTTGGTCTGTCTGAAAACTTGCGTCTGTGTAACCACTTACTACCAGCTCATCACTTCCTCCATACACCAAGAATTTATCTTTAGTATTTCTCAAATACTTCAGAATATTCTTGACTGCTGTCCAGTGACTTTCACCTGGATCCGATTGGTATCTACTCGTCATGCTTAAAGCACAAGCAACATCTGGACGAGTACAGAGCATGGCATACATGATGGATCCCAACGCCGAGGCATAGGGAATCCGACTCATGCGATCTCGCTCAGCAGGTGTCTCAGGACACTGCTTCTTGCTAAGACTTATGCCATAAGACATTGGTATGAAGCCCTTCTTGGAATCTTGCATTCTGAACCTGTGTAAGACCTTATCGATATAAGTGTCTTGACACAGTCCAATCAACTTGTTTGATCTATCTCTATAGATTCTTATTCCAAGAATATACGCGGTTTCTCCCATGTCTTTCATTGAAAAACAACTTCCGAGCCAAGTCTTAACAGACTGTAACAACGGAATGTCATTTCCGAGAAGAAGTATGTCATCTACATACAACACGAGAAATGCAACTGCGCTCCCACTAGTCTTCTTGTAAACACATAGTTCTTCTTCGCTTCTGATGAAATCAAACTTTTTGACTGCTTCATCAAAACGAAGATTCCAACTCCGAGATGCTTGCTTCAATCCATAAATGGATCGATGAAGTTTGCATACTTTCCTAGCTGAATTTGGATCGATGAAACCTTCGGGTTGTGTCATGTACACATCCGCTTCCAGAATTCCATTAAGGAAAGCTGTTTTCACGTCCATCTGCCAGATCTCATAATCATAATGAGCAGCTGTTGCTAGGAGAATCCGAATGGATTTAAGCATGGCGACAGGTGAATAGGTTTCTTCATAGTCAATACCATGAATTTGTTTGAAACCTTTTGCCACTAGCCTTGCTTTATATATCTGAATATTTCCATCCACATCAATTTTCTTCTTGAAAATCCATTTACACTCAATGGGTCTTGCACCATCGGGTAAATCAACCAAAGTCCATACTTGGTTCTGTGACATGGATCCCATTTCGGATTCAGCGGCTTTCAGCCACTTTTCGGAGTCAGGGCTCATCATTGCTTCTTCGAAATTCTCTGGCTCGTCACTGTCAATGATTAACAAATCATGACAATTGGTTACGAGAAATCCATATCTCTCGGGTTCGTGACGGATCCTTTCGGATCGGCGAATTTCAGGCTCCACAGGCGCGGGGTTCTACGACTCTTTGTAGATCCAACTGTTGCTCTTCCTCTACAGGTTGAGCATTTTCCTGTGGTTCTCGAACTTCTTCGAGTTGTACTTTACTCCCACTGTTTCTCTTGGAAAGAAACTCTCTCTCAAGAAAAACGCAGTTCCGAGCAACAAACACTTTGTTCTCGGATTGGTTGTAAAAGTAGTATGCCTTGGTTTCCTTAGGATAACCAACGAAGTAGCACTTGTCTGATTTGGGTTCGAGCTTATCTGTAATTAATCGCTTAACATAAGCTTCACAACCCCAAATCTTCAGGAAAGACACACTCGGAACATTTCCAGTCCACATCTCATGTGGTGTCTTTGCAACTGATTTTGACGGAACCCTATTAAGTGTAAACGCAGAAGTTTCTAGAGCGTATCCCCAAAAGGATAATGGAAGAGTTGAGAGACTCATTATTGATCGAACCATATCTAATAAAGTCCGATTCCTCCTCTCGGACACGCCATTCCATTGTGGTGTTCCAGGAGGAGTGAGTTGTGAAACAATTCCACAATCTCTCAAATGATCACTGAATTCTTGGCTTAAGTATTCTCCTCCACGATCTGATCGAAGAGCCTTAATACTTTTGCCAAGTTGATTCTGTACTTCATTTTGGAATTCTTTGAACCTTTCAAAAGATTCCGACTTATGTCTCATTAAATAGACATAGCCATACCTGCTGAAATCATCAGTGAAGGTAATGAAGTATCGAAAATTTCCTCTGGCACTTGTGCTTATTGGGCCGCATACATCTGTATGTATAAGGCCCAATAGGTCACTGGCCCTTTCATTTGGTTTGTTGAAAGGGGCCTTAGTCATTTTGCCAAGTAAACAAGATTCACATTTCTCACATGATTCATAATCAAATGAGCCCAAAAGCCCATCACTCGTTTATGTGGCCCAAACGACAATGCCATAGAAAAGTCTGATTCGTGTCATTTGATTTGAATCTCTTGGTGTTAATGTTATAGATTGGTGCAGTTTGGTTTAAAACATAAAGCCCATTCTCTAATGGGCTGCTACCATAAAATATATCATTGTAATCAAAAGAACAACATTTATTCTTAATTGAAAACTGATATCCTTCCACATCCAAAATAAGAATGGAAATAATATTTCTGCTTATAGCAGGTACATAGTAGCAATTATTAAGTTTTAAAACCAAACCAGAAGGTAAAGACAAGTTATATGTTCCTACGGCTAATGCAGCAACTCTTGCTCCATTCCCCACGCGCAGGTCCACTTGTCCCCTTTCCAACTTCCTACTGTTGCTTAGGCCCTGCATATTTGTACAAATATGAGCACCACAGCCGGTATCCAATACCCAAGAAGTATAACCAGAAGTAGTAACATTTACTTCTATAACATAAATACCTGAAGATGAAGTCTCGAAAGTCTTCTTCTTCTTCTTCTTCTCTTCCAAGAATTTATTGCAATTTCTCTTCCAATGCCCAGGCTCTTTACAGTAATGGCACTTATCAGTCTCAGATGGGCCCGACTTGGGCTTAGGGGCTGGCGCCGGCGTGTCCTGGTTCTCAACCGGGACTGCCTTGCCCTTTCCCTTACCTTTGCCAAGTTTCTTAAACTTCTTACCCCCTTGTACCATAAGTACATTAGGAGTGCCCTTCTTGATATTTGGCTCAGCTGTCTTGAGCATGCCATGCAGCTCAGTCAATGTCTTTGTCAAGTTATTCATGTTATAGTTCATAACAAACTGATCATAACTTGACGGCAGTGACTGCAGAATGATGTCAGTAGCCAACTCTTGGCTAATGGGACAATCCAGCTTCCCCAGGTTATCAATATAACCCATCATCTTAATGACATGAGGACTGACTGGACTGTCCTTTGGTAGCTTGCATTCAATGAGAGATTTAACCGTCTGGTATCTCTCAGTTCGTGCTTGCTCCTGAAACATACTTTTCAGGCTAGTGATCATCTCCACGGGCGACTCCACGTTCTCGTATTGCTTCTGCAAATCCGAGTTCATGGTAGCCAGCATGAGACAATTCACATCGACCACATCATTGGAATGCTTATCCCAAGCATTCCTTTCTGCATGTGGAGCATTGGCTCTCGGTTTTTCAGGGAGAACATTTTCAAGGACATAGTCCCGCTTCTCCTGCTTGAGAACAATTCTCAAGTTCCGATACCATTCGAGAAAATTCGATCCATTTAACTTGTCCTTCTCAAGGACGGATCGCAGGGAGAAAGAATTATTATGAGTAGTAGTCATAGCTGAGAACATAGAAAAAGAAAAGGTTTAGTTATGATGTTCAAGAAATGAGAAATCTTAACTTTTAAGAAAACTCGCATTATATTCAATCAATGCTTCCTCAGATGAATATAATGATCCAAGACCCATATTTTACTAAATTCAAGTGAGCCACTGGCTATCACTCAACTTTAGCTATTTAGGTAAGCAACTGTAGGATTATGGGTGTTTTCCATGGTTTTAATTCTCAATTACAACCTAACACAAATCCATAAACAGATCTAGGTTCTTGCAAAACGAATCACAAAACCAAACCTGATCATTACCTTTCAGATTGCAGCGGATTGATGGATGGTAATGATGAGATCAGCTAGAACAGATCAGATGCCTGTTCCTCCTTCAGTATCCACACTCTTACAAGCCGGGATGGTTGCTAGACCAAAGCAATGGATTGATCAGAGAGAGAAGAGAGACGGCTCAGGTATTAGGTCGCCGACTGTTCGAGTCAAAATTATAAGACGACTCATATAAATATCGACTCTGTCATAAACCTAAACCGATGTCTCGGTTTCGCAACTGTGTCGACCGACACATACACTTGTGTCGATCGACACAAGTCATTTGTCTCGATATGGGCCCAAGTGATTAAACTAACGGCCCAACTCTCTGCACAAATACAGTAAATGCCTTGCATCTTACCGTATTCATTCCATGTTAACTTTCCCGTTAGCTATGGTGTGTGACCCTTTGGGATCATACAATACTGGTAATAAGTCCTAAACTTATAGATCAAGAGCGGACTCTAGCAAGTCATCATGATCACCCAGTATTTATGACTTATGTCTGATCTCGACATTTATCATACTTTCTAGAGATAGTACGGTAGATTTCAGGACATTCCCAACAATCTCCCACTTGTACTGGAATCCTACAAAGGACATTCCCAACAATCTTCCGATTGTACTGGAATCCTACATTCCCTAGTCCTTTTGTCTTAATATCTCGATCTGGCATAAGGCAAGATGCGTGTCATCCTTATATAGCCAGACCATGTTTATCGGACCAGATTTGATACTGACAATGCAAACGACTTGGGCAAGTCCGTTTGGGAATGGCCATTCTCTTACCAGCTATCAAATCTCCGATTGGCCTAGAGATATTACCTCCGTTAAACGGCAGGGACAAATCCCATCTTGTTCCATCACTATAAACTACACAATTCATAATACACCCAACCAAGGTCCGTATAGCTCCCAGTTACGAAACAGCGTTAGACAATGATCAAAGCGCATTACTCCATGTGCAGCCACATGCATGCGAACTCAGGTCTAAGGACTATACTCTATAGTCGTATATGAGAACCTCTCATGACACAGATATTAATATCTTGTAGAGTTCTCATCAGCGGGCCATGTCCGGTCATATGCTCCCCTACATATACCTATGTGTCGACTTTGATGCCGCGCATCTATGACCCCTCGAAACTTGGTCATAAGTCTCAACACAATCTAGTCTCAAGTGGTTGTTGGTGTTCCAATTTCAACAACCTTCGACTATGGACACTATGATTTATGTCATTTCGTTAAATATGGGGTTTCAGGATCAAGTCTACTCATGTACTTCGATGGCCCATATATAATGACATGAATCATTTTGGAACGATTATTTATATCACAGTTAAAATAATCCAGAAATCATCAGATTTCATAAACATAAAATATTATGTTTACATGAACCTTTCAAAACAACTAAGTAAAGCCCTTTACAAACTCCCACTGAAATTAAGACTACAACTTATTTCACTCATCCTACAGCTACAGTCCGCGACTCGTGCTTAGGCATAAGGAGTGGCTTCGTTAATAGATTAGCAACGTTTTCATTCGATGAAACTTTCTTATCTACTTAACACCTCTGTCATTTATCTCACAGAATAGGTTATACCTACCCTCAAGGTGTTTGGACCTCTGATGTGCAGCTAGCCTCATTTATGCTGTGAATCACATCAAGTTCAGTGATGAACTCTTCTATCCAAACATCCTCTTTCGCCGCTTCTCAAGCTGCGAAATGTTCAGCTTAAGTCATGGAGTCAGCAACAGTGCCTTGCACCGCCAGTTAGACACAAGATATAGCCGGACTGTGACCAGGAATTATCTTTGTCTATTGGAAACTTGCCTTTCAGACTCTATCGACTTGTAGCACCTCACTTTCTCCGTAAATCAAGAACTTATCCTAAGTATTCCTCAAATACTTCAGAATATTCTTTACGGCAATCCAGTGATTCTTTGCTGGATTTGACTGGTCTTTACTTGTCTTGCTTAACATTAAAGCAACATCAAAACAAGTACGTGTCATGGCATACATGATAGATCCAATTGCCGACGCATATGGAATCCTATCCATGCATTCAAGCTCAGCAGATATCGTAGGATACTGTTTCTTGCTTAACGTATTGCCATGTGACATTGGCATAAAACCCTTCTTGGATTGCTGATTACGTGTAGGACTTTGTCAATTTAAGAATTCTGACTTTGTCCTACCAGCTCTTTTGGATCTCTATCTTTAGATCCAAAATCCAAGAACTACGTGGCTTTACCCATGTCAATCATAAAACCAACTCCCTTTACCGACTGCAGTATTGGGACGTTATTTCCGAGAATCAGTATGTCATCGACATACACTATGAGAAATGCAATATTGCTCCCACTTATCTTTTAGTAAACGCACAGTTCCTCTTCGTTCCTGTTCAAGTCAAAACCTTGACTACTTCAACAGAACGAAGATTCCA
This sequence comes from Orychophragmus violaceus, assembly GCA_030180135.1. Lineage (NCBI taxonomy): Eukaryota > Viridiplantae > Streptophyta > Magnoliopsida > Brassicales > Brassicaceae > Orychophragmus > Orychophragmus violaceus. The sequence continues at coordinate 60,877,068 of CM058239.1, forward strand.
ACTCCGATATGTTTGCTTCCATCCATGAATGGATCAATGAAGCTAACTTACACATAGTGTAATTTTCGGAGTCCGGGCTCACTTTCGCTTCTTTGAATTTCGCAGATTCGTCGCTTTCAATGATCATCAGATCATGCGAACTTTCAATGATCATCAGATTCAACTAATGATGAGAAATCACTTTCAATGATCATTCAGATCTGCGAACTTCAGGCTTTACAGGTGCAGATTCTACAGAAATCTGTAAATCCATCCGTTGCTCTCCCTCAACAGGTTGAGCAGCCTCCTGTATTTCTCGAATTTCTTCGAGTTATACTCTTACTCCCACTGTTCTTCTTGGAAAGTTACTTCCCCTCTTAGAAAACAGAATGGACGTAAAAGTAACAAGCCTTGGTTTCCCTAGGACAACCGGCGAAGTAGCACAATTACAAATACTCAGTAAAGACGAATTTGGATCGATTCCAATCCACATTTACGTGGTGTCTTTCAACTGATATTGGTGGAACTATTTCAGCGTAAACTTAGATATTTTAGAGCGTTATTCTTAAAGAATATCATGGAAGATTCGTGTGACTCATCATTAATCATTTCTAATAAGATCTGATTCTTTCTCACAGAAACACCTCTAGGTTTTCAGGAGAAATGAGCTGTGAAACGATTTCACACTCATTCAGATGATCACACAATCAATGACTTAATTATTCTCACTCGTGATTTAATCCAGAGTCTTAATACTTCTGTCATTCAGATTCTATACTTCATTTTGGAACTCTTTCGACCATGTCAAAGAATTCCGACTTGTGTCTCATCAAATGAACACAGTCACACTCACTGAAGTAATCAGTAGAGACAATGAAGTACAGGAAATTTTCTCTGGCATTACTGCTCATCGGACCACATACATGAGTATGTCCAATGTCCAATAAGCCTTTGGGCTTTTCTCTAGCTCGGCTAAGATGGGCCCTTTGTGTTTTGGTCCAGTAAGAAGAATTCAAGTCTCATAAGATATCCATTCAAATGAGCCCAAAAGTCCATAACTATGGGATTTCTGAATCCGACTTACTCTATATGACCAAAACATTTATGCCAAGAAAAATCAGGTTTAATTCATCAGATTTAAACCAATTCGGTATTTATGTTACATTTAGGCACTCTTTGGTTTAAGACATAAAACCCATTCCTTGAATAGGGTGCTACAATTAATATTTCATTAAGATCAAAAGAACAAAACTAGTCTTTTATCAAAATGAAAAACATTCAAATTCTTACAAGAAAATGAAAGACAACTCTGCTTAAAGCAGGTACATTGTAGCAATTACTTAATAAAACCAAGCCTCAAAGGTATCTACAAGTGAAAACCCTATGGCTGAGGCAGCTTCCCAAGCTCCTTCCAGACACGCAGTTCCACTTGCCCTTCCTTCAACGTTCTACTGTTGCTCAGGCTCTGCATATTATAACAAATATCAGTGCCACAACCAGTATCCAATACCTATAAGGTATAACTTGAAGTAATAACATGAATACCTGAGGAAGTAGTCTCATACATCAACTTCAACTCCTCATAATCTTCCATGAATTTAATGCAATCTCTCTTCCAATGCCCAGTCTCTTTACAGTAGCAGCACTTACCAACGTAAGAGGTATCTGACTCGGGCTCAGAAGACACACTCTTGCCATGATTCAAAATCTGGACAACTTTGTCTTCACCCTTGTCAGCTTTAGGTTTAGTAAACCTACCCTTCTCATTCATGAGATTGTACAGGGTACTCTTCACGTTTGGCTCAACTGTCTTGAGCATGTCATGCAGTTCAGTCAACGTCTTCGTTAAGCCTTTCTTGATATAGTCCCTTACGAACTTATCATAGCTTGATGGCAGTGACTGCAGAATGATATCAGTTGCCAATTCTTGGCTAACTGGATAATCCAGTTTCCTCAGGTTATCAACGTGACCCATCATTTTACTGACATGAGGACTTACTGGATGATCATTTGGTAGCTTGCAGCTAGTGAGAGATTTAACCAACTGGTATCTCTCCACTCTTACCTGCTCCTGAAATTTCAATTTCAGGCTGCTGATCATCTCTATTGGCGACTCCATGTTCTCATATTGCTTCCGCAACTCTGAGTCCATGGTAGCCAATATCAGACCACGCACATCTACCGCATCATTATAATGCTTATTCCAAGCATTATATACTGCATGACTGGCTTTGGATCCGATCCTCTCGGGGAGAGATTTCTCAAGGACATAGTCCTTTCTCTCATGCCTGAGAACTAGCCTCAGGTTCCGCGACCAAGTCAAAAAATTTGATCCGTTCAGTTTGTCCATCTCAAGGACATACCGGATCGAGAAAGTGTTTTGATTGTTTGTGCTCGTCATAGCTGAAATCTAGAGATAAATAGAGTTTTAGTTATTAAGTTCATAAAAGAGTAATCTTAACAACTTATAAGAAAACTCGCATTGTATTCAAAATTTCTTTGTTTAACCTCATAAGAATGCAATGATTCCGAGACCCATGTTCAGCTAAATCCAAAGTGGGCCACTGGCCGTCACCCAGAATTAGCTTTACTTGGTAAGCATACACACAGCTAGTTATAACCAATAACTCTCGGTTGTGAATTGGACCCGAGGCCCAAATTCACCAGATGTCTCAAGGCCCGGGACTCCCGATGGCCCAGTCAAGGAAACCAATCTCTTACAGCCAAATAATCACTGAAATCTGGGACTCCCAATGAAATCAGTGACTATATACTACTTTACTTACGCGAAAACAGACACCTCACACTGTAAGCCATGTCTGTAATCAAATAAGCGTTAAGTAGCTGACAAGATTGGAAAGACATCCAAGCTTGATATTGTTTTTGAGGATTTTAAGTTTTATTTCCAAAAATAGAAGATTACTATTTTGGGAAACTTTCTTATTTTAGAAACTTTCTAAATTTAGTAACTTATTAAAGTTTTCGGTTGGGTCACAAATTATAGGACCAATTCTTGGCCCGAGACCACAGAATTCCAATTGGCCCAATAATTTGACATAACCGATCCGGTTTATTAATTCTGGTCCAAGACCAAATTAACTATCAAAACCATCAGTTATTTACTAAACCAGACCAGCTCTAAATTATTTGGTCCAACCAAATCAAACTTAGACCAGCCTTCGGTTTAGGTTAAAATTTAATTTTATGAATTTCAATCCGGTTTAACCAGAAATAAAATTATTTCCAGCAAACCGCGATTTGGGTTAACCGCTTGAACCACCAATTAAATTGGATCGGTTCAGTTAAGTCCAAAACCGGGAAGAAACACCTTGTGTTTTAGCCAATTTTGACCTAACTTGCGGTTCTGGCTAAAGTAGACAATGAACCACAATCGGATTGATCGGTTCATTGTCTCGGTTTAGGGAAAGATGAACCACGAAGCTCGGCTGAACCGATTGGCTACTCGCGGATCATCTGCATCGCCTTCGTATCGATCGATATGAGTCTTTCATGTCGATCGATACTAGCGAGTATCAGCTCGGGTCAATCGGGTCATCAGGACCGCGAGATGTCAATCGGATCGATCGATATCGACCGATACCTCGCTCCCTCGTCGATCGACACGATTGATGCGATCTAATTCTTAGGTTTTCATGTTTTCTGATCAAATTTCTTAACCAAATTCGATTTTAAACAGTAAGAACAACCTAAATCAGATTCATAAAGCAAAAACCAATAACCTGGCTCTGATACCACTGTAGGATTATGGGTGTTTTCCATGGTTTTAATTCTCAATTACAACTTAACACAAATCCATAAACAGATCTAGGTTCTTGCAAAACGAATCACAAAACCAAACCTGATCATTACCTTTCAGATTGCAGCGGATTGATGGATGGTAATGATGAGATCAGCTAGAACAGATCAGATGCCTGTTCCTCCTTCAGTATCCACACTCTTACAAGCCGGGATGGTTGCTAGACCAAAGCAATGGATTGATCAGAGAGAGAAGAGAGACGGCTCAGGTATTAGGTCGCCGACTGTTCGAGTCGAAATTATAAGACGACTCATATAAATATCGACTCTGTCATAAACCTAAACCGATGTCTCGGTTTCGCAACTGTGTCGACCGACACATACACTTGTGTCGATCGACACAAGTCATTTGTCTCGATATGGGCCCAAGTGATTAAACTAACGGCCCAACTCTCTGCACAAATACAGTAAATGCCTTGCATCTTACCGTATTCATTCCATGTTAACTTTCCCGTTAGCTATGGTGTGTGACCCTTTGGGATCATACAATACTGGTAATAAGTCCTAAACTTATAGATCAAGAGCGGACTCTAGCAAGTCATCATGATCACCCAGTATTTATGACTTATGTCTGATCTCGACATTTATCATACTTTCTAGAGATAGTACGGTAGATTTCAGGACATTCCCAACAGCAACAACCTTGCTAGTTATATCCAATATAACTCTTGGTTGTGGATCGACATCTTATGTCCAATCCACCTGATGTCTCTGAGCCCAAAACGATTTTGATGGCCCAGTCAAGTAAAACAATCTCTTCAGTCACGTAATTGTCAATGTCTTGCACTGCAAGTCCATCAACACGATTACCTCTGCCTTACTCATGAAATTGTGGACATCTTGCACTGAAAGTCTATCACACAACTAAATGGGTCTTGACAGTTGACAAGATTGGAAAGACATCAAGTATCACTTGATATTTGGTTGAGGAACGGAACCTTTAAAACGTTCAGTTTTACTATGTTTTAATTCTTATAATTAATTGATCCGTGATAACCGATCAATCCAATTGATCCGGTTTTGAATACCGGTCAGCGTCGATCGATGCTACATTAGCATCGGTCGATGCCAACCTAATCAAACCAATCGCATTTAAACCATTCACAGTGTTCGACCATTATTAACCAAGCTCGATAACCGGTCCAATCCAATTGAACCGATCCAACAATCTCGCGAGGCTGTGTCGATCGATGCAACAATTGCATCGATCGTCCTTAGGCGAAAACTAGGTTTATTCGGGTTTTTGCCCTGCATCGATCGTTGCCGGATTGGCAACGATCGACACCATGCGAAAAAACCCTAAATTTTATTCGGGTTTTCGCTCTGTGTCGATCGATGCCGGATTGGCAACGATCGACACTATGCGAAAACCTTAAAACGTTTTCGAACAAAAACCCTAAACTAGGTTACTTTCATCAAAACGAGTTTTAGCATGCTTGTATCAATTATACAAAGATCTAGATTCAACTAATCTAATCATCATGCTACAGATTCAATGGAACCCTAAAGCTCTGATACCACTGATGGAATTTCTAGCAGTTCTAATCAGGATTAGCAACCCTAGTCTGAATTCCGAGCCTAGGATCTAAGGTTCATGTAATTGAATCTAATAGATCTCGAGATTACCTGATGAATATGCAGCGGAAGTGTTTGCAGATAATCGAGATCACGAAGCGCCTCAAGTGTTGCGCCTCTACTAGTATCCACACGCACACAAACTGGACCGCAGGGATGCTAGTGCCTTACAGAGATCTAATCTCCAGAGAGGTTTCTTTCTGTGTTCTGGTGGCTGTGAATTAGGTTAGGGCCGAGTTTAGGTCGACCATATATCTTATATATGTCGGCTTAAACCACAACGGAATTAACCAATGATTAAACCGAATTAATCTGATTAATCCGCGAGTGCATCGATCGATGCAATATCTGCAACGATCGATACTCCCCAGAACATTGATATCGAATGCATATTAAATATGCATTCATTGGATCATTACATTAATGATCAACCTCGTCTTTGACGCCCAGTTTGCTTAGGTGTGTGACCCTGTAGGATCATATAACACTAGCAATGAGTTCTCAACTCATTGATCATAAGTGGCTTCTAGCAAAGCGTTATGACTACCTAGTGTTATGTGATTGTCTCATCTCGACTATACGACTTTCACTTAGAGCAAGTACAATAGATTTCAGGACATTCCCAACACGACAATGGACCGAATCTGTTCTGTGTCGACCGACACTCAACCTGTGTCGATCGACACAGTAGGCTTTCGGTTTTTCTTCGCGAAAAAACCTAGCCGCCGAATCTGTCGATTTCGCTGTTCTGTGTCGACCGACACACCTAGTGTGTCGATCGACACTGTGTGAAAACACAGACTCGATCTTGATCGAAATCGATCTGACCTGTTCTAACTAAATAACCTTGTTTGCGAATCTAAATCATCAAATTCAATAAACAGGTCTGATTCAATGATAAAACCCTAAGGCTCTGATACCACTGTTGGAACTTCGAGCCAATTCTACCAGATTCATAATTGCTGCCAGGTTCCCGATAGCCTAGGATCTAGGGTCTAGTTAATTGAATCAAGGATCTGATCTCTGTTTACCTGGAGATTAGCAGCGGAAGATGGTCAGATAAACAAGATCTCCAGCGCCTCAGATGCTGCGCCTCTACTGTAGTCCACACGCACACAAGCTGTAATCCGCCGGGATGCTAGTACCGGTGCTCGGATCTCCCTGGGATTTTAGTTTCTGAGGTTTCTGTGTTTTCTCTCTGAGAAAAACACTGTCTGGGCGGCGCTCATCCCATAACTCGGTCGAAATACATAAGATCACTTATATATGTACCGACTACGACGATGCCTTGTGTCGACTGATATACCATGGATTTTAGGGCTTTTAACCATGATATATGTGTTATTTATCGAGTCTTTTACTATGTTTTAGAGTCTTTTCAGGTGTTTATTAGGTACAAGCACATTTGGAGCATATTTGGTGATTTAGACACTTTCTGGAGCTAATTGGAGTATTTGGCCGAGAGATAAAGTTCACTGTTGATATTTCCGAGTTGCAACGATCGTCACACTTGTGGCAACGATCGATGCACCAGCGAGATGGGCCAAAAGACGGTTTAATAAAGAATGATGAAACTGCAGTCCTGCCCAGAAGTTCCTAATATTTACAAAGAAGCCCCAAAACGTGTTTTAGGTTATAAATAGAGTTTTTAAGCCAATGTTTAGGCGACACTTTTGATACGCTTTACTTTTAAGTCTTATTTTATTTTCAGAGAGCCTAAGGGGCTGATCTTGCTCTCGAAAGAGAGAGGATTTCGAACCCCTGTTGATTATTCTGTTTTATGATATTTGGTTTTCTACTTAAGATGTTTTCTGTTTCGATGAACATGTCTGAGTAGTTTACATGTTAGGTTGAAGGATTCTCATTAGGGATTTCAGAGAATTATAGTTTAAATCAATCCGTAGAGATTTATATCTGCTAGTTCTTTATCTAAGTTGTTCTTAATGCTAAATCTGAAGTAGCTAATCAGAGTTATGATGTTAGGTTGATTAATTCAACGGAAGTTGGTTAATCTAACTAGAAAGAATTTAGATAAGCAATTAAACTTTTCGCAAACGAAAGTTTGGTTCAGGATAATTGTGAACATATCAAACTTGGAATTAATGCTAGTTTAATCTGTTATTTCTCGCAAACGGAAGTTTGGTTTGCTGCACTTAGACTTAGAGAATTATCGCAAAGGAATTTGGTTAATTCTATATCAGTGTTTGAGTTCTAGAATAGTTATTGATTGGATCTAGATAGATTGATTGCTTGCGTTCCTGATTTCCTGAGAACTCCTGAAACCTAACGCCTCGCCTTCTTGCTTACAAACTCACTCGATTTACTTTGCTATTTAGTTTACTGTTTTCAAATCTGCTTCGCTTAATTTAATCTGAACTGCTATTAATCTATTGTGTGACTGAGAGTCCTCGTGGGATTCGATACCTTATATACTACGATTGCATTAACTGTGCACTTGCAGTAGAATAGGGAAAACTATACAACCTATCAAGTTTTTGGCGCCGTTGCCGGGGAATCTTTGAGTTCACCTATAGATTTAGTACTAGGATTTAGACTAAGCATTCTTTTTAATTTTCTTGTTTACTCACGTTTTTGATTTTTGGATTCGCAGGGATTCGCACTGCATCGATCGTTGCTCACCTTGCATCGATCGACACAAGGCGAGAACAGCGATGCTGAGATCTGAGACGTTCAATAGGTCCCGCGCCATGGAACCTGTGATTCTGATTCGCGGTGAAAACGGCGTTCTACGAGACCAAGAGGGTCACATATGCAACGCAAAAGGTCAGAAAATAGATGGGAAAGGAAATCCCATCTTACCAGATTACCATGTATTGGTTGGGCAAGTAGCTGAGATGCAGAGTAAGATAGATGACATCCATGACATCTTACTTAGGGAGAGACAGTTCCGAGCAGAGGCAAAAACTGATAAATTTGCAGAGGTACATTATATGGCTGGAACCGACTCTTATGGACATACATTGGAACATCAACACAGACAAGGTTCTAGGCATGCTCAAGGATCAAGAGACCATAACTACACTTCCTATCTAGCACCTCCTACACAAAGGAGCAGACTAGAGATGATGATAGAGCAATCAATTGAAAAGCAACAGCAGAACACAGCTTCTTTCAGCTCGAAGCTGGAGAACCTGTACACTAATCTGAATGAGAAATTTGAATCCTTGAGCACTCGCATGAAGCAGCTGGACACACAGATGGATCAAGATTCAAGTTCTACTCCAAGGAAGGATTCTCAAGAAGCTCATGCCAGCAACATTCCCATTCAGGATGACATACAGATGGATCATGGATCATATCTAGCAGTTAAGGCTGTGGAATTTATGGAAGATAGTGGGGAATTTGATGTTGAATTGCCTGAGTTTGAAAGCTTCAATGCACCCGACTCAACAGAGATTGACATGGATCTCTTGACTTGGATAGTTCAGATCGAAGTGGGACCAAGCCAAGAAGAGAAATTTGAGTCTGAGATGGCTGGAATGGACCAAGAAGCGGATAAACCCGAGACCATAGTTGAAACACGAGCTGAGATGACAGCATCGATCGATGCTCCACACGCACCGATCGTTGCACCCCGAAAGGAACCAGTTTCACTCACATCTCAAGGACCTGCTAAAGAAAGAACCTATAAACCTCCATTACCATTCCCGAAAGCTCCCGTTACGCCTAAAGAGATAGTTCAGTGCACAGTAGTGGTTGACAAGAAGATGGTGGTTCCACAAGAGCCTATTCTAACATCTTCAAGGCCTAAAGCTACTCATAAACAAAAGGCCCCGAATATCAAAACTTTGCCAAAGGTGAAGCATAAATCCTCTAAGTTTAAACCTCCTGACTCCACTGTTTTGAATGCAGGAAAGAGCGTTAAAACACCCAAATGTCATTTTCACCCTACATTCATCCCGACGTTCCTCGGACGACATCATGCTGCTACTGCTTACACACCACCATGGATGATAAGGCATTCACAGAGACACTCAAAGTCTCTGTTGAAACCTCCATGAGTCTGACCTCTTTTCAAAAGTCAAGCTAATGACTTAAAACAAGCGCTGAGTGGGAGGCAACCCACTGTTAGGTTTGATTATTTTTCTTTCTCATTTTTGGTGTTTTTCTTAGTATTTCACGTTTTTAGTTGTTTTTGTTAAATGTTAGATACAGAACACCAGTCTGGAGATGTGTGTCGATCGTTGCTCACATGTGCAACGGTCGTTGCACTTGGTTTAAATCGAAATTAAGGTACGTTGAGCTAAACCGGAAACAAACTCGTTCAACCAGCATCGATCGTTGCCCCTAAAGCAACGATCGTTGCACCCACGACCAGGTAAGTCACCTTAAACCCTATTTTCTCTTCTTCTTCCCCATTTCTTTCGGTCGACACACCGAGAACCCAAACCGAAAATCACCATTTCTTCATCGATTTCTTTGATTCTAAGCACTATTTCACTTATTTTTACATCCCCAATCTGTTTCTCCTACCCAATTCTCACGAAATCAAGGTAATGTACTTCTATTTTTGATTTTTCGGATTTCACTTTTAGGGTTTTAGAAATTGGAGATTTTAGATGGAATTGATGAATGCATGTTGACATGATTATGCTTTAGGTTGTTTAGTGATGGATTGTTGTTGATTTTGTGGTTGATAGGACAGTTTTGAACTGATTTTGATGAATTGTTTGCGGCAAAATCGCCCTGCAACGGTCGTTGCTCTCGAGCAACGGTCGTTGCATTGCGATTTTGGGAAATGTTCGATAACGCGAAATCGCCTTGCAACGATCGATGCCTTAGATGCAACGGTCGATGCTTCGCGATTTCACAGTGAAATTTTGCCGAGACTTATAAATGTTTGAACTTTGTTTTTGCAGATGGCGTCTCAAAGGCAACCCCGCAAGAAGCGAGCCACAGCGTCCACAGCAACAAGACACTACACCCCACCGCCTCAATGGTTTAACAGGGAATCAGAGTCGCCCGCGCCATACAACAGATATGGGCCACCAATCGCTTTACCTTGGCCCAGGGAGGACGCCACACCATTTCCGACGACCAAACAGTGGCCGGAGGACCTCATACGTTTCTTAAGGTCCGCTGAGTTCACAGAGCGGCCATTTCTCTCTTCATGGGACGAGTATGACTCGCTTCTCTACAGTGGTTGGTGTGGAATGATCATCAAGCCGACCAAGTTCGCGGACTACTCCACCTGCAGGATTCTGGGGATCGATGAGCAGGTGATGGCTGTGTGCAGAGGCATTGGTCTAGGGACAATGCCGATGCGACACTATGACCTCTATCTTGAGCTGGTCAGGCAGCTATTGGCCACTTGCAGAGTGGTTTACTCGGATCCCGACCACAGGAGCGCTACAGGTGGTGCTTTCACCTTCATGAGTTGGGGAGTCAGGTATCGGATTCCTCTACTTGATCTCTGCAGGATCTACGGGTTCAGTACTGCGCCGAGGCGCATAGCCATGCCACTCGAGTGGGATCCGCTGGAGGCTCGCACATTCTGGGAGAGTATTGGCAGCGGTCGATACAACTCCAGGACCACACCAGTAGTGCAGATGAGACATCCGGTGCTGCGATATGTCTCGCGTATCTTGTGCTGGAGCTTGCTTTGCAAGTTTGAGGCCAACAAGATGCGCAAACTTGAGATGGAGTTGCTGTTTATGGGGCTGAGAGATCAGTTTAGGCAGAGTGGCGTGAGAGATCCGACTGCGGGTCTCAACTTGGGAGCTATTTTCGCACAGCATTTGGTTGATTTGCAGCTGAAGCCGTTTGATGGAGCTGGTACAGAGACGGTAGGGAGTTTACTTACTCCCATTTTTGAGTATTGTGGGATTCCTCTGCATGGCACAGAGCGTGATACGGCTCGCGAGTTCCTGGATCTCAGTCATCTGCAGAGCGCTACCTGGCTCAAGGAGGGGCGCATTTGGGTTTACACTGATCCGACCACTGGGAGGACTGGTATCGAGCTTCCCGCTGCCAGATGGACACAGATTGACACATTAGAGGCACTGAGATTTCAGCCTCCTGAGTCTGCGCAGCGTGGGATTCCGACCATGGCTCATCCGCTGGGAGAGCCTTCCTCACGAGCTTCGACATCCTCTGCCCCTGCTCCTGCGCCCGCGCCTGCCCCGGTCGACATTGTGGGTCCCTTTCCTGAGTCTGCGATGCCTTACGGTGCATATTCTGAGGCAGAGTGGAAAGAGAGATCCGATGGTATGTTTCGAGTTCTTTGGAACTTCATGCGTACTTGCAGCTGCAGGAGGCCACCGCAGATCCATCAGCCCGTACCTGACCGTCGTCGACAGCGATCTCCGACTGATACTGATCCCGCACCCGAGGCAGCCGATGACGATGCATTGTATGGTGGGATAGACGATGTGAGCGAGTGAGAGTAGTCTCCATACTTTCGGTTCTGTATTCTGACTTTTTCTTATCTTTTGCACTTTTCTTCTTTTGATTCTACTTTGTTTGGATGATGTGTACTCTATTCGATACATCTTTTGCTTCGGTTTTACTCTGTTTCTAGTGTTTTCAGCCTGCAGGGATCAAAATTGACAAAAACAGATGGATTTACCTGCTAACTTGCTAACTGTTCGGGAAAGCGCAGTGCGTTGATCGATACACCATTGTGTCGATCGTTACAATACGAAAGAATCGCACAGCAACGGTCGGTGCACTTAGTGCAACGATCGGTGCTTGTGCGACAGAGGTAAAACCCGACAGAACTGAAACATCCATTAACAATTTTTCTTTCTTTTTACCGATCTTTCGCTGGACACTACTGGGGACAGTGTGTCTTAAGTGTGGGGGAGGTGTTACTAACTTTTGTTTTCTGTTTTCTTAAGAGTCAGTCCGTTTTTCAAAAATTTTTGTTTTATTGAGTCAAAATTGTTTAAGTAAGAAACTATGATTTTCTGAGAAGATTTACAAGACTTACAGGAACTTAAGTAACCATTGGGATGAAGTTGCAGGATCTATCTATGACTATTAGAAAACCCCATCACAGATCAACCTACTGGGAACACCCACATCACTTCAGGTATCAGAGGATCCTTTTACTGACTTCAACCTTAATACTGACTTAGACTTCTCACCTAAGGGCTTGGTATACTTTGTGTCGGATTCCCTTGTTAGTTCTGACACAGCCTGTAAACCTGTCCTATTTAGTTCCCTTCTGTAAAAAAAAAAAAAAAAAAAAAAAAATATAATAAACTGAGGATGAGTTAGTAACTCCGAAGTGGTCATGGGAATGGTAGCTGAAACTCTCATATCCTGTGTACCATGGAATGTGTCCAAAGTACACCCCATAACGGGAAGAACACTGATAAAAAAAATAAAATGATACCCAGTGGGGAAAAATCAGTTGTTAAAGAAGGGAAAGAGAAGAAAGGAACTAGAGAAAGATAGTATGGTGGTCTAGAGCTGATAAGGTAAGAATCCATGTGCCCTTTGATCGATATTCCTTAGGTGAGACCGCACTTAAATACTTGCAGAAGTCAGTAGGGAGAATTTGAATGCTTGAATGTGATTGTGGAGTTTACTTAGGACAGTTGCTAAGTGTGGGGGAAGTACATTGTGGTCTTGATATCCTGTGATTGATTTTTTGCAGTGGTTTACTAAGGGGAATCTGAGTATTGTAACTTCTAGGATGAAATGAGTTTCTGAAGAGTTTTCAAACCTCTTATCTGCATTTAGTTCTTTGTCTTGCTTGAGGACAAGCAAGAGCTAAGTGTGGGGGAGTTGATATACCATGGATTTTAGGGCTTTTAACCATGATATATGTGTTATTTATCGAGTCTTTTACTATGTTTTAGAGTCTTTTCAGGTGTTTATTAGGTACAAGCACATTTGGAGCATATTTGGTGATTTAGACACTTTCTGGAGCTAAGTGGAGTATTTGGCCGAGAGATAAAGTTCACTGTTGATATTTCCGAGTTGCAACGATCGTCACACTTGTGGCAACGATCGATGCACCAGCGAGATGGGCCAAAAGACGGTTTAATAAAGAATGATGAAACTGCAGTCCTGCCCAGAAGTTCCTAATATTTACAAAGAAGCCCCAAAACGTGTTTTAGGTTATAAATAGAGTTTTTAAGCCAATGTTTAGGCGACACTTTTGATACGCTTTACTTTTAAGTCTTATTTTATTTTCAGAGAGCCTAAGGGGCTGATCTTGCTCTCGAAAGAGAGAGGATTTCGAACCCCTGTTGATTATTCTGTTTTATGATATTTGGTTTTCTACTTAAAATGTTTTCTGTTTCGATGAACATGTCTGAGTAGTTTACCTGTTAGGTTGAAGGATTCTCATTAGGGATTTCAGAGAATTATAGTTTAAATCAATCCGTAGAGATTTATATCTGCTAGTTCTTTATCTAAGTTGTTCTTAATGCTAAATCTGAAGTAGCTAATCAGAGTTATGATGTTAGGTTGATTAATTCAACGGAAGTTGGTTAATCTAACTAGAAAGAATTTAGATAAGCAATTAAACTTTTCGCAAACGAAAGTTTGGTTCAGGATAATTGTGAACATATCAAACTTGGAATTAATGCTAGTTTAATCTGTTAGTTCTCGCAAACGGAAGTTTGGTTTGCTGCACTTAGACTTAGAGAATTATCGCAAAGGAATTTGGTTAATTCTATATCAGTGTTTGAGTTCTAGAATAGTTATTGATTGGATCTAGATAGATTGATTGCTTGCGTTCCTGATTTCCTGAGAACTCCTGAAACCTAACGCCTCGCCTTCTTGCTTACAAACTCACTCGATTTACTTTGCTATTTAGTTTACTGTTTTCAAATCTGCTTCGCTTAATTTAATCTGAACTGCTATTAATCTATTGTGTGACTGAGAGTCCTCGTGGGATTCGATACCTTATATACTACGATTGCATTAACTGTGCACTTGCAGTAGAATAGGGAAAAATATACAACCTATCATCGACCGACACACTTAGTGGTGTCGATCGACACACATCTTGTGTCGACCGACGCACCCAATGGTGTCGATCGACACACCTCTTTAAAACTTATATACGATGTGTATCCAATACACATCGACCAGACCATATGCCAATGATCAATCCCATACGAAGTATGTCCAACTTGCTTAGGTGTGTGACCCTGTAGGTTCACACGATACTGGAAATAAGTTACAACTTATTTGTCATAAGCGGTTTCTAGCAAAACATTATGATTACCCAGTATCACATGAATTGTCCGATCTCGACAATACAACTATCTCTAGAGTGAGTACAATGTGATTTCAGGACATAATCCCAACACATTCTGAACATGCTCTAACATCTTCAAATCATGCAACTGCTCTTAAGCAGAAAGCTCCAAATCTCTTCCATCCACCAAAGCACATGTATGACTCTTCTAAGCTCAAACCTCCTAATCGCAAAGCTGTGAATGCAGGAAAACGCAGTACCCCACCCAAGCTTCGCTCCCCCCCTGGTTCTCTTCGCTCTTTCCTTGGGAGATCTCATGATCCGAATGCTTATACGCCACCTTGGATGAAGAGACATTCACATAGACACTCCAAGTCTTTGTTGAATCCCCCATAAGTCTGATCTCATTTCCATAGTCAAGCTACTGACTTTAAACAAGCGCTGAGTGGGAGGCAACCCACTGTTAGGTTCGTTTTTGTTTTCATTTTTCGTTTTTGATTTGGTGTTTTTGATTTTCTGCTTTCGTGTGTTCAAAGCCTAGAGAAACAGGCGGAATCGCACTGCATCGATCGACACACATAGTGCATCGGTCGATACAGTTGCGTTTTATGGTTTACCGACTCAATTGCGGTTCAGACACCGGTTATCTATATAACCGTGGGCATAATCACCTTGCATCGATCGACACCCTAGTGGCATCGATCGACGTAGGCCGACGACATGTAAGTGTTCTGACCCTTTTCGGTTTGTTTCATTCCGATTTCTTTTACCAACCCTTAGCTTGACACTATTGGGGACAGTGTGTTTCAAGTGTGGGGGAGGTAGCTACTGACGCACGCTTTTGTTTTCTTAGAGTCAGTCTTGTTTTCAAAATTTTGTTTTATCGAGTCAAAACAGTCTAAGTAGGAAACAATGAATTTTTGAGAAGTTAACAGCACTTGCAGGAACTTAAGTAACCATTGGGATGAAGTTGCAGGATCAATCTATGACTATTAGAAAACCCAATGCGGATCAGCCTACTGAGAACACCCATATCAATTCAGGTATTCAGAGGATCCTTAACTGACTTCACCCCTAATTTGACTTAATTTTCTCACCTAAGTGAAGGATTATGGGTGTTTTCCATGGTTTAAATTCGCAATTACAACCTAACACAAATCCTTAAACAGATCTAGGTTCTTGCAAAACGAATCATAAAACAAACCTGGACATTACCTTTTGCAGCGGAATGATTGTAATGTCGAGATCAGTTCTAGAACAGATGAATCACCTATTCCTCCTCAGTATCCACACGCTTACAAGCACGGATGGCTGCTAGACCGGATGGATGATCAACAGAGAGATTCAAGAGAGAAAGAGAGCCACGGCTGGGCTGCTCCAAAATCGCAGGAGAACAAAAGAATGCTAGGGTTTTTCAACCCTTGTTCCTTCTTATTTCACTAATGGGCCCAAGTTTAATTAATTAATTAAACTAATAGCTCATTAGTCTTTTGGGCCCAAGACACAAATCAGACAAAAGCCCATTTGTTGTCTGCCCAACTCTCTGTACAAATACAGTAAATGCTACTGCATCTTACCGTATTAATTCCATCTTAACTTTCCCGTTAGCTATGGTGTGTGACCCTTTGGGATCATACAATACTGGTAATAAGTCCTAAACTTATAGATCAAGAGCGGACTCTAGCAAGCCATCATGATCACCCAGTATTTATGACTTATGTCTGATCTCGACACTTATCATACTTTCTAGAGATAGTACGGGTAGATTTCAGGACATTCCCAACAATCTCCCACTTGTACTGGAATCCTACAAAGGACATTCCCAACAATCTTCCGATTATACTGGAATCCTACATTCCCTAATCCTTTTGTCTCAATATCTCGATCTGGCATAAGGCAAGATGCGTGTCATCCTTATACAGCCAGACCATGTTTATCGGACCAGATTTGATATTGACAATGCAAACGACTTGGGCAAGTCCGTTTGGGAATGGCCATTCTCTTACCAGCTATCAAATCTCCGATTGGCCTAGAGATATTACCTCCGTTAAACGGCAGGGACAAATCCCATCTTGTTCCATCACTATGAACTACACAATTCATAATACACCCAACCAAGGTCCGTATAGCTCCCAGTTACGAAACAGCGTTAGACAATGATCAAAGCGCATTACTCCATGTGCAGCCACATGCATGCGAACTCAGGTCTAAGGACTATACTCTATAGTCGTATATGAGAACTTCTTATGACACAGATATTAATATCTTGCAGAGTTCTCATCAGCGGGCCATGTCCGGTCATATGCTCCCCTACATATACCTATGTGTCGACTTTAATGCCGCGCATCTATGACCCCTCGAAACTTGGTCATAAGTCTCAACACAATCTAGTCTCAACAGGTTGTTGGTGTTCCAATTTCAACAACCTTCGACTATGGACACTATGATTTATGTCACTTCGTTAAATATGGGGTTTCAGGATCAAGTCTACTCATGTACTTCGATGGCCCATATATAATGACATGAATCATTTTGGAACGATTATTTATATCACAGTTAAAATAATCCAGAAATCATTAGATTTCATAAACATAAAATATTATGTTTACATGAACCATTCAAAATAACTAAGTAAAGCCCTTTACAAACTCCCACTGAAATTAAGACTACATCTTAATTTCACTCATCCTACAGCTACAGTCCGCGACTCGTGCTTAGGCATAAGGAGTGGCTTCGTTAATAGATTAGCAACGTTCTCATTCGATGAAACTTGCTTATCTACTTAACACCTCTGTCATTTATCTCAAGGAATAGGTTATACCTATCCACAAGGTGTTTGGACCTCTGATGTGCAGCTAGCCTCATCTATGCTGTGAATCACATCAAGTTCAGTGATGAACTCTTCTATCCAAACAACCTCTTTCGCCGCTTCTCAAGCTGCGAAATGTTCAGCTTTAGTCATGGAGTCAGCAACAGTGCCTTGCACCGCCAGTTAGACACAAGATATAGCCGGACTGTGACCAGGAATTATCTTTGTCTATTGGAAACTTGCCTCTCATACTCTATCGACTTGTAGCACCTCACTTTCTCCGTAAACCAAGAACTTATCCTTAGTATTACTCAAATACTTTAGGATATTCTTTACGGCAATCCAGTGATTCTTTGCTGGATTTGACTGGTCTTTACTTGTCTTGCTTAACATTAAAGCAACATCAAAACAAGTATGTGTCATGGCATACATGATAGATCCAATTGCCGTCGCATATGGAATCCTATCCATGCATTCAAGCTCAGCAGATATTGCAGGACACTGTATCTTGCTTAATAAATTGCCATGTGACATTGGCATAAATCCCTTCTTGGATTGCTGATTACGTGTAGGACTTTGTCAATTTAAGAATCCTGACTTTGTCCTACCAGCTCTTTTGGATCTCTATCTTTAGATCCAAAATCCAAGAACATACGTGGCTTTACCCATGTCATTCATAAAACCAACTCCCAAGCCAGTCCTTTACCGACTGCAGCATTGGAACGTTATTTCCGAGAATTCAGTATGTCATCGACATACACTATGAGAAATGCAATATTGCTCCCACTTATCTTTTAGTAAACGCACAGTTCTACTTCGTTCCTGTTCAAGTCAAAACCATGACTACTTTAACAGAACGATGATTTCAACTCCGATGTGTTTGCTTCCATCCATGAATGGATCAATGAAGCTAACTTACACATAGTGTAATTTTTCGGAGTCCTGGCTTACTTTCGCTTCTTTGAATTTCGCAGATTCGTCGCTTTCAATGATCATCAGATCATGCGAACTTTCAATGATCATCAGGTTCAACTAATGACGAGAAATCACTCTCGGATTAGTGACTGATTCATTCATATCTGCGAACTTCATGCTCTACAGGTGTAGATTCTACAGAAATCTGTAAATCCTCCTGTATTTCTCGAATTTCTTCGAGTTACACTTTTACTCCCACTGTTCTTCTTGGAAAGTAACTTCCCTTCTTAGAAAACAGAATGGACGTAAAAGGGTAACAAGCCTCGGTTTCCTTAGGACAACCAGCGAAGTAGCACAACTACAAATACTCAGTAAAGACGAATTTGGATCGATTCCAATCCACATTTACGTGGTGTCTTTCAACTGATATTGGTGGAACTATTTCA
Organism: Orychophragmus violaceus; assembly: GCA_030180135.1. Taxonomy (NCBI): domain Eukaryota; kingdom Viridiplantae; phylum Streptophyta; class Magnoliopsida; order Brassicales; family Brassicaceae; genus Orychophragmus; species Orychophragmus violaceus. The sequence continues at coordinate 60,895,789 of CM058239.1, forward strand.
GCGTAAACTTAGATATTTCTAGAGCGTTATTCTTAAAGAATATCATGGAAGATTCGTGTGACTCATCTTTAATCATTTCTAATAAGATCTGATTCATTCTCACAGAAACACCTCTAGGTTTTCAGGAGAAATGAGCTGTGAAACGACTTCACACTCATTCAGATGATCACACAATCAATGACTTAAGTATTCTCACTCGTGATCTAATCCAGAGATTAATACTTCTGTCATTCAGATTCTATACTTCATTCTGGAACTCTTTCGACCATGTCAAAGAATTCCGACTTGTGTCTCATCAAATGAACACAGTCACACTCACTGAAGTAATCAGTAGAGACAATGAAGTACAGGAAATTTTCTCTGGCATTACTGCTCATCGGACCACATACATACATGAGTATGTTCAATCTCCAATAAGCCTTTGGGCCTTTCTCTAGCTCGGCTAAGATGGGCCCTTTGTCTTTTGGTCTAGTAAGCAGAATTCAAGTCTCATAAGATATCCATTCAAATGAGCCCAAAAGTCCATAACTATGGGGTTTCTGAATCTGACTTACTTTATGTGACCAAAACATTTATGCCAAGAAAAATCAGGTTTAACTCATCAGATTTAAACCAATTGCGGTATTTATGTTACATTTAGGCACTCTTTGGTTTAAGACATAAAACCCATTCCTTGAATAGGGTGCTACAATTAATATTTCATTAAGATCAAAAGAACAAACTAGTCTTTTATCAAAATGAAAAACATTCAAATTCTTACAAGAAAATGAAAGACAACTCTGCTTAAAGCAGGTACATTGTAGCAATTACTTAATAAAACCAAGCCTCAAAGGCATCTACAAGTGAAAACCCTATGGCTGAGGCAGCATTCCAAGCTCCTTCCAGACACGCAGTTCCACTTGCCCTTCCTTCAACGTTCTACTGTTGCTCAGGCTCTGCATATTATAACAAATATCAGTGCCACAACCAGTATCAATACCTATAAGGTATAACTTGAAGTAATAACATGAATACCTGAGGAAGTAGTCTCATACATCGACTTCAACTCCTCATAATCTTCCATGAATTTAATGCAATCTCTCTTCCAATGCCCAGTCTCTTTACAGTAGCAGCACTTACCAACGTAAGATGTATCTGACTCGGGCTCAGAAGACACACGCTTGCCATGATTCAAAATCTGGACAACTTTGTCTTCACCCTTGTCAGCATTAGGTTTAGTAAACCTACCCTTCTCATTCATGAGATTGTACAGGGTACTCTTCACGTTTGGCTCAACTGTCTTGAGCATATCATGCAGTTCAGTCAACGTCTTCGTTAAGCCTTTCTTGATATAGTTCCTTACGAACTTATCATAGCTTGACGGCAGTGACTGCAGAATGATCTCAGTTGCCAATTCCTGGCTAACTGGATAATCCAGTTTCCTCAGGTTATCAATGTAACCCATCATTTTACTGACATGAGGACTTACTGGATGATCATTTGGTAGCTTGCAGCTAGTGAGAGATTTAACCAACTGGTATCTCTCCACTCTTACCTGCTCCTGAAATTTCAATTTCAGGCTGCTGATCATCTCTATTGGCGACTCCATGTTCTCATATTGCTTCCGCAAATCTGAGTCCATGGTAGCCAATATCAGACCACGCACATCTACCGCATCATTATAATGCTTATTCCAAGCATTATATACTGCATGACTGGCTTTGGATCCGATCCTCTCGGGGAGAGCTTTCTCAAGGACATAGTCCTTTCTCTCATGCCTGAGAACCAGCCTCAGGTTCCGCGACCAAGTCAAGAAATTTGATCCGTTCAGTTTGTCCATCTCAAGGACATACCGGATCGAGAAAGTGTTTTGATTGTTTGTGCTTGTCATAGCTGAAATTTAGAGATAAATAGAGTTTTAGTTATTAAGTTCATAAAAGAGAAATCTTAACAACTTATAAGAAAACTCGCATTGTATTCAAAATTTCTTTGTTTAACCTCATAAGAATACAATGATTCCGAGACCCATGTTTAGCTAAATCCAAAGTGGGCCACTGGCCGTCACCCAGAATTAGCTTTACTTGGTAAGCATACACACAACTAGTTATAACCAATAACTCTCGGTTGTGAATTGGGCCCGAGGCCCAAATTCACCAGATGTCTCAAGGCCCGGGACTCCCGATGGCCCAGTCAAGGAAACCAATCTCTTACAGCCAAATAATCACTAAAGTCTGGGACTCCCAATGAAATTAGTGACTATATACTACTTTACTTACGCGAAAACAGACACCTCACACTGTAAGCCATATCTGTAATCGAATAAGCGTTAAGTAGCTGACAAGATTGGAAAGACATCCAAGCTTGATATTGCTTTTGAGGATTTTTAAGTTTTATTTCCAAAAATAGAAGATTACTATTTTGGGAAACTTTCTTATTTTAGAAACTTTCTAAATTTAGTAACTTACTAAAAATAGAAATTTCTAATTTAAATATTTCATTAAATATTTTGGGTTGGGTCACAAATTATAGGCCCAATTCTTGGCCCAAGACCATAGAATTCCAGCTGGCCCAATAATTTGTCATAACCGATCCGGTTTATTAATTCTGGTCCAAGACCAAATTAACTATCAAAACCATCGGTTATTTACTAAACTAGACCAGCTCTAAATTATTTGGTCCAACCAAATCAAACTTAGACCAGCCTTCGGTTTAGGTTAAAATTCAATTTTATGAATTTAAATCCGGTTTAACCAGAAATAAAATTATTTCCAGCAAACCGCGATTTGGGTTAACCGCTTGAACCACCAATTAAATTGGATCGGTTCAGTTAAATCCAAAACTGGGAAGAAACACCTAGTGTTTTAGCCAATTTGATTTAACTTGCGGTTTAAGGCTTTAAACACATAATTAACCGCCAATTAAATGGACCGGTTTAATCGGTGTGGTTTTGGGCAACGAACCGCGAAGTTCGGTTTAACCGATTGACTATTCGCGGGACGTAAAATTTAACGGGCCAAACGATCGTATCCATGATCGGATCATGGACCCACGATCCAACCCTAGGCCCATCACGATCGATCATCGATCCATGATCTCACGATCGTGAGTTGAGCCGTGATGATCGCAATCCTTCTATGATCCGATCGTTACACGATCCCATGGCCCATTAACGCACGATTCAAGCCAGCCTTACGATCACGAGATCGATCTCGGCCAACTCCACACGTGGTCCATCTCTCGGCATTATACAGCCCACGCACACACATGACCGAAAGTGATCCACGATCACTCGATCGGTATACTCGGCAATAACTCATTAATTATCGAGACCATATGTATGCGATTAGGGCTAACATCTTGCTATGCAAGAAAACGCTAGCAAACAAATTTGATCCGAGACCAAATTTTTTTAGCCGATTTAGGGTTTTAAAAGTTTTTAATCAATTTCAGCATAATTGATTCTCTAAACAATTAAACAGCCCTATGATCCAAATTACAAGAAACTAATGACCTTAGCTCTGATAACACTGAAGGATTATGGGTGTTTTCCATGGTTTAAATTCGCAATTACAACCTAACACAAATCCTTAAACAGATCTAGGTTCTTGCAAAACGAATCATAAAACAAACCTGGACATTACCTTTTGCAGCAGAATGATTGTAATGTCGAGATCAGTTCTAGAACAGATGAATCACCTATTCCTCCTCAGTATCCACACGCTTACAAGCACGGATGGCTGCTAGACCTATTGGATGATCAACAGAGAGATTCAAGAGAGAAAGAGAGCCACGGCTGGGCTGCTCCAAAATCGCAGGAGAACAAAAGAATGCTAGGGTTTTTCAACCCTTGTTCCTTCTTATTTCACTAATGGGCCCAAGTTTAATTAATTAATTAAACTAATAGCTCATTAGTCTTTTGGGCCCAAGACACAAATCAGACAAAAGCCCATTTGTTGTCTGCCCAACTCTCTGTACAAATACAGTAAATGCTACTGCATCTTACCGTATTAATTCCATCTTAACTTTCCCGTTAGCTATGGTGTGTGACCCTTTGGGATCATACAATACTGGTAATAAGTCCTAAACTTATAGATCAAGAGCGGACTCTAGCAAGCCATCATGATCACCCAGTATTTATGACTTATGTCTGATCTCGACACTTATCATACTTTCTAGAGATAGTACGGGTAGATTTCAGGACATTCCCAACACTAAGGGCTTGCTATACCTTGAGTCGGACTCCTCTGTTAGTTCTGACACAGATTGTAAACCTATCCAAGTAAAGTTCCCTTCTCCCCTTCTCTTAAAAGTAAAAAAAAAATAATAATAATAATAAACTGAGGATGAGCTAGTAGCTCCGAAGTGGTCACGGGAGTGGTAGAGACCCCTATTACCTCCTGTGCATCCATGAAATTTGTCCAAAGTACACCCCATAACGGGAAGAGCACTGATACAAAAAAATAAAATGATACCCAATGGGGAGAAATAAGTTGCTAAGGAAGGGAAAAGAGAATAAAGGAACCAGAAGCAACAGTTGAGTGGTCTAGAGCTAACAGAGTAAGAATCCATGTGCCCTTTGGTCGATAATCCTTACGTGAGACTGCACTTAATAGCTTATAGAAGTCAGTAGGGTGAATTTGAATGCTTTGGATTGATTGTGGAGTTTACTCAGGACAGTTGCTAAGTGTAGGGGAAATATATGTTGGTCTTGATGTCTTGCAGGTGAAATCTTTCAGTGGCTTACTAAGGGGAATCTGAGTGTTGTTGCTTCTAAGATAAAAAGAGTTTCTGAAAGTTTTCAAACTTCTTCTCCTGATCTTGGTTTTCTGTTTGCTTGAGGGCAAGCAAAGGATAAGTGTGGGGGAGTTGATATACCATGGATTTTAGGGTTTTTAACCATGGTATATGTCTTCTTATCGAGTCTTTTAGAGTCCTTTGTAGTCCTTTTATCTATGTTTTCAGGTCTAGACACGTTTGGAGCGGATTTGGACATTATGACGCATTCTGGAGCATTTTGGAGATTTAACCCGAGATGAAGAGTTCACTGCCCATTTCACAGACCTGCGTCGATCAACACAATATGTGCATCGATCGACACAAGGTCGACACAGACAATTCTCGGCGTTTTATCAAGAGTTTGGAATTTGCACTTTTGCCCTGAAGTTTCTCATAATTACAAAGAAGCCCCAGCCGTGATTAGATCATTATATTAGGGTTTTTGAGCCATTGTTTAGGCGACGCTTTATTTTACATTGAGAGAGTTAGGGGCTGATCTTGTACTCGAGAGAGAAGAGATTTCAAACCCCAGTTCTCTATTCTATTATATGCTATTTGGTTTTCTATTCATGATGTCTTCTGTTTCGATGATCATGTCTGAGTAGTTTACCTGTTAGGTTTAGGGATTCTCACAGGGGATTTTATGGAATTATAGGTTGATCAATCTGTAGGGATTCACATCTGCTAGATCTTCATCTAGGGTTGTTTTTAATGCTTAATATGAATTAGCTACCCAGATTTATGATGTTAGGTTGATTTCCGCAACGACAGTTGGTTAATTAACTAGAAAAAACCTAGATGAGCAATTTGACTATTCGCAAAGAAATTTGGTTTAGGAGAATTGTGAACGAAAGAACTTGAGATTAATGCTTGTTTAGAACTCTAGAATTCGCAACGAAAGTTGGCTTGCTAGGTTGTTAGACATAGATAATATCCGCAACGAAAGTTGGTCTGTTATAATTCTGTGATTCTAGTTCTAGAACAGTTCTTAATTAGATCCCGATTGATTGATTAGCCTGTGTTCCTGATTTCCTGAGAAATCCCTTGACCTGACGCCTTCGCTTCTTGCTTACAACCGATCTAATTTACTTTTCTGTTTGATTTACTGCTTATTCTCTGTTTCACCTAGCTTAACCTGAAATTCTATAATCTATCGTAAGGTCTAGAGTCCCTGTGGATTTCGATACCCTATATACTATTGTCACGTCTGTGCACTTGCAGTGTAGATCTAGGGATTAAAACCTGGTCATATCACACCACTTTCTGAATTTTCAGATCTATAACACATACCTTATTAGCACAAAATATACTTCACACGGATAGTCGTCACATAGCTTTGATACTGACATATAACAATTTATGTATAGCAGGATATACTAAGACTTCATTTAAAGGAAGTGTACATGTTGCATGGTGATCTTAGTGGAACCGACATGAGTGATTGGTAAATAAGTATCATCACCTACCAATACTGTGTTATTGCCCTCATACAGATGTGAAGTATAAAGACTATTTAAGGAAATTGTGACACGAGAAGAAGCCCTTGGATACCACTATTTGCATGTCTCATCAGAAGTGCGAAGTGTAGAGAATGATACGGGAGGCTGGTAGTTGTTGACAAACCGTGTAACATTTGGTTGATGTATGAACAACTCTGCCATATATTTATTGACAGGTTGGACACTCATTATTGTTGATTGATATGGTTTGATGGTGAGAGAACCCTCTTCCCACTACGGGAAAATTAAATATTATTAGCGTGCGTAAAACGCTATTTAATGATATCATAGTGCTATTAGGTACAATGTATCATCACCCGCGATAATAGGTCAGTGGCTTCAAATAGCGTTTTAGGTTGTGCTACTGTTAATATTTATTAAATAACGCTTTTATCCTGCAATCGTATATTTAATAATAGCATTTTATGTTTGTTATTATTTATTGTTCATTTCAATAATTTTTAGGTGGGCTATTTTGATTGTAATGTTTTATTTATACCGGATTTATTTGCTATGTTTTATTATGATCATTAAAGAAACATATTGATATGAAGCAAATGTTATTACCAAATAAAAGCACCACAGTTAGATGACAATAAAATTACATTTACAAATGAGCTAAAAAAAAATCCCTTTTTCACTAACTGCACAAAACCAATAGTCTTCGGGCATTCCAAACCTTTTCCTCTGTCTCCCTCCATAGATATTTTGCGTTTTTGCACATTTCTCCACTCTTCCTTGTGTGATAGTCCTTCGCAGAGCAAAACAAAAGTAAAACAAATCAATTCAAAGAAAAAGAGAATCCAAAATTGAAATCTAACAATCTCTTCACTGTTCTTAGTGTGGATCTATAAGAGCAGGTACAACGGTGTTACTCCTGTCGGGTTCTTAAAAACATTTTTTTTATAGATGCTAAAAAAATAAAAAAATAAAAAGGACGAGTCATGTAACGACACGTGGCAGCTACAGGTTAAGAATCGGCTCTTAACTAAGGACTTTAGGGACTCGACTCTTAACACTAGGCCTGTCAATTTGGGTCATTGCTCGCGGGTTTTTATCCGCCGCGGGATGAGTGCGGGTCGAAATTTTTTTTTCTTCAAATTTGCAGGGCGGGTGCGGATCAGAGTATTTTTTGGTGGGGCGGATGCAGGTCGAAATATTTAGAACCGCGGGTTTGCGGATAACCGCAAAATTTATTCTTTAAAAAAAAATTATATATTTTATTATTAATTTAAGAATTTTATGAGTTAATTGAAAAATAAATAAAAATAAATAAATATTTTTTTCAAATTAGTTTTTTTAAATAAAAATTAATATTTTATGATTTTAATTTTAATAAATATTATTTTAATAAAAAAATATTTATAATTTAAAATTTTAAATAATATTTAAATATTTGCGGGTTACCCGCGGGTATCCGCAAATTTAAGCGGGGCGGATGCGGATCGACTGTTTTTATTTTGCGGGTTTGGCAGGTCGGGTTGATGCGGATCGAAAATTTGTTTAACCCGCCGCAGAGCGGGTCGCGGATTTGACCCGCTTGACAGAGCTACTTAAAACCCTGCGCCGGACATGGTCTAACAAAGAAAAAGTATAAGATGGCGGCTAGGGTTTTTGCTCTTCACTTCTCCAAGATTCAGAGAGACACCTTAGCATAACAGCTTCGCCTTCTTCATTCAGTGATAGTTCCTGCATACTACTACTGCTCATTAGTCCTAGTGACTCCCTTTCTTAGCACCCTCTAAGCAAAGATTTCGAAATAGATCTGGAGAGACACAAGATGTCTCGTCAAAGGAAGAAGAAGGAACCTTCCCTGATGGATGAACTGAAGGAAAGGAACCTGCTTGGCGAAGGAGAAGCCGTAGAAATTCCAGATCTGGAAGTTGACGACCTAATCGAAGAAAACAGCTTAAGTATCATAGTCCGATGCCTTAACCCAGCTGCGCACAAAGTCGGAGGTCTAGTCAAAGCCTTACCGCCGATTTGGGGCTTTGAAGAGAGAGTCAAAGGTAGAGGAGTTGGGGAATATCAGGCTCAATTCATCTTTGAAAGCGAACGCGATATCAAGTTTGTTCTCTCAAAAGGTCCGTGGTTTGTAAATGGCTGGATGGTTACAATGGACCAGTGGACGCCAACCCCAGGACCGGACTACCTGAACTTAATCTCCTTCTGGATCCGGATCCGAGGATTACCAATCCACCTTTTAAAGAATCAAGTCATCGACAGCCTTATGGCACCGTTGGGAAGGATTGATGCGATTGAGTTACACGCTAAAAACTCGGAGTCTTTAGAGTACGTTAGAGCTCATGTCTGGGTAAAAGCTGATGAACCTCTCCAGTTTCGAAGATTGGCCTGCTTTAAATCTGGAGAAAAATACCAGACATAGTTAGAGTATGAAAAACTCTTGAAGGTGTGTTTCTTTTGCAAAAGATTAACTCATGATCAAAATCTTTGCCCGTACCAAATAAAGCCGGAAGAAGATAATCGGCGAGCTGGGAAAAGGGCCAAAAATCTGGATATTAATCAACCCTCCTCAAAGCAAAATCTAAAGGGAAAGGAGGTAGATTTTGGAGAACCGACCAGAAAGGATCATGAGCTTTGTCATGACGGAAAGGAGGATAGAATTCCAGGAACATTGCGGAAGAAACAGGGAGTTAAGGAAAGACTCAACTGGAATTCGCATACTGCTCAAGACAGACGTACCTCAAGGAGCCAGGTCTGGAGGAAAAAGGATGAGTCAAAACCAACTAAACGTACTGAAGGAGGAAGCTCCACCAGTGTTGGGGACTCGTTTCAATCGACCACAAGGAAGCAGAGATCAGCGGAAAAAGAAGCATCTAATGCCGTGAAAGAGTTGGTGGTATCATCGGGCAATGAACATCAATCTATTTCTGTCTTTCAGAGGCTCAGCTCACCAAAAGCTGGATCTGGCGCAAAGAGAAATGACACAGAAGGAACTCCAGGCCGTTTTGAATCAGATGTTTTCAACCGTCTTGGCTCAAACTCCCCAAGTCTTACCACAAGCAAGAAGAGAAGACTCAGCAACAGTGACGACCGCAATGCTAAGAAATCCAGGAGGAACTCCTCTGGAGAAAAGAAGTCATCACCATCTGTGTTCTCAAGGCTTGGGGAATTTTCTTCTGCTGGAGCTGACTCTAGCTCCAAGCATACTGGAAACAACAATCATTCTGCCTTAGTGGCAGCACATGTCCCTCATCACTCTGCTTGTAACAAGGCTGGTGACAATGGGAAAAAATTGAAAGAAGGGTTGATGGTTAATACCAACCCTTCAAACACCCAATGAGGCTACTTAGCTGGAACTGTCAGGGGGTGGGGAATAACCCTACAGTTCGACATCTGAAGGAAATACGTGGTCAGTATTTTCCTGAGATTATATTCCTCTGTGAGACCAAAAATAGGAGACATTACTTGGAAAAGATTGTGGAAGAGATGGGGTACTTTGATCTGCATACTGTTGAGCATAAAGGGAAGAGTGGAGGCTTGGCATTACTCTGGAAGGAGGACTGTAATATCAAAATCATTTATTCAGATAGCAGATTGATTGACGCCTCAGTGAGATGGGAGGACAAGGAGTTTTTCCTTACTTGTGTGTATGGTGACCCAGTGAAGAAGTTGAGGAGCAAAGTTTGGGAAAGATTATCAAGAATCGGGTTGTCTAGGAAAGGGCCTTGGCTGCTTTCGGGGGATTTTAACGAGCTAATAGACCCGACTGAGAAGGTGGGAGGAAGGGAAAGAAAGGAAGAAGAGAGTAGGGATTTTAAGCTAATGATTAACTGTTGTGGTTTATGGGAAATAAATCATCAAGGTTACCAATTTTCTTGGTTTGGTAAGAGGAATGAAGAGATGGTCCAATGTCGTTTGGACAGAACTATTGCAAATCAAGATTGGATGGATATGTTCTCCCAAGCCAAAGCAATATATCTCCCAAAAATCAGTTCGGATCACAGCCCCTTGGTTACTTGTATGCTTGGCGACTGTCAAAGGAAGAGAGCTGACTTCAAATATGACCATAGACATGCGCACAAAGAAGATTTCAGATGTGCGGTTGCTGAAGGCTGGTTACAGAAAGGTAGCTCTGGAAGGAGTCTGATGGAGAGAATCAGAGACTGCAGGAAGGCTATCTCGAGATGGAAAAGACAGAATAAGCCAAACTCCGCAGTCAGAATCCAGGAGTTACATTACAAGATAGATCTTGCTACTAGGCAGAATCCTCATGATCTTAATCATCTGCGAAGCTTAAAGAAGGAGTTGTCTGAAGAATATACCAATGAGGAAACCTTCTGGAAGCTCAAAAGCAGGATCTCATGGCTAAGTAATGGGGACAGGAACACGAAGGTTTATCATGCTGCCACACAAAACAGAAGAGCTCAAAATAAAATACGCAGCCTAGTGGATGATTGCGATAAGAAATGGCACGCTGAAGCAGATATTGGAAGAGTGGCAGAAGGGTATTTCAAGAAGCTATTTCAATCTGAAGATGTTGGCATAAGAATGCAAAATAGTGAGTTATTTCAGGACTCAAAGCAGATGGTCAGCCACAGTCAAAATGAAGCATTACTCAAAACAGTCACGAAGGAAGAGGTCCGCCTTGCTGTTTTTGAGATCAATCCCTCCAAATGCCCCGGTCCAGACGGCATGAATGGGTTCTTCTATCAGCAATTCTGGGACCTAATTGGAGAAGATTTATTCAGGCTTGTCAAGGAGTTTTTTGATACTGGTATGCTGGACAACGAGATTAATAAGACCAACATATGTCTTATACCAAAGAAGATTGGAGCAGATAGAATGACTGATTTCAGGCCAATAAGCCTAAGCAATGTTGGTTACAAAGTCATTGCAAAAATTCTGGCCAATAGACTTAAAAAAGTGCTCCCACACATTATATCTGAGACTCAAGCTGCATTCGTGAAAGGGAGACTCATCACATACAATATTCTGATGGCCCACGAGCTTCTACACACCTTAAACACCAAAAACAAAAGCTCAGAGGAATTCATTGCCATAAAAACTGATCTTTCAAAAGCTTTTGATAGGATTGAATGGTCATTCTTGGAAGATGCATTACAAGCTCTCGGATTTGATAGTGGCTGGATCAGACTCATCATGACGTGCGTAACAACGGTATCCTATCAGGTGCTCATTAATGGGAAACCTCATGGAGATATCAAACCGACTAGAGGTATCAGACAGGGAGATCCTTTGTCTCCCTATCTGTTTGTGATTTGCACAGAGATCCTGGTTAGAATGATGATGAAGGCTGAAAAGGATAAGAAGATCACAGGCTTAAAAGTTGCAAAGTCTGCCCCTCCAATCTCGCACCTGTTCTTCGCGGACGACAGCATGTTTTACTGTCGTGGAAACTCTAATGAGCTGAGTCATCTTGTCAGCCTGCTAGAGAAGTACTGCCTCATATCTGGTCAAAGAATCAATTATCAAAAATCAAGCATCTACTTTGGGAAAAGGATACCAGAGCAAGCAAGAGGAATAATCAAAAGTCAGATTGGTATTCAGCAAGAAGGAGGCGCGGGTCTATACCTTGGACTTCCTGAATCCTTTGGTGGCTCAAAGATATCAGTTCTCAGTTATATAAAAGAAAGGATGCAGCAAAAAATCAATGGATGGCAGCACAGATTCCTCTCTCCAGCAGGAAAAGAAATCCTTCTAAAGGCTGTAGCAATGGCTTTACCTACATATACTATGTCCTGCTTCCTCCTTCCAAAGACATTGTGCAAGAAGATAGCAGCCTTAATGGCTGACTTTTGGTGGAAAAGCTCAAAAGACAAGAGAGGAATGCATTGGAAATCATGGGAGCAGCTAAGTAAATCAAAAAAAGAGGGAGGACTTGGATTTAAAGATATAGAAGCCTTCAATCTTGCACTGTTGGGAAAACAGTTTTGGAGAATCCTTACCCAGAAGCATACACTCTTAGCTAGAGTCTTCAAGGCTCGTTACTTTAAAGGAACAAATATCCTAAATGCAGCTTTGGGATCCCGTCCCTCGTATGCATGGAGGAGTATAATTCAAGCCAAGGAATTAATGAGAAAAGGAGCACGCTCGGTCATTGGTAATGGACAGGAAACAATACATTTGGGAGGATTATTGGATTGGTTCAAACCCAGCAAGACCAGCATTGACAGTCCGAAGCGTCTCAGCCTATATGAAGCCAAAAGTCTCATCTCTTCGCAAGGTAAGTGATCTATTAACACCTGATAGAAGAGATTGGAATAGGAATCTGTTACTGGAGCTATTTGGTGAAGAGGAATGCAAGAGTATAGAGCAATTTAGGCCAGGAGGAGAATATAGTAATGATGAGTACTGTTGGGATTTTACCAAAACTGGACTATATTCTGTCAAGTCTGGATATTGGATTGCAGTGAACCTTCTCAATGAGAATCAGTTACAGAAAGTAACCCAGCAACCGTGTATGGAGCCACTCTACCAGCTTGCTTGGAAGGCAGACTCAACCCCAAAAATACAGCATTTTCTCTGGAAAAGCTTGTCTAATTGCTTACCTGTTGCAGCAAACTTGCAGTATAGACACTTAACTAAGGACAATAGCTGTTCTCGGTGCCAACAAAGTGGTGAGTCAGTGAATCATGCTCTCTTCTTATGTCCCTTTGCAAGACTGGTTTGGGCTATCTCTCCAATACCTGCGCCACCTCTAGGACTAATGAGTGATTCCTACTTAGTGAACTTCCATCGTGTAATGACAGAGAAACCAAAGTACCCTTATGATGATTATATGGGGAAGATTAGCCCTTGGATACTTTGGAGATTGTGGAAGAACAGAAATACTTTTATGATCAAAGACATTGAGTACGATGCACAAGCTACAGTGATGAAAGCAATAGAGGACATGGAGGAATGGCAAAGTAGTAAGAGTGATCAGAAGAAGCAGTGTACTAAGCCACAGTCGCTACAGCAGGAGGAGAGATGGAGGCCTCCACCACAGGAGTGGGTGAAATGTAATGTAGACGGTGCGTGGAACAAGAGGATGAACGCCTGTGGAACCGGCTGGATCCTTCGAGATAATGGTGGAAAGGTTCTGTGGATGGGTTTAAAGAAGTTACCACTTTTGAAGTCTCCTATTGAAACTGAACTTGAAGCGCTTCGATGGGCCATCTTATGTATGCGAAAGTTCGGATACCAGAGAGTCATTTTTGAAACTGACTCTCAGACTTTGGTTAAGGCTTTGGAGTACAAGGAAAATTGGCCAACCATGAACGCCATTATGAAAGATTGCAGCCACATCCTTAGTCCACATGGAGACTTCAAAGTGTGTTTTGCTGGAAGAAATGGTAATGAGGCTGCAGATAGAATAGCAAAGGAGGCTATCTCACTTGAGACTAATGTTCCCAAGCTATATTCTATTATGCCTAGTTGGATCAATTCCTATGTTTGAATTGGATGAACAATGATGTACAAACGATTTTTGGTTAATGAGAGTTGAAGTTGAGCCAAAAAAAAAAAAAAAACAAAGAAAAAGTAAAAATGAATCAATTCGGATAAAACACAATAGCATGAAAAATAGAAAGTATTTACCCAAATTAAAAAAGCCCAACAGGAGCAACACCATCTCTGAAGAAACCAAAAGGAATCAATCAGTAAAATAGCCAACACGAAAAAGGATTGATTTAATATAAGATAAAGAGAGAACTTATATGAAAAGATTGTTTACTGAGCAAAAGTATATGAAAAGATTGGGTACTGAGAAAAAGTATTGAATCATTTGTAAATCAAATTCATTACGACATACCACTATTACATAACAGTAAACTAAATCTCAATATGTATTCACTGCATATTCAAATTCTCTGAGCATTAGTTATTAGTTGTTCGAGCTTTAAGCATTTTTACTGTAATTACCACCAAGGTATGCTTCTGCAACTTCCTGGAAACTCATATCAGTCTGCGAACAATAAATCACAGAGAGAAAGGGTTACAATACATCAATGAACATGAAGAAGTTCAAATCTTATCAGAAATTGGTGAGTTCAATAGTTAACACATTACCTTGACTTAAGATCAATATTTAAGAGGTTGATATACCTTTGTAGCAAGCTGCTTCCTTGGAGCCTTTCCTTCAGTAGAATTACGAGTTGTTTGCTTCGTACAAGCCATCTGCTCATAACAAAAGACACAAATGTAAACAGTAAGCATCTATATACAATAATCAAAACAACTAACAATTTAAGAGCCAAATGAAACAACAATACGATACTCAAATATTAGCAACACGAATCATCTCTTACCAAGAACCTAATGTCTAGAAACAAGTGTCTTCCCAACATTACTCACGCTAAATGAAGCAGGACCCTTCAAGTCATACCAATCCTTCTTGGAGAAAGGATCAACACTGCACCATCATAAGGATCAATGTCATTCATCAATTTACATATTACAGACGAAAAGCCTAGATTCATTCTAAAAGTGACATTCTTCTACTGTAATGTTTAAAGAGAAGAATCAAGTCCTCCATGTGATATATATTTGCTAGACTACAACTAAACAATCATGCTACTATCTAAAGAAGATTCTTAACGTAGTCCACACAAAAAAACAATAGAAATTATCCTCTGTTATATATCATCATCTTAAAGAAATTACATACCACAAATCGTTAACACAACATAAGAACAAAAAAGAAAGAGATAACTTGAGAGTCTCCAGACAATGTTACCATATACAACAAAGCTGATGAGCACAACTCGCAAATTGATTTCAAGTCCGCTAGTAGTCCAAGTCTGAACGAAAAGAGAATAATTAAGAATTGCAAACACATTATCAAAAAACCCAGATGATAAAAGTGCCATTCTTACTTACATCTTATTCTTTCCACCTTTCCTACCCTTGTAAATCTTCTTGTTCTTCCTATAACATCGAGAAAAAAACATAAATCAGAATATGATACTCGAATCTATCGAACGAAAGATTTCTGACACAAAATCTGGAAGGTATGCGAGAATTAACAATTGAAATCCGAAATCAAATTCAAAATCATCGTAGATATTTAAATGAATAATGAGATTTGGGGATTCTTACGATTCGAGGTCTTGGATTTTTTTCTGCTTCTTCCTCGGAGTTTCTAAATCGACACCGGAAACTGCTTAATCGTTATGATTATCACTCTCATATCTACTTTTAGCTATGTCTTCTCTACTACTCTTACGATTACCATTCGACCCAAAAATCTCTCCGGTAAAATTGTTCTGCCATGGAATTGCGGTGAGGGTTTCGAGTCTAAGGTGAAGAGAGAAGAGAGAAAAAGCGAGGCTGAGTTATTTGAGGGATGAATGGGTTTAAGGTTTATGAGCAAATGGGGTTTCTGCATGAAGTGAGGATCGATTAAGGGTTTTCACTTTTCGGTAATTGAGATTAGACAAAAGAGATAAAAGGGGGAAACAGATAAAAATGAGAGGGAATGGGAAAAAAATTAGAGAGGGAGAATGAAGATTTGTTGGCTCGCTTTTTTCACTAAGTATTTTAGTCGGGAAACGTTTTTTTTTCCGCCTAATTTATGCACAGTGTTTTCTAAATTATCCGTTCTATGTATATTACACTTCTAAAAAGTATTACTAAGATTTGAATACGATTGATACGATCAGGTTTTAATCCCTAGATCTACACTGCAAGTGCACAGATGTGAACTAATAGTATATAGGGTATCGAATCCACAGAGACTCTAGATCTTGCGATAAATTATAGAATGTCAGGTTAAGCTAGGTGAAACAGAAAATAAGCAGTAAATCAAGCAAGAAAGTAAATTAGATCGGTTGTAAGCAAAAAGCGAAGGCGTCAGGTCAAGGGAGTTCTCAGGAAATCAGGAACACAGACTAATCAATCAATAGGGATCTAATTAAGAACTGTTCTAGAACTAGAATCACAGAATTATAACAGATCAACTTTCGTTGCGAATATTATCTATGTCTAACAATCCTAGCAAACCAACTTTTGTTGCGAGTTCTAGAAATCTAAACATGCATTAATTTCAAGTTCTTTCGTTCACAATTCTCCTAAACCAAATTTCTTTGCGAATAGTCAAATTGCTCATCTAAGTTCTTTCTAGTTAATTAGCCAACTGTCGTTGCGGAAATCAACCTAACATCATAAATCTGGGTAGCTACTTCAAATTAAGCATTAAGAACAACCATAGATGAAGAACTAGCAAATATGAATCCCTACAGATTGATCAACCTATAATTCCATGAAATCCCCAGTGAGAATCCCTAAACCTAACAGGTAAACTACTCAGACATTATCATCGAAACAGAAGACATCATGAATAGAAAACCAAATAGCATATAATAAAATAAAGAACTGGGGTTCAAAATCTCTTCTCTATCGAGTATAAAATCAGCCCCTAACTCTCTCTAAGTAAAATAATGCGTAAGTAAAGTGTCGCCTAAACAATGGCTTAAAAACCCTAATATAATGATCTAATCACGGCTGGGGCTTCTTTGTAATTATGAGAAACTTCTGGGCCAAAGTGCAATTTCCAAATTTTTCATTAAACCCGCCGAGAATTGTCTGTCACGCGTCTGCATCGATCGACACCAGAGGTGCATCGATCGACACAACTGTCAAATATGGGCAGTGAACTCTTCTTCTCGGGAAATTGCTCCAAAATGCGCCATAATGTCCAAATCTGCTCCAAACGTGTCTAGACCTGAAAGCATACATAAAAGGACTACAAAGGACTCTAAAAGACTCGATAAGAAGACATATACCATGGTTAAAAGTCCTAAAAACCATGGTATATCAAATCCCCCACACTTAGCTTTTGCTTTCCCTCAAGCAAACAGAAGACCAAGATCACGAGAAGAAGTTTGAAAACTTCAGAAACTCGTTTCATCGTAGAAGCACCACACTCAGATTCCCCTTAGTAAGCCACATGAAAATGAACCTGCAGACATCAAGACTAACATATACTTCCCCCACACTTATCAACTATCCTGAGTAAACTCCACAATCACATTCAAAGCATCCAAATTCACCATACTGACTTCTATAAGCTATTAAGTGCGGTCTCACCTATGGGGTATCGATCAAAGAACACATAGACTCTTACTCTGCTAGCATCTAACCACTCAAGTGTTGCTTCTGGTCCCTTTCTTCTCTTTTCCCTTCCTTAACACTGATTTTTCCCCACTGGGTATCATTTTATTTTTTCTATCAGTGCTCTTCCCTTATTGGGGTGTACTTCGGACATGTTTCCATGGATGCACATGAGGTAATAGGGGTCTCTACCACTCCCGCGACCACTTCGAAGCTACTAGCTTATCCTCAGTTTATCTTTTTTTTTTAATATACTTTCAAGGAAGGAGAGAAGGGAACCATAATCAAACAGGTTTACAAGCTTTGCCAGAACCAACAGAGGAATCCGATCCAAAGTATACCAAGCCCATAGTAGAGAAAATTAAGTCAAGTTAAAGGTGAAGTCAAGTAATGGATTCTCTGAATACCTGAAGTGATATGTGTCCTCAGTAGGCTGGTCTGTGTTGGGTTTTCTAATAGTCATAGATCATCTGCAAAACATCCAATGGTCACTTAAGTTCCTGCAAGTGTGGCAATCTCCTCAAAAAGTCCTTGTTTCCTACTCAATTTGACTCAATAAAACAGATTTTGACTGACTCTAAGAAAACAAAAGCGTGCGTCAGTAGCTACCTCCCCCACACTTAAAACACACTGTCCCCAGTGGTCTCAAGCTTAGGCTCGGTGAGAAAAGAAATTGGAATGAAAATAAACCAAAAAAGGGTCAGAACACTTACCTGTCGTCGGCCTGCGTCGATCGATGCACTATGTGTGTCGATCGTGTTGGATCCCGATGGATCTAGGGTTTGTTATATTGAAATTTAGAACCAACCTCGTTCTTACCTTTGGCAGCGGAAGAAGATGGTGAACGAGATCAGTGGAGCAACGCAACGCTTTGCCTCTACCAGATACACACGCACGCTCGCTGGAAACGGGATGCTAGTGCCGGATCAATGGGATCGATGGTGTCTGGTGTGTCAAGTGTTTCTGTCAAGAAAACTGGACGGGTCTCTTGTTTAGGTCGAACTAAACACGTTTTTATTCGACCTAAACGTGCTTAACGGGCCAGACTCAATTAAGCCATAACCCGAAAAGCCTGTTCGGAAAATCCGAACTGTGTCGACCGACACACAAGCTGTGTCGATCGACATAACACCATTATATCGATTCTTATGTGTATTTCAATACACATAACATGATCATTGCCACAATGATCATTCCCATGTCGTAGCTTCCAGTTCGCTTAGGTGTGTGACCCTATAGGAACATTCCCAGTCCAAATCCTCAGGAAAGACAGACTAGGCCCACATACATCAGTATGAACAAGGCCCAATAAATCACTGGCCCTTTCATTTAGTTTGTTGAAAGGGGCTCTAGCCATTTTGCCCACCAAACAAGACTCGCATTTCTCACATGATTCAAAATCAAATGAGCCCAGAAGCCCATTTCGATGGAGCCTCTGGATGCGTTTCTCATTGATATGGCCCAAACGACAATGCCATAAGAAAGTCGGGTTTTCGTCATTGGACTTAAACCTCTTTGTATTTATGTTAAAGACAGGCATTTCTTGGTTTAATATATATAACCCATTATCTAATGGGGCGCTACCATAATAATTACCATCACGATTAAAAGAACAAACTTTATTCTTAACAGCAAAATCAAAACCTTCCAAATCCAAAACGGAAACTGAAATTATGTTTCTGCTAATCGCAGGTACATAGTAGCAATTATTCAAAATTAAAACCATGCCCGAAGGTAAAGACAACTCGTAGGTGCCTACGGCCAGTGCAGCAACCTTAGCTCCATTCCCGACTCGTAGCTCTACTTGTCCTTTCTTCAGCGTCCTACTGTTTCTTAGTGCCTGCACATCAGTACAAATATGAGCACCGCAGCCGGTATCCAATACCCACGAAGTAGGACTAGAAGACATAACATTAAGTTCGATAACATAAATACCTGAGTCAGACGCATCATACGTCTTTTTCAGCTTCTTGTAATCTTCCATGAACTTCTTGCAGTCTTTCTTCCAATGCCCCAACTGCTTGCAGTAGTTGCACTTATCCTCAGGGGAAGGCCCGGATTTGGGCTTCGGCTTGGGCTTGTCCTGACTTTCAGCCTGGATAACCTGGGCCTTACCCTTACCCTTCTTAGGTTTCTTAAACCTTTTACCCCCTTGTACCATCAGGACATTGGGAGTAGCCTTCTTGAGATTCGGTTCTGCCGTCTTCAGCATACCGTGCAACTCAGTCAATGTCTTAGTCATGTTTTGCATATTGTAGTTCATGATGAACTGATCAAAACATGACGGCAAAGACTGCAGAATCATGTCAGTGGCCAGCTCCTGGCTAATGGCATAGTCCAGTTTCCCCAGGTTATCAATGTAACCCATCATTTTAAGGACATGAGGACTTACTGGACTGTCCTTAGCCAGCTTGCAATCCATGAGAGATTTAACCGTCTGGTATCTCTCTGTGCGAGCTTGCTCCTGAAACAAAGCTTTCAGGCTGTTAATCATCTCAATGGGTGACAATACGTTCTCATATTGCTTATGCAGCTCAGAGTTCATGGTCACCAGCATTAGACAAGTAACATCTTTGACATCCGCTGAATGCTTATCCCAAGCATTCTTTTCTGTCTGCGGAGCATTGGAACGTGGCCTCTCGGTGAGAACTCTTTCAAGGACATATTCCTTGTTCTCTTGCCTGAGAACTATTCTCAGGTTCCGATACCATTCCAAGAAATTAGATCCATTTAACTTGTCCTTCTCAAGGACGGATCTTAGTGAGAAAGTGTTGATGTGATTTGAGACAGACATAGCTGTAATTCAAAAATAGGTAGATTTTAGTTATAAAGCACAAGAAATGAGAATTCTTATCTAATAAGAAAACTCCCATTGTATTCAAACTATGTTTCCTCATATGAATACAATGCGCCAAGATCCTCAGATTACTAAAATTCGAGTGGGCGACTCGCCGTTACTCAAGCTTTAGTTATCTAGGTAAGCAAATCATTGCTAATTGTACTCAGTACAACTCTTGGTCGTGAATAAGACAAACTATGTCCAATTCACTCTGATGTCTCTGGGCCCAGAACTTCTGACAACCCAGTCAAGTATAACCAATCTTTTATCTGTCTTGTGATCACTGACAGTTGCACTGCAAGTTTGTCATTGACCACCTGCCTTACTCATGTTGCAGTGGATATCAAGGACTCCAAGATATCCAACAAAACGACACGAGTCTTGGCAGTAGACAAGATCGGGCAAGACATCAAGATCACTTGATATTTAGTTGAGGAAAAGAACTAATCTTATCTTGATTTATATTCACTATATATATCAAAAATAATAACTTTTAATTAAAACATTTAGTTTTGTTAAGTTTAGATTCATCTAATACTTTTAGGATTAAATTATTCTGGTTCATGCAAATTTGTGGTCAAACCAACATGTCTGCGGACGTTGTGTCGATCGACGCCAACCATTGGTATCGATCGACACAACTCTATTTAAACCGTTCTTCGATAACCGATCAAACCGGATCGAATTTACTTAACCGATTCAATCCAATTGAACCAGTTCGGTTTAATGGTCTATGTCGATCGTCACACACTGTGTATCGATCGACATTACCAAACCAGAACCAATTTTGGTTAATAAAATTAACCGAGCTAGATAACCAGTTCAATCCAATTGAACCGATCTATCTAATTGTATTGCCTGTGTCGACCGACACACCCAGTGTATCGATCGACGCAGCACGATTACGGGTACTCGATCTCAGATCGAAACCCTAAAGATTTTGCGGATTTTCGCTTTGTATCGACCGACACAGCTTTGTGTCGATCGATACTGTGCGACAAACCCTAAAATTTATTCGCGATTTTTCGCTCTGTGTCGACCGACACACGCTTTGTGTCGATCGACACCCTGCGACAAACCCTAAAATTTTATATTTTGCGCCGCGGCGTGTCGACCGACACACGCTTTGTGTCGATCGACACAGTGCGATTTCAACAGTTCATCGTTTTTCAACAGAGACAAAATCCGGGATTTATTCTATGAAAATACGATTCAGCAAGCAATATACAGATCAACAACATCAAGTTTCGATTTTATATTACCAGTTTCAATAGCTAAACCCTAAGCACGCTCTGATACCACTGTTGGATCCCGATGGATCTAGGGTTTGTTATATTGAAATTTAGAACCAACCTCGTTCTTACCTTTGGTAGCGGAAGAAGATGGTGAACGAGATCAGTGGAGCAACGCAACGCTTTGCCTCTACCAGATACACACGCACGCTCGCTGGAAACGGGATGCTAGTGTCGGATCAATGGGATCGATGGTGTATGGTGTGTCAAGTGTTTCTGTCAAGAAAACTGGACGGCTCTCTTGTTTAGGTCGAACTAAACACGTTTTTATTCGACCTAAACGTGCTTAACGGGCCAGACACAATTAAGCCATAACCCGAAAAGCCTGTTCGGAAAATCCGAACTGTGTCGACCGACACACAAGCTGTGTCGATCGACATAACACCATTATATCGATTCTTATGTGTATTTCAATACACATAACATGATCATTGCCACAATGATCATTCCCATGTCGTAGCTTCCAGTTCGCTTAGGTGTGTGACCCTATAGGATCATATAATTCTGGCAGTAAGTGAAGGATTATGGGTGTTTTCCATGGTTTAATTCTCAATTACAACCTAACACAAATCCTTAAACAGATCTAGGTTCTCGTCAAATGAATCATAAAGCAAACCTGATCACTACCTTTCAGATTGCAGCGGATGATGGATGGTAATGATGAGATCAGCTAGAACAGATGGTAACACCTATTCCTCCTCGAGTATCCACACTCTTACAAGCAAGGGACGGCTGCTAGACCAAAGAGATGGATCAGATCAGAAAGAGAGAGTTAGAGAGAGAGAGGTTCGCGGCTCAGGGAGAAAAATCGCAAGCCACAGCCTTATGCTTAGGGTTTTCGATTTTTCTATCTCTCATTAATGGGCCCAAGTCATTTGACTAATGGCTCATTAATCATTTGGGCCCAAGACACAAATCAGGCAAAAGCCTGCATTTTGTCTGGCCCAATTCTCTGATCCAATACAGTAAATGCCACTGCATATTACCGTATTTATTCCATTTAACTTTCCCGTTAGCTATGGTGTGTGACCCTTCGGGATCATACAATACTGGTAATAAGTCCTAAACTTATAGATCAAGAGCGGGCTCTAGCAAGTCATCATGATCACCCAGTATTTATGACTTATGTCTGATCTCGACATTTATCATACTTTCTAGAGATAGTACAGTAGATTTCAGGACATTCCCAACAATCTCCCACTTGTACTGGAATCCTACACAAAACATTCCCAACAATCTCCCGATTGTACTGGAATCCTACATTCCCTAGTCCTTTTGTCTTAATATCTCGATCTGGCATAAGGCAAGATGCGTGTCATCCTTATATAGCCAGACCATGTTTATCGGAACAGATTTGATACTGACAATTCAAACGACTTGGGCAAGTCCGTTTGGGAATGGCCATTCTCTTACCAGCTATCAAATCTCCGATTGGCCTAGAGATATTACCTCCGTTAAACGGTAGGGACAAATCCCATCTTGTTCCATCACTATGAACTACACAATTCATAATATACCCAACCAAGGTCCGTATAGCTCCCAGTTACGAAACAGCGTTAGACAATGATCAAAGCGTATTACTCCATGTGCAGCCACATGCATGCGAACTCAGGTCTAAGGACTATACTCTATAGTCGTATATGAGAACCTCTTATGACACAGATATTAATATCTTGTAGAGTTCTCATAAGCGGGCCATGTCCGGTCATATGCTCCCCTACATATACCTATGTGTCGACTTTGATGCCGCGCATCTATGACCCCTCGAAACTTGGTCATAAGTCTCAACACAATCTAGTCTCAAGTGGTTGTTGGTGTTCCAATTCAACAACCTTCGACTATGGACACTATGATTTATGTCACTTCGTTAAATATGGGGTTTCAGGATCAAGTCAACTCATGTACTTCGATGACCCATATATAATGACATGAATCATTTTGGAACGATTATTTTATATCACAGTTAAAAATAATCCAGAAATAAAATTTCATTAACATTTAAAATGTTTACATGAACCAATCAAAATAACTAAAACAAAAGCCCTCACAACTCCCACTCAAAAAGAGATTACATTTGAATATCTCTAATTCCTACAGCAGCAGTATGCAACTCGTGCTTAGGTCTCGGGAGTGGCTTTGTCAACGGGTCAGCCACGTTCTCATCAGTGGGAACTCTGCTGACCATCACTTCACCTCTATTCACTATATCACGAATCAGGTGATACCTTCTCATAATGTGTTTGGATTTCTGATGATGTCTCGGTTCCTTGGCTTGAGCAATTGCACCATTGTTGTCACAATACAGTGCTAGAGGCTCAGTGGCATTTGGGAATACACCGAGTTCAATCAAGAAGTTCCTTATCCAAACTCCTTCCTTCGCAGCTTCCGAAGCAGCGATGTATTCAGCTTCAGTTGTGGAATCTGCCACGGTGCTCTGCTTGGAACTCTTCCAACTTACTGCACCGCCATTCAGACAGAAGATGTAGCCAGACTGTGACCGGAAATCATCCTTATCTGTCTGAAAACTTGCATCCGTGAATCCACTGATTTCAAGCACTTCACTTCCTCCGTAAACCAAGAACTTATCCTTAGTATTTCTCAAATACTTCAGGATATTCTTTACGGCAATCCAGTGACTCTCACCTGGACTTGACTGGTACCTACTCGTCATGCTTAGTGCATAAGCAACATCAGGACGAGTACAGATCATGGCATACATGATAGATCCTATAGCCGAAGCATAAGGAATCCTACTCATGCGCTTAAGCTCATCAGGTGTTTTAGGACACTGATCCTTGCTTAGTGTAGCACCATGTATCATTGGCGTGAATCCCTTCTTGGATTTATCCATTCCGAATCGATGCAGGACTTTATCTATATAAGCATCTTGACAAAGTCCAATCAGCCTTTTAGATCTGTCTCTAAAGATTCGGATTCCAAGAACATACGCGGCTTCACCCATGTCCTTCATGGAAAAACAACTTCCCAGCCAGTCTTTAACAGACTTCAGCATTGGAATATCATTTCCAAGAAGCAATATGTCATCGACATATAAGATAAGAAACGCCACTTTGCTCCCACTAGTTTTCTTATACACACATTGTTCCTCTTGGTTTCTGATGAAGTCAAAGTTCTTTATTGCTTCATCAAAACGAAGATTCCAACTCCTCGATGCTTGCTTCAATCCATAAATGGATTTGTGAAGCTTGCATACTTTCCCAGCATTCTTAGGATCAATGTAACCGTCAGGTTGTGTCATATACACATCCTCCTCCAAGATTCCATTCAGGAAGGCGGTTTTCACATCCATCTGCCAAATCTCATAATCATAATAAGCGGCAGTTGCTAGGAGAATCCGAATTGATTTCATCATTGCCACTGGTGAATAGGTTTCATCATAGTCTATACCATGAATTTGCTTGAAACCTTTTGCCACCAACCTGGCTTTGTAAATCTGGACATTTCCATCCACGTCTATCTTCTTCTTGAAGATCCATTTACAATCGATGGCTTTTGCACCAGCAGTTAAATCAACCAGTGAAAACACTCGGTTAGCAGACATGGAGTCCATCTCGGATTCTGTGGCTTCACGCCACTTTAAGGAGTCAGGGCCCATCATGGCTTCTGCAAAGTTCGAGGGTTCATCACCGTCAATGATCAAAAGATCATGGCAATTAGTCATAAGGAACCCCTGATATCTATCAGGTTCCTGACGGATCCTTCCGGATCTTCGAACTTCAGGTACTGCAGGTTCAGGTTCTATTACAACTTCATGTAATTCATCCTGCTGTTCTTCCTCATTAGGTTGAACAGGTTCCTGTCCTTCTTGAATTTCATCAAGTTGTACCTTACTCCCACTATCTTTTCTAGAGAGAAACTCCCTTTCAAGAAAAGTACAATCCCGAGCAACAAAATTTTTGTTCTCGGATCGCATATAGAAGTAATAAGCCTTGGTATCCCTAGGATAACCAATGAAGTAGCATTTGTCAGATTTTGGTGTAAGCTTGTCTGAGATTAATCTTTTGACATATGCTTTACAACCCCAAATTCTGAGAAAAGACATTGCTGGAGCTTTTCCAGTCCATATCTCATATGGTGTCTTTGCTACTGCCTTTGATGGCACTCTGTTCAGTGTGAACGTTGCGGTGAGCAAAGCATATCCCCAAAGGGATATAGGAAGGTCTGTGTGACTCATCATGGATCGGACCATATCTAACAATGTCCGATTCCTTCTCTCAGACACACCATTCCACTGTGGTGTTCCAGGAGGTGTGAGTTGGGAGACAATCCCACACTCACTCAGATGATCACGAAATTCCTGGCTCAAGTATTCTCCTCCTCGGTCCGACCGAAGAGCTTTAATACTTTTACCAAGCTGGTTCTGTACTTCATTCTGGAATTCTTTGAACTTTTCAAAGGTTTCCGACTTATGTTTCATCAAGTAGACATATCCATATCTACTGAAATCATCAGTGAATGTAATGAAGTACTGAAAGTTCCCTCTAGCACTTGTGGACATTGGGCCACACACGTCAGTATGTATCAGGCCCAATAGTTCACTGGCCCTTTCTGTGGGTTTATTGAAAGGTGCCCGTGTCATTTTGCCCATTAGGCAAGATTCGCATTGCTCACAAGACTCAAAGTCAAATGAGCCCAAGAGTCCATTTGAATGGAGTCTCTTGACGCGTTTCTCACTAATGTGCCCCAAACGACAATGCCAGAGAAACGTTTCATTTTCTTCGTTAGATTTGAACCGTTTTGTATTTATGTTATATACTGGAGCAGATTGATCCAGCATGTACAACCCATTTATAAGAGGGGCACAGCCATAGAACATATCATTGAGATTAAAGGAACACAATTTATTCTTAATAGAAAAATCAAATCCTTGCAAATCCAACAATGAAACTGAAATGATATTTCTGCTTATAGCAGGTACAAAATAACAATTCTCAAGTTCTAAAATCAATCCAGAAGGTAAAGACAACAAGTAAGTGCCAACGGCCAGTGCTGGAACCTTCGCTCCATTGCCAACCCGCAACTCTACTTGCCCTTGCTTCAACCTTCTACTGTTGCTGAGCGCCTGCATATTAGTACAAATATGAGCCCCACATCCAGTATCTAATACCCAAGTGGTATTATCAGAAGTAGTAGTATTTACTTCAATAACAAAAATACCTGAAGATTTAGTCTCCAAGGACTTCTTCTTCTTCAGACTTTCCTGGTATTTCTTACAATCCCTGCGGTAATGCCCTGCCTCTTTACAAAAGTGACAGATATCAGAAGGCCCAGCTTTAGACACGGGCTTGGGCTTGGCCTTTTCATTGCTGACTACCTTGCCCTTTCCCTTGTCTGCAGCGGATTTCTTAAAACCCTTGCCCTTCTGAACCATGAGTACAGACGACTCCTTGGTCTTCTTCAGATTCGGTTCTGCAGTTTTGAGCATACCATGTAGCTCAGGCAACGTCTTTATCAACCCATGCATATTATAGTTCAAGATGAACTGGTCATATGCAGGAGTAAGAGACTGCAGAACGATATCACAAGCAAGCTCTTGGCTTATAGGACAGTCGAGCCTTGTCAAATGATCGAGATAACCCATCATTTTCAGAACATGTGGACTCACTGCTGCATCCTTAGCCATTTTACAGTCCAAGAGATTCTTAACAGTTTGGAATCTCTCTGTACGAGCCTGCTCCTGAAACAACGCTTTCAGATTTGCCATCAGCTCCATGGGACAAGTCAGGCCTTCCCACTGCATCTGCAGTTCGGGAGCCATTGTCGCCAACATCAGGCAAATCACGTCATTAGCATCTGAAGAATGCGTATCCCAAGCATTCTTCACAGCTTGTGCGGCATTATTCGCAGGTCTAGGAGAGAGAGCTCTTTCAAGGACATAAGCCTTCTTCTCCTATCTGAGCACAAGTCTCAGGTTCCTGGACCAGTTCAGGAAGTTTGATCCGTTCAGTTTGTCCTTCTCAAGGGCAGACCGGATCGAGAAAGTGTTTTGTGTTGTTGTGCTTGACATAGCTGAAAATATGAGACAATAGAGATTTAGTTATTATGTTCATAAAAGAGTAATCTTAACAACTTATAAGAAAACTCGCATTGTATTCAAAATTTCTTTGTTTAACCTCATAAGAATACAATGATTCCGAGACCCATGTTTAGCTAAATCCAAAGTGGGCCACTGGCCGTCACCCAGAATTAGCTATACTTGGTAAGCATACACACAGCTAGTTATAACCAATAACTCTCGGTTGTGAATTGGGCCCGAGGCCCAAATTCACCAGATGTCTCAAGGCCCGGGACTCCCGATGGCCCAGTCAAGGAAACCAATCTCTTACAGTCAAATAATCACTAAAGTCTGGGACTCCCAATGAAATTAGTGACTATATACTACTTTACTTACGCGAAAACAGACACCTCACACTGTAAGCCATATCTGTAATCAAGTAAGCGTTAAGTAGTTGACAAGATTGGAAAGACATCCAAGCTTGATATTGTTTTTGAGGATTTTTAAGTTTTATTTCCAAAAATAGAAGATTACTATTTTGGGAAACTTTCTTATTTTAGAAACTTTCTAAATTTAGTAACTTTCTAAAAATAGAAATTTCTAATTTAATATTTTATAAATATTTTGGGATTGGGTCACAAATTATAGGCCCAATTCTTTGGCCCAAGACCATAGAATTCCAGCTGGCCCAATAATTTGACATAACCGATCCGGTTTATTAATTCTGGTCCAAGACCAAATTAACTATCAAAACCATCGGTTATTTACTAAACCAGACCAGCTCTAAATTATTTGGTCCAACCAAATCAAACTTAGACCAGCCTTCGGTTTAGGTTAAAATTCAATTTTATGAATTTAAATCCGGTTTAACCAGAAATTAAATAATACCATGTATTAAATTATTTCCAGCAAACCGCGATTTGGGTTAACCGCTTGAACCACCAATAAATTGGATCGGTTCAGTTAAATCCAAAACCGGGAAGAAACACCTAGTGTTTTAGCCAATTTGATTTAACTTGCGGTTTAAGGCTTTAAACACTCAATTAACCGCCAATTAAATAGACCGGTTTAATTGGTGTGGTTTTGGACAACGAACCGCGAAGCTCGGTTTAACCGATTGACTATTCACGGGACGTAAAATTTTAATGGGCCAAACAATCGGATCCAAGATCCAACTCGGCCCATTAACGCAATTGTGGGCCATGATCCAACCGAGGCCCAATGATCCAACACGGTTGCTCACGATCGTTTGCGATCGATCATTGCAACGGATCATGCTCGGCCCGGTTACACGCAACGCTCGCGCACGATCCTTTGCCTCACGATCATCGTGATCGATCTCGGCTTGGGCATCACACGCGATCGCATGATCTATCGGCCAAAACCATTGACCGATCGTCCATTCAACACGATCGTTTATGGCTCTCGATACATGCGACCACATAAAGCGATTAGGGTTTAATAATAGGGACATGCGATTATTAATAAGGTCATTCGACCAAGACCAAAAACGCACGATTATTAAACAAGATCACTACGATTAGGGTTTAATTAGTTTTAATCAATTTTCATTCCTTAATTGATTCAAAAACCATTAAAATCATATGATCCAATTTCACAAGAAACCTAATGCCTAGGCTCTGATACCACTGAAGGATTATGGGTGTTTTCCATGGTTTAATTCTCAATTACAACCTAACACAAATCCTTAAACAGATCTAGGTTCTCGTCAAATGAATCATAAAGCAAACCTGATCACTACCTTTCAGATTGCAGCGGATGATGGATGGTAATGATGAGATCAGCTAGAACAGATGGTAACACCTATTCCTCCTCGAGTATCCACACTCTTACAAGCAAGGGACGGCTGCTAGACCAAAGAGATGGATCAGATCAGAAAGAGAGAGTTAGAGAGAGAGAGGTTCGCGGCCCAGGGAGAAAAATCGCAAGCCACAGCCTTATGCTTAGGGTTTTCGATTTTTCTATCTCTCATTAATGGGCCCAAGTCATTTGACTAATGGCTCATTAATCATTTGGGCCCAAGACACAAATCAGGCAAAAGCCTGCATTTTGTCTGGCCCAATTCTCTGATCCAATACAGTAAATGCCACTGCATATTACCGTATTTATTCCATTTAACTTTCTCGTTAGCTATGGTGTGTGACCCTTCGGGATCATACAATACTGGTAATAAGTCCTAAACTTATAGATCAAGAGCGGGCTCTAGCAAGTCATCATGATCACCCAGTATTTATGACTTATGTCTGATCTCGACATTTATCATACTTTCTAGAGATAGTACAGTAGATTTCAGGACATTCCCAACAGTAAGTCCACGACCTACAGATTGCAAGAGGCTTCTAGCAAAGCATTGCAAACGCCCAGTATTATACGAATGTCAGATCTCGACACACAACTATCATAGGAGTGAGTACAGGTGTGATTTCAGGACACTATCCCAACAGATCGATGCAAGGCGAATTATGCCCGCGGTTTTGTAGATAACCAGTGTCTGAACCGCAATTGAATCGCAAACCGTAAATCGCAACTGCGTCGACCGATGCACAATGTGTGTCGATCGATGCAGTGCAATTCTGCCTGTTTTTCTCACGCCTTTGAACACACAAAAAGAAAAATAAAAAAACACCAAATCAAAACGAAAAATGAAAACAAAAACGAACCTAATAGTGGGTTGCCTCCCACTCAGCGCATGTTTAAAGTCAATAGCTTGACTATGGAAAGGAGAACGGACTTATGGGTGATTCAACAGAGACTTTGAATGTCTCTGTGAATGTCTCTTCAGCCAAGGTGGCGTATAAGCTTTTGGATCATGAGATTTCCCAAGATAAGGGCGAAGAGAACTAGGGTGGGAGCGAAGCGAGGGTGGGATATTGCGTTTGCCTGCATTCACAGCTTTGCGATTAGGAGGTTTGAGTTTAGAAGGATCATACCTTTGCTTTGGTGGATGGGAGAGATCTGGAGCTTTCTGTTTAAGAGCAGTTGCAGGATCAGAAGATGTTAGAGCAAGTTCAGAATGAACTGCCATCTTTTCTTCTCCAACAGGAATCTCTGGTTCCACTTCTACACAGAAGCTCTGTTCATCAATGGTGGATTTCTGCAGCTTATCCATCTTGAACCTCAATGTCTCATCTCCCAGGTTGAGATCAATTAGACCATGTTGTACATTAATCACAGCTCCAGCAGTAGCTAAGAAAGATCTACCAAGTAGTAGAGGATCATCAGGCTCAATCTCATACTTCAGCACTACAAAGTTTGTTGGAATCAAGTAGTTTCCAACTCTGACAGGAACGTCCTCAAGAACTCCTTCTGGATACTTCTTCGATCGATCAGATAGGATAAGAGAGATCCTAGTAGGGTGGAATTCCATTAGTCTCAATCTCACAGCCACAGAGTATGGCATAAGATTCACACCAGATCCTGAGTCACACAGAGAATGCTTGAATCTGTCCTTAGAGATGGAACAGTCTAGCACAAAGACTCCTGGATCTGGAAGCTTCTCTGAAATCTGAGTCAGCTGCTTCTCCATAACTTTCATGCAATCAGCCACGTCTAGCTCCTGTTTAGACAGCTTAGGAGCCTTAAAATATGGATCAGAGGGCTTGTAGACATGTTCTAGGACTGTTGCAGGTTTATGCTCCCGTCTGCAGTATGTGTCGATCGATGCTGGATATGTGTCGATCGACTCAAGGCGATTTTGCACAATTCCATCAGACTTATCGGGGATGCATCGATCGACATCGAATGTGTGTCGCTCGACGCATGTCTCAGACAGACAGAATTCTTCCGGAAAATCGGAGAAGATGTCCTCTTCTTCTCCTAGCAAGTCAATTTCATCTCCTGTGATCACAGCATTGACGAATTTGTTATGCTCAGCTTTCCCAGCTCCATTTTGCCTTTGTATTGCTTGAGATGTCTGTTGGATTTGATCATCTAGCTTCTTCACATGAGTGCTCAAGGATTCAAACTTCCCATTCAGATCTTCATACACAGCATCCAGCTTCTTGTTGAAGTCTACAACAGTCTTCGTCTGGCCTTCCAGCAACTGTTCCATCATGGCTTCCATCTTGCTCTCATGAGCACTAGCAGCAGGAGGTGCCTGATAGGAGGATGATCCATAAGTCCTATGATAAGAATTTCCTTGCTGATTTCCAAACCTGTTTCCTTGAAATCCAGAGCCACTGATGTAGTTCACATCCTTTTCCTGATGATCTGCTTTAGCCTCAAATACTTCAACTTCCTGAGCAAAGTGGACAACTTTCTTTCCAGTCAACAAACTGTGAACAGTGTCCAGCTTGTTCCTGATATCAGCAATCTTCAGATTATCGATCTTTCCACCAGACTCTTTCCTTCTCCTATCAGCAGTCTTGGTGCTATTACTGCTCACCAAGTTATCCATCAATGTCTTAGCCTGCTCAGGAGTCCTTGTATTGAAATTGCCATTGCTGGCATTATCCAATGCAGTCTGGTAATGGAGATCAATTCCTCAGAAGAATATGCCCAACAACGTCACTTCAGAGAATCCATGGTGAGGACAGTCACGTTGGTACTTCTTAAACCTCATCCAAGCAGACTTAAGAGGCTCTGTAGGACCTTGGGTGAAGGTGAGAATATCCTGTCTCGACTGATCAGAGCGTGCATCATCATAAAAGTGCCTCAAGAACTCTCTCTTCACAACATCCCAAGTAGTAAACTTACCAGGTGTAAGTTGCTTCAGCCAAGCTGCAGCCTCTCCAGCGAGAGAATAGGGGAAAAGCTTAAGGTACATATAGTCATAGTTCACCCCATTATACTTCATTCGAGTGATGAAGTATTCAAAATCATCAATATGATTCATGGGTTGCTCATGTGGGAGACCATGGAAAGGATTCTGCCTAAGAAGAGAGTAGTAGACAGTCTTGATCTCGAAATCATTCCTCTCAAATCCAGGAGGTACAATTGCTGACCGGTTAGCATAGAAATCATCCGGACGGTTGTAGTCAGCAAGAGTCCTCTCAGCAACAACCATCTGCCTCTGACCTTGAGGCGGTTCAGGATCAGGGATTACACGTCCCTCAACATCGATCCTTTGCCCAACATCATTGTACCGGTTGTTCTGTCGGTTTATCAGAACTCCCTCAACATCAGGTCTCAAAATCAAGCGCTCCTGATTAATGTTAGCCATCTTAGCTTTCTTCTGAGCTTTTTTGTTCTCTCTCTCTAGCTTAGCAAGCTCCTCAAGTTCAAGATTCACGAGCTCCTTATCCTTATTACTCCTCAAGTCGCGATCAGTCATAAATTATCGGAAATCGTCAAGCGTCGATCGATGCACATGACCACAACGATCGTTTCAGTTCGGATTTCGCCTTGTGTTGATCGATACAAGAAGAGTGTTGATCGATGCAATGAGAAAACGATGTCGATCGACACACAGGACCGCGTCGATCGATGCAAAGCGATTCTAGGCGTACCTGAAACGCAAGAAACAGAAAAATTAGTAACCAAAAAACAAAAACGAAAAACCTAGTCTAAACCCTAAGTTCAAATCTATCGAAGACTCAAAAGAGTCCCCGGCAACGGCGCCAAAAACTTGATACGATCAGGTTTTAATCCCTAGATCTA
Source organism: Orychophragmus violaceus (assembly GCA_030180135.1). NCBI lineage: Eukaryota > Viridiplantae > Streptophyta > Magnoliopsida > Brassicales > Brassicaceae > Orychophragmus > Orychophragmus violaceus. Next base: position 60,928,885 of record CM058239.1, read on the forward strand.
CACTGCAAGTGCACAGACGTGAACCAGTAGTATATAGGGTATCGAATCCACATAGACTCTAGATCATGCGATATATTATAGAATGTCAGGTTAAGCTAGGTGAAACAGAAAATAAGCAGTAAATCAAGCAGGAAAGTAAATTAGATCGGTTGTAAGCAAGAAGCGAAGGCGTCAGGTCAAGGGAGTTCTCAGGAAATCAGGAACACAAGCTAATCAATTAATCGGGATCTAATTAAGAACTGTTCTAGAACTAGAATCACAGAATTATAAAAGACCAACTTTCGTTGCGAATATTATCTATGTCTAACAACCTAGCAAGCCAACTTCCGTTGCGAATTCTAGAGTTCTAAACAAGCATTAATCTCAAGTTCTTTCGCTCACAATTCTCCTAAACCAAATTTCTTTGCGAATAGTCAAATTGCTCATCTAAGTTCTTTCTAGTTAATTAACCAACTGTCGTTGCGGAAATCAACCTAACATCATAAATCTGGGTAGCTACTTCAGATTAAGCATTAAGAACAACCCTAGATGAAGAACTAGCAGATATGAATCCCTACAGATTGATCAACCTATAATTCCATGAAATCCCCTGTGAGAATCCCTAAACCTAACAGGTAAACTACTCAGACATTATCATCGAAACAGAAGACATCATGAATAGAAAACCAAATAGCATATAATAAAATAAAGAACTGGGGTTCAAAATCTCTTCTCTATCGAGTATAAAATCAGCCCCTAACTCTCTCTAAGTAAAATAATGCGTAAGTAAAGTGTCGCCTAAACAATGGCTTAAAAACCCTAATATAATGATCTAATCACGGCTGGGGCTTCTTTGTAATTATGAGAAACTTCTGGGCCAAAGTGCAATTTCTAAATATTTCATTAAACCCGCCGAGAATTATTTGTCACGCGTCTGCATCGATCGACACCAGAGATGCATCGATCGATACAACTGTCAAATATGGGCAGTGAACTCTTCTTCTCGGGCAATTGCTCCAAAATTCTCCAAAATGCGCCATAATGTCCAAATCCGCTCCAAACGTGTCTAGACCTGAAAGCATACATAAAAGGACTACAAAGGAATCTAAAAGACTCGATAAGAAGACATATACCATGGGTAAAAGTCCTAAAAACCATGGTATATCAGCGATCAACAAGACATAGCTATCTTAAACTGATGTGAACTATATCATAAACGTACACAACGCTATCGTCATGTGCTATCTATACAACCTTTTCATGTAGTGTCCTCGGGTAGAGTAGCTTCATCGACCTCAGTTTTGGACAAAGCATCCTCTTCCTCACTAGATATATGACTTTTACTACTCAAAGTAGTTGAACTTAAGTGTATTGAAGGCTTAGGATTGACAGAGGAGTTGTCTTCATATAACTTAAGTTTTGCATCAAATCCTTGAATGTATGAGATTATATCATTGAATGTTAGTGGTGCGTATTTGGTTAGAGAGATTTGGATAAGAGTAGTAATAGGGCAATATTCTCTTCCTAACCCATTTAGAAATCCAAAGATCTTCATGGATTCATCTATTGGTTTCCCAGTAAAGCTCAACGCATCAAAAATTGTTTTTAACTAACGACAGTAGACTGCAAATGTCTTGCCTTTGTTACTGAGCAGTTGGAGATTAAAACATAGAGAAACTCACCAGCCATAAATCTTTTGTTGAAGTTTATATCCAGAGAGATTCATTTTTCACGATCCGTAGAGAGGTACCAAACAACCATGACTGAACCAGTTAGTCACTGCAAAACCAGAATTCAAACAGTCGACTAGTGGCTTTTGCAGGTATGCATTTCTATTGATGAAGCTGATGAGATTTTGACTAGAAAGAGATACTCAAACTGATTTTTCCGTAGCAAGTAACTGCTATCATTGAGATTTAGAGTGACTGGGCTTAGAATCTGAACATTGGTGATAAAAGGATATAGATTTAAGGGATCCGCTATTATATACATAGGTTAACAAGCTCTAATGTCGTATAAATGACAAGAGAATTTTGAAAAAACAACGTTTTATTAAATTTAAACTTGATTAGAGAAGATGAGCTACAAATGCTTATATAGAGAGCTATAGAACAATTAAGAATTTAAGCCAACTTGAGCTGCACCTCCTCAGCTACCAAGCTAAATCATCGATTTAGGATAAGAGAGCATCAAATTGGTTATGAAAGAGCGTGTCCACCTCCATATTTTTTTTTTTACTTTTTTCTCGCATGTACATAGTTAGAGACTGTTGCAGGTTTTGTCGTGTTCTATTTCTTAGACATAGGTTTATCTTCGGTTGGGCCTGAATTAATTTTGCCGGTCTTGATGCTTGGCACAATATTAAGGTTTGACCCAATGTTGTATTGCTCAAACTTAGTTCCCATTGCACAAGTTGACAAGAATACATTCCAGCTGGATTGCATATTACTCCGATGGCAAAAAATACTTCAATTTTTATTATAGTACATATAATAACATAAAGATAAGATCACCCAAATACACTATGTTAGAAGATACACATGTTTTACAGATTAGGTTGCACAATCCAACATACTAGATTTTTTACTGTGGTTGTGGTTAGAAACAAATTGTAATTAAGTCATATGTGTGAAGGGCTTTGAAAAGTTTAGCACATACCAACATCTCAACATAGAGTGTTTCTACCATCGTATGTTCATCCATTGTGTTTTTAAACTATAACAGATGCTAACATTTTTGTTAACGCTAGCCGTTTCTTCTAGCAAAATACAAAAGTGCCAAGAATTGGATATTGTAACATTTTAATGTACCATCAAACTTTTACGTACTTGATATTACATAATTATTGAATATGCATCTTTCATGGTTGGAAAAGTATTAAGAGACGAACAAATTTTGCTTAGATATAAAGCTTCAATCCTATTAGCCATTGCGTTGCAACACATGTAAGATCTCGATTATGTCTATCTAAAGATATAACGAACCTTAGGGTTTTAAATAATAATTCTTATAAGCATGTTTAACCTAGCTCGGAGGATGACAATCATATTAAGTTAAAATTAGGTTTTCAGAAGAATATGACCGGTAGAGTAAAAAGGGTTAGGTCGTCGAAAAGTTAATAGAAATCTATAAAAAAACCTAGGGAATTTTCTACATAAAAGTGATTTTATTAGAATGTATGTATTTAGAATGAAGATCATAAAGCTATTATATAGGAGAAATAGGTCGTCGAAAATACCTAAATTCCTTAACAAATAAATGGAAAATATATATTCTCGATATCAAATAATTGATCTTCTATCTCTTATGAACGGCATACATATCTCATCCTTTGTCGACCTAAGATGCCTACCATTCTATTTTACTCCGATCTTAGTCCCCGAATAGGCCTATTGGAGGGGTACTAAACCCATCTTCAACAATAAGCCCCCCTCCTAGTTTGGCGATTCAAAATGACTGATGATCGATAAATTTGGAAATGATTCATCTGGTTCATGAGGTGGTTAAGATTGGTCGATTTGCTCAGATACTTTTCAATCGTCCCTATAGGTGCGGAGATCGAAACGACACCTAGGTATAATGATGATGTCTGCTAGAGAATCGCGTCATTTCCCCTATAAATATCTTCACTCCCTTCTCATTTCTTACTTCTTCTTCAGACTACATGTAATACTTTCTTTGATCTCTCCTGTTTTCCACTATCTTTACTTTTTTTTTCTAATTAATTTTCCGTTGTCTCTCCACCGCATAGTCATTAGAAGTTAGATCTAAATTCCCTTTTCTTTGTTTGTCTTCAGAAGTTTGTAAAAAATATCCCTTTGATCTCTTGTGATGCTCTTGATTCTCCAAAAAATTGTTGCATTAAACTCTCCCGACTCCAATTCATCAGATTTTTCCACGGACATAGATGACCATCCAGTGACTATAAGGATAGCTGATTTATCTAGAAAAAACAAGGCGGCCAATCGTTATGGTGTCGTTCAATCCTTTAAGTTGGCAAGAATTCCAAATCCTGCATCTTAGAGATGAAGAATTGGAGAATTTGAGTGACGAATCTGATGAGGAAAATGATAATGAATCTGAGTGTAATGATGACGAACAAGAAGGTACCAACCATGAAAATCTTTAGGAAGAGTTAGTGATGCATGCTCGCCAACATTTTGAGAACGTCTTCCCAACTTAGTTAGATGATGGATCGATCAGAGAGACTCTGCTTGCATGCAATGCTCTAGATGGTACTTATAATATGATTCCATCTCCTAAAGATTGTCCTTGGACAACGCTGGCTGAATAGCTCTGTCTATACAAATCCGTCTTCAACAACAACCCCTTATGGTTTCCTCAACATGAGCTGCTGACCTCGTATTGTGATCGTAGTGAAATCGCGGCCCATGAGGACAAGGCTGAGGATGTTGTTAAGTCTTGATTTTTGAAATGGTTGTTGTAATCTCCTTGTTTTGCGCTTTAATTAAACTTTATCTATAATGAAAATATATTATAATGAACACGTCTTTTCTTTCTGTATGATTTGATCCTTTGAAGAAGGAACGCCCCCACCGAGGAGGCGCATAAACATGATAATGGGAGGATTACCGATGATCAACGACTCAGTACGATCGATCAAAGAATACGAACGCCGAGCAGCAACTCTGCAACAATGGCAAAGAAGCAGCGGCGATGAACTAAGGATCGGCAGTGACATCACCTCTACTGAGTAAGACGGAGAAGGGGTAGACCGACCACACAACGATCCACTCGTCATTGCAATGCGAATAGGCGACTGCGAAGTTTCCAAGATCTTGGTTGACACCAGAAGCTCGTTTGACCTAATTTTCAAAGAGAAGTTGCAACGTATGGAGCTCAGTAATTACCGCATAAAACCATCTGCAAAGCCGTTGACAGGCTTCTCTGGAGACTCGATCAACACGATCGGGACAATCAAGCTCCCCGTCTACGTTGGCCGAATTTCTAAGTTGATAAAATTCGTGGTCGTCGACCGACCAAAAATCTACAACGTCATCTTCGGAAGACCATAGATCCACGAAATAAAAGCGGTCCCGTCCACATACCATCAATGCGTCAAATTTCCTACTCCGTTCGGCATCATCACCCTACGAGGAGATCAACGGATCTCCTGAACATGCTTTCTCATCGAACATAAGCTACGCCATAAGTCACAGGCTTACCTAGTCGCTGAGCCTCGAATCGAGCTGCCACCGCCAGACCGACCACATAAGGATGCTGTCGTTAAATTCAACATCGACATCAGGGATCCCGACCGTTGTGTGGGAGTAGGAGTCGACCTTCGCGAGGATCTGTAAGACAGGCTCGTCGAATTCCTCAAGCAAAATGCCACAACCATCGTCTGGACCACCAACCATATGACCGGAGTCGACCTGTCAATCACATGCCATGATCTGCATGTCAATCCAGTCTTTAAACCAATCAAGCAAAAAAAAAGGAAGCTCCGCCCCGAGCGTGCGAAAGCTGTGAACTATGAAGTGGAGAGACTCTCAAAGGCAGGCTCGATCACCGAAGTGAAGTATCCAGACTGACTGGCAAACCCAGTAGTCGTGAAAAAGAAGAATGGCAAGTGGCAAGTATGCATTGACTTCATCGATCTCAACAAAGCATGCCCCAAGGACAGCTTCCCTCTTCCGCACATCGACCGGCTCGTCGAGGCAACCACCGGACACGATCTATTATCGTTTATGGACGCCTTTGTAGGATACAATAAAATCATGATGCATCCCGGCGACCATGAGAAGACCTCATTTATCATCGACCGAGGTACCTACTGTTACAAGGTGATTCCATTCGGACTCAAGAACGCCGGGGCAACATATCAACGTCTAGTCAATCGCATGTTCGCCGACTAACTTGGCAAAACGATGGAGGTATATATCGACGATATGCTGATATATCATGGTTTTTACTAGTTTTAGGCCATGATATAGATGTGTTTTAGTGTCTTTTGTCTTTGTTTAGAGTCTTTTACAGGTATAATCAGGTTGGGAGCTAAATTGGAGATTATGGAGCATTTTGGAGATTTTTGGAGTGATTGGCCGAGAGATAGAGTTCACTGTCCGAGACAGAGAAAGGTATCGATCGTTGCACTCTAGCAACGATCGTTGCACCAGCGAGATGGGCCGAAACTCGGCGGTTTAGAAGAATCAAGATATTGCACTTTGATCCAGAAGTTTCTGATATTTACAAAGAAGCCCCTGGCCGAGATTATGCCTATATAATAGAGTTTTTAGTGTTTTTATTAGATACGCTTTATACTTTTTACAATACAACTTCATAATTAAGAGCAGAGGATTTTTAGAGCTTTTGGGGCTGATCTGAACCTAATTCATCATCTGTATTTGGAGAAGATTTCGAACCCCTTTTTACTCTTATTCTTTTATGCAATTTACTTATCATATGATCATGTTTTCATTATCTATGTCTGAGTAGATTCCTAGTTAGACTTAGGGTTTCTCACATAGGATTTCATGACTTGCTAGACTTGTTCAATTTCAGTTAAGGATTCAAACTATATCTGTTCTTCAATTTAATTGTGCTTAAAGCTAGTTCTAACCTGATCAATTAGAATCTAGATCTTAGGTTGCTAAATACGTCACGGAAGTGGGGTTTAGGAATCTGAACTAATTAAATTGGGCAATTAAACTTTGCGCAAACGAAAGTTTGGTTTAGGATAATTGTGAACATATCAAACTTGAGCTTATTGCTAGTTTAATCTGTTAGTTCTCGCAAACGGAAGTTTGGTTTGCTGCACTTAGACTTAGAGAATTATCGCAAAGGAATTTGGTTAATTCTATATCTGTGTTTTGAGTTCTAGAACTGTGCTTAATTAGATCCTTGCTGAATGAACTGTCTGCTAGTCTGATTTCCTGAGAATACCCTAGGTTTGACGCTTTTAATTACTTGCTTTCACAACCAATAATCTCTGCTACTGATTTACTTTCTCGCACTACTTTCAATATAATCACATTGCTTATTTCTAGTATTCATTCCCTACGGTTTGATTCTCTTGAGACCAAGTGTCCCTGTGGATTCGATAACCCTATATACTACTTTGACATTGCTGTACACTTGCAGTTTAGTATAGGGATTAATTCTTGACCTATCAAGTTTTTGGCGCCGTTGCCGGGGACTCTTTTGAGTCTTCGATAGGACCGAACTTAGGGTTTTACTAGAAATTTTTCGTTTTTCGTTTTTATTTTATTTATTTTTATTTTGCTGATTTTTTTTCTCCGTTTCTCTCTGTCGCAGGTACGAATTTCGCCTTGCATCGATCGTTGCACCCTTGCGTCGATCGTTGCTAAGCGATTTGAGATTGGATCGATCGTTGCACTGATAGCATCGATCGTTGCTGGACGATTACAGACAGTTTATGCCAACGCAGAACACTCGAAGTAATCCGAACTCGAGCTTAGTTAATCTCAATCTAGAGGAACTTGGACGTCTAGAGAGGACTATTAGAAGAGAAAAGAGAGAGAGAATGGTACAAGAACGCTTGATCTTGATACCAGATGCTGATGGAATCCTGAGGGATCCAGAGAACAATCCTTACAATGCTGCTGGGCAAAGGATTGATGCTGAGGGACGAGCAATCCCTGATGAAGTTGAGCCAGAAGGCCGGATGGTGGTTCATGAGAGGACACTAGCTGATTACAATAGACCTGATGAGTTTCATGCAAACCGAGCAGCTCTAGTGCTTCCTGCCTTCGAGAGGAATGATTTTGAGGTAAAAACTATCTACTACCAACTAATGAGACAAATTGCTTTCCATGGTCTTCAATCAGAGCAGCCTATGGATCACATTGACAAGTTTGAGGACATAGTCACTGGCATGAAGTATGAAGGAGTATGCCTGGACTATCTGTTCCTTAAGCTATTTCCGCACAGTCTTGCTGGAGACGCTAGTGCATGGCTGAGACAACTGGCACCTGGTCAGTATACTACTTGGGAAGCCTTAAAGAGTGAGTTCCTGCGTCACTTCTACGACGCTGCGCGCTCAGATCAGTCCAGACAGGACATACTCACTTTTTCCCAAGGAGCTGTGGAGCCTTTGACAACCGCATGGATGAGATTTAAGCAGTATCAGCGTGATTGTCCACACCATGGATTCACAGAAGTACAGCTGATTGGTATTTTCTTCAGAGGAATAGATCTCCCTTATCAGACTGCTTTGGATAATTCCAGTGATGCAAATTTCAGCACCAGAACTCCTACACAAGCTAAACGGTTGATAGAGAACCTGATTGGCAGCAATAGTTGCAAAACAATGGATGAAAGGAGGAAGAGATCTGGTGGAACCGTAGAGAATTCTGATATGGCTAATATTAGATCCAGATTGGACACAGTCTACAATCTTCTGACAAACAAGAAAGCTGTCCACTTTGCCCAAGATGTGGAGGTGATTCAAACTGAGGTGGACACTCAGGAAGAAGAAGTGAATTTCATAGGAGGTACCGGTTTCCAAGGTAATAGATTTAACAATCAACAGGGGAACAGATTCTCAAATGGAGGACAATCTGGTGGTTTTCAAAAGACCTATGGACAGGGTAATCAGAGAACCTATGGATCTACATCTTATCAGACTCCTCCTGCACCTACAGCCCATGAGAGCAAAATGGAGGCTATGATGGAACAACTGATGGAGAGTCAAACCAAGCTTTCTGTAGACAACAACAAGAAGCTGGACGCTGTCTATCAGGACCTCAATGGGAAGTTTGAGACATTGAGCACTCACATGAAACAGTTGGACACTCAGGTGAATCAGATGTCCAGCTCACTAAAAGGAAAAGGAGTTGCAGACACTCATATTAAGGCCTGTTCTGTACTGATTAATGATGGATCTTATCTAGGGGAGAAATTTGAGCTAAGTACAGCTGAGTTGGTGACTGAGGCAGAATTTTCGGATTTCTGTGAAAAACTCTCGGGTGGAAGTTGTGATGATCGCGATGCAACGATCGATACACATCTGGCATCGATCGATGCAGGTCGTGAACAAGCAGAGAATCCGTGGGATGAAAATGAGATTGATGCAGAACTAGCCCGCCTATTCCCTGATACATCTGAAATCACTCCAGAAGATGTTTATGCACGAGCTATTTGGCACAGTCCCAAGGTGTCTGAAGTGATTAAACAAGAGATTGAAGAGCTGAAAAGGCTAGAAAAGAGTGGTGAAGACTTGGAAGAAATTCCATCATCTGATGATCCACTTTATCATCCATGTGTTCAGAAATATTTGAACAAGATGTTGCCATTAGATGAAGAGCTAAGAGAATGGGTGATAGTAGTTCCTCAGCATATTAGTGATGTTCTGTTAACTAAGGTCCCAAAGAAACTGCCTGATCCTGGAGTCTTTGTACTTGATTGTTCTATCTTTGAAGATGGTTTTAGGCGTTCTCTGTGTGATTTAGGAGCTGCTGGGAGCATAATGCCTTACTCTGTGGCAGAGAAGCTGGGTATGTTGGATTTTGCTCCTACTAGGACACGTCTTATCCTAGCTGATCAGTCCATACGAGTTCCTGAAGGACTCCTTATGGACATTCCGGTAAGAGTTGGAAACTACTTAGTTCCAACGGACTTCCTTGTGCTGAAATACGCCTGCGATCCGGATGAAGCTTTATTGCTTGGGAGACCATTCTTGGCTACAGCAGGAGCTGTGATTGATGTTAGACAGAGTCTAATAGACCTCCACCTGGGAGATGAGACACTGCGATATGAGATGGAGAAGCTGCGGAAGCCACTGATAGATGGACAGACTTTCAAGATCTTGGAAGCAGATGATGAGCAGCTGAATGAGACTGTGATAATAGATCCTGGAGCGCATTTTATTCCATCTTTTCTTGGACTGAAGCATTCTGCAACAGCCTATTCTCCACCATGGATGAGGAGACTTGAACAGAGACAGAAAAAGTCTCTGTCAGGATCTTCTGGCACTTGAAAAACCTTGCGCGTCCGGTCAAGCTATTGACCTTAAACAAGCGCTGGGTGGGAGGCAACCCACCATTAGGTACTGGTGTTTTTCTTTTTAATTTTTGGTGTTTTTGTTAGGATTTTACGTTTGTTTTTGTTTCTGGTGCAGTCATGTTTGCAGGTCTCGGATTAAATCGCAGTGCAGCGATCGATGCATTTCTGCATCGATCGTCACAACACGAAAGGAATCGCATTGCAGCGATCGTTGCTGTCCTGAGCAACGATCGACCATACACGAAAGTCGCCAAGTAACGGTCGATGCATCTAATGCACCGATCGATGCTGTGCGACAGAAGGTAACCCGACAGACATAAACTCACCCTTTTCAATTTTATTTTATTTTCTTTTTACCGATCCTTCGCTGGACACTACTGGGGACAGTGTGTCTTAAGTGTGGGGGAGGTGCTACTGACGTTTATCTTTCTGTTTTCTTAAGAGTCAGTCCGTTTTTCAAAATTTTTTGTTTTATTGAGTCAAAATTGTTTAAGTAAGAAACTATGATTTTCTGAGGAGATTTACAAAACTTGCAGGAACTTAAGTAACCATTGGGATGAAGTTGCAGGATCTATCTCTGACTATTAGAAAACCCCATCACAGATCAACCTACTGGGAACACCCATATCACTTCAGGTATCAGAGGATCTTTTACTGACTTCACCTTAATACTGACTTAGATTTCTCACCTAAGGGCTTGGTATACTTTATGTCGGATTCCCTGTTAGTTCTGACACAGCCTGTAAACCTGTCCTATTTAGTTCCCTTCTCCCCTTCTATAAAGTAAAAAAAAAAAAAAATAATAATAAACTGAGGATGAGTTAGTAACTCCGAAGTGGTCATGAGAATAGTAGCAAACACTATTATCTCTCATGTGATCCATGGAATGTGTCCAAAGTATACCCCATAACGGGAAGAACACTGATAAAAAAAATAAAATGATACCCAGTGGGGAAAAATCAGTTGTTAAAGAAGGGAAAGAGAAGAAAGGGACTAGAGAAAGATAGTATGGTGGTCTAGAGCTGATTAGGTAAGAATCCATGTGCCTTTAGATCGATACTCCTTAGGTGAGACCGCACTTAAATACTTGCAGAAGTCAGTAGGGAGAATTTGAATGCTTGAATGTGATTGTGGAGTTTACCTAGGACAGTTGCTAAGTGTGGGGGAAGTACATGTTGGTCTTGATATCCTGTGATTGATTCTTTCAGTGGTTTACTAAGGGGAATCTGAGTGTTGTAGCTTCTAAGATGAAATGAGTTTCTGAAGAGTTTTCAAACCTCTTCACCATGTTTTAGTTCTATGTTTTGCTTGAGGGCAAGCAAAGGCTAAGTGTGGGGGAGTTGATATATCATGGTTTTTACTAGTTTTAGGCCATGATATAGATGTGTTTTAGTGTCTTTTGTCTTTGTTTAGAGTCTTTTACAGGTATAATCAGGTTGGGAGCTAAATTGGAGATTATGGAGCATTTTGGAGATTTTTGGAGTGATTGGCCGAGAGATAGAGTTCACTGTCCGAGACAGAGAAAGGTATCGATCGTTGCACTCTAGCAACGATCGTTGCACCAGCGAGATGGGCCGAAACTCGGCGGTTTAGAAGAATCAAGATATTGCACTTTGATCCAGAAGTTCCTGATATTTACAAAGAAGCCCCTGGCCGAGATTATGCCTATATAATAGAGTTTTTAGTGTTTTTATTAGATACGCTTTATACTTTTTACAATACAACTTCATAATTAAGAGCAGAGGATTTTTAGAGCTTTTGGGGCTGATCTGAACCTAATTCATCATCTGTATTTGGAGAAGATTTCGAACCCCTTTTTACTCTTATTCTTTTATGCAATTTACTTATCATATGATCATGTTTTCATTATCTATGTCTGAGTAGATTCCTAGTTAGACTTAGGGTTTCTCACATAGGATTTCATGACTTGCTAGACTTGTTCAATTTCAGTTAAGGATTCAAACTATATCTGTTCTTCAATTTAATTGTGCTTAAAGCTAGTTCTAACCTGATCAATTAGAATCTAGATCTTAGGTTGCTAAATACGTCACGGAAGTGGGGTTTAGGAATCTGAACTAATTAAATTGGGCAATTAAACTTTGCGCAAACGAAAGTTTGGTTTAGGATAATTGTGAACATATCAAACTTGAGCTTATTGCTAGTTTAATCTGTTAGTTCTCGCAAACGGAAGTTTGGTTTGCTGCACTTAGACTTAGAGAATTATCGCAAAGGAATTTGGTTAATTCTATATCTGTGTTTTGAGTTCTAGAACTGTGCTTAATTAGATCCTTGCTGAATGAACTGTCTGCTAGTCTGATTTCCTGAGAATACCCTAGGTTTGACGCTTTTAATTACTAGCTTTCACAACCAATAATCTCTGCTACTGATTTACTTTCTCGCACTACTTTCAATATAATCACATTGCTTATTTCTAGTATTCATTCCCTACGGTTTGATTCTCTTGAGACCAAGTGTCCCTGTGGATTCGATAACCCTATATACTACTTTGACATTGCTGTACACTTGCAGTTTAGTATAGGGATTAATTCTTGACCTATCATATGCTCGTCAAGTCCACCTCGGCAGACGACCACGTCGATCATCTGGCAACGTGCTTCACGAGCTTAAACAAGTACATGATGAAATTAAACCCGACCAAGTGTACGTTTTCTGTCACATCGGGAGAGTTTCTTGGCTACATCGCCACGAGGAGAGGAATCAAGGCGAATCTGAAGAAGATAACAACAATCACCCAGCTCCCTTCCCCAAAGAATTCCCGAGAAGTTCAATGATTAACCGGACGAGTCGCAGCATTGAACATGTTCATCTCGCGATCAATCGACAAATGCCTTCCGTTCTACAACCTCCTCCGAGCAAAAAAAGAAATTTGAATGGGACGCCAAGTTCGAGAACGCATTTCAACAACTGAAAACCTTTCTGTCCATCCCGCCAATCCTGGCGAAGCCCGAGGAGGGAGATACGCTCTACTTATACATTTCCGTATCCACTTCGGAAATAAGTAGCATGCTCGTTCGAGACGACCGAGGCGACCAGAAGCCCATATTCTATACGAGCAAGATCTTTGATGACGCAGAAACATGCTATAACACCCTCGAGAAACTCGTGCTAGCTGTCGTCGTCTCGGCAAGGAAGCTTCACCCCTATTTTCGATCACATTTGGTGGAAGTTCTCACAAACCAACCGATCAGAACAATCTTGCACAGTCCAAGTCAGTCGGGCAGGATCGCCAAAGGGGCGGTTGAATTAAGCGAGTATGACATCGAGTATAAACCAAGAACCAACGCCAAGTCCCAGGTGTTAGCAGACTTCCTGATCGAACTGCCACCCGTGCTAACCATAAGTGAAGACCAAGCCCAAAAGGAGAAGTGGATTTTGTTCGTGGACGGCTCCTCGTCAAGAAACGGTTCGGGGGTAGGAGTCAAGCTGACATCCCCGACCAGAGAGATAATCGAGCAATCCTTTCACCTGGCATTTCCAGCCTCCAACAACGAGGCTGAGTACGAAGCGCTGCTCGCCGGTTTACGGCTAGCCGAGGTAGTAGGGGTAAAACAAGTCGAAGTGTTTGCCGACTCCCAGCTCGTGTACCTGAAACTTGTCCAACCGATCGTCGCAAGAAATGGCTCGGTAACACTAACCAAGATCCCACGAAGCCACAACTCATCCGCAGACGCTCTGGCCGTGTTAGCATCGACGTCAGACCCCGACCTCTGGAGGATAATCCCAGTCGAATGCATAGCCCGACCAAGCATCTCCAACAACGAAAAAGTACTCATCGTTACTAAAGAGGAAGAGGGATTGGAAGATGCGTACAAAACAAATGAAGAAGTAACCAAGATAGCAGCACCCGACCAAGACGACTGGAGAGAGGAAATCAAACATTACATCCTCAACGTAAAGGGTCCTGACGATCGCTGGGCAGCTCACAGATTGAAAGCCCGATGTGCTCAATAGGTTATAATGGAGGACAAGCTGTTTCGCTGGAGTGCGTCCAAGGCCCTTCTACGATGCATACACATACATGAGATCAAGTGGGTAACCGAGGAGACCCACGAACGAGCTTGCGGAAATCATACAAGTGGCCGGTCTCTCGCAGCCAAAATCAAGCGACAAGGCCATTTTTGGTCAACAATGATAGCCGACTACAAAATTTTCGTCCAGAGATGCGACAAATGTCAAAGGCATGCGCCGAGCATTCACCAGCCAGCTGAACTTCTCACGACCGCAGCCACACCCTACCCTTTCATGCGATGGGCGATGGATATTGTGGGTCCGCTCCCAGCCTCGCACCAAAAGAGATTCATCATGAACATGACCAACTACTTCACAAAATGGGTCGAAGCAGAATCTTTTGCTAAGATCCACGACCTTGACGTTCAAAGTTCGTATGGAAACACATCATCTGCCGGCACGGCGTCCCGTATGAGATCGTGACCAAAAAACTGACCTCAATTCATCTGTAATCTTTTTGAAGGATTTTGCCCGAGAAGGAAGATCTGCCTGAGCAAATCCACCCGAGGTATCCGCAGGGAAACAGACAAGCCGAGGCGACAAACAAGACAATCATAGACGGGCTTAAAAACAAATGGAGAGTAAGAAAGGCCTCTGGGCCGACGAGCTCGACGGAGTCCTTTGGTCACATTGAACCACACCGAGGAACTCAACCGGACAGACACCTTTCTCCCTCTCTCATGGGATGGAAGCCATATCTCCTGCGGAGCTAAGCATCCCGACGATCAGATTAAGCGTATCACCCAAGCATGAGTAACTAAACAACAACATGATCGTTGATCGCCTTGATCATGTAGAAGAACTACGCGACGGAGCGCTGTTGATACGATCAGGTTTTAAACCCTAGATCTACACTGCAAGTGCACAGACGTGAACCAGTAGTATATAGGGTATCGAATCCACAGAGACTCAAGATCTTGCGATAGATTATAGAAATTCAGGTTAAGCTAGGTGAAACAGAGAGTAAGCAGTAAATCAAGCAATAAAGTAAATAGATCGGTTTGTAAACAAGAAGGCAAAGCGTCAAGTCTAGGGAGTTCTCAGGAAATCAGGAACATAAGTTAATCAATCAATCGAGATCTAATTAAGAACTGTTCTAGAACTATAATCACAGAATTATAACAACAGCAGTAAGAGCAACAAAGGCCAGCTAGGGCCATTGGTGATGGAGATGCACCGGATACAACTGAAAACCGGCAAGGGATCATTCTACCACCGGTCAACAACAACAACTTCGAGATCTGGGCTATGGTGATGAACATGGTGCAAAACAATCAGTTTCATGGGCTTGCATCTGAGGATCCCTTGCAGCACTTGGACACATTTGACAAGATTTGTGCTACTACAAGGCTTAATGGTGTGACTGATGATGGTTTGAAGATGCGTCTCTTCTTCTTCTCTTTGGCGGATAGAGCCAAGGATTGGGAAAGCAACATCCCTCCGGGATCCATTACTACTTGGGGAGACCTTACGAAGGCTTTCTTGAAGAAGTTCTTCTCAGCTACTAGGACTGCCCGTTTTTGCAATGAGCTATCCGGCTTTGTGCAACGCAACAATGAGAGCTTTGCTGAAGCTTGGGAGAGGTTCAATAGGCTAACTACTCAGTGCCCCACCACGGTTTCACTAAGGAGACACTACCCAGTAACCTCTATCGCGGAGTGCTTCCTAGAATGAGGGCGATGCTTGACTCATCAGGCAATGGTCACTTTCTTGGAAAAGGGGTGGATGAAGCCATGGAACTCATTGAAAATCTTTCCATAAGCGATGGGAACTACAATGATGACTACGACAGAACCAATAGAGGATCATCATCTATGGATGAAAGGTATGAGAAGGAAATCAAAGCCTTAAATGAGAAGATAGACAAGATGATCAGCTCCAACACAAAGCAAGTCAACTTTGTAGGAAACCACGATGAGAGCCAGCCTTACCTCTATAGTGTGGAAGAAGAGATGACACAAGAGGAGATGAACTTCATTGCGGGGCAAGGTGGTTTCAACAAAGGTTTCAATCCCAACTATAGGAATCACCCAAACTTTTCCTATAGAAGTACCAATGTAGCAAACCATCAAGATCAAGTTTACCCTCCAGCTCAAGGACAAGCTCAACAACAAGGGCCGCAAGGCTTTGCTCAAACAACTCAACCAACGCCTTTTGTTCCCTACATCACTCAACAAGGAGGATTTGTCTCTAAACCTCAGTACCAAGGGAAACAAGGAGGATTTGTGCCCAAGCAACAATTTGCTCCACCCGGATTTGCACCTCAACAACAACAAGCTGTTACTTCTTCTAGTATGGATTCTGAACTCAAAGGTATGGTGCAACAACTTCTACAAGGGCAAGCTTCAGGGCCAGTGGAAGTAAGGGATCTCAAGAGTGAGCTGCAAAACTTAACATCTAGGGTCACCAACATGGAGAAGCAAAAGGGGGAAGGATGATTCTACCAACCATTGTAACACCATTCATTCAAATGTTGACCATGAAAAGTTTGTAGCTGAATTAGAAGCCCCTGTCTATGGTTCTCCACTTGAGAAGGAGAAAGATGATAATTTGGATGAAGAGGCCATCATTGAGGAGTTTCTTCTTGGTCATAGTGATGAAACCGTATATGAAGACATGGTTGAGGGAACCAACCACGACCAAGATAGCTCCTACATCGCTTCCTAAGCTAGGAGCACCGGGAAAGTTCTCATTATCTTGCTCTCTTGGTCACTTAAGGATTGAGGATGCCTTGTGTGATACAGGCTCAAATGTGAGTGTCATATCCCTTGAGATGGTTGAAGAATTGGTGATCAAGAGCATTGAGAGTTACAAATCTACGCTCACCTTTGGGGATTCTTCAACAAAAGTACCATATGGGGAGCTTAAAGACTACCTGGTGATGATTGAGGATTGTACAATCCCAACTGATTTTGTGGTTATGAAGATGAAGAAGGGAAAGAAGCTTCCTCTACTATTGGGCACGGATTTTCTCAACACTACCGGTGCAACAATGGATTTCAACAAGAAGAGGGTAGTACTCACAAAGATGAATGATAAGGTGTTCTATCCCATGAAGTCATCCTCCATCAACACTTGTGGAACCATCAAAAGTGACCTTAATCTCGAGGAGGAAAGGACTTTTGCTAGTCTTGCCAAGCTTGAGTATTGTGCATCCATCATTTTGGGAGATTTGAGGATTGAGGAGCCACAAGTTGAAAAGGTTGAGAAGTTGTACTCTCCAAAGGTTGAACAAGTTTTGAAAGATGCTTTGGTTGGAGAGAGTAGTAAAGAGCTGATGAGTGAACACTTGGAAAGTGTTCCATTAGAGGAGGTGAGTGGAGCAAAGGAAGCTCCTCTTAAGAGAAAGAAGAAGAAGGGAAAAGCACCTACAACCTCTACTCATACTCAAGCTCCTAGCACTCTCACTCTCCACCCTTTGAAGCTTAAGGATGGGACAATAGAGTACAAGGTAAAATGCAAGGGGATCTCTAAGCCATTCTCAAGTGCTAGAGCCATCCTTACTCCTGAGCTTCAAGCTGATCCAAACAAGCGCCAAAAGCATCTCAACAAAGTTTTGACAATCACTCAAACGGTCAAGACTCCTCCACCTCCTCACTAAAAGAAAAGGTAGTCAAGCTTAGTGACTTAAAACAAGCTCACTTGAGAGGAAGTCTCATGTATATCTCTTGTAAATATTGCTTTATGTTTTAAGTTTCCTAGTCATTGTTGATCTCTCTATTAGGTCTCTTCAGGTTTTAGGCTATATAGGTTTTGGCACTGGGAGAAAGAAAGAAGAAGGGTCATGGCGAAATCAACAAAGGATTGAGCTCTCATCCAAGTTGGGAGAAACTCTATAGACTCCACCTCCCATTCCTCCATCCCATTTCACTCCACTTAAAGCACCAAGTAACACTCCACCCTTGTACATATTTAGTTTTTCTTTTCTTTCATGGCATTTTGTTTGTTTTCGGTCTTTCTTCCTCGCTTCTTTCACACAAGGGACTGTGTGATTTAAGTTTGGGGGGGGAGACCAGTTGCTAATCATGTTTCTTTTGATCTTATTTATTGTCTTTGAGTCTCATGCATAGCATCTAAGGCATAGAAAAACCAAAAAAATCAAAATTGTTTGAAAAACTTTCACAAAAAGAAAGCATCTTAGGATCAAGTCTAGTTGCATCATATAGGATGTGTTTGCATAGGGAGCAATGATTTAATTTCCTCGTAAGGTTTAAGCAAGTTAACTTGTTTCATACGCTAGCTATGCTAGATAGATCACACTAAGGTTGTAACCCGAGAAATAGGCACGCTTACTGCTATGATATTTTAGGGCAAATGCTTGAAAGCTAGAACGAACCCTACTTGGATAGCTTGCTTTGAACCTTGATTCGATGCTGAAACTTGTTGTGAATTGATGCTAGCTCTATTTAAAAGTGAGAACCTTAACTTGACTTGCAATTATCTTGCTCCTTCTTAGTGTTTTAAACTCATGGATACCTCCAAAATATTCAAGCATTCTTTTCCCTTTTCACCGCACTTGCTTGCTTGAATAGCTTCCATGCCCTTAACCACCTTCCTTTCCACCCATAAAAACTCTTTTGAGAGGTAGGCCTCTTGGAATGAGCTAAGTAAATGGTGTTGAGTTTGAGGCGACTAGTTGAAAATTTCCGTGTAGACGTAAGCTTTACCGCCTTTAGCTTGCACTAGGCTAAGATTGAAGTTTGGGGGAAGGGTTTTGAAAGGGAAAGAACAAAAGGGAATTTGATCGGGATCTTATGTTGTTGGCAAAATTGTTTTGAAAGAAAAGCTCTTAAGTGTTTTAAAAGAAAAAGTGCCTCATGTTTTGAAATGAAAAGAAGCCAAAGTGCTCAACTTAAAAGAAAGAAAAGAAAGTTTATGAAAAGAGGTCATTACTAAAGAGAGAAGTATTTGAGCTAAGTTTAAAGAAGGGAATTGCCACTGTTTTGAAAAGTTTTGAATGATCCTTAGGAGTATTCTTGGGAAGTATCTTGGTTGGAAAAGAGGGATGAGGCAAAAATAGCCTTGACAAAGGGTAGACTCAAACTACGTGGGCTAGAGTAAGAGTAGAAGTCATTAGGAAATGTGTAGACGAAAATCAATTCTAGTATGCACCAATTGCTTCTATACTCTTAGCCTTTTACTATGAGCTCATTCATTCCTTTTTGAGAGAACCTAAATGCATATGGAGAAACCCCTCTTATTGATTGAGATCATCTTTATCTCAAAACCTTAACCCTTGCCAAATGAGTTTGAACACTTTGTTGTGAGTAAGATCCACTTGAAATGTTTAATCAATGTCAAAGAGCTAGTTGATTTGAATGCTTGTGAAGGTTGAAGATTAAGCTAAAAGTATTGTCTTGATGAGTATGGCTATATCCTTGGAGTGGGCTTTTCTCGGTTGCACTTTAGTTGTATAGACTTGAAATGAAGTTTGAAACTTGATTGAACCTTTTGGATATGAGCTCCCACCTTCAAACCTTTTCCAAAACTTATTTTGATTGACTTATGCTTGCTTTTGGACAAGCAAGATTCAAGTTTGGGGGAATTGATATTCATACATTTTCATGCATTTAGGCTTGTATATAGTTCTTATTTTGACTTCATTTCACCATCATTCATACCATTTTGTCGAGTCATTGTTGCATCTAGAGTATAGAGTTGTTTAGGACTACGAGTAGGCACTTTAGGCTTGCATTTGGAGTGTTTCTTGTGTTTAGCAGGTGATTGGAGGTGTCTAGGAGCATTGGTGAGCTTGGAAGTGGAGTCTAGAGCTTGAAGGACTAAGGAAGAAGCAGCTGGAAGGCATATCGGCCACCATATCGGTTGGGGTGGCCGATACACACTCTTGGAAGAAAATCCGAGGACTCATATCGGCGTGAATATCGGCCAGGCAAGCCGATACAATTCCTCGACCAAAATCCAGGAGACCATATCGGGATGCATATCGACCCATAAGCCGATACAGCCTCTCGGATTAATTTCGGTACCAGCATATCGGTTGGCGTATCGGTTTAGCCAACCGATACGCACCTTCGACGAGAAAATCGGAGAGCTCATATCGGCCAGCATATCGGTGTGGCTGGCCGATACAGAACCCATAATCTGTCTTGGATCCGGGTCAACACCCGGTTTGTTCCGGGTTGACCCGGTTCGCCCCATATTGACTACTTAAGCCAAAAACCTATTTTCTATTGTTTCTTAATCTTTATTTTTGTTCTAAACACTTTGGAAGAACAAGTTTGAATCTTGGTTGAATCAAAGTATTTTCTTTTGAGATTTCTTCTTTTAATCTTTCTACTTTCTCTAATCTCCTATGATTAACACTATCTCTTTGGGTTTTGTTGATCACATGATGATTAGTGAGTAGTTCTTCATAGGGCTTATGGGTTAGGTAGGATTAGGTTGATTAGGGGTGATCAATGGATTTCTAATGTTTGATTGTTTAAAATCTCTTCTATCAAAGTGTGCTTAGGACCTAATTAGCCTTGATCGCGTTGATTAGGATGTTTAGGATTTCTTGCTCACCATGTGTTCGATGAAATTCCAGTTTTTAGCTTTGATAGGACTTTCACATTCTAGCACATGAAAATAGATGTTTAGAGTGATTGTTGGCTGTTTGGAACTTGTTTGAATGCTTGCTTGATCTTAATTCACAAATGAGAATTTGTTCTTGGATTAGGATTAAGTAAAGAGATTAGTATTAAGAGATTAAACTGATCAACTTCTTGTGTTCCATGCTAGGAGGTTAGCTTCTTTGAAGTTTGAATTAGGATCCTTGATCATCCCGAGTCACCTATCCGTTGACCTTAACCCTTAAGCCTTATCTTTATCATTGATTGAATTCACTTTGTTTACTTGCTTTTTATCTACTTCTATTTGAATTGTCATCATTAGGATTGTTAGAACAAAAGCTTAATTGTGGGATTTGACTCTAGAGGTTTGGTATGTTCTTATTGGTTTTATCCGTCCCAAAAAGGTTCGATACCTCAAAGCTACAAGATAAGCTTGAGGAATTGGTACCTCAAAGGATTGCAAAATCCTTGTTATCAGAACATAAGCTAATCAATCAATCGGGATCTAATTAATAACTGTTCTAGAACTAGAATCACAGAATTATAACAAACCAACTTTCGTTGCGAATATTATCTATGTCTAACAACCTAGCAAGCCAACTTTCGTTGCGAATCCTAGAGTTCTAAACAGGCATTAATCTCAAGTTCTTTCGTTCACAATTCTTCTAAGCCAAATTTCTGTGTGAATAGTCAAATTGCTCATCTAAGTTCTTTCTAGTTAATTAATCAACTGTCGTTGCAGAAATCAACCTAACAACACAAATCTAATTCAGATCAAGCATTAAGAACAACCCTAGATGAAAAACTAACAGGTATGAATCGCTACAGATTGATTAACCTATAATTCCATAAAATCCCCTATGAGAATCCCCAAACCTAACAGGTAAACTACTCAGACATGATCAATGAAACACAAATCATAATGAATAGAAAACCAAATATCATAAAAGAGAAACAAAGAATATGAGTTCCAAATCTCTCTCTCTGAATAAAAATAAGACTTAAGTCTGAAAGCGTAGCCTAAACAAGTGGCTAAAAACCCTAATATAATGATCTAAACTCAGCTGGGGCCTTTTTGCAAATCTGGGAAGTTTCTGGGTAAAAACTGTAATTTTAGGATTTTTGTGTGCAGAACTGCGTCGACCACTGCGTCGACCATGCGCAGAACTGCGTCGATCGATGCAGTGCGAAAACGCAGCCAGTAAACTCCGTGAGATATCTAAATAGTGCAGAATTGACCCAAATGCTTCAAAAACGTCCAATTAGGCTCCAAATGTCCTTACACCTCTAAAACACCCGAAAAGACTGCAAAACACATAGAAAGACTCGATAACAAAGACATATACCATGGTCAAAAGTCCTAAAAACCATGATATATCAGCATTTACGCCTGAAAAATTATCAGCAGCAGATTACTCTGCATTACAACAAAAAGGCCAAAGTACGATTCTTCTTCGAAGGAAACCTCGTACTGCGCAAGGTGTTCGAAAACACCCGTGAATACAGAGCAGGAAAGCTTGGCGCTAATTGGGAAGGCCCCTACATCATCTCCAAAGTAGTCAAGCCAGGCGTATACGAGCTCGTCACGATGAAGGGAGAAGCCATTCCACGATAGTGGAACGCGAACAAACTCAAATAGTACTACTACTAGACCGAACGAAGCACAAGAGAACGACGTTACCGAGCATACACTGAAAAAAAAAACGAGCTCGCTATACACGAGCTCGGAGTACTCCAATATGTAATGTGAAGTATGATCGGCTTGATCCCCTTTCGGGGTACGTAGGTAACCTCTCACGAGGCTCAGCTATATCAATAAATAAATTTATCAAGTACACTTGTTTTCAGTTACTCGAACAAATCGACATTCTGGCCAAATGCTCGATACAGCACGACCGAAGTGTGCAAGCCGGGCCCAGTTCCCGCACAAGGCTGATCGACAGGAAATAAGCCGAACCTAGTTTTCGCACAATTGTCCCGATAAAACCTTAAGGGTAATCCGAGCACTTACTCGCACCTAACATGTGGGATAACGAGCAAAGCCTCAATCCCACTCAATTAAGTAAGCCGGGCCCAGTCCCCGCACAAGGATGATTGACAAAAAAAAGCCGAACCCAGTTTCGCACAACTGTCCTGATCGGACCTACAGGATAATCCGAGCATACTGCTCGCTCCTCTCCCCCAACATTTGAACTTATTCCGAGCACGCCACTCGTAAACCGAGCACGTGAATATTGTGAAGACCAAGTATGCGGAAATAAAAATATCAAGTACGCAGAAATGCCCGAACAAATTCCAAAATAAACAAGAAAAATGGAAAGAGAATTCAAGTTTTATACTTTTTAAAAAAACGTGCATAAAGCACGAGTCTGAACATACAAAAAGGAGGAAACGGAAACAAGACAACAACAACAAAATCTAAAGGGCCTCGGAAGAACGGTTCCCAGCTCGGCTATCTCCTACATCCTCAGGCTGATCAGGAGCATGATCCTCAGCTCGACTCTCACTCTCTCCAACCAACCCCGCCGCCCGGAGGGCATGTGCTACATCGGGAGTCACATCAGTTTGATTAGAGCCGTAGGAGTTTGGAACAAGGGCGGCCGAACCCTCCCTGCGACCATTATCTCCCAGTGGAGTCATTACAAAATCCCCCTCAGATAAGTTTGTAACCTGGATCGCAAGAAGCTCGTTCCTAATGTTAACAACGTCAAAGTCCGCCTTCTCAATTGTGGATGCAGGGATTTTAAAGCCATCTTTGACGAGTACCTTCAGCATCGAAGCAACCGCCGCAGCTTGATTCATCTTTATCTGTTGCCTCTTCCCGAGGGCCTCCTCCTCTCGCGTCTGTTTTATCTTCGATAACCGAGCCTGAGCTTTCTCGAGCATCCTTTCCCGCTCCTTGAGAACCTCGTGATCACGAGACAAATTTAAACGAGCACATTCGGCCTTCAGTTTATCCTCAATCTCGGATACACGCTTGGATAAATCATCTGCCTCAGCCTGAGCATTCGAGCAGTTAGCTAGGCACTCTCGGTTCTCAGCATCCAGCCGAGCGCTCTCGGTAGCAAGCTTTTCCACCTTACTTTCCAGAACAAGGACCTTGTCTTCCTCAATCTTAAGAGAAGACCGAAGCTCCTCCACAACCTTCACCTGCTCACGAAAGCCCTCAAGCTCCTTGACAACTCTCTTGGCTTTGACGAGGGCCCAATTCAGCCCCCTGATCTTTTCCCGAGCTTAATATGCTCCTCCTCGTAGCCATCGAAGATCGAGTTGTAGTTGCAGAGCCCCTTTAAAAAGAAAAAAGGCGAAGAAACTCAAAATTAAGCAAAAAAATCAAGGCCAAAGCGCTAGACAAGACGTACCTGAACGATATCATTCGCGGATTGTTTATGAAACTCCGCCATGAAGGATTCGTTGACCGAAGGAAGATCTCTCGGCGGACTGTCCCTGAACATACGGAATAAATCCGCACAAGTTGTCTCATCACGGACGATCGACGTCGTCCCCTCATACTTAAAAGAGAAGCCATAGTTGGGCCCATGCTCCTCAGGGCGAGGCTCAGCAATTTTGTTTTCAGCTTGGTCAACCCGAGCGTCCGTACCCTCGGACCGGAAAGCCAAAGATCCAACTTCCTCAGCACCAGCATGCTCGGAAGCCTCGACCTCGGCCTGATCAACCAAAGCTTCAATCTGGTCTTCAGCCTCCACAACAGCGTCCACAGCAGCGTCAGACATTTTCATTTTCTTCTTCTTAGGAGGCTGCACCTCGGAAGTTCCCAGATTTCACGATCCCGGGCCTCTATCTGAGACACGACAGCTTTGGCGGTCGAGGTGGTGTCAGGACACACACTCTTCTTCTTCTTCTTCTTCTTTTTCTTCTTCTTCTGCTCGGCAGCCTTCGCCGAAGCATCATCGCCCATATGGCTGAGCCCTCGGAACATACCAAGTTCATGCTCGTTCCGAAGCACCAACCCGGGAATCGGCTCCATCGGATTTTGATTAGCAACTCGCTCTGCGCCAAGATTCTCCCCGATATAGTCAACGATCTCAGCATCCATTGGATCCATATCCTTTTTCTTCCTGCTCCTCTTCGTGTACTCAACAAGCGGCTGGTTGTTCAACTCGATCAAGGATTCGATCGAACGAAGATGGCAACCAGTAGCAAAAGATCCCGATTAGGAAAAGAAAAACAGGCGCCACCAAAAAATAGGGGGGAGAGAAGGGAGAAGGAATAGTACCTTCGTCAAGACGTTCAAAGGCTCTTTTCACTCGTTCGACGTGGACTTCTGGCCACTTCTGAATTCCACGAGAAACAAGCTTCTTCAAATCCTCAGAAAAATCATCCGGTAACTGGAGAGTAATAGGGTGACGATCTGCAAAAAAAAAAAACGAGCATGAGTTAGTCAATTTAAAGGAACGAGAAATACAAAAAGGATTACCGTGAAGATGGTTCCATCCCGTCCTATACGGACTCTCCAGATCGGTAACCGAGATGGTTTCCCAATGATGACCTTAAGACCATAACGAGTCCTCATGTTCACATAACGGGTTCCCACAGTCATGCTGTTCTACGATATTGACGAAATTTTTCAAAAAATTGAAGACTCATCTCAACGCCGCCCTCGGCGGCCAGGATTATGGAGCCGACCAAGTTCTGAACGGCCGCCGGACAGAGCTGGGACAGAGCAATTCTCCTTTCCTCACAATAAACAATGAGCAACCTCGGCAAAAGAAATCTTAAGTGGATGTTCCTGAACCAGAAATCATACAAGCATACCTATGATACCCTGTATCAAGAAATGCTCAACGGGCAGCAGAAAAGTCAACGAGGGGCATTTCTGTAATTTTCAAGAAAGGAAGGGCATTTTGGTAATTTTACCAAAATGCGAACCGGAAGTGGAAACGGTCCAAGTGTTCTTATTTTTGGTCATAAAGAACATTTATAAGACCAGACGTGAAAGAAACAGAGATTAAACGAGTTTTACGGACTATCGAGAAAGGAAACCGATAGAACCGATAAAACTTGTAAAATCCATAACGGGAACTACGGGTGTCCGTTTGAG
Source organism: Orychophragmus violaceus (assembly GCA_030180135.1). Taxonomy (NCBI): domain Eukaryota; kingdom Viridiplantae; phylum Streptophyta; class Magnoliopsida; order Brassicales; family Brassicaceae; genus Orychophragmus; species Orychophragmus violaceus. The sequence goes on from CM058239.1 coordinate 60,954,514, forward strand.
ACGATTCAAATTGCTAAATTCAGTTAAGAGCATCTAGAATCTGAATATGGGTCTTGATTAATTTATGGAAGCATCTAAAGAGTTTTTAAAATATTAAACACGAAAACAGCAATATCGGTACGTTGGAGCAATTCGGGATTAAGGAGCTTTTAAAAACGGTTTTGTGCATTGTGTTTGGAAAGATTAAACCCTGGAGAGCCAAGTGTACTTAATCAATCACTCAGATGGCGCCACCTCCTCTTAGTGGATTCAAAGAATGAGTTATTGTTCTTTTTGTGTGGAATAAGAACTTGTGATCCAAGTCATACAATGAACCTTGGAAGCATAACGTGTCATGGAAAAAAGAAGGAATATTAACTGAATGTGAGCTTCAGGGACGTGGCATAAAGAGAGAAAAAGAACATGTAATTAAAAGAATCTTGCCACATTTCATTTGTTTACGTGAGAATAAGAGAGATGCATTGGACTTGCTCATTTTATGAGCTTGGTGTCGTGGCTTTTGGAGGAGGGAAGGAGGTGACATGTGTCACACATCAAGACACCAATGGTTACTATAAAAATAGGCTCCATCCCCCTTCATTTTCATCACAACAAAAACACAAAAGAAGAGAGAAAGAAGAGAAGGGGAGAAGAGGAGAAGAAAAGCGTGAGAAGAAAGAAGGAAGAGAAGAAGAAGAAGGAGAAGCGTGGGGAGAAGGAGAAGAAAGAGGAGAAGAAGAAGGAGGAGGAGAAGAAGAGGAAGACCAGAGGGAGCCGGAGGAAGAAGAAGTCGGAGGAGGAAGAAGAAGCCGGAGGAGGAAGAGGAGCCGAGAGAAGAAGAAGCCGGAGGGAGGAGAGAAGAAGAAGGAGCTGGAGCAGAGAGAGAAGAGAAGAAGGAGGAGAAGGAGAGAAGAAGCGTTAGAGAAGAGAGAGGAGAAGAAGAAGAGGAGAGAGAAGAAGAGAAGAAGCATAAGAGAGGAGAAAGAAGAAGAAGAAGCTGGAGCAAGGGAAGAAGAAGGAGAGAGAGGCGTGAAGCTTGAAGACGAAGAAGATGGAGAAAGGAGCAGCGTGAAGGAGAAAGAGAAGATGAGGCTTGAGGAGGAAGAAGAAAGAAAGAAGATGAAGCGTGAAGAAGGAGAAGAGAGAGAAGAAGAAGAGAAGCGTGAGAGATGAGAAGAAGAAGCATGAAGAAGAGGAAGAGAGAGAGAGACAACCGGAAAAGGAGAAAAGGAGAACCGGAGGAGAGAGAGAAAGAGAACCGGAGAGAAAGAGAACCGGAGGAGAGAGAGAACCAGAGGAGATAGAAAATGAGGGAAGAGAAGATGGTCCAAAGGTTCATCGGAATCACCAAGGTCAAGGTCGGGTCAAAGCGAGTCAACGGTCCGGGAAGGTTCGGGGTAGCAGCGGGTTTAGTTCGGGACTCGGGAGTTCCGTCAATCCGTCCATCCGTCGTCATAATAACACCGTGAGTTGGCTCACAAACGTTTTGTTACATATTGACCGGGAATCAAGAAACCGTAGATTTATGATTGCATACCTGTTAGTTAAGATGATTGGCTAATTAATAATTAATCGGACGTTTAATGATAAACCGGTTAGGATCGGATACGCATGTTAGGGTTTGAGAATTAAAAAGGTTAATCGATTGTGTGCCGTTAGGTTGTTAGTAACGATTGGTTGATGCATTCATATAGACCTGTTTGATTAGGACCGTATATGCATCTATATATGTATAAGAACGATAATTAATGAATCTATTTAAGGGAATTAAGACGACACTAAAATACGAGTTAAACCTAAACGAATGTATAGAATATTGTAATGGGATTGGGGTTTAGGTTTAACAGCGGGATTGGGTAATGAATAAAGTTAGTTAATAATGAGACGTCGGGGAGTTAGTAAGTTTACTAACTCTAAACCGACGGATCAAGGAGTTAATAAAAGATATCTAGAACGGGTTAAATAAGGAAGTGGTGTGAGTTATACGCCATCTACGGGTTAGCAATCCGCTAACCCAAGGTAGCGGATGAGAATGGATTAAAAGACTTAGAAACCTTAATAAGCCTGCTTGTGTTGTGATTGTGTGATTGTTGTGATTGTGATTGTGTGATTATTGTACTGTTGTTGTGAGCTTTGTGTGCAGGCTTGTTAGACTGCTCGGTGTTGGGCCGAGCAGTTGTTGTGGAAACTTACTCCGGTCACGGGACCGGGTAAGTTAGTTGGTGTTGACTGGGTATCTTACCTAGTCAGAGCGGTGTTAGCGTAGTGGCTTGCGGAATGGTTGGGGATTTATTATTGATATTGATTGCGTGATCTGTGCTAGAGTCCCAGCGATTCTGCGTGTTTATATTTCTGCACTAGGACTCTAGGGTCCGTTAGATTCTGCAAGCCTAGGTTTTGTTTACGTTCCGGTACTTTTGACCCGATTGGATCCTCGGGTTTTACCTAATCGGATCATGGTGATTCCGGTTATGGTGTTAACCTACTGGGTGACGCCGGTAGGTGTATGATTCGGAGAATACGAGGTCATGTCCTAGGGCCGAATCACATGGAAACTCTGGCTATCTAGGGGTAGTCCGAGTCACCGCTTATCGATGGACGGAGAATGGTGTCCTAATCGTGAGACCTTGTGTACACGTTTAGGAGTCGTGGGTTAGTTACCATATAGGTGACGATGTAAACCCGTGGAAGTTACCGAGATCGTAGGGCCCAATGTTGTTTTGTTATATCTTTCGTTGCGCGTTAGATAGACCGAGTCTAATCGAGGACATGTGCCGCAGTGCCTTCGATTTCTACATTTCTCCTTATCTTTGGCATTGATTGTGTGTTGTGGGTTTATCACGACGTGGTAGTGCGTGATCGACCGTTTATTCCTGTTGATTGTTATTTTGGGTTTTGGGGTGGGAATCTGTAGTTCTAGATAGACTAGAAGCCATTAGTGGGGAGCCGATTCACTGGGTGATCTTAGATCGCTCATTAGACTCTTTTTGTGTTTTTCAGGTTTAGCAGCGACGGATGAGGGAGGTCCTCGGTGTAGTTTTGGGATTGCTTGTGGCAGGATTTGATTCGGGGTTTTGATTGTTTTTATTTCGGTTCGGCTTTGGCGCCATTCGTGTTTTTGATTTAATTGTGTGTTTTGAATTGGCGATTGTTTGAAAAAATCTATTAAACGTTGTGCTTAACGTTTGATTACTCAAAAATGAAATTTTTTCCCTGATATTGGGTTTCGTCCGAACTAACACAACTCATTGAAGTAGTACGAGTTGTACAGCTTTGTACTATGGATATGAGGATATCGGAGTCAAAGATGGGTCAGTGCGAGCCTTTGTCTCAAACCGATCCATCTCTGGCTTCGTCCTGTGGCGAACCTTTCCTGTTCGACTTGCTCGGGTTCGATCGGTCATGTTCTTGTTTGATTGTTGACAGGTCAGCTCGACAGTCCGCGGAGAATGGGAAAGGGGTGTTACAGAAAGGAGGTATCAGAGCCAGGTTCTGCATGGGTTTCGAAACATTTCATTTTTGAGTGTTTTTTGTTTTATCAAGTCAAATGTGTCACACAAGCATCCATTAGGAAACCGAGTCGCATCCGTCAAATCGGGGGAATGGGTAAATTAGGAAATTTGCTAGGATTGTACTAACTGTTTTGTGTTTTGTGCAGACACACAGCAGAGTTGTCCTAGGAGGATTGGTGTGTGTGTGCGCTTTGCGACGACATGATGAGCGACATCAGCGTGGAGGACCGTGAGTCGATTGAATCTACTCCAATTAGTCCAGGGCCATACTCCCAGTCTACAGAGCATTCATGTGTTTCGCAGCCTATTCCGGAGCACGTTATTACCAGTATCAAGCCAGTTGACCGCTCCACTCATTCTAGGGCCACCTTATGATACGGCTACATCCGGAGTACCACCTTCAGCAGCGCGTTCATCGCCGATATTCATCCCCGATGACATGGTGATCAAGTTATCGGAGACTCAAGTGTTCGGGGTCACTCGGCCGCAGCCTCCGCCACCATATGTTTCCGTCATTACCACTGTTGTTACCTAGGAGTATCACTTTTCGCCACCACCAGCACAACTCTTGCCTTGTTTCCTTTACAACCAAGAAGTACATTACGCTCTTTTCGTGTCATGATCGAGATCGCGTCGCTCCGCCACCACCACCGCACTCATTCCATCCTCCTGGCGCACCTGTCGGTTAGGATCCACATGAGTTGTACCGCTCATGTTGGAAATTAGGAAGTAAATTAGGCCCAAGTAAGTAAGGGCTCTAACTCCCTTTTGATGTGTGTATATCGGCTTGCGTTCGTATCTAACGATTCAGTTGTGTGTAGCGGTGTTTCGTTTGGGACGGATTGGTAACCGCAAGTATGTAGACTTCGACGGACCTAGGTATTTAAAAATTTATGTGGGGAATAGATGTTTTATTTACGTAGTGGATGTGGAGTATTCGGTATTTGTCGTTTAAGTAACGAAGTGATCTTACTGCATGAGTTGGGATAATAAATGCAATATGATTATAACGTGAAAGCAAATGATGGTCCGAGTAGACGGTTACCACGACCCTAAGAGACGATCGTATTTGCCGATTTGCTTGATTGATTGTGTGTGATTGATTGCCTTGTTAGGGTGTTAGAATGTTGGATTGATTGATGTTTTGATTGCTCGCTAGGTTGGTAGTTGTTGATTTTGAATCTCTGCATTTCGTTTACTCGCTAAGTTGCTAGAAAGTGATTTTTGATTAGCGAGATCGTTTGGTTTGCTTGGTTATAATTGTTTTTGGTAAGCTTAGAATTGATAAAGCGGTTTTTAGAAAAACTTATTCGAGATTGAGCGGAATGATAGGATATTGTTAATTAGCCATGTGTGACCGTAAGGTACATGACTAAGTAACCATATTTCTATGAGGAAGTGATATCGGGATTAAGTTAAAAGAGATCTAACCGTTCTAGTGTTGTTAAGGTTGTTGTTGTAGGACGTGATAGGCGATTGACGAGGACACGAGACTGAACCCGAACCCGAGAGACAAGATGTTATTTCAGGAAGCAGTATGACCCGAGCCTGCAAGAAAGATGGTGTGGATTCCGAAAATAGTTTGGATATCAGTGGCAGAAGAAATTAAGACGGATTCGTTGATGAGTGGTGAAGAGATTCAGAAGCATCAAAGTCAATGGAGGAGTCCGTTCGAGGATATTAGTGGGGAGAACAGTTCTTGAGTCAAGGAAGCGTGGAGATCAGTGATCGAGAAAGACCAAGGCATAAGTATGGCGGTTTAGTTGGAAGAATGAGTCATTAATGCGTGATTTGGGAAGTCAAGGCAAAGTGGGGAAGATCAAAAAGTAGCATCGAGGAGTCGAGGAAGCAGAATGGAGCAGTTCAGTTGGAATTATCAGTTTTAGGAATCGGGATTGAAGTCAGTAAAGCAATCAGATAAGGAACCAGAAGTAATCAGGAGTTAAGTTTTCAGTAATCAGGAGTTAATTTTTCAGTGAAGAGAGTTCAAGGTGTCGATAATTTGGGTTTGTGCAAGATTGTGTTTCAGAAGTCACTGAACATCGAGAGTGCAGTTTCAGTTGATTCAGAATTCAAGCGTCGGAGCAGTTGAATTAGTTCAGCCGTGGCAACTTACGGAGTTCAGTTTCCGATTCGAAGTTTGTAGTAACGGAGAATTTGGGGGCCGAATTTCTGTAAGTGGGGAAGAATATGATACCCTGTATCAAAAAATGGTCAACGGGCAGCAGAAAAGTCAACGAGGGACATTTCTGTAATTTTCAAGAAAGGAAGGACATTTTGGTAATTTTACCAAAATGCGAGCCAGAAGTGAAAACGGGCCAAGTGTTCTTATTTTTGGTCATAAAAAACATTTAGAAGACCAGACGTGAAAGAAACGGAGATTAAACGAGTTTTACGGACTATCGGGAAAAGAAACCGATAGAACCGATAAAACTTGTAAAATCCATAACGGGAACTACAAGTGTCCACTTGAGACGATTCAAATTGCTAAATTCATTTAAGAGCATCTAGAATCTGAATATGGGTCTTGATTAATTTATGGAAGCATCTAAAAAGTTTTTAAAATATTAAACACGAAAACAGCAATATCGGTACGTTGGAGCAATTCGGGATTAAGGAGCTTTTAAAAACGGTTTTGTGCATTGTGTTTGGAAAGATTAAACCCTGGAGAGCCAAGTGTACTTAATCAATCACTCAGATGGCGCCACCTCCTCTTAGTGAATTCAAAGAATGAGTTATGGTTCTTTTTGTGTGGAATAAGAACTTATGATCCAAGTCATACAATGAACCTTGGAAGCATAACGTGTCATGGAAACAAGAAGGAATATTAACTGAATGTGAGCTTCAGGAACGTGGCATAAAGAGAGAAAAAGAACATGTAATTAAAAGAATCTTGCCACATTTCATTTGTTTACGTGAGAATAAGAGAGATGCATTGGACTTGCTCATTTTATGAGCTTGGTGTCGTGGCTTTTGGAGGAGGGAAGGAGGTGACATGTGTCACACATCAAGACACCAATGGTTACTATAAAAAGAGGCTCCATCCCCCTTCATTTTCATCACAACAAAAACACAAAAAGAAGAGAGAAAGAAGAGAAGGAGAGAAGAGGAGAAGAAAAGCGTGAGAAGAAAGAAGGAAGAGAAGAAGAAAAATAAGAAGAAGAAGAAGAAGGAGAAGCGTGGGGAGAAGGAGAAGAAAGAGGAGAAGAAGAAGGAGGAGGAGAAGAAGAGGAAGACCAGAGGGAGCCGGAGGAGGAAGAAGAAGCCGGAGGAGGAAGAGGAGCCGAGAGAAGAAGAAGCCGGAGGGAGGAGAGAAGAAGAAGGAGCTGGAGCAGAGAGAGAAGAGAAGAAGGAGGAGAAGGAGAGAAGAAGCGTTAGAGAAGAGAGAGAGAGACAACCGGAAAAGGAGAAAAGGAGAACCGGAGGAGAGAGAGAAAGAGAACCGGAGAGAAAGAGAACCGGAGGAGAGAGAGAACCAGAGGAGATAGAAAATGAGGGAAGAGAAGATGGTCTAAAGGTTCATCGGAATCACCAAGGTCAAGGTCGGGTCAAAGCGAGTCAATGGTCCGGGAAGGTTCGGGGTAGCAGCGGGTTTAGTTCGGGTCTCGGGAGTTCCGTCAATCCGTCTATCCGTCATCATAATAACACCGTGAGTCGGCTCACAAACTTTTTGTTACATATTGACCGGGAATCGAGAAACCGTAGATTTAGGATTGCATACCTGTTAGTTAAGATGATTGGCTAATTAATAATTAATCGGATGTTTAATGATAAACTGGTTAGGATCGGATACGCATGTTAGGGTTTGAGAATTAAAAAGGTTAATCGATTGTTTGCCATTAGGTTGTTAGTAACGATTGGTTGATGCATTCATATAGACCCGTTTGATTAGGACCGTATATGCATCTATATATGTATAAGAACGATAATTAATGAATCTATTTACGAGAATTAAGACGACACTAAAATACGAGTTAAACCTAAACGAACGTATAGAATATTGTAATGGGATTGGGGTTTAGGTTTAACAGCGGGATTGGGTAAAGAATAAAGTTAGTTAATAATGAGACGTCGGGGAGTTAGTAAGTTTACTAACTCTAAACCGACGGATCAAGAAGTTAATAAAAGATATCTAGAACGGGTTAAATAAGGAAGTGGTGTGAGTTATACGCCGTCTACGGGTTAGCAATCCGCTAACCCAAGGTAGCGGATGAGAATGGATTAAAAGACTTAGACACCTTAATAAGCCTGATTGTGTTGTGATTGTGTGATTGTTGTGATTGTGATTGTGTGATTATTGTGCTGTTGTTGTGAGCTTTGTGTGCAGGCTTGTTAGACTGCTCGGTGTTGGGCCGAGCAGTTGTTGTGGAAACTTACTCCGGTCACGGGACCGGGTAAGTTAGTTGGTGTTTACTGGGTATCTTACCTAGTCAGAGCGGTGGTAGCGTAGTGGCTTGCGGAATGGTTGGGGATTTATTATTGATATTGATTGCGTGATCTGTGCTAGAGTCCCAGCGAGTCTGCGTGTTTATATTTCTGCACTAGGACTCTAGGATGCGTTAGATTCTGCAAGCCAAGGTTTTGTTTACGTTCCGGTACTTTCGACTTGATTGGATCCTCGGGTTTTACCTAATCGGATCATGGTGATTCTGGTTATGGTGTTAACTTACTGGGTGACTCCGGTAGGTGTGTGATTCGGAGAATACGGGGTCATGTCCTAGGGCCGAATCACATGGAAACTCTGGCTATCTAGGGGTAGTCCGAGTCACCGCGTATCGATTGACTGAGAACAGTGTCCTAATCGTGGGACCTTGTGTACATGTTTAGGAGTCGTGGGTTAGTTACCATATAGGTGATGATATAAACCCGTGGAAGTTACCGAGATCGTAGGGCCCAGTGTTGTTTTGTTATATCTTTCGTTGCGCGTTAGATAGACCGGGTCTAATCGAGGACACGTGCCGCAGTGCCTTCGATTTCCACATTTTTCCTTATCTTTGGCATTGATTGTGTGTTGTGGGTTTATCACGATTGGGTAGTGCGTGATCGACCGTGTATTCCTGTTGATTGTTATTTTGGGTTTTGGGGCGGGAATCTGTAGTTCTAGATAGACTAGAAGCCATTAGTGGGGAGCCGATTCACTGGGTGATCTTAGATCGCTCATCAGACTCTTTTTGTGTTTTTCAGGTTTAGCAGCGACGGATGCGGGAGGTCCTCGGTGTAGTTTCGGGATTGCTTGTGGCGGGATTTGATTCGGGGTTTTGATTGTTTTTATTTCGGTTTGGATTTGGCGCCATTCGTGTGTTAGATTAAATTGTGTGTTTTGAATTGGCGATTGTTTGTAAAAATCTATTAAACATTGTGCTTAACGTTTGATTACTCAAAAATGAAATTGTTTCCCTGATATTGGGTTTCGTCCGAACCAACCCAACTCATTGAAGTAGTACGAGTTCTACAGCTTTGTACTATGGATATGAGGATAGCGGAGTCAAAGATGGGTCAGTGCGAGCCTTTGTCTCAAACCGAACCATCTCTGGCTTCGTCCGGTGGCAAACTTTTCCTGTTCGACTTGCTCGGGTTCGATCGGTCATGTTCTTGTTTGATTGTTGACCGGTCAGCTCGACAGTCCGCAGAGAATGGGAAAGAGGCGTTACAATACCCATCGCTCCAGGCAATCCCAAGGTCTCTCGTTCGGTTCGGGTTTGCGAAGCTCGAGTCGACCGGCACCACCGGTAGCACAATTTTACGAAAGCCATCTCAAATCATTGTCTGTACACTTCGTCTGCAGAATGGGATGCAAGGGACGAGTCTTCTTAGCCTTTTCGGAATCACCCGAAGCTTGTTGACTCACCTTCTTCAGAGCCTACTTAAACCTGCTCGGCACGGGCGATAGAGGAGCAAGCATAGCCTGATCCACTAAATACACGTCCTCTTCCTTCAACGGGAGAAGATCCAGATGTTGTCTCGATGGGGCCGACCAAGGCCGAACACCGTCGTCTTCCGAGTCTATAAGATACGGAACCTGGATGCTTGGGAAACCACCTGAAGCTGGAGGAGACCGAGCTCGATCATTTCCAGGGCTCGGGGCAATAATTTATATTCGTTCTGAGCCTGCCGAAGAACTCGACTTCGCAACAGACGAGCTGGTTGCGCGGAATTGCCTTTAGATAATCTTACCGAGTGGAGATCGCGATTGGGAGATGACTTTGAGTGAGAATCGATTCTCATGACTACTAATACAACAACAAATCTAGAGAGAGAAAGTAAATTCTAGATAGAAGGGAGAGCAAAGTACCTGCTGAAGGAGAGAAATAAGGAATGAGAAGAGCGGAGCGAAGTATTTATAAGCGGAGCGGGAAGTTCTCGAGGAGAGCGCAATCATTACACCTAGGGCGACTCTTCAGTTTCCAATGGTTATAGGCACCATCATTACACCTATGCGACTCTCCAGTTTCCAATAGCTTCCCAAGAAACTCTTGAGATTCCCGAAGAAGAAGGCAACAAAACGAACCGACACAAACGGGCCGACCAAACTCACTCCGAACGAATATCGACCCAACTAAATACTTGGCAAATCCGCCGACTCCAACCGACCTTGAAGATCGACGAACTGGGGGGAAGCTTACTTTTATATATGGGTTTAGCACCCATCCACTTAGCAGGGCCCAATACATGTTCTCTGGACAAAGGTCGGCCCAACAAGCAGAAGGCCCGAACAATGCATCCAAACCGAGCCCATCATCAACGGCTCGGATCGGCTCGGCCCGCAACATCATCTCAGCTCGGCTCTACTAACAGACAAAGAAAGGTTCGGCTTGGCCCATCTCGTCACCAAGTACGGCCCATCCGCACGAGCTCGACAAGGAGTCAACGGCCTGTAGAAAATACTACCGTATTTTACTATAAATAGGAGTCATCACTGTACATTAATGTAAATTTTTGGAATTTGTGCACTTCTCACTACTTTCCCTCTCTAGAGTTAATATTTCTCGAATTGTAACCCGAGCTCGTCTCCTGACTTGCTCGGACTCTCTTTTACATCTAAATACAAAGCACGCTCGTTCTCGAGCAACTCGTTATCTCCTGTTCGTTCCCGAACTTAGTTAGTTCCTTTCTAAGACAAACTTTGACTCACGGATCTCCGAACGCGTCACCTCTCCCGAGCAAGACGAGCATTTAACCTTTGTGACAAACTCGGTTATCACAGGAATGGCGCAAACATTGTGGGTTGCCGTGGGAGAAATCAGAAATCAGGGCTAAGAAGTGGGTGAGTGTATGAAGGATTTTTGTGTTGGTGGCTGTGTGAGTTTTGGGGAAGTGGCTGGGCATTTATATGCTCTTCGATCCGGCGGTGTTACGGCCATAGGTGAAGGGTGTGTGAAATTTAATGAGAGTTATGCATGTTGGGAGGTCAATAAAGGCAGTTAAGTGCAGAACGAAGAACATTGGAATTTAATGGCGGACTGTTACAAAGTACAACCATTTGATAGTTGAGGAGGGGATGCGTTTGAGAAGAGGATGAAGGGAGTAGAAAGTTCTCGTAGGTTCTAAGGATTCTAATGGGCAATAGACATGTTTATGTAGTTTTGGGCTTTTTGGAGTTTAAATGTAAATGAGTCTACGAATTAGTATAATGAGTTTGGGGAAATGGGCTTGTTTAATAAAATATTCGTCGAGGATGCGAAGCCCAATTGTTTTTAAAAAGGAGAGTGATGTGGCATAGCTAGATGGAGAGTATAAGCAATACTATCAAAAACATGGAGTGGTTGAGAAACTAACCTTTAGGTCATTGTGTTATTTATGAAAAATGTCACTGAAATGAAGAAATATTTTAAATTTTCATTAAGGGTATATCCATATTTAAAAAAATGTTGTCAGATCATATTAAATGGTGGATCCGGTTTTACTGATGGTAAAACGCGCGGATCTGTTATTTTTAATCATGACAGTACATTCTTTGTACTTATCAAAATTCGACAGATTCTATTTAGTTAACGGATTCGGGTCTGCAAATGGTAAAACGCGCAAATCTTTTTTTTTAATCATGACCGTACATTTTTTTTTTTTCAAAGACGTTTGATAAACCAACGAATGATTTATCATCAATCTACTAGAAGATTGAACCAATGATTCTACTTACCTGCTTATTATGTTCAACATTACTATATGTTCCGTACAAGATCGTCGCTAAACTAAGATGATTTTGTGAAACATCTAATGGCACACCAGCCTGCATACCAAAGAAGAACCTGTACAAAGAATAATCTTAATATATTAGATGGGTTCTTTATGTAAACTTATCATTTTATATTATGAACTAACTATGTAAAACACGTTTTTAAAAAATCGACATGTTCATTAGTATACTATTCTTATGATTAGTTAAAGATTTTACCAATAAAGAATAATTCCATTTTAAATTGATTCAGATCTTGCCTTGAAACGGCAAAAAACTAATCTACAATTTATAAACAAGGATGTAAGACTATAAATTTATAGAATCTAAATAAAATCTAAAAAATAATCCTTCGACTAAATCATTGAACTACTAAAATACCTATAGTATCTAAGTTGAATCCAATATTGTATCCAAAATAGTTCCCAGATCAATATAGAGAACCTAAACAAAAATATACTCTAATAAGCATATATCGGATAATAGATAACTATGAGATTGCTATTTCGATTTTTTAAAAACCTAAATCTACAATTATGAATTCTAGCCATATTATATGTACTAGATATCAATAGAGAGTAACTAAACAAATATATACTCTAATAAGCATATCTCAGATTATAGATACAATATTGCGAATTCGATATTTTAAGAAATTCTATAATTATGAATTCCATATCTATGGTAGCTATTACCTATGTATAATCAATTTCTAAAAACAACTAACACTAAAAATATCCTAAAATTCGATTCCATCTTAACTACTTAACAAACTGAACATATTCAAAATCATTCATATCTTTATAATATATTTTTGAGTTAATATTTTGATATTACATGATAAATATTCTGAAGATGATTGCTACCGACTTTATATATATATATGATTGAAGTCTCTCCAAAACCTACATCACAGAACCCAAAAAGCCATTAGAAACCATACATTTTCTCATTCGAAAGATGTCTCTAATCTTTAAAGTCAGTACTCTCGATGAAATTAAGCCATTTAAAACTCGCTGGAGAGTTCAAGTGAAAGTGCTACACACATGGAAACAATACACAAAACAATATGGTGAATCATTGGAAGTAATACTATCTGATGAGAACGTAAGTACTTTAATCGACATGTATTTTCTTAAAAATTTTGTTTAATTTTATACATATCGTGTATATAATAACATTTTGTATATAGGGTAAGAAAATTCATGCAAGCTGCAAGAAAACATTTCTGAATTGCGTAGAGAAACTGTTACCAGTTGGGGAATGGAAATTTTTACATTTTTACAAAAAATTTCATTAAGTCATGCATCTGGACTATACAGATCTATAAACCATGTGTACAAGATGTCTTTTGTCAACAACACATCAATTACTCGGTCCATCAACTGATATGTTTCTTTCCTTGGTTGACTTTGAAACAATCTTAAGTGGTACACTTAATACAACTTTTTTATTGGTAAGTTAGCTTTATAATACTACTAATTCATAAGATTTTTGTTTTATTATTAATATGTATTAATCGACCTATTTGTGTTACAACATATGTTATTAGTCAAATACTTGACGTGGGGGAAATTCAGACTGTTAATTGTGTTGTGAAAGAAAGAAAGAAAGAAACTAGAATTCACCCTGAGAGACGTTAAGTAAGTAATTTAATCTATTATGAATATGTATTTAATATAATGTTTTCTCATGTGTACTCAAGATTTAATCTACAATGTTTTCGGAATACAAGTGACTTGCGCTTATCATGTTGTCTTTAGGGTAAATTTGTGGAAATTATTCGTTCATCATGCCAAAAAGATGATGGAGGGATGATTGTGTCTCTTATGAGTTTGCCAAAATAGACACCTACCGAGGTTAGATTATAGTCTCTACTATATTATTATAAATTTTTGGCTACTGTTTTTCATAATATAAATTTTACTATGTATATTACGTTTTTATACTGTTTTCATAACTTAAATTTTATGACACTAACTATATACTTGAACTAAGGAATTGTAACCTACGATTCATAAAAGAGTTTGTAAATGTGTTTAATAGAATTGTTGTTTACTGTCTTCTTTGGAGAACTATAAGATAGTAAGCAAACTATAATTAGATTAATCCTCAATGGACTTCAATCATAATAGCAATATGTAAAGAAGAAGAAATACTCTTAAGACTCACAATAATTAAATGTGTGTTTTGTGATGAATGGTAAGAGGTCCTAGCTTTATATTTTATTTTTTATAAACTGAAAAGAGAATCTGCAACAAGAGAATCCTTGTGTTAGAAACTAATATTAGTTATGTTAGCGTGGTCATACAATAGATTTTTAAATCTATATATCTCACAAATGAGATATAATGTACTGTTTGAGAAACTTATTTTTGTAAACCATTGTTCCCATTTCAAACAAATCAAGTCCATTATTTTCTATTTATCTAACTGTTGATAATATAAGAGTAACTTAACTTTGATTGCATCGTTGTTGTCTTATTGAAGTTCTAGCTTTGTATATCTGATATGAAGTAAACAATCAGTACTAAATTAGTTTCCAAGAAAAAAAAAGTTCAGAAGACTTACTATTCAGGAAATGAATCGTTTATTTGTCCCAAGACATAATTTTCATTTGAATTTTGTCAAACCTGTCAAATACAAATAAGAAAGTTAGATAGTTCACAAATATGCAAAGAAATATTCAGTAAATGAATCGTCTATTTGTGATGATATATCATGGTTTTTACTGGTTTTCAGGCCATGATATAAGTCTTTACTTAGAGTCTTTTAGGTGTTTTTGTAGTCTTTTGTGTCTTTTACAGGTTTATGCACGTTTGGAGCTTATTTGGAGATATTGGTGCATTTTGGAGCCTATTGGGAATATGTGCAGAAAAGACGAAGTCGGAGTCCATACTTAGAGTGAGTGTCGATCGACACTACTCTTAGTGTCGATCGACACTGATCGTGATTCAGAAATTCTACGCGAATTAATGAGACTTTTGAGGAATTGCAATAAGGCCTAGAAGTTTTTCATATTTACAAGAAGGCCCAAAACGTGTTTTACCTATTTAATTAGGTTTTACAGCCGCTTGTTAGGCTAAGCTTTTCTTGATTAGAGATTAGGAGATTTGGGGGCTGGTCTGGTGCTCGAGAGAGACTTGATTTCGAACCCCTATTCTTATTCTTTGGTTTTATATGATTATTACTTTGATTATGTCTTTTGTCATGATTGCCATGTCTGAGTAGTTCTCTTGTTAGATTTAGGGATTCTCACAAAGGCTTTATGCTTGCTTGATAACTGACTGCTTAGGATTCACCATCTTATCGTTCATCACCTAAGTTGTGCTTAACACTGAATTCTGACAATAGCACGAGAGTGTGAGTTATAATAGAATATGAGATAACTGACAATAGCACGAGAGTGTGAGTTATAATCTGAACCAAACTTAGAGTGAGCAATTTGTTGGGAATGTCCTGAAATCTACCGTACTATCTCTAGAAAGTATGATAAGTGTCGAGATCAGACATAAGTCATAAATACTGGGTGATCATGATGACTTGCTAGAGCCCGCTCTTGATCTATAAGTTTAGTACTTATTGCCAGTATTGTATGATCCCAAAGGGTCACACACCATAGCTAACGGGAAAGTTAAATGGAATTAATACGGTAAGATGCAAGGCATTTACTGTATTTGTACAGAGAATTGGGCCAGACAAAATACAGTTATTTTGTCTGATTTGGGTCTTGGGCCCAAAATCCCAATAGGCCATTAGTTTAATCACTTGGGCCCATATAAGGAAGAGGGGAGGCGCCAGAAACACTAGTGGTCTGCGATTTTATTAGGTCTGGCCGTCCTCTCTCTCTCTGTCATTCCAGCTTGGTCTAGCAGCCTGATCCAGTAGCTTGTAAGCGTGTGGATACCTAGGAGGAGCCGGTTTCTATCAGCTCTTGCAGATCTCGATATTCCTTTGATCAATCCGCTGCAATCATAAGGTAATCTCCCTGATCTGTTTATGATTCATCTGCAAATCACCTAGATCCTAGTTGATTATGTTAAGTTGTAATCTGATAATTACACCAATGAACACACATAATCCTACAGTGGTATCAGAGCCTAGGTCGTTAGGTTTTTGCTGTTTGGATCATATTTAGGTTGTTTTAATGTTAAGAATCGAATTTGGCTTAAGAAATTTGATTAGAACTTGTAAAACCCTAATATGAAATCGCTTGTTAATTAAAGTCGATTGTATGAATCGTTTAACATCAATCGCTAGTTGACTTTGTTTGACAATCATGAATCGATTAGGTTGATCATACAAACGATTTGTTTGATCATTAATGACAAGAATCGATTGTTGAATGAGAATAAGGACAAAATCGTTTTTGTCCATAAGTGATTGTCATGATACGATTTGCAAAAAGTCAAATTCAATTATTGAATGAATCGATTTGTTTGGTTTGTTAATGTGAATCGAATGTTGACTTTATTGAATTATAATCGTTTGTCTTTAGTGATGTTAAGAATCGATTATTGAAGTGAATGTGTTAAACGTGTTAGTTTTGTCTTTAAGTGAATGTCAAATCGATTTGAATAATCATCACATGTTAATCGTTTGTTAATCATAAGGTTTGTTAAGGATCATGATTATGATTTTGTCTTTAAGTGAATGACATGAAACGATTGTAATGTTGATTTTGCTGAAATCACTAAAAGGTCAAAATTGTTTTGTCTTTAATGTATGAATCAATTAATTATTTAATTAATGTATGGTTTAAGCGGTTAACCCAAATCGCGGTTTGCTGGAAATTATTTAATACAATTGGTATTATTTAGTTTCTGGTTAAACCGGATTTAAATTCAAAATATTGAATTTTAACCTAAACTGAAGGCTGGTCTAAGTTTGATTTGGTTGGACCAAATAATTTAGAGCTGGTCTGGTTTAGTAAATAACCAGTTGGATTTAGTAGTTAATTTGGTCTTGGACCAGAATTAATGAACCGACTCGGTTATGTCAAATTATTGGACCAATTGGAATTCTGTGGTCTTGGGCCAAGAATTGGGCCTATAATTTGTGACCCAACCGAAAACTTTAATAAAACATTAAATTAGAGAGCTTCTAATATTAGAAGTTTCTAATTTTGGCATGTTAGGAAACTTCTAAAAATAGTATGTTTCGGATTTAGAAAGTTTCTAAAAATAGTAGGTTTCCCTAAATAGAAAGTTTCCACATTTAGTAAGTTACCTGAAATGGAAAGTTTCCCAAAATAGTAATATTCTATTTTTGGGAGGAAATCTATTGAAACCTAAAATCCTCAAAAACAATATCAAGCTTCGATGTCTTGCCCAATCTTGTCAGCTACTTAACGCTTATTCAATTACAGATATGGCTTACAGTGTGAGGTGTCTGTTTTTGCGTAAGTAAAGTAGTATATAGTCACTAATTTCATTGGGAGTCCCAGACTTTATTGATTATTTGGCTGTAAGAGATTGGTTTCCTTGACTGGGCCATCGGGAGTCCCGGGCCTTGAGACATCTGGTGTATTGGGCCTTGGGCCCAATTCACAACCGAGAGTTATTGGATATAACTAGTTGTGTGTATGCTTACCAAGTAAAACTACTTCTGGGTGACGGCCAGTGGCCCACTTTGGATTTAGCTGAACATGGGTCTCGGAATCATTGCATTCTTATGAGGTTAAACAAAGAAATTTTGAATGCAATGCGAGTTTTCTTATAAGTTATTAAGATTACTCTTTTATGAACTAAATAACTAAAACTCTATTTATCTCTAAATTTCAGTTATGACTAGCACAAACAATCAAAACACTTTCTCGATCCGGTCTGTCCTTGAAATGGACAAACTGAACGGATCAAATTTCTTGACTTGGTCGCGGAACCTGAGGTTAGTCCTCAGGCAGGAGAGAAAGGACTATGTCCTTGAGAGAGCTCTCCCCGTGAGGATCGGGTCCAATGCCTCTCATGCAGTATATGATGCTTGGAATAAGCATTATAATGATGCGGTAGATGTGCGTGGTCTGATATTGGCTACCATGGACTCAGATTTGCTGAAGCAATATGAGAACATGGAGTCGCCAATAGAGATGATCAGCAGCCTGAAATTGAAATTTCAGGAGCAGGTAAGAGTGGAGAGATACCAGTTGGTTAAGTCTCTCACTAGCTGCAAGCTACCAAATGATCATCCAGTGAGTCCTCATGTCAGTAAAATGATAGGTTACATTGATAACCTGAGGAAACTGGATTATCCAGTTAGCCAAGAATTGGCAACTGAGATCATTCTGCAGTCACTGCCGTCAAGCTATGATAAGTTCAAAAGGAACTATATCAAGAAAGGCTTAACGAAGACACTGACTGAACTGCATGATATGCTCAAGACAGTTGAGCCAAACGTGAAGAGTACCCTGTATAATCTCGTAATGGAGAAGGGTAGGTTTACTAAACCTAATGCTGACAAGGGTGAAGACAAAGTTGTCCAGATTTTGAATCATGGCAAGCGTGTGTCTTCTGAGCCCGAGTCAGATACATCTTACGTTGGTAAGTGCTGCTACTGTAAAGAGACTGGGCATTGGAAGAGAGATTGCATTAAATTCATGGAAGATTATGAGGAGTTGAAGTTGATGTATGAGACTACTTCCTCAGGTATTCATGTTGTTACTTCAAGTTCTACCTTATAGGTATTGGATACTGGTTGTGGCACTGATATTTGTTATAATATGCAGAGCCTAAGCAGCAGTAGAACGTTGAAGGAAGGGCAAGTGGAACTGCGTGTCTGGAAGGAGCTATGGATGCTGCCTCAGCCGTAGGGTTTTCACTTGTAGATGCATTTAAGGCTTGGTTTTGTATTAAGTAATTGCTACAATGTACCTGCTTTAAGCAGAGTTGTCTTTCATTTTCTTGTAAGAATTTGAATGTTTTTCATTTTGATAAAAGACAAGTTTTGTTCTTTTGATCTCAATGAAATATTGATTGTAGCACCCTATTCAAGAAATGGGTTTTATATCTTAAACCAAAGAGTGCCTAAATGTAACATAAATACCGAATTGGTTTAAATCTGATGAATTAAACCTGATTTTTCTTGGCGTAAATGTTTTGGTCACATAGAGTAAGTCGGATTCAGAAACCCCATAGTTATGGACTTTTGGGCTCATTTGATCGGATATCTTATGAGACTTGAATTCTGCTTACTGGACCAAAAGACAAAGGGCTCATCTTAGCCGAGCTAGAGAAAAGCCCAAAGGCTTATTGGACCTTGAACATACTCATGTATGTGGCCCGATGAGCAGTAATGCCAGAGAAAATTTCCTGTACTTCATTATCTTTACAGATTACTTCAGTGAGTATGACTGTGTTCATTTGATGAGACACGAGTCAGAATTCTTTGAAATGGTCGAAAGAGTTCCAGAATGAGGTATAGAATCTGAGTGACAGAAGTATTGAGACTCTGAATTAGATCACGAGTGAGAATACTTAAGTCATTGATGGTGTGATCATCTGAATGAGTGTGAAGTCGTTTCACAGCTCATTTCTCCTGAAAACCTGGAGGTGTTTCTGTGAGAAAGAATCAGATCTTATTAGAAATGATTAAAGATGAGTCACACGAATCTTCCATGATATTCTTTAAGAATAACGCTCTAGAAATATCTAAGTTTACGCTGAAATAGTTCCACCAATATCAGTTGAAAGACACCACATAAATGTGGACTGGAAATGATCCAAATTCGTCTTTACTGAGTATTTGTAGTTGTGCTACTTCGCTGGTTGTCCTAGGGAAACCAAGGCTTGTTACTTTTTACGTCCATTCCGAAAACGAAGTTAGGTTGTTCGGAATTCTGTTTTCTAAAAGGAAAGTTACTTTCCAAGAAGAACAGTGGGAGTAAAAGTATAACTCGAAGAAATTCGAGAAATACAGGAGGCTGCTCAACCTGTTGAGGGAGAGCAGCGGATGGATTTACAGATTTCTGTAGAATCTACACCTGTAGAGCCTGAAGTTCGCAGATCTGAATGAATCCGTCACTAATCCGAGAGTGATTTCTCGTGATTAATTGCCATGATCTGATGATCATTGAAAGTGACGAACCTGCGAAATTCACAGAAGCGAAAGTGAGCCCGGACTCCGAAAAATTACACTGTGTGTAAGTTAGCTTCATCGATCCATTCATGGATGGAAGCAAACATATCGGAGTTGGAATCTTCGTTCTGTTGAAGTAGTCAAGGTTTTGACTTGAACAGGAACGAAGTGGAACTGTGCGTTTACTAATAGATAAGTGGGAGCGATGTTGCATTTCTCATAGTGTATGTCGATGACATACTGATTCTCGGAAATAACGTCCCAATGCTGCAGTCGGTAAAGGACTGGCTTGGGAGTTGGTTTTATGATTGATATGGGTAAAGTCACGTAAGTTCTTAGATTTTGGATCTAAAGATAGAGATCCAAAAGAGCTGATAGGACAAAGTCAGGATTCTTATATTGACAAAGTCATATACGTTTTCAGCATTCCAAGAAGGGTTTTATGCCAATGTCACATGGCATTACGTTAAGCAAGAAACAGTGTCCTACGATAACTGCTGAGCTTGAATGCATGGATGAGATTCCATATGCGTCGGCAATTGGATCTATCATGTATGCCATGACACGTACTTGTTTTGATATTGCTTTAATGTTAAGCAAGACAAGTAAAGACCAGTCAAATCCAGCAAAGAATCACTGGATAGACGTAATGAATATCCTCAAGTATTTGGAAAATACTTAGGATAAGTTCTTGATTTACGGAGAAAGTGAGGTGCTACAAGTCGGTAGAGTCTGAAAGGCAAGTTACCAACAGACAAAGATGATTTCCGGTCACAGTCCGGTTATATCTTGTGTCTGTCTGGCGGTGCAAGGCACTGTTGCTGACTCCATGACTTAAGCTGAACATTTCGCATCTTGGGAAGCGGCGAAAGAGGTTGTTTGGAAAGAAGAGTTCATCACTGAACTTGATGTGATTCCCAACATAGATGAGGCTAGCTGCACATCAGAGGTCCAAACACCTTAAGGGTAGGTATAACCTATTCCGTGAGATAAATGACAGAGGCGTTAAGTAGATCAGCAAGTTTCAACGAATGAGAACGTTGCTAATCTATTAACGAAGCCACTCCTTAGGCCTAAGCACGAGTCGCGGACTGTAGCTGTAGGATAAGTGAAATTAAGATGTAGTCTTAATTTCAGTGGGAGTTTGTAAAGGGCTTTATTTAGTTGTTTTGAAAGATTCATGTAAACATAATATTTTATGTTTATGAAATTTATGATTTCTGGATTATTTTAACTGTGATATAAATAATCGTTCCAAAATGATTCATGTCATTATATATGGGCCATCGAAGTACATGAGTAGACTTGATCCTGAAACCCCATATTTAACGAAATGACATAAATCATAGTGTCCATAGTCGAAGGTTGTTGAAATTGGAACACCAACAACCACTTGAGACTAGATTGTGTTGAGACTTATGACCAAGTTTCGAGGGGTCATAGATGCGCGGCATCAAAGTCGACACATAGGTATATGTAGGGGAGCATATGACCGGACATGGCCCGCTGATGAGAACTCTACAAGATATTAATATCTGTGTCATAAGAGGTTCTCATATACGACTATAGAGTATAGTCCTTAGACCTGAGTTCGCATGCATGTGGCTGCACATGGAGTGATGCGCTTTGATCATTGACTAACGTTGTTTCGTAACTGGGAGCTATAAGGACCTTGGTTGGGTGTATTATAAAGTGTGTAGTTCATAGTGATGGAACAAGATGGGATTTGTCCCTGCCGTTTAACGGAGGTAATATCTCTAGGCCAATCGGAGACTTGATAGCTGGTAAGAGAGTGGCCACTCCCAAACGGACTTCCCCAAGTCGTTCGCATTGTCAGTATCAAATCTGGTCCGATGAACATGGTCTGGCTATATAAGGATGACACGCATCTTGCCTTATGCCAGATTGAGATATTGAGACAAAAGGATTAGGGAATGTAGGATTCCAGTACAAGTGGGAGATTGTTGGGAATGTCCTGAAATCTACCGTACTATCTCTAGAAAGTATGATAAGTGTCGAGATCAGACATAAGTCATAAATACTGGGTGATCATGATGACTTGCTAGAGCCCGCTCTTGATCTATAAGTTTAGTACTTATTGCCAGTATTGTATGATCCCAAAGGGTCACACACCATAGCTAACGGGAAAGTTAAATGGAATTAATACGGTAAGATGCAAGGCATTTACTGTATTTGTACAGAGAATTGGGCTAGACAAAATACAGTTATTTTGTCTGATTTGGGTCTTGGGCCCAAAATCCCAATAGGCCATTAGTTTAATCACTTGGGCCCATATAAGGAAGAGGGGAGGCGCCAGAAACACTAGTGGTCTGCGATTTTATTAGGTCTGGCCGTCCTCTCTCTCTCTCTGTCATTCCAGCTTGGTCTAGCAGCCTGATCCAGTAGCTTGTAAGCGTGTGGATACCTAGGAGGAGCCGGTTTCTATCAGCTCTTGCAGATCTCGATATTCCTTTGATCAATCCGCTGCAATCATAAGGTAATCTCCCTGATCTGTTTATGATTCATCTGCAAATCACCTAGATCCTAGTTGATTATGTTAAGTTGTAATCTGATAATTACACCAATGAACACACATAATCCTACACAATTTGACTAGACGCAAAGAGATTTGGTTTAGAAAAATTGTGAACCGATAGAACCTGTTCTTAATGCTTGTTTAGAACTCTAGGATTACAAAGAGATTTGGATCACTAGGTTGCTAGACATAGAATTAATCTCAGCGAGAGTTGGATTATTTAGTATTCTGTTTTTAGTTCTTGAATTGTGCTTAATCTGAATTATGTTAGTTAAGTGTCTAGCATCGCATGATTCCTGAGAACTTCCCTAAGTCTAGCGCCTTCGCTTATTGATCACTTTACTCGCTTGCGTTGCTGTCTTATTTACTGCTTTTCACTTCGTTTCGCTTAGCTTAATTCGATTACTTACAATCTATCGTGTGACCGAGAGTCTCTGTGGGATTCGATACCTTTTATACTATAATTGCATTAACTGTGCACTTGCAGTAGAATATGATTAAAACTTTTACACCTATCAAGTTTTTGGCGCCGTTGCCGGGGATTCTTTGAGTTCGCCGATAGATTTTATACTAGAATTTAGTGTAAGTGTTTTCTTTTCTTTGTTACTAATCTCTTTTTCGCATTTTTCTTGTTTCTGCAGGGAAACACGACCAAGAGAACTTAGTGTCGATAGACACCAACTTAGTGTCGGTCGACACCTTTCGCGGAAGCAACCAAGAAGACTAAGAGATATGTAAGAATGATGTATCCGAATGGTTTTTTCAGCTCAGGGATTGACAGCTCGCAGATAGCTGGGCTGAAGAAGCAAGTTGACTCTCTGTATAGTCTTGTACTTGGAAAGTATGCACAAGAAGCTATCAACTACGTTGGAGGGAATGGATTATACAGTCAGAAATCTGCTTTTCAGAAACCCTTCCAGCAACAGAGTAACTCCTTCTCGAGGAACTATGGTGTTTCTTCTTACCAGACACCTCATGCACCTACATGTGAGAGCAGATTGGAAACCATAATGGAGCAGCTTCTTGAAGAACAAAACAATTCCTTCACAAGGAACTATGGAGCTTCTTCTTATCAGGCACATCCTGTTACTAATGCTCATGAGAGCATAATGGAAGCTCTGATAGAGCGGGTGCTAGAAGTGAAGGAATTTCTATCAGTTCCTAATCCAATTAGGCAACCCTGGTCTGAATTCCAAGCCTAGGATCTAGGGTTCATGTAATTGAATCATTGGGATCTCAGAATTACCTGGTGATTAGCAGCGGAAGATTTGCAGATAATCGAGATCTAGAGCGCCTCAAATGCTGCGCCTCTACTGGTATCCACACGCACACAAACTGAACAGAAGGGATGCTAGTGCCTTTAGAGATCAGATCTCTCAAG
The DNA here is from genome assembly GCA_030180135.1 of Orychophragmus violaceus. NCBI lineage: Eukaryota > Viridiplantae > Streptophyta > Magnoliopsida > Brassicales > Brassicaceae > Orychophragmus > Orychophragmus violaceus. Next base: position 60,978,165 of record CM058239.1, read on the forward strand.
AGGTTTCTGTTTCTTTTCTGGTGGCTGTGAATTAGGTTAGAATCGAGTTTAGGTCGACCATATATCTTATATATGTTGACTTAAACCGCAACGGAATTAACCAACGATTAAACCGAATTAATATTGGTAATCCGCGAGTTGTGTCGACCGACACACTCTTTGTGTCGATCGACACACTTATTGTGTCGATCGACACTGCCCAGAAACTTGGTATTGAATGCATATCAAATATGCATTCACCCGATCATTACATTAATGATCAACCTCATATACAACGTCCAGTTTGCTTAGGTGTGTGACCCTGTAGGATCATATAACACTAGCAATGAGTTCTAAACTCATTGATCATAAGTGTCTTCTAGAAAAGCATTATGACTGCCCAGTGTCATATGATTGTTGAAGGATTCGTTTAGTGTTAATCCTGATTCAATTCTTCAGATTAAACTCCTAAACATGCCAGATCTAGGTTCTCTTGCTAGAATCATAAAGGATCTCACATGTTACCTTATTATGCAGCGGAAAGAGGAGGTACGGGTCATAGATCAGCAGAACCACCAAGTGATAGCTCCTCCAAAGGCTCACACACGCACACAGCAGGAAATTGGCTGCTAGACCGAAAGGAGAGAGGCGCAGAAGAGAGAGAGAGGTGGCGCAAAAGTGGCTGAGAAATAGGAGCTAGGGCAAGTTTTATTTATTAAAACCCTTGTCCAGTTCTTATGGGCTTTTGGGCCCAATTCTCAGTCTGATTAAATCCCTTGGATTTAATCAGGCCCTTTAATCTCTCTTAGTACAGTAAATGCCTAGCACTTTTACCGTACTTCTGCTAAACCGTTCCTACACATTTTCCTGTTAGCTTAGGCGTGTGACCCATATGGGATCATATAATAAAGGCAATAAGTCCAAGACTTATAGATCATGAGCGGACTCTAGCATGCCATCATGACCCCCAGTATTATATGACTTATGTCTGATCATTGACATACTCTTACTTTCTAGAGACAGTACAGAGATTACTGGACATAATTCCAACAATCTCCCACTTGAACTGGAATCTCTGTATTCATAATCCTTTTGTCTCAATATCTCGATTAGTCATAAGGCAAGATTAGTGTCATCCTTATAAAGCCTAATCTTGTTCATCGGACTCTGATTTGATACTGACAATCCAAACGACTCGGGAAAGTCCGTTTGAGCATGGCCATGCATTTTCCAGTATACAAATCTCCGATTGGCCTAGAGATATTCACTCCATTTATATTGGAGGGACAAATCCCGTCTTGTTCCATCACTGTAAACTACTCACTTCATAATACACCCAAACAAGGTCCTTATAACTATCGCTTAATGACAGCATTAGACAATGATCAAAGTGCATTAGTTCATGTGCAGTCACATGCATGCGAACTCAGGTCTAAGGACTATACTCTATAGTCGTAGTAAGAATCTCTTATGACACAAATATAAATATCCTGAAGAGTTCTTATAATCGGGTCATGTCCGGTCGTATGTACCCAACATACACCTATGTACTGACTTTGATGCCGCACATCTATGACACACTGAGACTTTGTCATAAGTCACATACCAATCTAGTCTCACACGGTTGTTGGTGTTCCAATTTCAACAACCTTCGACTAGGGACAGTATGATATAAGCAATCTATCAAATATAGGGTCTCATGATCAAGCTAAATGACTTTGATAACTCAAGATCAAGTCACTTACTTCGATGACCTATAAAATGGTTTATATCATTTTGGAACGATTATTTCATCACAGTTAAAATAATCTTAAAATAATAATTTCAATAAACATCATAAAATGTTTTACAAGAACATATCAATAACTAAATAAAGCCCTTTACTAACTCCCACGCTGAAATTTAGACTACATCTTAATTTCACTTATCCTACAGCAACAGTCTGTGACTCGTGCTTAGGCCTAAGGAGTGGCTTCGTTAATAGATTAGCAACGTTCTCTTTCGTTGAAACTTGCTGATCTACTTAACATCTCTTTCATTTATCTCACGGAATAGGTTATACCTACCCTCAAGGTGTTTGGACCTCTGATGTGCAGCTAGTCTCATCTATGCTGGGAATCACATCAAGTTCAGTGACGAACTCTTCTTTCCAAACTACCTCTTTCGCCGCTTCCCAAGCTGCGAAATGTTCAGCTTAAGTCATGGAGTCAGCAACAGTGCCTTGCACCTCCAGATAGACACAAGATATAACCGGACTGTGACCGGAAATCATCTTTGTCCGTTGGAAACTTGCCTTTCAAACTCTACCGACTCGTAGCACCTCACTTTCTCCGTAAATCAAGAACTTATCCTAAGTATTTTACAAATACTTGAGAATATTCATTACGTCTATCCAGTGATTCTTTGCTGGATTTGACTGGTCTTTACTTGTCTTGCTTAACATTAAAGCAACATCAAAACAAGTACGTGTCATGGCATACATGATAGATCCAATTGCCGACGCATATGGAATCTCATCCATGCATTCAAGCTCAGCAGTTATCGTAGGATACTGTATCTTGCTTAACTTAATGCCATGTGACATTGGCATAAAACCCTTCTTGGATTGCTCAAAACGTGTAGGACTTTGTCAATGTAAAAAATCCTGACTTTGTCCTACCAGCTCTTCTGGATCTTTATCTTTAGATCCAGAATCCAAGAACTTCGTGGCTTTACCCATGTCAATCATAAAACCAACTCCCAAGCCAGTCCTTTACCGACTGCAGCATTGAGACGTTATATCCGAGAATCAGTATGTCCTCGACATACACTATGAGAAATGCAATATTGCTCCCACTTATCTTTTAGTAAACGCACAGTTCCATTTCGTTCCTGTTCAGGTCAAAACCTTGACTACTTCAACAGAACGAAGATTCCAACTCCGATATGTTTGCTTCCATCCATGAATGGATCGATGAAGCTAACTTACACAAAGTGTAATTTTTCGGAGTCCGGGCTCACTTTCGCTTATTTGAATTTCGCAGATTCGTCGCTTTCAATGATCATCAGATCATGCGAACTTTCAATGATCATCAGGTTCAACTAATGACGAGAAATCACTCTCGGATTAGTGACTGATTCATTCATGTCTGCGAAATTCAGGCTCTACAGGTGTAGATTCTACAGAAATCTGTAAATCCATCCGTTGCTCTCCCTCAACAGGTTGAGCAGCCACCTGTATTTGTCGAATTTCTTCGAGTCATACTTTTACTCCCACTGTTCTTCCTGGAAAGTAACTTCCCTTCTTGAAAACAGAATGGACGTAAAAGATAACAAGCCTTGGTTTCCCTAGGACAACCAGCGAAGTAGCTCAACTACAAATACTCAGTAAAGACGAATTTGGATCGATTCCAATCCACATTTACGTGGTGTCTTTCAACTGATATTGGTGGAACTATTTCAGTGTAAACTTAGATATTTCTAGAGCGTTATTCTTCAAGAATATCATGGAAGATTCGTGTGACTCATCTTTAATCATTTCTTATAAGATCTGATTCTTTCTCACAGAAATACCTCAAGGTTTTCAGGAGAATTGAGCTGTGAAACGACTTCACACTCATTCAGATGATCACACCATCAATGACTCAAGTATTCTCACTCGTGATTTAATTCAGAGTCTTAATACTTCTGTCACTCAGATTCTATACCTCATTCTGGAATTCTTTCGACCATGTCAAAGAATTCCGACTTGTGTCTCATCAAATGAACACAGTCTTACTCACTGAATTAATCAGTAGAAACAATGAAGTACAGGAAATTTTTCTCTGGCATTACTGCTCATCGGACCACATACATGAGTATGTTCAATCTCCAATAAGCCTTTGGGCCTTTCTCTAGCTCGGCTAAGATAGGCCCCTTTGTCTTTTGGTCCAGTAAACAGAATTCAAGTCTCATAAGATATCCGATCAAATGAGCCCAATAGTGCATAACTATGGGATTTCTGAATCCGACTTACTCTATGTGACCAAGACTTTTATGCCAAGAAAAATCAGGTTTAATTCATCAGATTTAAACCAATTTGGTATTTATGTTACATTTAGGCACTCTTTGGTTTAAGATATAAAACCCATTCCTTGAATAGGGTGCTACAATTAATATTTCATTAAGATCAAAAGAACAAAAACTTGTCTTTTATCAAAATGAAAAACATTCAAATTCTTACAAGAAAATGAAAAACAACTCTGCTTAAGCAGGTACATTGTAGCAATTACTTAATAAAACCAAGCCTCAAAGGCATCTACAAGTGAAAACCCTACGGCTGAGGCAGCATCCATAGCTCCTTCCAGACATGCAGTTCCACTTGCCCTTCCTTCAACGTTCTACTGTTGCTTAGGCTCTGCATATTACAACAAATATCAGTGCCACAACCAGTATCCAATACCTATAAGGTAGAACTTGAAGTAATAACATGAATACCTGAGGAAGTAGTCTCATACATCAACTTCAACTCCTCATCATCTTCCATGAATTTAATGCAATCTCTCTTCCAATGCCCAGTCTCTTTACAGTAGCAGCACTTACCAACGTAAGAGGTATCTGACTTGGGCTCAGAAGACACACGCTTGCCATGATTCAAAATCTGGACAACTTTGTCTTCACCCTTGTCAGCATTAGGTTTAGTAAACCTACCCTTCTCATTCATGAGATTGTACAGGGTACTCTTCACGTTTGGCTCAACTGTCTTGAGCATATCATGCAGTTCAGTCAGCGTCTTCGTTAAGCCTTTCTTGATATAGTTCCTTCTGAACTTATCATAGCTTGACGGCAGTGACTGCAGAATGATCTCAGTTGCCAATTCTTGGCTAACTGAATAATCCAGTTTCCTCAGGTTATCAATGTAACCCATCATTTTACTGACATGAGGACTCACTGGATGATCATTTGGTAGCTTGCAGCTAGTGAGAGACTTAACCAACTGGTATCTCTCCACCCTTACCTGCTCCTGAAATTTCAATTTCAGGCTGCTGATCATCTCTATTGGCGACTCCATGTTCTCATATTGCTCCCGCAAGTCTGAGTCCATGGTAGCCAATATCAGACCACACACATCTACCGCATCATTATAATGCTTATTCCAAGCATCATATACTCCATGGGAGGCATTGGACCCGATCCTCACGGGGAGAGCTCTCTCAAGAACATAGTCCTTTCTCTCCTGCCTGAGGACTAGCCTCAGGTTCCGCGACCAAGTCAAGAAATTTGATCCGTTCAGCTTGTCCATCTCAAGGACAGACCGGATCGAGAAAGTGTTTTGATTGTTTGTGCTAGTCATAACTGAAATTTAAGATAAAAGAATTTTAGTTAATATGTTCAATATGATTAATCTCGCATTATACTTAATATGATTAATCTCGCATTATATTCAATAACATCAGTTACCCTCAATAGAATATAATGATTCCAAGATCCACATATAACTAAGATTAAAGTGGGCCACTGGCCGTCACCCAATCTTAGCTTATATCGGTAAGCCCTATCTCGGCTAATTATATCCGTGATATAACTCTTGGTTGTGAATCTGGGCCCGAGGCCCAATCCACTCTGATGTCTCAAGGCCCGGGACTCCCGATGGCCTAGTCAAGAAAACCAGACTATACAGTCATGTAATCACTAATGTCTGGGACTCCCAATGACATTTATGAATCACAAACCGTCTTACCCACGCAAAAGTAGACACCCTCACACTGTAAGGCCATGAGTACAATTGAATGGGCTTCGACAGCTGACATAGACTGGACAAGACATCCAACGCTTGATATTATTTGAGGTTTGTAGGTTTATTAAAATTTCATCCCAAAATAGAAGATTACTATTTTGGGAAACTTTCCTTTTTGGGAAACCTACTAATTTTGGAAACTTTCTAAAATTGGAAACTTCCTAAAATTGGAAACTTTCTAAAATTGGAAACTTTCTAAATATAGAAATTTCCTAAAATCCAAAACATGCAAATCTAGAAACTTCTAATTTAAGAAACTTTCTAATTTCAGATTTTGGAAACAGATTAATTTAAAATCGATTTTAATTTTATATAAAAGAATTTTAAAATAATCTGAAGAATAAGACTCAAATAATTGGCCCAATTGTTTTAACTTCTTGGCCCGAGGCCCAAGAATTGGTCCATGTCCAAGACATAACCCAATTGTCCAATTAAATGACATAACCGGTCTGGTTCATTAAAATTGGTCTAACCAAAATTAATTACTACGATGACCACAATTGTCAACCGGTTATTTACTAAACCGGATTTTCTCAATTTATTTGGTCCAACCAAATCAAATTAGAAAACCACTGGTTTAGGCACTAAATCCAATTTTTCGACTTTGGATTTCTTATCCCGGTTTAACCAGAACTTAATAAATTTATTAAGTCTGTTTATTAAACCAAGACGATTAAGATTTTTAATCAAATTAAACCGAGCCATTAACCGAACCGAACCGATTGGTCACGAACCGATCACGGTCGTGACCTAGCTTCGCAATCGAGACGAGACATCGGCCAGCCGCACGAACGGGACGGGACGCGATCCGAGATCGGTCCATCTCGATCACGCGACGATGCTCGGACGACAGCAGGACGGGACGGCCGGGACGAGAGCGGGACGATGCTGGCTTGGCCGAGACGCGAGAGAGGCACGGCGTGATCGCATCGATCCAAGCCATCGATCCGCGATCGATGCAAGCGATCGGATCGGCCACGCATCTCGCTGCCCATCTCGCCGTGATCGACTCGACCACGCGACTCGATCCATCGATCGGTCCGTGCGTCTATTCGATCCGGACGTGCGGTTCGACCACACTCCGACGCAACCAATTCATATAGATTGGATCATGCGATTTCTTGTTTGTTTAGGTTTTAATTCTTTGTTTCTTAAGTGTTTTCTCTTATCAGTAGATTGATTCAAAACACTTCTTAAACAATCCTAAACATGATTCTAAACAAGAAAAACTAACAGAACCAATGGCTCTGATACCACTGAAGGATTCGTTTAGTGTTAATCCTGATTCAATTCTTCAGATTAAACTCCTAAACATGCCAGATCTAGGTTCTCTTGCTAGAATCATAAAGGATCTCACCTGTTACCTTATTATGCAGCGGAAAGAGGAGGTACGGGTCATAGATCAGCAGAACCACCAAGTGATAGCTCCTCCAAAGGCTCACACACGCACACAGCAGGAAATTGGCTGCTAGACTGAAAGGAGAGAGGCGCAGAAGAGAGAGAGAGGTGGCGCAAAAGTGGCTGAGAAATAAGAGCTAGGGCAAGTTTTATTTATTAAAACCCTTGTCCAGTTTTTATGGGCTTTTGGGCCCAATTATCAGTCTGATTAAATCCCTTGGATTTAATCAGGCCCTTTAATCTCTCTTAGTACAGTAAATGCCTAGCACTTTTACCGTACTTCTGCTAAACCGTTCCTACACATTTTCCTGTTAGCTTAGGCGTGTGACCCATATGGGATCATATAATAAAGGCAATAAGTCCAAGACTTATAGATCATGAGCGGACTCTAGCATGCCATCATGACCCCCAGTATTATATGACTTATGTCTGATCATTGACATACTCTTACTTTCTAGAGACAGTACAGAGATTACTGGACATAATTCCAACAATTGTCTCATCTCGACAATACGACTTTCACTTGGAGTAAGTACAATAGATTTCAGGACATTCCCAACAATCTCCCACTTGTACTGGAATCATCTATTCCTTTAATCCCTTTGTCACTATATCTCGATCTAGCATAAGACAAGATCTGTGTCACCCTTATTTAGCCAAGATCATGTTCATCGAACTCCGATTTATACTGACAAGACAAACGACTGACAATCACCTCGTTTGAGTGTGGCCACACATTTCTCAGTATCAAATCTTCGATGGGCCCTGAGATATTTATCTCCTGTTATATAGGAGGGACAAATCCCATCTTGTTCCATCCCTGTTTCTTCACTCGCTTCATGATACGTCCAATCAATGCCTTTATAGTCACCAGTTACGGCTGACGTTTGACAAGGTTAAAGCGGACCAATTCACATGTAAGAAAACTTGATGAACTCAGGTTTAAGGACTATACTCTATAGTCGTAATGAAAACTCTCATGACACTTATATAACTCTCCCGTAGAGTTCTCATCAGTGGGTCATGTCCGATACTGTGTTCTCCAACACACATCTATGTAATTGACTTTAATACTCTTATTAATGACTCCATGAAACTTAGTCATCAGTCACCTCACATACTAATCTCACGCGGTTGTTAACATCCCACTTTAACAACCTCGACCAGGGACCAACATAATTTATGTCATTTATTATCTATAGGGTTTCATGATCAAGTCACATACTTGATGACCTATAAAATGTCATAAATTACTTTGGGACTATTATTTAATAACCATTATTAAAAAAAACAGATGTCAGATTTCAATAACATAATCAAATTATGTTTATACGAACATCATATCATAACTAAAGTTAACAACAACGACTCCCACTAAAATTAAGATCACATCTTAAGACATCTAATGCCTTTAGCAGTAGCCTGACCCTCATTCGCCCTTGCTCAGCGTGTGTTGAAAGACACTGCGTCTTGCAAAGAGTAATACCAAGAGTCATTTGCACGAAGCCCTTCTTGGAATCATGCATACTGGACATGTGCAAGACCTTATCACCATAAGTGTCTTGACACAATCCAATTAGCTTGTCCAATCTATCTCCATAGATTCTTATTCCAAGAATGTATACGGTTTCTCCCATAATTTTATCGAAAAATAACTTTCGAGTCAGGTCTTAATAGACTGAAACGATGGAACTTCATTTCCGAGAAGTAGTATCATACAATACTAGAAATGCAACTGCGCTCCCACTAGTCCTCTTGTAAACACACGGTTCCTCTTCATTCATGACGAAGTCAAACCTTTTGACTGCTTTATCAAAACGAAGATTCCAACTCCGAGTTGCTTGCTTCAATCCATAAATAGATCGGCGAAGCTTGCATATCTTCCTAGCTTCATTATGATCAATGAAAACTTCAGGTTGTGTCATGTACACATCCTTTTCCAGAATTCCATTAAGGAAAACTGTTTTCACATCCATCTGCCAGATCTCATAACCATTATGAGTGGCGGTTGCTAGGAGAATCCGAATGGACTTTAAGCATGTTGACTGGGGAATAGGTTTCTTCATAGTCAACACCATGAATTCGCTTGAAACCTTTTTCCACCAACCTAGCTTTTTATATTTGAATATAACCATCCATGTCATCTTTTCTTCTTGAAAATCCATTTACTCACAATGGATTCTACACCATCGGGTAAATCAACCCAAGTCATACTTGGTTCTGTGACATGGATCCCATTTCGGATTCAGCGGCTTTCAGCCATTTTCGGAGTCAAGGCCCATCATTGCTTCTTCAAAATTCACAGGCCCGTCACTTTCAATGATCAGTAGATCACGGCAATTGGTTACGAGAAATCCATATTTCTCGGGTTCGTGACGGATCCTTTCGGATCTGCGAGCTTCAGTTTCCTGTAAAAGTCGCGCACACATATCTCATATGTATACTTTTACCACGACCTAATTAACCAAGATTTAAACCGTAGTTAATTAAGTCATAAACCAAAATCAATATTTGGTTCGCGATATGTGTCGATCGATACAACTTTTGAGTCGATCGACACTTCTTCAGAAACTCGCATTTGACTGTATATCGAATATACATTCACCAGATCCTTGCAAACCTCAGGCACCACACTTGCAGGTTCTACAACTCTTTGTAGATCCAACTGCTGCTCTTCCTCATCAGGTTGAGCAGTCTCCTGTGATTTTCGAATTTCTTCGAGTTGTACTTTTACTCCCACTGTTCTTCTTGGAAAGAAAGTCTTTCTTAAGAAAACATAGTTCCGAGCAACAAACAATTTGTTCTCGAACTGGTTGTAAAAGTAACATGCCTTGGTTTTGTTAGGACAACCAATGAAGTAGCACTTATCAGATTTGGGTGTGAGCTTATCAGAGACTAAACGTTTTATATAAGTCTCGCAACTCCAAATCTCCATGATGGATAAATCAGAAACATTTCCATTCCACATCTCATATGGTTTCTCTGTAACTGATTTGGATGGAACTCTATTTAATGTAAACTCAGACATTTCTAGAGCGTATTCTTAGAAGGATAATGGAAGATCTAAGTGACTCATCATTGATCGAACCATATCTAATAAAGTCCGATTCAGGAGGAGTGAATTGTGAAACACTTTCACAATCTCTCAGATGATCACTAAAGTCTTGACTTAAGCATTCACCTCCATGATCTCATCGTAGAGTTTTAATACCTTTGCCAAATTGATTCTGTACTTCATTTTTGGAACTCTTTGAACCTTTCAAAGATTCTGACTTATGTCTTATAAATAAGACATAACCGTACCTACTGAAAATATCAGTAAAGGTAATGAAGTACTGAAAGTTTCCTCTAGCACTAGTGCTCATTGGCCCATATACATCCGTATGTATAAAGCCCAATAAGCCTCTGGCCCTTTCATTTTGTTCGTTCGCAACCTGTATCGACTGACACACCGTTTGTGTCGATCGACACTACCTTTTGTCGAAAGGGGCCTTTGTCATTTTACCCAATAAACTAGATTCATTTTACTCATTATGATTCATAATCAGATGAGCCCAAAAAGCCCATCACTATGGAGCTTCTGAATCTATTTCTCATTTATGTGGCCCAAAACGACAATGCCAGAGAGAAGTTTGATTCGTATCATTTGACTTGAATCTCTTGGTATTAATGTTATAGTTAGGCACATTCTTGTTTAGAACATAAAGTCCATTCTCTAATGGATTGCTATTATAAAATATATCACTGTAATCAAATGAATAACACTTATTATTAATTTGAAAACTGATATCCTTCCACATCCAAACAAGGAATAGAAATAATCTTTCTGCTCACAGCAGATACATAGTAGCAATTCTTAAGTTCTAAAATATGCCATAAAGAAAACAAATGAAATACTCATACGGCTAATGGAGCAACTATTGCTCCATTTCCCACACATAGATCCACTTGTCCTTTCTCCACAGTCCTACTTTTGCTCAGGCCCTACACATTTTCACAAAATATGAGTACCACAGCTGGTATCAAATACCCTGTAAGTAGGACTATAAGAAGTAACATTTACTTCTATAACATAATACCTGAAGAAGAAGTCTCGTACGTCTTCTTCAGCTTCTCATAATCTTCCAAGAATTTATTGCAGTTTCTTTTCAAATGCCCATAACCATTACAATAACGGCACTTAACATCTTCAGAAGGACTGGTTTTAACCTTAGGAGCATGGCCAGACTCGATTGGATTCACAATCGAGCTCGTCTTGCCATCACCTTTGTTCTTACCAAGTTTCTTAAAATTTTTACCCTTTTGTACCATAAGGACATTTGGGGTGTCCTTCTTGATGTTAGGTTCAGCAGTCTTAAGCATCCCATGCAATTCAGTCAACTGTTGGGAATGTCCTGAAATCTATTGTACATGCTCTAAGTGAAAGTCGTATAGTCGAGATGAGACAATCACATAACACTAGGTAGTCATAACGCTTTGCTAGAAGCCACTTATGATCAATGAGTTGAGAACTCATTGCTAGTGTTATATGATCCTACAGGGTCACACACCTAAGCAAACTGGGCGTTAAAGACGAGGTTGATCATTAATGTAATGATCCAGTAAATGCATATGTGATATGCATTCGATATCAATGTTCTGGGGAAGCATCGATCGTTGCAGAGAGTGCATCGATCGATGCACTCACGGATTAATCAGTTTAATTCGGTTTAATCGTTGGTTAATTCCGTTGTAGTTTAAGCCGACATATATAAGATATATGGTCGACCTAAACTCGTCCCTAACCTAATACACAGCCACCAGAACGCAGAAACAAAACCTCTCTGGAGATCAGATCTCTGTAAGGCACTAGCATCCCTGCGGTCCAGTTTGTGTGCGTGTGGATACCAGTAGAGGCGCAGCACTTGAGGCGCTTCGTGATCTCGATTATCTGCTAATCCTTCCGCTGCAAATCAACAGGTAAATCTGAGATCCCATAGATTCAATTACATGAACCTTAGATCCTAGGCTCGGAATTAAGACTAGGGTTGCTAATCCTGATTAGAACTGCTAGAAATTCCTTCAGTGGTATCAGAGCTTTAGGGTTCCATTGAATCTGTAGCATGATGATTAGATTAGTTGAATCTAGATCTTTGTATAATTGATACAAGCATGCTAAAACTCGTTTTGATCAAAGTAACCTAGTTTAGGGTTTTTGTTCGAAAACGTTTTAAGGTTTTTCGCATAGTGTCGATCGTTGCCAATCGGGCATCGATCGATGCAGGGCAAAAACCCGAATAAACCTAGTTTTCGCCTAGTGTCGACCGACGCGATTGTTGCATCGATCGACACAGCCTCGCGAGATTGTTGGATCGGTTCAATTGGATTGGACCGGTTATCGAGCTTGGTTAATAATGGTCGAACACTGTGAATGGTTTAAATGCGATTGTTTTGATTAGGTTGGCATCGACCGATGCTAATGTAGCATCGATCGACGCTGACCGGTATTCAAAACCGGATCAATTGGATTGATCGGTTATCGCGGATTAATTAATTATAAGAATTAAAACATAGTAAAACTGAACGTTTTAAATGGTTCCGTTCCTCAACCAAATATCAAGTATACTTGATGTCTTTCCAATCTTGTCAACTGTCAAGACCCATTTAGTTGTGTGATAGACTTGCAGTGCAAGATGTCCACAATTTCATGAGTAAGGCAGAGGTAATCGTGTTGATGGACTTGCAGTGCAAGACATCGACAATTACGTGACTAAAGAGATTGGTTAACTTGACTGGGCCATCAAAATCGTTTTGGGCTCAGAGACATCAGGTGGATTGGACATAAGATGTCGATCCACAACCAAGAGTTATATTGGATATAACTAGCAAGATTATTGCTTACCTAAATAGCTAAAGTTGAGTGATAGCCAGTGGCTCACTTGAATTTAGTAAAATATGGGTCTTGGATCATTATATTCATCTGAGGAAGCATTGATTGAATATAATGCGAGTTTTCTTAAAAGTTAAGATTTCTCATTTCTTGAACATCATAACTAAACCTTTTCTTTTCTATGTTCTCAGCTATGACTACTACTCATAATAATTCTTTCTCCCTGCGACCCGTCCTTGAGAAGGACAAGTTAAATGGATCGAATTTTCTCGAATGGTATCGGAACTTGAGAATTGTTCTCAAGCAGGAGAAGCGGGACTATGTCCTTGAAAATGTTCTCCCTGAAAAACCGAGAGCCAATGCTCCACATGCAGAAAGGAATGCTTGGGATAAGCATTCTAATGATGTGGTCGATGTGAATTGTCTCATGTTGGCTACCATGAACTCGGATTTGCAGAAGCAATACGAGAACGTGGAGTCGCCCGTGGAGATGATCACTAGCCTGAAAAGTATGTTTCAGGAGCAAGCACGAACTGAGAGATACCAGACGGTTAAATCTCTCATTGAATGCAAGCTACCTAAGGACAGTCCAGTCAGTCCTCATGTCATTAAGATGATGGGTTATATTGATAACCTGGGGAGGCTGGATTGCCCCATTAGCCAAGAGTTGGCTACTGACATCATTCTGCAGTCACTGCCGTCAAGTTATGATCAGTTTGTTATGAACTATAACATGAATAACTTGACAAAGACATTGACTGAGCTGCATGGTATGCTCAAGACAGCTGAGCCAAATATCAAGAAGGGCACTCCTAATGTACTTATGGTACAAGGGGGTAAGAAGTTTAAGAAACTTGGCAAAGGTAAGGGAAAGGGCAAGGCAGTCCCGGTTGAGAACCAGAACACGCCGGCGCCAGCCCCAAAGCCCAAGCCGGGCCCATCTGAGACTGATAAGTGCCATTACTGTAAAGAGCCTGGGCATTGGAAGAGAAATTGCAATAAATTCTTGGAAGAGAAGAAGAAGAAGAAGACTTTCGAGACTTCATCTTCAGGTATTTATGTTATAGAAGTAAATGTTACTACTTCTGGTTCTACTTCTTGGGTATTGGATACCGGCTGTGGTGCTCATATTTGTACAAATATGCAGGGCCTAAGCAACAGTAGGAAGTTGGAAAAGGGACAAGTGGACCTGCGCGTGGGAAATGGAGCAAGAGTTGCTGCATTAGCCGTAGGAACATATAACTTGTCTTTACCTTCTGGTTTGGTGTTAAAACTTAATAATTGCTACTATGTACCTGCGATAAGCAGAAACATTATTTCTATTCCTGTTTTGGATGTTGAAGGATATCAGTTTTCAATTAAGAATAAATGTTGTTCTTTTGATTACAATGATATATTTTATGGTAGCAGCCCATTAGATAATGGGCTTTATGTTTTAAACCAAACCGCACCAATCTATAACATTAACACCAAGAGATTCAAATCAAATGACACGAATCAGACTTTTCTTTGGCATTGTCGTTTGGACCACATAAACGAGAAACGGATCCAAAAGCTCCATAGTGATGGGCTTCTGGGCTCATTTGATTATGAATCATGTGAGAAATGTGAATCTTGTTTACTAGGCAAAATGACTAAGGCCCCTTTCAACAAATCAAATGAAAGGGCCAGTGACCTATTGGGCCTTATACATACGGATGTGTGCGGCCCAATGAGCACAAGTGCCAGAGGAAATTTTCGATACTTCATTACCTTCACTGATGATTTCAGCAGGTATGGCTATGTCTATTTAATGAGACACAAGTCGGAATCTTTTGAAAGGTTCAAAGAATTCCAAAATGAAGTACATAATCAACTTGGCAAAAGTATTAAGGCTCTTCGATCAGATCGTGGAGGAGAATACTTAAGCCAGGAATTCAGTGATCATTTGAGAGATTGTGGAATTGTTTCACAACTCACTCCTCCTGGAACACCACAATGGAATGGCGTGTCCGAGAGGAGGAATCGAACTTTATTAGATATGGTTCGATCAATGATGAGTCTCTAAACTCTTCCATTATCCTTTTGGGGATACGCTCTAGAAACGTCTGCGTTTACACTTAATAGGGTTCCGTCAAAATCTGTTGCAAAGACACCACATGAGATGTGGACTGGAAATGTTTCGAGTGTGTCTTTCCTGAAGATTTGGGGTTGTGAAGCTTATGTTAAGCGATTGATTACAGATAAGCTCGAACCCAAATCAGACAAGTGCTACTTCGTTGGTTATCCTAAGGAAACCAAGGCATACTACTTTTACAACCAATCCGAGAACAAAGTGTTTGTTGCTCGGAACTGCGTTTTTCTTGAAAGAGAGTTTCTTTCCAAGAGAAACAGTGGGAGTAAAGTACAACTCGAAGAAGTTCGAGAACCGCAGGAAAATGCTCAACCTGTAGAGGAAGAGCAACAGTTGGATCTACAAAGAGTTGTAGAACCCGCGCCTGTGGAGCCTGAAATTCGCCGATCCGAAAGGATCCGTCACGAACCCGAGAGATATGGATTTCTCGTAACCAATTGTCATGATTTGTTAATCATTGACAGTGACGAGCCAGCGAATTTCGAAGAAGCAATGATGAGCCCTGACTCCGAAAAGTGGCTAAAAGCCGCTGAATCCGAAATGGGATCCATGTCACAGAACAAAGTATGGACTTTGGTTGATTTACCCGATGGTGCAAGACCCATTGAGTGTAAATGGATTTTCAAGAAGAAAATTGATGTGGATGGAAATATTCAGATATATAAAGCAAGGCTAGTGGCGAAAGGTTTCAAACAAATTCATGGTATTGACTATGAAGAAACCTACTCACCTGTCGCCATGCTTAAATCCATTCGGATTCTCCTAGCAACAGCTGCTCATTATGATTATGAGATCTGGCAGATGGACGTGAAAACAGCTTTCCTTAATGGAATTCTGGAAGAGGATGTGTACATGACACAACCCGTAGGTTTCATCGATCCAAATGCAGCTAGGAAAGTATGCAAACTTCATCGATCCATTTATGGATTGAAGCAAGCATCTCGGAGTTGGAATCTTCGTTTTGATGAAGCAGTCAAAAAGTTTGATTTCATCAGAAGCGAAGAAGAACCATGTGTTTACAAGAAGACTAGTGGGAGCGCAGTTGCATTTCTCGTGTTGTATGTAGATGACATACTTCTTATCGGAAATGACGTTCCGTTGTTACAGTCTGTTAAGACTTGGCTCGGAAGTTGTTTTTCAATGAAAGACATGGGAGAAGCCGCGTATATTCTTGGAATAAGAATCTATAGAGATAGATCAAACAAGTTGATTGGACTGTGTCAAGACACTTATATCGATAAGGTCTTACACAGGTTCAGAATGCAAGATTCCAAGAAGAGCTTCATACAAATGTCTTATGGCATAAGTCTCAGCAAGAAGCAATGTCCTGAGACACCTGCTGAGCGAGATCGCATGAGTCGGATTCCCTATGCCTCGGCGTTGGGATCCATCATGTATGCTATGCTCTGTACTCGTCCAAATGTTGCTTGTGCTTTAAGCATGACGAGTAGATACCAATCGGATCCAGGTGAAAGTCACTGGACAGCAGTCAAGAATATTCTGAAGTATTTGAGAAATACTAAGGATAAATTCTTGGTGTATGGAGGAAGTGATGAGCTGGTAGTAAGTGGTTACACAGACGCAAGTTTTCAGACAGACCAAGATGATTTTCGATCGCAATCTGGTTACATCTTCTGCCTGAATGGCGGTGCAGTAAGCTGGAAGAGTTCCAAGCAGGACACTGTAGCAGATTCCACAACTGAAGCTGAGTACCTCGCTGCTTCTGAAGAGGCAAAGGAGGCTGTTTGGATCAAGAAGTTCATCACTGAACTTGGTGTGATTCCTAGCATTTCTGAGCCAGTGGCTTTGTATTGTGACAACAATGGAGCCATTGCGCAAGCAAAGGAACCTAGATCACACCAGAAATCCAAACACATAGAAAGGAGATATCACCTTACCGTGATATTGTGAATAGAGGAGATGTGAAGATCAGCAGAGTCCCTACGGATGAGAATGTTGCTGATCCACTGACCAAGCCCCTCCCAAGGCCTAAGCATGAGTTTCATACAATTGCTGTAGGCATTAGATTTCTTAAGATATGATCTTGATTTCAGTGGGAGTTGTATTTGTTTTAGTTATGACATGATGTTCACAAAGACATAATAGTTATGTTATTTTAATGAAATTGTTTCAGTATTATTTAATTGTGTTAATTAAATATATATATAATGTCCCAAAGTAATTTATGACATTTTATAGGCCATCAAGTATGTGACTTGATCATGAAACCCTATAAGCAATAAATGACATAAATTATAATGGTCCCTGGTCGAGATTGTTAACGTGGGACATTGACAACCACGTGAGACTAGTATGTGAGGTGACTGATGACCATGTTTCATGGAGTCATTAATAAGTGTATTAAAGTCAATCACATAGATATGTGTTAGAGAACACATGATCGGACTTGACCCGTTAATGAGAACTCTACAAGATGTTATATGAGTGTCATAAGAGTTTCTCATTACGACTAAAGAGAGTAGTCCTTAGACCTGAGTTCATCATGTCCTCTCTTATATGGATTGTTTCGTCTTGACTTTGTCAAACGTCAGCCGTAACTGGTGATCATAAAGACACTGATTAGGCGGATCATGAGATATAAAAGAGACATGGATGGAACAAGATGGGATTTGTACCTCCTATATAACAGGAGTTAAATATCTCTGGGCCTATCGAAGATTTGATACTGGAAATGCGTGGCGACGCTCAAACGAGGTGATTGTCAGTCGTTTGTTTTTCATCAGTACAAATCGGGATTCGATAAACGTAATCTGGTTGAATAAGGATGACACAGTGCTTGCCTTGTGCCAGATTGAGATATAGCTACAAAGGGATTAAAGGAATAGATGATTCCAGTACAAGTGGGAGGTTGTTGGGAATGTCCTGAAATCTATTGTACATGCTCTAAGTGAAAGTTGTATAGTCGAGATGAGACAATCACATAACACTAGGTAGTCATAACGCTTTGCTAGAAGCCACTTATGATCAATGAGTTGAGAACTCATTGCTAGTGTTATATGATCCTACAGGGTCACACACCTAAGCAAACTGGACGTTAAAGACGAGGTAGATCATTAATGTAATGATCCAGTAAATGCATATGTGATTTGCATTCGATATCAATGTTCTGGGGAAGCATCGATCGTTGCAAAGAGTGCATCGATCGATGCACTCACGGATTAATCAGTTTAATTCGGTTTAATCGTTGGTTAATTCCGTTGTAGTTTAAGCCGACATATATAAGATATATGGTCGACCTAAACTCGTCCCTAACCTAATACACAGCCACCAGAACGCAGAAACAAAACCTCTCTGGAGATCAGATCTCTGTAAGGCACTAGCATCCCTGCGGTCCAGTTTGTGTGCGTGTGGATACCAGTAGAGGCGCAGCACTTGAGGCACTTCGTGATCTCGATTATCTGCTAATCCTTCCGCTGCAAATCAACAGGTAAATCTGAGATCCCATAGATTCAATTACATGAACCTTAGATCCTAGGCTCGGAATTAAGACTAGGGTTGCTAATCCTGATTAGAACTGCTAGAAATTCCTTCATCAACGTCTTCGTCAAGTTGTTCATGTTATAGTTCATAACAAATTGATCATAGCTTGACGACAGTGACTGTAGAATGATGTCAGTAGCCAACTCTTGGCTAATGGGACAATCCAGTTTCCCCAGGTTATCAACATAACCCATCATCTTAATGACATGAGGACTAACTGGTTCGCCATTTGGTAGCTTGCACTCAATCAGAGATCTTACCGTCTGGTATCTCTGAGTTCGTGGCTGCTCCTGAAACATACTTTTCAGGCCAGTGATCATCTCTATTGGCGACTCCACGTACTCATATTGCTTTTGCAATTCCGAGTTCATGGTAGCCAACATGAGACAACTCACATCCACCGCATCATTAGAATGCTTATCCCAAGCATCCTTATCTGAATGCCAGACATTGGCTCGGTACTTCTTGGGGAGAACTTTCTCAAGGACATAGTCCTTCTTCTCCTGTTTGAGAACGATTCTCAAGTTCCGATACCATTCAAGAAAGTTTGATCCATTTACCTTGTCCTTCTCAAGGACGGATCGCAGGGAGAAATTGTTATGATGGTTTGTGCTAGACATAGCTGGAAAAACAAGGGAGGTTTAGTTATGATGTTCAAGAAATGAGAAGTCTTAACTATTAAGAGAACTCGCATTATATTCAAACAATGTTTCCTCAGATGAATATAATGATCCAAGACCCATACTTCACTAAACTTGAGTGAGCCACTGGCTATCACCCAAATTTATCTATCTAGGTAAGCAACAACTTTGCTAGTTATATCCAATATAACTCTTGGTTGTGGATCGACATCTAATGCCCAATCCACCTGATGTCTCTGAGCCCAAAACGATTTTGATGGCCCAGTCAAGTAAACCAATCTCTTCAGTCATGTAATTGTTGATGTCTTGCACTGCAAACCCATCAACACGATTACCTCCTGCCTTACTCATGTAATTGTGGACATCTCGCACTGCAAGTCTATCGCACAATGAAATGAGTCTTGACAGTTGACAAGATTGGAAAGACATCAAGTATCACTTGATATTTGATTGAGGAACAGAACTATTTAAAACGTTCAGTTTTATTATGTTTTAATTCATATAATTAATTGATTTATCTTGCTTTGGTTATGTGATTACAGGTTCCATAACCTAAACCATCGAATCTCATGTCGACCGACACTACTTTAGTGTCGATCGATGCAGAATAACCAAAACAATCCGCGATAACCGATCAATCCAATTGATCCGGTTTTGAATACTGGTCAGTGTCGATCGATGCTACATTAGCATCGGTCGATACCAACCTAATCAAACCAATCGCAATCAAATCATTCACAGTTTTCAACCATCATTAACCAAGCTCGATAACCGGTCCAATCCAATTGAACCGATTTATCAATTTTGCGAGGTTGGTGTCGACCGACACAACTCTTGTGTCGATCGACACTAGGCGAAAACAATTTTATTCGGGTTATCCTTTTGTGTCGACCGATACCGGATTGGTGTCGATCGACACAAGGCGATAAACCCTAATCATTTTTCAAGCAAAAAAAAACCTAGAAACTAGATTTTCATGAAAACGAATTTTAGCAAGTTTGTATCAACCATACACAGATTCAGATTCAACTAATCTAATCAACATGCTACAGATTCAATGGAACCCTAAAGCTCTGATACCACTGAAGGAATTTCTATCAGTTCCTAATCCAATTAGGCAACCCTGGTCTGAATTCCAAGCCTAGGATCTAGGGTTTATGTAATTGAATCATTGGGATCTCAGAATTACCTGGTGATTAGCAGCGGAAGATTTGCAGATAATCGAGATCTAGAGCGCCTCAAATGCTGCGCCTCTACTGGTATCCACACGCACACAAACTGAACAGAAGGGATGCTAGTGCCTTTAGAGATCAGATCTCTCAAGAGGTTTCTGTTTCTTTTCTGGTGGCTGTGAATTAGGTTAGAATCGAGTTTAGGTCGACCATATATCTTATATATGTCGACTTAAACCGCAACGAAATTAACCAACGATTAAACCGAATTAATCTTGGTAATCCGCGAGTTGTGTCGACCGACACACTCTTTGTGTCGATCGACACTGCCGATATGTGTCGACCGACACACTTATTGTGTCGATCGACACTGCCCAGAAACTTGGTATTGAATGCATATCAAATATGCATTCACCCGATCATTACATTAATGATCAACCTCATATACAACGTCCAGTTTGCTTAGGTGTGTGACCCTGTAGGATCATATAACACAAGCAATGAGTTCTAAACTCATTGATCATAAGTGGCTTCTAGCAAAGCATTATGACTGCCCAGTGTCATATGATTGTCTCATCTCGACAATACGACTTTCACTTGGAGTAAGTACAATAGATTTCAAGACATTCCCAACAAGAAGGTCAGACAAAAATCACTGTGGACTTCAACAAGAAGATAGATGATGTGTATGAAGATCTGAATGGGAAGTTTGAATCCTTGAGTACACATGTAAGGCAGCTGGATGTTCAAGTTGCTCAGACTGCTGCAGCTGTAAAAAGAGAGGATGGATTCCTTCCAGGGAGAACTGAGCAGAACCCAAGGCTACATGTCAATGCTATCCATGTCCAGCATGAAGAAGAGGTTGTTCCACAGCTGATTGGAGGAAATTTGGAGGCTGAATTCGTGAGCTGCAGAGATGAGAAACACGTTTTTGAAACTGCAGATTTAATGTCGGTCGATACCCCTCTTAGTGTCGATCGACACGCAATTCTGACGGCAATTTCGAATCCTCATGACGAACGGAAGTCGACATCAATTCAATGTCGACTGACACCCACTCTACGTTGGTCAACGCGACAGTCGGGCAGACCCAATTTCGCTCAAATCGGATGTTTTTGCTAAGGAAAGGGTCTACAAACCTCCTATACCGTTCCCAAGAGTTCCTATAAGGTCTAAACAGGAGCAGAGTGCAGTCAAATGCATGGTAGTGATGGATAAGAAGCTGAATGAAACTCCACCAGCTGATGCTTCGTGAGTTCATCCTTGTGTGCGAAGATATGCGAAGAAAACGGTCTCCACTGATGGTCATTTGAAAGAGGGGGTGATGATGGTATCTAAGCGAGTCAGTTATGTGTTGCTGAATCAGATTCCGGAGAAGCTTCCAGATCCAGGAGTCTTTACGCTAGATTGCTCTATCTTCGAGGACAGCGTGATACGATCAGGTTTTAATCCCTAGATCTACACTGCAAGTGCACAGACGTGAACTAGTAGTATATAGGGTATCGAATCCACAGAGACTCATGATCTTACGATAGATTGTAGAACGTCAGATTAAGCTAGGTAAACAGTAAGTAAGCAGTAAATCAGAGCAGGAGAAAAGTAAATAAAGAGGTTTGTAAGCAAGAAGCGAAGGCGTCAGGACAAGGGAGTTCTCAGGAAATTAGGAACACAGACTAATCAAGCAATCGGGATCTAATTAAGAAATGTTCTAGAACTAGAATCACATAATTATAACAGACCAACTTTCGTTGCGAATATTATCTATGTCTAACAATCCTAGCAAACCAACCCTCGTTGCGAGTTCTAGAGATCTAAACATGCATTAATCTCAAGTCCTTTCGTTCACAATTCTCCTAAGCCAAATTTCTTTGCGAATAGTCAAATTGCTCATCTAGGTTCTTTCTAGTCAATTAATCAACTTTCGTTGCAGAAATCTGTTGGATCTCCTAGGATCTAGGGTTCGTTATATTGAATCACTAACCTCGTTCTTTCCTCAGATCTGGCAGCGGAATAGAATAGTGAACGAGATCAGTGGAGCATCGCAGATGCCTTGCCTCTACCAAGCACACACTCACACAACCTGGAACGCCGGGATGCTAGTGCCGGATTCAGGGAATGAGTTTTCGATGTCTCTGCTTTTCTCTCTGAGAATTCAGTGACGGCCAGGGTTCAGGTCGACCATATAAACCTTTATATATCGACCTGGAAATGACATCACTAAACCGTCGGAGAAGCCCGACTCGTTTATGTCAAAACCCGATATGCATCGATCGACACACTTACTGTGTCGATCGACACACCCTCTCGAAAAGCCTGCATCGATCGACACACTCATGTATCGATCGACACACATACATCATAAAACTCTATGTCAATGTGTATCCAATACACATCAACTTGATCATTATCAAATGATCATTCCCATATGTTAGCTTCCAGATTGCTTAGGTGTGTGACCCTATAGGATCATATAATACTGGCAGTAAGTCTACAACTTACAGATTACAAGAGGCTTCTAGCAAAGCATTACAATCACCAGTACTATACAAACGATTGATCTCGATACACAACTACTATCAGGAGTGAGTACAAGTGTGATTTCAGGACATAATCCCAACAATCTCCCACTTGTACTGGAATCATCAATTCCTACAATCCTTTTGTCTCTATATCTCGATTTGGCATAAGACAAGATTAGTGTCATTCTTATTAAGCCAATATCATGTTTATCGAACTCCTGATCTATGCTGAACAAAACAAACAACTGAACTACAGTTCGTTTGAGTGCGGCCACACATTTTCTCAGCATAAAATCTTCGATAGGCCCTGAGATATTTATCTCCCGTTATTCAGGAGGGACAAATCCCATCTTGTTCCATCCCTGTTCCTTTACACACTTCATGATACACCTGAGCAGTGCCTTTATAGCCGCCAGTTACGGATCGACGTTTGACAAGGTCAAGGTGCACCAATTCACATGCAAGAAAGCATGATGAACTCAGGTCTAAGGACTATACTCAATAGTCGTAATGAGAACCTCTCATGACACAGATATAACTATCATGGAGACTTCTCATTAGCGGGTCACGTCCGATCATATGTTCACCAACATATATCTATGTGACTGACTGTGATAATCATATCATTGACTCTATGAAACTTAGTCAACAGTCACCTCACAATCTAGTCTCTCGCGGTTGTTATTGTCCCACTTTAACAACCTCGACTAGGGACACATCATAATTTATGTCTTTTGTTACTTATAGGGTTTCATGATCAAGTCCTCAACTTGATGGCCTATAATATGACACAAACTTATTTTGGGACCATTATTTAATTATCCAATGGTCAAATAATGTTGATGTCAGTTTTTCATAAACATGACCATATCATATCTTTCTGAACATCATAACTAAACCAACTCCCACTAGAATCAAGACCAAGTCTTCAGATGTCTAGCACCTACAGCAACAGTGTTCAACTCGTGCTTAGGTTGTGAGAGATGCTGCGGTGTTCTTGCTTGGAACAATTCCAACAAACCACACCGCTATTCTTTAATAAACACTATTCTACGGTCCTCTGCTTGGAAACCTTTCCAACAGACAGTACCGTTACACAGGCAAAATGACATAACCAGGTGAAAGCCGGGAGTCATCTTTGTCCGTCTAACTACTCAGTTGATAACTGATTCGTCTTTTCTCAGTTGTACAAGAACCTGTCCTTAGTGTTTTTCAAACATTTAGGGATATTCCTTACAACTGTCCAGTGACTCTTACTGGAACAAATTGGTATCTACTCGTCATGCTTTATGCGTCAGCTGCATTTAGACGAGCGCACATATGGCATTCATGATGTATTCTATTGCATGAGCAAAAAGAATCACACTCATAGTCACTAGCTCAGCCAGTGTCCAAGACACTTCATCTTGCTAAGATCATTGCCATTAGACCTTTGGTGTGAAGCCATTCTTGGAATCATGCATATTGGAACTGTCCATCTCAATGGATCCATATTCCAAGAACTTACGCGACTACTCCCATGTCCATCGTTAAATTTGACTTCCGATCCAAATCTTGACAAGACTTTAGCGTCAGAACGTCATTTATGAGATTAAGTACGTTCTAAACATACAGTTTGAGAATTGCAATTACGCTCCCACTAGTTTACTTGTAAACGCACTGTTTCTATTCGTTCCTGATGGAGTCAAAGCCTTTGACCGTTTTAACAGAACATAGATTCCAACTCCAAGATGCTTGCTTCAACCGGTGAAGCTAACATGCATAACTAGCCAATTTTTCGGAGTTGGGGCTCACCATCGCTTCTTTGAATTTCGCATGCGCATCACTTTTCAATGATCAACGGATCACGACAATCGGTCACGAGGAATCACCCTCAATTTAGTGATGGATCCTTTCGGATCTACGAATTTCAGGCTCCACAGGTGTAGATCCTACAGCACTCTGTAGATCTAACCGCTGCTCTCCCTCAACAGGTTGAACAGCCTCCTGTGTTTCTCGAATTTCTTCGAGCTGTACTTTTACTCCCACTGTTCTTCATGGAAAAACAGAGTTCCGAACAACAAAACTTTGTTCTCGGATTGGTTGCAAAAGTACTAAGCCTCGGTTTCCTTAGGACAACCAGCGAAGCAGCACTTATCAGATTTGGGTTCAAGTTTGTTTGTTGACAACTGCCTTACACAAACCTTGCAATCCCAATTAATCAGAAAAACATATTTGGAAATCACCCAGTCCACATCCAATGTGGTGTTTTTCACTGATTCTGATAGAAAACTTATTTAGCGTAAACATGTTCATTTTAGAGCGTATTTTAAAAGAATTATGGAAGATTCATGTGACTCATCATTAATCGGAGCATATTCAATAAGATCCGATTCATTCTCTCAGAAACACCATTCAGGTTTTCTGGGAGAAAAGAGCTGTGATATGGCTTCACACTCACTTAGATGATCACTCAATTCTTGACTCAAGTATTTTCCTCCGCGATCTAATCGAGGATCACAATACTTCTGTCAAATCGGTTCTATACTTCATTCTGTAACTCCTTTGATCATTCCAAAGGATTCTGGCTCGTGTCTCATCAAATAAACACAGTCATACTTACTGAAGCCATCAATAAGTCAATGAAGTATTGAAGTTTTCCTTTAGCACTAATGCTCATCGGGCCGCATACATCAGTATGTGTAAGGCCCAACGAGCCTCTGGCCCGTTTGTTTAGCTCTGCTAAAGAAGCCTTAGTCATTTGGCCCAGCAAGCAGAATTCATGTCTCAATTGATTCACAATCAAATGAACTTGAAGCCCATAACTATGGAACTTCTGAATCCGATGCGCTCTATTTGGTTAATTTGACTATGCTGAGGAAAAATCGATTTCAAGTCATCAGACTTGAATCATTTGATACTTATGTTATATTTAAGCGTATGTTGGTTTAAGATATAAAACCCTTTCAAAAGGGGTGCTACTATATTACATTTCATTAAGATCAAAAGAGCAAAACTTGTCTTTTATCAGAATGAAAAACATTCAAATTCTTACAAGAAAATGAAAGACATTTCTGCATAAAGCAGGTACATAGTAGCAATTACTTAATTCAAAAACCAAGCTTGAAAGGCTCCTACAAGTGCAGAATCTCTACGGCTTATGCAGCAACCATTGCTCCATACTAGGCACGCAGTTCCACTTGTCCTTTCTTCAACGTTCTACTGTTGCTTAGGCCCTGCATATTTCCAAAATATCAGTATCACAACTAGTATCCAATACATATGTAGAACTTGAATCAATAACACAATACCTGAAGAAGAAGTACCATACATCTTCTTCATCTCTTGTGAATCTTCCAAGAATTTAATGCAATCTCTCTTCCAATGCCCATACTCATTACAGTAGAAGCACTTTCTAACATCAGATGGGCCGGACTTGGGCTTATAAGATGACATAGGCTTATCCTGATTCCAAATCTGGACGGCCCTGCCTCTACCCTTGTCAACATAAGATTTCTCAAATCTTTTACCCTTCTTGATGCTTTGCTCTGCTGTCTTGAGCATGCCATGCAGCTTAGTCAACGTCTTCGTCAAGCCTTTCTTGATATAATTCTTAATGAACTTATCATAACTTGACGGCAGAGACTGCAGAATGATGTCAGTTGCCAACTCTAAGCTGACAGGACAATCCAGTTTCCCCAGGTTATCAACGTAACCCATCATTTTAATGACATGAGGACTCACTGGAACATCCTCTGGTAGTCTGCACCCAGTGAGAGACTTCACCATCTAGAATCTCTCAACTCGTGCCAGATCCTGAAACTTCAGTTTCAGGCTGGTGATCATCTCTATTGGCGACTCCATGTTCTCGTATTGACTCTTCAAGTACGAGTTCATGGTAGCCAACATCAGACCACGCACATCTACCACATCAATATAATGCTTATTCCAAGCATTATATACTGCATTCGAGCGATTGGCCCCAAGCCTTTCTGGAAGAGCTTTCTCAAGGACATAGTCCTTACTCTCCTGCTTGAGGATTAATCTCAAATTGCGATACCAATCCAGGAAATTTGACCCATTTAACTTGTCCTTCTCAAGGACGGGTCGTAACGAGAAGGTAGTTTTAGACATAGGCTGAAAATTTTAATCAAAGAAAATTTTAGTTATGATTTCAGGAAATGAGGAATCTTATCCAATAAGAAAACTCGCATTAGATTCAAACAATGTTTCCTCAATGAATATAATAATCCAAGATCCATAAATCACTAAAATCCGAGTGGACGACTCGTCTTCACCCAGAGTTTAGCAATCTAGGTAAGCAAATCATTGCTAATTGTACTCAGTACAACTCTTGGTCGTAGGTAAGACAATCCATTTCTCATCCACTCTGATGTCTCTGGGCCCAGAACTTCTGATAGTCCAGTCAAGTAAAACCAATCTCTTCTGTCTTGTGATCACTGACAGTTGCACTGCAAGTCTTTCAATGACCATCTGCCTTACTCATGTTGCAGTGGATACCAAGGACTCCAAGAGTATCCAACAAACGACACGAGTCTTGACAGTAGACAAGATTGGGCAAGACATCAAGATCACTTGATATTTAGTTGAGGAAATGGAACTTTAAAAGAATAGTAATTCAATCTCTTAGGTCATGCAATAGTTGATGTCAAGCACTGCAGACCATCAACACTACTACCTGCCTTACTCATGTAATTGTGGACACCAAGCTCTTGGCAAGACTATCCAACAACGAAACGAGTCTTGACAGTTGACCATATTGAATAACTAAGCTTCGATTTAACACACATCCAATGTGCATTAAATAGGTTTAGAACATTTTTAACTTTTAATTTCAATTTAGTTTTAATCGTTCTAATTTCAGTGGGTTAGGTCATTCGGTTCGGTTGTTTAATCATTTGGTTCAAAACCAAACGATTACGGTTCGCATCGTCACCATATGCGTCGACTGACACACTTGGTCGACTCTTGATATGCAACCTTTCAGATCATCCGAGATAACCGGTCAAATTAAATTTGACCAGTTCATCTAATCGAACCGATTCAACTAGTTTTAATTAATCGCGATAACCGGTCAAATCCAATTGAGCCGACTTATCCAATTAAACTGATCTTAACCAATCTACCTTAACCAAGTATGATAACCAATTCAATCCAATTGAACCGATTCAACCATCACAAGGCATGTGTCGACCGACACTTAACCTGTGTCAATCGATACAGTAGAGAATCAGGGAATTTTAATCGAGTTAAACCGACATAACCATACGAGACAACCGGCTCAATCCAATTGAACCAATCTATCCTTTCGCACAGCCTGCGTCGATCGATGCACCCAGTGTGACGATCGACACAGTGCGATTTCTAGATCGAAACCCAATGATTTAGTAGGCGAATTCGCGATGCATCGATCGACACACCCAGTGCATCGATCGATGCTGTGCGAAAACCCTAAAATTATTTTACGCGAGTTTTCGCTCTGTGTCGATCGATGCACGCTTTGCAACGATCGACACGCTGCGACAAACCCTAAATTGTTTGCGAGTTTTTGCTCTGTGTCGATCGATGCACGCTTTGCAACGATCGACACACTGCGACAAACTCTAAGAGTTTACGTGTTTTCGCTCTGCATCGATCGATGCATCCTTGCAACGATCGATACATTGCGAAAAACACAGATATCGAATTTTCAACAGAAGTTTTTAATATGAGATTAACATGTTAAAACTCGATTTTAGCAGGCAATCAACAATTCAACAAACCCAGTTTTCGAATTAATTGCATCAGATTCAATAGCTAAACCCTAACAACGCTCTGATACCACTGTTGGATCTCCTAGGATCTAGGGTTCGTTATATTGAATCACTAACCTCGTTCTTACCTCAGATCTGGCAGCGGAATAGAATAGTGAACGAGATCAGTGGAGCAACGCAGATGCTTTGCCTCTACCAAGCACACACTCACACAACCTGGAACGCCGGGATGCTAGTGCCGGATTCAGGGAATGAGTTTTCGATGTCTCTTCTTTTCTCTCTGAGAATTCAGTGATGGCCACGGTTCAGGTCGACCATATAAACCTTTATATATCGACCTGGAAATGACATCACTAAACCGTCGGAGAAGCCCGACTCGTTTATGTCAAAACCCGATATGCATCGATCGACACACTTACTGTGTCGATCGACACACCCTCTCGAAAAGCCTGCATCGATCGACACACTCATGTATCGATCGACACACATACATCATAAAACTCTATGTCAATGTGTATCCAATACACATCAACTTGATCATTATCAAATGATCATTCTCATATGTTAGCTTCCAGATTTCTTAGGTGTGTGACCCTATAGGATCATATAATACTGGCAGTAAGTCTACAACTTACAGATTACAAGAGGCTTCTAGCAAAGCATTACAATCACCAGTACTATACAAACGATTGATCTCGATACACAACTACTATCAGGAGTGAGTACAAGTGTGATTTCAGGACATAATCCCAACAAAATCAACCTAAAATCAATAATCTAAGTGGCCAGTTCAGATCAAGCATTAAGAACAACCCTAGATGAAGAACTATAAGATATGAATCCCTACAGATTGATCAACCTATAATTCCATGAAATCCCCTGTGAGAATCCCTAAACCTAACAGGTAAACTACTCAAACATGATCATCGAAACAGAAGACATCATGAATAGAAAACCAAATAGCATATAATAAAATAAAGAAGGGGGGTTCAAAATCTATTCTCTTTCGAGTACAAGATCAGCCCCTAACTCTCTCTAAGTAAAATAATGCGTAAGTGAAGCGTATGAAAGCGTAGCCTAAAAAATGGCTTAAAACCCTAATATAATGATCCAATCACGACTGGGGCTTCTTTGTAATTATGAGAAATTTTTGGGCAAAAGTGCAAATTCCAAACTCTTGATAAAACGCCGTGAATTGCCTGCGTCGACCTTGTGTCGATCGATGCACATACTGTGTCGATCGACACAGGTCTGTGAAATCGACAGTGAAGTCCATCTCTCGGGTCAATACTTCAAAATGCTCCAGAATGCGCCATAATCTCCAAATCCGCTCCAAACGTGTCTAGACCTGAAAACATAGATAAAAGGAATACAAAGAAAGAAGACATATACTATGGTTAAAAGTCTTAAAAACCATGCTATATCACAGCTTCAAGCACTTTTTATGCGACTTGGGAGCTAGTGCGAACCTCATGCCATACTCTGTGGCTGAGAGACTGGGATTGACTGATTTCCAGCAAACTAGGATCTCTCTAATCCTAGTTGATAGATCGAAGAGGATTCCAGAAGGAGTTCTTGAGGATATCCCTATCAGAGTTGGGAACTACTTGATTCCAACAGACTTCGTGGTGCTGAAATATGATATGGAACTGGATGATCCTCTGATACTTGGCAGATCCTTCTTAGCTACAGCTGGAGCAGTGATTGATGTGAGACATGGTCTAATTGATCTCCACCTGGGAGATAAGCCTTTGCACTTCAAAATGGATAACCTGCGAAAATCCACAATTGATGGTCAAGCCTTCAGTTTTCAGCTAGAGCAAGAAGTTCAGATTAGTGCGGCTACAATGTTTGATATTGGAGAAGAGAAGATGGCGGTTCAAGCTGAGCCTGCTCTAACATCTTCAAAGCCTATACCTGCTATTAAGCAGAAAGCTCCAAACATCACACCTAGATCATATGTGACAAATCCAAGGTACGCACTCTCTGCCCATAAGTATACTAACTCTGATGCTGATTTTGCAGGGAATAGAGTAAAAAAAACGAAATGTTTCACCTGAACTTGCTGTGATTCCCTCATTCCTTGGACGTTCTCATGCTGCTACCGCTTACACACCGCCATGGATGATGAGACATTCACAGAGACACTCAAAGTCTCTGTTGAAACCCCCATGAGGCTGATCTCCTACCCATAGTCAAGTTAATGACTAAAAACAAGCGCTGTGTGGGAGGCAACCCACTGATGGGTCAGTTTTTCTTTTCTTTTTGGTTTTAGGATTTTGTTTCTTTGATTTTTCTGGTTTTTGGTGCTTCAGAACGCGATGAACAGGATTGCAGACAGCAGTGTCGATCGACACCCTTCAGTGTCGGTCGACACCAAACTCGAAAACACGGACCATAATCGAGGACGCTCGATTAGGATCAGATTAGTGTCGACCTAAGCCACGTGTCTTTCGACACTAGCTGTGTGTTGGTCGACACTAACCGCGACTACAGGTAAGGTTTCTGATTTTCCGAGCTTTTCGTGGATTTATACCTTGTTCTCCCGAACCCAAGCTGCGTTAACACTGAGGACAGTGTTGTTTAAGTGTGGGGGAGGTAGTTACTGACCACCGCTTGCTTTGTTTTCTTAGTGTCAGTCCTTCTGTTTTCTTTGGTTTTCAAATTGTTTTATTGAGTCAAAACTTGTATGAAACTATGATTTTTCGAGGAAATTTTTCGCTTGAACATGAACTAAGTGACCATTGGACAGACTTGCAGAACCTCTATGACTATTAGAAAACCCCAAACGGATCAACTTACCAAGGACACCCATATCTAACCAGGTATTCAGAGGATCCATCACTAGTCTCACACTTAATCTTGACTTTAATTTCTCACCTAGGGGTTTGGTAATCTTTGGGTCGGATTCCTTTGATGTGTTTGGCACGGCCTATGATCATGTTCTAAAGTATAGTTTCTGATTTTCCCCCTCCTTGAAAGTAAAAAAAAAAAAAAGAGATAAAAATCGAGGATAAGCTAGTAGCTTCGAAGTGGTCACGGGAGTGGTAGAGACCCCTATTACCTCCTGTGTATCCATGGAAAGATCCAAAGTTAAACCCCAATAAAAAGGGAAGAGCACTGATAAAAAAAAAATGATACCCAGTGGGGAAAAATCAGTGCTAAGGGAGAAAGGGAAAAGAGAGAAACCAGAAACCGACAGTTTGGTGGTCAGATACTGAATAGGTTGAGTCCATGTGTCCTTTGATTTGAAACTCCCTCTGTGAGACTGCACCTAATTGTATATAGAGGTTAGTGTGGTGAACTTGAATGTCCTAACTTGATTGTGGAGTTTACTTGGGACAGTTGCTAAGTGTGGGGGAAGTATATTGTGGTCTTGAGTTCTGTCGGAAAGTTTTCAGTGGTTTACTAAATGAATGTGAATGCGAAAGTTCCTAAGACGAAATGAGTTTCTGTGTTTTCAAACCTCTTTTCTTATACTTTGGTTCTTTACTTGCTTGAGGGCAAGCAAGAGCTAAGTGTGGGGGAGTTGATATATCATGGTTTTTACTGATTTTCAGGCCATGATATAAGTCTTTACTTAGAGTCTTTTAGGTGTTTTTGTAGTCTTTTGTGTCTTTTACGAATTTATGCACGTTTGGAGCTTATTTGGAGATATTGGTGCATTTTGGAGCCTATTGGGAATATATGCAGAAAAGACGAAGTCGGAGTCCATACTTGGAGTGAGTGTCGATCGACACTACTCTTAGTGTCGATCGACACTGATCGTGATTCAGAAATTCTACGCGAATTAATGAGACTTTTGAGGAATTGCAATAAGGCCCAGAAGTTTCTCATATTTACAAGAAGGCCCAAAACGTGTTTTACCTATTTAATTAGGTTTTACAGCCGCTTGTTAGGCTAAGCTTTTCTTGATTAGAGATTAGGAGATTTGGGGGCTGGTCTGGTGCTCGAGAGAGACTTGATTTCGAACCCCTGTTCTTATTCTTTGGTTTTATATGATTATTACTTTGATTATGTCTTTTGTCATGATTGCCATGTCTGAGTAGTTCTCTTGTTAGATTTAGGGATTCTCACAAAAGTTTTATGCTTGCTTGATAACTGACTGCTTAGGATTCACCATCTTATCGTTCATCACCTAAGTTGTGCTTAACACTGAATTCTGACAATAGCACGAGAGTGTGAGTTATAATCAGATCTGAGATAATTGACAATAGTACGAGAGTGTGAGTTATAATCTGAACCAAACTTAGAGTGAGCAATTTGACTAGACGCAAAGAGATTTGGTTTAGGAAAATTGTGAACCGATAGAACCTGTTCTTAATGCTTGTTTAGAACTCTAGGATTACAAAGAGATGTGGATCACTAGGTTGCTAGACATAGAATTATTCTCAGCGAGAGTTGGATTATTTACTATTGTGTTTCTAGTTCTTGAATTGTGCTTAATCTGAATCATGTTAGTTAAGTGTCTAGCATCGCATGATTCCTGAGAACTTCCCTAAGTCTAGCGCCTTCGCTTATTGATCACTTTGCTCGCTTGCCTTGCTGTCTTATTTACTGCTTTTCACTTCGTTTCGCTTAGCTTAATTCGATTACTTACAATCTATCGTGTGACCGAGAGTCTCTGTGGGATTCGATACCTTTTATACTATAATTGCATTAACTGTGCACTTGTAGTAGAATATGATTAAAACTTTTACACCTATCATGTGACGAGATATAATGTCAAGTTAGAGTAACTTATCTTTTTTTAAATCATTGTTGTTTACTCTGTCTTCTTTGGAGAACTATAATATAGTATGCAAACTATAATCAGAGGAATGCTCAATAGACATAAATTATAATAGCAGTATGTAAAGACACACACTCTTTATATGTTTGTTTTGTGTTGAATGGTAAGAGGTCACATCTTTCCAATGAAGGTTTTATATCCATTGTACGAGAATTTGCAACAAGAGACAATCATCTTTGAAACTTAGAAACAAATAATAGATCAAATCATGGTCATACAATAGATTATTGTATATATTTATATATATATATATAACAAATGATTCATAAAAGAAATCGATCTTAGTTAAAGCAATGACTATAATGTCAATATGTAAGATCCCAGGACTATATTCTATTACGTTGCTACCAAATGTCAGCCATTATTAATACACAGAATTTGAAAACCGATAATATACATAGATATTTATTGATTCCAATTCATCGGCGTAAAACTATCTCAACATGAAAAGAACAATCAAGTATATCAGAAGATAAACTTATGTAAATATAACAGAAATTGATGTCAATCCAATCAAAAGTTACATATGAATCTCAATATGAGGTGACACAAACTGAAACTTAACATATACTAAAGAGAAAATCATAGACACGCAACGCTATAAATTTAAGATCATATTGACCCAAACAAAACAAATGACAAACATTTGATGATGCTATTTACACAAGCAAAAGGAAAAATAAGCAATTATCATGGTGAAATAACAATCAATAGTTCTATTTTATCTAGAGACAACAATCTTAACTTCATTGTTAGACTTAATTTCCTACGATTAAACCAACTTATACTAATAAGATATTGGCAGCACGTTAAATAAACAATCAAAACAAGGCACCGTTCAAATTTAGGTATAAACAATTTACGCTTTTGAATAAATCATCAAGTTTAAATCATTTAATTTTTGGATTCTTCTAAAAAATCAATGAGATATTCACAATACATGTTCGGATTGTTTATATAGGAAAATAGAATACTAATTTACCTGAGTTAAAAGCATGATGAAGCGATTTCACCTTCGTCATCTTCCATTAGATATAAACGGCTTCGAGACCAGATACTCTGATTTTTCCGATGATACATACATATCTGATCTAATAACCATAGATATGAAAGAAGATTTATATATTAATAATTTGTGAAAAAATATATCTCAAATCGATATACAAGCAAACAAGATTTTTTGGAAGATAAATAGACAAATCGATCTACCTCATTGTTTGAGAAATATTTCATCAGGAGATTTTTTGCTGAAGATATATCATCCTGTGCAAGGATTATTAAGTTTGTCGGAGATTTTGTTCAGATTCAAGTGAAAAAATCGTTTTGAAAGGAGGAAAAAGACTGGGTTTCGCCGTTTGTTGTCGTAGAGAACTAGGGTATCTGAATAGCTAAGATTATTTGGGATAAGAACGAGAAAAGAAGATCGTGATGAGGGCCAAAAATATCTTCTTCGTGGGCCAAAATTTACTTTCGGTTTAGATAATTTTACAAGAGGCATTTTTTTAAGTTAGACCAAATAATAATAGTGACTCAATTGCCTATATTGAAATAACTATATTATATAAACAAATTTAACCATGTAAAATTTTATTTGTAACTAAAATATAAATCCAATTCAATATATAATATTTATAAATAAAGAAAAGTTTTAATTTAAAAGTTTTTATAATTACATATTAGGGTTTTATAGATACAATATAATAAAATGTCCAATTGTTTTAGAGAGTAAACAATAAAACACAATCAATTATGAATTTTTATATGTGTTACCACAACTATTAAAAACAAAACACTAAATATTAAAAATATAAACAAACTATATAATATCAACCAAAATAACTTATTCAACAATTTTCGGAAGTAAGTGATCATCATATTCACATACTAAAATAATTAATTCAATTATTTACAAACTTAAAAATTAAATAAATAAATATTTGTTTTAAAAATAATATATGTAATAAAAAATATATCCACGTGTTTTTTTAGCAGAGTCAAAATCTAGTTTGTTATTATATATAAGATTCTTAAACGAACCGCATACCATAATTTTTATATAGGACTTGTTTACTGAGCTTTCAATCCATTGTAACATCGGTAAGCCTTGTCTCACATAAGCGTTGAGAAAGGATTACAGTAAGAAGAGAAAATATTCATCAGTTAAGCGTTGCAAATACCAAACACCTTTTCTCAACTACAGTAAGCAGAGAAAGGATTCGAACCATTTTCTCTTTTTGTTTTTGTTTTCCTTTTACATCAAAATAAGGTAACTACAACAATGTACTTGAAATCGAAGTGTCTTAAATTTGATGAATCTTTGTTTCCTGAATCCTGGGGTTTAATCTGTGAAATCCATATATAATATATATAGAGAGAGACTCTATTGAGTGATGTCTCAAGCATTATATGTTTCAGAGGACGAGAGAGGCTGAAGTTCCTGTTCTTTTACAGCAGCACTTACTGGCTCATAAGTAGCTTCTTCATGTTGTTTCCGTCTCCACACCAATGCAAGTTTGACCATCACCGAAGTAACCAGTAAAGAGATCATCACTCCACCCACCAAGCCAAGTAAATGCTTCTCCCACCAGCTCCTGCAAATAGAAACAAATCTAGTGAACCCTTAAGTTTAATGAACCAGTGCGAGGGCAAGGAAACGTACTGTTTCCTCTTTTGCTCAGCCTTCCATTTTAACAACTTGTAGCTTCCAAATTGACCGGGTAGGCGCAGTCGGTTTTCCTTCAGAAGCGACATTATGTTCTGCAGTCACGTAAATAAGTACAACTCAATCTTTCCATCGGCTAATGAAGATACCTAACCATCATATGTGGAGAAGTACCAATGCTGTATTATTGGAAATGTACTCGGAAGATTGCGGGGGATAGATTCCCCATTTCAGGCGATACTCATTTCCGCTGGTCGAGATACTCAGCAAGCGAACCTAACTAACAATAAGAAGAGCCATTGAGATGATGATTGATCACAGCAAAAGCATTTTAACATAACATGTCTAAGCTTGCCTGTGAATTTTGAATCTCTAACTCATGGGCAATGAAATCTGCCATCTCTGAGAACTTGGGCTTCATTGAAGAACTGTTCACACTAATTGACACTTGGAAGGTGATAACTCCAATCCGAAAAACACCTTCACATTCGTAAGAAATAGCCCAAATATAGAAGAGAAAGAAAATCTCATGATGACAACCAATTTATTACAAATGAGTTGCTAATGTTAAGAGTAAATTTACAACTCTCAAGTAGAGTTCTTCTCTTATGAGATAATAAATAGCGGTTTAAGATAAATCCGAACAAAGTACCTGGAAGATCTGCCTCACTTGAAGCCGGGCTTGGAGAGATATGAGAACTTTTATTTTGGGTAACTGGTGCAGGAGAATCTGGTGTAGCCGCCAGCCTCCTCCATAGATCAGAACAGTTTGTCTTCAAAAACCCGAGCTTGTCATTTTCACGGTCATAAGTAACAAGCGTATTGCGAACAACAATTCCTGATTAAAAATGAAAAATATAAAGAAGTTTAACTTGATTTAAGGTCAAAGAGTGAAGAACACATGATCTGTCTTGAAACGAAATCGTAGATGATACATGCTTTCACAGATAACAGGAAATGCATGCAAGATATGTAAATTGAGTCTACCTCCAAGGAGAGTTGTTGAGTCTCTATCAGGAAATATTCCAAGGCAGTAAGCGCCTCTAACTTTAGTGTGCTGAAAGAAAAGACAAATGGAAACTGGTAATGCTTGCTCAGATGATCAAACAAGCAACTTAAAAGAAAAAAATATGAAACCATTTTACTTTACCCTGAATAAGTAGTTCTCGGGAGAAAGTATCAGTTTCTGACCATTGCCGAATTCCATAGCGATATCGGGGAAAAAATTGTGTATATCAGCCACATCCCTGAACCAGCATCCATAATTAGCATCCCAATAATTTGAAGTTTTGCAATATTATTTTTCACACAAACCTTCCAGCGCCAGAGAAACAAATATCTTCATAATTTGGGTCTGGACCATGGATCCGTTTGAGAGATGGAATTTCCTTAATGACCTGTAATGTGACATAATCACATCAACTTATATCTCCTACAGTTTGTATTACAATAGTGCCTTTATAGCTCTACCAACTCACTAACAGAACATTTATCTTACCGCATCCTTTATGGCATTAAACGCCTCTTTTGGAAAATAAGCATACGTTGTTCCACTATCCAAGACAGTTCCATGCTTTCCATTAAAGACCTTTGGGTTTAGCTTTAGAGACTTGCCAGCAACATGCATTTGTTTCAGGTCAATGTTATAGTACGGACTGCAAACACCCGAAACTAGAGTGATGTGTGAGAAGCTCGAGATCCACCAAATTAAAGAAGTAACTCTACCTGCGGAAAGGATCGGAACGAGAAAACACCATTCCAGCAGGAGGAGCTATTCTACCAAGTACCATAGCCCCACCACCAACTTCCATCCCACCATAGCACAAGGAAAAAGAGTCTTCGATAACACCTTTGTCAACAAGCTGATCAACAATACTGAGCTTACCACGACCTAACCCCATTATACCATCAGCACGTTGGCTGAAAAGGTCGCCTGTCTCAGCGTTCTCGCATCCAAAAACAGCGCGTTGAGGAGAAAGCTGGCTCTCGTTGCCGAAAGATATCAAATCCTCGCTTAGAACCCCACTACTTGAGCTCATCTCAGCGTATCGTCTTTCATAGATACATAGTTTCCCATCATCATCACAATTACAGTCAGGATTGCATTTCAAAGCTTCGTAGCTACTAGATAACTCAGGTTGGAACTTTGGATCCTGAAAAACCAATAAAGACAACTCCTTACACCTTAACCAGGCAATACTGAAATCTAATTGATCTACAGGATAGATTACTAGTTGATGATCACCTGATGCTTCCCACAGTGTTTACAGGTGGAGCAAGGTACGTAAGTAACAGTACTTCCAGTATCTACAATCAAAGCGAACTCTTGTGCTGGTGTCCCTATCAATAACCGTGTCGTATAATAGCTGCAGCAAAAGTACATAATTTTCACCATCATAGAAACTTAATTCATACTTATTCGAAATGTCAAACCCGTTGGCGAGGAGGTCATCGTAGAGCTTCATGTGAGCGTTAGGAAGCTTAGATTGATGGAGACGACGGCCGCGAAAATCCTTGACTCGTGGCGGTAGGGAGGAGTATCTAAGCGGGAAAATCATCCGTGATTCGTCTGCCAAATCGAGCTTATCTGGAGTTTTATTGGCCCCGGTCAGATCGAAGAATATAGAGATGGTGATGAGGAGGAGGAGGGAAGCTCGATCCATGGAACGCTGGATTTGTTAGAAGAACGCCCGTGGCGACGGAGGGATGGGCGGAGTAAACTCCACCGTGGCTCCGTCGTAGATCCTTCGAGTTGAGAAGAGAGAGGAGGAGGAGGAGGAGGAAAGAATGAAATGGTCACGGTGGTTTCAATATATAATTTTAGTTTTTAGTGCTTCTAACGACCACGAATAATGTAATGTCACGTAGCTGTTTGGTGAAGTCAACCACTCAAAAGTCACAACTCTTACCTTCTTATAAAAAAAAGCGGGTTCGCCTAACTAAAAAATACTCCCTCCGTTTCATAATAAGTGTCATTCTGACATTTTTCACGCAGATTAAGAAACATATTAAAAATTCTATTATACCCTTAATAATTAATTTAATTTTTGGTATTCTTATTTTTCATTGGTCAATATTAAGGTCAAAGTAGGTAAGTTATGTCATAAATTACATTGAAAATCTAAAACGACATTTATTTTGAAACGAAAAAACAATTCTACAACGACACTTATTGTGAAACGGAGGGAGTAATAATTAACAAGTATGAAAATACTCTATTTTCTTGTCAAAGTAGATTTTATAGATAAACTAGGGTTTAATCCATTTTACGGGCAGGTGAGCAAATGCTTGAATCCAAAAATGACAATTTTTAATCTAAAATTATATATTAAATTTTAATAAACATTTTCTCAATTGAAAATAACATTAATTCTTATTTTTTGTTTATTCTTATAAGAAATTATAAACTTATCTCACCATTGAAAATAATGTTAAAAAAATATATTTTTTTCTCTCTTTTGTACGTTTTTTATCTTAATACAAAAATCCTAGTTTTTTTTGACAACACAAAAATTATAGATTATTTCTCTCTTTTGTACGTTTTTTTTTAAATTTATTGATATATTTATTTTCAATTATACTGTTTCTTTTAAAACTAATGAGTTAGACAATGTAAAAAGAAAATAATCGATTCACTGTAACGAAAAATATCTTAATTTAGCTACATATGATAAAAAAATCAAATATTAATGATTACTATATTTGTTTAAAACTTTCATATGTTAGTAAGACTAAGTAAACCTTATTATCCAAATAATCTACTAAGATTTTAAAAATAAATTTTATCAATTAGTTTTTATAGTACAATTATTGATCTTTTTATTTTAATTATGTTACTTTGTATAATTTTTAAAACTGACTTTCTTATAAATATACAAATATTTTATTATATATTTAAAAAATAATATAATCTTTTATTATTAAAATGTTTTATTTTATATTTCTTATATATTCTGGTTTTATTTAAAATAAATTATTCTTTTATATATATTTTATAACACATTAATTTATTATTAAAAGATATGTTGTTTACAATAAATTTGGATCAAATAACATTCATCTACTAAAACTATCTCTTTTTTTTTGACAACACAAAAATCATAGATTATTTTTCTCTTTTGTACGTTTTTTTCTTAAATTTATTGATATATTTATTTTCAATTATACTGTTTCTTTTAAAACTAATGAGTTAGACAATGTAAAAAGAAAATAATTGATTCACTGTAACGAAAAATATCTTAATTTAGCTACATATGATAAAAATCAAATATTAATGATTACTATTTAAGAATATATATATATATATATATATATTTGTTTAAAACTTT
Source organism: Orychophragmus violaceus (assembly GCA_030180135.1). Lineage (NCBI taxonomy): Eukaryota > Viridiplantae > Streptophyta > Magnoliopsida > Brassicales > Brassicaceae > Orychophragmus > Orychophragmus violaceus. The sequence goes on from CM058239.1 coordinate 61,018,647, forward strand.
CATATGTTATTAAGACCAAGTAAACCTTATTATCCAAATAATCTACTAAGATTTTAAAAATAAATGTTATCAATTAGTTTTTAGAGTACAGATATTGAACTTTTTTATTTTAATTATGTTATTTTGTATAATTTTAAAACTGACTTTCTTATAAATATACAATTATTTTATTATATATTAAAAAAATTAATATAATCTTTTATTATTAAAATGTTTTATTTTATATTTCTTATATATTCTGGTTTTATTTAAAATAAATTATTCTTTTATATATATTTTATAACACTTAAATTTATTATTAAAAGATATGTTGTTTACAATAAATTTGGATCAAATAACATTCATCTACTAAATCTATCTCTTTTAAATAGACAATGTTAATCTTGAGGATATTAAAAATCTATAGTATATTAGTACAACTAAATATATTAACTTTATTATCTATTTCTAAAGTATATTGAATTTTTTCAAGATATAAAAATGAAAAATAAATTTTCATGTTTTATTTTCTATGTATTAGGTATTCTGGTTGTATTTCAATAAATTACTATTTTGTATGTATATATATATATATATATAATTATATATATTTTTTTTTACATGTATTTCTTAAATATATCTCTTTTAAATAGAAAACGTCAATCTTGTTTTGAAAAAAAAAATCTATTGTTTTGATTTTTTTGAAAAATATATGTATAAAAATTTAGTTTAAAATGTGAATCTCTCTTAGATAAATTGTTTAAAAATATAATGTTTATAATAAGATTGGATCAAATAACATTCATTTACTAAATCTATATATCTTAAATAGAAAATGCTAACCTTGAAAATACTTAAAATGTAAAGTAATTTAGTCCAACTAAATATATTAACTAAAGTTAATATAAAATATTAAAATAAATTACTATTTTGAATATAGTTTTATAACATTTAATTTTTTTTTAAAACATATATTGTTTATAATAAGATTGGATCAAATAACATTCATTTACTAAATATATCTCTCTTAAGTAGAAAATGCTAATCTTGAAAATATTTAAAATGTAAATTTTTTAGTCCAACTAAATATATTAAATATAGTTTTCTAAAAGATTAAATAAATTACTATTTTGTATATATTTTTATAACATTTGAATTTTTTTTATTAAAAGACATATTGTTTACAATAAGGTTGACAAGAAAATATATTGTTTACAATAAGTTTGGATCAAATATCATTTATTTACTAAATCTATCTCACTTAAATAGAAAATGTTAATCTTGAGATTATTAAAAATCTATAGTATATTAGTACAACTAAATATATTCTTTACTTGTACTAAAATAAAAACAGACCTGGCCGTAGCTTACAAGGATGAAGAGAGCTTCTGGCGCCAACGTTGCTCCGAGCAATGGCTGAAACTAGGCGATAGAAATACACCCTTTTTCAGAACAGTGTCAAGGGGAAGAAACTCCAAAACAGAGTTATAATGCTGAAAGATACAGAGGGAAATGAGACATTTTCTGAGGGAGCTAAAGGGCACATCGCAGTGGAATATTTCCGGGACCTATTCATGAGCTCGAATCCTGTCGATTTAGAATCATTGTTTGATTGCTTTCAAGGTCATATCACGCATGACATGAACGTGGGTTTGACAGCTCCTATAACTGCCGAGGAAATAAAAAAGGCAGCTTATGCAGTCCGAGGAAGTAACGCACCTGGCGAAGATGGCTTGACTGGGTGTTTCTATAAGCATTACTGGCACATTGTCGGTCCTAAGGTAACGGAGGAAGTAAGCAGGTTCTTTAGTACGTCTATTATGCCTGATGTCTGGAACCACACACAGCTCAGCCTCCTTCCGAAGATTCAGAAACCTTCGGAGATGAGGGACATGAGGCCAATTAGTGGCACTCTGCTCTGTCCTTTGGAGATGGCTTGACAGGGTCTTTCTATAAGCATTATTGGCACTCTGCTCTGTCCATTATAAGATAATCTCGAACATTATCTGTGCCCGACTGAAGCAAGTACTGCCGCATGTGGTGTCTGATACGCAGGGGGCCTTTGTCTCAGGTAGATTAACCACAGACAATGTGATTGTAGCTCATGAAATGATCCACGGTCTAAGGACTAAGGAGAGCGTGGCTGGTGAATTCATGGCTGTGAAAACAGATATGTCGAAGGCTTAAGACAGAGTTGAATGGAATTTTTTGGAGATTTTGATGGAGAAAATGAACTTCGATAGAATCTGGATTCGCTGGATCATGGCATGTATCAGTAGCGTGACCTACTCAGTCTTACTAAATGGCCGCTCTCATGGGTTCATCATACCGGAGAGAGGGATCCGACAAGGCGATCCTCTCTCTCCTTTCTTATTCATCCTATGCGCGGAAGCTTTTGGTGAATTGTCTGAAACAAGCGGAGCGACATGATTGGCTACCTGGCATTAAGCTTACGCCTTCTAGCCCAGCAGTGCACCATCTCTTATTCGCTGATGACAGCCTCCTTATGTGTCGTGCTAACACTTCAGAATGCCAAGAAATCGTTCAATGTCTGAAACTTTACGGCGAGGCCTCAGGGCAGGTCATTAACTTCCAAAAATCCTCGATCATTTTTGGCGCAAACATCCCAACTGCCACCAAAACAGAAGTTAAGAGGATCTTAAGCATTGACAAGGAAGGTGGGGATGGATCGTACCTCGGCCTGCTGGAGTGTTTCAAAGGTTCGAAGAGAGATCTGCTGGATTTCATACGAGAACGACTTACTGGTCAGCTAAATGGGTGGTTTGCGAAAGCCCTGTCGCAGGGAGGCAAGGAGGTCCTAATAAAATCCATTTGTCTTGCCCTTCCTGTTTATGCAATGTCTGTTTTCAGGTTACCCAAAACTCTGTGTGATAAATTAACAAGCGCTATCATAGAGTTCAGGTGGAGCAGTGGAAATAACCGGAAAAGATCCCCTAGATTGCTTGGCAGAAGCTTTGTCGTCAAAAGGAGGAGGGTGGCCTGGGTTTTCGCGATATAAGCAGATTCAACCAAGCTTTGTTGGGTAAACAAGCTTGGCGTATCAATAACAATCCAGACTCGCTGGTGGCTTGCGTTCTTAAAGAAAGATATTTCCGGACAGGCTCCTTCCTTGACTGTGGAACCGGTACTCGTCCTTCCTTCGTATGGCGTAGTATCCTCCATGGAAGAGACCTCCTGAAACAGGGTCTTCTGCGCACTATTGGTGATGGTAAGGACACCAACGTTTGGTCTCATAACTACACCAAAGATATTTCCATGGCGTAGTATCCTCCATGGAAGAGACCTCCTGAAATAGGGTCTTCTGCGCACTATTGGTGATGGTAAGGACACCAACGTTTGGTCTCATAACTGGATCATTAATCATGTGCCTCGTCCCCCAATGTACAGGGATGGTAATACGATAGATTTAACTCTCTCGGTGGCAGACTTACTTATTCCTAACACGGACATCTGGGATAGCAACAGGGTACGACAAGCCTTTACTCAAGAGGATGCAGCTCTCCTCCTTAAAATCAGGCCATCTATACTCCAAGCTGACTCTCATAAGTGGGGTTTCACCAAGTCTGGTGAATATACAACAAGAATTGGTTATCAGTTCCTTGATTCTTTGGTGCATGCTAACTCCCCAAACCAACAAGGTTTATCTCCGATTGAAAAAACACTATGGAGAAGGCTCTGGAAAATCCGTACGATGCCAAAAATTTGCCATTACCTATGGAAATGTCTGGCTGGAGCTCTCCCTGTGCGTGACAGATTAACTTCGCGTGGGATCCAAATTGACAATACTTGCCCACAGTGTCGTTGTGCAATAGAATCTATTAATCATCTTCTCTTCACTTGCCCTTTTGATGTCGAGACTTGGAACGAGCAAACATTAGAGCACCCGCAGGTGGTTTCTCAGCTAACTCTTTACTCCTAAACCTTTACCATGTCCTAATCAGTAGGCAAAGCCAAGCCACATCTAATCCTCAGGGACGTGCGATACCATGGATCTTGTGGCACCTTTGGAAAGCCAGAAACGTTCTCATCTTTGAAAACACCAAGCTCAGTCCATCGGCTGTTCTGGAAAAAGCCGTTGATGATACAAATATCTGGTTCCGGGTAAACTATGAAGGCGAGGCTGCGGAACAAAGACCCAATGCCGTCAATGCTACTCTCCAATGGATCAAACCACCATCTGATATGTTTAAGTGTAATATTGGTGCGGTGTGGAATGATTACTACTGTGAAGGTGGGGCAGCATGGATTGGTAGAAACCATTTAGGCGAGGTGTTGTACCATAGCCGACGCTCTTTTGCCAACGTTACGTCTGAGGAAAGCTGTGAGCTCCAAGCAATGGCTTGGGCTGTCCAAAGCATAATTGACCTCCACATTACAAATGTAAGCTTTGAGTCCTCCTTTGCGGGAGCAAGACGAGTCCTCTTACAACCCCATCTTTTCCCGGCCTTGTGTCCCGTCTCTAACACGATTCTACACCAGCTGCAGAACTTTAACAGTTTTAACTGCACACATGTTTCCCCGGACCGTAATAGAGCTGCCTCTGCCATTGCAAACAGTGTCACTCAACACTGGTTTTTGCACTCTTATGTGGCCAGGGGAGGTCCCAGGTGGTTGACGAGCCTTCTGAATATAGAAGCCACCGGATCGCACGTGTAGCAGTCGATGTTTATCTCCTCGTTTCTGCTTTGATTCTCATTTCTTTTAGCTCAAAGGCCTACTGGCTTCTCTGTTTTTTTTGTTCTCTGTTTTTTTTGTTCTCTGTTTTTGTAGTCTCATTTATATCTTCCTTCTCTCCCACCTTCCTGGTCGAAGGATGTAAGGTTACTAAACTTTGACTCAGCCATTTCAATATTACAAGCGTTAAAAATCAAAATATATTCTTTACTATCCCTTTGTAAAGTATATTGAAATTTTTTGAAGATATAAAAATGAAAATGATTCATGTTTTATTTTCTATGTATTAGGTATCTGGCTTTATTTCAATAAATTACTATTTTGTATATATATATATATATAAATATATATATATATATATATATATATATATCTATCTTTATATAAAATTAATTTTTTTCTAAAAAACATTTATCGTTTACATGCATTTCTTAAATATATCTCTCTTAAATAGAGAATGTCAATCTTTTTTTTTGTAAAAAAAAATCTATTGTTTCGATTCTTTTTTGAAAAATATAGTTATAAATTTTTTTTTTTTTTTAAATGTTAGTCTCTATTATATAAAGTATTTTTAAAATATATTATTTGTAATAAGATTGGATCAAATAACATTCATTTAATAAATCTATTTCTCTTAAATAGAAAATGCTAATCTTGAAAATATTTAAAATGTAAAGTAATTTAGTCCAACTAAATATATTAACTATATTTTCTTAAAAAGATATTTAAATTTTTTTCAAAATATAAAAATGACAGATGATCTTTCGTGTTCCTTTCTAATTGTTTTTTATGTAGAAATATAATAAATGCCCTTCATATTTATTTTTAAACAATTTTAGATATAGATTAAATAATAAAATTAAATAATTTAAATGTAGATGTTGAGGTCGCAAAAAGAGAAGAGAGAAAAGTCTTCTTTATATATAGATTTTAGGGTTTTCTGCATATAAACCCTCTAGGTGACCAGTTCTTTTGGATCAACCCTCCACCTCAAATAAATGCAAGTCAACCCACCACCTTCTAGTCAAACCGCAATATAGACACTCTGTGTGTTGCCTATGTGGCATCGTTTATTTTGTTAACGGATTTCAATCCGAGGTCGTTTTGAAGTAGAACACATCCTGTAGTTTTTTGGCTCACGTGAAACGAGCTTGAGCTTTAAAAAGCAGTCTTTCCTATTCTTCTTCTCAGTGACCAAATTTCTTATCTTTCCCAATTCTTCCTCAGACGATTTGCGGTTCTGCTCTCAGGTTGGTGATAAAATTCGATTGCTTTATTTGTTTCTGAGTTTGATTTCCCCTAATTTCGTAAACCCTAGTTTAGATCCGAATCTGTGTTATCTTTTTGGTAAAATTAGGGCTCTGTGTCTTTTATCTCTTTAATTTCTGCATATGTTTGTTGATTAGATGTTGAAATTGACTTTTTTTTTTGCTCTGTATCTTAGTCATGGGTCGCTACAGCTACAGTCAGCCTTCGCTTTCTGGCTCCCATGAAAGCTTGAGGAACAGACTGTGGGAAGACTTCGAAGAAGAGAATGGAATTCCCCGAGTTTGTTTCTGTGGTTGTATGTGTGTAGTTGATACTTCCCGTTCAGAAATTGATCCGGGTAGAAGGTATTACACTTGCTCGCAGCATGATGATGGAGGTTCGCATGTCTGGAAATGGTGGGATGAGGCAGTAACCGAAGACGTGGCTAGCTTGAAGAACGACTTTGCAAAGATGCAGTTGAAGATGCATTTTCTCAGTGTTGGGGATTCTCAGGAAGTTGCGGATGACTTGAAGAAGGCGTGGACTGAAATTCGCAAGCTGAAAGAGGTCAAGAAAGAAACTGAAGTGAAAATAGCTCAGTTGGAGAAGCTTGCTAAAGTGATGGGAGTTGAGTTGAAGATTTGGCTTACCACTTTCATTGTCTTCATTTCGATATTTGTGATATGGTTTAAGTAGGATAATGTCTTATGGTATGTTGTAAGACTATCTTTTAGCAGTTTGAATTTTGTGTCTTGTTGCAATGTCTAATGGTTTGTATCCTTCTGTTATGTTGGTACTTATGCGGTTTGAGTCCTCAATTTTCAATATCAATGAGGAGCTCCTATCTATAATTTGTTGTGTTAGTACCTTATGAACATAAGCTAACTTTATAAAGACAGATATCTGATAAGATAAAAACCTTGACACAAAAGGTCTTACAAACAAACGATCCCATAAGTTTCATAACATGGTCTTACAAACATTTGAGAATAAGTTAACAAAAGCAGATTATTTCCCCTGGCCTTTCCCACGACCTCTCCATTGACCCTTCCCTCGAGTAGCCATCTTCTTAGTCTCCCGTGCATGATACAAAGCAGTAGGGAGAATGGTGTTATCTGCAGTATCCACCACTCGTCTACCCACGGATACGTAATCGTCCCCGGTTAATGGACTAGTGAAAACGCCATACCCTTCCTGCAGCTAAACCAGTGTTAGTTCAACCGCTTTTTTCCACAACAAAACACAACATCATAACAGAAAGCTTAAGTAAAATAAACGCACTCTCGGTATTTGGATTGGACCAGCATCGTAATTTGGCTGCGAATGATGGATAGGAGGAGCTTCTTGAGATGTTGAAGCTGTTGGATTAGTTTAGTTGATCCTGATTCAATTCACAGATTCATATCAACCTAAACATGCATCAGATCTAGGTGTTCTTATTTAGAAACATAGTTGATCTCACCTTTTACCTGTTAGTTGCAGCGGAAAGAAGAACAGGTCAATGATCAGGGAGATACACCGAGAGATGGATCCTCCAAAGGCTCACACACGCAATCACAGGAAACTGGCTGCTAGACCACAAGGAGGCTGGCGCAGAGAGAGAGGAGAAAATCGGCTGGGTATTAGGGTTAGGAGAAAGAGATTTGGCTTTTAGCTTATAAAAGCCTTCTCTTTCCCTTTTGGGCTTTTGGGCCCAAAACACCAATCTGATTAAATCCCATGGATTTAATCAGACCCTTTAGTCTCTCTCAGTACGACAAATGCCTGGCACTTTTACCGTACTTCTGCTAAGCCGTTCCAACATTATTTCCTGCTAGCTTAAGCGTGTGACCCATATGGGATCATACAATAAAGGCAATAAGTCCAAGACTTATAGATCATGAGCGGACTCTAGCAAGCCATCATGACCCCCAGCATTGTATGACTTATGTCTGATCACTGACATACTCTTACTTTCTAGAGACAGTACAGAGATTGCTGGACACAATTCCAACAATCTCCCACTTGAACTGGAATCTCTGTATTCATAGTCCCTTTCGTCTCAATATCTCGATTAGTCATAAGGCAAGATTAGTGTCATCCTTATAAAGCCTAATCTTGTTCATCGGACTCTGATTTGATACTGACAATCCAAACGACTCGGGAAAGTCCGTTTGAGCATGGCCATGCGTTTTCCAGTATTCAAATCTCCGATTGGCCTAGAGATATTCACTCCATTTATATTGGAGGGACAAATCCCATCTTGTTCCATCACTGTAAACTACTCATCTCATGATGTACCCAAACAAGGTCCTTATAACTATCGCAGAACGATAGCGTTAGACAATGATCAAAGTGCATCAGTCCATGTGCAGTCACATGCATGCGAACTCAGGTCTAAGGACTATACTCTATAGTCGTAGTAAGAATCTCTTATGACACAGATATAAATATCCTGAAGAGTTCTTATAATCGGGTCTTGTCCGGTCGTATGTTCCCAACATACACCTATGTACTGACTTTGATGCCGCGCATCTATGACACATGAAACTTGGTCATAAGTCACATACCAATCTAGTCTCACACGGTTGTTGGTGTTCCAATTTCAACAACCTTCGACTAGGGACTGGATGATATAAAACATTTATCAAATATAGGGTCTCATGATCAAGCTAAATGACTTCGATGACTCAAGATCAAGTCATTTACTTCGATGACCTATAAAATGGTTCATATCATTTTGGAACGATTATTTCATCACAGTTAAAACAATCTTGAAATAATAATTTCATTAAACATCTTAAATGTTTTACAAGAACATATCAAATAACTAAATAAAGCCCTTTAATAACTCCCACTGAAATTAAGACTACATCTTAATTTCACTTATCCTACAGCTACAGTCCGAGACTCGTGCTTAGGCCTAAGGAGTGGCTTCGTTAATAGATCAGCAACGTTCTCATTCGATGAAACTTGCTGATCTACTTAACATCTCTGTCATTTATCTTATGGAATGGGTTATACCTACCCATAAGGTGTTTGGATCTCTGATGTGCAGCTAGTCTCATCTATGCTGGAATCACATCAAGTTCAGTGACGAACTCTTCTTTCCAAACAGCCTCTTTCGCCGCTTCCCAAGCTGCGAAATGTTCAGCTTAAGTCATGGAGTCAGCAACAGTGCCTTGCACCGCCAGATAGACACAAGATATAACCGGACTGTGACCGGAAATCATCTTTGTCCATTGGAAACTTGCCTTTCAGACTCTATTGACTTTATAGCACCTCACTTTCTCCTTTACCTAAAGAACCTTTCTTTAGTATTCCTCAAATACTTTAGTATATCCTTTACGGCAATCCAGTGATTCTTTGCTGGATTTGACTGGTCTTTACTTGTTTTGCTTAACATTAAAGCAATATCAAAACAAGTACGTGTCATGGCATACATGATAGATCCAATTGCCGTCGCATATGAATCCTACCCATGCATTCAAGCTCAGTAGTTATCGTAGGACACTGCTTCTTGCTTAACATATTGCCATGTGACATTGGCTTAAAAACCCTTCTTGGAGTGCTGAAAACGTGTAGGACTTTGTCAATTTAAGAATCCTGACTTTGTCCTACCAGCTCTTCTGGATTTCTATCTTTAGATCCAGAATCCAAGACTTTCGTGGCTTTACCCATGTCAATCACTAAACCAACTCCCAAGCCAGTCCTTTACCGACTGCAGCATTGGGACGTTATATCCGAGGATCAGTATGTCATAGACATACACTATGAGAAATGCAATATTGCTCCCTCTTATCTTTTAGTAAACGCACAGTTCCATTTCGTTCCTGTTTTTAAGTCAAAACCTTGACTACTTCAACAGAACGAAGATTCCAACTCCGATATGTTTGCTTCCATCCATGAATGGATCGATGAAGCTAACTTACACAAAATGTAATTTTTCGGAGTCCGGGCTCACTTTCGTTTTTTTTGAATTTCGCAGACTCGTCTCTTTCAATGATCATCAGATCATACGAACTTTCATTGATCATCAGCTTCAACTAATGTTGAGAATTCACTCTCGGATTAGTGACTGATTCTTTCATATCTGTGAATTTCAGGCTCTACAGGTTTAGATTCTACAGAAATCTGTAAATCCATCCGTTGCTCTCCCCCAACAGGTTGAGCAGCCTCCTGTATTTCTCGAATTACTTCGAGTTATACTTTTACTCCCACTGTTCTTCTTGGAAAGTAACTTCCCTTCTTAGAAAACAGAATGGTCGTAAAAGTACCGAGCCTTGGTTTCCCTAAGAAAACTTCGAGTTATGCTTTTACTCCCACTGTTCTTCTTGGAAAAATAACTTCCCTTCTTAGAAAACAGATTGGACGTAAAAGTAACAAGCCTTAGTTTCTCTAGGACAACCAGCGAAGTAGCACAACTACAAATACTCAGTAAAGACAAATTTGGATCGATTCCAATCCACATTAACGTGGTGTCTTTCAACCGATATTTGTGGGACTATTTTAGCGTAAACTTAGATATTTCTAGAGCGTTATTCTTAAAATATCATGGAAGATTCGTGTGACTCATCTTTAATCATTTCTAATAAGATCTGATTCTTTCTCTTAGAAACACCTCAAGGTTTTCAGGAGAATTGAGCTGTGAAACGACTTCACACTCATTCAGATGATCACACCATTAATGACTCAAGTATTCTCACTCATGGTCTAATCCAGAGTCTTAATACTTTTGTCACTCAGATTCTATGCCTCATTCTGGAACTCTTTCGACCATGTCAAAGAATTCCGACTTGTGTCTCATCAAATGAACACAGTCTTACTTACTGAAATAATCAGTAGAGACAATGAAGTACAAGAAAATTTTTCTCTGGCATTGTTGCTCATCAGACCACATACATGAGTATGTTCAATCTCCAATAAGCCTTTGGGCCTTTCTTTAGCTCGGCTAAGATGGGCCCTTTGTCTTTTGGTCTAGTAAGCAGAATTCAAGTCTCATAAGACATTCATTCAAATGAGCCCAATAGTTCATAACTATGGGATTTCTGAATCCGACTTACTCTCTGTGACCAAGACATTTATGCCAAGAAAAATCAGGTTTAATTCATCAGATTTAAACCTATTTGGTATTTATGTTACATTTAGGCATTCTTTGGTTTATGATATAAAACCCATTCCTTGAATAGGGTGCTACAATTAATATTTCATTAAGATCAAAAGAACAAAACTTGTCTTTTATCAAAATGAAAAACATTCAAATTCTTTACAAGAAAATGAAAAACAACTCTGCTTAAAGCAGGTACATTGTAGCAATTACTTAATACAAAACCAAGCCTCGAAGGCATCTACAAGTGAAAAACCCTATGACTAAGGCAGCATCCATAGCTCCTTCCAGACATGCAATTCCACTTGCCCTTCCTTCAACGTTCTACTGTTGCTTAGGCTCTGCATATTACAACAAATATCAGTGCCACAACCAGTATCCAATACCTGCAAGGTAGAACTTGAAGTAATAACATGAATACCTGAGGAAGTAGTCTCATACATTAACTTTAACTCCTCATCGTCTTCCATGAATTTTATGCAATCTCTCTTCCAATGCCCTATCTCTTTACAGTAGCAGCACTTACCAACGTAAGAGGTATCTGACTTGAGCTCAGAAGACACACGCTTGCCATGATTCAAAATCTGGACAACTTTGTCTTCACCCTTGTCAGTACTAGGTTTCATAAACCTACCCTTCACGTTTGGCTCAACCGTCTTGAGCATATTATGCAGTTCAGTCAGCGTCTTCGTTAAGCCTTTCTTGATATAGTTCTTCCTGAACTTATCATAGCTTGACGGCAGTGACTGCAGAATGATCTCAGTTGCCATTTCTTGGCTAACTGGATAATCCAGTTTCCTCAGGTTATCTGTATAACCTATCATTTTACTGATATGAGGACTTACTGGATGATCATCTGGTAGCTTGCAGCTAGTGAGAGACTTAACCAACTGGTATCTCTCCACTCGTATCTGCTCCTGAAATTTCAATTTCAGGCTGCTGATCATCTCTATTGGCGACTCCATGTTCTCATATTGCTCCCGCAAGTCAGAGTCCATGGTAGCCAATATCAGACCACGCACATCTACCGCATCATTATAATGCTTATTCCAAGCATCATATACTGCATGAGAAGCATTGGACCCGATCCTCACGGGGAGAGCTCTCTCAAGGACATAGTCCTTTCTCTCCTGTCTGAGGACTAGCCTCAGGTTCCGCGACCAAGTCAAGAAATTTGATCCGTTCAGCTTGTCCTTCTCAAGAACAGACCGGATCGAGAAAGTGTTTTGATTGTTTGTGCTAGTCATAACTGAAATATAAGATAAAAGGATTTTAGTTAATATGTTCAATATGATTAATCTCGTATTAAATTTAATATGATTAATCACGCATTATATTCAATAACATCAGTTACCCTCAATAGAATATAATGATTCCAAGATCCACATATAACCAAAATTAAAGTGGGCCACTGGCCGTCACCCAATCTTAGCTTATATCGGTAAGCCCTATATCGGCTAATTATATCCGTGATATAACTCTTGGTTGTGAATCTGGGCCCGAGGCCCAATCCACTCTGATGTCTCAAGGCCCGGGACTCCCGATGGCCTAGTCAAGAAAACCGGACTATACAGTCATGTAATCATCAATGTCTGGGACTCCCAATGACATTTATGAATCACAAACCGTCTTACCCACGCAAAAACAGACACCCTCACACTGTAAGGCCATGAATATAATTGAATGGGCTTCGACAGCTGACATAGCCTGGACAAGACATCCAACGCTTGATATTATTTGAGGTTTGTAGGTTTATTTTAAAATCTTATTCCCGAAAATAGAAGATTACTATTTCGGGAAACTTTCCATTTAAGGAAACCTACTATTTTTGGAAACTTTCTAAAATTGGAAACTTTCTAATTTTAGAAACCTTTCTTAAAATCCAAAAACCCGCAAATCTAGAAACTTCTATTTATGGAAACTTTCTAATTTCGAAATTTCGGAACTTTATAAAATTTAAAATCGAATTTCATAATATTTATTTTATAAAATAAGTTTTAAATTTAAATCTGAAGAATGACTCAAATAATTGGCCCGATCGTTTTAACTTCTTGGCCCGAGGCCGAAGAATTGGTCTATGTCCGAGACATAACCCGATCGTCCAATTAAATGACATAACCGATCTGTTTCATTAAAACTGGTCTAACCAAGTTTTAATTACTACGATGACCACAATTGTCAACCGGTTATTTACTAAACCGGAATCTCTCAATTTATTTGGTCCAACCAAATCAAATTAGAAATTCCCGGTTTAGGCACTAAATCCAATATTTCTTTCGACATTGGATTTCTTATCCTGGTTTAACCAGATTTAATAAACTTATTAAAATCTGTTTATTAAACCAGAACGATTAGATTTTAATTAAATTTTAAACCGAACCGAACCGATTTGATCACGTGAACCGATCACGACCTAGTCGTGATCTTCACGCAATCAAACCCTAGCCGCCAACCCTAACCAACTCGATCCGAGATCGTGATGGTCGCGCTTGGGACGATCGAGACGGTCCGGCCGGGCAATGACTCGACCAAGCTCTCGGCCTTGTCGCAGCCGGAACGATCGTCCTAGCCGATTGGTTCCACATGGCCGGCCGGTTGCAGGGACGTGATCGGGACGAGATGATCATCTCTCACGCGACCATTCGACCCAAGCCCATGGCCACGATCCAGCCGGTTTAACCATACCGGCCGATCGATCCAAAACCTAGGGCCGATCGCATATACCAAGCTAAAAGCTATGGTTTGCGATTTTCATTAGGTGTTTTAGGTTCTTATTTAATGTTTCTTAAGTATTTCTCTTATCAATTCAGGCATAGATTGATTCAAATACTTCTAAACAACCTAAAACTTGAATCTAAACAAGAAACCTACAGAACCAAAGGCTCTGATACCACTGTTGGATTAGTTTAGTTGATCCTGATTCAATTCACAGATTCATATCAACCTAAACATGCATCAGATCTAGGTGTTCTTATTTAGAAACATAGTTGATCTCACCTTTTACCTGTTAGTTGCAGCGGAAAGAAGAACAGGTCAATGATCAGGGAGATACACCGAGAGATGGATCCTCCAAAGGCTCACACACGCAATCACAGGAAACTGGCTGCTAGACCACAAGGAGGCTGGCGCAGAGAGAGAGGAGAAAATCGGCTGGGTATTAGGGTTAGGAGAAAGAGATTTGGCTTTTAGCTTATAAAAGCCTTCTCTTTCCCTTTTGGGCTTTTGGGCCCAAAACACCAATCTGATTAAATCCCATGGATTTAATCAGACCCTTTAGTCTCTCTCAGTACGACAAATGCCTGGCACTTTTACCGTACTTCTGCTAAGCCGTTCCAACATTATTTCCTGCTAGCTTAAGCGTGTGACCCATATGGGATCATACAATAAAGGCAATAAGTCCAAGACTTATAGATCATGAGCGGACTCTAGCAAGCCATCATGACCCCCAGCATTGTATGACTTATGTCTGATCACTGACATACTCTTACTTTCTAGAGACAGTACAGAGATTGCTGGACACAATTCCAACAGAAGCTGTGTCGAACCAGTTCCTACAAGGCCTTCCACGTTTATCTCTAGGGAGAGCTGATGAAAGGCTTCTTGTGCGCATTTGAGATGGCTCAGCAGCCTGTGATCCTTGCGTCGGTAGTGCTATCTGAGCAGCCTGTTGTTCGTTCTCTGCAGGAGTAATTGTAACATTTTTTCTTGGTCTCCCATTTTGCTTCTTCATTTTAGGAACATGTGGATTCTTGCATTTGTTTTTCTTATGTCCTTCTTATCCGCAATTGCTACAATGCTGTAAAAAATAGAACTTAGTTAGACCACAAGAGAAAACTTTACCATAATTATAGTGTTAAAATACTATTGAACACAACTTACCATTTTCAATCCCACTTTAGACATTTTCACCTTTTCTCTTGGTTCATCTTTATCCCTCATTATTTTCTTTCTCGGTGGTCGACCTGGTGGTTTCTTATACGGTGGTGGGAGAACTCTCACATCAGTCGTTTTGGTCCACATATTCATACCATTAGCTGGTTCCATACGAGTTTCATAACAAAGCTTCAGCTTTGCCACAGTGAACCATTCTGATAGCAAAGTGCATGGATCTTGATTCGCATCTTTTTCAAAGCAAAGAGCAGAGATAATGTGACATCAAGGAATGCCACCAGTCATGTACATCCTGCAAGCACACTTCACTCCCCCCTCATATTGACAACAAACCTGTCATTGAACTAACCAACTTCATACTTACCCACACAATGTAAAGGACTGCAATACTTAACCAATCCAATCTGATGATCGAGTAATGCCTTGGACCTGGTGTGTAAGCACCTTTAGCATTTCCTGCTCCCTTCCTCTTAAGTTCATTACTTACTAGAACACCCCTTCTGATCTCTTCCAACATTTCTACAATCGGCTTTGTTCTGGCGACTCGAATGGCTGCATTAAAAGACTCTCCTAAATTGTTGTCAACAGCATCACATGTGGATATCTCGCTAAAAAATGCCATATTGCACACATAGAATACGTTAGCTAAATAAAAAAGAAGATGTTATTAGGAAATAAATTCCTGTTATTGAGTTTTATATATTTACCTTGACCAAGCACAAGAGTTGTTGATCTTCAGATGATCAAGCGCAGTTTGAGAAAGCGATTTCAGAGCATCCATTTTTCTCTCAAAGTCAGCCATATAATATGCATTTGCTGCTCCCTAAAACAAATCCTCGAAGTCTGCTCCACTATATGTTTTTTCCAATTATGGTACACATGCCTAGCACACAGTCGATGATCAGCAAAAGGAAGAACAAGTTGAACCGCTCCTATCAAGCCCTTAGACTGATCGCTCATAAGAGTTAGTCCATTTCCTTGCTCCAATCCTAAATCGTCTATGAGGTGTTGAAAAAACCATTGCCAGTTTTCTTTTGTTTCAGAATCAACAATGGCCCAAGCTATAGGGTACATCTGATCGTTCGGATCCCTTCCACAAGCAACTAATAGCATTCATGTCATTCTCCATTTAAGGAAAGTACCATCCACATGAATGATTCTTCTACAAGCCTCCTTCCAGCCTATCTTAAGTGCGCCAAAACAAACATAAAACCGATTAAATACACTTTGCTGAATCTCGCATTCTGTTGTGATGCCTGGATTTGATCTTTTCAGCTCATGCTCATAATCAAACATTTTGGCAAACGACTCGGCTTGTTAATCATCAAACGTCTGCAAACATCTCACTCTAGTCCTCTCGCAAATAGTCCATGACACATTGATATTACGCTTCTGCAGCTTCGCTTGCAATCGAGAGGCTGAGAACAAAGGGTTTATTCTGAACTCTTCAATGTAAAGTTCTGCTATCCTTGCATTGTTAAGTAAGCTAACTCTACCTTGCCATGAGCAATTGTACTCCTCTTGTAGAGCTCTCACCACACACCGAGTTGACGTACTGTTTATCGACCCGCATATTCTCCACGGACACTTCCTATCGCAATAAACAGCAACTACACGGTTGCTATCAGACTTGAAGAATGAAATGTCATACTTCTTCTTCACTGCGTCTCTCGTAATAGCTGCCTTAAACGACTGAATTGTTGCATAAGCCTGTCCAATCTCGAATTTCTTGTACTTGCTCTCATCCACAACAACCCTTTCTCCGTCACTTTCACTACTTTCTTCTACGAGATGCTCATTATCGCCAACGTCGTCTTGCTCTTCTTCACTATCTTCATTCTGTTCAATTTGCTGCTCCTGCTGCTCCTCTTCATTTTCCTCTTCATTCTCCTCTTCACTCTCCTCTTCACTATTGGTATCTCGCTCAAGGGCCTGCTCATTCACGCCTTCATCGTCTGATAAAACTTCTCCGAAAATAGCACCACCACGACCATCCAAAAAGAGATCATCATCACGGACGACAAACAATGTTAGCGCCCCAACAGATACACCATATCGACCCGCTTTCAATGCTAAAATTTCATCGTCAATATCTTCCCTTTGCTCGGGATTCTCAGGTGGAAACCAGGAACACTTCCTCATGTTATCCGCTAATCCAAGAACACCTCCTAATACAATCCCAATGTTCTCAAGGTTAAATCCATGTTCCGCCACCCTACCTACTGTGTGAGATTCACCACCTATATAGCTTCCGTCTCTCGACCAGTAACCACCAGCCCATACGAATAGATCGAAGCTGAAATAGGACAAGCAAGCAGATTTCACATTCCAAGATGAATACGATGAAATTATTAAGCATAAACAAGTAAAGTATAAAAGAAATTACCCCGAGACACTGTAGTTTTGATTTCCTTGAGAACCCAACATCATCCAGAAATCGCGAGACAAAAAACGTCGAGGAGATTTTCCTATTTTCGAAATCGTAGAAGCGAAATCAACGAACCCGATTACCTGGTGATACTCTTAAGGATTTCAAACCAGATACTCTCTCAAACCCTAAAGACGACTACAGAGGACGGAATCGTCGATCCTCAGAGATATTTCGCGATTATGAAACAAAAACCCTAACTTTTCAATTTTCCCCCAAATCGATTTTGATAGATGAGATGTTGAGAACAACTTGCCTTTCTACAGTACAAAAAACGACATACAACAGAATGCCTTGTCGTCTCAAAGTGTGATCAAAACGATCTCGGATTGAAATCCGTTAACAAAATAAACGATGCCACGTAGGCAACACACGGAGTGTCTACATTGCGGTTTGATCAGAAGGTGGTGGGTTGACTTGCATTTATTTGAGGTGGATGACTGATCAGAAAGAACTGGTCACCTGGAGGGTTTATATGCAGAAAACCCTAGATTTTACCATTCATCAATGGAGAAATGTTTAACGACCAAGATAAAAGAGCAACCTGTTTAAAAGAGCAAGACGAAAAAACTAAAGAAATCGCATCGACAATGGTCAAGCGGGAACCATAATAGACATAGGTACAACCTGTTTAAATAACTCATGATATCATTAGTGCTAAGATATGACAAAAATCCCTGAAAATCAGCGATCAAACTCGATGATCTACTGTCAGAAAATGTATGGAAATGTTGAAACCAGTTAGTGCATAAGGAACATCAAAAGTCTCAGGCTAACAATGCACCATCTATTTGAGAGAATTGTGAGAAAAAACTCAACGACATAGATTTTTGAATTTAGAAGAAGCTCTACTGCCAATAAAAATAAATTTAAAGCCAAATACCCAATCTTTTTTTTTGGAAGACGAATCATATCCATTCCACGTACTAAGGTAATAGAAGTCTAAAAGACAATATAAAAACCTCATAATGAGATAAAGAGAATCTCTAAAGTAATTGAAGTCTAAAAACACAAGTTCCTAATAGAGGGTCACAAGGACACTATCTTCCTAAAAAATAGCAAGTCAAAAAGAAGATCCTTCAAAGTAGAACCATGGGTGGTGAAAGTTGTACGTGTCATTAACAAATCACAAAGGTGGATCGATTCCAGAGGACACAACAACCAGAACAGTGGACTTTTAAGGCATTCGAACTGAGAGCGGCATGAGACAATGCAATTATGTCGGGAGAAGAGGGTTGAAAGAGATGGATGGTCGGAGTAGTGGTTAAACTGTCACCAGAGAATAACCCTTGGCAGGCAAGATAGATCAATAGAGGATGAGAGGAGAAAAGATCCTTGACATCTCGATGAAGGATTGGGTGAAGCCAAAGACGGAGAAGAGAAAGAAATCGACAATTTAGAGGCTAGATCTGGTGGATCTAGAGGGTTCAGCGGTTCTGGTGGATGAAGAACTGTCGTCTATGACTGTGGACACAACAGTTGAAGACGAGCAATCGACTTGAGCATCTTAGTTTCAGATACTGACACAAAGGGAAAGAGATTTAAAGCATGCATCAAGCGAAACACTTAGAAATTATCTGGCCAGGGGATGAATGTTGTCGTCAGAAAGGAGAACTTAACGAAGCTAGCTTAGACGTCTTGGATGGAGCAGCGGAGGAGAGAGTTCATTCTTGTTTGGTGGCATCCGACAGCGACTGCTAGGTATTTGTGCCGGGGAGTACAACTGTTAGGGCAAACTATTTTCTTTTTACTATATTAAATATTCTAAATACTCTGAATCAGAAAAACTAATGCAATTTTGAGGTGTTAATGATAGAGTGTTAATTCTTTAAAGATGAAGTTCAAATAGGGATGAACTCAATCTTAATTTCACTATATTTTAGGTTTAAATAATTGCATTTGTGGAAAATAGATTATACTATGGTGGTAGATTTTAATATGGAATTTATTATAATTAAGTTTATACGGGTGAGACTCAATTAGAATGTGGACATGCCACTACAATTTTAATGAAATTTCTAATTTACTTGTAAAACAAATATGTTATTAAAGTTTAGTTATAAACAAATATAGGATTTAAGTGAATTGATTGTTATGATAACTTATGATATATAAATTATTATAGAACTTAATGGCGAGTCTGCTTAAAATGATGATGATGAAAATAATGTTAATATCAGTAAGATGAACTAGTCATATGCTATTCTAGAGGAAAAATCCCAATATGGTGGGTGTAATTCAAAATAATGTTCAAACATAAATACAACATGAGGATAATTGACATGAAGAAGAAAATATAATGGGAGGACAATCTTTGGAATAAGAGGAATTAGAAGCTAGTTTAGAGGAATATGAGATGAAAAAGATATTGATTGATGGTAAAAAAAGAGAACATCGTAAAATAAAGCTTTATCATAAATATGTATTTACAAAAAAGAAGTAAGGAGTGATAATTTAGAGGATGCAAGTCATTCAAACTCAAATATAAGGAAGATCATGAGATTAAGTAGTTGGAAAATCGCTTGAATACGAATAATTTGTTTAGGAATATGAGAGTTTTCTCAATTTTATCAACCAATTTATATAATAAGAAGACATAGTCCATCTTTAGAGAATAATTAGAAATAAAATTGTTATTTCACACAGATTATAATAATAATATATGAACCATTGAAAATAAGAGACCTTCAAGCAATATAATGATAATTAATATGGTAAGGGTTTATAAGTTCATGAATGTCACAACACGCCAAAGAATTTGTGCGAGCAAATTCTTTTCAGAAACTTCGAAGGGGCAAGCTAAGATTAGAGAACCTTCATTTGAATTACCCTCACAATCGGAGGCAGAGTAAACTCGAATTTACCATATGTCCTATAAGAGTTTAGGTATTGAATTTTCGGGACTTGTGATAACACCCCCACAATTCAATATCTTCAGTGGATGAATAGAGTTTACCTCTCATACATTGTTTTCTTGGTGGAAACAAAAAAAATGATGAGTATCTAAAGAATGTTGAAATCTCTTTCGGATTTGATAATATAGGTATTGTATCTCCAAAAAGTTTAAGTAATGGTTTGGTAATGTTTTGATAAAAACATATTCGAGTTCATTTTTTATGATGAAGATTTGTAAATCTTCCTTTGAAAAAAGAGAGAAAAGCCTTCTTTATATATATAGATTTTACCATTCATCAATGGAGAAATGTTTAACGACCAAGACAAAAGAGAAAAGGTAAAAAAACTAAAGAAATCGCATCGACAATGATCAAGCGGGAACCATAATTGACAAAGATACAACATGTTTAAATAACTCATGATATCATTAATGCTAAGACATGACAAAAATCCTTGAAAATCAGCGATCAAACTCGATGATCTACTGTCAGAAAATGTCTGGAAATGTTAAAACCAGTTAGTGCAAAAGGAACATCAAAAGTCTCAGGCCAACAATGCACCATCTATTTGAGAGAATTGTGAGAAAAAACTCAACGACATAGATTTTTAAATTTAGAAGAAGCTCTACTGCCAATAAAAAAAATTTAAAGCCAAATACCCAATCTTTTATTTTGGAAGACGAATCATATCCATTCCAAGTACTAAGGTAATAGAAGTCTAAAAGACAATATAAAAACCTCATAATGAGATAAAGAGAATCTCTAAAGTAATTGAAGTCTAAAAACACAAGTTCCTAATAGAGGGTCACAAGGACACTATCTTCCTAAAAAATAGCAAGGAAAAAAGAAGATCCTTCAAAGTAGAACCATGGGTGGTGAAAGTTGTACGCGGCATTAACAAAACACAAAGGTGGATCGATTCCAGAGGACACAACAACCAGAACAGTGGACTTTGAGGCATTCAAACCGAGAGCTGCATGAGACAATGCAATTTTGTCGGGAGAAGAGGGTTGAAAGAGATGGATGGTCGGAGTAGTGGTAAAACTGTCACCAGAGAATAACCCTTGGCAGGCAAGACAGATCAATAGAGGAAGAGAGGAGAAAAGATCCTTGACATCTCGGTGAAGGATTGGGTGAAGACAAAGACGGAGCAAAGAAAGAAATCGACAATTTAGAGGCTAAATCTGGTGGATCTATAGGGTTCGACGGTTCTGGTGGATGAAGAACGGTCGTCTATGATAGTGGACATAACAATTGAAGACGAGCAATTGACTTGAGCATCTTAGTTTCAGATACTGACACAAAGGCAAAGAGATTTAAAGCATGCATCAAGCAAAACACTTAGAAATTATCTGGCCAGGGGATGAATGTTGTCGTCAGAAAGGAGAACTTAAAGAAGCTAGCTTAGACGCCTTGGATGGAGCAGCGGAGGAGAGAGTTCATTCTTGTTTGGTGGCATCCGACAGCGACTGCTAGGTATTTGTGCAGGGGAGTACAACTGTTAGGGCAAACTATTTTCCTTTTACTATATTAAAAAACACTCTAAATACTCTGAATCAGAAAAACTAATGCAAGTTTGAGGTGTTAATGATAAGGTGTTAATTCTTTAAAGATGAAGTTCAAATAGGGATGAAGTCAATCTTAATTTCACTATATTTTAGGTTCAAAGAATTGCATTTGTGGAAAATGGATTTTACTATGGTGGTTGATTTTAATATGGAAGTTATTATAATTAAGTTTATACGGGTGAGACTCAATTGGAATGTGGACATGCCACGACAATTTTAATGAAATTTCTAATTTACTTGTAAAACAAATATGTTATTAAAGTTTAGTTATAAACAAATTTAGGATTTAAGTGAATTGTTTGTCATGATAACTTATGATATATAAATTATTATAGAACTTAATGGTGAGTCTGCTTAAAATGAAGATGATGATGAAAATAATGTTAATATTAGTAAGATGAACTAGTCATATGCTATTCCAGAGGAAAATTTCCAATATGGTGGGTTTAATTCAAAATATTGTTCAAACATAAATACAACATGAGGATAATTGACATGAAGAAGAAAATATTATGGGAGGACAATTTTTGGAATAAGAGGAATTAGAAGCTAGTTTAGAGGAATATGAGATGAAAAAGATATTGATTGATGGTAAAGAAAGAGAACATCGTAAAATAAAGCTTGATCATAAATATGTATTTACAAAAAAAGAAGTAAAGAGTGCTAATTTAGAGGATGCAAGTAATTCAAACCCAAATATAAGGAAGATCATGAGATTCAGTAGTTGGAAAATCGCTTGAATACGAATAATTTGTTTAGGAATATGAGAGTTTTCTCAATTATATCAACCAATTTATATAATAAGAAGACATAGTCCATCTTTAGAGAATAATTAGAAATAAAATTGTTATTTCACACAGATTATAATAATAATATATGAACCATTGAAAATAAGAGACCTTCAAGCAATATAATGATAATTAATATGGTAAGGGTTTATAAGTTCATGAATGTCACAACACGCCAAAGAATTTGTGCGAGCAAATTCTTTTCAGAAACTTCGAAGGGGCAAGCTAAGATTAGAGAACCTTCATTTGAATTACACTCACAATCGGAGGCAGAGTAAACTCGAATTTACCATATGTCCTATAAGAGTTTAGGTATTGAATTTTCGGGACTTGTGATAACACCCCACAATTCAATATCTTCAGTGGATGAATAGAGTTTACCTCTCATACATTGTTTTCTTGGTGGAAACAAAAAAAATGATGAGTATCTAAAGAATGTTGAAATCTCTTTCGGATTTGATAATATAGGTATTGTATCTCCAAAAAGTTTAAGTAATGGTTTGGTAATGTTTTGATAAAAACATATTCGAGTTCATTTTTTATGATGAAGATTTGTAAATCTTCCTTTGAAAAAAGAGAGAAAAGCCTTCTTTATATATATAGATTTTACCATTCATCAATGGAGAAATGTTTAACGACCAAGACAAAAGAGAAAAGGTAAAAAAACTAAAGAAATCGCATCGACAATGATCAAGCGGGAACCATAATTGACAAAGATACAACATGTTTAAATAACTCATGATATCATTAATGCTAAGACATGACAAAAATCCTTGAAAATCAGCGATCAAACTCGATGATCTACTGTCAGAAAATGTCTGGAAATGTTAAAACCAGTTAGTGCAAAAGGAACATCAAAAGTCTCAGGCCAACAATGCACCATCTATTTGAGAGAATTGTGAGAAAAAACTCAACGACATAGATTTTTAAATTTAGAAGAAGCTCTACTGCCAATAAAAAAAATTTAAAGCCAAATACCCAATCTTTTATTTTGGAAGACGAATCATATCCATTCCAAGTACTAAGGTAATAGAAGTCTAAAAGACAATATAAAAACCTCATAATGAGATAAAGAGAATCTCTAAAGTAATTGAAGTCTAAAAACACAAGTTCCTAATAGAGGGTCACAAGGACACTATCTTCCTAAAAAATAGCAAGGAAAAAAGAAGATCCTTCAAAGTAGAACCATGGGTGGTGAAAGTTGTACGCGGCATTAACAAAACACAAAGGTGGATCGATTCCAGAGGACACAACAACCAGAACAGTGGACTTTGAGGCATTCAAACCGAGAGCTGCATGAGACAATGCAATTTTGTCGGGAGAAGAGGGTTGAAAGAGATGGATGGTCGGAGTAGTGGTAAAACTGTCACCAGAGAATAACCCTTGGCAGGCAAGACAGATCAATAGAGGAAGAGAGGAGAAAAGATCCTTGACATCTCGGTGAAGGATTGGGTGAAGACAAAGACGGAGCAAAGAAAGAAATCGACAATTTAGAGGCTAAATCTGGTGGATCTATAGGGTTCGACGGTTCTGGTGGATGAAGAACGGTCGTCTATGATAGTGGACATAACAATTGAAGACGAGCAATTTACTTGAGCATCTTAGTTTCAGATACTGACACAAAGGCAAAGAGATTTAAAGCATGCATCAAGCAAAACACTTAGAAATTATCTGGCCAGGGGATGAATGTTGTCGTCAGAAAGGAGAACTTAAAGAAGCTAGCTTAGACGCCTTGGATGGAGCAGCGGAGGAGAGAGTTCATTCTTGTTTGGTGGCATCCGACAGCGACTGCTAGGTATTTGTGCAGGGGAGTACAACTGTTAGGGCAAACTATTTTCCTTTTACTATATTAAAAAACACTCTAAATACTCTGAATCAGAAAAACTAATGCAAGTTTGAGGTGTTAATGATAAGGTGTTAATTCTATAAAGATGAAGTTCAAATAGGGATGAAGTCAATCTTAATTTCACTATATTTTAGGTTCAAAGAATTGCATTTGTGGAAAATGGATTTTACTATGGTGGTTGATTTTAATATGGAAGTTATTATAATTAAGTTTATACGGGTGAGACTCAATTGGAATGTGGACATGCCACGACAATTTTAATGAAATTTCTAATTTACTTGTAAAACAAATATGTTATTAAAGTTTAGTTATAAACAAATTTAGGATTTAAGTGAATTGTTTGTCATGATAACTTATGATATATAAATTATTATAGAACTTAATGGTGAGTCTGCTTAAAATGAAGATGATGATGAAAATAATGTTAATATTAGTAAGATGAACTAGTCATATGCTATTCCAGAGGAAAATTTCCAATATGGTGGGTTTAATTCAAAATATTGTTCAAACATAAATACAACATGAGGATAATTGACATGAAGAAGAAAATATTATGGGAGGACAATTTTTGGAATAAGAGGAATTAGAAGCTAGTTTAGAGGAATATGAGATGAAAAAGATATTGATTGATGGTAAAGAAAGAGAACATCGTAAAATAAAGCTTGATCATAAATATGTATTTACAAAAAAAGAAGTAAAGAGTGCTAATTTAGAGGATGCAAGTAATTGATAGGTATCAGGTTTGATCCTATATCTAACTGCAAGTGCACAGTTCAGTAGTCGTAGTATATAGGTATCGAATCCACAGGGACTCCGTATTCAATAGCTAAAGAACAGGAAATTAAACTAGGAAGAAAGCAATGTGATTGAATTAAAAGCAATGCAAGAAGGTAAACAGAAAGTAGAGATTGTTGGTTGTGAAAGCAAGTTATTAAGAGCGCTAAGTCTAGGGCGTTCTCAGGAAATCAGACAAGCAGACAGTTCATTCAGCAAGGATCTAATTAAGCACAGTTCTAGAACTCAAAACACAGATATAGAATTAACCAAATTCCTTTGTGATAATTCTCTAAGTCTAAGTGCAGCAAACCAAACTTTCGTTTGCGATAACTAACAGATTAAACTAGCATTAATCCCATGTTTGATATGTTCACAATTATCCTAAACCAAACTTTCGTTTGCGAGAAGTTTAATTGCTCAACCTAATCAGTTCAAATTCCTAAACCCCACTTCCGTGACGTATTTAGCAACCTAAGATCTAGATTCTAATTGATCAGGTTAGAACTAGCTTTAAGCACAATTAGATTGAAGAACAGATATAGTTATGAATCCTTAACTGATATTAACAAGTCTAGCAAGTCATGAAATCCTATGTGAGAAACCCTAAACCTAACAAGGAATCTACTCAGACATAGATAATGAAAACATAATCATATGATGAATAAATTGCATAGAAGATAAAGAATAAAAGGGGTTCGAAATCTTCTCCAAATACAGATGAAGTAAAGGTTCAGATCAGCCCCAAAAGCTCTAAAAATCCTCTGCTCTTAATTATGAAAGCGTTAGTAAATAAAACACCAAAAACTTAATTATATAGGTCTAATCTCGGCCAGGGGTTTCTTTGTAAATATCAGGAACTTCTGGATCAGAGTGCAATATCTTGATTCTTCATAAACCGCCGAGTTTTGGCCCATCTCGCTGGTGCAACGATCGATGCTAGAGTGCAACGATCGACGCATTCCTCTGTTTCGGACAGTGAACTCTATCTCTCGGCCAAACACTCCAAAAATCTCAAAAAAGTGTCATAATCACCAAGTATGCTCCAAACCTGATTATACCTGTAAAAGACTCTAAAAGAACACAAAAGACACTAAAACATACTTATATCATGGTCTAAAACTAGTAAAAACCATGATATATCAACTCCCCCACACTTAGCCTTTGCTTGCCCTCAAGCAAAACAGAGAACTAAAGCTTGGTGAAGAGGTTTGAAAACTCTTCAGAAACTCATTTCATCCCAGAAGCTACAATACTCAGATTCCCCTTAGTAAACCACTGAAAGAATCAATCACAGGATATCAAGACCAACATGTACTTCCCCCACACTTAGCAACTGTCCTAAGTAAACTCCACAATCACATTCAAGCATTCAAATTCTCCCTACTGACTTCTGCAAGTATTTAAGTGCGGTCTCACCTAAGGAGTATCGATCAAAAGGCACATGGATTCTTACCTTATCAGCTCTAGACCACCATACTATCTTTCTCTAGTCCCTTTCTTCTCTTTCCCTTCTTTAACAACTGATTTTCCCACTTTGGGTATCATTTTTATTTTTTTATCAGTGTTCTTCCCGTTATGGGGTGTACTTTGGACACATTCCATGGATAGCACAGGAGATAATAGCGGTCTCTACCACTCCTGTGACCACTTCGGAGTTACTAACTCATCCTCAGTTTATTATCTTTTTTTTTTTTTACTTTATAGAAGGGGAGAAGGGAACTAAATAGGATAGGTTGACAGGCTGTGTCAGAACTAACAGGAAATCCGACACAGAGTATACCAAGCCCTTAGGTGAGAAATCTAAGTCAGTATTAAATTGAAGTCAGTAAAAGGATCCTCTGATACCTGAAGTGATGTGGGTGTTCCCAGTAGGTTGATTTGTGATGGGGTTTTCTAATAGTCATAGATAGATCCTGCGACTTCATCCCAATGGTTACTTAAGTTCCTGCAAGTCTTGTAAATCTTCTCAGAAAATCATAGTTTCTTACTTAAACAATTTTGACTCAATAAAACCAAAATTTTTTGAAAAATGGAATGACTCTTAAGAAAACAGAAAGATAAACGTCAGTAGCACCTCCCCCACACTTAAGACACACTGTCCCCAGTAGTGTCAAGCGAAGGATCAGTAAAAAGAAAGAAAAATTGTTAAAGTTCTGTTGAGTTCTGTCGGGTTTACCTCTGTCGCTGAAGCATCGATCGTTGCACTAAGTGCATCGACCGTTACTTGGCGATTTTCGTGTATGGTCGATCGTTGCTCATAACTGCAACGATCGCTGCAATGCGATCATGATCGTGTTTTGACGATCGACACAGAAGTGCGTCGATCGACGCACTGCGAATCTGTCCGAGACCTGCAACCAGAAACTCACCAGAAACAAAAGCAAACGTAAAATCCTAACAAAAACACCAAAAATTAAGTAGAAAAACACCAGTACCTAATGGTGGGTTGCCTCCCACCCAGCGCTTGTTTAAGGTCAATAGCTTGACAGAACGGACAAGATTTTTCAGGCACCAGGAACATTATCCAGAGGCAGAATCTGACCTCTTGGAATCTCGGCCTTAGCCCAATAATGTTTTACCCTCTGTCCATTCACAGCGAACTCATTTCCTTCCTTGCCGACTAGAATGACAGCTCCATATGGACGCACTTCTTTGATTGTGTATGGACCGGACCATCTTGATTTCAGCTTACCTGGAAACAAATGCAAACGAGAATTGTATAAAAGTACCTGATCATTAGGCTCAAACCGTCTAGAAACGATCTTCTTGTCATGATAAGCCTTAGTCCTCTCCTTGTACAGCTTTGAGTTCTCATAGGCAATATGTCTAATTTCATCCAACTCATTAAGCTGTATGAACCTTCTTTCTGCAGCTGATTTAAGGTCAAAGTTCATCTGCTTCACAGCCCACGCTGCTTTGTGCTCAAGTTCTACTAGCAGATGACATGCTTTTCCATACAACAAGTGAAATGGAGTAGTCCCTAATGGCGTTTTAAATGCAGTCTTGTAAGCCAATAAAGCATCATCAAGCTTAGCTGCCCAATCTTTTCTTGTCTTCCCAAATGTCTTCTCTAAGATCTCCTTGATCTGTCTGTTAGAAACCTCGACTTGTCCACTAGTCTGAGGGTGATAAGGAGTAGCAACTCGGTGATGAACTCCATGCTTTCTTAGGAGCTTCTCGAAGACCTTATTAATAAAGTGAGATCCTCCATCACTAATCACTATCCGAGGTACTCCAAATCTAGGGAATATGATGGACTTAAACAGCTTAATGACTACTGAAGAATCGTTGGTTGGACTAGCTATTGCTTCTACCCACTTAGACACATAGTCTACAGCAACCAAGATGAATTTATTTCCATGAGATGAAGGAAAAGGACCCATAAAGTCTATGCCCCAGCAATCAAAAACCTCAACCTCCAGAATGAAATTCTGAGGCATCTCATGCTTCCTACTGATTTTCCCTCTCCTCTGACAGGCATCGCAATGAGAAATGAAGGAGTGAGTATCTGCAAACATTGTAGGCCACCATAAACCTGCTTGCAAAACCTTAGACACAGTCTTAAAAGTAGCAAAATGACCTGCATAATCTGATCCATGGCAGTGGAATAGGATATCTGGAACCTCTGATTCAGCAACACATCTTCTGTAAAGGCCATTTGAACAGTGCTTGTAAAGGTAAGGTTCATCCCAATAGTATCGCCTAAGCTCCCTGAAGAACCTCTTCTTCTCATACCCCTTCAGATCATCCGGTTCAGTCTCTGCAGCTAGGTAGTTGGCTATATCTGCGTACCATGGTCGATTAGTTGTTGTGACAGCATTAATCTCGAACTCGTAGTCTCCAATCTGAATTGTATAAGTCTCTGGATCTGCATCCGCATTGCAACGATCGTCGCAGAGGAGCGCATCGATCGTCGCTGTCCCGATAGGTGCATCGATCGACGCCGAGATGGGATCGATCGACGCAATGCGATTAATCCGACAATTTTGCAGGTTGCTGTCCAAATCTGTGTGAAACATTGCACCAACCATATTGACGTTCTCTTCAGGCAAATAGTCATTAATTGGCACGTCTTCCTCAACCATCATCCGTGAAAGATGGTCAGCAACTCCATTTTCAACCCCTTTCTTATCCCTCACTTCAATGTCAAACTCCTGAAGCAACAGAATCCATCTCAACAGTCTTGGCTTAGCATCTTTCTTCTGCATCAGATACTTCAGGGCCGAATGATCAGTGTGTACAATCACTTTTGAGCCAACAAGATAAGGGCGAAACTTCTCAAATGCAAAGACAACTGCCAACAACTCTTTCTCTGTAGTGGCATAGTTCCTTTGTGCATCATCAAGTGTCCTACTGGCATAATAGATAGCATGAAGCATTCTATCCTTCTTCTGCCCAAGAACAGCTCCCACAGCATAATCACTTGCATCGCACATAACCTCAAAAGGCAGATTCCAATCCGGTGGCTGAACTATGGGAGCACTCACTAATGCCTGCTTGATCTGTTCAAATGCAGTTTGACAATCTGCAGTGAACTCAAATTTGGTATCCTTACATAGCAAAGCAGTTAGTGGCCTAGAGATCTTACTGAAATCCTTGATGAACCGTCTATAGAAGCCAGCATGTCCAAGAAAGCTTCTAATAGACTTAACAGAATCAGGCGCCTGAAGGTTGGTCATTACCTCGATCTTAGCGCGGTCCACCTCTATTCCTGCTTCAGACACTTTATGTCCGAGTACAATGCCATCTCTGACCATGAAATGACACTACTCCCAATTAAGAACTAAATGCTTTTCTTCACATCTTGTCAAAACCTTACACAGATTATCTAAGCATTCATTATAGGATGATCCATATACTGAGAAATCATCCATGAATACCTCCATAAAGTCCTCAATCATGTCTGTGAATATGGACATCATGCATCTCTGGAAAGTGGCTGGTGCATTGCAGAGTCCAAAAGGCATCCTACGGTAAGCAAATGTCTCATATGGACAAGTGAAAGTGGTCTTTCCCTGATCCTCTGGATGGATGGGAATCTGAAAGAAACCTGAGTAGCCATCGAGGAAGCAATAGTAAGGATGATTGGCTAACCTCTCAAGCATCTGATCAATAAAAGGCAAGGGAAAATGATCCTTCCTGGTAGCAGCATTCAGCTTTCTATAATCTATACACATCCTGTGTCCCGTCACAGTCCTAGTAGGTATCAGCTCGTTCTTCTCATTCTTCACAACTGTAACTCCACCTTTCTTAGGCACTACATGGACTGGACTCACCCAATCACTGTCAGAGATAGGATAGATAATCCCAGCATCAAGGAGTTTCATAATCTCCTTTTTAACCACTTCCTGCAGATTAGGATTAAGTCTTCTCTGATGCTCGATAGATGTCTTGGATTCATCCTCAAGATGTATCCGATGCATGCACAGCTCCGGTGAGATACCTGAAATATCAGCAAGAGAATAGCCAAGAGCCTTGCGATGCTTGCGCAGCTTGCTTAGCAGTAAAGTGAGCTCTGCATTGTTCAAGCTAGCATTAACAATCACTGGATAAGTTGAATTTGGTCCAAGAAACGCGTACCTTAGCCCGGATGGGAGTTGTTTCAGTTCTATTTTCGGAGCTTTTTCCTCTGCCCAATCTCTGTCGACTTGCAACGATCGATGCAAGGGTAGTGTCGATCGTTGCAAGGTCGCGTCAGACACTTCTACTTGCATTGCAGACTCAATAGAATCCATCATCCTCGTATAGCACATTGCTGGCTCGTCCTGCAGGTATTCCAACTCTAATATAGAGCTCAGTAAAGCCCTTTCTAGTGGGTCCTCAACATGTGATTGGTAAAAATACTCGGTAGCCAAATCATCCAATGTGTCCACATAGAAGGTCTGCCCGTCAATGGTTGGTCTCTTTACCAGCTTGTTCATATCAAAACTCATCTTCAGATCACCCACATTCAGAACTATTTTACCTCCCTGACAGTCAATCATTGCACCAGCTGTAGCTAAGAAAGACCTGCCTAAAATCAATGGATCTTTTGGCTCTTGTCCATATTGCAGAACCACAAAATCAGTAGGGATCACACATTTGCCAACCATTATAGGCACATCCTCTATTACTCCTTTGGGAATCCTGATTGATCTATCTGCCAGAACCAGTGATATCCTAGTGGGTATAAAGTCTGTCATTCCGAGCCTTTTAGCAACTGAGAGAGGCATAAGATTCACACTGGAACCAAGATCACATAGAGACCTTTCGAATCTCTCTTTGTAGATAGCACAATCCAACACGAAGCTTCCTGGATCCTTTAACTTTTCGGGAATTCTGCCCTGAACCACTGCGCTGCATACTTCATTGAGCATCATTACACTTTCCTCATCAGACCATTTCCCAGAAATCATATCCTTAAGGAATCTCTTCATCATAGGAGAGGTTTCCATGGAGTCCAACAAAGGTGCTTCAACTTTCACCTTTTTTATGAACTCCTTCCACTTTGCATACTGCCTATCATTCTTAGTCTTTCTGGGATTCTTGGGATAAGGTACCTTAGGCTTGTATACCTTTTCGGTCGGCTGTTTCGGTTTCCCTGGTTTCGAACTCTCTGCAGTCACCTTGTGTCGATCGTTGCTCCTATCGCATCGATCGATGCTAGGCGACTGTGTTACGACTTCCGGTTCCCTGATTTCGCTTTGCATCGGTCGTTGCTCAGATGCATTGATCGACGCATTGCGAATATCGCGGATCTCATCTTCCAACTCTTCAATTTCCTCGAGTTCTTCAACACTTAACTGCTTTTTCTGACCAGATGACAGCTCCTTACCACTTCTCAACGTCACTGCATTGCATGGGTACTTTGGATTAGCATCAGTCCGTCCTGGGAGATATCCATCTTCCCTTTTAGCATGTCCAGCAGTTCTTGCAACTTTAGCATCGAGCTCCTTCATGTGCGTGTTCAGATACTCAAACTTCCCATTCAACACCCTGTAAATTGTTTCCATCTTCTCGTTGGCATCTGCTGCATTCTTAGCCTGACTCTCCATCATCTGTTTCAGCATCATCTCCACCCTACTTTCAGGTTCATTGGTTCTCTGAGGACCTTGTCCAAAGGTCTTCTGAAAACCACTTTTCTGCCCCCCATTGAAGAATCTGTTTCCCAGTTGATTACCAAATCTATTACCTTGGAATCCAGAACCTCCTATGTAATTCACATCTTCCTCCTGAGTGTCCTCCTCAGTTTGAATTTCATCTACATCTTGGGCAAAATGGACAGCTTTCTTACCTGCTAGGAGATTGCAAACTGTGTCCAGTCTAGATCTAATATCAGCCATGTCAGAATTCTCTACACTTCCACCAGCTTTCTTCCTCCTCTTATCCGTAGTCTTGCAGCTGCTGCTGCCTATTAGATTCTCAATCAACTACTTAGCTTGCGTAGGAGTCCTGGTGTTGAAGTTAGCATTACTGGAATTGTCCAGCGCAGTCTGATATGGAAGATCTATGCCTCTGAAGAAGATGCCAATCAACTGAACCTCAGTGAATCCATGGTGTGGGCAGTCACGCTGATACTGCTTAAATCTCATCCAGGCAGTCTTTAAAGGCTCCACAGCTCCTTGTGAAAAGGTGAGTATGTCCTGTCTGGACTGGTCTGAGCGCGCATCATCATAGAAGTGACGCATGAACTCACTCTTTAAAGCTGCCCAAGTAGTATACTGAGCAGGCGCTAACTGCTTCAGCCATGCACTAGCTGTTGGATCCCGATGGATCTAGGGTTTGTTATATTGAAATTTAGAACCAACCTCGTTCTTACCTTTGGCAGCGGAAGAAGATGGTGAACGAGATCAGTGGAGCAACGCAACGCTTTGCCTCTACCAGATACACACGCACGCTCGCTGGAAACGGGATGCTAGTGCCGGATCAATGGGGATCGAAAGGTTCTGGTGTGTCTAGTGTTTCTATCAAGAAAACTAGACGGCTATATTGTTTAGGTCGAACTAAACACGTTTTATTCGACCTAAACGTGCTTAACGGGCCAGACTCAATTAAGCCATAACCCGAAAAGCCTATTCGGAAAATCCGAACTGTGTCGACCGACACACAAGCTGTGTCGATCGACACAACACCTTTATATCGATTCTTATGTGTATTTCAATACACATAACATGATCATTGCCACAATGATCATTCCCATGTCGTAGCTTCCAGTTCGCTTAGGTGTGTGACCCTATAGGATCATATAATACTGGCAGTAAGTCCACGACCTACAGATTGCAAGAGGCTTCTAGCAAAGCATTGCAAACGCCCAGTATTATACGAATGTCAGATCTCGACACACAACTATCACAGGAGTGAGTACAGGTGTGATTTCAGGACACTATCCCAACAATCTCCCACTTGTACTGGAATCATCAATTCCTATAATCCTTTTGTCTCTATATCTCGATTTGGCATAAGGCAAGATTTGTGTCATCCTTATTAAGCCAATATCGTGTTTATCGAACTCCTGATCTCATACTGAACATTACAAACAACTGAACTACAGTTCGTTTGAGTGCGGCCACACATTTTCTCAGTATTCAATCTTCGATAGGCCCTGAGATATTTATCTCCCGTTATGCAGGAGGGACAAATTCCATCTTGTTCCATCCCTGTTTCAACGCACACTTCATGATAAACTTGAACAGTGTCGTTATAGCCGCCAGTTACGGATCGACGTTTGACAAAGTCAAAATGTACCAATTCATATGCAAGAAAGCATGATGAACTCAGGTCTTAGGACTATACTCTATAGTCGTAATGAGAACCTCTTATGACACAGATATTACTATCTTGTAGACTTCTCATTAGCGGGTCATGTCCGATCATATGTCCACTGACATATATCTATGTGACTGACTGCGATAATCATATCATTGGCTCCATGAAACTTAGCCAACAGTCACCTCACAATCTAGTCTCTAACGGTTGTCAGTGTCCCGATTCTACAACCTTGACTAGGGACAAAATAATTTATTAACTTATAGGGTTTCATGATCAAGTTCTCAACTTGATGACCTATAATATGTCATAAACTTATTTTGGGACCATTATTTAGATCACAATAAATAATGCTGAAATCAAATTTCATTAAACACTTCTAAAAGAATGTTTACAATAGCGTCTTATTATAACTAAAACAAAAACCAAAACTCCCACTAGAATCAAGATTACATCTTAAGATCTCTCATGCCTACAGCAGTCGTATGACTCTCATGCTTAGGCCTTGGGAGTGACTTGGTTAGAGGATCAGCGACATTCTCGTTTGTCGGAACTCGGCTGATCTTCACATCACCTCTATTGACAATATCACGAATCAGATGATATTTCCTCTCAACGTGTTTGGACTTCTGGTGTGACCTGGGTTCTTTCGCCTGAGCAATGGCTCCATTGTTATCGCAGAACAAAGCCACTGGCTCCAAGATACTAGGAACCACACCAAGTTCAGTCATGAACTTCTTGATCCAAACAGCTTCCTTTGCCGCTTCTGAAGCAGCAACATATTCAGCTTCCGTTGTGGAGTCAGCTACGGTATTCTGCTTAGAGCTCCTTCAGCTCACCGCACCGCCATTTAGACAGAAGACATATCCAGACTGTGATCGTAAATCGTCTCTGTCCGTCTGAAAACTCGCATCGGTGAATCCATTCACCACAAGTTCATCACTATCTCCATACACAAGGAACTTGTCCTTAGTATGTCTCAAATACTTGAGAATATTCTTGACAGCTGTCCAGTGAGCTTCACCTGGATCAGATTGGTATCTACTCGTCATGCTTAACGCGTAAGCTACATCTGGACGAGTGCAGAGCATGGCATACATAATAGATCCTATTGCAGAGGCATAAGGAATCCTATTCATGCGTTCTCGCTCAGCAGGTGTCGCCGGACACTGCTTCTTGCAGAGACTCTTGCCATGAGACATTGGTATGAAGCCCTTCTTGGAATCGTGCATCCTGAATCTGTGCAACACCTTATCTATATAAGTGTCTTGGCACAATCCAATCAGCTTGTTAGTTCTATCTCTGTAGATTCTGATTCCAAGAATGTATGCGGCTTCTCCCATGTCTTTCATGGAAAAACAACTTCCTAGGCAAGTCTTAATAGACTGAAGCAACGGAACGTCATTACCGAGGAGGAGTATGTCATCGACATACAGTACAAGAAATGCAATTTTGCTCCCACTTGTCTTCTTGTATACACATGATTCTTCTTCGTGATGTACTTTACTCCCACTGTTTTTCTTAGAGAGAAACTCCCTCTCAAGAAAAGAACAGTCCCGAGCAACAAATACTTTGTTCTCAGATTGGTTGTAAAAGTAGTATGCCTTGGTTTCCCTAGGATAACCAACGAAATAGCATTTATCTGATTTGTGTGCAAGTTTGTCGGAGATTAAACGTTTGACATAAGCCTCGCAACCCCAAATCCTTAGGAAAGACAGACTAGGAACGTTCCCAGTCCACAGTTCATGTGGTGTCTTTTCTACTGATTTAGATGGCACTCTATTCAGTGTAAACGCAGACGTTTCTAGAGCATATCCCTAAAGGATAGTGGAAGATTAGAATGACTCATCATAGACCGAACCATGTCCAACAAGGTTCGATTCCTCCTCTCTGACACTCCATTCCATTGGGGTGTTCCAGGAGGAGTGAGTTGTGAAACAATTCCACACTCGCTCAGATAGTCGCTGAATTCTTGGCTTAAGTATTCTCCTCCGCGATCCGATCGCAGAACTTTGATACTTTTGCCAAGTTGATTATGTACTTCATTCTTGAATTCCTTGAATCTATCAAAGGATTCTGACTTGTGTCTCATCAAATAGACATAGCCATACCTACTGAAATCATCAGTAAAGGTAATGAAGTATTTGAAATTTCCTCTGGCAGCAGTACTCATTGGCCCACATACATCAGTATGAACAAGGCCCAATAAATCACTGGCCCTTTCATTTGGTTTGTTGAAAGGGGCTCTAGCCATTTTGCCCACCAAACAAGACTCGCATTTCTCACATGATTCAAAATCAAATGAGCCCAGAAGCCCATTTCGATGGAGCCTCTGGATGCGTTTCTCATTGATATGGCCTAAACGACAATGCCATAAGAAAGTCGGGTTTTCGTCATTGGACTTAAACCTCTTTGTATTTATGTTAAAGACAGGCATTTCTTGGTTTAATATATATAACCCATTATCTAATGGGGCGCTACCATAATAATTACCATCACGATTAAAAGAACAAACTTTATTCTTAACAGCAAAATCAAAACCTTCCAAATCCAAAACGGAAACTGAAATTATGTTTCTGCTAATCGCAGGTACATAGTAGCAATTATTCAAAATTAAAACCATGCCCGAAGGTAAAGACAACTCGTAGGTGCCTACGGCCAGTGCAGCAACCTTAGCTCCATTCCCGACTCGTAGCTCTACTTGTCCTTTCTTCAGCGTCCTACTGTTTCTTAGTGCCTGCACATCAGTACAAATATGAGCACCGCAGCCGGTATCCAATACCCACGAAGTAGGACTAGAAGACATAACATTAAGTTCGATAACATAAATACCTGAGTCAGACGCATCATACGTCTTCTTCAGCTTCTTGTAATCTTCCATGAACTTCTTGCAGTCTTTCTTCCAATGCCCCAACTGCTTGCAGTAGTTGCACTTATCCTCAGGAGAAGGCCCGGATTTTGGCTTCGGCTTGGGCTTGTCCTGACTTTCAGCCTGGACAACCTGGGCCTTACCCTTACCCTTCTTAGGTTTCTTAAACCTTTTACCCCCTTGTACCATCAGGACATTGGGAGTAGCCTTCTTGAGATTCGGTTCTGCTGTCTTCAGCATACCGTGCAACTCAGTCAATGTCTTAGTCATGTTTTGCATATTGTAGTTCATGATGAACTGATCAAAACATGACGGCAAAGAGTGCAGAATCATGTCAGTGGCCAGCTCCTGGCTAATGGCACAGTCCAGTTTCCCCAGGTTATCAATGTAACCCATCATTTTAAGGACATGAGGACTTACTGGACTGTCCTTAGCCAACTTGCAATCCATGAGAGATTTAACCGTCTGGTATCTCTCTGTGCGAGCTTGCTCCTGAAACAAAGCTTTCAGGCTGTTAATCATCTCAATGGGTGACAACACGTTCTCATATTGCTTCTGCAGCTCAGAGTTCATGGTCACCAGCATTAGACAAGTAACATCTTTGACATCCGCTGAATGCTTATCCCAAGCATTCTTTTCTGTCTGTGGAGCATTGGAACGTGGCCTCTCGGTGAGAAATCTTTCAAGGACATATTCCTTGTTCTCTTGCCTGAGAACTATTCTCAGGTTCCGATACCATTCCAAGAAATTAGATCCATTTAACTTGTCCTTCTCAAGGACGGATCTTAGTGAGAAAGTGTTGATGTGATTTGAGACAGACATAGCTGTAATTTAAAATAGGTAGATTTTAGTTATAAAGCACAAGAAATGAGAATTCTTATCTAATAAGAAAACTCCCATTGTATTCAAACTATGTTTCCTCATATGAATACAATGCGCCAAGATCCTCAGATTACTAAAATTCGAGTGGGCGACTCGCCGTTACTCAAGCTTTAGTTATCTAGGTAAGCAAATCATTGCTAATTGTACTCAGTACAACTCTTGGTCGTGAATAAGACAAATTATGTCCAATTCACTCTGATGTCTCTGGGCCCAGAACTTCTGACAGCCCAGTCAAGTATAACCAATCTTTTATCTGTCTTGTGATCACTGACAGTTGCACTGCAAGTCTGTCATTGACCACCTGCCTTACCCATGTTGCAGTGGATATCAAGGACTCCAACATATCCAACAAACGACACGAGTCTTGGCAGTAGACAAGATCGGGCAAGACATCAAGATCACTTGATATTTAGTTGAGGAAAAGAACTAATCTTATCTTGATTTATATTCACTATATATATCAAAAATAATAGCTTTTAATTAAAACATTTAGTTTTGTTAAGTTTAGATTCATCTAATACTTTTAGGATTAAATTATTCTGGTTCATGCAAATTTGTGGTCAAACCAACATGTCTGCGGACGTTGTGTCGATCGACGCCAACCATTGGTATCGATCGACACAACTCTATTTAAACCGTTCTTCGATAACCGGTCAAACCGGATCGAATTTACTTAACCGATTCAATCCAATTGAACCAGTTCGGTTTAATGGTCTATGTCGATCGTCACACACTGTGTATCGATCGACAATACCAAACCAGAACCAATTTTGGTTAATAAAATTAACCGAGCTAGATAACCAGTTCAATCCAATTGAACCGATCTATCTAATTGTATTGCCTGTGTCGACCGACACACCCAGTGTATCGATCGACGCAGCACGATTTCGGGTACTCGATCTCAGATCGAAACCCTAAAGATTTTTGCGGATTTTCGCTTTGTATCGACCGACACAGCTTTGTGTCGATCGATACTGAGCGACAAACCCTAAAATTTATTCGCGAGTTTTCGCTCTGTGTCGACCGACACACGCTTTGTGTCGATCGACACCCTGCGACAAATCCTAAAATTTTATATTTTGCGCCGCGGCGTGTCGACCGACACACGCTTTGTGTCGATCGACACAGTGCGATTTCAACAGTTCATCGTTTTTCAACAGAGACAAAATCCGAGATTTATTCTATGAAAACACGATTCAGCAAGTAATATACAGATCAACAACATCAAGTTTCGATTTTATATTACCAGTTTCAATAGCTAAACCCTAAGCATGCTCTGATACCACTGTTGGATCCCGATGGATCTAGGGTTTGTTATATTGAAATTTAGAACCAACCTCGTTCTTACCTTTGGCAGCGGAAGAAGATGGTGAACGAGATCAGTGGAGCAACGCAACGCTTTGCCTCTACCAGATACACACGCACGCTCGCTGGAAACGGGATGCTAGTGCCGGATCAATGGGGATCGAAAGGTTCTGGTGTGTCTAGTGTTTCTATCAAGAAAACTAGACGGCTATATTGTTTAGGTCGAACTAAACACGTTTTATTCGACCTAAACGTGCTTAACGGGCCAGACTCAATTAAGCCATAACCCGAAAAGCCTATTCGGAAAATCCGAACTGTGTCGACCGACACACAAGCTGTGTCGATCGACACAACACCTTTATATCGATTCTTATGTGTATTTCAATACACATAACATGATCATTGCCACAATGATCATTCCCATGTCGTAGCTTCCAGTTCGCTTAGGTGTGTGACCCTATAGGATCATATAATACTGGCAGTAAGTCCACGACCTACAGATTGCAAGAGGCTTCTAGCAAAGCATTGCAAACGCCCAGTATTATACGAATGTCAGATCTCGACACACAACTATCACAGGAGTGAGTACAGGTGTGATTTCAGGACACTATCCCAACACTAGCGTCTCCAGCAAGACTGTGCGGAAAGAGCTTAAGGAACAGATAGTCCGGGCGCACTCCATCATACTTCATGCCAGTGACTACGTCTTCAAACGAATCAATGTGATCCATAGGCTGCTCCGTTGGGTAACCATGAAACGCATTATGTTTCATCAGCGAGTAGTAGATGGTTTTGATCTCAAAATCATTCCTCTCAAAAGCAGGAAGCACTAAAGCTGACCGGTTTCTATGAAACTCATCCGGTCTGTTGTAGTCAGCTAAAGTCCTCTCATGGACAACCAACTGTCTACCTTGGGTCTGTCCTTGACCCTGGTTCTGCTCCTGTTGCTATTGCTCAGGAGGATCAGGGATGACATTCCCTTCAGCATCAACCCGATGCCCAGCAGCATTGTACGGGTTGTTATCTCGGTCCCTCAGGGTACCTTCAGCATCAGGTATCAAGATCAGACGTTCTAGCACCATCCTTTCTCTTCTCTCTCTTCTGTTGGTTCTCTCTAAACGTCCAAGTTCTTCAAGATCGAGATTAACTAAGTCCAAGTTCGGATTACTTCTAGTTTTCTGCGTCTGCATAAACTGTCTGTAATCGTCCGGCAACGATCGATGCTATCAGTGCAACGATCGTTTCAATCTCTGAATCGCCTAGTGACGATCGACGCTAGAGTGCAACGATCGACGCAGTACGATATTAGTACCTGCGACAGAGAGAAAAACAGAGAAAATCAGCAACTAAAAAAAACAAAAGTAAAAACGAAAAGAAAACGAAAAATCCTAGTAAAACCCTAAGTTCTAAGCTATCGAAGACTCAAAGAGTCCCCGACAACGGCGCCAAAAAACTTGATAGGTGTCAGGTTTTATCCTATATCTAACTGCAAGTGCACAGTTCAGTAGTCGTAGTATATAGGTATCGAATCCACAGGGACTCCGTATTCAATAGCTCAAGAACAGGAAATTAAACTAGGAAGAAAGCAATGTGATTGAATTAAAAGCAATGCAAGAAGGTAAACAGAAAGTAGAGATTGTTGGTTGTGAAAGCAAGTTATTAAGAGCGCTAAGTCTAGGGCGTTCTCAGGAAATCAGACAAGCAGACAGTTCATTCAGTAAGGATCTAATTAAGCACAGTTCTAGAACTCAAAACACAGATATAGAATTAACCAAATTCCTTTGCGATAATTCTCTAAGTCTAAGTGCAGCAAACCAAACTTTCGTTTGCGAGAACTAACAGATTAAACTAGCATTAATCCCAAGTTTGATATGTTCACAATTATCCTAAACCAAACTTCCGTTTGCGAAAAGTTTAATTGCCCAATTTAATTAGTTCAGATTCCTAAACCCCACTTCCGTGACGTATTTAGCAACCTAAGATCTAGATTCTAATTGATCAGGTTAGAACTAGCTTTAAGCACAATTAGATTGAAGAACAGATATAGTTATGAATCCTTAACTGAAATTAACAAGTCTAGCAAGTCATGAAATCCTATGTGAGAAACCCTAAACCTAACAAGGAATCTACTCAGACATAGATAATGAAAACATAATCATATGATGAATAAATTGC
The DNA here is from genome assembly GCA_030180135.1 of Orychophragmus violaceus. Classification (NCBI taxonomy): domain Eukaryota; kingdom Viridiplantae; phylum Streptophyta; class Magnoliopsida; order Brassicales; family Brassicaceae; genus Orychophragmus; species Orychophragmus violaceus. The sequence continues at coordinate 61,059,823 of CM058239.1, forward strand.
ATAGAAGATAAAGAATAAAAGGGGTTCGAAATCTTCTCCAAATACAGATGAAGTAAAGGTTCAGATCAGCCCCAAAAGCTCTAAAAATCCTCTGCTCTTAATTATGAAAGCGTTAGTAAATAAAACACCAAAAACTTAATTATATAGGTCTAATCTCGGCCAGGGGCTTCTTTGTAAATATCAGGAACTTCTGGATCAGAGTGCAATATCTTGACTCTTCATAAACCGCCGAGTTTTGGCCCATCTCGCTGGTGCAACGATCGATGCTAGAGTGCAACGATCGACGCATTCCTCTGTTTCGGACAGTGAACTCTATCTCTCGGCCAAACACTCCAAAAATCTCCAAAAAGTGCCATAATCACCAAGTATGCTCCAAACCTGATTATACCTGTAAAAGACTCTAAAAGAACACAAAAAGACACTAAAACACACTTATATCATGGTCTAAAACTAGTAAAAACCATGATATATCAGTAATTCAAACCCAAATATAAGGAAGATCATGAGATTCAGTAGTTGGAAAATCGCTTGAATACGAATAATTTGATTAGGAATATGAGAGTTTTCTCAATTATATCAACTAATTTATATAATAAGAAGACATAGTCCATCTTTAGAAAATAATTAGAAATAAAATTGTTATTTTACACAGATTATAATAATAATAATATATGAACCATTGAAAATAAGAGACCTTCAAGCAATATAATGATAATTAATATGGTAAGGTTTGCGAGCAAATTCTTTTCAGAAACTTCGAAGGGGCAAACTAAGATTAGAGAACCTTCATTTGAATTACACTCACAATCGGCGGCAGAGTAAACTCGAATTTACCATATGTCCTATAAGAGCTTAGGTATGAAATTTTCGGGACTTGTGATAACACCCCACAATTCAATATCTTCAGTGGATGAATAGAGTTTACCTCTCATACATTGTTTTTCGTGGTGGAAAAAAAATGATGAGTATCTAAAGAATGTTGAAATCTCTTTCGGATTTCATAATATAGGTATTGTATCTCCAAAAAGTTTAAGTAATGGTTTGGTAATGTTTTAAAAAAAAAACATATTCGAGTTCATTTTTTTATGATGAAGATTTGTAAATCTTCCTTTGAAAAAAGAGACAAAAACCTTCTTTATATATATAGATTTTACCATTCATCAATGGAGAAATGTTTAACGACCAAGACAAAAGAGCAAAAGTAAAAAACTAAAGAAATCGCATCGACAATGATCAAGCGGGAACCATAATTGACAAAGATACAACATGTTTAAATAACTCATGATATCATTAATGCTAAGACATGACAAAAATCCTTGAAAATCAACGATCAAACTCGATGATCTACTGTCAGAAAATGTCTGGAAATGTTAAAACCAGTTAGTGCAAAAGGAACATCAAAAGTCTCAGGCCAACAATGCACCATCTATTTGAGAGAATTGTGAGAAAAAACTCAACGACATAGATTTTTAAATTTAGAAGAAGCTCTACTGCCAATAAAAAAAATTTAAAGCCAAATACCCAATCTTTTATTTTGGAAGAGGAATCATATCCATTCCAAGTACTAAGGTAATAGAAGTCTAAAAGACAATATAAAAACCTCATAATGAGATAAAGAGAATCTCTAAAGTAATTGAAGTTTAAAAACACAAGTTCCTAATAGAGGGTCACAAGGACACTATCTTCCTAAAAAATAGCAAGGAAAAAAGCAGATCCTTCAAAGTAGAACCATGGGTGGTGAAAGTTGTACGCGGCATTAACAAAACACAAAGGTGGATCGATTCCAGAGGACACAACAACCAGAACAGTGGACTTTGAGGCATTCAAACCGAGAGCTGCATGAGACAATGCAATTTTGTCGGGAGAAGAGGGTTGAAAGAGATGGATGGTCGGAGTAGTGGTAAAACTGTCACCAGAGAATAACCCTTGGCAGGCAAGACAGATCAATAGAGGAAGAGAGGAGAAAAGATCCTTGACATCTTGGTGAAGGATTGGGTGAAGACAAAGACGGAGCAGAGAAAGAAATCGACAATTTAGAGGCTAAATCTGGTGGATCTATAAGGTTCGACGGTTCTGGTGGATGAAGAACGGTCGTCTATGATGGTGGACATAACAATTGAAGACGAGCAATTGACTTGAGCATCTTAGTTTCAGATACTGACACAAAGGAAAAGAGATTTAAAGCATGCATCAAGCAAAACACTTAGAAATTATCTGGCCAGGGGATGAATGTTGTCGTCAGAAAGGAGAACTTAACGAAGCTAGCTTAGACGCCTTGGATGGAGCAGCGGAGGAGAGAGTTCATTCTTGTTTGGTGGCATCCGACAGCGACTGCTAGGTATTTGTGTCGGGGAGTACAACTGTTAGGGCAAACTGTTTTCCTTTTACTATATTAAAAAACACTCTAAATACTCTGAATCAGAAAAACTAATGCAAGTTTGAGGTGTTAATGATAAGGTGTTAATTCTTTAAAGATGAAGTTCAAATAGGGATGAACTCAATCTTAATTTCACTATATTTTAGGTTCAAAGAATTGCATTTGTGGAAAATGGATTTTACTATGGTGGTTGATTTTAATATGGAAGTTATTATAATTAAGTTTATACGGGTGAGACTCAATTGGAATGTGGACATGCCACGACAATTTTAATGAAATTTCTAATTTACTTGTAAAACAAATATGTTATTAAAGTTTAGTTATAAACAAATTTAGGATTTAAGTGAATTGTTTGTCATGATAACTTATGATATATAAATTATTATAGAACTTAATGGTGAGTCTGCTTAAAATGAAGATGATGATGAAAATAATGTTAATATTAGTAAGATGAACTAGTCATATGCTATTCCAGAGGAAAATTTCCAATATGGTGGGTTTAATTCAAAATATTGTTCAAACATAAATACAACATGAGGATAATTGACATGAAGAAGAAAATATTATGGGAGGACAATTTTTGGAATAAGAGGAATTAGAAGCTAGTTTAGAGGAATATGAGATGAAAAAGATATTGATTGATGGTAAAGAAAGAGAACATTGTAAAATAAAGCTTGATCATAAATATGTATTTACAAAAAAAGAAGTAAAGAGTGCTAATTTAGAGGATGCAAGTAATTCAAACCCAAATATAAGGAAGATCATGAGATTCAGTAGTTGGAAAATCGCTTGAATACGAATAATTTGTTTAGGAATATGAGAGTTTTCTCAATTATATCAACCAATTTATATAATAAGAAGACATAGTCCATCTTTAGAGAATAATTAGAAATAAAATTGTTATTTCACACAGATTATAAAAATAATATATGAACCATTGGAAATAAGAGACCTTCAAGCAATATAATGATAATTAATATGGTAAGGTTTGCGAGCAAATTTTTTTCAGAAACTTCGAAGGGGCAAGCTAAGATTAGAGAACCTTCATTTGAATTACACTCACAATCGGCGGCAGAGTAAACTCGAATTTACCATATGTCCTGTAAGAGCTTAGGTATGGAATTTTCGGGACTTGTGATAACACCCCACAATTCAATATCTTCAGTGGATGAATAGAGTTTACCTCTCATACATTGTTTTTCGTGGTGGAAACAAAAAAAATGATGAGTATCTAAAAAATGTTGAAATCTCTTTCGGATTTGATAATATAGGTATTGTATCTCCAAAAAGTTTAAGTAATGGTTTGGTAATGTTTTGAAAAAAAACATATTCGAGTTCATTTTTTTATGATGAAGATTTGTAAATCTACCTTTGAAAAACCAGAGAGAAAAGCCTTCTTTATATATATATATATATATAGATTTTACCATTCATCAATGGAGAAATGTTTAACGACCAAGACAAAAGAGCAAAAGTAAAAAATTAAAGAAATCGCATCGAAAATGATCAAGCGGGAACCATAATTGACATAAATACACTATGTTTAAATAACTCATGATATCATTAATGCTAAGACATGACAAAAATCCTTGAAAATCAGCGAATAAACTCGATGATCTACTGTCAGAAAATGTCTAGAAATGTTAAAACCAGTTAGTGCAAGGAACATCAAAATTCTCAGGCCAACAATGCACCATCTATTTGAGATAATTGTGAGATAAAAACTCAACGACATAAATTTTTGAATTTAGAAGAAGCTCTACTGCCAATAAAAAAAATTTTAAAGCCAAATACGCAATCTTTTTTTTGGAAGACGAATCATATCCATTCCAAGTACTAAGGTAATACAAGTTTAAAAGACAATATAAAAACCTCATAATGAGATAAATAGAATCTCTAAAGTAATTGATGTCTAAAAACACAAGTTCCTAATAGAGGGTCACAAGGACACTATCTTCCTAAAAATTGCAAGGCAAAAAGAAGATCCTTCAAAGTAGAACCATGGGTGGTGAAAGTTGTACGCGGCATTAACAAAACACAAAGGTGGATCGATTCCAGAGGACACAACAACCAGAACAATGGACTTTTAGGCATTCGAACCGAGAGTTGCATGAGACAATGCAATTATGTCGGGAGAAGAGGTTTGAAAGAGATGGATGGTCGGAGTAGTGGTAAAACTGTCACCAGGGAATAACCCTTGGCAGGCAAGACAGATCAATAGAGGAAGAGAGGAGAAAAGATCCTTGACATCTCGGTGAAGGATTGGGTGAAGCCAAAGACGGAGCAGAGAAAGAAATCGACAATTTAGAGGCTAAATCTGGTGGATCTAGAGGGTTCAACGGTTCTGGTGGATGAAGAACGGTCGTCTATGACGGTGGACATAACATATGAAGACGAGCAATCGACTTGAGCATCTTAGTTTCAGATACTGACACAAAGGCAAAGAGATTTAAAGCATGCATCAAGCAAAACACTTAGAAATTATCTGGCCAGGGGAGGAATGTTGTCGTCAGAAAGGAGAACTTAACGAAGCTAGCTTAGACGTATTGGATGGAGCAGCGGAGGAGAGAGTTCATTCTGGTTTGGTGGCATCCGACAACGACTACTAGGTATTTGTGCTGGGGAGTACAACTGTTAGGGAAAACTATTTTCCTTTTACTATATTGAAAACACTATAAATACTCTTAATCAGAAAAACTAATGCAATTTTGAGGTGTTAATGATAGGGTGTTAATTCTTTAAAGATGAAGTTCAAATAGGGATGAACTCAATCATAATTTCACTATATTTTAGGTTCAAAGAATTGCATTTGTGGAAAATGGATTATACCATGGTGGTTGATTTTAATATGGAAGTTATTAAAATTAAGTTTATACTGGTGAGACTCAATTGGAATGTGGACATGCCACTATAATTTTAATAAAATTTCTAATTTACTTGTAAAACAAATATGATATTAAAGTTTAGTTATAAACAAATTTAGGATTTAAGTGAATTGTTTGTCATGATAACTTATGAGATATAAATTATTATAGAACTTAATGGCGAGTCTGCTTAAAATGATGATGATGAAAATAATGTTAATATTAGTAAGATGAACTAGTCATATGCTATTCCAGAGGAAAAATCCCAATATGGTGGGTGTAATTCAAAATAATGTTCAAACATAAATACAACATGAGGATAATTGACATGAAGAAGAAAATATTATGGGAGGACAATCTTTAGAATAAGAGGAATTAGAAGCTAGTTAAGAGGAATATGAGATGAAAAAGATATTGATTGATGGTAAGGAAAGAGAACATCGTAAAATAAAGCTTTATAATAATTATGTATTTACAAAAAAAGAAGTAAGGAGTGCTAATTTAGAGGATGCAAGTCATTCAAACCCAAAATATATGAAAGATCATGAGATTAAGTAGTTGGAAAATCGCTTGAATACAAATAATTTGTTTAGGAATATGAGAGTTTTCTCAATTATATCAACCAATTTATATAATAAGAAGACATAGTCAGAATAATTAGAAACAAAAAGTGTTATTTCACACAGATTATAATAATAATATATGAACCATTGAAAATAAGAGACCATCAAGCAATATAATGATAATTAATAAGGGTTTATATGTTCATGAATGTCACAACACGCCAAGGAATTTGTGCGAGCTAATTCTCTTCAGAAACTTCGAAGGGGAAAGCTAAGATTAGAGAACCTTCATTTGAATTACACTCATAATCAGAGGCAGAGTAAACTCAAATTTACCATATGTCCTATAAGAGCTTAGGTATGGAATTTTCGGGACTTGTGATAACACCTCACAATTCAATGTCTTCAGTGGATGAATAGAGTTTACCTCTCATACATTGTTTTTGTGGTGGAAACAAAAAAATGATGAGTATCTAAAGAATGTTGAAATCTCTTTCGGATTTGATAATATAGGTATTGTATCTCCAAAATGTTTAAGTAATGGTTTGGTAATGTTTTGAAAAAACATATTCGAGTTTGTTTTTTTATGATGAAGATTCACTACACGAAAAATCAACATTCATAGCACACGATACAAGCTATCGTATGTAATAGATATCATTTCCATAAACGCTCTGACATCGGTAGCTATAATAGACCCCCCTACCATAACGTTGTTTTCGTGCTATGTTATTATTGCAATGTAATAGCGTTAATTGTTGGTTGCTATGTTTGATGCATTCTATTATAGCGTTATATGTACGTGGTATACTTGTTATATAATAGCGTAGATAAAATGCTCTAACTTGTATTGACAGCACACCCATATATGCTATAGTTCGATCTATTACAGCTCATTAGTTTTTCCATGAAATGAGACTTCGTAACAGTTTTTGTATGCAATAATATATGCTACGATGGCATTAATTTAATGCTTGTATAACCTGCTACACATATAACCATTCCAAATGCAACCTGATTTCATAAATTTTTCATAAAACTAAACATAAAGTCTCAATCCAACATACCACAGTACCAAAAACATATCAAACCAACACAAGTTTACTACAACATTTCAAGAAACCATCAAGAAACCAACAGTCTCATTCAAGTCTAGAGTTAACTTGATCTAACACAAGGACACTTTGTCTTTTGGCCAAGCAATGGCTGATCCAATAGCATCTCCCATACACTCTATCTCAGTTAATGGGCGCCAAACTACTGCATTTGTCACCTTCACTACATCAATCCAAACTTTTACTGCATCAGGCCCCAAGGGAACAAAATGGCAACGGTCTTATGGGTTGTTTGAAGCCCATCGACCTTCAACAACAACCAGCTTCTTTCGTGAAATATCCCAAAACATGCACTTCTGATTTTCTTTCGGAACTACAGTTAGACCGTGACGCTGCAATGAATCAACCATAGACTATTTGGTTATATGGATTGAACACAATAACATCAAAGTAGTTAATAAGGCATGCAAGATTTACCAGAGATCTTCGAGTAGGTGATTGTGGAGCTGGTTTAGTTTTCTTTACGGCTGGAGCATTTGGACATGACAATGGACTTTTCTGTGTAGGAGCTTTAGGATTTGGTGATGCAAAAACTGAACCTTTTGGGGATTCATTAACTGAACCTTTTGGTGATCCAGAAAATAAGACTTTTGAACTTTTAGCTTTATCAGATATTGTAGGATTCTGTGCAGGAGGTCTTTGACATGTTACAGCTGTGGAATCTTTAAACACCAACTTCTTCGCAGGCCATGCAACAAAGGACTTAACCGATTGTCCAATGTATGACTTCTCTTTAGTTGGCCTCCATAGAAATGTCTCTGGTTCATGGACCACATCAACAAATACCTTAACTGCATTTGGTCCTAGCGGAAGACCATTAACAGTAGCGTTTTCTTCTCGACACTGCCAACGCCCTTCAGCAACAATAACATCATCACTTTGAGCCCAATCCAAAAGCTTGCACTTGTTGAAAGAATCAGTCCTTGGGCTCTATCATACATATAAAAAAGAATATGATTATGCTAAGCACACATAAATCAAGCAGAACAAAATTAAAGTTATGAATAAAAGACTTTACCATAAGAGGAATGTCTTCAACGTTGATCCCATGGTGATCAATAACACATCTACCGGCCGGCCATGCAATCATTTCTCCTACAGCTTGGTCAACAGTATCTATCTCAGGAGCAGGTCTCCAAAGAAAGACTTCTGCTTTGATTGCACTTTCAACCATAACTTTAACAGCATTAGGGCCTAATGGGATTTCATTCACTTGGTCATTCGGGTCAGAAGAAATAAGACGTCCCTCAGTAACATTGTCTTCAGTAAGATCCCAATCAACTAACTTATATTTTGGTCCGATTCTTGACTTGACACTCTACAAATTGGTGGGTTGAACGTGTCAGACTTTAAAATAAAAGATAACAAAAATTAACACTGAACTAACTGACTTACTCTTGCATCAGCTGAGTTTTCACCCACTTCAGGTTCCTGCCTCTTGAATTTGGCAAGTTCATCTTCTAAATAAGATACCTTGTCCATCAACTGATACTGCTTCTCTTCCATTTGAGCCATAAAATGTTTCTTTACTTGAAAACAAGCTAACTTGGTCATATTCATACTTCTACCCATTTCCCTAATCCGGCCAGGATTATCAGGACCTAAGAGCTGTGTAAGGTGATCTTCTCTTAGGTTTGTTGAATCGGATGGACATTCACTATCAACAATCTCAGCTGCCTTTCTATGAAAACATGAAATAAAAATTAAAGAAGGTAGTCTTTAGTAACTTCTCAGCCGCTTTTGTATTGACTGGTGTACCATCCTTGACCCAGACCTTTAGCCTAGTCACTTGAGATGGTTCGCCGCTCTTTTTTCTGTTGAAAAAACAAAACACCAAGCATCAAATGAGGTAATATTATATGCAAGTCTTAGCAGCATTAAGTTAAACTGCCGTACCATTTCTTCTGCAAGCCTGACCATTCCCCTACAGCTAGAAGTGTGAGGAATCTATAACCTCCTTCTCTCTTTGTAAGAATCACTCACAACCTAGGATATGAGTGTTAGTTATACACATCCCAATGCAGAAGTCCAAGTGAAAACATAATACTTTACCTTAAAGGCTGAGCTAGTCTTATCTTTGACAAATTTACGCCATTCGGTTGGTGAAACATTCTTCGGTCACAAATACATCCTCTCTTGATTAGTAGTAGCTACATTTCTTATCTGCGTGACTAGGCGTGATTTTGAAGCTCTCCACAGACAGCCCATTTGCTTCATCACAACAGCCTTTTGATACTCCTCATCAACCTCAAATCTTTCCTGCATACACAGAAAATATAAAGCAACTTATATGTCTTTCTTAAATTAACACTTGAAAATGTGAAAGAGAAGATTACATGAACAGACTTCCAGAGAACTGTTTTTATTTCTTCAGTGATTTTTCTCCAATCATCAATCGTCACAGGGACATGTTCCCTTACCAATGGATCTAGGTATGATGATAGCAAAATTGATATTGGCCCAACAGGTTCTCCCAAGTCATTAAATTCAACTTTCACTCCACTATTTGGATCTTTTGCAATGTGTTTCATTTTTTGTAGGTCCTCACTGACTCTTACGACTAGGTCCTTATGGATGGTCATGATCTTCATTCAATTCAACTTCACCAATAGGCTCTTCCTCAATAGCCTCCGCATTCTCATTCTATCTTAGTCCATATTCTGGCTCAGTACCATTTGCTTCTCTCTCCTCTTCGTTCTCTCTTTCTTTCACTGTAGTATCTGCTGCTTCTCTATCCTCCTCATTCTCTCTTTCATTCTCATTTTGACTTACTCCAACTGATGTCGTAGTAGCATCTAATGCTTCTATTTCCTCTTCATTCTCTCTTGACTCTTCAACGTCTACTTCCTTCTCAGTCTCTTCATTGATTTGATGTTCTTCTTCATGAGTACTCTTTCCCACAGTATACAAAAACTCCACTACCTCTTCGTCTTTTTTTCACTGGCCTTCTTCTTAGTTTCTGTTTTTTTGGGAGTTTTCTTTGCAGTGTTTTGACCTCGTATTGGCTTCTTGCGCCCCATATTAAGTCACCTGAACATAAAACATTTATATTAGTAGCAGCTAAATACGGTTACACAACACAACAACAAAGTTCCTAGTCAAACACACATTGCTCAAGCATAAGCAACACAAAATACAAATGAAATCACAAGACAAGGACACACACAACAAGAAATCACAAAACATGACACCCCATATCAAACATAAATCCCTTCGCAATCAGCTCGGGCATTGTGATCTTCTTTTATTTTTGCATCCATCTAATTATGTGATGGCAATGGTCCTATCTTTGCATTCACATCGGTTTCCTCTTCCTCGCTGTATCTTCTTGAAGGACCTTTCAACACTACATACCAATTCGATGTGTCATTCTCCCCTGAGTAAAAAACTTGCTTCGCCTAAGAAGCTAAGATGTAAGGGTCCCTCAAAAAAGAAACTTGGCATTGGTTCAGATTAACTAGAATGTATCCATCTTCAATCTTGACCCCGTTGCCTCTTACTGCCCATTGACACCGGAATATAGGCACGCAAAAGACATGATAATCCAACAATATGATCTCTGTCACTCTCCCATAATATGAAACTAAATCAACAACTTGTGCAGTGTCTTTAGCACTTGATCTGCACATTGTTGTTGCCTCATAAAATACTCCACTATTCTGACTCTTCCTGTCAACTGAGTTTATGTGAAACCTCTGTCCATTCATTATGTACCCAGTATACGTCCTTGCAGTATTCTTGGGACCATATGCCAACCATTTCAGAGTCTTCTCATGACTCTCTGAATCAATTAGTACCTAGCCAGTACAAAGAAAAGTCACGAACATGTCTCTGAATTAACTAACACTCTGATATTTAAAACAATTATTTAGTACTTACTTGTTCCTTCAGCCAAGAAGCAAAATTTTGTGTATGAGTGTTCCATAAAACAGTTGCATCGTGTCTACACCTTGAATTTGTATCTTGCAAATATTGTAGATGCATGCTTAAGACAAAAAAAAGATATCAGATGATTACTAACATCAGAGACATTAAACGTTAAACAAATAATAAGCAACAACTTACTCTACATAAGGATCCACACAGGCCGTATTCTGAATGACAGCAAGATGAGCAATTATCTTCTCCATATCAGACAATATAGTTGAGGTGGCTGCTGATATTGGACGGCCTTCAAGGATAGACTCACTCTCATACTCTGTATTCCTATCTAGTTTTTCCTCAACATTAGTAGTCTTTCTAAGTAAGTCACTACAGAACCGCATACATTCTTCTGCCAGGTAAGACTCAGCGAACCTTTAGGTCTTGCAGGGTTTCTAACGAAATCTTTGAGGACTTTCATGTACCTACAGAGAAATAAGTAGTTAGAATGTATCACCTTGTAAGACTTAAAACTTTAAAAATAACAGAAAGGCAATTATTACCTCTCAAATGGATACATCCAACGAAAATGGACTGGTCCACTAAGCCTAGCTTCTCTTCCTAGATGAACTGTCAAGTGAACCATAATGTCGAAGAAGCTAGGAGGGAAGTATCTCTCGAACATGCATAGAGTCTCAACGATTTCAGTTTCCATTACTGAAATATGCTCCATATCAATCACTCTCTGGCAAAGGTGATTGAATAATGCGCATAAGCATAGAATGGAATACCTAGGACCTTTAGGTAATAGAACTCTGAGAGCAACTTGCAAGAACTGCTGCATTAACACATGATAGTCATGTGACTTCAGTCCAGAAACCTTACTGTCTTCTAGTGATACGCCTCTTGATATATCTGAACAATAACCATCATGACCTTTGAAGTCGTAAAGCCGCTTACAGAAGACTTTCTTCTCAACCTTGTTCAGAGACCACAGAGCTGCTGGAAGATATACTCTTTTGCCTTTGGTGGTAGGATGCAGATCCTTTGTAATTCCAAACAGTTCAAGATCTTTGCGAGCACTGAGCCCATCTTTTGATTTCCCACAGCAAAGTAATGTCGAGACAATACTTGCAGCAACATTTCGCTCTATGTGCATCACATCTAAGTTGTGCCTAATAGGGAGCTCTTGTGTAATACAGACATAGTAAACAAAATTAAGTGAGAGAAATATAATTTGATTGATGTTATTTCAGATTAATGCTAGACATGAACATTGATACGATCAGGTTTTAATCCCTAGATCTACACTGCAAGTGCACAGACGTAAACCAATAGTATATAGGGTATCGAATCCACAGAGACTCTAGATCTTGCGATAGATTGTAGAACGTCGAATTAAGCTAGGTAGCAATAGAGAAAGCAGTAAATCAAACAACAGAAAAGTAAATGAAGAGGTTTGTAAGCAAGAAACGAAGGCGTCAGGTCAAGGGAGTTCTCAAGAAATCAGGAACACAGGCTAATCAATCAATCGGGATCTAATTAAGAACTGTTCTAGAATTAGAATCACAGAATTATAACAGACCAACTTTCGTTGTGAATATTATCTATGTCTAACAATCCTAGCGAACCAACTTTCGTTGCGAGTTCTAGAGATCTAAACATGCATTAATCTCAAGTTATTTCGTTCACAATTCTCCTAAGCCAAATTTCTTTGTGAATAGTCGAATTGCTCATCTAGGTTCTTTCTAGTTAATTAATCAACTTTCGTTGCAGAAATCAACCTAACATCAATAATCTAAGTGGCCAATTCAGATCAAGCATTAAGAACAATCCTAGATGAAGAACTAACAGATATGAATCCCTATAGATTGATCAACCTATAATTCCATGAAATCCCCTGTGAGAATCCCTAAACCAAACAGGTAAACTACTCAGACATAATCATCGAAACAGAAGACATCATGAATAGAAAACCAAATAGCATGTAATAAAATAAAGAACTGGGGTTCAAAATCTCTTCTCTCTCGAGTACAAGATCAGCCCCTAACTCTCTCAAAGTAAAATAAAGCGTAAGTAAAGCGTAGCCTAAACAATGGCTTAAAAACCCTAATATAATGATCTAATCAAGGCTGGGGCTTCTTTGTAATTATGAGAAACTTATGGGCCAAAGTGCAATTTCCAAATCTTTCATTAAACCCGCCGAGAATTGTCTGTCACGCGTCTGCATCGATCGACACCAGAGGTGCATCGATCGACACAGCTGTCAAATATGGGCAGTGAACTCTTCTTCTCGGGCAATTGCTCCAAAATGCGCCATAATCTCCAAATTCGCTCCAAACGTGTCTAGACCTGAAAACATAAATAATAGGACTCCAAAAGACTCGATCATAAGACATATACCATGGTTAAAAGTCCTAAAAACCATGGTATATCAACTCCCCCACACTTAGCTCTTGCTTGCCCTCAAGCAAACAGAAGACCAAGATCAGGAGAAGAAGTTTGAAAACTTCAGAAACTCGTTTCATCGTAGGAGCACCTCACTCAGATTCGCCTTAGTAAGCCACATGAAAATGAACCTGCAGATATCAAGACCATCATATACTTCCCCCACACTTATCAACTATCATGAGTAAACTCCACAATCACATTCAAAGCATCCAAATTCACCATACTGACTTCTATAAGCTATTAAGTGCAGTCTCACCTATGGGGTATCGATCAAAGAACACATGGACTCTTACTCTGTCAGCTCATGACCACTCAACTGTTTCTTCTGGTCCCTTTCTTCTCTTTTCCCTTCCTTAGCACTGATTTTTCCCCACTGGGTATCATTTTATTTTTTCTATCAGAGCTCTTCCCTTATTGGGGTGTACTTTGGACATGTTTCCATGGATGCACAGGAGGTAATAGGGGTCTCTACCACTCCCGCGACCACTTCGAAGCTACTAGCTTATCCTCAGTTTATCTCTTTTTTTTTTTTTACTTTCAAAGAAGGAGAGAAGGGAACCATAATCAGATAGGTTTACAAGCTGTGTCAGAACCAACAGAGGAATCCGACTCAAAGTATACCAAGCCCATAGGAGAGAAAATTAAGTCAAGTTAAAGGTGAAGTCAAGTAATGGATCCTCCGAATACCTGAAGTGATATGGGTGTCCTCAGTAGGCTGGTCTGTGTTGGGTTTTCTAATAGTCATAGATCATCTGCAAATCATCCAATGGTTACTTAAGTTCGTGCAAGTGTGGTAATCTCCTCAAAAAGTCCTTGTTTCCTACTCAATTTGACTAAATAAAACAAATTTGGTCTAACTCTAAGAAAACAAAAGCGTGCGTCAGTAGCGACCTCCCCCACACTTAAAACACACTGTCCCCAGTGGTCTCAAGCTTAGGCTCGGTGAGAAAAGAAATCGGAATGTAAACAAACCGAAAAAGGGTCAGAACACTTACCTGTCGTCGGCCAGCGTCGATCGATGCACAATGTGTGTCGATCGATGCAAGGCGAATTTTGCACGCGGTTAAGTAAATAACCGGTGTCTGAACTGCAATTGAATGGCAAACCGTAAATCGCGACTGCATCGACCGATGCACATAGTGTTTCTCACGCTTTTGAACACACAAAACAGAAAATCAAAAACACCCAATCAAAATGAAAAATGAAAACAAAAACGAACCTAACAGTGGGTTGCCTCCCACTCAGCGCTTGTTTAAAGTCAGTAGCTTGACTATGGTGAGGAGATCAGACTTATGGGGGATTCAACAGAGACTTTGAATGTCTCTGTGAATGTCTCTTCAGCCAAGGGGGCGTATAAGCTTTCGGATCATGAGATCTCCCAAGGAAAGGGCGAAGAGAACTAGGGTGGGAGCGAAGCGAGGGTGGGATACTGCGTTTGCCTGCATTCACAGCTTTGTGATTAGGAGGTTTGAGTTTATAATGGTCATACATTTGCTTTGGTGGATGAGGGAGATCTGGAGCTTTCTGCTTAAGAGCAGTTGCAGGATCTGAAGATGTTATAGCAAGTTCAGAGTGAACTGCCATCTTCTCTTCTCCAAGAGGAATCTCTGGTTCCACTTCCACACTGAAGCTCTGTCCATCAATGGTGCATTTCTGCAGTGATGCAAGATGGAAGCGTGGGTGATGTAGAACAGGGACTGAAGTCGCTCTCTTCTAGATCAAGATTGGTGGAATGGATGAATGATTGACTCTCTCAAACGGTGGGTTTGATTGACTCTCTCAATCGGTGGTGAACTAGTTCTGCTTGAGTCACACAAGCAAACCTAATCCAATAATCCTTGGAAACAATTGAATCACTCAAATGAATCCTAAGACAAAAGATCTTAACAAAGAACACTCTTTGAAGAAAATTAATAATACTTTGATTGAAAGGTTGAAAGGTGATTTACAAATGAACAATACAATGAGACTTTATAGGACTCATGACTAACGGTCATATTGACCTTGAACAAGAAATCGCAAACTTAAAGGAAACTAGCCGTTAGGCCGATTTGGGTAAGGATCCATGCTCTTGTTGGTTTCTTTATATCTGGATGGCTTTAAGGGATAAGTGAGGATCCTTGGGACAACTTGGTTGACAAACAATTCGTGGCTTTCATTCTTGGAAAGAAGCTGTTGGTGTTTGATCTCTTTCTTCTCCAAAAATGGTAAATGTGACTTGTTGAAGTTATCGAGAATCTTGTATGGTCTTGTGCAGCTAAGGACGTCTGGACTTGATGGAAAGGAGCTCAAAACACTGTAGTTTTGATAGGTAAAGGTTTGGTGCAGAATTGACTTCCAAATGTGAATGCTTCCATATATGGCAAGTCTGCTGAGCTAGTCGTTGAGTTATCCGCTGAGCTAGTTGTGATGCTACATATGGTTAGCTCCTTTTCAGTATCTTCTTCTTGTGTCATCTTTTGGGGATGACTCTCTTTAGTGGCATGCTGATGATGAGCTGAGCTAGATGTCTTGACCTTGGTCTCCACTTGAGCTAAGATAAGCTCATAAGTCTTGTTAGATCTTCTCGGCTCCATAATCTCTTCTCCATGTGTTATGATTCCTCCTGGGTCATATGTCTTCTTAGGATTGATTGTTGGATGTATAACCAATCCTATGCCTTGTATTGGATCAGAACTCATCGTGGCTTTGATTTCTCTAAGTCTCCTTGCGCTGCTTGACGTAGTGGTTGAGTCAGTGATTGAGTCAGTCAGCGCCTGGTTTGGTTTGGTTCTGATGACCTCATCATACCCTCCCTCTTCAAGAAGTTTTGACCTCAAAACTTGATAACCTTGGGAATCATTTTGATTCCGGTTGAGTTGTGGAGCATCCGGTGGCTCTTCTTTGAGCAAATAGGATTGCAATGCTCCTCTTCTTTGAGCTGGTGTGACGTCTCCTTTGCTGATCTTGCTTCTGCTCTCTTTAAGACCTGAAATATGTTCGACACTTTGGCAAAGAGACAAGTGCATTATGGGCTTCTTATCAAATAAGTATCGGTTTGAATCATTTTCCTTAGATTTATCTTCATGTGCTACTGATATCTCATCCTCTTGTAAGCTTAACAAATCCTTTAACACAGTTGTTGAGTTATGGGGAATGAAGTGGATCAAAGAAAGACTTACCATGCTATTTGATGTAGTGTCCTTGCTTTGGTCTGGTGGCTCTTCCTTGATCTCCCATTTGGCCTTATCCTTAGATCTAATCCCTGTCTCAACACTTGACTCAAGAAACAAGTGCATCATACCAGTAGATTGATAGTCAAGAATACTCATTTCAAGTTCAAAAATAACCTCATGTTTGGTTGGAGCATGATATAATTCAAGCCTTTGATTTGCTTGTGGCTCACGTGTGGAAACATGGCTCGGTTTTGGTCTCTCTTTCAAGACTCCTTCTGCCCCTGGCTTCTTGATCTTTATCAGACCTGTACCTAAGTAAACTCTTAAGGGAAAGAGCAAGTGGATTATATCTGAGTTTAGAACTATAGGAACAGATTTATTGAAACTTAAACTCACAGTGATTTTCTTGGTGAATTGGAACATGATATTCTCCTTGTTTGCTTTCACCTCACGCTTGATGTCTTCTTGACTTGTGTGCTCTTCTTCTTGTCTTATTCCTAGATCAAAACTCTTGGGAAAATACACAAGTGCATGATTCTTGAATTGGAAATTAAATTATCAGATTGCACAAAGCTATCATCTGTGTCAGTTACTTCCAATTTCAACTCTGATGTTATATCATTGAGCAACTTCTTAGATGGACAATTTGCAGCAAAATGCCCTCTCCTATGGTACCTATAACATGTTGGTTCTTTGGAATTTACAAAGTTGGAACACTTACCTTGTGTTGGCGTGTCTCGCAACTTGAGTGAGGCATCAAAGCTGTGTCCGGTTGCATTGGGTGAAGGTTTGTGACTCTGCTTCTTCTCTGGTTTCTTTGGGAGCAACATATCCATGATCTTCTGCCATTGCTGATCATGTCTTGCTTGAAGAGTCTCCTTAGATTCTTGATAGCAATCAGACTTGGGCTTAGGAGCAGCTTGTGCTTCGGTTGCAATCTTCACTCTCTTGGTTGTGGTTTGAAGCTTCTCCACAAATTCCTTTTTTCATCCTGGACTTGAGATCTCTCCAATCCAGTATTGGCTTCTTAAGGATGGTTGGTGTGTTCTCCTTTAGCCACCATTCATAAGCCTTTCCTGTGAAGGCTGAGACAGCTTGTACTAGCCTCCTTTCTTTTGGAACTTTGTTAACTTGTAACCACTCCTCCATGTTGTTTTCCCATTGCAAGTATGCTTCAAGATCTTTGCTAATTCCTGAGAAGATTAGGGAACCTCTTGTTCTGGTGGTTGGCTGCCTTGTGCTTGCTTGTTGGGCTGTAGCTCTCCTTGTACCAGTGAGCTGACGTTGAGCTGGTACATGGTATGAAGTAACTCCTTGGTTCTTGAATGCACTCTTGTGCCTAGGTGGGTGATACTCTCCATACATGTCTGCTTCTGAATCTTCTATATCATCCATGTCACTGATTCAATACCTGAAACAATAAGCTTAAA
This sequence comes from Orychophragmus violaceus, assembly GCA_030180135.1. Lineage (NCBI taxonomy): Eukaryota > Viridiplantae > Streptophyta > Magnoliopsida > Brassicales > Brassicaceae > Orychophragmus > Orychophragmus violaceus. Next base: position 61,077,639 of record CM058239.1, read on the forward strand.
GTGTATCAATGGAGTCTTTGCAAATAACAGGAAACTTGGCTTTTATTCAAACTTTCCTTTTTGAAAACAGATATTGTGATTTCCCCTTTTGAAAACTAAGCACACGCTTTGGGGTTGACAGGAAAAGGAAACTGAATTCAAATGGAGCCTTTGTTTCAAAAACTTTCGAAATCCTAAAATAACAAAAAGGGAAGGAACACTTTTTTTTTTTTGCTTAAAGGAATTCAAATCAAACAATGAATTTTTTTTTTTTTTTTAATTTTCGAATTGAAACAAATAATATGGAAATAACACTCTTTTTTTTTGGTTTAAAGGAATTCAAATCAAACAATAGAAAACTTCTTCTTTTCTTTTTTTTTTGAACTTTTTGAAACAAACTAAGAACAAAGAAATAGAAATCAAAAGAAACACAAAACAAACTTTTTTTTTTTGGTTTTTAGATGAAGAAACAAAACACAAAAACTTAAACAAGATGCAAATGATTTTTATGGGTTTTTCTTTTGATATGCAAACAAAATCAGAAACTATAAACTAAACAATATGATGAAACAAACAATTTTTATGGTTTTTGTTTTTAAGGTGCAAATGAAAACAGAAAATTAAGAAACTAAATGCAATGAAAACCGAAAGGATAAGGATAGAATACACCTGATTAGGAACCTTTCGGCTCTGATACCAGATGATGCAAGATGGAAGCGTGGGTGATGTAGAACAGGGACTGAAGTCGCTCTCTTCTAGATCAAGATGGGTGGAATGGATGAATGATTGACTCTCTCAACCGGTGGGTTTGATTGACTCTCTCAACCGGTGGGTTTGATTGACTCTCTCAATCGGTGGTGAACTAGTTCTGCTTGAGTCACACAAGCAAACCTAATCCAATAATCCTTGGAAACAATTGAATCACTCAAATGAATCCTAAGACAAAAGATCTTAACAAAGAACACTCTTTGAAGAAACTGAATAATACTTTGATTGAAAGGTTGAAAGGTGATTTACAAATGAACAATACAATGAGACTTTATAGGACTCATGACTAACGGTCATATTGACCTTGAACAAGAAATCGCAAACTTAAAGGAAACTAGCCGTTAGGCCGATTTGGGTAAGGATCCATGCTCTTGTTGGTTTCTTTGTATCTGGATGGCTTTAAGGGATAAGTGAGGATCCTTGGGACAGCTTGGTTGACAAACAATTCGTGGCTTTCATTCTTGGAAAGAAGCCTTTGGTGTTTGATCTCTTTCTTCTCCAAAAATGGTAAGTGTGACTTGTTGAAGTTATGGAGAATCTTGTATGGTCTTGTGCAGCTAAGGACGTCTGGACTTGATGGAAAGGAGCTCAAAACACTGTAGTTTTGATAGGTAAAGGTTTGGTGCTGAATTGACCTTCCAAATGTGAATGCTTCCATATATGGCAAGTCTGCTGAGCTAGTCGTTGAGTTATCCGCTGAGCTAGTTGTGATGCTACATATGGTTAGCTCCTTTTCAGTATCTTCTTCTTGTGTCATCTTTTGGGGATGACTCTCTTTAGTGGCATGCTGATGATGATCTGAGCTAGATGTCTGGACCTTGGTCTCCACTTGAGCTAAGATAAGCTCATAAGTCTTGTTAGATCTTCTCGGCTCCATAATCTCTTCTCCATGTGTTATGATTCCTCCTTGGTCATATGTCTTCTTAGGATTGATTGTTGGATGTATAACCAATCCTATGCCTTGTATTGGATCAGAACTCATCGTGGCTTTGATTTCTCTAAGTCTCCTTGCGCTGCTTGACGTAGTGGTTGAGTCAGTGATTGAGTTAGTCAGCGCCTGGTTTGGTTTGGTTCTGTTGACCTCATCATGCAGCTTATCCATCTTGAACCTCAATGTCTCATCTCCCAGGTGGAGATCAATTAGACCAAGTTGCACATTAATCACAGCTCCAACAGTAGCTAAGAAAGATCTACCAAGCAGTAGAGGATCATCGGGCTCAATCTCATACTTCAGCACTACAAAGTCTGTTGGAATCAAGTAGTTTCCAACTCTGACAGGAACGTCCTCAAGAACTCCTTCTGGATACTTCTTCGATCGATCGGCTAGGATAAGGGAGATCCTAGTAGGCTGGAATTCCATCATTCCCAATCTCACAGCTACTGAGTACGGCATTAGATTCACACAAGATCCTAAGTCACACAGATAACGCTTGAATATGTCCTTAGAAATAGAGCAGTCTAGCAAAAATGCTCCTGGATCTGGAAGCTTCTCTGTAATCTGAATCAGCTTCTTTTCCATCACTTTCATGCAATTAGCCACTTCTAGCTCATGTTTAGACAGTTTAGGGACCTTAGGAAATGGCACAGAGGGCTTATAGACTCGTTCTAGGATTGTTGCAGGTTTCTTCTCTCGTCTGCAGTGTGTGTTGATCGATGCTGGATATGTGTCGATCGATGCATGAGATGTGTCGATCGACACAAGGCGGTTTTGCGCATATTCATCAGACGTATCGAGGATGCATCGATCGATATCGAGTGTGTGTCGATCGATGCATGTCTCAGACAGACAGAATTCTTCCAAAAAATCCGAGATTATGCTCTCTTCTTCTCCTAGCAAGTCAATCTCATCTCCTCTGATCACAACATTGACGAATTTATTCTGTTCAGCTTTTCCAGCTCCATTTTGCCTTTGCACTGCTTGACATGTCTGTTGGATTTGAACATCTAGCTTCTTCACATGAGTTCTCAAGGATTAAAACTTCCCATTCATATCTTCATACACAGCATCCAACTTCTTGTTGAAGTCTACAACAGTCTTGGTCTGACCTTCCAGCAACTGTTCCATCATGGCTTCCATCTTGCTCTCATGAGCACTAGCAGCAGGAGGTGCCTGATAGGAGGATGATCCATAAGTCCTCTGATAAGAATTTCCTTGCTGATTTCCAAACCTGTTTCCTTGAAATCCAGAGCCACTGATGTAGTTCACATCCTTTTCCTGATGATTTGCTTTAGCCTCAAACACTTTAACTTCCTGAGCAAAGTTGACAGCTTTCTTTCCAATCAACAAAATGTGAACAGTGTCCAGCTTGTTCCTGATATCAGCAATCTCCAGATTATCGATCTTTCCACCAGACTCTTTCCTTCTCCTATCAGCAGTCTTGGTGCTATTACTTCTCACCAAGTTATCAATAAGCGTCTTAGCCTGCTCAGGAGTCCTTGTATTGAAATTGCCATTGCTGGCATTATCTAATGCAGTCTGGTAATGGAGATCAATTCCTCTGAAGAATATGCCCAGCAGCATCATTTCAGAGAATCCATGATGAGGAGAGTCACGTTGGTACTTCTTAAACCTCATCCAAGCAGACTTAAGAGGCTCTGTAGGACCTTGGGTGAAGGTGAGAATATCCTGTCTCGACTGATCAGAGCGAGCATCATCATACAAGTGTCTCAAAAACTCTCTCTTCACAGCATCCCAAGTAGTAAACTTCCCAGTTGGAAGTTATTTCAGCTAAGCTGCAGCCTCTCCAGCGAGAGAATAAGGGAAAAGCTTGAGATACAAATAGTTATAGTTTACCCCATTATACTTCATTCCAGTGATGAAGTCCTCAAAGTCATCAATATGATCCATTGGCTGCTCATCTGGGAGACAATGGAAAGGATTTTGTCTAAGAAGAGAGTAGTAGACAGTCTTGATCTCGAAATCATTCCTCTCAAAGCCAGGAGGTAAAATTGCTGACCGGTTAGCATAAAACTCATCCGGACGGTTGTAGTCAGCAAGAGTCCTCTCAGCAACAACCATCTGCCTCTGACCTTGGGGCACAGGTTCAGGTTCAGGTTCAGGGATCACACGTCCCTCAGCATCTATCCTTTGCCCAGCAGCGTTGTACGGGTTGTTCTGTTGGTCTCTCAGAACACCATGAGCATCATGTATCAGAATCAAACGCACCTGATTAACGTTAGCCATCTTAGCTTTCTTCTAAGCTTTTCTGTTCTCTCTCTCTCTAGCTTAGCAAGCTCCTCAAGTTCAAGACTCACGAGCTCCTTGTCCGTATTACTCCTCAATTCGCGATCAGTCATAAACTGTCGGAAATCGTCAAGCGTCGATCGATGCACAAGTCCGCAACGATCGTTTCAGTTTGGGTTTCGCCTTGTGTCGACCGATGCAAGAATAGCGTCGATCGATGCAAATGCGAAACGATGTCGATCGACACACAGGACCGTGTCGATTGATGCAGGGCGATTACAGGCGTACCTGAAACGCAAGAAAAAAGAAAAATTAGTAACCAAAAACGAAAACGAAAAACCTAGTCTAAACCCTAAGTTCAAATTTATCGAAGACTCAAAAGAGTCCCCGGCAACGGCGCCAAAAACTTGATACGATCAGGTTTTAATCCCTAGATCTACACTGCAAGTGCACAGACGTAAACCAGTAGTATATAGGGTATCGAATCCACAGAGACTCTAGATCTTGCGATAGATTGTAGAACGTCGAATTAAGCTAGGTAGCAATAAAGAAAGCAGTAAATCAAACAGCAGAAATGTAAATGAAGAGGTTTGTAAGCAAGAAGCAAAGGCGTCAGGTCAAGGGAGTTCTCAGGAAATCAGGAACACATGCTAATCAATCAATCGGGATCTAATTAAGAACTGTTCTAGAACTTGAATCACAGAATTAAAATAGACCAACTTTTGTTGTGAATATTATCTATGTCTAACAATCCTAGTAAACCAACTTTCGTTGCGAGTTCTAGAGATCTAAACATGCATTAATCTCAAGTTCTTTCGTTCACAATTCTCCTAAGCCAAATTTCTTTGCGAATAGTCGAATTGCTCATCTAGGTTCTTTCTAGTTAATTAATCAACTTTCGTTGCAGAAATCAACCTAACATCAATAATCTAAGTGGCCAATTCAGATCAAGCATTAAGAACAATTCTAGATGAAGAACTAACAGATATGAATCCCTATAGATTGATCAACCTATAATTCCATGAAATCCCCTGTGAGAATCCCTAAACCTAACAGGTAAACTACTCAGACATAATCATCGAAACAGAAGACATCATGAATAGAAAACCAAATAACATATAATAAAATAAAGAACTGGGGTTCAAAATCTCTTCTCTCTCGAGTACAAGATCATCCCCTAACTCTCTCAAAGTAAAATAAAGCGTAGCCTAAACAATGGCTTAAAAACCCTAATATAATAATCTATTCACGGCTGGGGCTTTTTGTAATTATGAAAAATTTCTGGGCCAAAGTGCAATTTCCAAATCTTTCATTAAACCCGCCGAGAATTGTCTGTCACGCGTCTGCATCGATCGATACCAGAGGTGCATCGATCGACACAGCTGTCAAATATGGGCAGTGAACTCTTCTTCTCGGGCAATTGCTCCAAAATGCGCCAAAATGCGCCATAATCTCCAAATCCGCTCCAAGCATGTCTAGACCTGAAAACATAGATAATAGGACTCCAAAGGACTCTAAAAGACTCGGTAATAAGACATATACCATGGTTAAAAGTCCTAAAAACCATGGTATATCAAACATACCTTCCAATAAGTCAGATTGAAGAATATTGACCTTTTCTTCCATCTAGACATTTCCTCCTTGTCTACTTCTGCTTCTTCCTCTTCCTCATATTCACTTGAAACATCCTCACTATCATTTTCTTCTGCTATAGACTCTGTTATTTTTCTCTTCCATCCAGATGTTTTAACATTCCCAAAATTGTTTTTGAAGTTTCTTAACTGCTTTGAAATTCCATGACAAGATAAGATCCTACCATTTCTCCCATGCTCAGCATGTCCATCAAACCAAGACTTCTTTGCCCTGTACGTATGCGTTGGTGAGAGACCCTTCCTATGAGCCATATACACATGCTTTCTACTAAATTTTAGCCACTTACTATCTGTGTTTTTCCCGCATATAGGACACCCCATCTTTCCCTTCACCTTACATCCAACTAGATTTCCATAAGCAATAAAGTCACTGATAGTCCAGAGGAGGATTGTTTTGAGAGTAAAAATAGATTTACTGCTAGCATCATATGTCAACTCACCTTCACCCCACAACTGGTTTAGATCATCTATTAGGGGCTCTAAGTACATGTCAATGATGTTACCAGGCTGATGTGGACCAGGAATCAGCAAGGTTAGCATAATATTCTCCTTCTTCATGCATAGGTCAGACGGCAAATTATAATTACCTAGTAAGACAGGCCAGCAACTATACTTACTATTCTTCATGTTGAATGGATTAAATCCATCTGTGGATAATCCAAGCTGCACATTCATTTCTTCAGCAGCAAAAGATGGATATTTGTCATTGATTTGACTCCAAGTCACTGAATCTACATGATGACTTAGTTTCCCATCACTGCTCTCGTTACTATAGTGCCACCTTAAGTTTTTGGCCATGTCCTCAGCCATAAAGATCCTCTTCAACCTTGGGATAATTGGAAAGTATCTTAGTACTTTCTGTGGGACACCTTTCTTGATCTCACTATTGTGCATGTTAACCTTCCACCTAGACGCATTGCATTTAGGACATTCGTCAAGCTTCTTGAACTTTTTCTGAATAGGCAGCAGTCATTGACACACGCATGAATCTTTTGATAGCCCATATCAAAAGACCTCAGAAACTTCTTCACATCGTAAAATAAAGTGTGCAGCAAGTTGTCTTCTGGTAACATCTTCGGCAATGTCTCTAGTAGATCATTGAAGCTCTTGTCAGACCAGCCATTCTAAGTCTTCAGTCTGAATAATGACACAATAGCTGAAAGTTACTTTGGTTCGCACAACTTGGATATAAAGGTGTTTCAGCATCTGCTAGTTTGGCCAAGAACTTAACCTCTTCTTTATCATCTCCCTCTGCCATATCACACAAGTCACCCGAAGCAGCTAACTCCTCATCTAAACACTCTGCAGCTCTGTATAACCCAAAGATTTCTTCATTCCGCTGATTAACTTTGATTTCACCATCACCCTCTGAGTTAACTTCTCCATGATGGTACCAATCCTTACACACTTTGTAGACTTCATCCATTCCCCTGGTAACTAGATGACCAAAAACATCACTGCCTCTGTGTCGATCCACATTTCGACAGTCTATGCAGGGGCATATCATCATCTTTCTTTCTCCTAAATCCCCAGTCACAGCCCGAACAAACTTCCAAGCACCTAGCTCGTAATCAGGATCAATTCTTCATTTGAAGACAACAAAAAAAATTAAACACTCCAATCCCCAACATTTACCTAAGCTATATTAGTAAATTCCATACCTGGAAAGATGGACCCATGCCTTTTCCAACATTATATGATCTAACTTTACTTAAAACCTTTAAACAACAGTTCAAACAACATTATACTTGAAGCAATGAGTTTAAAAATGACAACAAATCACTCAATTCCAGAAGAATAACCAGCTTAGCATTTCATTTAACGTTGGCAAAGTATACTATATAAAACACAGAAACGAATCAAGCCATATCGAAACAACGAAAAACAACATAAAAAGAAATGGAAAGCAACACGAACCAAGCCATAATGAAACAACTCTACATTATAAATCTTAATAATTCAATTTCAGAGAAGAACTAGAGATAATGCACGATACCAAACAAAGCAGCAACAACAACATTAAACCAAAGTTAAACACATAGATCAACAAGCACAGAAGAGATAGGAAATATGGTACAAACATGTGTCATGATAAGAGAGAAAGATAAGCCTTAGATTTCCATTAGTGCACTCACCAACACTTGCAAAAGAAATTAACAAAGTGAGTATAAGGATATGAAATATCGTGTGAAACCATGAAATCAGAATATCTAGTGTTGAAGTGTTCAACAAAACAAAACAAACCAAACGAAACATATTCATTTGAAGAAAGAATCCACATAAATCAGAACATAGTGACCAAGAATCCACGAAACATAAGAACAGATGAACAAACGAATCTTGAATTCACTGATATCTAAACCAAACATGTTCATTTCTATCATATTTTACTAACATTAGCATCCATTAGTCCAGACGCATGTATAAGCTGACACTAACATAAGCAAGAGCAGTGATAGTTTTAGATCTAAAATTTGTGAAGTGTGACATGCATGTAAAGTCTAAGAATACAAATCGAAGCTATAATCCACAGATTCCTTACAGCGACATGCAAGTAAAGAACAAGAGAACATATGAAGTTAGCTTACACAAAATCCACAGATTCCTTACAGCGACATCCTAAAATCGAAGCTCATAAACATCCAAATTAGGAGAAATGTTGTCAAGAAGCACAAACGCTCGATTTACAGAAACGATTGCAGAGAAAATGCGAATGAGCATGAGAAATCAAAGTAAGAAAACTTGCCTTCGGCTTGAGCTCACTGTCAATACAACGATTGTGAAATTAGGGGCGAATGGATTTAGGGTTCTTAGGGGAAAACTGATTTCGGTTGCTTGGAGGTTTTGGGAATGAAAATTAGAGAACTAGTTTTGGTCTAAGATGATTAATAGAGAGAAAATGAAGTTGGAGAGGGAAAATGAAACAAAGGGGGAAAATGAGATGGGATAATTTACGACCAAAAATTTCGCTAAGTGTTTGGCGGTTCACCTAAATTTTTGTTCCCGCTGATGGAAACTCTATTATAGCATTAATCCAATGCTATCTTATAGTTTGGAATTTTCATAAACAACTACGACAGCAGATCAGTAAACCGTGCTATGCATATATGCTATGAATGAAGACTTTTTTGTAGTGATTTGTAAATCTTCCTTTGAAAAAAGAGAGAAAAACCTTCTTTATATGTGTAGATTTTACCATTCATCAATGGAGAAATGTTTAACGACCAAGACAAAAGAGCAAAAGGAAAAAACTAAAGAAATTGCATCGACAATGATCAAGCGGGAACCATAATAGACATAGATACAACCTGTTTAAATAACTCATGATATCATTAACGCTAGGATATGACAAACATCCTTGAAAATCAGCGATCAAACTCGTTGATCTACTGTCAGAAAATGTATGGAAATGTTAAAACCAATTAGTGCATAAGGAACATCAAAAGTCTCAGGCCGACAATGCACCATCTATTTGAGAGAATTGTGAGAAAAAAACTCAACGACATAGATTTTTGAATTTAGAAGAAGCTCTACTGCCAATAAAAAAAATACTAAAGCCAAATACCCAATCTTTTTTTTTGGAAGACGAATCATATCCATTCCAAGTACTAAGGTAATAAAAGTCTAAAAGACAATGTAAAAACCTCATAATCAGATAAAGAGAATCTCTAAAGTAATTAAAGTCTAAAAACACAAGTTCCTAATAGAGGGTCACAAGGACACTATCTTCCTAAAAAATAGCAAGGCAAAAAGAGGATCCTTCAAAGTAGAACCATGGGTGGTGAAAGGTGTACGCGGCATTAACAAAACACAAAGGTGGATCGATTCCAGAGGACACAACAACCAGTACAGTGGACTTTGAGGCAGTCGAACCGAGATCTGCATGAGACAATGCAATTATGTCGGGAGAAGAGGGTTGAAAGTGATGGATGGTCGGAGTAGTGGTAATACTGTCACCATAGAATAACCCTTGGCCGGCGAGACAGATCATTAGAGGAAGAGAGGAGAAAAGATCCTTGACATCTCGGTGAAGTATGGGGGAAGCCAAAGACGGAGCAGAGAAATAAATCGACAATTTAGAGGCTATTTTTGGTGGATCTAGAGGGTTTGGCGGTTCTGGTGGATGAAGAACGGTCGTCTATGATGGTGGACACAACAATTGAAGTCGATCATTCGACTTGAGCATCTTAATTTCAGCACTGACACAAAGGCAAAGAGATCTAAAGCATGCATCAAGTGAAACACTTAGCAAATATCTGGCCAGTGGAGGAATATCGTCGTCAGAAAGGAGAACTTAACGAAGCTAGCTTAGACGTATTGGATGGAGAAGCGGAGGAGAGATTTCATTCTGGTTTGGTGGCATCCGAAGCGACTCCTAAGTATTTGTGCCGGGGAGTACTGTTGTTAGAGCAAACTATTTTCCTTTTACTATATTAAAAACACTCTAAATACTCTAAATCAGAAAATTGATGCAATTTTGAGGTGTTAATGATAGGATGTTAATTCTTTAAAGATGAAGTTCAAATAGGGATGAACTCAATCTCATTTCACTATATTTTAGGTTCAAAGCACTTGCATTTGTGGAAAATAGATTATACCATGGCGGTTGATTTTAAGATGGAAGTTATTATAATTAAGTTTATGCAGGGAGACTCAATTGGAATGTGGACATGCCACTACAATTTTAATGAAATTTCTAATTTACTTGTAAAACAAATATGTTATTAAAGTTTAGTTATAAACAAATTTATGATTTAAGTAAATTGTTGGTCATGATAACTTATTATATATAAATATTATAGAACTTAATGGCGAGTCTGCTTAAAACGATGATGATGAAGAAGAAATTAATGTTAATATTAGTAAGATGAACTAGTCATATGCTATTCCAGAGGAAAAATCCAAATATGGTGGGTGTAATTCAAAATAATGTTCAAACATAAATACAACATGAGGATACTTGACATGAAGAAGAAAATATTATGGGAGGACAATCTTTGGAATAAGAGGAATTAGAAGCTAGTTTAGAGGAATATGAGATGAAAAAGATATTGATTGATGGTAAAGAACGAGCACATCGTAAAATAAAACATTATCATAAATACGTATTTACAAAAAAAGAAGTAAGGAGTGCTAATTTAGAGGATGCAAGTCATTGAAACCCAAAATATAAGGAAGATCTTGAGATTAAGTAATTGGAAAATCGCTTGAGTACGAATAATTTATTTAGGAATATGAGAGTTTTGTCAATTATATCAACCAATTTATATATTAAGAAGACATAGTCTATCTTTAGAGAATAACTAGAAATATAAATGTTATTTCACACAGATTATAATAATAATATATGAACCGTTGAAAATAAGAGACTTTCAAGCAATATAATGATAATTAATATGGTAAGAGTTTATAAGTTCATGAATGTCACAACACGCCAAGAATTTCTGCGAGCAAATTTTCTTCAGAAACTTCGAAGGGGCAAGCTAATATTAGAGAACCCTCATTTGAATCACACTCACATTAGGAGGCGGAGTAAACACGAATTTACCAAATATCATATAAGAGCTTAGCTATGAAATTTTCACGACTTGTGATAATACCCCACAATTCAATGTCTTCAGTGGATGAATAGTGTGTACCTCTCATACATTGTTTTTCTTGGTGGAAACAAAAAATGATGAGTATCTAAAGAATGTCGAAATCTCTTTCGGATTTGATAATATAGGTATTGTATCTCCAAAAAATTTAAGTAATGGTTTGGTAATGTTTTGAAAAAAAACATATTAGAGTTCTTTTTTTTTTATGAAGATTTGTAAATCTTCCTTTGAATATAAATAATTTAATTTCTACTTGTTTTGTATATACAGGAATCTAATACCTAAACTGAGCAATCATCTTTAAGATAAACTACAAAAATTGCAACTCTAAGATTAAGGTCATTGATAATATGTGGTGATTTTAATAAAATATGGATCAATAAAAAAATAGAAAAAAGAATTAGAATGTAGAAAGTTTCAATAAGTTCAAACTATGTCATGTGTAAGTGATATGAAATATATTTATTATAAAGACAATCCGTTCAGTTGGACTAGGAACTGATTGTATTGCATGTTTGTAAATTTGGAATATGTGGACTTCATAAACATAATTTTAGAATTGGCCGAATCAATTCGTATGATGTTTATAATTACGTTGAAAATCAATCAATAGTAAAACACGGTCAGTTTATATATGATGGGCGTCTGTTTCAATATGAAGATTTTGTAAATATAGTAACTTTTTCGCTATTCAAACTTTTTGTTTTTCATTCAAAAACAAAAATTAAAAGAATCACTACAAGAAATTTGATTACTGATAGCATAACTAGATAGCGTTTTTGATGTTTATGTTATCTTTGACTGAACCGTGAATTAAAGATAGCGTTTGCTTATATGTAAACGCTATTAATTCTCTGAGCGGGAAAAAAATTTCACGCGGGCCAAATTTTTAATGTTTGCGCTAATGAATTATACCCTAAAACGCTATGAGTTCGGTTAAGCGTCAAAAATATACCAATCACACATCGATTACTTTCTGGAGCTCCTTTTCTCTCTTTGTCCAATCTGTTCATGAGCTAGAAATCTCTAAACCCTCTCGATTTCGCATTCTGACACTCAATTTCGGGTTTCTTGCATGTTCATCATCTTGGCTCGATTTCGCACTTTTCACCCAGTTACTCAGAATCAAAATCAATTTGGGGTTTTCATCATGAGTTCTGAAGATTCGTGTGTCAACACAATGGGGATTCGGGGATTTTCTGTGAAATGTATGTGTGGTCGTAACTCTGTAATGAAGACGGCGACAACCAAACAAAATCCTGGAAGACCGTTCTTCTGTTGTCCCACATTTCGAAAGGTAATCTCTAAGAAGCTTTTGATTCGAATTTGTGTCGTATTTGGGTCCAATTGGTGTCGATTTGTGTTGAATCAAAGCAATAATCATTCATTTGGGTACAATTTGTGTCGATTTTGTGTTGAATCAGAGCAATAATCATAAACTTGGGTCCAATTTGTGTTGACTTGTCATCGTTCCTATGCAGGACCACTTATTTAAGTGGGTAGAAGAAGCTGTATATGAAGAGGTGACTGATGCACTGCCAATGATAGCATGTTTTCAATCAGACATTTGCAAAACTAAAGAGGAGATTGAAGGTATCAAAAACGTGAATGAGGAGTTGATGCGGGAAGTGAGAGACGCCAAGCTGGAATTGAAGAGGCTTAGCATGTTCATGAAGCTGGGTTTTGGGTGTCTTTGCTTTGCCATCATTGTGTGTATTGTGTTCATCATGCTTGAGAAATCATTTCATGTGAGGCTCTACTTTTAGAACATGATTCTTATATCAAGTAAAAAATTTTGGCTCTACTCATGTGAGACTCTACTTGTGTTTATTTTATGACCTTTTAGGGATTATTGCAGAAGCGCCTGATTCTGCAGATGAAGCAGAGAACAGACAACAGTTAGACTGAGAAAACCAATCTGCATAACCTAACCAGGTTAGATACATCTAAGTTTTCTAAGAATGAATATATGAAACAGAAAACATAAATTTAAAACAAATATCCATACATAATTAAACATCCAAAACAAGAAAATAAAATAGATAAGTTCAACAAAGACATATAGTTTAAGTTGTAGAGACAGAGAAGAGACATAGGCTGATGAAACTCAAGTCTTAGAGAGGCACAACAGGACCGTACCTAGTAACATATGGGTCACTGTTTGCTAGCTCTCTCCTAAAATTTTCAACCTCTACCATCCGGGGGTTGAATCCGTAGTCAGATAAGCCCTTGTGAGTTTCCAGCCATGCCTCATCATCATCCCTCAAGTGTTTATGGATCCTCCACATCTTTAACACCACAATCACCATGCCAAGACCCTAGTGTTTTCCCACTCATCTCTGAATGCAAAAGCAGTGTCTCCATGTGCAACACACTTAATACGATGGTCTCTGTCATGCAAAACAAACTTCTGTCATAACATACTTGTGAATATAGTAAACTTGTTATTATAAATTATCTTGACTTACATGTTGTCTCTTATGTGGAAGACAAGCTGTGACTTTTTACGATCTGCCCAACAGACTCGAAGGGGTTCCACAAGATAAGTTTCTCAAATCTGGTTACTTATATCTATTCATGACAAGAGAATTAGACTCAAATTTATGTTTATTATGAGACTCTTAAGGCCTTTATATATGAGTTTACAAGATTTGGATATAGCTTAGGAATAAGGAGATCTACTCGGATTGATACATATCTTTATGAAAATATATATCGTATGAAGATAAACATATCATGGCATGTATATCCCCTAATAATTCATGTTTTAGGATTATGTTTTGGTTAGTGTTAAGCAATCATACCTATAGGAGTGTCGATGTTGATGTGAGGGATATGCCCCATACATTTGAAATCCATGTAGTGATAGTTGTTGATAGGGTCGATGAGTTTGATGCTAGTCCCGTCCAAGACACTAAGTCTAAAGGGAGAGTTTACAGGCTTGAAACATGCATACGCATTCTCAACATTGACCCTAAAGACCTCGACCCACTTGTCCTCTTGTTCCTCAAGTCCTCTAAATTTGCGGTCTTCTGATGGATAAATGATCAACTCAGTCTTAGTTCCCTGCAAATTTAGAAATGGTCAGATGTGTTAGATGCATGTATTTTGTGTTTAGTATAAGATTTAAAGTTTAAACTTACATCCTCGTCTGCCAATATGAAACTCCAATACGGTCCATCTTCGAAAATGTGATATGAGTGGATCCTGATTATCTTCACTCTAAAACGCCAAGCTTTCAGTTTGTCATTAACTTCCAATTCCGCAAGTTTGTTGTAGTGAGGCATGATGTTATCGAATTTCTTGTGATTTCTTTCTTTGTTTGGATTTGCAGAGAGAAAGCAGATGAGGAAGACTAAACCCTAACTCCCTCTATTTAAATGAAATAACCGTAAGACAAGTGAACAGTTTCTATTGTTTTTTTAAATTATTTTACTAATTATTTTGATTTGAAATGACATGCAGAGAGGTGTAATGATGGTTAACTCTGAAGAGATGCAACTCCTCGAGTCTTCAATCTACTCATAGCTTATCACCTTTAATTCTCATTTATTGCATTTGGTTAAGAGATTTTTGGTCTGCTTGCATGCATTGGTTTAACTTCTCATTCAGTACATTTGGTAAGAGATGGTTCAATCAATTGAGATTTATTTTTATAAAAGCGATTTGCCAAGGCAAGCACGAATGTATAATCGGAAGATTTTTCTGATATGGTTGCAGGTGAATGGAATTCTGATTGAGGAGTCAGTGCTGTTGGAGTAACGAGATCAGTATATTTAAGCATACGGATTAGCCATCAGATATGTGGATTGCTACTTGATTCCCGAGTCAACATTTTATCTCGAAGGAGAAGGTATACTATTGAATTACATAGAGAAAAGGCTCTAGGAGAGTGGTCGCATGGTGATTGTTCTTGTTGAAGGACCACGACAAGATCTATTGTCTTCTATAGGATTATGTATTGGTTGCTGCTTGATTCTTGTTGGTAGACTATTGAAG
Source organism: Orychophragmus violaceus (assembly GCA_030180135.1). Lineage (NCBI taxonomy): Eukaryota > Viridiplantae > Streptophyta > Magnoliopsida > Brassicales > Brassicaceae > Orychophragmus > Orychophragmus violaceus. The sequence continues at coordinate 61,092,818 of CM058239.1, forward strand.
TATATGTTTTTTTAACTTTGGTTTTGACACTAATAGATGTATATTTTTAATTTAGTTGAGAAATGAGATAAGACATTCTAACTAAGTATTCATATCCATCCTAAAAAGTCCAATTTACTAAAGAATTACTAGTGTATGAAATCAAAACCACATTTATACCCTAAACCCCAAAACTTCTATTTGAGTCTCATTTGTTATTATACTTGTTGTATAGACAAACTAATGATAATTTTCTTTTAGAGTATAAAAAAGGTTTAGGGTTTGAACCCTAATCCTATACCCCAAAACCATAGATTTAGGCTATAAACTCAAACCTAAAAACTTAAATCATTCACTTGCAACATTAAACCCTAAATATAAAACCTATATTATTCACTAAAGACAAACCCTAAACCCTAAATTTATTAATCCTTAATCACAAACAATAGATTTTAAAATTATAAAACATTAACTCTTTTTCATAACCCTAAAATTTTAATCATTAATCATAAACATAGAATTTAAATTTAAAAATCTTATCTCTCTACCCTAAACCCTAAACTTTTAACCCTTAAGCATTTAACATTAATTTTGAATACCTTGAATAATATATCAAAAATTAAATACTTTAAAAAATATAACAAACATTGAATAACCTATAACTTAATCTTAACCCTAAACCACATATTTTAAATAACACATTAATTAAATGACAAAAAAAATTTAAAGGAATAATATATAAGAAATGTTAAATTTGAAACTATAAAATAAAAAATCTGGTCTTAACAAAAAGGGTCAATTGGGTTAATATTATGAATTGGACCAAAAATTACGCCTATGAAAAGTTTTTACTTGAAATTAGGTTTATAGCAGAACACAACTAAAATAACACACAAAGTTGGACAATTTTACCCTTGCTTTTTCCATGGATACAGCTTTTCAGACCTGCAAAAAGCACTTTTCAAACCTACAAAAAGTAATATTTTTTAAAAAAAATATTAAGTACCGATAGAAAGTGACAGGTACTTTTGTCTGTTTCGACCAGAGTAGTTGTCTACTTTACATTGAATATTTTGAGAAGATAGTCAACTACTATTTTATAACATATATAAATAACTTTAGATAATATAAATTACATCAATCTTTTAAAGTATACAACTATTTTACGTGGATAAATTGTTGAAAAAGTAGTTGGATATGTTTGACATCCAATCTTACTTATATTCCATGATGTATTCGAATATTTGATGTACATAGCCAACTACTTTTTCAACTACTTTACAGTTTACATTGGAATACTTTGATAAGATAGCTAACTACTATTTTATAATGTATATAGTTAACCATTTAGATAAGATAAGTTATATCATATCTTTAAAAATATACGACTATTTCGAATATTAGATATACATAGCCAACTACTTTTCAACTATTTTATTATTTACATTAGAATACTTTAATAAGAAGGTCAACTACTATTTTATAACGTACATAGTTAGCTATTTAGAGAAGATAAATTACACGAGAGTAGTTGTCCACTTTTCAAACCTACAAAAAGTAAAAAAAAAATTGAAATATAAAGTACCGATGGAAAGTGACATGTACTTTTGTCTGTTTCGACCAGAGTAGTTGTCTACTATACATTGAATATTTTGAGAAGATAGTCAACTACTATTTTATAACATATATAATTAACTTTAGATAATATAAATTACATCAATCTTTTAAAGTATACAACTATTTTACGTGGATAAATTGTTGAAAAGGTAGTTGTATATGTCTGGCATCCAATCTTAATTATACTCGATGATATATTCGAATACTGGATGTACATAGCCAACTACTTTTTCAACTATTTTATAATTTACATTAGAATAATTTGATAAGATAATCAACTACTACTTTATAACTTAAATAGTTAACTATTTACATAAGATAAATTACAACATATTATCAAAAGTATACAACTATTTCACATGGATAAATTGTTTAAAAAGTAGTTGAATATGTTTGACATGTAATCATAAAATAGTCAAGTAACTAAGATGATATACTCTATAAAAATAGTCTACTACTCTATATATATTGTGTAATGAAAAAGGAGTTCGGTGAAAAAAAGAGTGAGAAAGATAAAGTTTCAGAAAAAAGAATGAGAGAGATGGTGGGGTCCACGATTGTGAGAGAATCAAAAATAGAAAAAAGAAAGAAAGAGAGAGATGGTGGGGTCTGCGATTGTGAGAGAATCAAAAATGGATTAAATTCTCCTATACTCTTTGACTTTCAGTCCAATTCTCAAATACTCCCCTCATAATAATTAATTTATTTAAGATTTATTTTAATTCGAAAATGTTATAAAAGACATATTAAACCTTAATGAATTTAACTATTTACGGAGACATGCCACCGCCTTATTTAACCTAATATATTTTTCATAACTTCTTATTTATTGTACCTCCTCTCACGATTTCTCTCTTCTCTCTTTGTTCTTCATTCATTTTCTCTCTTTCTTAAGTTTTCTTCTCTTCTTCTTCTTCCATTTTCCATTTTCCATCTTCCTTATCGATATTCTCCTTTTATATCTTCTTCTTCTCATTCGATTTCTCCCTCTCACTTCGATTTCGGATCTTTCTTCTTCTCCTTCGAGTTCTTTCATGAGAATACCCAGAAAATCCGGTATTTGGTGTTGTTCTTCTTCTCCTTTTAGTTCTTAGATTCGATTTTTCGTTTCTTCAGTTTCGAATTCTCTGAATTTTTTAATTGCTTTGATTTTGTTTATGTTATCTACAGATCCGAAAAGATGAGAAAACCAGAAGTACAGATCTGAAAGAGAAGATGGGAAAACCCAGAAGTATGGATCTGAACGAAAAGATACAGAGAAATCGCAGAAGTATAACCACGCAATAGTTATACTAAGTTGTACCAAAATATCGTGCAACTTAGTATAACTCGGTATAACTATACATTTGTATTTAGTTGAACCAAGTTTTACCATTACAAATTTGTACTCAGTTAAACCAAGTTGTACCAATATATTGTGCAACTTAGTATAACTCAGTATAACTATCCATTTGTACTCAGTTGAACCAAGTTTTACCATTACGAATTTGTACTTAGTTGAACCAAGTTGTACCATTACGAAGTTGTACTCAGTTGAACCAAGTTGTACTCAGTTGAACCAAGTTGTACCATTACGAAGTTGTACTCAGTTGAACCAAGTTGTACCATTACGAATTCGTTTTGAAATTAAAAAAATCCAAAATTCAAAATTTGAAAGTTGAAATTTGAGCTCCAAAATTTGAAATTTGAAATTTGAATTCTGAAATTTGAGCTCCAAATTTGAATTTTGAAATTTGAAATCTAAAATTTTAAAATAAAATTAATAAAAAAAATCGTAAGGGCAAAATCGGAATTACATTATTTCATTAAGAGTAGAGAGTATGGTAGATTAAAGGAGAGTATGACAGACTTTGACTTTGAGTCAAAGAGCATTTGAGAATTTGTCCCATCAAAAATAGAAAAAAAGAGAAAAGGAAAAAGGAAGAGAGAGACATTGTGACAAAAAAGTAAAGATGGTGTACAAAATAGTCATTTTGACACACCCTCAAAAGTACTTTTTAGTTTCTTAATTTGTGTCTCATTTTTAGCTACCCCACCTAATTTTCCTAACAAAAACAACAACAAAAACTGGTTTTCTATTGGTTAAGACAGATAAATAAGGATCACACTTTTTTTCATTATCCACCGTTCGATGATATTAAAATCAACGGACAAAACACATTCATCTCTTCCTCTTCTCACGGATTCAGTCTTTTTTGTCACGAAAGCTCATTCTCATCGCATGCATACAAGTTTCGGCGGATTCAGTCGCCCATATCTTCCATGGTTTCTGACTTACGGTTTTGAGGGTTGCAATTAGGGCTCCATGGTTTCACGAAAGCCCCTTCTTATCGCTTTCCAGGTCTCACTTTGTTCTGAATTAAGGTTTCTTCTTTTGTTTGTTTTGGGTTTTGATTTTGCGATTTTCAGTTTTAAATTGAGTTTAGTTTTTCAATAATCCGATTTTGCGTTTGGATTCTCCGAAGATTTCCGTCACCGTTGGTAATCTTAACATGTTTGTTGGGTTTTTGGCTGGTTCAGGGAGCTGGGATTGTTCGTCTCTGCGACGTTGGTGCTACAATTCAAGAGGTCAGAGTCGTGGGTTTCTACATTGGCTCGTCGGGAAAGAAGATGGCGGAGGTTGTGGTGGAAGATGAACTCGACGGTGGAGGTGGTGGTTGCAAAACAATATGGCGGCGTAGATGGTTATGGTGGAAGGAGAACACGGCGTTGGTGGTGCAGACCTGACGGCGGCTCACTGCAAGAGACACGAAATTAGCTTAGGTTTTTTTTTTGGTTTGATAGAACCGGTTTAAATCAGATTTTAATGATTTTGGGATTTGGTTCTTCTTTGGTATAACAAATTGTAATTAGTATCCAATATTAATTTGCAGTTAATTAATAAAGTATTTAATTATTTTAATACCATTTTCATTTTATATAATTCTTTTATTTATGATTATATAATTAATTGTGTAATTGTTTTTATTAATTTTATTTTCATAATAAATAGCTCATATATCAATTTGACACTAATAGATGTATATTTTTAATTTAGTTGAGAAATGAGATAAGACATTCTAACTAAGTATTCATATCCATCCTAAAAAGTCCAATTTACTAAAGAATTACTAGTGTATGAAATCAAAACCACATCTATACCCTAAACCCCAAAACTTCTATTTGAGTCTCATTTGTTATTATACTTGTTGTATAGACAAACAAATGATAATTTCTTTTAGAGTATAAAAAAGGTTTAGGGTTTGAACCCTAATCCTATACCCCAAAACCATAAATTTAGGCTATAAACTCAAACCTAAAAACTTAAATCATTCACTTGCAACATTAAACCCTAAATATAAAACCTAGATTCTTCACTCAAGACAAACCCTAAACCCTAAATTTATTAATCCTTAATCATAAACAATAGATTTTAAAATTATAAAACATTAACTCTTTTTCATAACCCTAAAATTTTAATCATTAATCATAAACACTAGATTTTAAATTTAAAAATCTTATCTCTCTACCCTAAACCCTAAACTTTTAACCCTTAAGCATTTAACATTAATTTTGAATACCTTGAATAATATATCAAAAATTAAATACTTTAAAAATATAACAAACATTGAATAACCTATAACTTAATCTTAACCCTAAACCACATATTTTAAATAACACATTAATTAAATGACAAAAATATTTTACAGGAATAATATATAAGAAATTTTAAATTTGAAACTATAAAAAAAAAAATCTGGTCTTAACAAAAAGGGTCAATTGGGTTAATATTATGAATTGAACCAAAAATTAGGCCTATGAAAAGTTTTTACTTGAAATTAGGTTTATAGCAGAACACAACTAAAATAACACACAAAGTTAGACAATTTTACCCTTGCTTTTTCCATGGATACAGCTTTTCAGACCTGCAAAAAGCACTTTTCAGACCTACAAAAAAGTAATATTTTTTTAAAAAAATATTAAGTACCGATAGAAAGTGACAGATACTTTTGTCTGTTTCGACCAGCGTAGTTGTCTACTTTACATTGAATATTTTGAGAAGATAGTCAACTACTATTTTATAACATACATAATTAACTTTAGATAATATAAATTACATCAATCTTTTAAAGTATACAACTATTTTACGTGGATAAATTGTTGAAAAAGTAGTTGGATATGTTTGACATCCAATCTTAATTATTGATATACCATGGATTTTAGGGATTTTAACCATGGTATATATCTTATTTATCGAGTCTTATGTTATGTTTTGGAGTCTTTTTAGTATGTTTACAGGTCTAGGTATGTTTGGAGCGGAATTGGACATTATTGCGCATTCTTGAGCTATTTGGAGTATTGACCCGAGAGGAAGACTTCACTGTCAAATTTACAGACCTGTGTCGATCGACACAGAGGGTGCAACGATCGACACAAGGTCGACACAGACAATACTCGGCATTTAATGAGAAGAGTTTGGATATTGCAACTTTGCCCAGAAGTTCCTCATAATTACAAAGAAGCCCCAACCGACTTTAGACCATTATATTAGGGTTTTTAAGCCATTGTTTAGGCTACGCTTTTCTTAAGTCTTATTTTATTTTCAGAGAGAGTTAGGGGCTGATCCGGCTCTCGACAGAGAGATGATTTTGAACCCCAATTCTTTATTTTCTATTCAAGATGTTTTCTGTCTCGATGATTATGTCTGAGTAGATTACATGTTAAGTTTAGGGATTCTCATTAGGGATTTCATGGAATTATAGGTTGAATAGATCTGTAGGGATTCATACTTGATTAGTTCTTCATCTAGGATTGTTCTTAATGCTTGATCTGAAGTAGCTATCCAGATTTATGATGTTAGGTTGATTGATACAACGACAGTTGGTTAATTAGCTAGAAAGAACCTAGATGAGCAATTTAATTACTCGCAAAGGAATTTGGTTTAATTAGATTGTGAACATATCGAACTTGGAATTAAAGCTGGTTTAATCTGTTAGTAATTGCAAAGGAATTTGGATTGCTGCACTTAGACTTATAGAATTCTCGCAACGACAGTGGGTTAATTCTATATCTGTGTTTGAGTTCTAGAATAGTTCTTAATTAGATCTCGATTGATTGATTAGCTTATGTTCCTGATTTCCTGAGAACTCCCTAGACTTAACGCTTCGCTTACTTGCTCACAAACTCACCTGATTTACTTTCTTGCTTTGCTTTTTAGTTTCTAATCATATTTGCTTTCTCCTAGTTTAATCTTTTCTGTTCTAATTCTATCGTTGACCGGAGTCCCTGTGGATTCGATACTCTAAGTACTACAACTACATCACTGTGCACTTGCAGTTAGAATAGGGATTAATTCTTGACCTATCAATTTTTTGGCGCCGTTGCCGGGGACTCTTTTGAGTCTTCGATAGATTTGAACTTAGGGTTTAGACTAGGTTTTTTGTTTTTGTTTTTATTACTAATTTTTTTTCTGTTCTTGTGTTTCAGGTACGCCTGTAATCGCCTTGCATCGATCGACACGGTCCTGTGTGTCGATCATTGCATTTTCGAGCTTGCATCGATCGACGCTTCCTTTGCATCGATCGATACAAAGCGTAACCAGTGATACCGAGAGCTTGGACATATAACAGGTTTCGCTCTATGGAACCTGTAATTCTGATTCGCGGTAAAGACGGCGTTTTACGAGACCAAGAGGGTCATATATGCAACGCAAAGGGTCAGAAACTGGATGGGGAAGGAAACCCCAACATACCATACGCATTGGTGGAGCAGATAGCTGAGATGAGAGACAAGATTGATTCTATCCACAACATTCTACTTGGGAAGAGACAAATCCGAGCTGATGCAGTAGCTGGAAAGTTTGCAGAGGTGAATTATACAGCTGGAGCTGATTATTATGGACAGACATATGGAATTCAGCAGAGACAAGGTTCTAGTTATGCTCCGAGATCGAGAGACTATGATTATTCATCTCACCAAGCACTTCCTGCACCCACACATAAGAGCAGATTTGAAGTCATGATGGAGCAGTGTCTTGAAGGACAACAACAGACCACCGTGTCTTTCAACTCGAGGATTGAGACCTTGTACACTGATTTGAATGGTAATTTTGAGTCCTTGAACACTCAAATGAGGCTGCTGGATACACAAGTGCATCAAATCTCAAATTGTGCCAAAGGGAAGAATGCTCAGAAAGCTCATGTCAACGCCACCCCAGTTCAGGTTGACCATAGGCTGAATCAGGGATCATATCTTGAAGTTAAGGCTATGGAAATTGTGGAAAACAGAGAAGAATCCGAGATTGAAACCCCTGAGTTTGAGAGTTTCGACGGACCAGACTCAACCAAGATTGACATGGATCTCTTGGTAAAATCCATCAGTGTCGATCAACATCCGTTCAGTGTTATAGACACCCGCATCAGAGCTTTAAAGGTTCAGATTGATAATGGACAAAGCCAAGGAGAGAAATTTGAGTTTAAGACTGCGGTACTAGTGGACGAAGCTGAAAAACCCGAGACCGAAGCTGGAACTCGAGATGATCTACTTGCGTCGATCGTTGCACCACATGCATCGATCGTTGCACACCGTGAAGAATCAGCCTCACTTATTTCTCGTGGATTTGTTAAGGAACGGGTCTACAAACCTCCTATACCGTTCCCAAAAGTGCCTAAAAAGACTAAACATGAGCAGAATGTAGTCAATTGCATGGTAGTGGTGGATAAGAAGATGATCTCCACTAATAGTCATTTACAAGATGAAGTTTATATTGGTGGAACTACAGTGTCTGATTGTGTAGAAAAGAAGATGGTGATTCCTAAAGAGTCTACTCTAGCATCTTCAACGCCTGCAACTGCTAATAAGCAGAAAGCTCCGAACATCAGATCTCCACCAAAGGTAAGGTATAAATCTTCTAAACTTAAACCTCCTGACTCCATTGCTGTGACTGCAGGGAAACGCTCTACACCACCCAAGCTTCACTCCCGCTCTAACTCTCTTCCTACGTACCTTGAACGATCTCATGCTAATACTGCTTACACACCACCCTGGATGATAAGGCATTCACAGAGACACTCAAAGTCTCTGTTGAAGCCGCCTTGAATCAAATCTCTCTTCCTATAGTCAAGCTAATGACTAAAAACAAGCGCTGAGTGGGAGGCAACCCACTGTTAGGTTTGCATAATTTATTTTTGGTGTTTTCATTCGCATTTTACGTTTTTGTTTTTGGTTTTTTGGTGAATTTTGTCTGCAGGTTTCGACAGAATCGCAGTGCGTCGATCGACACAACCATGTGTCGATCGTCACAAAACGAGTAATCGCATTGCAGCGTTCGTTGCGGTCCTGAGCAACGATCGACACATGACGAAAAATCGTCCAGCAACGATCGACGCACTTAGTGCAACGGTCGATGCATGTGCGACAGAGGTAAAAACCCGACAGACATAATTTCATCTTTTATTTATTTTTCTTTTTACCAACCCTTAGCTTGACACTACTGGAGACAGTGTGACTTAAGTGTGGGGGAGGTGCTACTGACTTTATCTTTCTGTTTTCTTAGAGTCAGTCCAGTGTTCAAAATTTGTTTTATTGAGTCAAAACCAGTTTAAGTAGGAAACAGTGAATTTTTGAGAAGATTAACAACATCTTGCAGGAACTTAAGTAACCATTGGTATGAAGGTGTAGATTATCTATGACTATTAGAAAACCCCATCACAGATCAACCTACTAAGGACACCCACATCACTTCAGGTATCAGAGGATCCTTTTACTGACTTCACCTTAATAGTGACTTAATTTTCTCCCCTAAGGGCTTGGAATACCTTGTGTCGGATTCCTTTGTTAGTTCTGACACAGCCTGTAAACCTGTCCTATTTGGTTCCCTTCTCCCCTTCCATAAAGTAAAAAAAAGAAGAAGATAATAAACTGAGGATGAGTTAGTAACTCCGAAGTGGTCTCTGGGAGTGGTAGCTACAACTATCATATCCTGTGCATCCATGGAATGTGTCCAAAGTACACCCCTTAACGGGAAGAGCACTGATAAAAAAAAAATGATACCCAATGGGGAAAAATCAGAATGCTAAGGAAGGGAAAAGAGAAGAAAGGGACCAGAGAAAGATAGTATGGTGGTCTAGAGCTGACAAGGTAAGAGTCCATGTGCCTTTTGATCGATACTCCTTAGGTGAGACCGCACTTAAATACTTGCAGAAGTCAGTAGGGTGAATTTGAATGTGTGAATGTGATTGTGGAGTTTACTTAGGACAGTTGCTAAGTGTGGGGGAAGTATATGTTGGTCTTGATGTCTGCAGGTGAAATCTTTCATGTGGATTACTAATGAGAATCTGAGTGTTGTTGCTTCTAGGATGAAAAGAGTTTCTAAAAGTTTTCAAACCTCTTCACCATGTTTTAGTTCTTTACTTTCTTGAGGGCAAGCAAGGGCTAAGTGTGGGGGAGTTGATATACCATGGATTTTAGGGATTTTAACCATGGTATATATCTTATTTATCGAGTCTTATGTTATGTTTTGGAGTCTTTTTAGTATGTTTACAGGTCTAGGTATGTTTGGAGCGGAATTGGACATTATGGCGCATTCTGGAGCTATTTGGAGTATTGACCCGACAGGAAGACTTCACTGTCAAATTCACAGACCTGTGTCGATCGACACAGAGGGTGCAACGATCGACACAAGGTCGACACAGACAATACTCGGCGTTTAATGAGAAGAGTTTGGATATTGCAACTTTGCCCAGAAGTTCCTCATAATTACAAAGAAGCCCCAGCCGACTTTAGACCATTATATTAGGGTTTTTAAGCCATTGTTTAGGCTACGCTTTTCTTAAGTCTTATTTTATTTTCAGAGAGAGTTAGGGGCTGATCCGGCTCTCGAAAGAGAGAGGATTTTGAACCCCAGTTCTTTATTCTATTATATGCTATTTGGTTTTCTATTCAAGATGTTTTCTGTCTCGATGATTATGTCTGAGTAGATTACCTGTTAAGTTTAGGGATTCTCATTAGGAATTTCATGGAATTATAAGTTGAATAGATCTGTAGGGATTCATACTTGATTAGTTCTTCATCTAGGATTGTTCTTAATGCTTGATCTGAAGTAGCTATCCAGATTTATGATGTTAGGTTGATTGATACAACGACAGTTGGTTAATTAGCTAGAAAGAACCTAGATGAGAAATTTAATTACTCGCAAAGGAATTTGGTTTAATTAGATTGTGAACATATCGAACTTGGAATTAAAGCTGGTTTAATCTGTTAGTAATTGCAAAGGAATTTGGATTGCTGCACTTAGACTTAGAGAATTCTCGCAACGACAGTTGGTTAATTCTATATATGTGTTTGAGTTCTAGACTAGTTCTTAATTAGATCCCTATTGATTGATTAGCTTATGTTCCTGATTTCCTGAGAACTCCCTAGACTTAACGCTTCACTTACTTGCTCACAAACTCACCTGATTTACTTTCTTGCTTTGCTTTTTAGTTTCTAATCATATTTGCTTTCTCCTAGTTTAATCTTTTATGTTATAATTCTATCGTTGACCGGAGTCCTTGTGGATTCGATACCCTAAGTACTACAACTACATCACTGTGCACTTGCAGTTAGAATAGGGATTAATTCTTGACCTATCAATTATATTCCATGATGTATTCGAATATTTGATGTACATAGCCAACTACTTTTTCAACTACTTTACAGTTTACATTGGAATACTTTGATAAGATAGCTAACTACTATTTTATAATGTATATAGTTAACCATTTAGATAAGATAAGTTATATCATATCTTTAAAAATATACGACTATTTCGAATATTAGATATACATAGCCAACTACTTTTCAACTATTTTATTATTTACATTAGAATACTTTAATAAGAAAGTCAACTACTATTTTATAACGTACATAGTTAGCTATTTAGAGAAGATAAATTACACGAGAGTAGTTGTCTACTTTTCAAACCTACAAAAAGTAAATTTTTTTTTTGAAATATAAAGTACCGATGGAAAGTGACATGTACTTTTGTCTGTTTCGACCAGAGTAGTTGTCTACTATACATTGAATATTTTGAGAAGATAGTCAACTACTATTTTATAACATACATAATTAACTTTAGATAATATAAGTTACATCAATCTTTTAAAGTATACAACTATTTTACGTGGATAAATTGTTGAAAAAGTAGTTGTATATGTTTGACATCCAATCTTAATTATACTCGATGATATATTCGAATACTGGATGTACATAGCCAACTACTTTTTCAACTATTTTATAATTTACATTAAAATAATTTGATAAGATAATCAACTACTACTTTATAACTTAAATAGTTAACTATTTACATAAGATAAATTACATACATATTATCAAAAGTATACAACTATTTCACATGGATAAATTGTTTAAAAAAGTAGTTGATATGTTTGACATGTAATCATAAAATAGTCAAGTAACTAAGATGATATACTTTATAAAAATAGTCTACTACTCTATATATATTGTGTAATAAAAAAGGAGTTCGGTGAAAAAAAGAGTGAGAAAGATAAAGTTTCAGAAAAAGAATGAGAGAGATGGTGGGGTCCACGATTGTGAGAGAATCAAAAAAAAAAAAAGATGGTGGGGTCCGCGATTGTGAGAGAATCAAAAATGGATTAAATTCTCCTATATACTCTTTGACTTTCAGTCAAATTCTCAAATACTCCCCTCATAATAATTAATTTATTTAAGATTTATTTTAATTCGAAAATGTTATAAAAGACATATTAAACCTTAATGAATTTATCTATTTACGGAGTCATACCACCGCCTTATTTAACCTAATATATTTTTCACAACTTCTTATTTATTGTGCCTCATCTCACGATTTCTCTCTTCTCTCTTTGTTCTTCCTTCATTTTCTCTCTTTCTTAAATTTTCTTCTCTTCTTCTTCTTCTTCCATTTTCCATCTTCCTTATCGATATTCTCCTTTTATATCTTCTTCTTCTCATTCGATTTCTCCCTCTCACTTCGATTTCGGATCTGTCTTCTTCTCCTTCGAGTTCTTTCATGAGAATACCCAGAAAATCCGGTATTTGTTATTGTTCTTCTTCTCCTTCGAGTTCTTAGATTTGATTTTTTGTTTCTTCAGTTTCGAATTCTCTGAATTTTTTAATTGCTTTGATTTTGTTTATGTTATCTACAGATCCGAAAAGATGAGAAAACCAGAAGTACAGATCTGAAAGAGAAGATGGGAAAACCCAGAAGTATGGATCTGAACGAAAAGATACAGAGAAATCGCAGAAGTATAACCACGCAATAGTTATACTAAGTTGTAACAAAATATCGTGCAACTTAGTATAACTCGGTATAACTATACATTTGTACTCAGTTGAACCAAGTTTTACCATTACAAATTTGTACTCAGTTAAACCAAGTTGTACCAATATATTGTGCAACTTAGTATAACTCAGTATAACTATCCATTTGTACTCAGTTGAACCAAGTATTGCCATTACGAATTTGTACTTTGTTGAACCAAGTTGTACCATTACGAAGTTGTACTCAGTTGAACCAAGTTGTACTCAGTTGAACCAAGTTGTACCATTACGAAGTTGTACTCAGTTGAACCAAGTTGTACCATTACGAATTTGTTTTGAAATTAAAAAAATCCAAAATTTGAAATTTGAAATTTGAAATTTGAAATTTGAATTCTGAAATTTGAGCTCCAAATTTGAATTTTGAAATTTGAAATCTAAAATTTTAAAATAAAATTAATAAAAAAATCGTAAGGGCAAAATCGGAATTACATTATTTCTTTAAGAGTAGAGAGTATGGTAGATTAAAGGAGAGTATGACAGACTTTGACTTTGAGTCAAAGAGCATTTGAGAATTTGTCCCATCAAAAATAGAAAAAAAAAGGAAAAAGGTAGAGAGAGACATTGTGACAAAAAAGTAAAGATGGTGTATAAAATAGTCATTTTGACACACCCTCAAAAGTACTTTTTAGTTTCTTAATTTGTGTCCCATTTTTAGCTACCCCACCTAATTTCCCTAACAAAAACAACAAAAAACTGGTTTTCTATTGGTTAAGACAGATAAATAAGGATCACACTTTTTTCATTATCTACCGTTAGATGATATTAAAATCAACGGACAAAACACATTCATCTCTTCCTCTTCTCACGGATTCAGTCTTTTTGTCACGAAAGCTCATTCTCATCGCATGCATACAAGTTTCGGCGGATTCAGACGCCCATATCTTCCATGGTTTCTGACTTACGGTTTCGAGGGTTGCAATTAGGGCTCCATGGTTTCACGAAAGCCCCTACTTATCGCTTTCCAGGTCTCACTTTGTTCTGAATTAAGGTTTCTTCTTTTGTTTGTTTTGGATTTTGATTTTGCGATTTTCAGTATTAAATTGAGTTTAGTTTTTCAATAATCCAATTTTGCGTTTGGATTCTCCGAAGATTTCCGTCATCGTTGGTAATCTTAACATGTTTGTTGGGTTTTTGGCTGGTTCAGGGAGCTGGGATTGTTCGTCTCTGCGACGTTGGTGCTACAATTCAAGAGGTCATAGTCGCATGTTTCTACATTGGCTCGTCGGGAAAGAAGATGGCGGAGGTTGTGGTGGAAGATGAACTCGACGGTGGAGGTGGTGGTTGCAAAACAATATGGCGGCGTAGATGGTTATGGTGGAAGGAGAACACGGCGTTGGTGGTGCAGACATGACGGCGGCTCACTGCAAGAGACACGAAATTAGCTTAGGGTTTTTTTTTTTGGTTTGATAGAACCGGTTTAAATAAAATTTTAATGATTTTGGGATTTGGTTCTTCTTTGGTATAACAAATTGTAATTAGTATCCAATATTAATTTACAGTTAATTAATAAAGTATTTAATTATTGTAATACCATTTTCATTTTATATAATTCTTTTATTTATGATTGTATAATTAATTGTGTAATTTTTTTTATTAATTTCATTTTCATAATAAATAGCTCATATATCAAAAATATGTATAGATGATATTTACATAATGCTATTATATAGCTAATTCATAATATTGAATAAATGCTATTATATTTTAATCTATTGCAGATATTAAAACGCTATTGTATTATAATCTATTGCAGACACTAAAACGCTATCTTAAAAATACAGTTAATAGCATTTAAGAAAAACGCTATCTAAAGTGTCAGACTTTTTATCGCGGTCGATGACATAGCGGGTAACACAACGCTATCGTATCGATACATAGCGTTTTTCGGCAGCTATTAATACGCGAATTTCTTGTAGTGAATGGTCCAAAATGTCTTATATAGCCATGAACCGCAATTAACAAAAAAATAATATGTGGTTTGATAGCTGAATTTCGTTTTAAATGGTCAAATCACTATAAGAAATATGTACATTAGTAGCACACAATTAGTGCTGGGAATCGGGTCAACCCGCGACCCGCGAACCCGACCCGCGGCGGGTTAAGTAAAATTTTGATCTGCTAAAATCCGACCCGCCAAACCCGCGGATTCAAAACCTTCACCCGCACCCGCCCCGCTTAATTTTGCGGGTACCCGCGGGTAACCTGCAAATATTAAAAATATTAATTATTTTTAATTATATATATATTTTTAAATAAAAACAAAATTTATTAATAAAATTTTAACATTAAAAACGTAAATTTATAATTTGTATTTAAAAAAACTAAGTATTTTCAATAAATTTTATATATTTTATTTTATTTTTAAATTTAAACACTAAAATTCACAAATATTAATAAAATATTAAATTTAAATTTTTAAAAATTAAAATTTGCGGGTACCCGCGAACCCGCATCGTAAAATTTCCCGACCCGCAACCGCCCCGCCAAAAAAAATTCCAACCCGCACCCGCCCCGCGAAACTAAAAAAAAAAAAAAAATTGACCCGCACCCGCCCCGCGACGGGTCTAGCGGGGCGGGACCCGTGGGCTTTGAATCAAATTCCCAGCACTACACACAATAAGCGCCACAATAGGTAATAGATAGTGTTTCCATAAACGCTAGGACATGAGGAGCTATCTTAGGATCGTCACATATTATAGCATGTCGTGCTATGTTATATGGCTAATATAATAGCGTTGATTTTAACTTGCTATGGTTATATCCGAGCCGAGCCGTAATAAATTATTATTATTATTATTATTATTATTATTATTATTATTATATTTTGTATCAATTGAATTTATAAAAAAAAAATTTATATTTGAAATTTGGATTGGAATATGATTTTATTAATAGCTAAAAAAAATTATACATCAACTTCGTTTAGTATACAACAATCTAGTGAAAACTAGTCAATCACATATCAGCAAGATATGGGAGGGAAACATCATTTACAAAAATTGAAAACGACATTGATCTTCTGAAGAAACCAGGCTGCGATGACTTTGGGAGCTGCAGAGACTCAAAATTAGAGCTAAGCATCAAAATAACTGAATCCATTGTTGGTCTTTTCGTAGGATTCTCTTGAACACAAAACAGAGCTATTTCCAAGCCTGCAAAAAAAGACAAACATCAACACTCAATCAATCACTTCTTTGGATCTTGATGATCTGTGATTGAGTGTTTCTTGTTACTTATGAAAGTTGGGAGATATGTGCCTTCACTAAACATACTCTAACTACAAAATCTAGTATACAACAAAACATTTAACGTGAAAACTATCAAAACTTGCAAAATTCCAGAGTTTGTGAGACGAATATTACAGCTTGAAGACGACACGGTAATTCTTGACTGTGGAGCAAGTGACAACAGACCAAGGAGGAAAATCTCCATCGCTTACACTTCCTACATTGTTTGATACTTCATAAGGAATCCACCTTCGTTTGTGTATTGCATGTATGTGACATTTTTAAGTTTTTTCTTTACACTTAGAAGCAACTTGTGAGTGGTTTTCCATGAAGGAAATAAGTACTGAAGACTTACTTGGTCGAGTAGCTAACTTCCAAAAGGCTTGAATATGCTTCCTTAGCCTCTCTCCATAATCTTTTTGATTCAAGAAGCAATGCCTTCATACTCCCTGAAATTTATTGCCAAAACTTAGCTGAGGCCAGGATTAATGTAAACTACACTCGAAACCCAAAGAATCAGCAAATGCTAACTAGACAAAACTGGTCAGTAAAATAAACATATGGGTATTTACATTTTTGTTCAATGACCTATTTTTTTTATCAAATCATCTGTTGTAGAAAGCTTATAGAAGGATGATACTGTTCAGTTGACCAACCCTTTGGCTCTCAAGGAATTGCTTCTGCAAAGCCTTAATAAAGTTCTGAAAACAAAACAAATCCAAAAACTTGACCTCATCGTAACATAGCATTCTTCTCACAAGCTGAAAGAAGAAATTATACAGACATATGCGACATTAAGGCACTGGCAGTCCATAGTTGCAATTACTACCTGCTCATGTAAGGTCCGTTGTGAATACAAAGAAGAGTTAAGAGAACCATTTGAGTTACAAAATCTATTGAGTTACTAAACAAAATTGTGAAAGACTTACACTCACAAGAAGAAAAATTTCTTAGATTCACGTGCACCAAAGCCTTGACCACCCTATCAGCTGCAGTTAGACAAGATAAAATTTAGCAACCAATAACGAACATGATATTAAACCAAAGTCAGTGGCTCAGTGCAATAGACAGTTGCCTGATTCTCAGCTACCCGATGAAACCTTGAAGTATCACGAACCAAAACGGATATAACAAAATAATAATCGGATTACCTTGTTCAATCTTCTTCGCAAGTCCAACAATAGAAGCCTTAAAAGTTACAACCCTAAATAGCCAATAGAAAGAGAGGAGTCAGAACCACAAAAACGATTTGATGGAAGAAACAAAAGAAAATAATTTCCTATCAGATTCAAATGAGTTAGCGAGATTGGGGGTTCAAAAAGCGGAGAACTGACCAGTGAGCGAAGAAATCGACGATGGCATACTTGGCACGGTACGGTGACGGCACAAATTCGGAGGAGATGGTGAAAGTTGGAAGGGTGGTGTTGGAAGCCATCGTCAAGGTTTTGCAAAGGAGTAATATGAGGAAATCGGAAGAGAAAATTAGGGTTTGGATGAGCTAACATTTAAATATAAATTTTGATTAGGTAATCCAGAGTTATGGAAAAACGTTTGGTGCAGAGTATTATAGTTTGTTTGATGTCTTGGAAATATTAGAGCAGCTTCTTTTCAGTTGAAGTTTCCACCAAATTCAAAAGTACATATAGTGTTTATGTGTCACAATTTAAATTTGTATTTAGGAGCTAGTCATATTGTACCTCTACTTCCTATTTTTTAATTAAGGATCGTTGAGCCCGATACTATGCTTGACTCAAGATATGATGCATACAGTCACTTAGAAAATTTTGGTAAAATGGACAGGACTTCCAAACCATGAAAGGTCTTGGGTACTAGTAGCTGACTGTTTCAACATTTTCCTCATTTAGCGCTTGGAGACAAGCTTCGTTTAATCGTCTTGTCGAGGGAGTATTGTTAAACTAGTAAGAACTTATATTCGTAAGAAAATATGAGATTATTTGGAGAATATGGAAATTTTGACAAGTGACGCGAGTCAATGAGATTAAAGAAGAAGTGAAGAGCTGACAGCTAGAGGCTAAAGAAGCTTAAATAATAGTATTTACTTTCCTTGTTGCTTTATCGAGATTTTTGTAAAACCTTGAACATGGGAAAACAATATTAAGAATCACCACTTATCACAAATGTATGTAGGAGAGTAGAACTTGCAATGGCATAATGTATGTAATTATCTTTTGGCTTCTTCTACAAATCTACATTTCAAGAAATAGTGCTTGATGCAATCAAAGATTAAAGCATGATAAATTTATTAGATCAATTAGTGTCCACTTAAAAAAAATATCAATATAAGTTTATTATATTAGTTTTTGATACTTTAGTCATTACAAAAAAAGAAAAGAAATGGAAGTGATGCTAGAAATGACATTATCGTATCTCAATTCACATTCATCTTCAAACAGCCATAGAGTTAGACATCAACTTTCTTTTGTTACTTTTAATACCAGATATACATTAGAGGTGGATAAAGAGTGGATATCTTGAATTTTGAAGGTATATATGATTTTTTCAGTTTGACCGGATCAACACTTTCGATGAAAACAATATTTTCTCTTAATTTTTAAAACTTTAACATCTTAATAATTAATTAAATAAATATAAATTCTTAAATATATATATACTTCATATATATATGAGAGCAAAGCGAATATCCGTTTATTAAATATTATTTGTAATTTGCTCGTTTTATACAGATATTGAATTTAGTATTTGCTTTGCTTGCTTACAAATATCTTTTTCGGATCGATTTGAACGGATAACAGATCGTATCAAATTTAATGGATATTTTGCCCAACCTTATGAAACATAAGCTAAAACCTAATTTACCAAAATCAAGCTTCTTAATTTCTTAATCCTCCAGTCCGAAGATCTTCTACCATTAGTTTTACATGTTAAAATGTATGTCTAGTAACAAAGAAATGAAAAGTTTGGGTTCTCTCACGAGTCTACTATATATAAGGTTTACATATGTAATTTTGTTAACGTTATAAGACACTTTTGAGTTTATATTAACAAAAAGCACTTTTCGCTCCTAGGGTACTTTAAACACTGTTAATTTTTTTTAAACCCAGATTTATCCTTCAATTAAATAATAAACTCTTTTATCTCTCTTTTTCCATATGTCTCTCTTCTCTCTCCTATACTCTTTTCTCTCATCTCTTTATTCTCTTTTGTTTTTCCTCTTCTGTTTCTCTCTTTCCCTTTCATCTTCTTCAGTCTCCATTTTCACTTTCTCAATTTTTTTGTCAAATTTCTTTTTTTTTTCAGATCTTCGTCGATTGTCTCTCGATTTTTCCATTTTTAACAAACTTGTCATTGTTTACATCGATTTTTCTAAGTTTTTACCAACAAATAAAAAATCTTAGAAAGTTAGTGTGGTAGTATGAATCAATCCAACAAGAACAAATCTAGATATGATAATGAGTATTAGCATAGAAAGGATGTTGAATTTAGCTATCGTGATGAATTCTACGATGTGGATGGAAAACATCTTATGGGTTAGGGATTGTGTCTGATCTTGTGGACAACGTGAACGTGGACATCAAATAGTGAATAAAGAAATTGAAAAAAAATCATGGGATTGGTGGCATGAGTTATGTGGACAAATATAAGTAGACATCATATGGTATTATGGACATCATTTCGTGGATAGTAATTTATAATATCATGAATTTGACGATGAAGAAGAAAATGTGAAGTCATTGCTCTGGATTTACAGTTTTATAGAAGTATCAAATGTGGACAATGTAACATGGACAAGTGAACTTAGTTATAAAATTTGTTTTCCTTGTCAAGGGATTCTTTCTTGATCAATATATTTTTGTGTGATTTGTTCACATCATAATGGCATTTATATGCTATGTCGATCAACATGTATTAATATTATTTTCTCTATAAACTAATTACATTTCTACATATCAATTTTAATGTATACATGATACTACATTTGTTTAGTAAGAATCAACATAGCCAGTGAAATGACTAAAATTTTGACCCATTCTTTGTGGATGCATCAGAAAGTGTACACAAAGCATGTGCATAACAAGTTTCTATGTAATGAACTAGTCGAAACTAAATTAGAATTACCGATAAACAAGTTTTGAATGTATGCGTGGTTACTCTAGAATGCCAAGATTTAATTATTAATTTGATTACATCATCGAGAGATCTATGAAATCAGTGAGAAAGACCAAGATCATGAAAATATGTTATCTTTGCCAACGTCTTTATGTCCTAATTTTTGTGTCCACACCTTCATGTTCAAGCTCTTGTGTCCACGATTATGTATCCATTTCCAGAAGCTTTTAAAAGTGTCCATCTAACAGGTGTCCACCATTTTGTGTCCCTATAGTTGGTGTCCATCTAGTTAAAAAGCGAGGATGTCAATTTATTTAGTTTCCATCATTCGGTGTCCATAATGTACATTTCAAGAAGAGTATTTCTGGAAGCTGAATATATGCAGAGTGGCCATGGTAGACCGATGTCAGAGGAAGAAGAAAGATGTCGGAGTGTGGAGCTGTCGACGATGAAGGAGAGAAGGGGATTAGGTTTTTACTGTGAAGGAGAGTAGGAGATGTAAATTTTTTAGGGATAAATCAATTAATTTGATTTAATAAAAGTTTTAAAAAATAAATAAAAGGAAGGAAGGGGAAACGTAAAGACAAGGGTATCATGAAAATTTTGCTAAGGCAAAATACCTAAGTGTTGGAAAGTGCCTTAATGTGAAAATACTTCCTTCCCTTGTAAATAACTCATTCCAATATTGCATTTACAACATGGATTGAACTGATCAACAAAATGAATTCGACTATAAACCCTTCTGGATTTTTTATTATAGACTCATCATCATTTGGCCAAGACAAATTTCAAACATTGCATAAAATTGAAAAAAAAATTGAAGCATGAATCTTTGTCCCAATCACAGTACAAACAACTTGGGATTTGTAAATATAGATAAATGATGAATCCTGATTTTTGCAACATTAGATTCTAACTGATTGAACAACTGCAAGAAGAAGAAAACCCACAAACTATTTAGCAGGAAAGTCTCAGAACTTGATTGTTGTGGTCCACTTTCCTTGAAAACTAGTGTATTTGGTCACATGTTTAGTTCTCAGTTTCACCACTTTCCTTCCCAGCGAGTTCTTCAGCCTTGTTTCATTCAGAAGCACTTCTTCAGGATCCATGTTCCTTATGAATCTATATATAAATTCGCTAATACTCAAGAGTTGTTATAGGCGGTTGTGTTGCCTGTAAATGATTGGAGGTAAAAAGGAGAAAATTTTAATATTGTATATGCCTTTCAAATGCAGATGATGTCCCATTGAAATCTCGGCAAACACATCGAGCTGAAGATTTTCTCTATTAGTGCATGCAACTCTGCTTCCATAAAGGCTCTGCATAATAACAATCCACCAAGTATTTCCCAAAAAAGTTAGCATCATGATGATAAGAGGGGGAAATGCCCAGTGTCTAACTATGAGATGGTAACATTAGAGAGAGAGAGAGAGAGAGAGAGAGAGAGAGAGAGAGAGAGAGAGAGAGAGAGAGAGAGAGAGAGAGAGAGAGAGAGAGAGAGAGTGTGTGATACCCCGTATCAAAAATACGGTCAACGGGCAGCAGAAAGTCAACCAGGGGTAAAATCGTCATTTTACCTAAGTCAGGGGTAAAATGGTAGTTTTACCAAAGTTTGAAACGGAAGTGGAGGCGGGCCAAATATTCTTATGTTTTAACATAATGAATGTTTACAAGACCAGAATTGGAGGAATCGGAGTAAAAATGTGTTTTTCGGCTTGTCGGGATGGAAACCGACTAAACCGAAGAAACTTTGAAAATTCATAACCGGAGCTACGTAAGCCCGAATGGAGTGATTCAAAATGCTAAATTCACCAAATAGCATGAAGAATCTTATTCTGTAAGTTTAAGAATTTATGGGAACCTTCGGAGCTGTTTTAAAATATTAAACCGAGAAACCGCAAAACCGAGCTTTAGGAAGAGTGGGATTATTGGTGGGATTAGGGATGGATTAAGTGATGTTTTAGCAACAAAATCACCCAGAAGGACACCTGTCCTTACCCCATGGCGCCACCATTGCTTGGTGAGGTGTCAAGCATGCCAAGATTCATTGAATCTCCTTGCATGCATGCAAAACATCCCATCCAATTCAATGAACCACCAAACTCTCTACTCTCTCCCAAGCTCTCTCGATCTCTTTCTTTCTCTTTTGCCCAGAAACATCAATCCCCTGCTTGTGTTTTTGTTGTTCTTGAGTGTTCTTGAAGTTCTTCAAGAAAGTCTTGCATGTTCATCACATCTTGATGAACAAGTAAGCTTAGATCTTCTTCCTTGTTCACCAAATCTCTCCTCTCTCTCTCGGTCTCTCTGCTCTCTTTTCCACTCAAGAACATTCATCCAAATTCCCAGAAAATTCAACCAATTCCCTTGCATATTCAAAGAGAGCTCAAGAACCCTAGCTTTATTCATCAAACCTTGTTTTGCAAGAAATCCCATAACATTCTTTCTATAAACCCAAATTCAGATCTGCAAAGCCCTATGGATTCATCTTGATCTCCTCTACCTCTTCCAGCCGGTCGCCTCCGTTGTAGTCGCCGGAGATCGCCGGAAAACCGCCGTGAGCAACCGCCTTCCTAGGGTTTGTAGGATCTCATCTTTTATTCAATGTTTTTAGCTATTATGAGATTGGAAATGAATAGATCTGGTGTTGGTGATCAGTTTGATAGGTGTTTTTCTGTTGTTAACCGCCGGAAAAGCCCTCATCGCCGCCGGTCAACTCTCCTCCGCCGGAGTCAACGCCGGAGAGTCGCCACCGGTGAAGCCCTCCGCCGCCTAACGCCAGCCGGTTCTTCAGAGAGTCCATTGGTACAGTTGGTTTGGTTCTGGAGTTGGTTTGAGGTTTGATTAAACCGGGTCAAAGGGGTGTTGAACCGGTCAACGGTTTAACCCTAAACCGGTTTAGTCAAACCGGTTGATTAGGGTAATTGAATCGGTTTGGTTTGGTTCTGTGATTGTTGATTCTTGGTTCTGTGATTCAGGAGTGTTCGGAGGTTCGGGATTGGTATTGAGTATCTCGGGAATTCACATCCGCGTTAACCGACGTTCCGCGATTAGTTTTGTGAGTCGGCTCGAAAACTCGTAGATAATTAAACCGGGAATCCTAAACCTAGTAGTAAGTTGTATGCCCAATTAACTAATTTAAATAATAAATAAGAGATCATGAGACATTTAATAAATAAACGGATAAGACCAGTTAATCGTGATTAGGGTTTAAAATTAAAAAGGTTAACCGATTGTGTGCCGCTAGGTTGCTAGTAAAGACTGTTTGTTGCTTTCATATAGACCGTTGAATAGAACCATATATGCATATATATTTATATAAAGAACAAGTATTAATGAATCTATATACAGGAATTAAGACTATATTAAAATACAAGTTAAACCTAAATGAACTTATAGAATATTATAGTGGGATCGGGGTTTAGGTTTAATAGCAGGGTTTGGGAATGAATTAAGTTAAGTTATAAAGGGACGTCGGGGAGTTAGTAAGTTTACTAACTCTAAACCGACGAATCGAGGAATTAATAAAAGATATCTAGACTGGTTAATTAAAGAAAAAAATGTGTTTGTGAGCCGTCTACGGGTTAGCAATCCGTTAACCCAAGGTAGCGGATGAAAATGATTAAAAGACTTAGAAACCCTAAATAGGCCTGCTTGTGTGGTGATTGCTGTGATTGTGTGATTTTGTGTTTGATTGTTATTGCGTGTTGTATTGTTGTTGTGGTGAGCTTTGGTGTGCAGGTTTATTAGACTGCTCGGTGTTGGGCCGAGTAGTCATTGTGGACACTTACTCCGGTTTCAGGACCGGGTAAGTTAGTGGTGCTGACTAGGTATCTTACCTAGTCAGAGCGGTGAGTTGGGTAGTGTAGTGGCTTGCGGAATGGTTGGGATTATTATTGTTATTATTGATTGCGTGATCTGTGCTAGAGTCCCAACGAGTCTGCATGTTTACATTTCCGCACTAGGACGCTAGGGTGCGTTAGATTCCGCAAGCCTAGGTTTTTGTTACGTTCCGGTACTTCCGACCCGATTAGATCCTCGGGTTTGACCTAACCGGGCCATGGTGGTTCCGGTTATGGTGTTAAGCTATCGGGTGACGCCGGTAGGTGTGCAATTCGGAGAATACGGGGTCATGTCCTAGGGCCGGATCGCATGGAAACTCAGGTTACCTGGGGTAACAGGAGTCACCGCGTATCGATGTACAAAGAACGGTGTCCTATGCGTGGGTCCTCGTGAGCACGTATAGGAGTCGAGGGTTAGTTGCCACATAGGTGACGTTGTAACCCGTGGAAGTTACCGAGTTCGTAGGGCCCAGTGTTGTGTTATTATCTTTTATTTATCGCGCGTTAGATAGACTGAGTCTAATCGAGGACATATGCCGCAGTGCCTTCGATTTCCTTAATTCTTGTTATCTTGGCATTGATTGTGTGTGTGGGTTTATCACGACGTGGTAGTGCGTGATTGACCGCTTATTTCTGTTGTTTGTTGTTTCGGGTTTTGGGCGGGATTTGTAGACTCTAGATAGAGTAGCAGCCTTTAGTGGGGAGCCGATTCACTGGGTAATCTTAGATTGCTCATTAGACTCTTTTGTGTTTTTCAGGTTATCAGCGACGGACGTGGGAGGTCCTCGGTGTAGCTTCGGGTTGCTTGTGACGTGTTTTGATTCGTGATGTTTGATGTTTAATTTTCGGTTCGGCAGCTGCGCCTTTGATGATTTTGATTGTTTATGTATTGTTGTTGACGCTTGTTTGTGAAACCGTTAAACGTTGTATTCGATGTTTAACTACTTAAAAATGAAATTGTTTCCCTGATATGAGGTTTAAGTCTGAACCGACACAACTCGTTGAAGTAGTGCAAGTAGTACTGCTTGTACTATGGATACGAGGATAGCGAGGTCAAAGACAGATTGGCGCGAGCCTTTGTCTCAAACCGAACTATCTTTGGCTTCGTCCTGTAGCGAACTTTTCCCGTTCGACTTGCTCGGGTTCGATCGGTCATGTTCTTGTTTGATTGTTGACCGGTCAGCTCGACAGTCAGCGGAGAATGGGAAAGGGGCGTTACAAAAAGGTGGTATCAGAGCATGGTTCTGCATGGGTTTCGAAACGTTTCATTTTTGAGTGTTTTCCGTGTTTTATCGAGTCAAATGTTTCACACAAGCAACCATTAGGAAACCGAGCCGCGTCCGTTAAACCCGGGATTGGGATGGGAAAGTAGAATTTTCATATTATTCGTACTAACTCGTTTCGTGTTTTTGATTGCAGTCTTATAGCAGTGTGTCCCGGGCAGAGTGGTTGGCTGTGTGTGTGTATACGGAG
The DNA here is from genome assembly GCA_030180135.1 of Orychophragmus violaceus. Lineage (NCBI taxonomy): Eukaryota > Viridiplantae > Streptophyta > Magnoliopsida > Brassicales > Brassicaceae > Orychophragmus > Orychophragmus violaceus. The sequence goes on from CM058239.1 coordinate 61,118,382, forward strand.
CAGTATAGCCGAGCAGTATGAGTCAGCAGGGATCAGTCGGTTCCGAGCAGGGGCAGGTAGAGCAGTTTCAGGGTTATTCAGCGTCACCAGGACATACACGAGGTTCACGTACGTCCGCGCATCCGCCAGTTCCAGGGTGACAGTTGCAGGATGCCAGAGCGGCTCCGATAGATTGGTCTCCTCTCCCGGACCCTTTGCCTCCAGTGATGATGGACGATGCAGGTAGCCGAGACCCTTATGCCGACATGTTGGGATTCCTAGGCGGAGCAGATGTGGAGTTTCAGTTACCGCCGCCGTGGCCAGAGCCGGACGTGCCGCAGATTCTCGCAGCGACAGATGCGCCACCGATGTACCAGGCGCCACCCCTTGAGGCACCCGAGTTTCCACCGCCGCTTGGTATGGAGGATTATCTGATGGACCCGTTACCGTTTGGTTTTGATCTAGAGATGGAGCCAGTAGACCCCGAGCAGCATCAGCAGTGGAAGCAGCAGGTTGGGGAGCAGGTAGCGATGTTAGAGGACATCTTGGCGCAGCAGGTTGGACCAGGATCTCCCCGTACCCCGTTGGATATTGAGAGGTCATCAGGATCTTCTGAGGCAGAGTTTGAGGCAGTTACGCCACTAGCCGAGACGATAGAGGCCCCACCGGTCGTACCCGAGAGCCGAGCTTGTAGTGGATGTGGAGTACGGGATTTCCATTTATCTGGACCAGCTCGCTGTCCTCTATGCAGCCAGACAGACCACGGAGAGATGACTTGCCCAGTCGCCAGAGCAGGACTGTACATGCCCGATGGGGAGCCGTACCCAGCATCGGTACCCAGGGACTTGGGAGCCGGACCCAGCCGCAGAGATCCCGAGCCTAGTTCGCCGCCTGCCAGACAGCTACCTATGATCCAGATGCCGATCGTTCAGTCGCCGCAGCCCGAGCCAGTGAGGAGGTGCCAGTTATGCAGAGGTCCGGGTCATCTTGCCTCAGAGTGTTTCATGGATCCCCCATCAGCGCCGACCTCGCCTTGCCAGTTGTGTGGAGGTTATGGACATCCGGCATCCGCTTGTTATCGAGGACCGTACCCAGCAGCTCCTTCAGTCTGTTCAGTTTGTGGCCGCGCAGGTCACGATGCTTACCTCTGTCCGATCGCCGAGCCCCAGCACGTCGGAGCACCATCTCGAGACGCACACCCACCACACCCACCCGGCGCGCCTGCCAGCGGATACTCCAGTGAGCCGTATTGCCAGTGGTGTGGGGTATTTCGGTCTTACTGGAGGCGTTAGGTTAGGGTAGGGGTAGTTAGGCCAGGTAAGTTGGGGGCACTAACTCTATTTTGATTTGTAGATAGATCGGCGGATAGGAGACTTGCGTGTCGTCCTTGATTTTTGTTGTGCAGCGGCGTCGTATGGGTTTTTGGTATATGATGACGTCTTTATGTAGGAACTCTGATCTTAACCGTGTACTAAAAACTTTATAACGTATGATATATCGTTTTATGTATGTGGTGGATGCAGAGTGTTCGGCTAATCGTTTATAGTAGCATAGTAACTATTTGCATGATTGAGATGGTTCGAAAAGCAAATGGTTTACTGTGTGAAACTAAATGACGGGCGGAACTGACGACCGTTCATCATGACCCGAACCCGGATTGACGACGCATCCGGCCGATCATTAGATTGCGTGATTATATGTGTAGTAAATTGCTTGTGTATTTCTTGCTTGATTGATTGATTGTTTTGTGGAGCGGTAGACTGTGTGGCGTTAGTGTGCGTGGTTTTGATAGATTGATTGTGTTGGGTCATAGCGACCATTAGATTGTTAATAGTTCGAATGTGTAAGTAGTGATCGATCGCTTTTCCTTGATCTTGATAGAAAGGTAAGTATCTAGTTTATTTTTAGTAGTATTTCGAGTTTATGAGCTGACTTGTGAACGGTTGAGTCCAACCGTCGATTCTCGAGAGGACGGACTTATAGGGTATTGTTATTTAATCACGAGTAACCGCTGGGTACGTGATTAGGTAACCATATTTTTATAGGAAAGTGATATTGGGAATAGAGCGGAAATGTGATGTGAATCCGAGACCGAACCCGAACCCGAAAAGTGAAATGAAGTGTCGAGACGTCGTAAGACAAGTAGACCGAACCGTGAAGCAGTGGTGAGTATCGTCAGTGGGAACGTGTCAGTTTAGTTAGAAAGAGTCGAGAAGTAAGATGAGTTGGCAAAGAGATTTTGGCGGAAGGATTAGTGAAGTTGTTGGGATCAGACAGGCGGAATCAGATGATCAGATTCTTGAAGAGTGTCCTAGAAGGAAGAAGGAAGGACGTCATCAGAAAAATATGGAGGTCGAAGCTAAGTGGGGAAGCCGTACGGAGAGTCAAGACGAAGGAAAAGCCAGGAAGTGCGTGTAAGAAGCGAGTCAGAGAGATTTAAGTAGTGATGGGTGTCAGCAGAATGCGGCAGGAATCAAGGACGGAAGCGTCATAAGGAAGTGTCAGAGCAACTTACAGGGTTGAGAACCGATTTGAAGTCTGTAAGTGATTGAGAATTTGGGGACCGAATTCCTGTAAGTGGGGAAGAATGTGATACCCCGTATCAAAAATACGGTCAACGGGCAGCAGAAAGTCAACCAAGGGTAAAATCGTCATTTTACCTAAGTCAGGGGTAAAATGGTAGTTTTACCAAAGTTCGAGACGGAAGTGGAGGCGGGCCAAATATTCTTATGTTTTAACATAATGAATGTTTACAAGACCAGAATTGGAGGAATCGGAGTAGAAATGTGTTTTTCGGCTTGTCGGGATGGAAACCGACTAAACCGAAGAAACTTTGAAAATTCATAACCGGAGCTACGTAAGCCCGAATGGAGTGATTCAAAATGCTAAATTCACCAAATAGCATGAAGAATCTTATTCTGTAAGTTTAAGAATTTATGGGAACCTTTGGAGCTGTTTTAAAATATTAAACCGAGAAACCGCAAAACTGAGCTTTAGGAAGAGTGGGATTATTGGTGGGATTAGAGATGGATTAAGTGATGTTTTAGCAACAAAATCACCCAGAAGGACACCTGTCCTTACCCCATGGCGCCACCATTGCTTGGTGAGGTGTCAAGCATGCCAAGATTCATTGAATCTCCTTGCATGCATGCAAAACCATCCCATCCAATTCAATGAACCACCAAACTCTCTACTCTCTCCCAAGCTCTCTCGATCTCTCTCTTTCTCTTTTGCCCAGAAACATCAATCCCTTGCTTGTGTTCTTGTTGTTCTTGAGTGTTCTTGAAGTTCTTCAAGAAATTCTTGCATGTTCATCTCATCTTGATGAACAAGTAAGCTTAGATCTTCTTCCTTGTTCACCAAATCTCTCCTCTCTCTCTCGGTCTCTCTGCGCTCTTTTCCACTCAAGAACATTCATCCAAATTCCCAGAAAATTCAACCAATTCCCTTGCATATTCAAAGAGAGCTCAAGAACCCTAGCTTTGTTCATCAAACCTTGTTTTGCAAGAAATCCCATAACTTTCTTTCTATAAACCCAAATTCAGATCTGCAAAGCCCTATGGCTTCATCTTGATCTCCTCTACCTTCTCCAGCCAGTCGCCGCCAATGTAGTCGCCGGAGATCGCCGGAAAACCGCCGTGAACAACCGCCTTCCTAGGGTTTGTAGGATCTCATCTTTTATTCAATGTTTTTAGCTATTATGAGATTGGAAATGAATAGATCTGGTGTTGGTGGTCAGTTTGATAGGTGTTTTGCTGTTGTTAACCGCCGGAAAAGCCCTCATCGCCGCCGGTCAACTCTCCTCCACCGGAGTCAACGCCGGAGAGTCGCCGCCGGTGAAGCCCTCCGCCGCCTAACGCCAGCCGGTTCTTCAGAGAGTCCATTGGTACAGTTGGTTTGGTTCTGGAGTTGGTTTGAGGTTTGATTAAACCGGGTCAAAGGGGTGTTGAACCGGTCAACGGTTTAACCCTAAACCGGTTTAGTCAAACCGGTTGATTAGGGTAATTGAATCGGTTTGGTTTGGTTCTGTGATTGTTGATTCTTGGTTCTGTGATTCAGGAGTGTTCGGAGGTTCGGGATTGGTATTGAGTATCTCGGGAATTCACATCCGCGTTAACCGACGTTCCGCGATTAGTTTTGTGAGTCGGCTCGAAAACTCGTAGATAATTAAACCGGGAATCCTAAACCTAGTACTAAGTTGTATGCCCAATTAACTAATTTAAATAATAAATAAGAGATCATGAGACATTTAATAAATAAACGGATAAGACCAGTTAATCGTGATTAGGGTTTAGAATTAAAAAGGTTAACCGATTGTGTGCCGCTAGGTTGCTAGTAAAGACTGTTTGTTGCTTTCATATAGACCGTTGAATAGAACCATATATGCATATATATTTATATAAAGAACAAGTATTAATGAATCTATATACAGGAATTAAGACTATATTAAAATACAAGTTAAACCTAAACGAACTTATAGAATATTATAGTGGGATCGGGGTTTAGGTTTAATAGCGGGGTTTGGGAATGAATTAAGTTAAGTTATAAAGGGACGTCGGGGAGTTAGTAAGTTTACTAACTCTAAACCGACGAATCGAGGAATTAATAAAAGATATCTAGACTGGTTAATTAAAGAAAAAGATGTGTTTGTGAGCCGTCTACGGGTTAGCAATCCGTTAACCCAAGGTAGCGGATGAAAATGATTAAAAGACTTAGAAACCCTAAATAGGCCTGCTTGTGTGGTGATTGCTGTGATTGTGTGATTGTGTGTTTGATTGTTATTGCGTGCTGTATTGTTGTTGTGGTGAGCTTTGGTGTGCAGGTTTATTAGACTGCTCGGTGTTGGGCCGAGTAGTCATTGTGGACACTTACTCCGGTTTCGGGACCGGGTAAGTTAGTGGTGCTGACTAGGTATCTTACCTAGTCAGAGCGGTGAGTTGGGTAGTGTAGTGGCTTGCGGAATGGTTGGGATTATTATTGTTATTATTGATTGCCTGATCTGTGCTAGAGTCCCAGCGAGTCTGCATGTTTACATTTGCGTTAGATTCCGCAAGCCTAGGTTTTTGTTACGTTCCGGTACTTCCGACCCGATTGGATCCTCGGGTTTGACCTAACCGGGCCATGGTGGTTCCGGTTATGGTGTTAACCTATCGGTTGACGCCGGTAGGTGTGCGATTCGGAGAATACGGGGTCATGTCCTAGGGCCGGATCGCATGGAAACTCAGGTTACCTGGGGTAACAGGAGTCACCGCGTATCGATGGACAGAGAACGGTGTCCTATGCGTGGGTCCTCGTGAGCACGTATAGGAGTCGAGGGTTAGTTGCCACATAGGTGACGTTGTAACCCGTGGAAGTTACCGAGTTCGTAGGGCCCAGTGTTGTGTTATTATCTTTTATTTATCGCGCGTTAGATAGACTGAGTCTAATCGAGGACATGTGCCGCAGTGTCTTCGATTTCCTTAATTCTTGTTATCTTGGCATTGATTGTGTGTGTGGGTTTATCACGACGTGGTAGTGCGTGATTGACCGCTTTTTTCTGTTGTTTGTTATTTCGGGTTTTGGGCGGGATTTGTAGACTCTAGATAGAGTAGCAGCCTTTAGTGGGGAGCCGATTCATTGGGTAATCTTAGATTGCTCATTAGACTCTTTTTGTGTTTTTCAGGTTATCAGCGACGGACGTGGGAGGTCCTCGGTGTAGCTTCGGGTTGCTTGTGACATGTTTTGATTCGTGATGTTTGATGTTTAATTTTCGGTTCGGCAGCTGCGCCTTTGATGATTTTGATTGTTTATGTATTGTTGTTGACGCTTGTTTGTGAAACCGTTAAACGTTGTATTCGATGTTTAACTACTTAAAAATGAAATTGTTTCCCTGATAAGAGGTTTAAGTCCGAACCGACACAACTCGTTGAAGTAGTGCAAGTAGTACTGCTTGTACTATGGATACGAGGATAGCGAGGTCAAAGACAGATTGGCGCGAGCCTTTGTCTCAAACCGAACTATCTTTGGCTTCGTCCTGTAGCGAACTTTTCCCGTTCGACTTGCTCGGGTTCGATCGGTCATGTTCTTATTTGATTGTTGACCGGTCAGCTCGACGGTCAGCGGAGAATGGGAAAGGGGCGTTACAGAGAGAGAGAGAGAGAGAGAGAGAGAGAGAGAGAGAGAGAGAGAGAGAACTTATTTATGCCATTAACAACCGTAAAATTCTCATTAATGTCAAAAGTGTACATTATCCCTTTCATATGATAAAGGGTATTTGGTTAAAGTAAACCAGAAACATATTAAACAGGAATTACATTTAACCATTACTTCAATACCCCCTTTGTAATACCCTGTCCCACAAATTGGGTCAACGGACAGTAAAAAATTCAATCGGAGCAATTTCGTAATTTTCTGAAGATAAGGGGCATTTTGGTAATTTTACCAAAATGCGAGCTGGAAGACGAGACGGGCCAAATGTTTCTTTTTTTAAGTAAATAAAACATTTAGAATATGGAAAGTGGCAAGAACATACTTTAAACGAGTTTTCGGACTATCGGCAAAGGAAACCGATAGAACCGACAAAACTTGTAGAATTCCTAACAGGAGCTACGGGTGTCCGTTTGAGGTGATTGAAATTTCTAAATGCTTCTAAACTATTCTAGTAATTGAAAAGGTGGCTTGGAGGATTTATAGAAAAAATATATGGGGTTTTTATAAAATGAAACTCGGAATTGGCCGTATCGGAACAAAGGAATGGATTGGGGTTTTGATCGGGTCAAGACGTGTTGAATCCAAAGAAGAGGAAGCAGATGTGACCCTGTGTTTCCAAGTGTTCATTTTCCATTTTCATATGGCGCCACCTCTCCCCCCAAGCAATTCAATGAATCAAATTAGATTCATTGCATGGTTTTAGTCACTTCACTTCACTCTCATGCATGTGCCCTCTCTCTCTAGCAATCACTCACCAAAAACTATCCAAAAATTCCCCTTAACCAAGCATAATCTCATCAAATATCTTTCACCAGTAGACACATCTCAATATCCTCTCCATTCGCCGACGGTCAGTCGCCTCACCACCGCCAGAGTTCGCCGGAGCCGCCGCCGGCGAGTCACCAGCGCCTCTTCCTCTCTTCTCAGTTGTGTAGCAGTTCCTCAGCTTTCACTCCTCATCACCACTCTCTCTCACCGGAGATCCTCCCTCAGTCGCCGGAGGAACCTTTTTGCTGCCGGTCAACGCCGGAGACGTCACCGGAGAAGCTGCTTCCACCGTTATTGTCCATACGCTTTAATGGGGAGTTGAATTGATCTCTGTTCAGTACTGGTTTAGTTGATTTAGATCTCGGTCAACACAAAGTCAAACCATTTTAAGGAGTGGCCAACCGGTTTAACCGGTCAACGGTTTGATTTGATCCGGTTTAGCTAAACTCGGTTAATTTGGAGTTGGTTTAGCCTCGGTTCAAGATTGGTCAACCGTTTTAGGCATGGTAAACGGTCAGCAAGTCAGTGGTCAACGCTCAGCTCGGTCAACGCTCGGTAAGGCCTTCGGTCAACGCCGGTCAACGTTGTGGTCAACGCCGTTCTGCGGTTGGTCAACGGCCGATTCTTGTTCGGGTGAACTCGGAGTGTTGGTGATTCGGTCTGTGAGGTTCGGGAAAGGTTTGGGGTTCCTGTTGCTCGGTCTCGGGAGTTCACATCCGTCACTTCTGTCGTCCTTCACACTATCACTGTGAGTCGGTTATTGGATTCGTAGTTAAGTCATGTAGAGTGGGAAACCCTAAAACCGTAGCCTTAGGTTGCATACCCGTAATTGATTGATAATTGATTGGTATAGTTTTAATAATGAATTGACTAGGATTATATATGCATGTTAGATAGTTAGTCTTTGATTGATCGATTGTTCGTTAACTGCATGTTGACTGATGCATCCATATTAGATTAGCATGTTTATGATTTATATGCATGTATTCTATATTAAGAACCATATTAAATAATCTATATACGAGAATTAAGATGGAATTAAAATACGGTAAAACACTTAATAAACTTATAGAATATAATAACGGGGTGGGTTAATAGTTATTAGACGGGTTAATGGGTTAAATAAATAAAAATTAACAACAATGAGATGTCGGGAGATTAGTAAGTTTACTAATCTTAAACCGACAGATCGAGGAGTTTAATAAAATACATTCATGAAAGATAATTAAAAGGATTATTAAATTGTGAGCCGTCTACAGGGTTAGCAATCCGCTAATCCCAAGGTAGCGGACTAAGTAAATGGGAAGTTGTTAAAGAACTTAAAGGCTTGTTTGTTAATTGTGATTGTGTGTGTGTGTTGGACTTATGCTGTGTTGTGCATGCCTGCTTATTGGACTACTCCGGTGTTGGGCCGGGTAGTCATCTTGTGTAACACTTATCTCGGTCACGGGGCCAGATAAGTTTGGTAGTTACCTAATACGTTATAGAATCGGATAAGGTTGGTGGTGGTGGTTGAATTAGAACTTGCGGGATATTATTTGGGTGTTATTTATTATTTTTGTTGACCTTGACGGTCTTGTGTTCTGTGTTTGAGTCCCAGTGAGTCTGCGTGTTTACTTTATTGCACTAGGACTCTAGGGTGCGTTAGATCCCACAAGTCTAGGTTTTAAGCGTTCTGGTACTTCCGACCCGATTGGATCCTCGGGTAGTTGCATGACCGGTTCACGTGGTGAATCTGGATATGGTGTGAACCTACTGAGTGACGCCGGTAGGTGAAGGATTATGTGTTTTTCCATGGTTCAATTCCCAAATTGCAACCTAACACAAAATCTTAAACAGATCTAGGTTCTTGTAATCGAATCATAAAAACAAACCTGGTCATTACCTTATGCAGCGGAATGATTGTAATGACGAGATCACTAGAACAGATGAATACATGTTCCTCCTTTGGTATCCACACTCTTACAAGCATGGGATGGCTGCTAGACCGGATGAAATGAATCAACAGAGAGAGAGATTAGAGAGAAGGAGCCTGCGGCCACCTTCACCAAATCGCCAAAAGCAATTAGTGTTGCAAACCCTAGGGTTGCCATCTAATTTATCTCACTAATGGGCCCAAGTTTAATTAATTAAACTAATGGACCATTAGTCTTTTGGGCCCAAGACACAAATCAGACAAAAGCCCATTTGTTGTCTGCCCAACTCTCTGTACAAATACAGTAAATGCCTTAGCATCTTACCGTATTAATTCCATCTTAACTTTCCCGTTAGCTATGGTGTGTGACCCTTTGGGATCATACAATACTGGTAATAAGTCCTAAACTTATAGATCAAGAGCGGACTCTAGCAAGCCATCATGATCACCCAGTATTTATGACTTATGTCTGATCTCGACATTTATCATACTTTCTAGAGATAGTACAGTAGATTTCAGGACATTCCCAACAATCTCCCACTTGTACTGGAATCCTACATTCCCTAGTCCTTTTGTCTCAATATCTCGATCTGGCATAAGGCAAGATGCGTGTCATCCTTATATAGCCAGACCATGTTCATCGGACCAGATTTGATACTGACAATGCAAACGACTTGGGCAAGTCCGTTTGGGAGTGGCCACTCTCTTACCAGCTATCAAGTCTCCGATTGGCCTAGAGATATTACCTCCGTTAAACGGCAGGGACAAATCCCGTCTTGTTCCATCACTATGAACTACACACTTCGTAATACACCCAACCAAGGTCCTTATAGCTCCCAGTTACGAAACAGCGTTAGACAATGATCAAAGTGCATCAATCCATGTGCAGCCACATGCATGCGAACTCAGGTCTAAGGACTATACTCTATAGTCGTATATGAGAACCTCTTATGACACAGATATTAATATCTTGTAGAGTTCTCATCAGCGGGCCATGTCCGGTCATATGCTCCCCTACATATACCTATGTGTCGACTTTGATGCCGCGCATCTATGACCCCTTGAAACTTGGTCATAAGTCTCAACACAATCTAGTCTCAAGTGGTTGTTGGTGTTCCAATTTCAACAACCTTCGACTATGGACACTATGATTTATGTCATTTCGTTAAATATGGGGTTTCAGGATCAAGTCTACTCATGTACTTCGATGGCCCATATATAATGACATGAATCATTTTGGAACGATTATTTATATCACAGTTAAAATAATCCAGAAATCATAGATTTCATAAACATAAAATATTATGTTTACATGAACCTTTCAAAATAACTAAATAAAGCCCTTTACAAACTCCCACTGAAATTAAGACTACATCTTAATTTCACTTATCCTACAGCAACAGTCCGCGACTCGTGCTTAGGCCTAAGGAGTGGCTTCGTTAATAGATTAGCAACGTTCTCATTCGTTGAAACTTGCTGATCTACTTAACACCTCTGTCATTTATCTCACGGAATAGGTTATACCTGTTGGAATTATGTCCAGTAATCTCTGTACTGTCTCTAGAAAGTAAGAGTATGTCAATGATCATACATAAGTCATATAATACTGGGGGTCATGATGGCTTGCTAGAGTCCGCTCATGATCTATAAGTCTTGGACTTATTGCCTTTATTACATGATCCCATATGGGTCACACGCCTAAGCTAACAGGAAACCATGAAGGAACGGTTTAGCAGAAGTACGGTAAAAGTGCTAGGCATTTACTGTACTTAGAGAGACTAAAGGGCCTGATTAAATCTAAGAGATTTAATCAGACTGAGAATTGGGCCCAAAAGCCCATAGGAACTGGACAAGGGTTTTAATTAATAAAACTTGCCCTAGCTTCTTTTTCTCAGCCATTCCTGCGCCTCCCTTAGCCTCTCTCTGCGCCTCTCTCCTTTCGGTCTAGCAGCCAATTTCCTGCTGTGTGCGTGTGTGAGCCTTTGGAGGAGCTATCTCTTGGTGGTTCTGCTGATCTCTGACCCGTACCTCCTCTTTCCGCTGCATAAACAAGGTAACAGGTGAGATCCTTTATGATTCTGCAAGAGAACTTAGATCTGGCATGTTTAGGTGAGTTTAATCTGAAGAATTGAATCAGGATTAACACCAAACTATCCTTCAGTGGTATCAGAGCCATTGGTTCTGTAGGTTTTCTTGTTTAGAATCATGTTTAGGATTGTTTAAGAAGTGTTTTGAATCAATCTACTGATAAGAAAAAACACTTAAGAAACAAAGAATTAAAACCTAAACAAACAAGAAATCGCATGATCCAATCTATATGAATTGGTATGCGTCGGAATGATGATCGCCAAAGGATCACCATGTCCGGATCGAGCGACGCGAGGTGAACCGATCGCATGGATCGATCGATCGCATGGATCGACCCGCTCGCGTCTCGTCCCGATCACAACCTGAGCTCGTCCTGCATCTCTCGGCCGCGATCGCTAGATCATGGGCCGACCGATCGCACGGATCGTGGCTCGTCCCGTCGCGTGGATGCGGCTGTCCCGATCGCTCGGCGATCGCGTGAAGCCAGCACCGTCCCGCGTCCCGAACTATCCCGTCCGAGCGTCGAGATGGACCGATCATCGTCCGAGCATCGTCGCGAGATCGAGATGGACCGATCTCGGATCGCGTCTCATCCCGTTGCTTGCGGCTGGCCGATGTCTCGTCTCGATTGCGGCTAGGTCACGACCGTGATCGGTACGTGACCAATCGGTTCGGTTCGGTTTAAAATTTGATTAAAAATTAATCGTCACGGTTTAATAAACAGACTTAATAAATTTATTAAGTTCTGGTTAAACCGGGATAAGAAATCCAAAGTCGTAAAATTGGATTTTGTGCCTAAACCAGTGATTTTCTAATTTGATTTGGTTGGACCAAATAAATTGAGAAAATCCGGTTTAGTAAATAACCGGTTGACAATTGTGGTCGTCGTAGTAATTAATTTTGGTTAGACCAATTTTAATGAACCAGACCGGTTATGTCATTTAATTGGGCAATTGGGTTATGTCTTGGACATGAACCAATTCTTGGGCCTCGGGCCAAGAAGTTAAAACAATTGGGCCAATTATTTGAGTCTTATTCTTCAGATTAATTTAAAAATTTATTTTATATTTAAAATTTAATTTTAAATTAATCAGTTTCCAAAATTTATGAAATTAGAAAGTTTCTTAGAATAGAAGTTTCTAGATTTGCATGTTTTGGATATTTAGGAAATTTCCATTATTAGAAAGTTTCCATTTTAGGAAGTTTCCAATTTTAGAAAGTTTCCAAAATTAGTAGGTTTCCCAAAAAGGAAAGTTTCCAAAATAGTAATCTTCTATTTTGGGATGAAATTTTAATAAACCTACAAACCTCAAATAATATCAAGCGTTGGATGTCTTGTCCAGTCTATGTCAGCTGTCGAAGCCCATTCAATTGTACTCATGGCCTTACAGTGTGAGGGTGTCTACTTTTGCGTGGGTAAGACGGTTTGTGATTCATAAATGTCATTGGGAGTCCCAGACATTAGTGATTACATGACTGTATAGTCTGGTTTTCTTGACTAGGCCATCGGGAGTCCCGGGCCTTGAGACATCAGAGTGGATTGGGCCTCGGGCCCAGATTCACAACCAAGAGTTATATCACGGATATAATTAGCCGAGATAGGGCTTACCGATATAAGCTAAGGTTGGGTGACGGCCAGTGGCCCACTTTGATCTTAGTTATATGTGGATCTTGGAATCATTATATTCTATTGAGGGTAACTGATGTTATTGAATATAATGCGAGATTAATCATATTAAGTATAATACAAGATTAATCATATTGAACATATTAACTAATAACCTTTTATCTTATATTTCAGCTATGACTACTACAAGCACTCAAAACACATTCTCAATCCGGTCTGTTCTCGAAAAGGAGAAGCTGACTGGAACGAACTTCCTGACGTGGTCAAGGAACTTGAGGCTGGTCCTCAAGCAGGAGAAGAAGGATTATGTCCTTCGTGATCCCCTCCCCGAGAGGCCTCCTAACAATGCCGCCAGGACTCTGCATAATGCTTGGGAAAAGCATTCGTCAGATGAAAATGATGTCTATTGCCTGATGTTGGCGACCATGACTGCTGAGCTGCAAATGCAGTTTGAGAGTGTGTTGTCGCCCATCGAGATAATGGCAAGCCTGAAATCGCTTTTTCAGGAGCAGGCAAGGACTGAGAGGTTCCAGACAGTTAAGAACCTCTTAGACTGTAAGTTGGCTGCAAATGCGGCAGTGAGTCCTCATGTCTTGAAGATGATGGGTTATCTCGATCATCTTCAGAAACTCGACTGCCCTATCAGCCAGGAACTTGCCTGCGACATCGTTCTGCAGTCTTTACCTGCAAGCTATGATCAGTTCATCCTGAACTTCAATATGCATGGCTTGAGCAAGACATTGCCTGAGCTTCACGGAATGCTCAAGACTGCAGAGCCCAACTTGAGGAAAACCGCCAAGGACCCCAATGTGCTTATGGTGCAAAAGGGCAAGGGCTTTAAGAAATCCTCTGCCAAGGACAAGGGAAAGGCTAAGGCTGTTCAAGTCTCGGACAAGGACACGCCAAAGCCCAAGCCCAAATCCAAGGCTGGGCCTACTGACATCTGCAGGTTCTGTAAAGAACCAGGGCATTGGAGGAGAGAATGTAAGAAATTCCAAGAAGGTCTAAAGGAATTGAAGAAGAAGACTCTCGAGACTTCTTCATCAGGTATTTTTGTTATAGAAGTTAATACAACTACTTCTGATAATACCTCATGGGTTATGGATACTGGTTGTGGGGCTCATATTTGTACTAATATGCAGGCACTCAGCAACAGTAGAAGGCTGAAGCAAGGACAAGTGGAGCTACGAGTTGGGAATGGAGCGAAAGTTCCTGCACTAGCTGTAGGCACATACTTGTTGTCTTTACCTTCGGGATTGGTTTTAGAACTCAATAATTGTTATTTTGTACCTGCGATAAGCAGAAATATTTTTTCAATTTCTTTGTTGGATTTGGAAGGTTATGATTTTTCAGTTAAGAATAAATTATGTTCCTTCAATCGCAACAATTTGTTCTATGGTTGTGCCCCTCTTACGAATGGGCTTTACATACTTGATCAATCCGCGCCAATTTATAACATTGATACCAAACGGTTCAAACCTAATGAGGAGAACCGAACGTTTCTATGGCATTGTCGTTTAGGGCACATCAGCGAGAAACGCATCAAGAGGCTCCATTCGAATGGACTTCTTGGCTCATTTGACTTTGAGTCATGTGAGAAATGCGAATCCTGCATGATGGGCAAAATGACACGGGCCCCCTTTAATAAACCTAACGAGAGGGCCAGTGACTTATTGGGCCTGATACACACTGATGTGTGTGGCCCAATGTCCACAAATGCAAGAGGAAACTATCAGTACTTCATTACCTTCACTGATGATTTCAGTAGGTATGGATATGTTTATTTGATGAAACATAAGTCTGAATCGTTTGAGAAATTCAGAGAATTCCAAAATGAAGTACAGAACCAACTTGGCAAAAGAATTAAGGCTCTTCGGTCCGACCGAGGAGGAGAATACTTAAGCCAAGAATTCAGTGATCATCTGAGAGAGTGTGGGATCGTATCCCAACTCACTCCTCCTGGAACACCACAATGGAATGGTGTGTCTGAGAGGAGAAATCGGACCTTATTGGATATGGTTCGATCTATGATGAGTCACACAGACCTTCCAATATCCCTTTGGGGATATGCTCTGCTAACAGCAGTGTTCACTCTAAATAGAGCGCCATCAAAAGCAGTAGCAAAGACACCATATGAATTATGGACTGGAGTAGCTCCAGTGCTGTCTTATCTAAGAATTTGGGGTTGTGAAGCCTATGTCAAGAGATTGATCTCTGACAAGCTTACACCAAAGTCTGATAAATGCTACTTCATTGGTTATCCGAAGGAAACCAAGGCTTATTACTTCTACCTGCGTTCCGAGAACAAGATTTTTGTTGCCCGGGATTGTAACTTTCTTGAGAGGGAGTTTCTCTCTAAGAAAGACAGTGGGAGTAAGGTACTGCTTGAAGAAATTCAAGATGAACAGGATACTGCTCAACCTAATGAGGAAGAGCAGCAGGAGGACCTACAAGAAATTGTAGAGCCTGAACCTGTAGTACCTGAAGTTCGAAGATCCGGGAGGATCCGTCACGAACCCGAGAGATATCAAGGATTCCTCGTGACTAACTGTCATGATCTTCTGATCATTGATGGTGATGAACCATCGAACTTCAATCAATCCATGATGGGCCCAGATTCCTCTAAGTGGCGTAAAGCCACTGATTCCGAAATGGACTCCATGTCGGTCAACCAAGTGTTTTCGTTGGTTGACTTACCCGCTGGTGTAAAAGCCATCGAGTGCAAATGGATCTTCAAGAAGAAGATTGACGTGGATGGAAATGTCCAGATTTATAAAGCCAGGTTGGTGGCAAAAGGTTTCAGACAAGTTCACGGTGTGGATTATGATGAAACCTATTCACCAGTGGCTATGATGAAATCTATTCGGATTCTACTAGCAACTGCAGCTTTTCATGATTATGAAATTTGGCAGATGGACGTGAAAACCGCCTTCCTGAATGGTATTCTGGAAGAGGATGTGTATATGACACAACCTGACGGTTACATAGATCCAAAGGATGCTGGGAAAGTATGCAAGCTTCATAAATCCATTTATGGATTGAAGCAAGCATCGAGGAGCTGGAATCTTCATTTTGATGAAGCGATCAAGCAATTTGACTTCATCAGAAACGAAGAAGAACAATGCGTGTATAAGAAAACTAGTGGGAGCAAAATAGTATTTCTTATTCTGTATGTCGATGACATACTGCTTCTCGGAAACGACGTTCCAATGCTGAAGTCGGTAAAGGACTGGCTTGGAAGTTGTTTTTCCATGAAAGACATGGGTGAAGCCGCATACGTTCTTGGAATCAGGATCTACCGGGATAGATCTAAAAGGCTGATAGGTTTGTGTCAAGATTCATACATTGACAAAGTCCTACAAAGATTCAGCATGAAAGATTCCAAGAAGGGCTTCACGCCAATGGTACATGGCACAACGCTAAGCAAGAAGCAGAGCCCTACGACCGCTGCTGAGCTTGAGCGCATGAAGAATATTCCTTATGCATCTGCAATAGGATCTGTCATGTATGCCATGATCTGTACTCGTCCTGATGTTGCTTATGCATTAAGCATGACGAGTAGATACCAGTCAAATCCAGGTGAAAACCATTGGATTGCCGTCAAGAATATCCTGAAGTATCTAAGACATACTAAGGACAAGTTCTTGGTATACGGTGGAAGTGATGTGCTTGAAGTCAGTGGATTCACAGACGCAAGTTTCCAGACAGACCAAGATGATTTCCGGTCACAGTCCGGTTATATCTTTTGTCTGAATGGCGGTGCAATCAGTTGGAGAAGCTCCAAGCAAGACACCGTTGCTGATTCCACTACAGAAGCTGAATATATCGCCGCTTCGGAAGCAGCGAAGGAAGCTGTTTGGATACGAAAGTTCATTATTGAACTAGGTGTGATACCAAATGCGGCTGAGCCTCTGGCACTGTTTTGTGATAACAATGGTGCTATTGCTCAGGCAAAGGAACCAAGATCACACCAGAAATCCAAGCATGTCCTAAGAAGATTTCACTTGATACGTGACATCATTAATAGAAAGGAAGTCAAGATCAGCCGAGTTCAGACAGATGATAACGTCGCTGATCCATTGACAAAGCCACTCCCAAGGCCTAAGCTCGAGTTCCTGACTGAAGCTGTAGGCATTAGAGACATTGAAATGTAATCTAAATTTGAGTGGGAGTTTGAGGGCTTTATTTAGTTATTGATATGTTCTTGTAAAACATTTTATGATGTTTAATGAAATTATTATTTCAAGATTATTTTAACTGTGATGAAATAATCGTTCCAAAATGATATGAACCATTTTATAGGTCATCGAAGTAAGTGACTTGATCTTGAGTCATCAAAGTCATTTAGCTTGATCATGAGACCCTATATTTGATAGATGGCTTATATCATCCTGTCCCTAGTCGAAGGTTGTTGAAATTGGAACACCAACAACCGCGTGAGACTAGATTGGTATGTGACTTATGACAAAGTCTCAGGATGTCATAGATGCACGGCATCAAAGTCAGTACATAGGTGTATGTTGGGTACATACGACCGGACATGACCCGATTATAAGAACTCTTCAGGATATTTATATCTGTGTCATAAGAGATTCTTACTACGACTATAGAGTATAGTCCTTAGACCTGAGTTCGCATGCATGTGACTGCACATGAACTAATGCGCTTTGATCATTGTCTAATGCTGTCGTTAAGTGATAGTTATAAGGACCTTGATTGGGTGTATTATGAAATGAGTAGTTTACAGTGATGGAACAAGACGGGATTTGTCCCTCCAATATAAATGGAGTGAATATCTCTAGGCCAATCGGAGATTTGTATACTGGAAAATGCATGGCCATGCTCAAACGGACTTTCCCGAGTCGTTTGGATTGTCAGTATCAAATCAGAGTCCGATGAACAAGATTAGGCTTTATAAGGATGACACTCATCTTGCCTTATGACTAATCGAGATATTGAGACAAAAGGAATATGAATACAGAGATTCCAGTACAAGTGGGAGATTGTTGGAATTATGTCCAGTAATCTCTGTACTGTCTCTAGAAAGTAAGAGTATGTCAATGATCATACATAAGTCATATAATACTGGGGGTCATGATGGCTTGCTAGAGTCCGCTCATGATCTATAAGTCTTGGACTTATTGCCTTTATTACATGATCCCATATGGGTCACACGCCTAAGCTAACAGGAAACCATGAAGGAACGGTTTAGCAGAAGTACGGTAAAAGTGCTAGGCATTTACTGTACTTAGAGAGACTAAAGGGCCTGATTAAATCTAAGAGATTTAATCAGACTGAGAATTGGGCCCAAAAGCCCATAGGAACTGGACAAGGGTTTTAATTAATAAAACTTGCCCTAGCTTCTTTTTCTCAGCCATTCCTGCGCCTCCCTTAGTCTCTCTCTGCGCCTCTCTCCTTTCGGTCTAGCAGCCAATTTCCTGCTGTGTGCGTGTGTGAGCCTTTGGAGGAGCTATCTCTTGGTGGTTCTGCTGATCTCTGACCTGTACCTCCTCTTTCCGCTGCATAAACAAGGTAACAGGTGAGATCCTTTATGATTCTGCAAGAGAACTTAGATCTGGCATGTTTAGGTGAGTTTAATCAGAAGAATTGAATCAGGATTAACACCAAACTATCCTTCAATACCTACCCTCAAGATGTTTGGACCTCTGATGTGCAGCTAGTCTCATCTATGCTGGGAATCACATCAAGTTCAGTGATGAACTCTTCTTTCCAAACAACCTCTTTCGCCGCTTCCCAAGCTGCGAAATGTTCAGCTTAAGTCATGGAGTCAGCAACAGTGCCTTGCACCGCCAGACAGACACAAGATATAACCGGACTGTGACCGGAAATCATCTTTGTCTGTTGGAAACTTGCCTTTCAGACTCTACCGACTTGTAGCACCTCACTTTCTCCGTAAATCAAGAATTTATCCTTAGTATTCCTCAAATACTTTAGGATATTCTTTACGGCAATCAAGTGATTCTTTGCTGGATTTGACTGGTCTTTACTTGTCTTGCTTAACATTAAAACAACATCAAACAAGTACGTTTCATGGCATACATGATAGATCCAATTGCCGACGCATATGGAATCTCATCCATGCATTTAAGCTCAGCAGTTATCGTAGGACACTGTGTCTTGCTTAACGTAATGCCATGTGACATTGGCATAAAACCCTTCTTGGAATGCTGAAAACGTGTAGGACTTTGTCAATTTAAGAATCCTGACTTTGTCCTACCAACTCTTTTGGATCTCTATCTTTAGATCCAAAATCCAAGAACTACGTGGCTTTACCCATGTCAATCATAAAACCAACTCCCAAGCCAGTCCTTTACCGACTGCAGCATTGGGACGTTATTTCCGAGAATCAGTATGTCATCGACATACAATATGAGAAATGCATAATCGCTCCCACTTATCTATTAGTAAACGCACAGTTCCATTTCGTTCCTGTTCAAGTCAAAACCTTGACTACTTCAACAGAACGAAGATTCCAACTCCGATATGTTTGCTTCCATCCATGAATGGATCGATGAAGCTAACTTACACAAAATGTAATTTTTCGGAGTCCGGGCTCACTTTCGCTTCTTTGAATTTCGCAGATTCGTCGCTTTCAATGATCATCAGATCATGCGAACTTTCAATGATCATCAGGTTCAACTAATGACGAGAAATCACTCTCGGATTAGTGACTGATTCATTCATATCTGCGAACTTCAGGCTCTACAGGTGTAGATTCTACAGAAATCTGTAAATCCATCCGTTGCTCTCCCTCAACAGGTTGAGCAGCCTCCTGTATTTCTCGAATTTCTTCGAGTTATACTTTTACTCCCACTGTTCTTCTTGGAAAGTAACTTCCCTTCTTAGAAAACAGAATGGACGTAAAAGTAACAAGCCTTGGTTTCCCTAGGACAACCAGTGAAGTAGCACAACTACAAATACTCAGTAAAGACGAATTTGGATCGATTCCAATCCACATTTACGTGGTGTCTTTCAACTGATATTGGTGGAACTATTTCAGCGTAAACTTAGATATTTCTAGAGCGTTATTCTTAAAGAATATCATGGAAGATTCGTGTGACTCATCTTTAATCATTTCTAATAAGATCTGATTCTTTCTCACAGAAATACCTCAAGGTTTTCAGGAGAATTGAGCTGTGAAACGACTTCACACTCATTCAGATGATCACACCATTAATGACTCAAGTATTCTCACTCGTGATCTAATCCAGAGTCTTAATACTTCTGTCACTCAGATTCTATACCTCATTCTGGAACTCTTTCGACCATGTCAAAGAATTCCGACTTGTGTCTCATCAAATGAACACAGTCTTACTCACTGAAGTAATCAGTAGAGACAATGAAGTACAGGAAATTTTCTCTGGCATTACTGCTCATCGGACCACATACATGAGTATGTTCAATCTCCAATAAGCCTTTGGGCCTTTCTCTAGCTCGGCTAAGATGGGCCCTTTGTCTTTTGGTCTAGTAAGCAGAATTCAAGTCTCATAAGATATCCATTCAAATGAGCCCAAAAGTCCATAACTATGGGGTTTCTGAATCTGACTTACTCTATGTGACCAAAACATTTATGCCAAGAAAAATCAGGTTTAATTCATCAGATTTAAACCAATTGCGGTATTTATGTTACATTTTAGGCATTCTATGGTTTAAGATATAAAACCCATTCCTTGAATAGGGTGCTACAATTAATATTTCATTAAGATCAAAAGAACAAAACTTGTCTTTTATCAAAATGAAAAACATTCAAATTCTTACAAGAAAATGAAAGACAACTCTGCTTAAAGCAGGTACATTGTAGCAATTACTTAATACAAAACCAAGCCTCAAAGGCATCTACAAGTGAAAACCCTACGGTTGAGGCAGCATCCATAGCTCCTTCCAGACACGCAGTTCCACTTGTCCTTCCTTCAACGTTCTACTGTTGCTCAGGCTCTGCATATTATAACAAATATCAGTGCCACAACCAGTATCCAATACCTATAAGGTATAACTTGAAGTAATAACATGAATACCTGAGGAAGTAGTCTCATACATCGACTTTAACTCCTCATAATCTTCCATGAATTTAATGCAATTTCTCTTCCAATGCCCAGTCTCTTTACAGTAGCAGCACTTACCAACGTAAGAGGTATCTGACTCGGGCTCAGAAGACACACGCTTGCCATGATTCAAAATCTGGACAACTTTGTCTTCACCCTTGTCAGCACTAGGTTTTGTAAACCTACCCTTCTCCTTCATGAGATTGTACAGGGTACTCTTCACGTTTGGCTCAACTGTTTTGAGCATATCATGCAGTTCAATCAACGTCTTCGTTAAGCCTTTGTTGATATAGTTCCTTCTGAACTTATCATAGCTTGACGGCAGTGACTGCAGAATGATCTCAGTTGCCAATTCTTGGCTAACTTGATAATCCAGTTTCCTCAGGTTATCAATGTAACCCATCATTTTACTGACATGAGGACTTACTGGATGATCATTTGGTAGCTTGCAGCTAGTGAGAGATTTAACCAACTGGTATCTCTCCACTCTTACCTGCTCCTGAAATCTCAATTTCAGGCTGCTGATCATCTCTATTGGCGACTCCATGTTCTCATATTGCTTCTGCAAGTCTGAGTCCATGGTAGCCAATATCAGACCACGCACATCTACCGCATCATCATAATGCTTATTCCAAGCATTACGTACTGCATGAGAGGCCTTGGACCCGATCCTCTCGGGGAGAGCTTTCTCAAGGACATAGTCCTTTCTCTTCTGCCTGAGAACTAGCCTCAGGTTCCGCGACCAAGTCAAGAAATTTGATCCGTTCAGTTTGTCCTTCTCAAGGACAGACCAGATCGAGAAAGTGTTTTGATTGTTTGTGCTAGTCATAACTGAAATTTAGAGATAAATAGAGTTTTAGTTATTTAGTTCATAAAAGAGTAATCTTAATAACTTATAAGAAAACTCGCATTGCATTCAAAATTTCTTTGTTTAACCTCATAAGAATGCAATGATTCCGAGACCCATGTTCAACTAAATCCAAAGTGGGCCACTGACCGTCACCCGGAATTAGCTTTACTTGGTAAGCATACACACAGCTAGTTATATCCATATAACTCTCGGTTGTGGATTGGGCCCAAGGCCCAATTCACCAGATGTCTCAAGGCCCGGGACTCCCGATGGCCCAGTCAAGGAAACCAATCTCTTACAGCCAAATAATCACTAAAGTCTGGGACTCCCAATGAAATTAGTGACTATATACTACTTTACTTACGCGAAAACAGACACCTCACACTGTAAGCCATATCTGTAATCGAATAAGCGTTAAGTAGCTGACAAGATTGGAAAGACATCCAAGCTTGATATTGGTTTTGAGGATTTTAAGTTTTATTTCCAAAAATAGAAGATTACTATTTTGGGAAACTTACTTGTTTTAGAAACTTTCTAAATTTAGAAACATTCTAAAAGTAGAAATTTCTAATTTAATATTTTATTAATATTTTGGGTTGGGTCACAAATTATAGGCCCAATTCTTGGCCCAAGACCATAGAATTCCAATTGGCCCAATAATTTGACATAACCGAGTCGGTTTATTAATTCTGGTCCAAGACCAAATTAACTATCAAAACCATCGGTTATTTACTAAACCAGACCAGCTCTAAATTATTTGGTCCAACCAAATCAAACTTAGACCAGCCTTCGGTTTAGGTTAAAATTCAATTTTATGAATTTCAATCCGGTTTAACCAGAAATTAAATAATACCAATTGTATTAAATAATTTCCAGCAAACCGCGATTTGGGTTAACCGCTTGAACCACCAATTAAATTGGATCGGTTCAGTTAAGTCCAAAACCGGGAAGAAACACCTAGTGTTTTAGCCAATTTTGACCTAACTTGCGGTTTAAGGCTTTAAACACTCGATTAGCCGCCAATTAAATGGACGACATTAATCGGTGCGGTTTGGGCAACGAACCGCGAAGCTCGGTTTAACCGAAAGACTATTCGCGGGACGTAAAGATTTAACGGGGCAAACGATCGTCATGATCGATCCACGGCCCATGATCACACGATCATTCTCGGCCCATCTCATGATCGATCATGCAACGTTCGTTGGTTGCTCGATGGCTGTGATCCACGATCGGTCATGCTATCGGATCATCACGATCGATCATCCGCGAGCGATCATCACGGCCATCCATCCGACCATTGATCCACCCTAGTAACATGCGATCGATCGCTTGATTAACCTCGATATGCCGATCGGCATGTATCAAGTAATTAAACCCATGATCCACCAACGCGATCGATCACTTGTGATTGGATGAGAAATCGATTCAATATCAATCGATCTATCACACTAGGGCACATATCAATCGGATCATTATCACACGATCCACCAAGCCCTAAAGCCATGGCCGAATTCACATGATGCACTCACGGCATCGATCCAACAACCAAACTTGCGGCACAAGCAAGCTTAATGATCCGAGACCATTAAACTCTAGCCGATTAGGGTTTAAGTTTCTTAATCAATTTTTAACTCTTAATTGATTCTTAAACTTTTAAACACCATTATAATCCAAATTACAAGCAACCTAATGACCTAGGCTCTGATACCACTGAAGGATTATGTGTTTTTCCATGGTTCAATTCCCAAATTGCAACCTAGCACATAATCTTAAACAGATCTAGGTTCTTGTAATCGAATCATAAAAACAAACCTGGTCATTACCTTATGCAGCGGAATGATTGTAATGACGAGATCACTAGAACAGATGAATACCTGTTCCTCCTTTGGTATCCACACTCTTACAAGCATGGGATTGCTGCTAGACCGGATGGAATGAATCAACAGAGAGAGAGATTAGAGAGAAGGAGCCTGCGGCCACCTTCACCAAATCGCCAAAAGCAATTAGTGTTGCAAACCCTAGGGTTGCCATCTAATTTATCTCACTAATGGGCCCAAGTTTAATTAATTAAACTAATAGACCATTAGTCTTTTGGGCCCAAGACACAAATCAGACAAAAGCCCATTTGTTGTCTGCCCAACTCTCTGTACAAATACAGTAAATGCCTTAGCATCTTACCGTATTAATTCCATCTTAACTTTCCCGTTAGCTATGGTGTGTGACCCTTTGGGATCATACAATACTGGTAATAAGTCCTAAACTTATAGATCAAGAGCGGACTCTAGCAAGCCATCATGATCACCCAGTATTTATGACTTATGTCTGATCTCGACATTTATCATACTTTCTAGAGATAGTACAGTAGATTTCAGGACATTCCCAACAGTAGGTGTGTGGTCAAGAGAATACGGGGTCATGTCCGAGGGCCGGACTACATGGAAACTTAGGCTATCGTGTGGTTGCCCGAGTCGTCGTGTCTCGATGGACTGAGAACAGTGTCCCAGGTCATAGGACTTTGTGTTTACGTCTAGAAGTTGTGGGTAGTTTTATTTATCGTGGGGTAGCTAAATATTCCCGTGTAAGTTACCGAGTTTGCATAGTGGGCCCATTGGTGTTAGAGTTGGTTTTCGCGATAGATAGATCGAGTCTAATCGAGGGCATGTGCCGTAGTGACTTCGATTTATGTAGTCTTTCCTTTGGGTAGAGAATGCTTGTGTGTTGTCGGTTTATCACGTCACGGTGGCATGTGATACACTATTTATTTCTTTATGATTGTTGTTTTGGGTTTTGGGGTAGGAATTAGTATCCGTAGGTTAGACTAGAAGCCTTTAGTGGGAACCGACTCGCTGGGTGATATTAGATCGCTCACTAGACTCTTTTTGTTGTTTTCATGTTTAGAAGCGACGGACGTGGAAGTCCTCGGTGTAGTTTTGGGATTGCTTGTGGGCCGGATATCTTTGATTCAATGTTTTGTATTGTCGAAACGAGGTAAACGGGGTCAAGAACGGTTTGGTGCGAGCCTTTGTCTCAAACCGGACTGTCTCTGGCTTCGTATTGTGAAGAATCTTTCTTGTTTGGCATGCTTGAGACATGAGTAGCCACAGATCAGCTGGATCCGGTCGAGCCCGTTCGGGGCAACGTGCTCATTCTTCAGCGTGGAGATCGCGTACATCGTCTCGCGCCCCAGCTCCTTTCCGCGCACTAGTTGGCGCCTCTGCAGTAGCAGCTGTCACTGCGCCTCTTCCGTCACCTCTTCCTACCTCACTCCGAGATGACGCAGAGTCAGCCGAACCCTACATCGGTTTTCTGAATATGTTTGTATTAGCGGGCGTCGAGCTACCACCTTTGCCACCACTCTCACCCGTACAGCCCGAGCAGCCGGTGTGTATCTTGGAGGTACCTGACTTTCTTGAGCCCTATAGTTCGGGCGATCTCCTGCTCAGCTTATTGCCGACGGACTTTGACTTTTTGATGGAGCCCATCGACCCGTTCCATGATATATCATGGTTTTTACCCATTTTAGACCATGATATAGATGTGTTTTTAGTGTCTTTTGTCTTTGTTTAGAGTCTTTTACAGATTTAATC
The DNA here is from genome assembly GCA_030180135.1 of Orychophragmus violaceus. Taxonomy (NCBI): domain Eukaryota; kingdom Viridiplantae; phylum Streptophyta; class Magnoliopsida; order Brassicales; family Brassicaceae; genus Orychophragmus; species Orychophragmus violaceus. The sequence continues at coordinate 61,143,448 of CM058239.1, forward strand.
AGGTTTGGAGCTAATTGGAGATATTTGGAGCATTTTGGGACTTTTGGGACGTTTTGGCCGAGAGCTTAAGTCACTGTCCGATTTATTGATCATGCATCGACCGACACACCTTGTGCATCGGTCGACACACTAGCGAGATGGGCCGTACACGTCGGTTTAATGAAGATATGAAGATTTGCAAAGAAGCCCAAGATAGTTCCAGTATTTACACAGAAGCCCCATCCGAGATTATGCCTATATATACTAGTTTTTGGTGTTTATTTTACATACGCTTTACATTACGCTTTCATAATTAAAGGCAGAGGATTTTTAGAGCTTTTGGGGCTGATCTGAACCTATTACTTCATCTGTATTTGGAGAAGATTTCGAACCCCTTTTACTATTATTCTTTTATGCAATTTATTCATTCTATGATTATGTTTTCATTATCTATGTCTGAGTAGATTCCTAGTTAGGTTTAGGGTTTCTCACATAGGATTTCATGACTTGCTAGACTTGTTCAAATTCAGTTAAGGATTCAAACTATATCTGTTCTTCAATTTAATTGTGCTTAAAGCTAGTTCTAACCTGATCAATTAGAATCTAGATCTTAGGTTGCTAAATACGTCACGGAAGTGGGGTTTAGGAATCTGAACTAATTAAATTGGGCAATTAAACTTTGCGCAAACGGAAGTTTGGTTTAGGATAATTGTGAACATATCAAACTTGGGATTAATGCTAGTTTAATCTGTTAGTTCTCGCAAACGAAAGTTTGGTTTGCTGCACTTAGACTTAGAGAATTATCGCAAAGGAATTTGGTTAATTCTATATCTGTGTTTTGAGTTCTAGAACTGTGCTTAATTAGATCCTTGCTGAATGAACTGTCTGCTTGTCTGATTTCCTGAGAATACCCTAGGCTTGACGCTTTTAATTACTTGCTTCCACAACCGTTAATCTCTGCTACTGATTTACTTTCTCGCACCGCTTTCAATTCAATCACATTGCTTATTTCTAGTATTAGTCTCTACTGTTCTGATCTATTGAGACCAAGTGTCCCTGTGGATTCGATAACCCTATATACTACTTTGACATTGCTGTTCACTTGCAGTTTAGTATAGGGATAAACTTTGAGCCTATCAAGTTTTTGGCGCCGTTGCCGGGGACTCTTAGAGTCTTCGATAGGACCGAACTTAGGGTTTCTACTAGAATTTTTTTTTTCTTTTTGTTTTTGTTCTTTTTCGTTTTTATTTTTATTTTTTTTTATTTTTTATTTTTTTTTTATTTTGCTAACTTTTTCTCTGATTTCTCTCTGTCGCAGGTACGAATTTCGCCTTGCGTCGATCGTTGCATCCCTTGCGTCGATCGTCACTAGGCGATTCTGAGATTGAATCGATCGTTGCACTGATAGCATCGATCGTTGCTGGACGATTACAGACAGTTTATGCCAACGCAGAAAACTCGAAGTAATCCGAACTCGAGCTTGCTTAATCTCGGACTAGAGGAACTTGGACGTCTAGAGAGGACTAACAGAAGAGAAAAGAGAGAGAGAATGGTTCGAGAACGTCTGATCTTGATACCAGATGCTGAAGGTACCCTGAGGGACCAAGATGACAACCCGTACAATGCTGCTGGGCATCGGGTTGATGCTGAAGGGAATGTCATCCCTGATCCTCCTGAGCAACAGCAACAGGAGCTGAACCGAAACCAGGGTCAAGGACAGGCCCAAGGTAGAGAGATGGTGGTTCATGAGAGGACACTAGCTGATTACAACATACCTAATGAGTTTCATGCAAACCGAGCAGCTCTAGTGCTTCCTGCTTTTGAGAGGAATGATTTTGAGGTAAAGACCATCTACTACCAGCTGATGAGACAGATTGCTTTTCATGGTCTTCAAGCAGAGCAGCCTATGGATCACATTGACAAGTTTGAAGACATAGTCACTGGCATGAAGTATGAAGGAGTATGCCCGGACTATCTGTTCCTTAAGCTATTTCCGCACAGTCTTGCTGGAGACGCTAGTGCATGGCTGAGACAACTGGCACCTGGTCAGTATACTACTTGGGCAGCCTTAAAGAGTGAGTTCATGCGTCACTTTTATGATGATGCGCGCTCGGATCAGTCCAGACAGGACATACTCACTTTCTCCCAAGGAGCTGTGGAGCCCTTGAAGACTGCCTGGATGAGATTTAAGCAGTATCAGCGTGACTGTCCACACCATGGATTCACAGAAGTACATCTGATTGGTATTTTCTTCAGAGGCATAGATCTCCCTTATCAGACTGCGCTGGATAATTCCAGTAATGCTAATTTCAACACCAGGACTCCTACACAAGCTAAGCAGTTGATTGAGAACCTGATTGGCAGCAACAGTTGCAAGACAATGGATGAAAGGAGGAAGAAATCTGGTGGAACTGTAGAGAATTCTGATATAGCTAATATAAGATCCAGATTGGACACAGTCTACAATCTCCTGACAAGTAAGAAAGCTGTCCACTTTGCCCAAGATGTAGAGGTGATTCAGGATGAGGAGGAAACTCAGGAAAAAGATGTGAATTTCATAGGAGATTCTGGTTTCCAAGGTAATAGATTTGGTAATCAACAGGGGAACAGATTCTCCAATGGTGGACAGACTGGTGGTTTTCAGAAGACCTATGGACAAGGTACTCAGAGAACCTATGGATCTACATCCTATCAGACTCCTCCTGCGCCTACAACCCATGAGAGCAAAATGGAGGCTATGATGGAACAACTGATTGAGAGTCAGACCAAGATTTCTGTGGACTGCAACAAGAAGTTGGACGCTGTCTATGAAGACCTCAATGGGAAATTTGAGTCTCTGAGCACTCACATGAAGCAGTTGGACACTCAGGTAAACCAGATGTCCAGCTCACTGAAGGGAAAAGGAGTGGCAGACACTCATGTTAAGGCCTGGTCTGTGTGCATTAATGATGGATCTCACCTAGGTGAAAGATTTGAGCTAAGTACAACTGAGTTGGTGACAGAACAGGAATTTTCGGATATTTGTGAAAAACTCTCGGGTGAAATCTGCTGCAGTGCGTCGATCGATGCAACATCTGTGCCGATCGATACACCCGTCGGGATGGCAACGATCGACACACCCTTAGTGTCGGTCGTTGCAGGGCGTGAATGGACAGAACTGTCGGATGATAATGGCATAGATGCTGACTTGGAGCTTGATCGCCTATTCAATGGAGCCTCTGAGATTTCTCAACAGGAGATCTACGAGCAGATCTTTAGACAACACTCCTCAGTGTCTGAAGTGATTAGGCAAGAGATTGAAGAGCTGAAGAAATTAGAAGGTATTGGTGAAGAATTGGAAGAAATTCCAACTTCTGATGATCCACCTTATCATCCATGTGTGCAAAGGTACCTGAACAAGATGTTGCCCCTGGATGATGATCTGAAAGACTGGGTGATAATAGTTCCTCAGCATATCAGTGATGTTCTGCTCACTAAGGTCCCGAAGAAGCTATCTGATCCTGGAGTCTTTGTGCTGGATTGTTCTATCTTTGAGGATAGTTTTAGACGCTCTCTGTGTGATTTAGGAGCTGCTGGAAGTTTGATGCCTTACTCTGTGGCAGAAAAGCTGGGTATGCTGGATTTTACTCCTACTAGGACTTCTCTTGTCCTAGCTGATCAGTCCATACGAGTTCCTGAAGGACTCCTTATGGACATTCCGGTGAGAGTTGGAAACTACTTAGTTCCAACGGACTTCCTTGTGCTGAAATATGACTGTGATCCGGATGAAGCATTATTGCTTGGGAGACCCTTTTTGGCTACAGCAGGAGCGTTGATTGATGTTAGGAACAGCCTGATAGACCTCCATCTGGGAGATGAACCACTGCACTATGAGATGGATAAGCTGCGAAAGCCACTGATAGATGGGCAGACATTCACCATAAGGGACGCAGATTTTGAGCAGCCTGATCATACCATGGTTATAGATCCTGGAGCACATTTCACTCCATCTTTTCTTGGACATGAGCATTCCGCAACAGCCTACTCACCACCTTGGATGAGGAGACTTGAACAGAGACAGAAAAAGTCTCTGTCAAGACCTCCTGGTACTTGAAAATTCCCATCCGTCCGGTCAAGCTATTGACCTTAAACAAGCGCTGGGTGGGAGGCAACCCACCATTAGGTATTGGTGTTTTTCTACTTAATTTTTGGTGTTTTTGTTAGGATTTTACGTTTGTTTTTGTTTCTGGTGAGTTTATGTTTGCAGGTCTCGGATAAATCGCAGTGCAACGATCGACGCACTTCTGTGTCGATCGTCACAACACGAAAGGAATCGCATTGCAGCGATCGTTGCGGTCCTGAGCAACGATCGACTATACACGAAAATCGCCAAGTAACGGTCGATGCACTCAAGTGCAACGATCGATGCTCAGCGACAGAGGTAACCCGACAGACATAATTTCACCTTTTCAATTTTTATTTTCTATTTTACCGATCCTTCGCTGGACACTACTGGGGACAGTGTGTCTTAAGTGTGGGGGAGGTGCTACTGACTTTTGTTTTCTGTTTTCTTAAGAGTCAGTCCGTTTTTCAAAAAAATTTGTTTTATTGAGTCAAAATTGTTTAAGTAAGAAACTATGATTTTCTGAGAAGATTTACAAGACTTGCAGGAACTTAAGTAACCATTGGGATGAAGTTGCAGGATCTATCTCTGACTGTTAGAAAACCCCATCACAGATCAACCTACTGGGAACACCCACATCACTTCAGGTATCAGAGGATCCTTTACTGACTTCAATTTAATACTGACTTAGATTTCTCACCTAAGGGCTTGGTATACTTTGTGTCGGATTCCCTTGTTAGTTCTGACACAGCCTGTCAACCTGTCCTATTTAGTTCCCTTCTCCCCTTCTATAAAGTAAAAAAAAAATAATAATAAACTGAGGATGAGTTAGTAACTCCGAAGTGGTCATGGGAATAGTAGCAAACACTATTATCTCTCATGTGATCCATGGAATGTGTCCAAAGTACACCCCATAACGGGAAGAACACTGATAAAAAAAATAAAATGATACCCAGTGGGGAAAAATCAGTTGTTAAAAAAGGGAAAGAGAAGAAAGGGACTAGAGAAAGATAGTATGGTGGTCTAGAGCTGATAAGGTAAGAATCCATGTGCCCTTTGATCGATACTCCTTAGGTGAGACCGCACTTAAATACTTGCAGAAGTCAGTAGGGAGAATTTGAATGCTTGAATGTGATTGTGGAGTTTACCTAGGACAGTTGCTAAGTGTGGGGGAAGTACATTGTGGTCTTGATATCCTGTGATTGATTCTTGCAGTGGTTTACTAAGGGGAATCTGAGTATTGTAGCTTCTAGGATGAAATGAGTTTCTGAAGAGTTTTCAAACCTCTTCACCATGTTTTAGTTCTATGTTTTGCTTGAGGGCAAGCAAAGGCTAAGTGTGGGGGAGTTGATATATCATGGTTTTTACCCATTTTAGACCATGATATAGATGTGTTTTTAGTGTCTTTTGTCTTTGTTTAGAGTCTTTTACAGGTTTAATCAGGTTTGGAGCTAATTGGAGATATTTGGAGCATTTTGGGACTTTTGGGACGTTTTGGCCGAGAGCTTAAGTCACTGTCCGATTTATTGATCATGCATCGACCGACACACCTTGTGCATCGGTCGACACACTAGCGAGATGGGCCGTACACGTCGGTTTAATGAAGATATGAAGATTTGCAAAGAAGCCCAAGATAGTTCCAGTATTTACACAGAAGCCCCATCCGAGATTATGCCTATATATACTAGTTTTTGGTGTTTATTTTACATACGCTTTACATTACGCTTTCATAATTAAAGGCAGAGGATTTTTAGAGCTTTTGGGGCTGATCTGAACCTATTACTTCATCTGTATTTGGAGAAGATTTCGAACCCCTTTTACTATTATTCTTTTATGCAATTTATTCATTCTATGATTATGTTTTCATTATCTATGTCTGAGTAGATTCCTAGTTAGGTTTAGGGTTTCTCACATAGGATTTCATGACTTGCTAGACTTGTTCAAATTCAGTTAAGGATTCAAACTATATCTGTTCTTCAATTTAATTGTGCTTAAAGCTAGTTCTAACCTGATCAATTAGAATCTAGATCTTAGGTTGCTAAATACGTCACGGAAGTGGGGTTTAGGAATCTGAACTAATTAAATTGGGCAATTAAACTTTGCGCAAACGGAAGTTTGGTTTAGGATAATTGTGAACATATCAAACTTGGGATTAATGCTAGTTTAATCTGTTAGTTCTCGCAAACGAAAGTTTGGTTTGCTGCACTTAGACTTAGAGAATTATCGCAAAGGAATTTGGTTAATTCTATATCTGTGTTTTGAGTTCTAGAACTGTGCTTAATTAGATCCTTGCTGAATGAACTGTCTGCTTGTCTGATTTCCTGAGAATACCCTAGGCTTGACGCTTTTAATTACTTGCTTCCACAACCGTTAATCTCTGCTACTGATTTACTTTCTCGCACCGCTTTCAATTCAATCACATTGCTTATTTCTAGTATTAGTCTCTACTGTTCTGATCTATTGAGACCAAGTGTCCCTGTGGATTCGATAACCCTATATACTACTTTGACATTGCTGTTCACTTGCAGTTTAGTATAGGGATAAACTTTGAGCCTATCATTCCAGCATCAGGAGTGGGAGGCACGTATCGCCGAGCAAACTGCTTTTCTCGCTGATGTTCTAGAGCAGCATGTTGGTGCTCATCGCCAGCCACCTCCGCAGCCACAGCCGCCTCTTCAGGCTGATTTGTCTGAGTCTCTACCTCCAGAGATGCCCCAGTAGTCGCACTGTAATGCTTGTGGAGCCACGGGGTTTCACTTTCACTGGTGCCCCATACCGTCTGATCCTCGCTACCGCGAGCCCTATCAGCATGTGCCGCCACCAGACGTCTGTCAGATCTGCGGCAATGACAGCCATTTAGCGCCCCTCTTTCCGATAGCGGAGCCACGACCCATCACAACACCACTGACACGTGATGCACACCCGCGCTATCCCCATGGCACACCTGCTAGTGGTTACTCATGCGAGCCGTATTTCCGTCTCTGTTGGGCATTTCGATCTTGTTGGAGGCGTTAGGTTAGGTATTAGAGTACAGAAAAGTAGGGCTCTAACTCATTTTTGACTGTATATAGATCGGCATATTATTCGTCACTTGCGAGTTACGGTTATGTAGTGGCGCACAATTTTGTTTTTGGGTATGATGGGGCGTTCGCTTTGTAGTGGACTTCGGATTAAACTATGTACTAAAAACTCGATGTATGGTTATGGATGTTTTTATGTATATGGTGGATGCCGAGTATTCGATTTATCGTTTTGAGTAACATAGTAATTTTATTCCATGCATGTGATGGTTGTGAATGCAATCTAATTACGATGTGAAAACAAATCATGGTCGGAACAAGCGATCACTCACCATGACTCATGAGGCAACCACATTGACATACCGTGACCCGATCTACTGATTATGTGATTGTTTGTTGTGTGGTGTTTGTTTGGGTTTTTGATTGTTTCCTTGTGTGTTTGATTTCTGCATTGCATTGCATAGTTCGTTAGGTTGCTAGCTTAGTATCTTGAATCGCCGCATTCATCTGATCGCTAAGGTGTTAGTTTGTTTGATGCATTGCATTGTGTGATAGTTATAATTGTTCTCGATGCGTTTATTTGACAGCTAGGTTGGTAGTCTTGCATTTGCATGACCGTTTGGTTGCTAGAAATGCATTGCTTGATTGTAAACCGCAGTGTTGTATTGTATTTGATTGCTAGGTTGTTAGAGATGCATTTATCATGCGACGGGATTGTTAGTGGGAATCGTGAACCTTGTTGCATTATTAGATTCGCTAGTTTTTTGGTAGTTCTAAGTTAGGGTTAGCGAATCGTAGAGACCAATCAGTATAAGTAGTAGAAGTTGTCGTAGGTTGTTAGACCTAGAAGATGTTGTAGACAGAAAATCTAAGTTATCGGATAGATTCGGGGTATAAGTAATAGCTGGAGAACCCGTTAGATAGAACTAAGCTCGGAATTGATAATCGATTTTAATAAGAAGCTTATTCGCGGGAAAGCGGAATTATAGGTTATTGTTATTTAGTCATGTGTGACCGTCGGGTGCATGACTAAGTAACCATATCTCTATGAGGAAGTGATATCGAGAATTGGTTAGGAAGAATCTAACCACTCCAGTGTTATGTTGCTAAGTTGTAGTGCAGAACGTGATTGACGATGTGACGAGAACACGAGACCGAACCCGAACCCGAAAGACAAGTCAAGTTCGAGAAAGCCGTGAAGCAGTTGACCCAAGCCGTACGTGAGTCAGTGTGGCTATCAGCGACAGTTGGATTCAAGCTGAAGGTTGAGTACGATGAGTTAGCAAAGAGATTTCGAAAGCATTGGTATCAGTGTTGGATCGGTTCGTAGTTGCCAGAGGAAAAGAAATTTTGGAATCCATGAAGCGTGGAGTTCAGTGATCGAAATTCCTAAGCGTGTGCGAGTATGGCAAGTCAGGCGAGTCAATTTTATGCAGTTATGGAGGTCGAAGCAAAGTGGGGAAGTCAAAAGTGAGAATCAGAGCAATGTTAGTTGGGGCAGATGGAATCAGAATTTTAGAATGGAGTCGTTCAGTCAAAGAGCAGTGGATGAGCGGTCAATATAAAGATCAGTGCGGTAAAGCTAGGTACAAGACAGTGTTTTGGAGTCAGTACGCATTGGGAATATGGTTCAGTTGGTTCAGAGTTTGATCATTGGAACAACGGAATCAGTTGCAGTGTGGCGACTTGCATGGTTTGGTACCGATTCAGAGTTTGTCAGTAACGGAGAATTCGGGGACTGAATTTCCGTAAGTGGAGAAAAATGTAAAACCATGTCCCACAAATTGGGTCAACGGGTGTGAGATCTGAGATTCACACCAAGAATTTGTAATCATGGATTTGGACTTTTGGATATAGAAATGGTATAGATTTCCTATGAATCAAAGACTTTATTGAGATTGATCGTCGAGATAGAACAAACACAGTCGAAAAGAGAGTACAAAGTATGATAATCGAGCTATCTAGTCGAAGTGTTCTTAATTAGGGTTGGAATGTCTTGAATGAATCGCCACTTCTTCTTTAAATACTCTCGACTTTGATCTTCTTGTTCCGATATTTCGGCCTCGTCGTGATAACGATCTCCGAGATTTGTGTGGATCAGTTGAACCGACGAAGACCAGGTTGCTCTATCTCAACGTCGTCTCCTATCTAGCTCGAGCTCGATTGCCTTACACTTCGGCGTTGCTTGGGCCTTGTCAGGATGTCAACCGTATGGGCCCAACAAAGGATAAAGTTCGATCTCTTCGTCTTGATTATGGAGCGGGCTCATGATTATGGGCCTTAGTTTTATTTGTTAACGGGCCGGATTTCTAGAAGGGAAATCCAGTACCAACAATAGCCCCCCAGCCCATTAATTTCGACAAGTCGAGGTTGATGGGTGGTTGATGTTCTCGGGAAGAAGCGTACACATCGGGCGTGATAGCCTTAATGATTACTTTCGCCCCTTCCGTAGATCTTGTTTCGATCCACCGGTCAAGGGCGAGCGCGTGGGCCGAACTGACCTGCTTGTTGGCGCGTCGGCATTCGTGGCGTATATTTATTAAGAGAGCCACATCTCCCACCGTGTATCTGGTTGCTCACTAACGGTTGAGATTTGAGGGTTACGAAGAGTCTTTTCGAACTCAATTCCTTGCTGATGTGGCTTGGATGGCATGCGCTCGTGACCGTCGATCTTGGATCGACGGTTAGGATGGGGAAGGCTAGGAGTCGCAACCGTCTCGATTTTCTCGTAGTTATTACGAGTTTGGAATCGCCCGTTCGAGATTTTGCACAATTCCCACTATAGATAATTCTTTATATTGTCGAGGGTAACTTTCCCTCTCCTCATTTGCGTCTTGTTTCCTTCGTGTTCTTTTGGTTATCAGAAACTCTCTTAGGGGCTTCTTTTTATCACAGTATATTCCTCATCATGGCTCTGAGATACGCAACGGGAGCAAGCACGAGTGCGGCAGCGGGATCATTTGGTCCGCATCCGCCATCTGTCTTAACCGAAAATCTTATTAAGCGGCTACGGACGCAGTGCCGGATTCCGCCGGAAGTAGAGATTGTTATCCCGTCGTCGGTGATTTTGCCGGAGACCGTCGTGGAAGGCTACTGCTGTGCTTCCTACGCCTACTTCGAAAAATGTGGGCTCTTCTTCCCCATTCCCGACCTTATTTTCTTAGTGCTGGCCCAACTCCAGTTGGCGTTTCATCAGATGACGCCAAATTTCGTTCGGTACGTCATCGGACTTGGAGTCAGGGCCGCAGAAGAGGGGATTGAGTTCGGACCTGAGGAGCTCATGCGAGTTTGCTCGGTAAAGCAGGATCCTCGCTTTCTGGGGACGTATCGTCTCTCTCCTCGTTTCGGGAGGATCCTTTATGGTATCCCACCGAGGGATGAATGGAGGGACCGATATTTTTTCTTTAGGATAAACCATCATTCGGTCGGGGAGTTCGATTACTCGGTCGTCCCCTCACGGTGGGCTTCCAACGTTGGTAAGATTCATGGTTTAATACTCTATCCTCCCCCTTTTTTGTTGTTGTTAGGCTGCTTCCTGATTGGTTTTAGTCTGTATCACAGAGTCTCCCGAATCGCTCGCTCTCAACCCGATTACGGAGGATTTAATAACCCGACTAAGAAGGGGTACCGTCAATTGGGACAGTTTTACAGTGGAGCGCGTGCAAGCTGCTCTGAGGATCGACCTCGAGCGGGTTCCGCGGGGTCGACCTCAAGTTCATCGAGGCTTACCACTTTCCTCTATGCCTCGCCGGGTTCCCCCGGTTCGAGCCCCTCAGCCTCCGCTTCGTATCGCCGAGCGGGCGGGAGAAAGTGGGTTGTCCATTCATGCAGTTTTGTTTGTCGTCATTGGGAAAAGTCTAAAAATTCTTTTATTTTTGCTGGTCGTCCCCCTGTGGATGATAGTTCAACCGCTAGTACTCCTCCTTGCGAGAAACTATCTCGGAGGGCAAGGAGTCGCCGAGATGGGAAAGACCCTGTGGAATTGGCGAAGAAGGTGAGGGACGGAAGCTTGAGCAGCGCCATCCTTTTTGCCATGTGTGATTCTCCTCCTCCCCCTCTTCCAAGTCTTCCCTTAAGCACAGGGGCCACCGACGCCGTCGCGGGGACGGGCGGTGTTTCCCCTTCTTTGATTTCCCGGGAGACGGATCCGATATCGCTCGAGGAGCCAGTTTTACGTGATTCCTACCCGAGTGGTTCGAGGGAACCGGTCGGTCAGAGTGGGAGTGAAGCTCCCGTGCCGAAGCACCAAAGGGTTGATACTAGGGAGGGCTGGATGAGATCGGGCGAAGATGTTGGGACGCCGGGTAGCGTAGCTTGCCTGCTGAGGCGTTTTACGCCTGCGGGTATCCATCTCCCGGCTGTTGGAGACATGGTCCTTGGTGATTTATACACTGAGATAACGACGGCCATTGGAAAGGTAATGGTCGTAGCTATTTGTTTTCCTTATCTTTGTTTGGGGAACTCATCATCAGTATTTCTATGTAGTTCCTGGAGGCTACGAATGGATTCGTGGCTAATTCCGAGCGTGAGCTGCGCGAAGGGTCCCGGATGGGCGAACTCGAGACCGTCAAGAAGGCGGTCGTCGACTTGAATGTACAGCTGCAGGGTTCCTTGGCCCGAGAGGAGGAACTTAAGAGGAGGTTGGCTAGATACGAAGGGATCGAGGCTCGACTACTGATTCTTGAGAATCGGGAGGAAGATCTTTCTCAGAAGCTTCAAGCGGCTGTGGGTAGAACTCTGGCTGCCGAAGAAGCGAACCGGGTTGCAGTTTTGCAAGCTGCTCAAGATCGAACTGATCTGGAGAGGGTCCTCGGTGGGAGGGACTTCGACGTGAAGGTCGCGGCTCATGAGGCGAGGAAGAAAATGAGCGGGGAGTACTTGGAGATCCTTAAGGAGATTAAGGAGAAAAGCGAAAGGCGGAAGGCCGAAACCAGCGCCGAGATCCGCCTCCAAGAGACCCTGGCCAATATCGAGCTCATCGTGGAGTTCGCCTCTGGCGAGATCGACCTAACTCAGGAAGTACTAAAGTTGGCTGATAAGAAGAGGGCGGCCCTGGAGGAGATGAATGCCGCAGCGGTTTTTGATTTCAGCATTGGCAAGTTAAACCTGCCGGCGGTGTCAAACGACTCGGTTATTTTGGCGCATGCTCCGCCGCCGGCTGCTCCCTGTCCCGATCAGTACGGATCAAATCTTCCGACTGGGGTTGGTTCTACCGGCGACCAGGCGGAGGGTGGAGACGAGGCTTCCTCGCGATCGCAACAATTTTGATTGTTTTGTTGCTGCCCGAAGGGGTTTCTTTTTCATTTTCGATGTTTCCCTCTATTGGGTTTTTGCGAACTTGAGGACGTCAAGTCCTTTTATGAATTTCTTTTTAATCTTTTATGCCTTAGCATAGATTTTATCGTTTTAATGCCTTAGCACAAAGTCGGCTGTGTGGCGGTCTGAACCTCTAAAGAGGGGTCATATAAATAATATGGCTTGAGTTGCCTTAGGGAGTTCTCTTGCGAACTTTTAGACTGACTGCATTTGAGCTCGAACTCTTCCTCAGAATTTATTCGAGGTACAACTCCTTCCCGGTGTGGAATTCGAGCTTTTTGAACGAACTGAAATGAAATGTGCTAAATATATAATGAATCGAAGTAGACTTACATAGGTTCATTTTGAATGTGTGTGGAGGCCGTTTTGTGCGGGCATCTGTCTTGATGTAGACTTGACCTCGTTGTTTTTTTCTTAAAGGGAGGGGATAGCCCCCCAATTCTTCTAAGCTGTATAAGGTTGGAAGAATTTTAGGTTTCAAGGGATCATTTCAGATCGCTTGGGTTTGAAGAGATAATTTCATATCACTTGATTTTGGGAGAGGCCATTTCAGGTCGCTTGAAAGGGATAACTTAATATCATTTGTTTCTGAAGAGATAATTTCATACCACTTTAAGTTTTTGAAGGGATAATTTCATATCACTTGGTAAAATGTAATGGCGAAGTACTTCGCGATGACTCTAACTTTTACAATGGAAAGAGACATTGATCGAGAGACTTATTTTGATTTCACAAAGATAAGCTATTACGACTTCGTTTGAAGTTGTCGAGCTCGGTAAGAGCTTTGTGTTGGAGGGGCGGCTGCGCTCGAAGTCGAGCTGCCTACGTATCCTTTTAAGTGGATCAAGCCGTTTCGTAGTTCGATTATGTTTCGTACTTTCAGTGAAAATACTTTTTGAGGTTGATGATGTTGGGATAGTGTCCTGAAATCACACTTGTACTCACTCCTGTGATAGTTGTGTGTCGAGATCAGACATTCGTATAATACTGGGCGTTTGCAATACTTTGCTAGAAGCCTCTTGCATTCTGTAAGTCGTGGGCTTACTGCCAGTATTGTATGATCCTATAGGGTCACACACCTAAGCGAACTGGAAGCTACGACATGGGAATGATAATTGTTGCAATGATCATATTATGTGTATTGAAATACACATAAGAAATCGATATAATGGTGTTGTGTCGATCGACACAGCTTGTGTGTCGGTCGACACAGTTCGGATTTTCCGAACAGGCTTTTCGGGTTATGGCTTAATTGAGTCTGGCCTGTTAAGCGCGTTTAGGTCGAATAAAAGCTGATTAGTTTCGACCTAAACGAAGGGCTGTCAAGTTTTCTTGATAGAAACACTTGACACACCAGACACCATCGATCCCCATTGATCCGGCACTAGCATCCCGTTTCCAGCGAGCGTGCGTGTGTATCTGGTAGAGGCAAAGCGTTGCGTTGCTCCACTGATCTCGTTCACCATCTTCTTCCGCTGCCAAAGGTAAGAACGAGGTTGGTTCTAAATTTCAATATAACAAACCCTAGATCCATAGGGATCCAACAGTGGTATCAGAGCGTGCTTAGGGTTTAGCTATTGAAAATGGTGATATAAAATCGAAACTTGATGTTGTTGATCTGTATATTACTTGTTGAAATCGTTTTTCATTGATTAAATCTCGGATTTTTGTCTCTGTTGAAAACGATGGTATTGCTGAAATCGCACTGTGTCGATCGACACAAAGTGTGTGTCGGTCGACACGCCGCGGCGCAAAATATAAAATTTTTAGGGTTTGTCGCAGGGTGTCGATCTACACAGAGCGAAAACTCGCGAATAAAATTTAGGGTTTATCGCACAGTATCGATCGACACAAAGCGTGTGTCGGTCGATACAAAGCGAAAATCCACAACTAATCTTTAGGGTTTCAATCTGAGATCGAGTACCCGTAATCGTGCTGCGTCGATCGATACACTGGGTGTGTCGGTCGACACAGGCAATACAATTAGATAGATCGGTTCAATTGGATTGAACTGGTTATCTAGCTCGGTTAATTTTATTAACCAAAATTGATTCTGGTTTGGTCATATCGATCGACACACAGTGTGTGACGATCGACATGGACCATTAAACCGAACTGGTTCAATTGGATTGAATCGGTTAAGTAAATTCTATCCGGTTTGACCGGTTATCGAAGAACGGTTTAAATAGAGTTGCATCGATCGATGCCAATGGTTGGCATCGATCGACACAACATCCGCATACTTGTTGGTTTGACCACAAATTTGCATGAACCAGAATAATTTAATCCTAAAAGTATTAGATGAATCTAAACTTAATAAAACTAAATGTTTTAATTAAAAGTTATTATTTTTTGATATATATAGTGAATATAAATCAAGATAAGATTAGTTCTTTTCCTCAACTAAATATCAAGTGATCTTGATGTCTTGCCCGATCTTGTCTACTGTCAAGACTCGTGTCGTTTGTTGGATATCTTGGAGTCCTTGATATCCACTGCAACATGGGTAAGGCAGGTGGTCAATGACAGACTTGCAGTGCAACTGTCAGTGATCACAAGACAGATAAAAGATTGGTTATACTTGACTGGGCTGTCAGAAGTTCTGGGCCCAGAGACATCAGAGTGGATTGGACATAGTTTGTCTCATTCACGACCAAGAGTTGTACTGAGTACAATTAGCAATGATTTGCTTACCTAGATAACTAAAGCTTGAGTAACGGCGAGTCGCCCACTCGAACTAGTGTATGAAATCAAAACCACATCTATACCCTAAACCCCAAAACTTCTATTTGAGTCTCATTTGTTATTATACTTGTTGTATAGACAAACAAATGATAATTTCTTTTAGAGTATAAAAAAGGTTTAGGGTTTGAACCCTAATCCTATACCCCAAAACCATAAATTTAGGCTATAAACTCAAACCTAAAAACTTAAATCATTCACTTGCAACATTAAACCCTAAATATAAAACCTAAATTCTTCACTCAAGACAAACCCTAAACCCTAAATTTATTAATCCTTAATCATAAACAATAGATTTTAAAATTATAAAACATTAACTCTTTTTCATAACCCTAAAATTTTAATCATTAATCATAAACACTAGATTTTAAATTTAAAAATCTTATCTCTCTACCCTAAACCCTAAACTTTTAACCCTTAAGCATTTAACATTAATTTTGAATACCTTGAATAATATATCAAAAATTAAATACTTTAAAAATATAACAAACATTGAATAACCTATAACTTAATCTTAACCCTAAACCACATATTTTAAATAACACATTAATTAAATGACAAAAATATTTTACAGGAATATTATATAAGAAATTTTAAATTTGAAACTATAAAAAAAAAAATCTGGTCTTAACAAAAAGGGTCAATTGGGTTAATATTATGAATTGAACCAAAAATTAGGCCTATGAAAAGTTTTTACTTGAAATTAGGTTTATAGCAGAACACAACTAAAATAACACACAAAGTTGGACAATTTTACCCTTGCTTTTTCCATGGATACAGCTTTTCAGACCTGCAAAAAGCACTTTTCAGACCTACAAAAAAGTAATATTTTTTAAAAAAAATATTAAGTACCGATAGAAAGTGACAGATACTTTTGTCTGTTTCGACCAGCGTATTTGTCTACTTTACATTGAATATTTTGAGAAGATAGTCAACTACTATTTTATAACATACATAATTAACTTTAGATAATATAAATTACATCAATCTTTTAAAGTATACAACTATTTTACGTGGATAAATTGTTGAAAAAGTAGTTGGATATGTTTGACATCCAATCTTAATTATTGATATACCATGGATTTTAGGGATTTTAACCATGGTATATATCTTATTTATCGAGTCTTATGTTATGTTTTGGAGTCTTTTTAGTATGTTTACAGGTCTAGGTATGTTTGGAGCGGAATTGGACATTATTGCGCATTCTTGAGCTATTTGGAGTATTGACCCGAGAGGAAGACTTCACTGTCAAATTTACAGACCTGTGTCGATCGACACAGAGGGTGCAACGATCGACACAAGGTCGACACAGACAATACTCGGCATTTAATGAGAAGAGTTTGGATATTGCAACTTTGCCCAGAAGTTCCTCATAATTACAAAGAAGCCCCAACCGACTTTAGACCATTATATTAGGGTTTTTAAGCCATTGTTTAGGCTACGCTTTTCTTAAGTCTTATTTTATTTTCAGAGAGAGTTAGGGGCTGATCCGGCTCTCGACAGAGAGATGATTTTGAACCCCAATTCTTTATTTTCTATTCAAGATGTTTTCTGTCTCGATGATTATGTCTGAGTAGATTACATGTTAAGTTTAGGGATTCTCATTAGGGATTTCATGGAATTATAGGTTGAATAGATCTGTAGGGATTCATACTTGATTAGTTCTTCATCTAGGATTGTTCTTAATGCTTGATCTGAAGTAGCTATCCAGATTTATGATGTTAGGTTGATTGATACAACGACAGTTGGTTAATTAGCTAGAAAGAACCTAGATGAGCAATTTAATTACTCGCAAAGGAATTTGGTTTAATTAGATTGTGAACATATCGAACTTGGAATTAAAGCTGGTTTAATCTGTTAGTAATTGCAAAGGAATTTGGATTGCTGCACTTAGACTTATAGAATTCTCGCAACGACAGTTGGTTAATTCTATATCTGTGTTTGAGTTCTAGAATAGTTCTTAATTAGATCTCGATTGATTGATTAGCTTATGTTCCTGATTTCCTGAGAACTCCCTAGACTTAACGCTTCGCTTACTTGCTCACAAACTCACCTGATTTACTTTCTTGCTTTGCTTTTTAGTTTCTAATCATATTTGCTTTCTCCTAGTTTAATCTTTTCTGTTCTAATTCTATCGTTGACCGGAGTCCCTGTGGATTCGATACTCTAAGTACTACAACTACATCACTGTGCACTTGCAGTTAGAATAGGGATTAATTCTTGACCTATCAATTTTTTGGCGCCGTTGCCGGGGACTCTTTTGAGTCTTCGATAGATTTGAACTTAGGGTTTAGACTAGGTTTTTTGTTTTTGTTTTTATTACTAATTTTTTTTCTGTTCTTGTGTTTCAGGTACGCCTGTAATCGCCTTGCATCGATCGACACGGTCCTGTGTGTCGATCATTGCATTTTCGAGCTTGCATCGATCGACGCTTCCTTTGCATCGATCGATACAAAGCGTAACCAGTGATACCGAGAGCTTGGACATATAACAGGTTTCGCTCTATGGAACCTGTAATTCTGATTCGCGGTAAAGACGGCGTTTTACGAGACCAAGAGGGTCATATATGCAACGCAAAGGGTCAGAAACTGGATGGGGAAGGAAACCCCAACATACCATACGCATTGGTGGAGCAGATAGCTGAGATGAGAGACAAGATTGATTCTATCCACAACATTCTACTTGGGAAGAGACAAATCCGAGCTGATGCAGTAGCTGGAAAGTTTGCAGAGGTGAATTATACAGCTGGAGCTGATTATTATGGACAGACATATGGAATTCAGCAGAGACAAGGTTCTAGTTATGCTCCGAGATCGAGAGACTATGATTATTCATCTCACCAAGCACTTCCTGCACCCACACATAAGAGCAGATTTGAAGTCATGATGGAGCAGTGTCTTGAAGGACAACAACAGACCACCGTGTCTTTCAACTCGAGGATTGAGACCTTGTACACTGATTTGAATGGTAATTTTGAGTCCTTGAACACTCAAATGAGGCTGCTGGATACACAAGTGCATCAAATCTCAAATTGTGCCAAAGGGAAGAATGCTCAGAAAGCTCATGTCAACGCCACCCCAGTTCAGGTTGACCATAGGCTGAATCAGGGATCATATCTTGAAGTTAAGGCTATGGAAATTGTGGAAAACAGAGAAGAATCCGAGATTGAAACCCCTGAGTTTGAGAGTTTCGACGGACCAGACTCAACCAAGATTGACATGGATCTCTTGGTAAAATCCATCAGTGTCGATCAACATCCGTTCAGTGTTATAGACACCCGCATCAGAGCTTTAAAGGTTCAGATTGATAATGGACAAAGCCAAGGAGAGAAATTTGAGTTTAAGACTGCGGTACTAGTGGACGAAGCTGAAAAACCCGAGACCGAAGCTGGAACTCGAGATGATCTACTTGCGTCGATCGTTGCACCACATGCATCGATCGTTGCACACCGTGAAGAATCAGCCTCACTTATTTCTCGTGGATTTGTTAAGGAACGGGTCTACAAACCTCCTATACCGTTCCCAAAAGTGCCTAAAAAGACTAAACATGAGCAGAATGTAGTCAATTGCATGGTAGTGGTGGATAAGAAGATGATCTCCACTAATAGTCATTTACAAGATGAAGTTTATATTGGTGGAACTACAGTGTCTGATTGTGTAGAAAAGAAGATGGTGATTCCTAAAGAGTCTACTCTAGCATCTTCAACGCCTGCAACTGCTAATAAGCAGAAAGCTCCGAACATCAGATCTCCACCAAAGGTAAGGTATAAATCTTCTAAACTTAAACCTCCTGACTCCATTGCTGTGACTGCAGGGAAACGCTCTACACCACCCAAGCTTCACTCCCGCTCTAACTCTCTTCCTACGTACCTTGAACGATCTCATGCTAATACTGCTTACACACCACCCTGGATGATAAGGCATTCACAGAGACACTCAAAGTCTCTGTTGAAGCCGCCTTGAATCAAATCTCTCTTCCTATAGTCAAGCTAATGACTAAAAACAAGCGCTGAGTGGGAGGCAACCCACTGTTAGGTTTGCATAATTTATTTTTGGTGTTTTCATTCGCATTTTACGTTTTTGTTTTTGGTTTTTTGGTGAATTTTGTCTGCAGGTTTCGACAGAATCGCAGTGCGTCGATCGACACAACCATGTGTCGATCGTCACAAAACGAGTAATCGCATTGCAGCGTTCGTTGCGGTCCTGAGCAACGATCGACACATGACGAAAAATCGCCCAGCAACGATCGACGCACTTAGTGCAACGGTCGATGCATGTGCGACAGAGGTAAAAACCCGACAGACATAATTTCATCTTTTATTTATTTTTCTTTTTACCAACCCTTAGCTTGACACTACTGGAGACAGTGTGACTTAAGTGTGGGGGAGGTGCTACTGACTTTATCTTTCTGTTTTCTTAGAGTCAGTCCAGTGTTCAAAATTTGTTTTATTGAGTCAAAACCAGTTTAAGTAGGAAACAGTGAATTTTTGAGAAGATTAACAACATCTTGCAGGAACTTAAGTAACCATTGGTATGAAGGTGTAGATTATCTATGACTATTAGAAAACCCCATCACAGATCAACCTACTAAGGACACCCACATCACTTCAGGTATCAGAGGATCCTTTTACTGACTTCACCTTAATAGTGACTTAATTTTCTCCCCTAAGGGCTTGGAATACCTTGTGTCGGATTCCTTTGTTAGTTCTGACACAGCCTGTAAACCTGTCCTATTTGGTTCCCTTCTCCCCTTCCATAAAGTAAAAAAAAGAAGAAGATAATAAACTGAGGATGAGTTAGTAACTCCGAAGTGGTCTCTGGGAGTGGTAGCTACAACTATCATATCCTGTGCATCCATGGAATGTGTCCAAAGTACACCCCTTAACGGGAAGAGCACTGATAAAAAAAAATGATACCCAATGGGGAAAAATCAGAATGCTAAGGAAGGGAAAAGAGAAGAAAGGGACCAGAGAAAGATAGTATGGTGGTCTAGAGCTGACAAGGTAAGAGTCCATGTGCCTTTTGATCGATACTCCTTAGGTGAGACCGCACTTAAATACTTGCAGAAGTCAGTAGGGTGAATTTGAATGTGTGAATGTGATTGTGGAGTTTACTTAGGACAGTTGCTAAGTGTGGGGGAAGTATATGTTGGTCTTGATGTCTGCAGGTGAAATCTTTCATGTGGATTACTAATGGGAATCTGAGTGTTGTTGCTTCTAGGATGAAAAGAGTTTCTAAAAGTTTTCAAACCTCTTCACCATGTTTTAGTTCTTTACTTTCTTGAGGGCAAGCAAGGGCTAAGTGTGGGGGAGTTGATATACCATGGATTTTAGGGATTTTAACCATGGTATATATCTTATTTATCGAGTCTTATGTTATGTTTTGGAGTCTTTTTAGTATGTTTACAGGTCTAGGTATGTTTGGAGCGGAATTGGACATTATGGCGCATTCTGGAGCTATTTGGAGTATTGACCCGACAGGAAGACTTCACTGTCAAATTCACAGACCTGTGTCGATCGACACAGAGGGTGCAACGATCGACACAAGGTCGACACAGACAATACTCGGCGTTTAATGAGAAGAGTTTGGATATTGCAACTTTGCCCAGAAGTTCCTCATAATTACAAAGAAGCCCCAGCCGACTTTAGACCATTATATTAGGGTTTTTAAGCCATTGTTTAGGCTACGCTTTTCTTAAGTCTTATTTTATTTTCAGAGAGAGTTAGGGGCTGATCCGGCTCTCGAAAGAGAGAGGATTTTGAACCCCAGTTCTTTATTCTATTATATGCTATTTGGTTTTCTATTCAAGATGTTTTCTGTCTCGATGATTATGTCTGAGTAGATTACCTGTTAAGTTTAGGGATTCTCATTAGGAATTTCATGGAATTATAAGTTGAATAGATCTGTAGGGATTCATACTTGATTAGTTCTTCATCTAGGATTGTTCTTAATGCTTGATCTGAAGTAGCTATCCAGATTTATGATGTTAGGTTGATTGATACAACGACAGTTGGTTAATTAGCTAGAAAGAACCTAGATGAGAAATTTAATTACTCGCAAAGGAATTTGGTTTAATTAGATTGTGAACATATCGAACTTGGAATTAAAGCTGGTTTAATCTGTTAGTAATTGCAAAGGAATTTGGATTGCTGCACTTAGACTTAGAGAATTCTCGCAACGACAGTTGGTTAATTCTATATATGTGTTTGAGTTCTAGACTAGTTCTTAATTAGATCCCTATTGATTGATTAGCTTATGTTCCTGATTTCCTGAGAACTCCCTAGACTTAACGCTTCACTTACTTGCTCACAAACTCACCTGATTTACTTTCTTGCTTTGCTTTTTAGTTTCTAATCATATTTGCTTTCTCCTAGTTTAATCTTTTATGTTATAATTCTATCGTTGACCGGAGTCCTTGTGGATTCGATACCCTAAGTACTACAACTACATCACTGTGCACTTGCAGTTAGAATAGGGATTAATTCTTGACCTATCAATTATATTCCATGATGTATTCGAATATTTGATGTACATAGCCAACTACTTTTTCAACTACTTTACAGTTTACATTGGAATACTTTGATAAGATAGCTAACTACTATTTTATAATGTATATAGTTAACCATTTAGATAAGATAAGTTATATCATATCTTTAAAAATATACGACTATTTCGAATATTAGATATACATAGCCAACTACTTTTCAACTATTTTATTATTTACATTAGAATACTTTAATAAGAAAGTCAACTACTATTTTATAACGTACATAGTTAGCTATTTAGAGAAGATAAATTACACGAGAGTAGTTGTCTACTTTTCAAACCTACAAAAAGTAAATTTTTTTTTTGAAATATAAAGTACCGATGGAAAGTGACATGTACTTTTGTCTGTTTCGACCAGAGTAGTTGTCTACTATACATTGAATATTTTGAGAAGATAGTCAACTACTATTTTATAACATACATAATTAACTTTAGATAATATAAGTTACATCAATCTTTTAAAGTATACAACTATTTTACGTGGATAAATTGTTGAAAAAGTAGTTGTATATGTTTGACATCCAATCTTAATTATACTCGATGATATATTCGAATACTGGATGTACATAGCCAACTACTTTTTCAACTATTTTATAATTTACATTAGAATAATTTGATAAGATAATCAACTACTACTTTATAACTTAAATAGTTAACTATTTACATAAGATAAATTACATACATATTATCAAAAGTATACAACTATTTCACATGGATAAATTGTTTAAAAAAGTAGTTGATATGTTTGACATGTAATCATAAAATAGTCAAGTAACTAAGATGATATACTTTATAAAAATAGTCTACTACTCTATATATATTGTGTAATAAAAAAGGAGTTCGGTGAAAAAAAGAGTGAGAAAGATAAAGTTTCAGAAAAAGAATGAGAGAGATGGTGGAGTCCACGATTGTGAGAGAATCAAAAAAAAAAAAAGATGGTGGGGTCCGCGATTGTGAGAGAATCAAAAATGGATTAAATTCTCCTATATACTCTTTGACTTTCAGTCAAATTCTCAAATACTCCCCTCATAATAATTAATTTATTTAAGATTTATTTTAATTCGAAAATGTTATAAAAGACATATTAAACCTTAATGAATTTATCTATTTACGGAGTCATACCACCGCCTTATTTAACCTAATATATTTTTCACAACTTCTTATTTATTGTGCCTCATCTCACGATTTCTCTCTTCTCTCTTTGTTCTTCCTTCATTTTCTCTCTTTCTTAAATTTTCTTCTCTTCTTCTTCTTCTTCTTCCATTTTCCATCTTCCTTATCGATATTCTCCTTTTATATCTTCTTCTTCTCATTCGATTTCTCCCTCTCACTTCGATTTCGGATCTGTCTTCTTCTCCTTCGAGTTCTTTCATGAGAATACCCAGAAAATCCGGTATTTGTTATTGTTCTTCTTCTCCTTCGAGTTCTTAGATTTGATTTTTTGTTTCTTCAGTTTCGAATTCTCTGAATTTTTTAATTGCTTTGATTTTGTTTATGTTATCTACAGATCCGAAAAGATGAGAAAACCAGAAGTACAGATCTGAAAGAGAAGATGGGAAAACCCAGAAGTATGGATCTGAACGAAAAGATACAGAGAAATCGCAGAAGTATAACCACGCAATAGTTATACTAAGTTGTAACAAAATATCGTGCAACTTAGTATAACTCGGTATAACTATACATTTGTACTCAGTTGAACCAAGTTTTACCATTACAAATTTGTACTCAGTTAAACCAAGTTGTACCAATATATTGTGCAACTTAGTATAACTCAGTATAACTATCCATTTGTACTCAGTTGAACCAAGTATTGCCATTACGAATTTGTACTTTGTTGAACCAAGTTGTACCATTACGAAGTTGTACTCAGTTGAACCAAGTTGTACTCAGTTGAACCAAGTTGTACCATTACGAAGTTGTACTCAGTTGAACCAAGTTGTACCATTACGAATTTGTTTTGAAATTAAAAAAATCCAAAATTTGAAATTTGAAATTTGAAATTTGAAATTTGAATTCTGAAATTTGAGCTCCAAATTTGAATTTTGAAATTTGAAATCTAAAATTTTAAAATAAAATTAATAAAAAAATCGTAAGGGCAAAATCGGAATTACATTATTTCTTTAAGAGTAGAGAGTATGGTAGATTAAAGGAGAGTATGACAGACTTTGACTTTGAGTCAAAGAGCATTTGAGAATTTGTCCCATCAAAAATAGAAAAAAAAAGGAAAAAGGTAGAGAGAGACATTGTGACAAAAAAGTAAAGATGGTGTATAAAATAGTCATTTTGACACACCCTCAAAAGTACTTTTTAGTTTCTTAATTTGTGTCCCATTTTTAGCTACCCCACCTAATTTCCCTAACAAAAACAACAAAAAACTGGTTTTCTATTGGTTAAGACAGATAAATAAGGATCACACTTTTTTCATTATCTACCGTTAGATGATATTAAAATCAACGGACAAAACACATTCATCTCTTCCTCTTCTCACGGATTCAGTCTTTTTGTCACGAAAGCTCATTCTCATCGCATGCATACAAGTTTCGGCGGATTCAGACGCCCATATCTTCCATGGTTTCTGACTTACGGTTTCGAGGGTTGCAATTAGGGCTCCATGGTTTCACGAAAGCCCCTACTTATCGCTTTCCAGGTCTCACTTTGTTCTGAATTAAGGTTTCTTCTTTTGTTTGTTTTGGATTTTGATTTTGCGATTTTCAGTATTAAATTGAGTTTAGTTTTTCAATAATCCAATTTTGCGTTTGGATTCTCCGAAGATTTCCGTCATCGTTGGTAATCTTAACATGTTTGTTGGGTTTTTGGCTGGTTCAGGGAGCTGGGATTGTTCGTCTCTGCGACGTTGGTGCTACAATTCAAGAGGTCATAGTCGCATGTTTCTACATTGGCTCGTCGGGAAAGAAGATGGCGGAGGTTGTGGTGGAAGATGAACTCGACGGTGGAGGTGGTGGTTGCAAAACAATATGGCGGCGTAGATGGTTATGGTGGAAGGAGAACACGGCGTTGGTGGTGCAGACATGACGGCGGCTCACTGCAAGAGACACGAAATTAGCTTAGGGTTTTTTTTTTTGGTTTGATAGAACCGGTTTAAATAAAATTTTAATGATTTTGGGATTTGGTTCTTCTTTGGTATAACAAATTGTAATTAGTATCCAATATTAATTTACAGTTAATTAATAAAGTATTTAATTATTGTAATACCATTTTCATTTTATATAATTCTTTTATTTATGATTGTATAATTAATTGTGTAATTTTTTTTATTAATTTCATTTTCATAATAAATAGCTCATATATCAAAAATATGTATAGATGATATTTACATAATGCTATTATATAGCTAATTCATAATATTGAATAAATGCTATTATATTTTAATCTATTGCAGATATTAAAACGCTATTGTATTATAATCTATTGCAGACACTAAAACGCTATCTTAAAAATACAGTTAATAGCATTTAAGAAAAACGCTATCTAAAGTGTCAGACTTTTTATCGCGGTCGATGACATAGCGGGTAACACAACGCTATCGTATCGATACATAGCGTTTTTCGGCAGCTATTAATACGCGAATTTCTTGTAGTGAATGGTCCAAAATGTCTTATATAGCCATGAACCGCAATTAACAAAAAAATAATATGTGGTTTGATAGCTGAATTTCGTTTTAAATGGTCAAATCACTATAAGAAATATGTACATTAGTAGCACACAATTAGTGCTGGGAATCGGGTCAACCCGCGACCCGCGAACCCGACCCGCGGCGGGTTAAGTAAAATTTTGATCTGCTAAAATCCGACCCGCCAAACCCGCGGATTCAAAACCTTCACCCGCACCCGCCCCGCTTAATTTTGCGGGTACCCGCGGGTAACCTGCAAATATTAAAAATATTAATTATTTTTAATTATATATATATTTTTAAATAAAAACAAAATTTATTAATAAAATTTTAACATTAAAAACGTAAATTTATAATTTGTATTTAAAAAAACTAAGTATTTTCAATAAATTTTATATATTTTATTTTATTTTTAAATTTAAACACTAAAATTCACAAATATTAATAAAATATTAAATTTAAATTTTTAAAAATTAAAATTTGCGGGTACCCGCGAACCCGCATCGTAAAATTTCCCGACCCGCAACCGCCCCGCCAAAAAAAATTCCAACCCGCACCCGCCCCGCGAAACTAAAAAAAAAAAAAAAATTGACCCGCACCCGCCCCGCGACGGGTCTAGCGGGGCGGGACCCGTGGGCTTTGAATCAAATTCCCAGCACTACACACAATAAGCGCCACAATAGGTAATAGATAGTGTTTCCATAAACGCTAGGACATGAGGAGCTATCTTAGGATCGTCACATATTATAGCATGTCGTGCTATGTTATATGGCTAATATAATAGCGTTGATTTTAACTTGCTATGGTTATATCCGAGCCGAGCCGTAATAAATTATTATTATTATTATTATTATTATTATTATTATTATATTTTGTATCAATTGAATTTATAAAAAAAAAAATTTATATTTGAAATTTGGATTGGAATATGATTTTATTAATAGCTAAAAAAAATTATACATCAACTTCGTTTAGTATACAACAATCTAGTGAAAACTAGTCAATCACATATCAGCAAGATATGGGAGGGAAACATCATTTACAAAAATTGAAAACGACATTGATCTTCTGAAGAAACCAGGCTGCGATGACTTTGGGAGCTGCAGAGACTCAAAATTAGAGCTAAGCATCAAAATAACTGAATCCATTGTTGGTCTTTTCGTAGGATTCTCTTGAACACAAAACAGAGCTATTTCCAAGCCTGCAAAAAAAGACAAACATCAACACTCAATCAATCACTTCTTTGGATCTTGATGATCTGTGATTGAGTGTTTCTTGTTACTTATGAAAGTTGGGAGATATGTGCCTTCACTAAACATACTCTAACTACAAAATCTAGTATACAACAAAACATTTAACGTGAAAACTATCAAAACTTGCAAAATTCCAGAGTTTGTGAGACGAATATTACAGCTTGAAGACGACACGGTAATTCTTGACTGTGGAGCAAGTGACAACAGACCAAGGAGGAAAATCTCCATCGCTTACACTTCCTACATTGTTTGATACTTCATAAGGAATCCACCTTCGTTTGTGTATTGCATGTATGTGACATTTTTAAGTTTTTTCTTTACACTTAGAAGCAACTTGTGAGTGGTTTTCCATGAAGGAAATAAGTACTGAAGACTTACTTGGTCGAGTAGCTAACTTCCAAAAGGCTTGAATATGCTTCCTTAGCCTCTCTCCATAATCTTTTTGATTCAAGAAGCAATGCCTTCATACTCCCTGAAATTTATTGCCAAAACTTAGCTGAGGCCAGGATTAATGTAAACTACACTCGAAACCCAAAGAATCAGCAAATGCTAACTAGACAAAACTGGTCAGTAAAATAAACATATGGGTATTTACATTTTTGTTCAATGACCTATTTTTTTTATCAAATCATCTGTTGTAGAAAGCTTATAGAAGGATGATACTGTTCAGTTGACCAACCCTTTGGCTCTCAAGGAATTGCTTCTGCAAAGCCTTAATAAAGTTCTGAAAACAAAACAAATCCAAAAACTTGACCTCATCGTAACATAGCATTCTTCTCACAAGCTGAAAGAAGAAATTATACAGACATATGCGACATTAAGGCACTGGCAGTCCATAGTTGCAATTACTACCTGCTCATGTAAGGTCCGTTGTGAATACAAAGAAGAGTTAAGAGAACCATTTGAGTTACAAAATCTATTGAGTTACTAAACAAAATTGTGAAAGACTTACACTCACAAGAAGAAAAATTTCTTAGATTCACGTGCACCAAAGCCTTGACCACCCTATCAGCTGCAGTTAGACAAGATAAAATTTAGCAACCAATAACGAACATGATATTAAACCAAAGTCAGTGGCTCAGTGCAATAGACAGTTGCCTGATTCTCAGCTACCCGATGAAACCTTGAAGTATCACGAACCAAAACGGATATAACAAAATAATAATCGGATTACCTTGTTCAATCTTCTTCGCAAGTCCAACAATAGAAGCCTTAAAAGTTACAACCCTAAATAGCCAATAGAAAGAGAGGAGTCAGAACCACAAAAACGATTTGATGGAAGAAACAAAAGAAAATAATTTCCTATCAGATTCAAATGAGTTAGCGAGATTGGGGGTTCAAAAAGCGGAGAACTGACCAGTGAGCGAAGAAATCGACGATGGCATACTTGGCACGGTACGGTGACGGCACAAATTCGGAGGAGATGGTGAAAGTTGGAAGGGTGGTGTTGGAAGCCATCGTCAAGGTTTTGCAAAGGAGTAATATGAGGAAATCGGAAGAGAAAATTAGGGTTTGGATGAGCTAACATTTAAATATAAATTTTGATTAGGTAATCCAGAGTTATGGAAAAACGTTTGGTGCAGAGTATTATAGTTTGTTTGATGTCTTGGAAATATTAGAGCAGCTTCTTTTCAGTTGAAGTTTCCACCAAATTCAAAAGTACATATAGTGTTTATGTGTCACAATTTAAATTTGTATTTAGGAGCTAGTCATATTGTACCTCTACTTCCTATTTTTTAATTAAGGATCGTTGAGCCCGATACTATGCTTGACTCAAGATATGATGCATACAGTCACTTAGAAAATTTTGGTAAAATGGACAGGACTTCCAAACCATGAAAGGTCTTGGGTACTAGTAGCTGACTGTTTCAACATTTTCCTCATTTAGCGCTTGGAGACAAGCTTCGTTTAATCGTCTTGTCGAGGGAGTATTGTTAAACTAGTAAGAACTTATATTCGTAAGAAAATATGAGATTATTTGGAGAATATGGAAATTTTGACAAGTGACGCGAGTCAATGAGATTAAAGAAGAAGTGAAGAGCTGACAGCTAGAGGCTAAAGAAGCTTAAATAATAGTATTTACTTTCCTTGTTGCTTTATCGAGATTTTTGTAAAACCTTGAACATGGGAAAACAATATTAAGAATCACCACTTATCACAAATGTATGTAGGAGAGTAGAACTTGCAATGGCATAATGTATGTAATTATCTTTTGGCTTCTTCTACAAATCTACATTTCAAGAAATAGTGCTTGATGCAATCAAAGATTAAAGCATGATAAATTTATTAGATCAATTAGTGTCCACTTAAAAAAAATATCAATATAAGTTTATTATATTAGTTTTTGATACTTTAGTCATTACAAAAAAAGAAAAGAAATGGAAGTGATGCTAGAAATGACATTATCGTATCTCAATTCACATTCATCTTCAAACAGCCATAGAGTTAGACATCAACTTTCTTTTGTTACTTTTAATACCAGATATACATTAGAGGTGGATAAAGAGTGGATATCTTGAATTTTGAAGGTATATATGATTTTTTCAGTTTGACCGGATCAACACTTTCGATGAAAACAATATTTTCTCTTAATTTTTAAAACTTTAACATCTTAATAATTAATTAAATAAATATAAATTCTTAAATATATATATACTTCATATATATATGAGAGCAAAGCGAATATCCGTTTATTAAATATTATTTGTAATTTGCTCGTTTTATACAGATATTGAATTTAGTATTTGCTTTGCTTGCTTACAAATATCTTTTTCGGATCGATTTGAACGGATAACAGATCGTATCAAATTTAATGGATATTTTGCCCAACCTTATGAAACATAAGCTAAAACCTAATTTACCAAAATCAAGCTTCTTAATTTCTTAATCCTCCAGTCCGAAGATCTTCTACCATTAGTTTTACATGTTAAAATGTATGTCTAGTAACAAAGAAATGAAAAGTTTGGGTTCTCTCACGAGTCTACTATATATAAGGTTTACATATGTAATTTTGTTAACGTTATAAGACACTTTTGAGTTTATATTAACAAAAAGCACTTTTCGCTCCTAGGGTACTTTAAACACTGTTAATTTTTTTTAAACCCAGATTTATCCTTCAATTAAATAATAAACTCTTTTATCTCTCTTTTTCCATATGTCTCTCTTCTCTCTCCTATACTCTTTTCTCTCATCTCTTTATTCTCTTTTGTTTTTCCTCTTCTGTTTCTCTCTTTCCCTTTCATCTTCTTCAGTCTCCATTTTCACTTTCTCAATTTTTTTGTCAAATTTCTTTTTTTTTTCAGATCTTCGTCGATTGTCTCTCGATTTTTCCATTTTTAACAAACTTGTCATTGTTTACATCGATTTTTCTAAGTTTTTACCAACAAATAAAAAATCTTAGAAAGTTAGTGTGGTAGTATGAATCAATCCAACAAGAACAAATCTAGATATGATAATGAGTATTAGCATAGAAAGGATGTTGAATTTAGCTATCGTGATGAATTCTACGATGTGGATGGAAAACATCTTATGGGTTAGGGATTGTGTCTGATCTTGTGGACAACGTGAACGTGGACATCAAATAGTGAATAAAGAAATTGAAAAAAAATCATGGGATTGGTGGCATGAGTTATGTGGACAAATATAAGTAGACATCATATGGTATTATGGACATCATTTCGTGGATAGTAATTTATAATATCATGAATTTGACGATGAAGAAGAAAATGTGAAGTCATTGCTCTGGATTTACAGTTTTATAGAAGTATCAAATGTGGACAATGTAACATGGACAAGTGAACTTAGTTATAAAATTTGTTTTCCTTGTCAAGGGATTCTTTCTTGATCAATATGTTTTTGTGTGATTTGTTCACATCATAATGGCATTTATATGCTATGTCGATCAACATGTATTAATATTATTTTCTCTATAAACTAATTACATTTCTACATATCAATATTAATGTATACATGATACTACATTTGTTTAGTAAGAATCAACATAGCCAGTGAAATGACTAAAATTTTGACCCATTCTTTGTGGATGCATCAGAAAGTGTACACAAAGCATGTGCATAACAAGTTTCTATGTAATGAACTAGTCGAAACTAAATTAGAATTACCGATAAACAAGTTTTGAATGTATGCGTGGTTACTCTAGAATGCCAAGATTTAATTATTAATTTGATTACATCATCGAGAGATCTATGAAATCAGTGAGAAAGACCAAGATCATGAAAATATGTTATCTTTGCCAACGTCTTTATGTCCTAATTTTTGTGTCCACACCTTCATGTTCAAGCTCTTGTGTCCACGATTATGTATCCATTTCCAGAAGCTTTTAAAAGTGTCCATCTAACAGGTGTCCACCATTTTGTGTCCCTATAGTTGGTGTCCATCTAGTTAAAAAGCGAGGATGTCAATTTATTTAGTTTCCATCATTCGGTGTCCATAATGTACATTTCAAGAAGAGTATTTCTGGAAGCTGAATATATGCAGAGTGGCCATGGTAGACCGATGTCAGAGGAAGAAGAAAGATGTCGGAGTGTGGAGCTGTCGACGATGAAGGAGAGAAGGGGATTAGGTTTTTACTGTGAAGGAGAGTAGGAGATGTAAATTTTTTAGGGATAAATCAATTAATTTGATTTAATAAAAGTTTTAAAAAATAAATAAAAGGAAGGAAGGGGAAACGTAAAGACAAGGGTATCATGAAAATTTTGCTAAGGCAAAATACCTAAGTGTTGGAAAGTGCCTTAATGTGAAAATACTTAAAGGGAAAGTGACTTCCCTTGTAAATAACTCATTCCAATATTGCATTTACAACATGGATTGAACTGATCAACAAAATGAATTCGACTATAAACCCTTCTGGATTTTTTATTATAGACTCATCATCATTTGGCCAAGACAAATTTCAAACATTGCATAAAATTGAAAAAAAAATTGAAGCATGAATCTTTGTCCCAATCACAGTACAAACAACTTGGGATTTGTAAATATAGATAAATGATGAATCCTGATTTTTGCAACATTAGATTCTAACTGATTGAACAACTGCAAGAAGAAGAAAACCCACAAACTATTTAGCAGGAAAGTCTCAGAACTTGATTGTTGTGGTCCACTTTCCTTGAAAACTAGTGTATTTGGTCACATGTTTAGTTCTCAGTTTCACCACTTTCCTTCCCAGCGAGTTCTTCAGCCTTGTTTCATTCAGAAGCACTTCTTCAGGATCCATGTTCCTTATGAATCTATATATAAATTCGCTAATACTCAAGAGTTGTTATAGGCGGTTGTGTTGCCTGTAAATGATTGGAGGTAAAAAGGAGAAAATTTTAATATTGTATATGCCTTTCAAATGCAGATGATGTCCCATTGAAATCTCGGCAAACACATCGAGCTGAAGATTTTCTCTATTAGTGCATGCAACTCTGCTTCCATAAAGGCTCTGCATAATAACAATCCACCAAGTATTTCCCAAAAAAGTTAGCATCATGATGATAAGAGGGGGAAATGCCCAGTGTCTAACTATGAGATGGTAACATTAGAGAGAGAGAGAGAGAGAGAGAGAGAGAGAGAGAGAGAGAGAGAGAGAGAGAGAGAGAGAGAGAGAGAGAGAGAGAGAGAGAGAGACCCCGAGTCAGACGAGAGAGAGCAGAAGAGTCATACCAGGGGTCAAAAATACGGTCAACGGGCAGCAGAAAGTCAACCAGGGGTAAAATGGTAGTTTTACCAAAGTTTGAAACGGAAGTGGAGGCGGGCCAAATATTCTTATGTTTTAACATAATGAATGTTTACAAGACCAGAATTGGAGGAATCGGAGTAAAAATATGTTTTTCGGCTTGTCGGGATGGAAACCGACTAAACCGAAGAAACTTTGAAAATTCATAACCGGAGCTACGTAAGCCCGAATGGAGTGATTCAAAATGCTAAATTTACCAAATAGCATGAAGAATCTTATTCTGTAAGTTTAAGAATTTATGGGAACCTTCGGAGCTGTTTTAAAATATTAAACCGAGAAACCGCAAAACCGAGCTTTAGGAAGAGTGGGATTATTGGTGGGATTAGGGATGGATTAAGTGATGTTTTAGCAACAAAATCACCCAGAAGGACACCTGTCCTTACCCCATGGCGCCACCATTGCTTGGTGAGGTGTCAAGCATGCCAAGATTCATTGAATCTCCTTGCATGCATGCAAAACATCCCATCCAATTCAATGAACCACCAAACTCTCTACTCTCTCCCAAGCCCTCTCGATCTCTTTCTTTCTCTTTTGCCCAGAAACATCAATCCCCTGCTTGTGTTTTTGTTGTTCTTGAGTGTTCTTGAAGTTCTTCAAGAAAGTCTTGCATGTTCATCACATCTTGATGAACAAGTAAGCTTAGATCTTCTTCCTTGTTCACCAAATCTCTCCTCTCTCTCTCGGTCTCTCTGCTCTCTTTTCCACTCAAGAACATTCATCCAAATTCCCAGAAAATTCAACCAATTCCCTTGCATATTCAAAGAGAGCTCAAGAACCCTAGCTTTATTCATCAAACCTTGTTTTGCAAGAAATCCCATAACATTCTTTCTATAAACCCAAATTCAGATCTGCAAAGCCCTATGGATTCATCTTGATCTCCTCTACCTCTTCCATCCGGTCGCCTCCGTTGTAGTCGCCGGAGATCGCCGGAAAACCGCCGTGAGCAACCGCCTTCCTAGGGTTTGTAGGATCTCATCTTTTATTCAATGTTTTTAGCTATTATGAGATTGGAAATGAATAGATCTGGTGTTGGTGATCAGTTTGATAGGTGTTTTTCTGTTGTTAACCGCCGGAAAAGCCCTCATCGCCGCCGGTCAACTCTCCTCCGCCGGAGTCAACGCCGGAGAGTCGCCACCGGTGAAGCCCTCCGCCGCCTAACGCCAGCCGGTTCTTCAGAGAGTCCATTGGTACAGTTGGTTTGGTTCTGGAGTTGGTTTGAGGTTTGATTAAACCGGGTCAAAGGGGTGTTGAACCGGTCAACGGTTTAACCCTAAACCGGTTTAGTCAAACCGGTTGATTAGGGTAATTGAATCGGTTTGGTTTGGTTCTGTGATTGTTGATTCTTGGTTCTGTGATTCAGGAGTGTTCGGAGGTTCGGGATTGGTATTGAGTATCTCGGGAATTCACATCCGCGTTAACCGACGTTCCGCGATTAGTTTTGTGAGTCGGCTCGAAAACTCGTAGATAATTAAACCGGGAATCCTAAACCTAGTAGTAAGTTGTATGCCCAATTAACTAATTTAAATAATAAATAAGAGAACATGAGACATTTAATAAATAAACGGATAAGACCATTTAATCGTGATTAGGGTTTAAAATTAAAAAGGTTAACCGATTGTGTGCCGCTAGGTTGCTAGTAAAGACTGTTTGTACTATGGATACGAGGATAGCGAGGTCAAAGACAGATTGGCGCGAGCCTTTGTCTCAAACCGAACTATCTTTGGCTTCGTCCTGTAGCGAACTTTTCCCGTTCGACTTGCTCGGGTTCGATCGGTCATGTTCTTGTTTGATTGTTGACCGGTCAGCTCGACAGTCAGCGGAGAATGGGAAAGGGGCGTTACAAAAAGGTGGTATCAGAGCATGGTTCTGCATGGGTTTCGAAACGTTTCATTTTTGAGTGTTTTCCGTGTTTTATCGAGTCAAATGTGTCACACAAGCAACCATTAGGAAACCGAGCCGCGTCCGTTAAACCCGGGATTGGGATGGGAAAGTAGAATTTTCATATTATTCGTACTAACTCGTTTCGTGTTTTTGATTGCAGTCTTATAGCAGTGTGTCCCGGGCAGAGTGGTTGGCTGTGTGTGTGTATACGGAGCAGTATAGCCGAGCAGTATGAGTCAGCAGGGATCAGTCGGTTCCGAGCAGGGGCAGGTAGAGCAGTTTCAGGGGTATTCAGCGTCACCAGGACATACACGAGGTTCACGTACGTCCGCGCATCCGCCAGTTCCAGGGTGACAGTTGCAGGATGCCAGAGCGGCTCAGATAGATTGGTCTCCTCTCCCGGACCCTTTGCCTCCAGTGATAATGGACGATGCAGGTAGCCGAGACCCTTATGCCGACATGTTGGGATTCCTAGGCGGAGCAGATGTGGAGTTTCAGTTACCGCCGCCGTGGCCAGAGCCGGACGTGCCGCAGATTCTCGCAGCGACAGATGCGCCACCGATGTACCAGGCGCCACCCCTTGAGGCACCAGAGTTTCCACCGCCGCTTGGTATGGAGGATTATCTGATGGACCCGTTACCGTTTGGTTTTGATCTAGAGATGGAGCCAGTAGACCCCGAGCAGCATCAGCAGTGGAAGCAGCAGGTTGGGGAGCAGGTAGCGATGTTAGAGGACATCTTGGCGCAACAGGTTGGACCAGGATCTCCCCGTACCCCGTTGGATATTGAGAGGTCATCAGGATCTTTTGAGGCAGAGTTTGAGGCAGTTACGCCACTAGCCGAGACGATAGAGGCCCCACCGGTCGTACCCGAGAGCCGAGCTTATAGTGGATGTGGAGTACGGGATTTCCATTTATCTGGACCAGCTCGCTGTCCTCTATGCAGCCAGACAGACCACGGAGAGATGACTTGCCCAGTCGCCAGAGCAGGACTGTACATGCCCGATGGGGAGCCGTACCCAGCATCGGTACCCAGGGACTTGGGAGCCGGACCCAGCCGCAGAGATCCCGAGCCTAGTTCGCCGCCTGCCAGACAGCTACCTATGATCCAGATTCCGATCGTTCAGTCGCCGCAGCCCGAGCCAGTGAGGAGGTGCCAGTTATGCAGAGGTCCGGGTCATCTTGCCTCAGAGTGTTTCATGGATCCCCCATCAACGCCGACCTCGCCTTGCCAGTTGTGTGGAGGTTATGGACATCCGGTATCCGCTTGTTATCGAGGACCGTACCCAGCAGCTCCTTCAGTCTGTTCAGTTTGTGGCCGCGCAGGTCACGATGCTTACCTCTGTCCGATCGCCGAGCCCCAGCACGTCGGAGCACCATCTCGAGACGCACACCCACCACACCTACCCGGCGCGCCTGCCAGCGGATACTCCAGTGAGCCGTATTGCCAGTGGTGTGGGGTATTTCGGTCTTACTGGAGGCGTTAGGTTAGGGTAGGGGTAGTTAGGCCAGGTAAGTTGGGGGCACTAACTCTATTTTGATTTGTAGATAGATCGGCGGATAGGAGACTTGCGTGTCGTCCTTGATTTTTGTTGTGCAGCTGCGTCGTATGGGTTTTTGGTATATGATGACGTCTTTATGTAGGAACTCTGATCTTAACCGTGTACTAAAAACTTTATAACGTATGATATATCGTTTTATGTATGTGGTGGATGCAGAGTGTTCGGCTAATCGTTTATAGTAGCATAGTAACTATTTGCATGATTGAGATGGTTCGAAAAGCAAATGGTTTACTGTGTGAAACTAAATGACGGGCGGAACTGACGACCGTTCATCATGACCCGAACCCGGATTGACGACGCATCCGGCTGATCATTAGATTGCGTGATTATATGTGTAGTAAATTGCTTGTGTATTTCTTGCTTGATTGATTGATTGTTTTGTGGAGCGGTAGACTGTGTGGCGTTAGTGTGCGTGGTTTTGATAGATTGATTGTGTTGGGTCATAGCGACCATTAGATTGTTAATAGTTCGAATGTGTAAGTAGTGATCGATCGCTTTTCCTTGATCTTGATAGAAAGGTAAGTATCTAGTTTATTTTTAGTAGTATTTCGAGTTTATGAGCTGACTTGTGAACGGTTGAGTCCAACCGTCGATTCTCGAGAGGACGGACTTATAGGGTATTGTTATTTAATCACGAGTAACCGCTGGGTACGTGATTAGGTAACCATATTTTTATAGGAAAGTGATATTGGGAATAGAGCGGAAATGTGATGTGAATCCGAGACCGAACCCAAACCCGAAAAGTGAAATGAAGTGTCGAGACGTCGTAAGACAAGTAGACCGAACCGTGAAGCAGTGGTGAGTATCGTCAGTGGGAACGTGTCAGTTTAGTTAGAAAGAGTCGAGAAGTAAGATGAGTTGGCAAAGAGATTTTGGCGGAAGGATTAGTGAAGTTGTTGGGATCAGACAGGCGGAATCAGATGATCAGATTCTTGAAGAGTGTCCTAGAAGGAAGAAGGAAGGACGTCATCAGAAAAATATGGAGGTCGAAGCTAAGTGGGGAAGCCGTACGGAGAGTCAAGACGAAGGAAAAGCCAGGAAGTGCGTGTAAGAAGCGAGTCAGAGAGATTTAAGTAGTGATGGGTGTCAGCAGAATGCGGCAGGAATCAAGGACGGAAGCGTCATAAGGAAGTGTCAGAGCAACTTACAGGGTTGAGAACCGATTTGAAGTCTGTAAGTGATTGAGAATTCGGGGACCGAATTCCTGTAAGTGGGGAAGAATGTGATACCCCGTATCAAAAATACGGTCAACGGGCAGCAGAAAGTCAACCAAGGGTAAAATCGTCATTTTACCTAAGTCAGGGGTAAAATGGTAGTTTTACCAAAGTTCGAGACGGAAGTGGAGGCGGGCCAAATATTCTTATGTTTTAACATAATGAATGTTTACAAGACCAGAATTGGAGGAATCGGAGTAGAAATGTGTTTTTCGGCTTGTCGGGATGGAAACCGACTAAACCGAAGAAACTTTGAAAATTCATAACCGGAGCTACGTAAGCCCGAATGGAGTGATTCAAAATGCTAAATTCACCAAATAGCATGAAGAATCTTATTCTGTAAGTTTAAGAATTTATGGGAACCTTCGGAGCTGTTTTAAAATATTAAACCGAGAAACCGCAAAACTGAGCTTTAGGAAGAGTGGGATTATTGGTGGGATTAGAGATGGATTAAGTGATGTTTTAGCAACAAAATCACCCAGAAGGACACCTGTCCTTACCCCATGGCGCCACCATTGCTTGGTGAGGTGTCAAGCATGCCAAGATTCATTGAATCTCCTTGCATGCATGCAAAACCATCCCATCCAATTCAATGAACCACCAAACTCTCTACTCTCTCCCAAGCTCTCTCGATCTCTCTCTTTCTCTTTTGCCCAGAAACATCAATCCCTTGCTTGTGTTCTTGTTGTTCTTGAGTGTTCTTGAAGTTCTTCAAGAAATTCTTGCATGTTCATCTCATCTTGATGAACAAGTAAGCTTAGATCTTCTTCCTTGTTCACCAAATCTCTCCTCTCTCTCTCGGTCTCTCTGCTCTCTTTTCCACTCAAGAACATTCATCCAAATTCCCAGAAAATTCAACCAATTCCCTTGCATATTCAAAGAGAGCTCAAGAACCCTAGCTTTGTTCATCAAACCTTGTTTTGCAAGAAATCCCATAACTTTCTTTCTATAAACCCAAATTCAGATCTGCAAAGCCCTATGGCTTCATCTTGATCTCCTCTACCTTCTCCAGCCAGTCGCCGCCAATGTAGTCGCCGGAGATCGCCGGAAAACCGCCGTGAACAACCGCCTTCCTAGGGTTTGTAGGATCTCATCTTTTATTCAATGTTTTTAGCTATTATGAGATTGGAAATGAATAGATCTGGTGTTGGTGGTCAGTTTGATAGGTGTTTTGCTGTTGTTAACCGCCGGAAAAGCCCTCATCGCCGCCGGTCAACTCTCCTCCACCGGAGTCAACGCCGGAGAGTCGCCGCCGGTGAAGCCCTCCGCCGCCTAACGCCAGCCGGTTCTTCAGAGAGTCCATTGGTACAGTTGGTTTGGTTCTGGAGTTGGTTTGAGGTTTGATTAAACCGGGTCAAAGGGGTGTTGAACCGGTCAACGGTTTAACCCTAAACCGGTTTAGTCAAACCGGTTGATTAGGGTAATTGAATCGGTTTGGTTTGGTTCTGTGATTGTTGATTCTTGGTTCTGTGATTCAGGAGTGTTCGGAGGTTCGGGATTGGTATTGAGTATCTCGGGAATTCACATCCGCGTTAACCGACGTTCCGCGATTAGTTTTGTGAGTCGGCTCGAAAACTCGTAGATAATTAAACCGGGAATCCTAAACCTAGTACTAAGTTGTATGCCCAATTAACTAATTTAAATAATAAATAAGAGATCATGAGACATTTAATAAATAAACGGATAAGACCAGTTAATCGTGATTAGGGTTTAGAATTAAAAAGGTTAACCGATTGTGTGCCGCTAGGTTGCTAGTAAAGACTGTTTGTTGCTTTCATATAGACCGTTGAATAGAACCATATATGCATATATATTTATATAAAGAACAAGTATTAATGAATCTATATACAGGAATTAAGACTATATTAAAATACAAGTTAAACCTAAACGAACTTATAGAATATTATAGTGGGATCGGGGTTTAGGTTTAATAGCGGGGTTTGGGAATGAATTAAGTTAAGTTATAAAGGGACGTCGGGGAGTTAGTAAGTTTACTAACTCTAAACCGACGAATCGAGGAATTAATAAAAGATATCTAGACTGGTTAATTAAAGAAAAAGATGTGTTTGTGAGCCGTCTACGGGTTAGCAATCCGTTAACCCAAGGTAGCGGATGAAAATGATTAAAAGACTTAGAAACCCTAAATAGGCCTGCTTGTGTGGTGATTGCTGTGATTGTGTGATTGTGTGTTTGATTGTTATTGCGTGCTGTATTGTTGTTGTGGTGAGCTTTGGTGTGCAGGTTTATTAGACTGCTCGGTGTTGGGCCGAGTAGTCATTGTGGACACTTACTCCGGTTTCGGGACCGGGTAAGTTAGTGGTGCTGACTAGGTATCTTACCTAGTCAGAGCGGTGAGTTGGGTAGTGTAGTGGCTTGCGGAATGGTTGGGATTATTATTGTTATTATTGATTGCCTGATCTGTGCTAGAGTCCCAGCGAGTCTGCATGTTTACATTTCCGCACTAGGACGCTAGGGTGCGTTAGATTCCGCAAGCCTAGGTTTTTGTTACGTTCCGGTACTTCCGACCCGATTGGATCCTCGGGTTTGACCTAACCGGGCCATGGTGGTTCCGGTTATGGTGTTAACCTATCGGTTGACGCCGGTAGGTGTGCGATTCGGAGAATACGGGGTCATGTCCTAGGGCCGGATCGCATGGAAACTCAGGTTACCTGGGGTAACAGGAGTCACCGCGTATCGATGGACAGAGAACGGTGTCCTATGCGTGGGTCCTCGTGAGCACGTATAGGAGTCGAGGGTTAGTTGCCACATAGGTGACATTGTAACCCGTGGAAGTTACCGAGTTCGTAGGGCCCAGTGTTGTGTTATTATCTTTTATTTATCGCGCGTTAGATAGACTGAGTCTAATCGAGGACATGTGCCGCAGTGTCTTCGATTTCCTTAATTCTTGTTATCTTGGCATTGATTGTGTGTGTGGGTTTATCACGACGTGGTAGTGCGTGATTGACCGCTTTTTTCTGTTGTTTGTTATTTCGGGTTTTGGGTGGGATTTGTAGACTCTAGATAGAGTAGCAGCCTTTAGTGGGGAGCCGATTCACTGGGTAATCTTAGATTGCTCATTAGACTCTTTTTGTGTTTTTCAGGTTATCAGCGACGGACGTGGGAGGTCCTCGGTGTAGCTTCGGGTTGCTTGTGACATGTTTTGATTCGTGATGTTTGATGTTTAATTTTCGGTTCGGCAGCTGCGCCTTTGATGATTTTGATTGTTTATGTATTGTTGTTGACGCTTGTTTGTGAAACCGTTAAACGTTGTATTCGATGTTTAACTACTTAAAAATGAAATTGTTTCCCTGATAAGAGGTTTAAGTCCGAACCGACACAACTCGTTGAAGTAGTGCAAGTAGTACTGCTTGTACTATGGATACGAGGATAGCGAGGTCAAAGACAGATTGGCGCGAGCCTTTGTCTCAAACCGAACTATCTTTGGCTTCGTCCTGTAGCGAACTTTTCCCGTTCGACTTGCTCGGGTTCGATCGGTCATGTTCTTATTTGATTGTTGACCGGTCAGCTCGACGGTCAGCGGAGAATGGGAAAGGGGCGTTACAGAGAGAGAGAGAGAGAGAGAGAGAGAGAGAGAGAGAGAGAGAGAGAGAGAGAGAGAGAGAGAGAGAGAGAGAGAGAGAGAGAACTTATTTATGCCATTAACAACCGTAAAATTCTCATTAATGTCAAAAGTGTACATTATCCCTTTCATATGATAAAGGGTATTTGGTTAAAGTAAACCAGAAACATATTAAACAGGAATTACATTTAACCATTACTTCAATACCCCCTTTGTAATACCCTGTCCCACAAATTGGGTCAACGGACAGCAAAAAATTCAATCGGAGCAATTTCGTAATTTTCTGAAGATAAGGGGCATTTTGGTAATTTTACCAAAATGTGAGCTGGAAGACGAGACGGGCCAAATGTTTCTTTTTTAAGTAAATAAAACATTTAGAATATGGAAAGTGGCAAGAACATACTTTAAACGAGTTTTCGGACTATCGGCAAAGGAAACCGATAGAACCGACAAAACTTGTAGAATTCCTAACAGGAGCTACGGGTGTCCGTTTGAGGTGATTGAAATTTCTAAATGCTTCTAAACTATTCTAGTAATTGAAAAGGTGGCTTGGAGGATTTATAGAAAAAATATATGGGGTTTTTATAAAATGAAACTCGGAATTGGCCGTATCGGAACAAAGGAATGGATTGGGGTTTTGATCGGGTCAAGACGTGTTGAATCCAAAGAAGAGGAAGCAGATGTGACCCTGTGTTTCCAAGTGTTCATTTTCCATTTTCATATGGCGCCACCTCTCCCCCCAAGCAATTCAATGAATCAAATTAGATTCATTGCATGGTTTTAGTCACTTCACTTCAC
Organism: Orychophragmus violaceus; assembly: GCA_030180135.1. Lineage (NCBI taxonomy): Eukaryota > Viridiplantae > Streptophyta > Magnoliopsida > Brassicales > Brassicaceae > Orychophragmus > Orychophragmus violaceus. The sequence goes on from CM058239.1 coordinate 61,184,806, forward strand.
TCTCATGCATGTGCCCTCTCTCTCTAGCAATCACTCACCAAAAACTATCCAAAAATTCCCCTTAACCAAGCATAATCTCATCAAATATCTTTCACCAGTAGACACATCTCAATATCCTCTCCATTCGCCGACGGTCAGTCGCCTCACCACCGCCAGAGTTCGCCGGAGCCGCCGCCGGCGAGTCACCAGCGCCTCTTCCTCTCTTCTCAGTTGTGTAGCAGTTCCTCAGCTTTCACTCCTCATCACCACTCTCTCTCACCGGAGATCCTCCCTCAGTCGCCGGAGGAACCTTTTTGCTGCCGGTCAACGCCGGAGACGTCACCGGAGAAGCTGCTTCCACCGTTATTGTCCATACGCTTTAATGGGGAGTTGAATTGATCTCTGTTCAGTACTGGTTTAGTTGATTTAGATCTCGGTCAACACAAAGTCAAACCATTTTAAGGAGTGGCCAACCGGTTTAACCGGTCAACGGTTTGATTTGATCCGGTTTAGCTAAACTCGGTTAATTTGGAGTTGGTTTAGCCTCGGTTCAAGATTGGTCAACCGTTTTAGGCATGGTAAACGGTCAGCAAGTCAGTGGTCAACGCTCAGCTCGGTCAACGCTCGGTAAGGCCTTCGGTCAACGCCGGTCAACGTTGTGGTCAACGCCGTTCTGCGGTTGGTCAACGGCCGATTCTTGTTCGGGTGAACTCGGAGTGTTGGTGATTCGGTCTGTGAGGTTCGGGAAAGGTTTGGGGTTCCTGTTGCTCGGTCTCGGGAGTTCACATCCGTCACTTCTGTCGTCCTTCACACTATCACTGTGAGTCGGTTATTGGATTCGTAGTTAAGTCATGTAGAGTGGGAAACCCTAAAACCGTAGCCTTAGGTTGCATACCCGTAATTGATTGATAATTGATTGGTATAGTTTTAATAATGAATTGACTAGGATTATATATGCATGTTAGATAGTTAGTCTTTGATTGATCGATTGTTCGTTAACTGCATGTTGACTGATGCATCCATATTAGATTAGCATGTTTATGATTTATATGCATGTATTCTATATTAAGAACCATATTAAATAATCTATATACGAGAATTAAGATGGAATTAAAATACGGTAAAACACTTAATAAACTTATAGAATATAATAACGGGGTGGGTTAATAGTTATTAGACGGGTTAATGGGTTAAATAAATAAAAATTAACAACAATGAGATGTCGGGAGATTAGTAAGTTTACTAATCTTAAACCGACAGATCGAGGAGTTTAATAAAATACATTCATGAAAGATAATTAAAAGGATTATTAAATTGTGAGCCGTCTACAGGGTTAGCAATCCGCTAATCCCAAGGTAGCGGACTAAGTAAATGGGAAGTTGTTAAAGAACTTAAAGGCTTGTTTGTTAATTGTGATTGTGTGTGTGTGTTGGACTTATGTTGTGTTGTGCATGCCTGCTTATTGGACTACTCCGGTGTTGGGCCGGGTAGTCATCTTGTGTAACACTTATCTCGGTCACGGGGCCAGATAAGTTTGGTAGTTACCTAATACGTTATAGAATCGGATAAGGTTGGTGGTGGTGGTTGAATTAGAACTTGCGGGATATTATTTGGGTGTTATTTATTATTTTTGTTGACCTTGACGGTCTTGTGTTCTGTGTTTGAGTCCCAGTGAGTCTGCGTGTTTACTTTATTGCACTAGGACTCTAGGGTGCGTTAGATCCCACAAGTCTAGGTTTTAAGCGTTCTGGTACTTCCGACCCGATTGGATCCTCGGATAGTTGCATGACCGGTTCACGTGGTGAATCTGGATATGGTGTGAACCTACTGAGTGACGCCGGTAGGTGAAGGATTATGTGTTTTTCCATGGTTCAATTCCCAAATTGCAACCTAACACATAATCTTAAACAGATCTAGGTTCTTGTAATCGAATCATAAAAACAAACCTGGTCATTACCTTATGCAGCGGAATGATTGTAATGACGAGATCACTAGAACAGATGAATACCCGTTCCTCCTTTGGTATCCACACTCTTACAAGCATGGGATGGCTGCTAGACCGGATGGAATGAATCAACAGAGAGAGAGATTAGAGAGAAGGAGCCTGCAGCCACCTTCACCAAATCGCCAAAAGCAATTAGTGTTGCAAACCCTAGGGTTGCCATCTAATTTATCTCACTAATGGGCCCAAGTTTAATTAATTAAACTAATGGACCATTAGTCTTTTGGGCCCAAGACACAAATCAGACAAAAGCCCATTTGTTGTCTGCCCAACTCTCTGTACAAATACAGTAAATGCCTTAGCATCTTACCGTATTAATTCCATCTTAACTTTCCCGTTAGCTATGGTGTGTGACCCTTTGGGATCATACAATACTGGTAATAAGTCCTAAACTTATAGATCAAGAGCGGACTCTAGCAAGCCATCATGATCACCCAGTATTTATGACTTATGTCTGATCTCGACATTTATCATACTTTCTAGAGATAGTACAGTAGATTTCAGGACATTCCCAACAATCTCCCACTTGTACTGGAATCCTACATTCCCTAGTCCTTTTGTCTCAATATCTCGATCTGGCATAAGGCAAGATGCGTGTCATCCTTATATAGCCAGACCATGTTCATCGGACCAGATTTGATACTGACAATGCAAACGACTTGGGCAAGTCCGTTTGGGAGTGGCCACTCTCTTACCAGCTATCAAGTCTCCGATTGGCCTAGAGATATTACCTCCGTTAAACGGCAGGGACAAATCCCGTCTTGTTCCATCACTATGAACTACACACTTCGTAATACACCCAACCAAGGTCCTTATAGCTCCCAGTTACGAAACAGCGTTAGACAATGATCAAAGTGCATCAATCCATGTGCAGCCACATGCATGCGAACTCAGGTCTAAGGACTATACTCTATAGTCGTATATGAGAACCTCTTATGACACAGATATTAATATCTTGTAGAGTTCTCATCAGCGGGCCATGTCCGGTCATATGCTCCCCTACATATACCTATGTGTCGACTTTGATGCCGCGCATCTATGACCCCTTGAAACTTGGTCATAAGTCTCAACACAATCTAGTCTCAAGTGGTTGTTGGTGTTCCAATTTCAACAACCTTCGACTATGGACACTATGATTTATGTCATTTCGTTAAATATGGGGTTTCAGGATCAAGTCTACTCATGTACTTCGATGGCCCATATATAATGACATGAATCATTTTGGAACGATTATTTATATCACAGTTAAAATAATCCAGAAATCATAGATTTCATAAACATAAAATATTATGTTTACATGAACCTTTCAAAATAACTAAATAAAGCCCTTTACAAACTCCCACTGAAATTAAGACTACATCTTAATTTCACTTATCCTACAGCAACAGTCCGCGACTCGTGCTTAGCCCTAAGGAGTGGCTTCGTTAATAGATTAGCAACGTTCTCATTCGTTGAAACTTGCTGATCTACTTAACACCTCTGTCATTTATCTCACGGAATAGGTTATACCTGTTGGAATTATGTCCAGTAATCTCTGTACTGTCTCTAGAAAGTAAGAGTATGTCAATGATCATACATAAGTCATATAATACTGGGGGTCATGATGGCTTGCTAGAGTCCGCTCATGATCTATAAGTCTTGGACTTATTGCCTTTATTACATGATCCCATATGGGTCACACGCCTAAGCTAACAGGAAACCATGAAGGAACGGTTTAGCAGAAGTACGGTAAAAGTGCTAGGCATTTACTGTACTTAGAGAGACTAAAGGGCCTGATTAAATCTAAGAGATTTAATCAGACTGAGAATTGGGCCCAAAAGCCCATAGGAACTGGACAAGGGTTTTAATTAATAAAACTTGCCCTAGCTTCTTTTTCTCAGCCATTCCTGCGCCTCCCTTAGCCTCTCTCTGCGCCTCTCTCCTTTCGGTCTAGCAGCCAATTTCCTGCTGTGTGCGTGTGTGAGCCTTTGGAGGAGCTATCTCTTGGTGGTTCTGCTGATCTCTGACCCGTACCTCCTCTTTCCGCTGCATAAACAAGGTAACAGGTGAGATCCTTTATGATTCTGCAAGAGAACTTAGATCTGGCATGTTTAGGTGAGTTTAATCTGAAGAATTGAATCAGGATTAACACCAAACTATCCTTCAGTGGTATCAGAGCCATTGGTTCTGTAGGTTTTCTTGTTTAGAATCATGTTTAGGATTGTTTAAGAAGTGTTTTGAATCAATCTACTGATAAGAAAAAACACTTAAGAAACAAAGAATTAAAACCTAAACAAACAAGAAATCGCATGATCCAATCTATATGAATTGGTATGCGTCGGAATGATGATCGCCAAAGGATCACCATGTCCGGATCGAGCGACGCGAGGTGAACCGATCGCATGGATCGATCGATCGCATGGATCGACCCGCTCGCGTCTCGTCCCGATCACAACCTGAGCTCGTCCTGCATCTCTCGGCCGCGATCGCTAGATCATGGGCCGACCGATCGCACGGATCGTGGCTCGTCCCGTCGCGTGGATGCGGCTGTCCCGATCGCTCGGCGATCGCGTGAAGCCAGCACCGTCCCGCGTCCCGAACTATCCCGTCCGAGCGTCGAGATGGACCGATCATCGTCCGAGCATCGTCGCGAGATCGAGATGGACCGATCTCGGATCGCGTCTCATCCCGTTGCTTGCGGCTGGCCGATGTCTCGTCTCGATTGCGGCTAGGTCACGACCGTGATCGGTACGTGACCAATCGGTTCGGTTCGGTTTAAAATTTGATTAAAAATTAATCGTCACGGTTTAATAAACAGACTTAATAAATTTATTAAGTTCTGGTTAAACCGGGATAAGAAATCCAAAGTCGTAAAATTGGATTTTGTGCCTAAACCAGTGATTTTCTAATTTGATTTGGTTGGACCAAATAAATTGAGAAAATCCGGTTTAGTAAATAACCGGTTGACAATTGTGGTCGTCGTAGTAATTAATTTTGGTTAGACCAATTTTAATGAACCAGACCGGTTATGTCATTTAATTGGGCAATTGGGTTATGTCTTGGACATGAACCAATTCTTGGGCCTCGGGCCAAGAAGTTAAAACAATTGGGCCAATTATTTGAGTCTTATTCTTCAGATTAATTTAAAAATTTATTTTATATTTAAAATTTAATTTTAAATTAATCAGTTTCCAAAATTTATGAAATTAGAAAGTTTCTTAGAATAGAAGTTTCTAGATTTGCATGTTTTGGATATTTAGGAAATTTCCATTATTAGAAAGTTTCCATTTTAGGAAGTTTCCAATTTTAGAAAGTTTCCAAAATTAGTAGGTTTCCCAAAAAGGAAAGTTTCCAAAATAGTAATCTTCTATTTTGGGATGAAATTTTAATAAACCTACAAACCTCAAATAATATCAAGCGTTGGATGTCTTGTCCAGTCTATGTCAGCTGTCGAAGCCCATTCAATTGTACTCATGGCCTTACAGTGTGAGGGTGTCTACTTTTGCGTGGGTAAGACGGTTTGTGATTCATAAATGTCATTGGGAGTCCCAGACATTAGTGATTACATGACTGTATAGTCTGGTTTTCTTGACTAGGCCATCGGGAGTCCCGGGCCTTGAGACATCAGAGTGGATTGGGCCTCGGGCCCAGATTCACAACCAAGAGTTATATCACGGATATAATTAGCCGAGATAGGGCTTACCGATATAAGCTAAGGTTGGGTGACGGCCAGTGGCCCACTTTGATCTTAGTTATATGTGGATCTTGGAATCATTATATTCTATTGAGGGTAACTGATGTTATTGAATATAATGCGAGATTAATCATATTAAGTATAATACAAGATTAATCATATTGAACATATTAACTAATAACCTTTTATCTTATATTTCAGCTATGACTACTACAAGCACTCAAAACACATTCTCAATCCGGTCTGTTCTCGAAAAGGAGAAGCTGACTGGAACGAACTTCCTGACGTGGTCAAGGAACTTGAGGCTGGTCCTCAAGCAGGAGAAGAAGGATTATGTCCTTCGTGATCCCCTCCCCGAGAGGCCTCCTAACAATGCCGCCAGGACTCTGCATAATGCTTGGGAAAAGCATTCGTCAGATGAAAATGATGTCTATTGCCTGATGTTGGCGACCATGACTGCTGAGCTGCAAATGCAGTTCGAGAGTGTGTTGTCGCCCATCGAGATAATGGCAAGCCTGAAATCGCTTTTTCAGGAGCAGGCAAGGACTGAGAGGTTCCAGACAGTTAAGAACCTCTTAGACTGTAAGTTGGCTGCAAATGCGGCAGTGAGTCCTCATGTCTTGAAGATGATGGGTTATCTCGATCATCTTCAGAAACTCGACTGCCCTATCAGCCAGGAACTTGCCTGCGACATCGTTCTGCAGTCTTTACCTGCAAGCTATGATCAGTTCATCCTGAACTTCAATATGCATGGCTTGAGCAAGACATTGCCTGAGCTTCACGGAATGCTCAAGACTGCAGAGCCCAACTTGAGGAAAACCGCCAAGGACCCCAATGTGCTTATGGTGCAAAAGGGCAAGGGCTTTAAGAAATCCTCTGCCAAGGACAAGGGAAAGGCTAAGGCTGTTCAAGTCTCGGACAAGGACACGCCAAAGCCCAAGCCCAAATCCAAGGCTGGGCCTACTGACATCTGCAGGTTCTGTAAAGAACCAGGGCATTGGAGGAGAGAATGTAAGAAATTCCAAGAAGGTCTAAAGGAATTGAAGAAGAAGACTCTCGAGACTTCTTCATCAGGTATTTTTGTTATAGAAGTTAATACAACTACTTCTGATAATACCTCATGGGTTATGGATACTGGTTGTGGGGCTCATATTTGTACTAATATGCAGGCACTCAGCAACAGTAGAAGGCTGAAGCAAGGACAAGTGGAGCTACGAGTTGGGAATGGAGCGAAAGTTCCTGCACTAGCTGTAGGCACATACTTGTTGTCTTTACCTTCGGGATTGGTTTTAGAACTCAATAATTGTTATTTTGTACCTGCGATAAGCAGAAATATTTTTTCAATTTCTTTGTTGGATTTGGAAGGTTATGATTTTTCAGTTAAGAATAAATTATGTTCCTTCAATCGCAACAATTTGTTCTATGGTTGTGCCCCTCTTACGAATGGGCTTTACATACTTGATCAATCCGCGCCAATTTATAACATTGATACCAAACGGTTCAAACCTAATGAGGAGAACCGAACGTTTCTATGGCATTGTCGTTTAGGGCACATCAGCGAGAAACGCATCAAGAGGCTCCATTCGAATGGACTTCTTGGCTCATTTGACTTTGAGTCATGTGAGAAATGCGAATCCTGCATGATGGGCAAAATGACACGGGCCCCCTTTAATAAACCTAACGAGAGGGCCAGTGACTTATTGGGCCTGATACACACTGATGTGTGTGGCCCAATGTCCACAAATGCAAGAGGAAACTATCAGTACTTCATTACCTTCACTGATGATTTCAGTAGGTATGGATATGTTTATTTGATGAAACATAAGTCTGAATCGTTTGAGAAATTCAGAGAATTCCAAAATGAAGTACAGAACCAACTTGGCAAAAGCATTAAGGCTCTTCGGTCCGACCGAGGAGGAGAATACTTAAGCCAAGAATTCAGTGATCATCTGAGAGAGTGTGGGATCGTATCCCAACTCACTCCTCCTGGAACACCACAATGGAATGGTGTGTCTGAGAGGAGAAATCGGACCTTATTGGATATGGTTCGATCTATGATGAGTCACACAGACCTTCCAATATCCCTTTGGGGATATGCTCTGCTAACAGCAGTGTTCACTCTAAATAGAGCGCCATCAAAAGCAGTAGCAAAGACACCATATGAATTATGGACTGGAGTAGCTCCAGTGCTGTCTTATCTAAGAATTTGGGGTTGTGAAGCCTATGTCAAGAGATTGATCTCTGACAAGCTTACACCAAAGTCTGATAAATGCTACTTCATTGGTTATCCGAAGGAAACCAAGGCTTATTACTTCTACCTGCGTTCCGAGAACAAGATTTTTGTTGCCCGGGATTGTAACTTTCTTGAGAGGGAGTTTCTCTCTAAGAAAGACAGTGGGAGTAAGGTACTGCTTGAAGAAATTCAAGATGAACAGGATACTGCTCAACCTAATGAGGAAGAGCAGCAGGAGGACCTACAAGAAATTGTAGAGCCTGAACCTGTAGTACCTGAAGTTCGAAGATCCGGGAGGATCCGTCACGAACCCGAGAGATATCAAGGATTCCTCGTGACTAACTGTCATGATCTTCTGATCATTGATGGTGATGAACCATCGAACTTCAATCAAGCCATGATGGGCCCAGATTCCTCTAAGTGGCGTAAAGCCACTGATTCCGAAATGGACTCCATGTCGGTCAACCAAGTGTTTTCGTTGGTTGACTTACCCGCTGGTGTAAAAGCCATCGAGTGCAAATGGATCTTCAAGAAGAAGATTGACGTGGATGGAAATGTCCAGATTTATAAAGCCAGGTTGGTGGCAAAAGGTTTCAGACAAGTTCACGGTGTGGATTATGATGAAACCTATTCACCAGTGGCTATGATGAAATCTATTCGGATTCTACTAGCAACTGCAGCTTTTCATGATTATGAAATTTGGCAGATGGACGTGAAAACCGCCTTCCTGAATGGTATTCTGGAAGAGGATGTGTATATGACACAACCTGACGGTTACATAGATCCAAAGGATGCTGGGAAAGTATGCAAGCTTCATAAATCCATTTATGGATTGAAGCAAGCATCGAGGAGCTGGAATCTTCATTTTGATGAAGCGATCAAGCAATTTGACTTCATCAGAAACGAAGAAGAACAATGCGTGTATAAGAAAACTAGTGGGAGCAAAATAGTATTTCTTATTCTGTATGTCGATGACATACTGCTTCTCGGAAACGACGTTCCAATGCTGAAGTCGGTAAAGGACTGGCTTGGAAGTTGTTTTTCCATGAAAGACATGGGTGAAGCCGCATACGTTCTTGGAATCAGGATCTACCGGGATAGATCTAAAAGGCTGATAGGTTTGTGTCAAGATTCATACATTGACAAAGTCCTACAAAGATTCAGCATGAAAGATTCCAAGAAGGGCTTCACGCCAATGGTACATGGCACAACGCTAAGCAAGAAGCAGAGCCCTACGACCGCTGCTGAGCTTGAGCGCATGAAGAATATTCCTTATGCATCTGCAATAGGATCTGTCATGTATGCCATGATCTGTACTCGTCCTGATGTTGCTTATGCATTAAGCATGACGAGTAGATACCAGTCAAATCCAGGTGAAAACCATTGGATTGCCGTCAAGAATATCCTGAAGTATCTAAGACATACTAAGGACAAGTTCTTGGTATACGGTGGAAGTGATGTGCTTGAAGTCAGTGGATTCACAGACGCAAGTTTCCAGACAGACCAAGATGATTTCCGGTCACAGTCCGGTTATATCTTTTGTCTGAATGGCGGTGCAATCAGTTGGAGAAGCTCCAAGCAAGACACCGTTGCTGATTCCACTACAGAAGCTGAATATATCGCCGCTTCGGAAGCAGCGAAGGAAGCTGTTTGGATACGAAAGTTCATTATTGAACTAGGTGTGATACCAAATGCGGCTGAGCCTCTGGCACTGTTTTGTGATAACAATGGTGCTATTGCTCAGGCAAAGGAACCAAGATCACACCAGAAATCCAAGCATGTCCTAAGAAGATTTCACTTGATATGTGACATCATTAATAGAAAGGAAGTCAAGATCAGCCGAGTTCAGACAGATGATAACGTCGCTGATCCATTGACAAAGCCACTCCCAAGGCCTAAGCTCGAGTTCCTGACTGAAGCTGTAGGCATTAGAGACATTGAAATGTAATCTAAATTTGAGTGGGAGTTTGAGGGCTTTATTTAGTTATTGATATGTTCTTGTAAAACATTTTATGATGTTTAATGAAATTATTATTTCAAGATTATTTTAACTGTGATGAAATAATCGTTCCAAAATGATATGAACCATTTTATAGGTCATCGAAGTAAGTGACTTGATCTTGAGTCATCAAAGTCATTTAGCTTGATCATGAGACCCTATATTTGATAGATGGCTTATATCATCCTGTCCCTAGTCGAAGGTTGTTGAAATTGGAACACCAACAACCGCGTGAGACTAGATTGGTATGTGACTTATGACAAAGTCTCAGGATGTCATAGATGCACGGCATCAAAGTCAGTACATAGGTGTATGTTGGGTACATACGACCGGACATGACCCGATTATAAGAACTCTTCAGGATATTTATATCTGTGTCATAAGAGATTCTTACTACGACTATAGAGTATAGTCCTTAGACCTGAGTTCGCATGCATGTGACTGCACATGAACTAATGCGCTTTGATCATTGTCTAATGCTGTCGTTAAGTGATAGTTATAAGGACCTTGATTGGGTGTATTATGAAATGAGTAGTTTACAGTGATGGAACAAGACGGGATTTGTCCCTCCAATATAAATGGAGTGAATATCTCTAGGCCAATCGGAGATTTGTATACTGGAAAATGCATGGCCATGCTCAAACGGACTTTCCCGAGTCGTTTGGATTGTCAGTATCAAATCAGAGTCCGATGAACAAGATTAGGCTTTATAAGGATGACACTCATCTTGCCTTATGACTAATCGAGATATTGAGACAAAAGGAATATGAATACAGAGATTCCAGTACAAGTGGGAGATTGTTGGAATTATGTCCAGTAATCTCTGTACTGTCTCTAGAAAGTAAGAGTATGTCAATGATCATACATAAGTCATATAATACTGGGGGTCATGATGGCTTGCTAGAGTCCGCTCATGATCTATAAGTCTTGGACTTATTGCCTTTATTACATGATCCCATATGAGTCACACGCCTAAGCTAACAGGAAACCATGAAGGAACGGTTTAGCAGAAGTACGGTAAAAGTGCTAGGCATTTACTGTACTTAGAGAGACTAAAGGGCCTGATTAAATCTAAGAGATTTAATCAGACTGAGAATTGGGCCCAAAAGCCCATAGGAACTGGACAAGGGTTTTAATTAATAAAACTTGCCCTAGCTTCTTTTTCTCAGCCATTCCTGCGCCTCCCTTAGCCTCTCTCTGCGCCTCTCTCCTTTCAGTCTAGCAGCCAATTTCCTGCTGTGTGCGTGTGTGAGCCTTTGGAGGAGCTATCTCTTGGTGGTTCTGCTGATCTCTGACCCGTACCTCCTCTTTCCGCTGCATAAACAAGGTAACAGGTGAGATCCTTTATGATTCTGCAAGAGAACTTAGATCTGGCATGTTTAGGTGAGTTTAATCAGAAGAATTGAATCAGGATTAACACCAAACTATCCTTCAATACCTACCCTCAAGATGTTTGGACCTCTGATGTGCAGCTAGTCTCATCTATGCTGGGAATCACATCAAGTTCAGTGATGAACTCTTCTTTCCAAACAACCTCTTTCGCCGCTTCCCAAGCTGCGAAATGTTCAGCTTAAGTCATGGAGTCAGCAACAGTGCCTTGCACCGCCAGACAGACACAAGATATAACCGGACTGTGACCGGAAATCATCTTTGTCTGTTGGAAACTTGCCTTTCAGACTCTACCGACTTGTAGCACCTCACTTTCTCCGTAAATCAAGAATTTATCCTTAGTATTCCTCAAATACTTTAGGATATTCTTTACGGCAATCCAGTGATTCTTTGCTGGATTTGACTGGTCTTTACTTGTCTTGCTTAACATTAAAACAACATCAAACAAGTACGTTTCATGGCATACATGATAGATCCAATTGCCGACGCATATGGAATCTCATCCATGCATTTAAGCTCAGCAGTTATCGTAGGACACTGTGTCTTGCTTAACGTAATGCCATGTGACATTGGCATAAAACCCTTCTTGGAATGCTGAAAACGTGTAGGACTTTGTCAATTTAAGAATCCTGACTTTGTCCTACCAACTCTTTTGGATCTCTATCTTTAGATCCAAAATCCAAGAACTACGTGGCTTTACCCATGTCAATCATAAAACCAACTCCCAAGCCAGTCCTTTACCGACTGCAGCATTGGGACGTTATTTCCGAGAATCAGTATGTCATCGACATACAATATGAGAAATGCATAATCGCTCCCACTTATCTATTAGTAAACGCACAGTTCCATTTCGTTCCTGTTCAAGTCAAAACCTTGACTACTTCAACAGAACGAAGATTCCAACTCCGATATGTTTGCTTCCATCCATGAATGGATCGATGAAGCTAACTTACACAAAATGTAATTTTTCGGAGTCCGGGCTCACTTTCGCTTCTTTGAATTTCGCAGATTCGTCGCTTTCAATGATCATCAGATCATGCAAACTTTCAATGATCATCAGGTTCAACTAATGACGAGAAATCACTCTCGGATTAGTGACTGATTCATTCATATCTGCGAACTTCAGGCTCTACAGGTGTAGATTCTACAGAAATCTGTAAATCCATCCGTTGCTCTCCCTCAACAGGTTGAGCAGCCTCCTGTATTTCTCGAATTTCTTCGAGTTATACTTTTACTCGCACTGTTCTTCTTGGAAAGTAACTTCCCTTCTTAGAAAACAGAATGGACGTAAAAGTAACAAGCCTTGGTTTCCCTAGGACAACCAGTGAAGTAGCACAACTACAAATACTCAGTAAAGACGAATTTGGATCGATTCCAATCCACATTTACGTGGTGTCTTTCAACTGATATTGGTGGAACTATTTCAGCGTAAACTTAGATATTTCTAGAGCGTTATTCTTAAAGAATATCATGGAAGATTCGTGTGACTCATATTTAATCATTTCTAATAAGATCTGATTCTTTCTCACAGAAATACCTCAAGGTTTTCAGGAGAATTGAGCTGTGAAACGACTTCACACTCATTCAGATGATCACACCATTAATGACTCAAGTATTCTCACTCGTGATCTAATCCAGAGTCTTAATACTTCTGTCACTCAGATTCTATACCTCATTCTGGAACTCTTTCGACCATGTCAAAGAATTCCGACTTGTGTCTCATCAAATGAACACAGTCTTACTCACTGAAGTAATCAGTAGAGACAATGAAGTACAGGAAATTTTCTCTGGCATTACTGCTCATCGGACCACATACATGAGTATGTTCAATCTCCAATAAGCCTTTGGGCCTTTCTCTAGCTCGGCTAAGATGGGCCCTTTGTCTTTTGGTCTAGTAAGCAGAATTCAAGTCTCATAAGATATCCATTCAAATGAGCCCAAAAGTCCATAACTATGGGGTTTCTGAATCTGACTTACTCTATGTGACCAAAACATTTATGCCAAGAAAAATCAGGTTTAATTCATCAGATTTAAACCAATTGCGGTATTTATGTTACATTTTAGGCATTCTATGGTTTAAGATATAAAACCCATTCCTTGAATAGGGTGCTACAATTAATATTTCATTAAGATCAAAAGAACAAAACTTGTCTTTTATCAAAATGAAAAACATTCAAATTCTTACAAGAAAATGAAAGACAACTCTGCTTAAAGCAGGTACATTGTAGCAATTACTTAATACAAAACCAAGCCTCAAAGGCATCTACAAGTGAAAACCCTACGGTTGAGGCAGCATCCATAGCTCATTCCAGACACGCAGTTCCACTTGTCCTTCCTTCAACGTTCTACTGTTGCTCAGGCTCTGCATATTATAACAAATATCAGTGCCACAACCAGTATCCAATACCTATAAGGTATAACTTGAAGTAATAACATGAATACCTGAGGAAGTAGTCTCATACATCGACTTTAACTCCTCATAATCTTCCATGAATTTAATGCAATTTCTCTTCCAATGCCCAGTCTCTTTACAGTAGCAGCACTTACCAACGTAAGAGGTATCTGACTCGGGCTCAGAAGACACACGCTTGCCATGATTCAAAATCTGGACAACTTTGTCTTCACCCTTGTCAACACTAGGTTTTGTAAACCTACCCTTCTCCTTCATGAGATTGTACAGGGTACTCTTCACGTTTGGCTCAACTGTTTTGAGCATATCATGCAGTTCAATCAACGTCTTCGTTAAGCCTTTGTTGATATAGTTCCTTCTGAACTTATCATAGCTTGACGGCAGTGACTGTAGAATGATCTCAGTTGCCAATTCTTGGCTAACTTGATAATCCAGTTTCCTCAGGTTATCAATGTAACCCATCATTTTACTGACATGAGGACTTACTGGATGATCATTTGGTAGCTTGCAGCTAGTGAGAGATTTAACCAACTGGTATCTCTCCACTCTTACCTGCTCCTGAAATCTCAATTTCAGGCTGCTGATCATCTCTATTGGCGACTCCATGTTCTCATATTGCTTCTGCAAGTCTGAGTCCATGGTAGCCAATATCAGACCACGCACATCTACCGCATCATCATAATGCTTATTCCAAGCATTACGTACTGCATGAGAGGCCTTGGACCCGATCCTCTCGGGGAGAGCTTTCTCAAGGACATAGTCCTTTCTCTTCTGCCTGAGAACTAGCCTCAGGTTCCGCGACCAAGTCAAGAAATTTGATCCGTTCAGTTTGTCCTTCTCAAGGACAGACCAGATCGAGAAAGTGTTTTGATTGTTTGTGCTAGTCATAACTGAAATTTAGAGATAAATAGAGTTTTAGTTATTTAGTTCATAAAAGAGTAATCTTAATAACTTATAAGAAAACTCGCATTGCATTCAAAATTTCTTTGTTTAACCTCATAAGAATGCAATGATTCCGAGACCCATGTTCAACTAAATCCAAAGTGGGCCACTGACCGTCACCCGGAATTAGCTTTACTTGGTAAGCATACACACAGCTAGTTATATCCATATAACTCTCGGTTGTGGATTGGGCCCAAGGCCCAATTCATCAGATGTCTCAAGGCCCGGGACTCCCGATGGCCCAGTCAAGGAAACCAATCTCTTACAGCCAAATAATCACTAAAGTCTGGGACTCCCAATGAAATTAGTGACTATATACTACTTTACTTACGCGAAAACAGACACCTCACACTGTAAGCCATATCTGTAATCGAATAAGCGTTAAGTAGCTGACAAGATTGGAAAGACATCCAAGCTTGATATTGGTTTTGAGGATTTTAAGTTTTATTTCCAAAAATAGAAGATTACTATTTTGGGAAACTTACTTGTTTTAGAAACTTTCTAAATTTAGAAACATTCTAAAAGTAGAAATTTCTAATTTAATATTTTATTAATATTTTGGGTTGGGTCACAAATTATAGGCCCAATTCTTGGCCCAAGACCATAGAATTCCAATTGGCCCAATAATTTGACATAACCGAGTCGGTTTATTAATTCTGGTCCAAGACCAAATTAACTATCAAAACCATCGGTTATTTACTAAACCAGACCAGCTCTAAATTATTTGGTCCAACCAAATCAAACTTAGACCAGCCTTCGGTTTAGGTTAAAATTCAATTTTATGAATTTCAATCCGGTTTAACCAGAAATTAAATAATACCAATTGTATTAAATAATTTCCAGCAAACCGCGATTTGGGTTAACCGCTTGAACCACCAATTAAATTGGATCGGTTCAGTTAAGTCCAAAACCGGGAAGAAACACCTAGTGTTTTAGCCAATTTTGACCTAACTTGCGGTTTAAGGCTTTAAACACTCGATTAGCCGCCAATTAAATGGACGACATTAATCGGTGCGGTTTGGGCAACGAACCGCGAAGCTCGGTTTAACCGAAAGACTATTCGCGGGACGTAAAGATTTAACGGGGCAAACGATCGTCATGATCGATCCACGGCCCATGATCACACGATCATTCTCGGCCCATCTCATGATCGATCATGCAACGTTCGTTGGTTGCTCGATGGCTGTGATCCACGATCGGTCATGCTATCGGATCATCACGATCGATCATCCGCGAGCGATCATCACGGCCATCCATCCGACCATTGATCCACCCTAGTAACATGCGATCGATCGCTTGATTAACCTCGATATGCCGATCGGCATGTATCAAGTAATTAAACCCATGATCCACCAACGCGATCGATCACTTGTGATTGGATGAGAAATCGATTCAATATCAATCGATCTATCACACTAGGGCACATATCAATCGGATCATTATCACACGATCCACCAAGCCCTAAAGCCATGGCCGAATTCACATGATGCACTCACGGCATCGATCCAACAACCAACCTTGCGGCACAAGCAAGCTTAATGATCCGAGACCATTAAACTCTAGCCGATTAGGGTTTAAGTTTCTTAATCAATTTTTAACTCTTAATTGATTCTTAAACTTTTAAACACCATTATAATCCAAATTACAAGCAACCTAATGAACTAGGCTCTGATACCACTGAAGGATTATGTGTTTTTCCATGGTTCAATTCCCAAATTGCAACCTAGCACATAATCTTAAACAGATCTAGGTTCTTGTAATCGAATCATAAAAACAAACCTGGTCATTACCTTATGCAGCGGAATGATTGTAATGACGAGATCACTAGAACAGATGAATACCTGTTCCTCCTTTGGTATCCACACTCTTACAAGCATGGGATTGCTGCTAGACCGGATGGAATGAATCAACAGAGAGAGAGATTAGAGAGAAGGAGCCTGCGGCCACCTTCACCAAATCGCCAAAAGCAATTAGTGTTGCAAACCCTAGGGTTGCCATCTAATTTATCTCACTAATGGGCCCAAGTTTAATTAATTAAACTAATGGACCATTAGTCTTTTGGGCCCAAGACACAAATCAGACAAAAGCCCATTTGTTGTCTGCCCAACTCTCTGTACAAATACAGTAAATGCCTTAGCATCTTACCGTATTAATTCCATCTTAACTTTACCGTTAGCTATGGTGTGTGACCCTTTGGGATCATACAATACTGGTAATAAGTCCTAAACTTATAGATCAAGAGCGGACTCTAGCAAGCCATCATGATCACCCAGTATTTATGACTTATGTCTGATCTCGACATTTATCATACTTTCTAGAGATAGTACAGTAGATTTCAGGACATTCCCAACAGTAGGTGTGTGGTCAAGAGAATACGGGGTCATGTCCGAGGGCCGGACTACATGGAAACTTAGGCTATCGTGTGGTTGCCCGAGTCGTCGTGTCTCGATGGACTGAGAACAGTGTCCCAGGTCATAGGACTTTGTGTTTACGTCTAGAAGTTGTGGGTAGTTTTATTTATCGTGGGGTAGCTAAATATTCCCGTGTAAGTTACCGAGTTTGCATAGTGGGCCCATTGGTGTTAGAGTTGGTTTTCGCGATAGATAGATCGAGTCTAATCGAGGGCATGTGCCGTAGTGACTTCGATTTATGTAGTCTTTCCTTTGGGTAGAGAATGCTTGTGTGTTGTCGGTTTATCACGTCACGGTGGCATGTGATACACTATTTATTTCTTTATGATTGTTGTTTTGGGTTTTGGGGTAGGAATTAGTATCCGTAGGTTAGACTAGAAGCCTTTAGTGGGAACCGACTCGCTGGGTGATATTAGATCGCTCACTAGACTCTTTTTGTTGTTTTCATGTTTAGAAGCGACGGACGTGGAAGTCCTCGGTGTAGTTTTGGGATTGCTTGTGGGCCGGATATCTTTGATTCAATGTTTTGTATTGTCGAAACGAGGTAAACGGGGTCAAGAACGGTTTGGTGCGAGCCTTTGTCTCAAACCGGACTGTCTCTGGCTTCGTATTGTGAAGAATCTTTCTTGTTTGGCATGCTTGAGACATGAGTAGCCACAGATCAGCTGGATCCGGTCGAGCCCGTTCGGGGCAACGTGCTCATTCTTCAGCGTGGAGATCGCGTACATCGTCTCGCGCCCCAGCTCCTTTCCGCGCACTAGTTGGCGCCTCTGCAGTAGCAGCTGTCACTGCGCCTCTTCCGTCACCTCTTCCTGCCTCACTCCGAGATGACGCAGAGTCAGCCGAACCCTACATCGGTTTTCTGAATATGTTTGTATTAGCGGGCGTCGAGCTACCACCTTTGCCACCACTCTCACCCGTACAGCCCGAGCAGCCGGTGTGTATCTTGGAGGTACCTGACTTTCTTGAGCCCTATAGTTCGGGCGATCTCCTGCTCAGCTTATTGCCGACAGACTTTGACTTTTTGATGGAGCCCATCGACCCGTTCCATGATATATCATGGTTTTTACCCATTTTAGACCATGATATAGATGTGTTTTTAGTGTCTTTTGTCTTTGTTTAGAGTCTTTTACAGATTTAATCAGGTTTGGAGCTAATTGGAGATATTTGGAGCATTTTGGGACTTTTGGGACGTTTTGGCCGAGAGCTTAAGTCACTGTCCGATTTATTGATCATGCATCGACCGACACACCTTGTGCATCGGTCGACACACTAGCGAGATGGGCCGTACACGTCGGTTTAATGAAGATATGAAGATTTGCAAAGAAGCCCAAGATAGTTCCAGTATTTACACAGAAGCCCCATCCGAGATTATGCCTATATATACTAGTTTTTGGTGTTTATTTTACATACGCTTTACATTACGCTTTCATAATTAAAGGCAGAGGATTTTTAGAGCTTTTGGGGCTGATCTGAACCTATTACTTCATCTGTATTTGGAGAAGATTTCGAACCCCTTTTACTATTATTCTTTTATGAAATTTATTCATTCTATGATTATGTTTTCATTATCTATGTCTGAGTAGATTCCTAGTTAGGTTTAGGGTTTCTCACATAGGATTTCATGACTTGCTAGACTTGTTCAAATTCAGTTAAGGATTCAAACTATATCTGTTCTTCAATTTAATTGTGCTTAAAGCTAGTTCTAACCTGATCAATTAGAATCTAGATCTTAGGTTGCTAAATACGTCACGGAAGTGGGGTTTAGGAATCTGAACTAATTAAATTGGGCAATTAAACTTTGCGCAAACGGAAGTTTGGTTTAGGATAATTGTGAACATATCAAACTTGGGATTAATGCTAGTTTAATCTGTTAGTTCTCGCAAACGAAAGTTTGGTTTGCTGCACTTAGACTTAGAGAATTATCGCAAAGGAATTTGGTTAATTCTATATCTGTGTTTTGAGTTCTAGAACTGTGCTTAATTAGATCCTTGCTGAATGAACTGTCTGCTTGTCTGATTTCCTGAGAATACCCTAGGCTTGACGCTTTTAATTACTTGCTTCCACAACCGTTAATCTCTGCTACTGATTTACTTTCTCGCACCGCTTTCAATTCAATCACATTGCTTATTTCTAGTATTAGTCTCTACTGTTCTGATCTATTGAGACCAAGTGTCCCTGTGGATTCGATAACCCTATATACTACTTTGACATTGCTGTTCACTTGCAGTTTAGTATAGGGATAAACTTTGAGCCTATCAAGTTTTTGGCGCCGTTGCCGGGGACTCTTAGAGTCTTCGATAGGACCGAACTTAGGGTTTCTACTAGAAATTTTTTTTCTTTTTGTTTTTGTTCTTTTTCGTTTTTATTTTTATTTTTTTTTATTTTTTATTTTTTTTTTGATTTTGCTAACTTTTTCTCTGATTTCTCTCTGTCGCAGGTACGAATTTCGCCTTGCGTCGATCGTTGCATCCCTTGCGTCGATCGTCACTAGGCGATTCTGAGATTGAATCGATCGTTGCACTGATAGCATCGATCGTTGCTGGACGATTACAGACAGTTTATGCCAACGCAGAAAACTCGAAGTAATCCGAACTCGAGCTTGCTTAATCTCGGACTAGAGGAACTTGGACGTCTAGAGAGGACTAACATAAGAGAAAAGAGAGAGAGAATGGTTCGAGAACGTCTGATCTTGATACCAGATGCTGAAGGTACCCTGAGGGACCAAGATGACAACCCGTACAATGCTGCTGGGCATCGGGTTGATGCTGAAGGGAATGTCATCCCTGATCCTCCTGAGCAACAGCAACAGGAGCTGAACCGAAACCAGGGTCAAGGACAGGCCCAAGGTAGAGAGATGGTGGTTCATGAGAGGACACTAGCTGATTACAACATACCTGATGAGTTTCATGCAAACCGAGCAGCTCTAGTGCTTCCTGCTTTTGAGAGGAATGATTTTGAGGTAAAGACCATCTACTACCAGCTGATGAGACAGATTGCTTTTCATTGTCTTCAAGCAGAGCAGCCTATGGATCACATTGACAAGTTTGAAGACATAGTCACTGGCATGAAGTATGAAGGAGTATGCCCGGACTATCTGTTCCTTAAGCTATTTCCGCACAGTCTTGCTGGAGACGCTAGTGCATGGCTGAGACAACTGGCACCTGGTCAGTATACTACTTGGGCAGCCTTAAAGAGTGAGTTCATGCGTCACTTTTATGATGATGCGCGCTCGGATCAGTCCAGACAGGACATACTCACTTTCTCCCAAGGAGCTGTGGAGCCCTTGAAGACTGCCTGGATGAGATTTAAGCAGTATCAGCGTGACTGTCCACACCATGGATTCACAGAAGTACATCTGATTGGTATTTTCTTCAGAGGCATAGATCTCCCTTATCAGACTGCGCTGGATAATTCCAGTAATGCTAATTTCAACACCATGACTCCTACACAAGCTAAGCAGTTGATTGAGAACCTGATTGGCAGCAACAGTTGCAAGACAATGGATGAAAGGAGGAAGAAATCTGGTGGAACTGTAGAGAATTCTGATATAGCTAATATAAGATCCAGATTGGACACAGTCTACAATCTCCTGACAAGTAAGAAAGCTGTCCACTTTGCCCAAGATGTAGAGGTGATTCAGGATGAGGAGGAAACTCAGGAAAAAGATGTGAATTTCATAGGAGATTCTGGTTTCCAAGGTAATAGATTTGGTAATCAACAGGGGAACATATTCTCCAATGGTGGACAGACTGGTGGTTTTCAGAAGACCTATGGACAAGGTACTCAGAGAACCTATGGATCTACATCCTATCAGACTCCTCCTGCGCCTACAACCCATGAGAGCAAAATGGAGGCTATGATGGAACAACTGATTGAGAGTCAGACCAAGATTTCTGTGGACTGCAACAAGAAGTTGGACGCTGTCTATGAAGACCTCAATGGGAAATTTGAGTCTCTGAGCACTCACATGAAGCAGTTGGACACTCAGGTAAACCAGATGTCCAGCTCACTGAAGGGAAAAGGAGTGGCAGACACTCATGTTAAGGCCTGGTCTGTGTGCATTAATGATGGATCTCACCTAGGTGAAAGATTTGAGCTAAGTACAACTGAGTTGGTGACAGAACAGGAATTTTCGGATATTTGTGAAAAACTCTCGGGTGAAATCTGCTGCAGTGCGTCGATCGATGCAACATCTGTGCCGATCGATACACCCGTCGGGATGGCAACGATCGACACACCCTTAGTGTCGGTCGTTGCAGGGCGTGAATGGACAGAACTGTCGGATGATAATGGCATAGATGCTGACTTGGAGCTTGATCGCCTATTCAATGGAGCCTCTGAGATTTCTCAACAGGAGATCTACGAGCAGATCTTTAGACAACACTCCTCAGTGTCTGAAGTGATTAGGCAAGAGATTGAAGAGCTGAAGAAATTAGAAGGTATTGGTGAAGAATTGGAAGAAATTCCAACTTCTGATGATCCACCTTATCATCCATGTGTGCAAAGGTACCTGAACAAGATGTTGCCCCTGGATGATGATCTGAAAGACTGGGTGATAATAGTTCCTCAGCATATCAGTGATGTTCTGCTCACTAAGGTCCCGAAGAAGCTATCTGATCCTGGAGTCTTTGTGCTGGATTGTTCTATCTTTGAGGATAGTTTTAGACGCTCTCTGTGTGATTTAGGAGCTGCTGGAAGTTTGATGCCTTACTCTGTGGCAGAAAAGCTGGGTATGCTGGATTTTACTCCTACTAGGACTTCTCTTGTCCTAGCTGATCAGTCCATACGAGTTCCTGAAGGACTCCTTATGGACATTCCGGTGAGAGTTGGAAACTACTTAGTTCCAACGGACTTCCTTGTGCTGAAATATGACTGTGATCCGGATGAAGCATTATTGCTTGGGAGACCCTTTTTGGCTACAGCAGGAGCGTTGATTGATGTTAGGAACAGCCTGATAGACCTCCATCTGGGAGATGAACCACTGCACTATGAGATGGATAAGCTGCGAAAGCCACTGATAGATGGGCAGACATTCACCATAAGGGACGCAGATTTTGAGCAGCCTGATCATACCATGGTTATAGATCCTGGAGCACATTTCACTCCATCTTTTCTTGGACATGAGCATTCCGCAACAGCCTACTCACCACCTTGGATGAGGAGACTTGAACAGAGACAGAAAAAGTCTCTGTCAAGACCTCCTGGTACTTGAAAACTCCCATCCGTCCGGTCAAGCTATTGACCTTAAACAAGCGCTGGGTGGGAGGCAACCCACCATTAGGTATTGGTGTTTTTCTACTTAATTTTTGGTGTTTTTGTTAGGATTTTACGTTTGTTTTTGTTTCTGGTGAGTTTATGTTTGCAGGTCTCGGATAAATCGCAGTGCAACGATCGACGCACTTCTGTGTCGATCGTCACAACACGAAAGGAATCGCATTGCAGCGATCGTTGCGGTCCTGAGCAACGATCGACTATACACGAAAATCGCCAAGTAACGGTCGATGCACTCAAGTGCAACGATCGATGCTCAGCGACAGAGGTAACCCGACAGACATAATTTCACCTTTTCAATTTTTATTTTCTATTTTACCGATCCTTCGCTGGACACTACTGGGGACAGTGTGTCTTAAGTGTGGGGGAGGTGCTACTGACTTTTGTTTTCTGTTTTCTTAAGAGTCAGTCCGTTTTTCAAAAAAATTTGTTTTATTGAGTCAAAATTGTTTAAGTAAGAAACTATGATTTTCTGAGAAGATTTACAAGACTTGCAGGAACTTAAGTAACCATTGGGATGAAGTTGCAGGATCTATCTCTGACTGTTAGAAAACCCCATCACAGATCAACCTACTGGGAACACCCACATCACTTCAGGTATCAGAGGATCCTTTACTGACTTCAATTTAATACTGACTTAGATTTCTCACCTAAGGGCTTGGTATACTTTGTGTCGGATTCCCTTGTTAGTTCTGACACAGCCTGTCAACCTGTCCTATTTAGTTCCCTTCTCCCCTTCTATAAAGTAAAAAAAAAATAATAATAAACTGAGGATGAGTTAGTAACTCCGAAGTGGTCATGGGAATAGTAGCAAACACTATTATCTCTCATGTGATCCATGGAATGTGTCCAAAGTACACCCCATAACGGGAAGAACACTGATAAAAAAAATAAAATGATACCCAGTGGGGAAAAATCAGTTGTTAAAAAAGGGAAAGAGAAGAAAGGGACTAGAGAAAGATAGTATGGTGGTCTAGAGCTGATAAGGTAAGAATCCATGTGCCCTTTGATCGATACTCCTTAGGTGAGACCGCACTTAAATACTTGCAGAAGTCAGTAGGGAGAATTTGAATGCTTGAATGTGATTGTGGAGTTTACCTAGGACAGTTGCTAAGTGTGGGGGAAGTACATTGTGGTCTTGATATCCTGTGATTGATTCTTGCAGTGGTTTACTAAGGGGAATCTGAGTATTGTAGCTTCTAGGATGAAATGAGTTTCTGAAGAGTTTTCAAACCTCTTCACCATGTTTTAGTTCTATGTTTTGCTTGAGGGCAAGCAAAGGCTAAGTGTGGGGGAGTTGATATATCATGGTTTTTACCCATTTTAGACCATGATATAGATGTGTTTTTAGTGTCTTTTGTCTTTGTTTAGAGTCTTTTACAGGTTTAATCAGGTTTGGAGCTAATTGGAGATATTTGGAGCATTTTGGGACTTTTGGGACGTTTTGGCCGAGAGCTTAAGTCACTGTCCGATTTATTGATCATGCATCGACCGACACACCTTGTGCATCGGTCGACACACTAGCGAGATGGGCCGTACACGTCGGTTTAATGAAGATATGAAGATTTGCAAAGAAGCCCAAGATAGTTCCAGTATTTACACAGAAGCCCCATCCGAGATTATGCCTATATATACTAGTTTTTGGTGTTTATTTTACATACGCTTTACATTACGCTTTCATAATTAAAGGCAGAGGATTTTTAGAGCTTTTGGGGCTGATCTGAACCTATTACTTCATCTGTATTTGGAGAAGATTTCGAACCCCTTTTACTATTATTCTTTTATGCAATTTATTCATTCTATGATTATGTTTTCATTATCTATGTCTGAGTAGATTCCTAGTTAGGTTTAGGGTTTCTCACATAGGATTTCATGACTTGCTAGACTTGTTCAAATTCAGTTAAGGATTCAAACTATATCTGTTCTTCAATTTAATTGTGCTTAAAGCTAGTTCTAACCTGATCAATTAGAATCTAGATCTTAGGTTGCTAAATACATCACGGAAGTGGGGTTTAGGAATCTGAACTAATTAAATTGGGCAATTAAACTTTGCGCAAACGGAAGTTTGGTTTAGGATAATTGTGAACATATCAAACTTGGGATTAATGCTAGTTTAATCTGTTAGTTCTCGCAAACGAAAGTTTGGTTTGCTGCACTTAGACTTAGAGAATTATCGCAAAGGAATTTGGTTAATTCTATATCTGTGTTTTGAGTTCTAGAACTGTGCTTAATTAGATCCTTGCTGAATGAACTGTCTGCTTGTCTGATTTCCTGAGAATACCCTAGGCTTGACGCTTTTAATTACTTGCTTCCACAACCGTTAATCTCTGCTACTGATTTACTTTCTCGCACCGCTTTCAATTCAATCACATTGCTTATTTCTAGTATTAGTCTCTACTGTTCTGATCTATTGAGACCAAGTGTCCCTGTGGATTCGATAACCCTATATACTACTTTGACATTGCTGTTCACTTGCAGTTTAGTATAGGGATAAACTTTGAGCCTATCATTCCAGCATCAGGAGTGGGAGGCACGTATCGCCGAGCAAACTGCTTTTCTCGCTGATGTTCTAGAGCAGCATGTTGGTGCTCATCGCCAGCCACCTCCGCAGCCACAGCCGCCTCTTCAGGCTGATTTGTCTGAGTCTCTACCTCCAGAGATGCCCCAGTAGTCGCACTGTAATGCTTGTGGAGCCACGGGGTTTCACTTTCACTGGTGCCCCATACCGTCTGATCCTCGCTACCGCGAGCCCTATCAGCATGTGCCGCCACCAGACGTCTGTCAGATCTGCGGCAATGACAGCCATTTAGCGCCCCTCTTTCCGATAGCGGAGCCACGACCCATCACAACACCACTGACACGTGATGCACACCCGCGCTATCCCCATGGCACACCTGCTAGTGGTTACTCATGCGAGCCGTATTTCCGTCTCTGTTGGGCATTTCGATCTTGTTGGAGGCGTTAGGTTAGGTATTAGAGTACAGAAAAGTAGGGCTCTAACTCATTTTTGACTGTATATAGATCGGCATATTATTCGTCACTTGCGAGTTACGGTTATGTAGTGGCGCACAATTTTGTTTTTGGGTATGATGGGGCGTTCGCTTTGTAGTGGACTTCGGATTAAACTATGTACTAAAAACTCGATGTATGGTTATGGATGTTTTTATGTATATGGTGGATGCCGAGTATTCGATTTATCGTTTTGAGTAACATAGTAATTTTATTCCATGCATGTGATGGTTGTGAATGCAATCTAATTACGATGTGAAAACAAATCATGGTCGGAACAAGCGATCACTCACCATGACTCATGAGGCAACCACATTGACATACCGTGACCCGATCTACTGATTATGTGATTGTTTGTTGTGTGGTGTTTGTTTGGGTTTTTGATTGTTTCCTTGTGTGTTTGATTTCTGCATTGCATTGCATAGTTCGTTAGGTTGCTAGCTTAGTATCTTGAATCGCCGCATTCATCTGATCGCTAAGGTGTTAGTTTGTTTGATGCATTGCATTGTGTGATAGTTATAATTGTTCTCGATGCGTTTATTTGACAGCTAGGTTGGTAGTCTTGCATTTGCATGACCGTTTGGTTGCTAGAAATGCATTGCTTGATTGTAAACCGCAGTGTTGTATTGTATTTGATTGCTAGGTTGTTAGAGATGCATTTATCATGCGACGGGATTGTTAGTGGGAATCGTGAACCTTGTTGCATTATTAGATTCGCTAGTTTTTTGGTAGTTCTAAGTTAGGGTTAGCGAATCGTAGAGACCAATCAGTATAAGTAGTAGAAGTTGTCGTAGGTTGTTAGACCTAGAAGATGTTGTAGACAGAAAATCTAAGTTATCGGATAGATTCGGGGTATAAGTAATAGCTGGAGAACCCGTTAGATAGAACTAAGCTCGGAATTGATAATCGATTTTAATAAGAAGCTTATTCGCGGGAAAGCGGAATTATAGGTTATTGTTATTTAGTCATGTGTGACCGTCGGGTGCATGACTAAGTAACCATATCTCTATGAGGAAGTGATATCGAGAATTGGTTAGGAAGAATCTAACCACTCCAGTGTTATGTTGCTAAGTTGTAGTGCAGAACGTGATTGACGATGTGACGAGAACACGAGACCGAACCCGAACCCGAAAGACAAGTCAAGTTCGAGAAAGCCGTGAAGCAGTTGACCCAAGCCGTACGTGAGTCAGTGTGGCTATCAGCGACAGTTGGATTCAAGCTGAAGGTTGAGTACGATGAGTTAGCAAAGAGATTTCGAAAGCATTGGTATCAGTGTTGGATCGGTTCGTAGTTGCCAGAGGAAAAGAAATTTTGGAATCCATGAAGCGTGGAGTTCAGTGATCGAAATTCCTAAGCGTGTGCGAGTATGGCAAGTCAGGCGAGTCAATTTTATGCAGTTATGGAGGTCGAAGCAAAGTGGGGAAGTCAAAAGTGAGAATCAGAGCAATGTTAGTTGGGGCAGATGGAATCAGAATTTTAGAATGGAGTCGTTCAGTCAAAGAGCAGTGGATGAGCGGTCAATATAAAGATCAGTGCGGTAAAGCTAGGTACAAGACAGTGTTTTGGAGTCAGTACGCATTGGGAATATGGTTCAGTTGGTTCAGAGTTTGATCATTGGAACAACGGAATCAGTTGCAGTGTGGCGACTTGCATGGTTTGGTACCGATTCAGAGTTTGTCAGTAACGGAGAATTCGGGGACTGAATTTCCGTAAGTGGAGAAAAATGTAAAACCATGTCCCACAAATTGGGTCAACGGGTGTGAGATCTGAGATTCACACCAAGAATTTGTAATCATGGATTTGGACTTTTGGATATAGAAATGGTATAGATTTCCTATGAATCAAAGACTTTATTGAGATTGATCGTCGAGATAGAACAAACACAGTCGAAAAGAGAGTACAAAGTATGATAATCGAGCTATCTAGTCGAAGTGTTCTTAATTAGGGTTGGAATGTCTTGAATGAATCGCCACTTCTTCTTTAAATACTCTCGACTTTGATCTTCTTGTTCCGATATTTCGGCCTCGTCGTGATAACGATCTCCGAGATTTGTGTGGATCAGTTGAACCGACGAAGACCAGGTTGCTCTATCTCAACGTCGTCTCCTATCTAGCTCGAGCTCGATTGCCTTACACTTCGGCGTTGCTTGGGCCTTGTCAGGATGTCAACCGTATGGGCCCAACAAAGGATAAAGTTCGATCTCTTCGTCTTGATTATGGAGCGGGCTCATGATTATGGGCCTTAGTTTTATTTGTTAACGGGCCGGATTTCTAGAAGGGAAATCCAGTACCAACAATAGCCCCCCAGCCCATTAATTTCGACAAGTCGAGGTTGATGGGCGGTTGATGTTCTCGGGAAGAAGCGTACACATCGGGCGTGATAGCCTTAATGATTACTTTCGCCCCTTCCGTAGATCTTGTTTCGATCCACCGGTCAAGGGCGAGCGCGTGGGCCGAACTGACCTGCTTGTTGGCGCGTCGGCATTCGTGGCGTATATTTATTAAGAGAGCCACATCTCCCACCGTGTATCTGGTTGCTCACTAACGGTTGAGATTTGAGGGTTACGAAGAGTCTTTTCGAACTCAATTCCTTGCTGATGTGGCTTGGATGGCATGCGCTCGTGACCGTCGATCTTGGATCGACGGTTAGGATGGGGAAGGCTAGGAGTCGCAACCGTCTCGATTTTCTCGTAGTTATTACGAGTTTGGAATCGCCCGTTCGAGATTTTGCACAATTCCCACTATAGATAATTCTTTATATTGTCGAGGGTAACTTTCCCTCTCCTCATTTGCGTCTTGTTTCCTTCGTGTTCTTTTGGTTATCAGAAACTCTCTTAGGGGCTTCTTTTTATCTCAGTATATTCCTCATCATGGCTCTGAGATACGCAACGGGAGCAAGCACGAGTGCGGCAGCGGGATCATTTGGTCCGCATCCGCCATCTGTCTTAACCGAAAATCTTATTAAGCGGCTACGGACGCAGTGCCGGATTCCGCCGGAAGTAGAGATTGTTATCCCGTCGTCGGTGATTTTGCCGGAGACCGTCGTGGAAGGCTACTGCTGTGCTTCCTACGCCTACTTCGAAAAATGTGGGCTCTTCTTCCCCATTCCCGACCTTATTTTCTTAGTGCTGGCCCAACTCCAGTTGGCGTTTCATCAGATGACGCCAAATTTCGTTCGGTACGTCATCGGACTTGGAGTCAGGGCCGCAGAAGAGGGGATTGAGTTCGGACCTGAGGAGCTCATGCGAGTTTGCTCGGTAAAGCAGGATCCTCGCTTTCTGGGGACGTATCGTCTCTCTCCTCGTTTCGGGAGGATCCTTTATGGTATCCCACCGAGGGATGAATGGAGGGACCGATATTTTTTCTTTAGGATAAACCATCATTCGGTCGGGGAGTTCGATTACTCGGTCGTCCCCTCACGGTGGGCTTCCAACGTTGGTAAGATTCATGGTTTAATACTCTATCCTCCCCCTTTTTTGTTGTTGTTAGGCTGCTTCCTGATTGGTTTTAGTCTGTATCACAGAGTCTCCCGAATCGCTCGCTCTCAACCCGATTACGGAGGATTTAATAACCCGACTAAGAAGGGGTACCGTCAATTGGGACAGTTTTACAGTGGAGCGCGTGCAAGCTGCTCTGAGGATCGACCTCGAGCGGGTTCCGCGGGGTCGACCTCAAGTTCATCGAGGCTTACCACTTTCCTCTATGCCTCGCCGGGTTCCCCCGGTTCGAGCCCCTCAGCCTCCGCTTCGTATCGCCGAGCGGGCGGGAGAAAGTGGGTTGTCCATTCATGCAGTTTTGTTTGTCGTCATTGGGAAAAGTCTAAAAATTCTTTTATTTTTGCTGGTCGTCCCCCTGTGGATGATAGTTCAACCGCTAGTACTCCTCCTTGCGAGAAACTATCTCGGAGGGCAAGGAGTCGCCGAGATGGGAAAGACCCTGTGGAATTGGCGAAGAAGGTGAGGGACGGAAGCTTGAGCAGCGCCATCCTTTTTGCCATGTGTGATTCTCCTCCTCCCCCTCTTCCAAGTCTTCCCTTAAGCACAGGGGCCACCGACGCCGTCGCGGGGACGGGCGGTGTTTCCCCTTCTTTGATTTCCCGGGAGACGGATCCGATATCGCTCGAGGAGCCAGTTTTATGTGATTCCTACCCGAGTGGTTCGAGGGAACCGGTCGGTCAGAGTGGGAGTGAAGCTCCCGTGCCGAAGCGCCAAAGGGTTGATACTAGGGAGGGCTGGATGAGATCGGGCGAAGATGTTGGGACGCCGGGTAGCGTAGCTTGCCTTCTGAGGCGTTTTACGCCTGCGGGTATCCATCGCCCGGCTGTTGGAGACATGGTCCTTGGTGATTTATACACTGAGATAACGACGGCCATTGGAAAGGTAATGGTCGTAGCTCTTTGTTTTCCTTATCTTTGTTTGGGGAACTCATCATCAGTATTTCTATGTAGTTCCTGGAGGCTACGAATGGATTCGTGGCTAATTCCGAGCGTGAGCTGCGCGAAGGGTCCCGGATGGGCGAACTCGAGACCGTCAAGAAGGCGGTCGTCGACTTGAATGTACAGCTGCAGGGTTCCTTGGCCCGAGAGGAGGAACTTAAGAGGAGGTTGGCTAGATACGAAGGGATCGAGGCTCGACTACTGATTCTTGAGAATCGGGAGGAAGATCTTTCTCAGAAGCTTCAAGCGGCTGTGGGTAGAACTCTGGCTGCCGAAGAAGCGAACCGGGTTTCAGTTTTGCAAGCTGCTCAAGATCGAACTGATCTGGAGAGGGTCCTCGGTGGGAGGGACTTCGACGTGAAGGTCGCGGCTCATGAGGCGAGGAAGAAAATGAGCGGGGAGTACTTGGAGATCCTTAAGGAGATTAAGGAGAAAAGCGAAAGGCGGAAGGCCGAAACCAGCGCCGAGATCCGCCTCCAAGAGACCCTGGCCAATATCGAGCTCATCGTGGAGTTCGCCTCTGGCGAGATCGACCTAACTCAGGAAGTACTAAAGTTGGCTGATAAGAAGAGGGCGGCCCTGGAGGAGATGAATGCCGCAGCGGTTTTTGATTTCAGCATTGGCAAGTTAAACCTGCCGGCGGTGTCAAACGACTCGGTTATTTTGGCGCATGCTCCGCCGCCGGCTGCTCCCTGTCCCGATCAGTACGGATCAAATCTTCCGACTGGGGTTGGTTCTACCGGCGACCAGGCGGAGGGTGGAGACGAGGCTTCCTCGCGATCGCAACAATTTTGATTGTTTTGTTGCTGCCCGAAGGGGTTTCTTTTTCATTTTCGATGTTTCCCTCTATTGGGTTTTTGCGAACTTGAGGACGTCAAGTCCTTTTATGAATTTCTTTTTAATCTTTTATGCCTTAGCATAGATTTTATCGTTTTAATGCCTTACCACAAAGTCGGCTGTGTGGCGGTCTGAACCTCTAAAGAGGGGTCATATAAATAATATGGCTTGAGTTGCCTTAGGGAGTTCTCTTGCGAACTTTTAGACTGACTGCATTTGAGCTCAAACTCTTCCTCAGAATTTATTCGAGGTACAACTCCTTCCCGGTGTGGAATTCGAGCTTTTTGAACGAACTGAAATGAAATGTGCTAAATATATAATGAATCGAAGTAGACTTACATAGGTTCATTTTGAATGTGTGTGGAGGCCGTTTTGTGCGGGCATCTGTCTTGATGTAGACTTGACCTCGTTGTTTTTTTCTTAAAGGGAGGGGATAGCCCCCCAATTCTTCTAAGCTGTATAAGGTTGGAAGAATTTTAGGTTTCAAGGGATCATTTCAGATCGCTTGGGTTTGAAGAGATAATTTCATATCACTTGATTTTGGGAGAGGCCATTTCAGGTCGCTTGAAAGGGATAACTTAATATCATTTGTTTCTGAAGAGATAATTTCATACCACTTTAAGTTTTTGAAGGGATAATTTCATATCACTTGGTAAAATGTAATGGCGAAGTACTTCGCGATGACTCTAACTTTTACAATGGAAAGAGACATTGATCGAGAGACTTATTTTGATTTCACAAAGATAAGCTATTACGACTTCGTTTGAAGTTGTCGAGCTCGGTAAGAGCTTTGTGTTGGAGGGGCGGCTGCGCTCGAAGTCGAGCTGCCTACGTATCCTTTTAAGTGGATCAAGCCGTTTCGTAGTTCGATTATGTTTCGTACTTTCAGTGAAAATACTTTTTGAGGTTGATGATGTTGGGATAGTGTCCTGAAATCACACTTGTACTCACTCCTGTGATAGTTGTGTGTCGAGATCAGACATTCGTATAATACTGGGCGTTTGCAATACTTTGCTAGAAGCCTCTTGCATTCTGTAAGTCGTGGGCTTACTGCCAGTATTGTATGATCCTATAGGGTCACACACCTAAGCGAACTGGAAGCTACGACATGGGAATGATAATTGTTGCAATGATCATATTATGTGTATTGAAATACACATAAGAAATCGATATAATGGTGTTGTGTCGATCGACACAGCTTGTGTGTCGGTCGACACAGTTCGGATTTTCCGAACAGGCTTTTCGGGTTATGGCTTAATTGAGTCTGGCCCGTTAAGCGCGTTTAGGTCGAATAAAAGCTGATTAGTTTCGACCTAAACGAAGGGCTGTCAAGTTTTCTTGATAGAAACACTTGACACACCAGACACCATCGATCCCCATTGATCCGGCACTAGCATCCCGTTTCCAGCGAGCGTGCGTGTGTATCTGGTAGAGGCAAAGCGTTGCGTTGCTCCACTGATCTCGTTCACCATCTTCTTCCGCTGCCAAAGGTAAGAACGAGGTTGGTTCTAAATTTCAATATAACAAACCCTAGATCCATAGGGATCCAACAGTGGTATCAGAGCGTGCTTAGGGTTTAGCTATTGAAAATGGTGATATAAAATCGAAACTTGATGTTGTTGATCTGTATATTACTTGTTGAAATCGTTTTTCATTGATTAAATCTCGGATTTTTGTCTCTGTTGAAAACGATGGTATTGCCGAAATCGCACTGTGTCGATCGACACAAAGCGTGTGTCGGTCGACACGCCGCGGCGCAAAATATAAAATTTTTAGGGTTTGTCGCAGGGTGTCGATCGACACAGAGCGAAAACTCGCGAATAAAATTTAGGGTTTGTCGCACAGTATCGATCGACACAAAGCGTGTGTCGGTCGATACAAAGCGAAAATCCACAAATAATCTTTAGGGTTTCGATCTGAGATCGAGTACCCGTAATCGTGCTGCGTCGATCGATACACTGGGTGTGTCGGTCGACACAGGCAATACAATTATATAGATCGGTTCAATTGGATTGAACTGGTTATCTAGCTCGGTTAATTTTATTAACCAAAATTGATTCTGGTTTGGTCATATCGATCGACACACAGTGTGTGACGATCGACATGGACCATTAAACCGAACTGGTTCAATTGGATTGAATTGGTTAAGTAAATTCTATCCGGTTTGACCGGTTATCGAAGAACGGTTTAAATAGAGTTGCATCGATCGATGCCAATGGTTGGCATCGATCGACACAACATCCGCATACTTGTTGGTTTGACCACAAATTTGCATGAACCAGAATAATTTAATCCTAAAAGTATTAGATGAATCTAAACTTAATAAAACTAAATGTTTTAATTAAAAGTTATTATTTTTTGATATATATAGTGAATATAAATCAAGAAAAGATTAGTTCTTTTCCTCAACTAAATATCAAGTGATCTTGATGTCTTGCCCGATCTTGTCTACTGTCAAGACTCGTGTCGTTTGTTGGATATCTTGGAGTCCTTGATATCCACTGCAACATGGGTAAGGCAGGTGGTCAATGACAGACTTGCAGTGCAACTGTCAGTGATCACAAGACAGATAAAAGATTGGTTATACTTGACTGGGCTGTCAGAAGTTCTGGGCCCAGAGACATCAGAGTGGATTGGACATAGTTTGTCTCATTCACGACCAAGAGTTGTACTGAGTACAATTAGCAATGATTTGCTTACCTAGATAACTAAAGCTTGAGTAATGGCGAGTCGCCCACTCGAATTTTAGTAATATGAGGATCTTGGCACATTGTATTCATATGAGGAAACATAGTTTGAATACAATGGGAGTTTTCTTATTAGATAAGAATTCTCATTTCTTGTGCTTTATAACTAAAATTTACCTCTTTTGAATTACAGCTATGTCTGTCTCAAATCACATCAACACTTTCTCACTAAGATCCGTCCTTGAGAAGGACAAGTTAAATGGATCTAATTTCTTGGAATGGTATCGGAACCTGAGAATAGTTCTCAGGCAAGAGAACAAGGAATATGTCCTTGAAAGAGTTCTCACCGAGAGGCCACGTTCCAATGCTCCGCAGACAGAAAAAGAATGCTTGGGATAAGCATTCAGCGGATGTCAAAGATGTTACTTGTCTAATGCTGGTGACCATGAACTCTAAGCTGCAGAAGCAATATGAGAACGTATTGTCACCCATTGAGATGATTAACAGCCTGAAAGCTTTGTTTCAGGAGCAAGCTCGCACAGAGAGATACCAGACGGTTAAATCTCTCATGGATTGCAAGCTGGCTAAGGACAGTCCAGTAAGTCCTCATGTCCTTAAAATGATGGGTTACATTGATAACCTGGGGAAACTGGACTGTGCCATTAGCCAGGAGCTGGCCACTGACATGATTCTGCAGTCTTTGCCGTCATGTTTTGATCAGTTCATCATGAACTACAATATGCAAAACATGACTAAGACATTGACTGAGTTGCACGGTATGCTGAAGACAGCAGAACCGAATCTCAAGAAGGCTACTCCCAATGTCCTGATGGTACAAGGGGGTAAAAGGTTTAAGAAACCTAAGAAGGGTAAGGGTAAGGCCCAGGTTATCCAGGCTGAAAGTCAGGACAAGCCCAAGCCGAAGCCCAAATCCGGGCCTTCTCCTGAGGATAAGTGCAACTACTGCAAGCAGTTGGGGCATTGGAAGAAAGACTGCAAGAAGTTCATGGAAGATTACAAGAAGCTGAAGAAGACGTATGATGCGTCTGACTCAGGTATTTATGTTATCGAACTTAATGTTATGTCTTCTAGTCCTACTTCGTGGGTATTGGATACCGGCTGCGGTGCTCATATTTGTACTGATGTGCAGGCACTAAGAAATAGTAGGACGCTGAAGAAAGGACAAGTAGAGCTACGAGTCGGGAATGGAGCTAAGGTTGCTGCACTGGCCGTAGGCACCTACGAGTTGTCTTTACCTTCGGGCATGGTTTTAATTTTGAATAATTGCTACTATGTACCTGCGATTAGCAGAAACATAATTTCAATTTCCGTTTTGGATTTGGAAGGTTTTGATTTTGCTGTTAAGAATAAAGTTTGTTCTTTTAATCGTGATGGTAATTATTATGGTAGCGCCCCATTAGATAATGGGTTATATATATTAAACCAAGAAATGCCTGTCTTTAACATAAATACAAAGAGGTTTAAGTCCAATGACGAAAACCCGACTTTCTTATGGCATTGTCGTTTGGGCCATATCAATGAGAAACGCATCCAGAGGCTCCATCGAAATGGGCTTCTGGGCTCATTTGATTTTGAATCATGTGAGAAATGCGAGTCTTGTTTGGTGGGCAAAATGGCTAGAGCCCCTTTCAACAAACCAAATGAAAGGGCTAGTGATTTATTGGGCCTTGTTCATACTGATGTATGTGGGCCAATGAGTACTGCTGCCAGAGGAAACTTTAAGTACTTCATTACCTTTACTGATGATTTCAGTAGGTATGGCTATGTCTATTTGATGAGACACAAGTCAGATTCCTTTGATAGATTCAAGGAATTCAAGAATGAAGTACAGAATCAACTTGGCAAGAGTATTAAGATTCTGCGATCGGATCGCGGAGGAGAATACTTGAGCCAAGAATTCAGCGACTATCTGAGCGAGTGTGGAATCGTTTCACAACTCACTCCTCCTGGTACACTCCAATGGAATGGAGTATCGGAGAGGAGAAATCGAACTTTATTGGATATGGTTCGGTCTATGATGAGTCATTCTAATCTTCCACTATCCTTTTGGGGATATGCTCTAGAAACGTCTGCGTTTACACTGAATAGAGTGCCATCTAAATCAGTAGAAAAGACACCACATGAACTGTGGACTGGGAACATTCCTAGTCTGTCTTTCCTAAGGATTTGGGGTTGCGAGGCTTATGTCAAACGTTTAATCTCCGACAAGCTTGCACCCAAATCAGATAAATGCTACTTCG
Organism: Orychophragmus violaceus; assembly: GCA_030180135.1. Classification (NCBI taxonomy): domain Eukaryota; kingdom Viridiplantae; phylum Streptophyta; class Magnoliopsida; order Brassicales; family Brassicaceae; genus Orychophragmus; species Orychophragmus violaceus. The sequence goes on from CM058239.1 coordinate 61,220,346, forward strand.
TTGGTTATCCTAGGGAAACCAAGGCATACTACTTTTACAACCAATCTGAGAACAAAGTATTTGTTGCTCGGGACTGTTCTTTTCTTGAAAGGGAGTTCCTCTCTAAGAAAAACAGTGGGAGTAAAGTACATCTTGAAGAAATTCTAGATGCACAGGATACTGCTCAACCTGCTGAGGAGGAGCAGCAGTTGGAACCACAAAGTTCTGTGGAACCGGCGCCTGTGGAGCCTGAAGTTCGCAGATCCGGAAGGATCCGTCACGAACCCGAGAGATACTATGGATTTCTCGTAACCAATTCAAATGATCTGATGATCATTGAAGGTGACGAACCAGCGACCTTTGCGAAAGCAATGATGGGCCCAGACTCCGAAAAGTGGCTTGGAGCCTCTAAATCCGAAATGACATCCATGTCAGAAAACCAAGTATGGTCCTTGGTCGATTTACCTAATGGTGTAAAAGCCATTGAGTGTAAATGGATCTTCAAGAAGAAGATTGACGTGGATGGCAATGTACAGATTTACAAAGCAAGGTTGGTGGCTAAAGGTTTCAAACAAATTCATGGTATTGACTATGATGAAACCTATTCCCCAGTCGTTATGCTTAAATCTATTCGGATTCTTATAGCGATTGCTGCTCATTATGACTATGAGATTTGGCAAATGGATGTCAAAACCGCATTCCTGAATGGCATTCTGGAAGAGGACGTGTACATGACACAACCTGAAGGTTTTGTCGATCCTAAAAATGCTAAGAAGGTATGCAAGCTTCATAAATCCATTTATAGGTTGAAGCAAGCATCACGGAGTTGGAATCTTCGTTTTGATGAAGCAGTAAAACAATTCGGTTTCATCAAGAACGAAGAAGAATCATGTGTATACAAGAAGACAAGTGGGAGCAAAATTGCATTTCTTGTACTGTATGTCGATGACATACTCCTCCTCAGTAATGACGTTCCGTTGCTTCAGTCTATTAAGACTTGGCTAGGAAGTTGTTTTTCCATGAAAGACATGGGAGAAGCCGCATACATTCTTGGAATCAGAATCTACAGAGATAGAACTAACAGGCTGATTGGATTGTGCCAAGACACTTATATTGATAAGGTGTTGCACAGATTCAGGATGCACGATTCCAAGAAGGGCTTCATACCAATGTCTCATGGCAAGAGTCTCTGCAAGAAGCAGTGTCCGGCGACACCTGCTGAGCGAGAACGCATGAATAGGATTCCTTATGCCTCTGCAATAGGATCTATTATGTATGACATGCTCTGCACTCGTCCAGATATAGCTTACGCGTTAAGCATGACGAGTAGATACCAATCTGATCCAGGTGAAGCTCACTGGACAGCTGTCAAGAATATTCTCAAGTATTTGAGACATACTAAGGATAAGTTCCTTGTGTATGGAGATAGTGATGAACTTGTGGTGAATGGATTCACCGATGCGAGTTTTCAGACGGACAGAGACGATTTCCGATCACAGTCTGGATATGTCTTCTGTCTAAATGGCGGTGCGGTGAGCTGGAAGAGCTCTAAGCAGAATACCGTAGCTGACTCCACAACGGAAGCTGAATATGTTGCTGCTTCAGAAGCGGCAAAGGAAGCTGTTTGGATCAAGAAGTTCATGACTGAACTTGGTGTGGTTCCTAGTATCTTGGAGCCAGTGGCTTTGTTCTGCAATAACAATGGAGCCATTGCTCAGGCGAAAGAACCCAGGTCACACCAGAAGTCCAAACACGTTGAGAGGAAATATCATCTGATTCGTGATATTGTCAATAGAGGTGATGTGAAGATCAGCCGAGTTCCGACAAACGAGAATGTCGCTGATCCTCTAACCAAGTCACTCCCAAGGCCTAAGCATGAGAGTCATACGACTGATGTAGGCATTAGAGATCTTAAGATGTAATCTTGATAGTGGGAGTTTTGGATTTTGTTATAATAAGACGCCCTTGTAAACATTCTTTTAGAAGTGTTTAATGAAATTTGATTTCAGCATTATTTATTGTGATCTAAATAATGGTCCCAAAATAAGTTTATGACATATTATAGGTCATCAGGTTGAGAACTTGATCATGAACTATAAGTTAATAAATTATTTTGTCCCTAGTCAAGGTTGTAGAATCGGGACACTGACAACCGTTAGAGACTAGATTGTGAGGTGACTGTTGGCTAAGTTTCATGGAGCCAATGATATGATTATCGCAGTCAGTCACATAGATATATGTCAGTGGACATATGATCTGACATGACCCGCTAATGAGAAGTCTACAAGATAGTAATATCTGTGTCATAAGAGGTTCTCATTACGACTATAGAGTATAGTCCTAAGACCTGAGTTCATCATGCTTTCTTGCATATGAATTGGTACATTTTGACTTTGTCAAACGTCGATCCGTAACTGGCGGCTATAACGACACTGTTCAAGTTTATCATGAAGTGTGCGTTGAAACAGGGATGGAACAAGATGGAATTTGTCCCTCCTGAAAAACGGGAGATAAATATCTCAGGGCCTATCGAAGATTGAATACTGAGAGAATGTGTGGCCGCACTCAAACGAACTGTAGTTCAGTTGTTTGTAATGTTCAGTATGAGATCAGGAGTTCGATAAACACGATGTTGGCTAAATAAGGATGACACAGATCTTACCTTATGCCAAATCGAGATATAGAGACAAAAGGATTATAGGAATTGATGATTCCAGTACAAGTGGGAGATTGTTGGGATAGTGTCCTGAAATCACACTTGTACTCACTCCTGTGATAGTTGTGTGTCGAGATCAGACATTCGTATAATACTGGGCGTTTGCAATACTTTGCTAGAAGCCTCTTGCATTCTGTAAGTCGTGGGCTTACTGCCAGTATTGTATGATCCTATAGGGTCACACACCTAAGCGAACTGGAAGCTACGACATGGGAATGATCATTGTTGCAATGATCATATTATGTGTATTGAAATACACATAAGAAATCGATATAATGGTGGTTTGTCGATCGACACAGCTTGTGTGTCGGTCGACACAGTTTGGATTTTCCGAACAGGGTTTTCGGGTTATGGCTTAATTGAGTCTGGCCCGTTAAGCGCGTTTAGGTCGAATAAAAGCTGATTAGTTTCGACCTAAACGAAGGGCTGTCAAGTTTTCTTGATAGAAACACTTGACACACCAGACACCATCGATCCCCATTGATCCGGCACTAGCATCCCGTTTCCAGCGAGCGTGCGTGTGTATCTGGTAGAGGCAAAGCGTTGCGTTGCTCCACTGATCTCGTTCACCATCTTCTTCCGCTGCCAAAGGTAAGAACGAGGTTGGTTCTAAATTTCAATATAACAAACCCTAGATCCATAGGGATCCAACAGATGATATTCCAGGGTCGTAGTTCACGTTTGTGGGTTTCCACCGACTTGAGTCGGTAGACCCCGTCCTTCACAACGTCAGTGACCTGGTAAGGACCTTCCCACTTTGCTCCTAACTTTCCAGCGTGTTCTCCCTTTTTATGGTCAAACACTTTCCGTAAGATGAGATGGCCTACTTGAAACCTTTGAGTTTTTATTTTGGAATCATAGTAGCGAGCTGCGGCTTGTTGGTAGTTCTGGATTCAAGCTAGTGTGAGATTCCTCCTTTCGTCGACGAGATTGAGCTCGTTTGTTATCATCCTGTTGTTAAGTTCCTCTCGACGTGGGCATTCTTCTTTGCGGATGCTTGACACAAGGATTTCGGCTGGTACTACCGCCTCGATTCCATAAGCCAGCGAAAAGGGGGTCTCGCCGGTGGATTTGCGGGGGTAGTCCGGTAAGCCAAGAGTACGGCTGGGATCTCGTCGCTCCAGCTCGTTTTGCACTCATTGAGTCTTTTCTTGAGGCTATTCATGATTGCCTTGTTAGCTGCTTCTGCCAGTCCGTTCCCTTAAGGATAGCGGGGCGTTGAGTAAGTCAGCTTTATGTTCCAGGTTCTACATAACTCTTTGAACGCGTTTGATATTAACTGAGGCCCGTTATCGGTGACGATCTCATGGGGTAATCCGTGTCGGCAAACGATGTTTCGCCAGACGAACTCCTTAACGTGAACGTCTTTTACCTTTTGGTATGATTCCGCTTCAATCCACTTAGTGAAGTAGTCTGTCATCACTAATAGGTGTGTAGCTTTCTTTTTGCCGGATGCGACTAAAAGTCCCACGATATCCATTCCCCATCGCATGTATGGGTATGGCGATGAGATAGAGGAGAGTTTCTCCGATGCTTGGTGGATAATCGGGGCATGCTTTTGGCATTTGTCGCATTTGCTGGAAAAAGATTCGCATTCGGTGGCCATTGTTGGCCAGAAGTAGCCTTGCCTTTTGATTCATACGGCCAGGGCTCGTCCTCCGGAATGGCTTCCGCAGGATCCGTCATGGGCCTGCGTGATCACGGCCAAGGCTTGCTTTTTATGGAGGCATTTGAGGTAAGGTCCGGAGAGACTTCTTTTAAAGAGCTCCCCTTGCGTGACGCAGTACCTTGCGCTCTGCGTCTTGAGTTTCCGTGCTTCCCATTTGTCGTCTGGGACTTCGCCGTTTGTTATGTATCGAACGATCGGAGTTCTCCAATCTTCTTCATTGTTAGGCTCAGGTCCTTGACTAGTGGATGCAGCTTGGATTGATCCATCGGGAACGTTCGCGACGTACATGGCATTTCTTGGGTCAAGATCATCATCGATCTAAATGATGTCGCGACTAGTGTCCTTGGGATGTTTCTTGTGTTCGACGTCCTCCTTTCTGGTGGGCTCTTCCTCTTTCAAGGATAGAGCTTTTAGGGCTATGTCGATACTTGGTTTTTCGATCCCCTAGACTGGTATGATCCTTTTGAGGTTTGGATCTAATGTCGATGCTAACGCGGCTAGGGCATCGGCTGCGGTGTTTTCCCCTCTAGGGATCCGTGTTAGATCAAAGAATTCGATCTGTTCGGCGAGAGTATGGACTACCCGTAGGTATGCTTCCATCCGTTCGTCTTTGGCCTCGTAGTCGCCATGATATTGGCTCGTGACCAATTGGGAATCACTGAAGGCGTCTACTTCTCGGGCCCCTATTGCTATTGCTAATCTGAGCCCGGCTATCAACGCTTCGTATTCCGCCTCATTATTTGATGCGGCGAAGCCCAGTCTGAATGACTGTTCTAATACTTCGCACGTGGGGGAGACCAGTTTTACTCCGACGCCGGATCCTTGCCTCGAGGAAGCTCCATCGACATAGAGTTTCCATCTCTTGGTGGAGGTCGGGTCGAGTTCGATGTTCGGAGGGAGCTCGATTATGAAATATGCCAGCACTTGCGCTTTTAGGCACGTCCGAGCTTTATACTCTATGTCATACTCGCTAAGTTCGATAGCCCATTTGACCAGTCGACCTGATTGGCTTGGACTGTGAAGGATGGTTCTCAGTGGTTGAGAGGTCATCACTATGATTGAGTGGGATTGGAAGTATGGTCGGAGTTTCTGAGCTGATGTCACTAATGCCAAAGCGAGTTTTTCCATGGCGGGGTACCTGGTTTCAGCATTGATTAAGGTCTTACAGATGTAATACACCAGCCGTTGTTCGTTTTGTTCTTCGCGAACCAGGACTCCACTTCCTTCTGCTGTGGAAACAGCTAGGTAGAGGTAGAGGGGTTCCCCTTCTACTGGTTTCGCCAGTATAGGTGGTTCGCTTAGATAAGACTTTAGCTCGGCGAACGCTTCTTCGCACTTCTCGTCCCAGAGGAACTTCTTGTTTGCTTTGTGCAAGTGATAGAAGGGTAGACATTTATCAGTCGACCTCGAGATGAAGCGGTTCAAAGAAGCTATTTTGCCAGTCAGGCGCTGGACTTCTCGCGTTGTTCTGGGAGATTTCATCTCTATAAATGTTGCGATCTGTTTGGGTTTCGCTTCGATCCCTCTTTCGGTCACTAGGTAGCCAAGGAATTATCCTGAGGGGACCCCGAAGGTGCACTTTGCTGAGTTGAGTTTCATCCCATATTTGTTGAGAATGATAAAGCATTCTTTTAGCTGGGGGATATGGTCTTCGTACTTGGAAGATTTGACCAACATATCGTCGATGTAGACTTCCATGGTTTTACCCTGGAGTCCAGAAAACATCTTGTTGACAAGGCGTTGGTAAGTCGTTCCTGCATTTTTTAGTCCCAAGGGCATGACTTTGTAGCAGTACGTGCCTCGATCAGTTATGAACGAAGTCTTTTCTTGGTCCTTGGGTTTCATTAGTATTTTATTGTACCCGAGAAAGCATCCATGAAGGATAGTAGTTGGTGTCCAGCGGTAGCTTCGACTGGTCGGTCGATGTGCGGGAGTGGGAAGCTGTCCTTCGGACATGCTTTGTTGAGATCTGTGAAATCTACACAGACTCTCCACTTCCCGTTCTTTTTCTTGACCATTATGGGATTCGCAAGCCAGTCGGGGTACTTGACCTCTCTGATCGATCCGATTTTTAGTAACCGATCGACCTCGTCGTTGACGGCTTGAGCTCGTTCCGGGCCTAGTTTTCGACGTTTTTGTCTTACCGGTTTGTAGGTTGGGTCGACATTCAGCTCGTGGCTGGTTACGTTGATGTTGATCCCTTTCATGTCTGCTGAAGACCAGGCAAAGGAGTCGATGTTCTGCTTAAGAAAAGAGATTAGTTCGTTTTTTACTGGCTCTGATAGGTCGATTCCGATGCCGACAAGTCTTTCGGGATGAGCATCGTCTATGAAAACTTGGGTCGTGAGGTCCTTTGGGGGTCCTACTTGACTTGGGTCGTTCGACCTTTTGGTTTGCATGGTGGCGAGCTCTTCCTCTTTCCGTAATTGCTATGCGGGGGATTTTTCAATCTGCTTGTATCCGTTCAAGTAGCAATGGCGGGAAATTTTTTGACTTCCGTAAACGGTTTTTACTCCTTTGGGAGTTGGGAATTTTACGCATTGATGGTAGGTCGATGGTACCGCTTTCATGTCGTATATCCATGGTCGACCTAGGATTGCGTTGTAGGGAGCTGGCCGATCTACTATGACGAACTCTGTCATTCTTCAAACTCCTCCAGCAATTACTGGGGCGAAAACAGAGCCCATTGAGTATGTTGTTTCGCCAGCGAACCCTACCAATGGTGTCTTTTCCTCGACGATCTCGGAGTCGTTGAACTCCATCTTTTTGAACGCATCGTAAAAGAGGACATCCACCGAACTCCCTGTGTCGATCATTATCCTTGAGAGTTCGACATCTCCCACTACTAAACAAACGAGGAGAGCGTCGTCGTGTGGTTTGTCAAGATTGTTTGTCTCGCTCTCGTGGAAAGTGATTTCGTGGTCTGGACCTAGCATTGGGGTTTTCCCTCCTCTGTCGGTCTCGACTCTTCTCTGAAGAGCTTTGATTGAATTGACCGAGTCTCGGCATAGCTAGGAGCCACCGAAGATGAAGTCGACTCGTTTAGGGGGTATGGCCCTTACACCCCCCCCCCCCCCCCCGCATAAACGAGGGAGATTGATTCGTGAGCGTAAACTCTTGACGGGAGCCGGAGGTGGGGATAACGCCGGGCCTCCTGGAGTGCCGCACAAGCTGAGCTCGCCGAGAATGACCTCGACTCGCTTTCGCGACCCCTGAGGGAGTGTTTCGGGAGATTCTGGCTCCTTTGACCGTTCTCGTTTGTTCTGAGAAGGCTTTTTGGTATTTGACTCTTTGGTCTGCTTGTTTTCCCTTTTGTCAGATGGAGTTTCCTCCTCGACTTCTAATTCTTGTTTGCGTTCGGACTCTCGTTTTTGAGCCTCGGCTTTGGCCCGAGTATAGCACTCTTCGGTCGAGTGTCCTTTTTTGTTGTGAAAATCATAGAATTTATCCTTGTCGAACTCGAATTTCTTCGAGCTCTTCGGGCTCTCGACCGCATTGACGTTTCTTGATTTACGGGAATCCTTTTTTGAGTTCGAGTTCTGCGAGCCCGACGGGTTCTTTTCTTTTCGATGCTTTTCTCTCAGGGCCGTGGTTTCGTCCTCGAGGCGAGCAAAGGCCGATGCACGATGAAGGGCGTCATCGAGTGTTTGAGGTTCGCGGACTGTTATTTCCTCGCGGAATCTGGTCGAATACCACAGTCCACGTCTCAGTGCTTCTATAGCTACTTCGTCTTGTGGGTTTGCGATTTTGGATTTTATTTCCTTAAATCGGTCGATGTACGAGCGAAGTGTCTCGTCAGGTTTCTGAGAGACGCCAAATAGAGCTGCCTCAGTAGTCTTTACCTCGATAAAGACGGAGTATTGTTTGAGGAAAGCCGTCATGAACTGGTGAAGTTGTCGATGGACCTTTCTTCCAGTCCGGCAAACCATTCTAGGGCGGAGCCCGATAGGTTTTCGGCGAAGAGCCTGCAAAAAAGCTGGCTCTCTTTCCCCATTGGTAAGGTATACCCTTGCCATTGCTAGTCGGAATGCCCTGATATGGGCTTTCGGGTCCGATTTTCCAGAGAACTCCGGAAATTTTTTTTCTTGATTTCTCGGATTCTTGCAAAGGTGATCCGGTCTGTGAACGGCGTTTGTCGCGTTTCTTCGATCACTCGATCGATGTCGGGTGCCGCTCTTGTTGCCATGTGAACTTTCGAGCTCAGACTGACGAATTGGGCCTTAGCCGGCTCAATGTATTGTTTAAGCATATCGTGTTCATCGCCTACTGTAGGCGCAAACTGGGCTTGTGCCTGATTGGACGTTTGTTCTGGGAAACCGGGCTCGAGAAGATCGATTGTTGGAATCGATCTTGTCTGGTCGACCTGCGGCGTTTGGAACTGTATCGTATTTGATCCGTTAAGGTGTCCCGAGCTCGAGGCGAAAGCAGAGCCTCCTAGTTGCCTCGGCTAGGTAATGGTCGGTTTCCCGATCCGGTTGGATCTATGACCATTGAACTCGAACTGAATGGAGTAGGTATCGTGATAAGGGTCATTATAGGGCGGATGACGCTACTTGACGTATTAGCGAAATTTCCTGACGCTCTCGGGGGAGTTACTACCTGGGAGAAGTCCAAGCGTGTACACGGTGGAGGACTTATGGGGGTTCGTGTTGATCTACCCCCCTGGTTTTCGCTGGCGAGCTCTTCAAGACGGGCGTTAATGTGCCGTTCCTGTTCATCGAGCTACGCGGCCAGAGAACGGTTCGCGATCTCTTGGGCCCGTGCGCTTGCCTCGTTGTTTCTCGTTCGGTTTACCAACAGGCTTAACATTGAACGGATTTCAGCGAGGTCGTCCGGGCCTTGTCGCTGTGGAGCATAAGGCAGTGGTGAATTAGGTCTGGTTATTCCAGATCCACCTCCTGAGACGGGGGCGGAAATTGAATCATTTCTCATCCACACCCAGTTTCTGCTCGGATCGTTAGTTCCTGACAAAACATTTGTCGGAGTCTAACGATCGCGACGAGCCGGCTGGTGCCGAAGTCGTGGAGACTGAGGCAGAGCTCGTCAACACGCCATCGGTCTGACCCATGATTCTTACCCCGGTGGTGTTCTGAGAAACGTTGTCGACCGTTTAAGGGTGGTCGACTGGTGGTGTGGCGCTGGGAGAGCCAGATTGGTCAGGATTCATCTCGATCTATCGGATCTAAGATCTGATTCATAAGACAGGAAAAGCTATAGATAGTCCCCACAGTCGACGCCAAATGTGAGATCTGAGATTCACACCAAGAATTTGTAATCGTGGATTTGGACTTTTGGATATAGAAATGGTATAGATTTCCTATGAATCAAAGACATTATTGAGATTGATCGTCGAGATAGAACAAACACAGTCGAAAAGAGAGTACAAAGTATGATAATCGAGTTATCTAGTCGAAGTGTTCTTAATTAGGGTTGGAATGTCTTGAATGAATCGCCACTTCTTCTTTAAATACTCTCGACTTTGATCTTCTTGTTCCGATATTTCGGCCTCGTCGTGATAACGATCTCCGAGATTTGTGTGGATCAGTTGAACCAACGAAGACCAGGTTGCTCTATCTCCACGTCGTCTCCTATGGAGCTCGAGCTCGATTGCCTCACACTTCGGCGTTGCTTGGGCCTTGTCAGGATGTCAACCGTATGGGCCCAACAAAGGATAACGTTTGATCTATTCGTCTTGATTTTGGAGCGGGCTCATGATTATGGGCCTTAGTTTTATTTGTTAACAGGCCGGATTTCTAAAAGGGAAATCCAGTACCAACAACGGGCAGCTGAAATGTCAATCGGGGCAATTTTGTTATTTTCAATAAATGAGGGGCATTTTGGTAATTTTGTCAAAATACAAGCCGGAAGCCGAGACGGGAACTGATAAGAACGAACTTTAAACGAGTTTTTCGGACTATCGGGAAAGGAAACCGATAGAACCGACAAACTTGTAAAATTCATAACATGAGCTACGGATGTCCGTTTGAGGTGATTCAAATTGTTAAATGCTTCTAAAATATTCTAGTATTTGAAAAAGTGTCTTGGAGGATTTATAGAAGAATCTATGGGGTTTTATAAAATCAAACTCAGAATTGGCCGCATGGGAACAATGGAATGGATCAGGGTTTTGATCGGGTAAAGACTTTTTGAATCCAAATAAGAGAGAGCAGATATGACCATGTGCTGCCAAGTGTTACTTTTCCCTTCTCAGATGGCGCCACCTCTTCCCCAAGCAATTCAATGAATCAAATTAGATTCATTGCATGGTTTTAGTCACTTCACTTCACTCTCATGCATGTTCCCTCTCTCTCTCTCTCTAGCAATCACTCACCAAAAACTCTCCAAAAATTCCCTGACATCTCTCTCACCTCTATCTCTCTTGATCTCCCATCTCTCTCCTTATTCATCCCAAATCCATGAAGATCAAAGTGTTCTTCATGATGTTCTTGAAGTTCATCAAAGCTTGAGGAGCAAGTAACCCAAATAACCCCTTAACCAAGAATAATGTCATCAAATCTCTTGCACCAGTAGACTCACCTCACTCTCCTCTCCATTCTCCGACGGTCAGTCGCCTCACCACCGCCAGAGTTCGCCGGAGCCGCCGCCGGAAGGCTGCCATCGCTGGTCAACGCCGGAGACATCACCGGAGAAGCTTCTTCCGCCGTCATTGTCTAGCCGGTTTAATGGGGAGTTGAATTGATCTCGGTTCAGTGCTGGTTTAGTTGGTTTAGCTCTCGGTCAACCCAAAGTCAAACCGGTTTAAGGAGTGGTCAACCGGTTTAACTGGTCAATGGTTTGATTCGATCCGGTTTAGCTAAACTCGGTTCAATTGGAGTTAGTTTAGACTTGGTTCAATATTGGTCAACTGGTTTAGGCGTGGTCAACAGTCAGCTCGGTCAACGCTTGGTCAGCCCTTCTGTCAATGCCGGTCAATGACCGGTCAATGTTGTGGTCAACGCCGGTATGCGGTTGGTCAATGGCTGGTTCTTGTTCGGGTGAACTCGGAGTGTTGGTGATTCGGTCCGTGAGGTTCGGGAAAGGTTCGGGGTTCCTGTTGCTCGGTCTCGGGAGTTTACATCCGTCACTTCTGTCGTCCGTCACACTATCACTGTGAGTCGGTTATTGGATTCATAGTTAAGTCATGTAGACCGGGAAACCCTAAAACCGTAGCCTTAGGTTGCATACCCGTAATTGATTGATAATTGATTGGTATAGTTTTAATAATGAATTGACTAGGATTATATATGCATGTTAGATAGTTAGTCTTTGATTGATCGATTGTTCGTTAACTGCATGTTGACTGATGCATCCATATTAGATTGGCATGTTTATGATTTATATGCATGTATTCTATATTAAGAACCATATTAAAGAATCTATATACGAGAATTAAGATGGAATTAAAATACGGTAAAACACTTAATAAACTTATAGAATATAATAACGGGGTGGGTTAATAGTTATTAGACTGGTTAATGGGTTAAATAAATAAAAATTAACAACAATGAGATATTGGGAGATTAGTAAGTTTACTAATCCTAAACCAACAGATCGAGGAGTTTAATAAAAGACATTCATGAAAGATAATTAAAAGGATTATTAAATTGTGAGCCGTCTACAGGGTTAGCAATCCGCTAATCCCAAGGTAGCGGACTAAGTAAATGGGAAGTTGTTAAGGAACTTAAAGACTTGTTTGTTAATTGTGATTGTGTGTGTGTTGGACTTATGTTGTGTTGTGCATGCCTGTGTTGGAATTGTGTCCAGTAATCTCGGTACTGTCTCTAGAAAGTAAGAGTATGTCAATGATCAGACATAAGTCATATAATACTGGGGGTCATGATGGCTTGCTAGAGTCCGCTCATGATCTATAAGTCTTGGACTTATTGCCTTTATTATATGATCCCATATGGGTCACACGCCTAAGCTAACAGGAAAATGTGTAGGAACGGCTTAGCAGAAGTACGGTAAAAGTGCCAGGCATTTGTCGTACTTAGAGAGAGATAAATGGGTCTGATTAAATCCAAGGGATTTAATCAGATTGGTATTTGGGCCCAAAAGCCCAAAAGGGAAAGAGAAGGGTTTTATAAACTAAAACCCAAATCTCTTTCTCCCTAACGCTAGCCCCCTAGCCGCGCCTCTCTCTCTCTGTCTGCGCCTCCTCTTCCTTGGTCTAGCAGCCTCTCTTCCTGCTTGGTGTGCGTGTGTGAACCTCTGGAGGAGTTATCACTCGGTGGCTCTCTGATCTCTGACCTGTTCTCTCTTTCCGCTGCATAAACAGGTAAAAGGTGAGATCATCAAAGTTTCTATTCAAGAGAACCTAGATCCGCATGTTTAGGAACTGTTGAATCTGTGAATTGAATCAGGATTAACTCCTAAACAATCCTTCAGTGGTATCAGAGCCAGGTTCTGGTTTTTCTTGTTTAGATTCATGTTTAGGATTGTTTTTCTTGTTTAAAAGTGTTTTTGAATCAACTACTGATAAGAGAAATCACTTAAGCAACAAGGAATTGAAACCTAAACATATTTGAAATCGCAAAACCAAGCTATATTGACTTGGTATGCGTCGGTTTGATGATGCACGGACCGATCGCTAAAGGATCGAGTCGCGTGATCATCCGACCGCGAGACGAAGATCGATCGGCCGAGTGGATCACACGGTGATCGTGTCCCGGCAGTCTCGAGAGTCGTCCCGATCCGTGATGATCGTGCAAGGATGGACCGAGCGGATCGATCAAACGATCGCGGTCGATCGTCCAGCATAGTCCCGATCGTCCAGCGTCGTCCCGCGTCTCGATCGCTCGGCGATCGCATGACGCACGACCGGCCAGCCCGCGATGCATCGTCCCGTCCGCAGCTGGGCATCGTCTCGATCTCGGATCGTTGGCGCACGGTTTGCGGCTGGGCATGGTGATCGAGAAGCTAGGTCACAACCATGATTGGTTTGTGACCAATTCGGTTCGGTTCGGTTAATGGCTCGGTTTAAAATTTTGATTAAAATTAAACGTCTCGGTTTAATAAACAGATTTAATAATTTTATTAAATTCTGGTTAAACCGGGATAAGAAATCCAAAGTCGAAAAATTGGATTTTGTGCCTAAACCAGGATTTTCTAATTTGATTTGGTTGGACCAAATAAATTGAGAAAATCCGGTTTAGTAAATAACCGGTTGACAATTGTGGTCATCGTAGTAATTAAAATTTGGTTAGACCAATTTTAATGAACCAGACCGGTTATGTCATTTAATTGGACAATTGGGTCATGTCTTGGACATGGACCAATTCTTGGGCCTCGGGCCAAGAAGTTAAAACAATTGGGCCAATTATTTGAGTCTTTCTTCAGATTAATTTAAAATTTATTTTATAAAATTATAAAGTCGATTTTAAATTAAAGTTTCCGAAATTTTGAAATTAGAAAGTTTCTTAAAATAGAAGTTTCTAGATTTGCGGGTTTTGGATTTTAAAGAAATTTCTAATTTTAGAAAGTTTCCAATTTTAGAAAGTTTCCAAAAATAGTAGGTTTCCAAAATTAGAAAGTTTCCCGAAATAGTAATCTTCTATTTTGGGAATGAAATTTTAATAAACCTACGAACCTCAAATAATATCAAGCGTTGGATGTCTTGTCCAGGCTATGTCAGCTGTCGAAGCCCATTCAATTGTATTCATGGCCTTACAGTGTGAGGGTGTCTACTTTTGCGTGGATAAGACGGTTTGTGATTCATAAATGTCATTGGGAGTCCCAGACATTAATGATTACATGACTGTATAGTCTGGTTTTCTTGACTAGGCCATCGGGAGTCCCGGGCCTTGAGACATCAGAGTGAATTGGGCCTCGGGTCCAGATTCACAACCAAGAGTTATATCACGGATATAATTAGCCGACATAGGGCTTACCGATATAAGCTAAGGTTGGGTGACGGCCAGTGGCCCACTTTGATCTTAGTTATATGTGGATCTTGGAATCATTATATTCTATTGAGGGTAACTTAGGTTATTGAATATAATGCATGATTGATCATATTAATTATAATATAAGATTAATCATATTGAAAATATTAACTAATAACCTTTTATCTTATATATTTCAGCTATGACTACTACAAGCACACAAAACACATTCTCAATCCGGTCTGTTCTCGAGAAGGAGAAGCTGACTGGAACGAACTTCCTGACGTGGTCAAGGAACTTAAGGCTGGTCCTCAAGCAGGAGAAGAAGGATTATGTCCTTCGTGATCCTCTCCCCGAGAGGCCTGCTAACAATGCCGCCAGGACTCTGCATAATGCTTGGGAAAAGCATTCGTCAGATGAAAATGATGTGTATTGCCTTATGTTGGCGACAATGACTGCTGAGCTGCAAATGCAGTTCGAGAGTGTGTTGTCACCAATTGAGATAATGGCAAGCCTGAAATCGCTTTTTCAGGAGCAAGCAAGAACTGAGAGGTTTCAGACGGTTAAGAACCTCTTAGACTGTAAGTTGGCTGCAAATGCGGCAGTGAGTCCTCATGTCTTGAAGATGATGGGTTATCTCGATCATCTTCAGAAACTCGACTGCCCTATCAGCCAGGAACTTGCCTGCGACATCATTCTGCAGTCATTACCTGCAAGCTATGATCAGTTCATTCTGAACTTTAACATGCATGGCTTGAGTAAGACATTGCCTGAGCTTCACGGAATGCTCAAGACTGCAGAGCCCAACTTGAGGAAAACCGCCAAGGACCCCAATGTGCTTATGGTGCAAAAGGGCAAGGGGTTTAAGAAATCCTCTGCTAAGGATAAGGGAAAGGCCAAGGCTGTCCAAGTCGCGGACAAGGACACGCCAAAGCCCAAGCCCAAGTCCAAGGCTGGGCCAACTGACATATGCAGGTTCTGTAAAGAACCAGGGCATTGGAGGAGAGAATGTAAGAAATTCCAAGAAGGTCTAAAGGAATTTAAGAAGAAGACTCTCGAGACTTCTTCGACAGGTATTTTTGTTATAGAAGTTAATACAACTACTTCTGATAATACCTCATGGGTTATGGATACTGGTTGTGGGGCTCATATTTGTACTAATATGCAGGCACTCAGCAACAGTAGAAGGCTGAAGCAAGGACAAGTGGAGCTACGAGTTGGGAATGGAGCGAAAGTTCGAGCACTAGCTGTAGGCACATACTTGTTGTCTTTACCTTCGGGATTGATTTTAGAACTCAATAATTGTTATTTTGTACCTGCTATAAGCAGAAATATTATTTCAATTTCTTTGTTGGATTTGGAAGGTTATGATTTTTCAGTTAAGAATAAATTATGTTCCTTCAATCGCAACAATTTGTTCTATGGTTCTGCCCCTCTTACGAATGGGCTTTACATACTCGATCAATCCGCACCAATTTATAACATTAATACCAAACGGTTCAAACCTAATGAGGAGAACCGAATGTTTCTATGGCATTGTCGTTTAGGGCACATCAGCGAGAAACGCATCAAGAGGCTCCATTCGAATGGACTTCTTGGTTCATTTGACTTTGAGTCATGTGAGAAATGCGAATCCTGCATGATGGGCAAAATGACACGGGCCCCCTTTAATAAACCTAACGAGAGGGCCAGTGACTTATTGGGCCTGATACACACTGACGTGTGTGGCCCAATGTCCACAAATGCAAGAGGAAACTATCAGTACTTCATTACTTTTACTGATGATTTCAGTAGGTATGGATATGTTTATTTGATGAAACATAAGTCTGAATCTTTTGAGAAGTTCAGAGAATTCCAAAATGAAGTACAGAACCAACTTGGCAAAAGCATTAAGGCTCTTCGGTCCGACCGAGGAGGAGAATACTTAAGCCAAGAATTCAGTGATCATCTAAGGGAGTGTGGGATCGTATCCCAACTCACTCCTCCCGGAACACCTCAATGGAATGGTGTGTCTGAGAGGAGA
Organism: Orychophragmus violaceus; assembly: GCA_030180135.1. NCBI lineage: Eukaryota > Viridiplantae > Streptophyta > Magnoliopsida > Brassicales > Brassicaceae > Orychophragmus > Orychophragmus violaceus. The sequence goes on from CM058239.1 coordinate 61,236,617, forward strand.
AATCGGACCTTATTGGATATGGTTCGATCTATGATGAGTCACACAGACCTTCCAATATCCCTTTGGGGATATGCTCTGCTAACAGCAGTGTTCACTCTAAATAGAGCGCCATCGAAAGCAGTAGCAAAGACACCATATGAATTATGGACTGGAGTGGCTCCAGTGCTGTCTTATCTAAGAATTTGGGGTTGTGAAGCCTATGTCAAGAGATTAATCTCAGACAAGCTTACACCAAAGTCTGATAAATGCTACTTCATTGGTTATCCAAAGGAAACCAAGGCTTATTACTTCTATCTACGTTCCGAGAACAAGATCTTTGTTGCCCGGGATTGTAACTTTCTTGAGAGGGAGTTTCTCTCTAAAAAAGACAGTGGGAGTAAGGTACTGCTTGAAGAAATTCAAGATGAACAGGATACTGCTCAACCTAATGAGGAAGAGCAGCAGGAGGACCTACAAGAAATTGTAGAGCCTGAACCTGTAGTACCTGAAGTTCGAAGATCCGGGAGGATCCGTCACGAACCCGAGAGATATCAAGGATTCCTCGTGACTGACTGTCATGATCTTCTGATCATTGATGGTGATGAACCATCGAACTTCAATCAAGCCATGATGGGCCCAGATTCCTCTAAGTGGCGTAAGGCCACTGATTCCGAAATGGACTCCATGTCGGTCAACCAAGTATTTTCGTTGGTTGACTTACCCGCTGGTGTAAAAGCCATCGAGTGCAAATGGATCTTCAAGAAGAAGATTGACGTGGATGGAAATGTCCAGATTTATAAAGCCAGGTTGGTGGCAAAAGGTTTCAGACAAGTTCACGGTGTGGATTACGATGAAACCTATTCACCAGTGGCTATGATGAAATCTATTCGGATTCTACTAGCAACTGCAGCTTTTCATGATTATGAAATTTGGCAGATGGACGTGAAAACCGCCTTCCTGAATGGTATTCTGGAAGAGGATGTGTATATGACGCAACCTGACGGTTACATAGATCCAAAGAATGCTGGGAAAGTATGCAAGCTTCATAAATCCATTTATGGATTGAAGCAAGCATCGAGGAGCTGGAATCTTCGTTTTGATGAAGCGATCAAACAATTTGACTTCATCAGAAACGAAGAAGAGCAATGCGTGTATAAGAAAACTAGTGGGAGCAAGATAGTATTTCTTATTCTGTATGTCGATGACATACTGCTTCTCGGAAACGACATTCCAATGCTGAAGTCCGTAAAGGACTGGCTTGGAAGTTGTTTTTCCATGAAAGACATGGGTACATGGCACAACGCTAAGCAAGAAGCAGAGCCCTACGACGGCTGCTGAGCTTGAGCGCATGAAGAATATTCCTTATGCATCTGCAATAGGATCTGTCATGTATGCCATGATCTGTACTCGTCCTGATGTTGCTTATGCATTGAGCATGACGAGTAGATACCAGTCAAATCCAGGTGAAAACCATTGGATTGCCGTAAAGAATATCTTGAAGTATCTAAGACATACTAAGGATAAGTTCTTAGTGTACGGTGAAAGTGATGTGCTTAAAGTCAGTGGATTCACGGACGCAAGTTTCCAGACAGACCAAGATGATTTCCGGTCACAGTCCGGTTATATCTTTTGTCTGAATGGCGGTGTAATCAGTTGGAGAAGCTCCAAGCAAGACACCGTTGCTGATTCCACTACAGAAGCTGAATATATCGCCGCTTCAGAAGCTGCAAAGGAAGCTGTTTGGATACGAAAGTTCATTGTTGAACTAGGTGTGATACCAGATGCGGCTGAGCCTCTAGCACTGTTTTGTGATAACAATGGTGCTATAGCTCAGGCAAAGGAACCAAGATCACACCAGAAATCCAAGCATGTTCTAAGAAGATTTCACTTGATACGTGACATCATTAATAGAAAGGAAGTCAAGATCAGCCGAGTTCAAACAGATGATAACGTCGCTGATCCGTTGACAAAGCCACTCCCAAGGCCTAAGCTCGAGTTTCTGACTGAAGCTGTAGGCATTAGAGACATTGAAATGTAATCTAAATTTGAGTGGGAGTTTGAGGGCTTTATTTAGTTATTTGATGTGTTCTTGTAAAAACATTTGATGTTTAATGAAATTATTATTTCAAGATTATTTTAACTGTGATAAAATAATCGTTCCAAAGTGATATAAACCATTTTATAGGTCATCGAAGTAAGTGACTTGATCTTGAGTCATCAAAGTCATTTAGCTTGATCATGAGACCCTATATTTGATAGATGGATTATATCATCCTGTCCCTAGTCGAAGGTTGTTGAAATTGGAACACCAACAACCGTGTGAGACTGGATTGGTATGTGACTTATGACAAAGTCTCAGTGTGTCATAGATGCACGGCATCAAAGTCAATACATAGGTGTATGTTGGGAACATACGACCGGACAAGACCCGATTATGAGAACTCTTCAGGATATTTATATCTGTGTCATAAGAGATTCTCACTACGACTATAGAGTATAGTCCTTAGACCTGAGTTCGCATGCATGTGACTGCACATGGACTAATGCACTTTGATCATTGTCTAACGCTATCGTTCTGCGATAGTTATAAGGACCTTGTTTGGGTACATTATGAAATGAGTAGTTTACAGTGATGGAACAAGACGGGATTTGTCCCTCCAATATAAATGGAGTGAATATCTCTAGGCCAATCGGAGATTTGAATACTGGAAAATGCATGGCCATGCTCAAACGGACTGTCCCGAGTCGTTTGGATTGTCAGTATCGAATCCGAGTCCGATGAACAAGATTAGGCTTTATAAGGATGACACCAATCTTGCCTTATGACTAATCGAGATATTGTGACAAAAGGATTATGAATACAGAGATTCCAGTACAAGTGGGAGATTGTTGGAATTGTGTCCAGTAATCTCGGTACTGTCTCTAGAAAGTAAGAGTATGTCAATGATCAGACATAAGTCATATAATACTGGGGGTCATGATGGCTTGCTAGAGTCCGCTCATGATCTATAAGTCTTGGACTTATTGCCTTTATTATATGATCCCATATGGGTCACACGCCTAAGCTAACAGGAAAATGTGTAGGAACGGCTTAGCAGAAGTACGGTAAAAGTGCCAGGCATTTGTCGTACTTAGAGAGAGATAAATGGGTCTGATTAAATCCAAGGGATTTAATCAGATTGGTATTTGGGCCCAAAAGCCCAAAAGGGAAAGAGAAGGGTTTTATAAACTAAAACCCAAATCTCTTTCTCCCTAACGCTAGACCCCTAGCCGCGCCTCTCTCTCTCTGTCTGCGCCTCCTCTTCCTTGGTCTAGCAGCCTCTCTTCCTGCTTGGTGTGCGTGTGTGAACCTCTGGAGGAGTTATCACTCGGTGGCTCTCTGATCTCTGACCTGTTCTCTCTTTCCGCTGCATAAACAGGTAAAAGGTGAGATCATCAAAGTTTCTATTCAAGAGAACCTAGATCCGCATGTTTAGGAACTGTTGAATCTGTGAATTGAATCAGGATTAACTCCTAAACAATCCTTCAGCCTGCTTATTGGACTACTCCGGTGTTGGGCCGGGTAGTCATCTTGTGTATCACTTATATCGGTCACGGGGCCGGATAAATTTGGTAGTTACCTAATCCGTTATAGAACCGGATAAGGTTGGTGGTGATGGTTGAATTAGAACTTGCGGGATATTATTTGGGTGTTATTTATTATTTCTGTTGACCTTGACGGTCTTGTGTTCTGTGTTAGAGTCCCAGTGAGTCTGTGTGTTTACTTTATTACACTAGGACTCTAGGGTGCGTTAGATCTCACAAGTCTAGGTTTTAAGCGTTCCGGTACTTCCGACCCGATTGGATCCTCGGGTAGTTGCATGACCGGTTCACGTGGTGAATCTGGATATGGTGTGAACCTACTGAGTGACGCCGGTAGGTGTGTGGTCAAGAGAATACGGGGTCATGTTCGAGGGCCGGACTACATGGAAACTTAGGCTATCGTGTGGTTGCCCAAGTCGTTGTGTCTCGATGGACTGAGAACAGTGTCCCAGGTCATAGGACTTTGTGTTTACGTCTAGAAGTCGTGGGTAGTTTTATTTATCGTGGGGTGGCTAATATTCTCGTGGAAGTTACCGAGTTTGCATAGTGGGCCCATTGGTGTTAGAGTTGGTTTTCGCGATAGATAGATCGAGTCTAATCGAGGGCATGTGCCGTAGTGACTTCGATTTCTGTAGTCTTTCCTTTGGGTAGAGAATGCTTGTGTGTTGTCGGTTTATCACGTCACGGTGGCATGTGATAAGCTATTTATTTCTTTATGATTGTTGTTTTGGGTTTTGGGGTGGGAATTAGTATTCGTAGGTTAGACTAGAAGCCTTTAGTAGGAACCGAATCACTGGGTGATCTTAGATCGCTCATTATACTCTTTTGTTATTTTCATGTTTAGCAGCGACGGACGTGGGAGGTCCTCGGTGTAGTTTCAGGATTGCTTGTGGGCCGGAGATCTTTGATTCAATGTTTTGTTTGTTGTATTTCGGTTCGGTTTTCATGGCGCCTGATGATCCTTTGATTGTTTATAATTAGTTTATAATAGGAAATTTTTTTGTAAAATACTTAATTACTTAGAATGAAATCACTTCCCTGATATTTGGTTTAGACCGAACCGACACAACTCGTGGAAGTAATAAAGGTTGAAAATCTTTGTATTGTGTAAACGAGGTAAACGGGGCCAAGGACGGTTTGGTGCGAGCCTTTGTCTCAAACCGGACTGTGTCTGGCTTCGGACTGTGACGAATCTGTCTCGTTTGGCATGATCGGGTTCGATTGGTCATGTTCTTGTTTGATTGTTAACCGTTCAGCTCGACGGTCAGCGGATAACCCAAAATGGGCATTACACCCTATCAAGATAGCAACACTATAGAGATATATGACATCCTTCCAATCATTTCCTGAAAACCGAAAGCCTTACAGGAATGGAGGTTTCTTATTTACCTGGGTGCACTGCGTTTTCAAAGTGACCTGGAAATAGTGGCTTTGTAAACACATCTGCCAACTGATGGTCTATTTTAACTTGAAGAGTTTTTATGAGACCTTCATTCACCTTGTCTCTAACCTTTTGGATGAACTTGGCCTTCCTCAGAAATAACTAGTGGCATTCTTTTGTGATTCAACATAAGCTATACACATAGCTAACAATCATGTTTTGTTCTCTCATGAAAAACATGATTGTTAGCTATGTGTATAGCTTATGTTGAATCACAAAAGAATGCCACTGGTTATTTCTGAGGAAAGCCAAGTTCATCCAAAAGATTGACTACCCATTCAACCTCCCTTACTGCAAAACTCATGCTCGATATTCTGATTCAGCTGATGAGTGTGAAATTGTTTCCTGTTTTTTATTTCCAAGAGATCAAGCCAGGCCCAAGAAACATACAATACCCTGTTGTAGATCGTCTAGTATCAATGCATGAACCAAAATCAGCATCAGTGAATGCTTTGAGAATCAAATCCGAGTCAGCTGCATAGAAAAACCCCATACCAATGATCCTTTGAGGTAATGAACTACTTTGTATGCGGCATCAAGGTAAGATTGCTTTGGATCTGAAGAAAACTGACAAAGCTTGTTGGTTGCAAATGTTATATGGTCTTGTGATGGTCAAATACTTCAGTTTGCCTACCAATCTTCTAAACACCATTGGATCAACTAAAACCGGTTATTTGAAGTCACTACAGAGTCTTATACTTGGTTCTATAGGGATAGTTGAAGGTTTACAAGCCAACAAACCAGTATCCTCCATGATTTCCAAAGTATATTTTCGTTGAGAAACATAGATCCATGAAGAAGACCTTGCTATCTACAGATCTAAGAAGTATTTCAGTGGTCCTAGATCTCTCAGCTTGAATGATTTCTTCAAATATGTATTTAATTAAGCAACATCTTCATCATTGTTATAAGAAATTATTATGTCGTCGACAAAAACCAAGACATCTACATATCCTTGAGAAACATTTATGATGAATAAAGTATGATCTCCATGAGATTTTTGAAAACCAAGAGCTAGAAGAGTTGAATTAAATTTCAAGAACCATTCATTTGATGCATGTTTTAAACCATACAGAGATTTCCGAAGTTTACAAACATGATTTTGTGGCAATGTTGAACCCATCTTTGCAGTGTAACCCGGAGGTAGAGTCATATATATCTCCTCGTCAAGCTTACCGCTGAGGAAAGCATTTGAAATATCAAGCTGACTCAAACTCCAGTTCTTAACTGTTGTAACCGCTAACAATGTTTTGACAGTGGTCATCTTGGCTACTGGTGAGAAAGTGTCAATGAAATCAACCCCCTCTTGTTGAGTATAACCTTTAGCTACTAGTCTTGCTTTATAACGCTCCATACTTCCATCCGCATTGAGCTTTACTTTGTATACCCATCTACATACAATAGCATGTTTATCTTTTGGTAATGAACATATTGTCCAACGATTGGTACTCTCCAAGGCAATGAGTTCCTCGTTCATTGCTTGTAACCATTCCTCAGACTTCTTAGCTTGAGTGAAAGTAGGTTCTGGATGTAATGAGATAGAACATATATATATGCCTTATATTCTTCAGAAAGCTTTTAATAAGACATATAGGCTGCTAACGGATATGAAATATATGTATCTGTCACATTGCAGTAATAATCATGAAGATAAGATGGAGGTTTGACATGTCTTTTGGATGCATCATTTTGTTGACTAGTAGATGCAGGAATTGAACTAACTTGTACAAAGTCTGTATTCACAATTGTAGGAGTATTCCTCACAACTACATGAATTTCACTATGTTATGTATTGAGACTATTCACAATTGCATCATCTAGGAATGAAAATAAATCCGGAGAAGAGTCAGGAGTACCTTTAGAAAAAGGAAATATATCTTTATAAAACACGACATTTCTTGATATATGTATCGTTTGACTTTTAAAATCAAGAAACTTGTAGCCTTTTTATCTAGAAGGATATCCAAGAAATATGCATGGTATTAATCTTGGTTGAAATTTGTGACGGTTCTTTGAAGATTTTGAATTGTAACAAAGACAACCAAGAACTCTAAGACCACTATAGTCTTGTCTTTTGTTCATTAGAACCTGAAATGGAGATTTGTTCTGAAGCAGAGGTGTTGGCAGCCTGTTGATAAGAAACACAACCATCAAAACACATTTTTTCCAATACTCTAAGGGAATATGTGTTCGAACATGAAAACTCTTGCGACATTCAATATATGTTGATGTTTCTTATCAACTACTGAATTTTGTTGAAGAGTCTCTGGACATGAGTGAAATGATAATATCCCTTTTGCTTTAAACAATTCTGTGAACTTGAGCTCTTGAGCATTGTCGGACCTGGCACATTTTACACAAGCTTTATATTGATTCTCCACCATTTTCAGAAACTCTGGAAATATTTGAAGAACATCTGATTTCAACCGAAGAAGATATATCCAGGTAAATTTTGTGTGATCGTCCACTATAGTGAGAAAATACCGGTATCCTTCAACCGTGGCAACAAAGAAAAGACCCCAAATGTTTATATGCAACATATCAAAGGCATTTTCACACAGATTATTATGTGCAACATATGGAAGGTGCTTATGTTTTACAAGAGGATAAATGGCACAATGAAAAGGGCTTTTATTTCTTTTTGTTATGCCAAGTACATATGTTATTGAATCAACCCTTGATACAAACGGATGTCATAGTCTGTTATGCCATAGTGTTGTATCTACTATATCATTAATAGAACAGGGAAACTTATTACTTGTATAGTCCTCCAAAGCAGCTGCACTCAAGACAAAGAGGTTTGATGTATGTGTTGGAATTATGTCCGGTAATCTCTGTACTGTCTCTAGAAAGTAAGAGTATGTCAATGATCAGACATAAGTCATATAATACTGGGGGTCATGATGGCTTGCTAGAGTCCGCTCATGATCTATAAGTCTTGGATTTATTGCCTTTATTATATGATCCCATATGAGTCACACGCCTAAGCTAACAGGAAACTATGAGGGAACGGTTCAGCAGAAGTACGGTAAAAGTGCTAGGCATTTACTGTACTTAGAGAGATTAAAGGGCCTGATTAAATCTAAGGGATTTAATCAGACTGGGAATTGGGCCCAAAAGCCCAACAGAACTAGACAAGGGTTTTATGACTAAAACTTGACCTAGCTCTTTTTTCTCCCTAACTCTTCTGCGCCTCTCTCTCTCTCTCTGCGCCACCCTCTCTCTGGTCTAGCAGCCTTCTTCCTGTTAGTGTGCGTGTGTGAGCCTTTGGAGGAACAACCTCTTGGTGGTTCTGCTGATCTCTGACTCATACCTGATTCTTCCGCTGCATAACAAGGTATTACTGAGATCCCTTATGATTCTGTCAAGAGAACCTAGATCCAATCTGTTTAGTAGAGTTTAATCTGACAGAATTAAACCAGGACAAACACTAAACAATCCTTCAGTGGTATCAGAGCCATTGGTTCTATTAGGATTTCTTGTTAGAATCATGTTTAGGTTGTTTAGAAGTGTTTGAATCAATCTATGCTTGAAATTGATAAGTAAAACACTTAAGAAACAAAGCTAAAACCCTAAACTAAAATCGCATGGTCGTATGCGTCGGAGTGTTGATCGCCAAAGGATCACACGTCCGGATCGGAGTGACGCACGAACCGATCGGTTTGCCGGATCGAGTCGCGTGGTCGTTCCGATCGCGAGAGATCGAGCCATTCGCGTCCCGCCTCTCTCGACCCGTCCCGTCCCGATCGCGTGAGGCTTGCGGCCGTCCCGATCGCGTGATGCTTGCGGCCGTCCCGATCGTTTAGGTCTTGGGAGTGATCGGTTCACGTGACCTAATGGTCGGTTCGGTTTGGCTTGTGATGGTTCGGTTTAAAATAATTAAAATCTAAACGTTACGGTTTACAGAATTAATAATATTTATTAAATCTGGTTAAACCGTGATAAGAAATCCAATGTCGAAATAAAATTGGATTTAGTGCCTAAACCAGTGGTTTTCTAATTTGATTTGGTTGGACCAAATAAATTGAGAAAATCAGGTTTAGTAAATAACCGGTTAACAATTGTGGTTCTCGTAGTAATTAATCTTGGTTAGACCAATTTTAATGAACCAGACCGGTTATGTCATTTAATTGGGCAATTGAGTTATGTCTTGGACATAGACCAATTCTTGGGCCTTGGGCCAAGAAGTTAAAATAATTGGGCCAGTTATTTGAGTCTTTTCTTCAGATTTATTTTAAAATTCATTTAATAATTAAAAATTTGATTTTAAAATTAATCAGTTTCCAAAATTTCAAATTAGAAAGTTTCTTAGAATAGAAGTTTCTAGATTTTCATGTTTTGGATATTTAGGAAATTTCTATAGTTAGAAAGTTTCCATATTTAGGAAGTTTCCAATTATGAAAGTTTCCAAAAACAGTAGGTTTCCAAAAATGGAAAGTTTCCCAAAATAGTAATCTTCTATTTTGGAATGAAATTTTAAGAAAACCTATAAACCTCAAATAATATCAAGCGTTGGATGTCTTGTCAAGTCTATGTCAGCTGTTGAAACCCATTCAATCGTACACATGGCCTTACAGTGTGAGGGTGTCTATCTTTTGCGTGGGTAAGACAGTTTGTGATTCTTTAATGTCATTGGGAGTCCCAGACATTAGTGATTACATGACTATATAGTCTGGTTTTCTTGACTAGGCCATCGGGAGTCCCGGGCCTTGAGACATCAGAGTGGATTGGGCCTCGGGCCCAGATTCACAACCAAGAGTTATATCACGGATATAATTAGCCGAAATAGGGCTTACCGATATAAGCTAAGGTTGGGTGACGGCCAGTGGCCCACTTTGATCTTAGTTATATGTGGATCTTGGAATCATTATATTCTTTTGAGGGTAACTAATGTTATTGAATATAATGCGAGTTTACTCATATTGAACATATAAACTAAAATCCTTTTATCTTAAATTTCAGCAATGACTACAACAAGCACACAAAACACATTCTCAATCCGGTCTGTTCTCGACAAGGAGAAGCTGACTGGAACGAACTTCCTGACGTGGTCAAGGAACTTGAGGCTGGTCCTCAAGCAGGAGAAGAAGGAATATGTCCTTCGTGATCCCCTCCCCGAGAGGCCTCCAAACAATGCCGCCAGGAATCTGCACAATGCTTGGGAAAAGCATTCGTCAGATGAAAATGATGTCTATTGCCTGATGTTGGCAACCATGACTCCTGAATTGCAAATGCAGTTCGAGAGCGTGCTGTCGCCCATCGAGATAATGGCAAGCCTGAAATGGCTTTTTCAGGAGCAGGCAAGGACTGAGAGGTTCCAGACAGTTAAGAACCTCTTAGACTGTAAGATGGCTGCAAATGCGGCAGTGAGTCCTCATGTCTTGAAGATGATGGGTTATCTCGATCATCTTCAGAAACTCGACTGCCCTATCAGCCATGAACTTGCCTGCGACATCATTCTGCAGTCTTTGCCTGCAAGCTATGATCAGTTCATTCTGAACTTCAATATGCATGGCTTGACTAAGACATTGCCTGAGCTTCATGGTGTTGGGAATGTCCTGAAATCTACCGTACTATCTCTAGAAAGTATGATAAGTGTCGAGATCAGACATAAGTCATAAATACTGGGTGATCATGATGGCTTGCTAGAGTCCGCTCTTGATCTATAAGTTTAGGACTTATTACCAGTATTGTATGATCCCGAAGGGTCACACACCATAGCTAACGGGAAAGTTAAATGGAATAAATACGGTAAGATGCAGTGGCATTTACTGTATTGGATCAGAGAATTGGGCCAGACAAAATGCAGGCTTTTGCCTGATTTGTGTCTTGGGCCCAAATGATTAATGAGCCATTAGTCAAATGACTTGGGCCCATTTAAATGGGAGAGGAGGAAATCGAAACCCTAGGGCTTGCGATTTTTCTCCTCGTGGCCGCGAGTTTGCCTCTCTCTCTAACTCTCTCTTTCTGATCTGATCCATCTCTTTGGTCTAGCAGCCATCCCGGCTTGTAAGAGTGTGGATACCGAAGGAGGAGCAGGTTGTTCATCTGTTCTAACTGATCTCATCATTACCATCAATTATCCGCTGCAATCTGAAAGGTAATGATCCAGGTTTGGTTGGTTTTATGATTCGTTTTGCAAGAACCTAGATCTGTTTAAGATTATGTGTTAGGTTGTAATTGGGAATTAAACCTTGAACAAACGCCATAATCCTTCAGTGGTATCAGAGCCTAGGTTTTTAGGTTTCTTGTGAAATTGGATCATAGGTTGTTTAATAGTTTTTGAATCAATTGAGAATTAAAATTGATTAAAGTTATTAAAACCCTAATCGCATTGCATGATCACTTTTGTCTCGGCCGTAAAGTTCGATCGCTTAATTATCAAGCCGATCGGGTTGTTGAACATGGGCCGCGTGATGGAAGGATCGATCTCTTGCTTGAGCCGCAAGGCTTCGATGCCGAGTGATGCGTGATCGGCTTGGATCGTGTATCGATCATGTTTGCACATAGTCTCGGCCCGTCATGATTGATAAACGATCGTTGGATCGATCGTTTTGTGTAATCGATCATGAGCCGAGTGATGCAAAAGCCGAGAGAAGGATCGTGTGATCACGTGTGATCGTGAGATGGTCGTGGGATGGATAGGCCGATCGTGGATCGTGTTCTGTCGTCCCGGCTAGCGTGATCACTCGACCGTGGATCACGGGTGCAAGCAACGGACGATCGTGATCGTGGATCAATGATCGTGGGCTGGCCGTGTGATCATGGGCCGTGAACGATCGTTGGGCCCATTAAATTTTACGTCCCGCGAATAGTCAATCGGTTAAACCGAGCTTCGCGGTTCGTTGCCCAAAACCACACCGATTAAACCGGTCCATTTAATTGGCGGTTAATTGTGTGTTTAAAGCCTTAAACCGCAAGTTAAATCAAATTGGCTAAAACACTAGGTGTTTCTTCCCGGTTTTGGATTTAACTGAACCGATCCAATTTAATTGGTGGTTCAAGCGGTTAACCCGAATCGCGGTTTGCTGGAAATTATTTAATACATGGTATTATTTAATTTCTGGTTAAACCGGATTGAAATTCAAAATTGAATTTTAACCTAAACCGAAGGCTGGTCTAAGTTTGATTTGGTTGGACCAAATAATTTAGAGCTGGTCTGGTTTAGTAAATAACCGATGGTTTTGATAGTTAATTTGGTCTTGGACCAGAATTAATAAACCGGATCGGTTATGTCAAATTATTGGGCCAACTGGAATTCTATGGTCTTGGGCCAAGAATTGGGCCTATAATTTGTGACCCAACCCAAAATATTTAATAAAATATTAAATTAGAAATTTCTATTTTAGTAAGTTACTAAATTTAGAAAGTTTCTAAAATAAGAAAGTTTCCCAAAATAGTAATCTTCTATTTTTGGAAATAAAACTTAAAAATCCTCAAAAACAATATCAAGCTTGGATGTCTTTCCAATCTTGTCAGCTACTTAACGCTTATTCGATTACAGATATGGCTTACAGTGTGAGGTGTCTGTTTTCGCGTAAGTAAAGTAGTATATAGTCACTAATTTCATTGGGAGTCCCAGACTTTAGTGATTATTTGGCTGTAAGAGATTGGTTTCCTTGACTGGGCCATCGGGAGTCCCGGGCCTTGAGACATCTGGTGTATTGGGCCTTGGGCCCAATTCACAACCGAGAGTTATTGGTTATAACTAGCTGTGTGTATGCTTACCAAGTAAAGCTAATTCCGGGTGACGGCCAGTGGCCCACTTTGGTTTTAGCTGAACATGGGTCTCGGAATCATTGCATTCTTATGAGGTTAAACAAAGAAATTTTGAATGCAATGCGAGTTTTCTTATAAGTTATTAAGATTACTCTTTTATGAACTAAATAACTAAAACTCTTTTTATCTCTAAATTTCAGCTATGACGAGCACAAACAATCAAAACACTTTCTCGATCCGGTCTGTCCTTGAGATGGACAAACTGAACGGATCAAATTTCTTGACTTGGTCGCGGAACCTGAGGCTAGTCCTCAGGCAGGAGAGAAAGGACTATGTCCTTGAGAGAGCTCTCCCCGTGAGGATCGGGTCCAATGCCTCTCATGCAGTATATAATGCTTGGAATAAGCATTATAATGATGCGGTAGATGTGCGTGGTCTGATGTTGGCTACCATGGACTCAGATTTTCTGAAGCAATATGAGAACATGGAGTCGCCAATAGAGATGATCAGCAGCCTGAAATTGAAATTTCAGGAGCAGGTAAGAGTGGAGAGATACCAGTTGGTTAAATCTCTCACTAGCTGCAAGCTACCAAATGATCATCCAGTAAGTCCTCATGTCAGTAAAATGATGGGTTACATTGATAACCTGAGGAAACTGGATTATCCAGTTAGCCAGGAATTGGCAACTGAGATCATTCTGCAGTCACTGCCGTCAAGCTATGATAAGTTCGTAAGGAACTATATCAAGAAAGGCTTAACGAAGACGTTGACTGAACTGCGTGATATGCTCAAGACAGTTGAGCCAAACGTAAAGGGTACCCTGTACAATCTCATAAATGAGAAGGGTAGGTTTACTAAACCTAATGCTGACAAGGGTGAAGACAAAGTTGTCCAGATTTTGAATCATGGCAAGCGTGTGTCTTCTGAGCCCGAGTCAGATACCTCTTACGTTGGTAAGTGCTGCTACTGTAAAGAGACTGGGCATTGGAAGAGAGATTGCATTAAATTCATGGAAGATTATGAGGAGTTGAAGTCGATGTATGAGACTACTTCCTCAGGTATTCATGTTATTACTTCAAGTTATACCTTATAGGTATTGGATACTGGTTGTGGCACTGATATTTGTAATAATATGCAGAGCCTGAGCAACAGTAGAATGTTGAAGGAAGGGCAAGTGGAACTTCATGTCTGGAAGGAGCTATGGATGCTGCCTCAGCCGTAGGGTTTTCACTTGTAGATGCCTTTGAGGCATGGTTTTATATTAATAATTGCTACAATGTACCTGCTTTAAGCAGAGTTGTCTTTCATTTTCTTGTAAAGAATTTGAATGTTTTCATTTTGATAAAGACAAGTTTTGTTCTTTTGATCTTAATGAAATGTTAATTGTAGCACCCTATTCAAGGAATGGGTTTTATATATTAAACCAAAGAGTGCCTAAATGTAACATAAATACCGAATTGGTTTAAATCTGATGAATTAAACCTGATTTTTCTTGGCATAAATGTTTTGGTCAAAGAGTAAGTCGGATTCAGAAACCCCATAGTTATGGACTTTTGGGCTCATTTGAATGGATATCTTATGAGACTTGAATTCTGCTTACTGGACCAAAACACCAAGGGCCCATCTTAGCCGAGCTAGAGAAAAGCCCAAAGGCTTATTAGACATTGGACATACTCATGTATGTGGTCCGATGAGCAGTAATGCCAGAGAAAATTTCCTGTACTTCATGGTCTCTACTGATTACTTCAGTGAGTATGACTGTGTTCATTTGATGAGACACAAGTCGGAATTCTTTGACATGGTCGAAAGAGTTCCAGAATGAGGTATAGAATCAAAGTGACAGAAGTATTGAGACTCTGGATTAGATCAAGAGTGAGAATACTTAAGTCATTGATGGTGTGATCATCTGAATGAGTGTGAAGTCGTTTCACAGCTCATTTCTCCTGAAAAACCTGGAGGTGTTTCTGAGAGAAAGAATCAGATCTTATTAGAAATGATTAAAGATGAGTCACACGAATCTTCCATGATATTCTTTAAGAATAACGCTCTAGAAATATCTAAGTTTACGCTGAAATAGTTCCACCAATATCAGTTGAAAGACACCACGTAAATGTGGATTGGAATCGATCCAAATTCGTCTTTACTGAGTATTTGTAGTTGTGCTACTTCACTGGTTGTCCTAGGGAAACCAAGGCTTGTTACTTTTACGTCCATTCTGTTTTCTAAGAAGGGAAGTTACTTTCCAAGAAGAACAGTGGGAGTAAAAGTATAACTCGAAGAAATTCGAGAAATACAGGAGGCTGCTCAACCTGTTGAGGGAGAGCAACGGATGGATTTACAGATTTCTGTAGAATCTACACCTGTAGAGCCTGAAGTTCGCAGATATGAATGGATCAGTCACTAATCCGAGAGTGATTTCTCGTCATTAGTTGAACCTGATGATCATTGAAAGTTCGCATGATCTGATGATCATTGAAAGCGACGAATCTGCGAAATTCAAAGAAGCGAAAGTGAGCCCGGACTCCGAAAAATTACATTTTGTGTAAGTTGGCTTCATCGATCCATTCATGGATGGAAGAAAACATATCGGAGTTGGAATCTTCGTTCTGTTGAAGTAGTCAAGGTTTTGACTTGAACAGGAACGAAATGGAAGCTGTGCGTTTACTAATAGATAAGTGGGGCGATGTTGCATTTCTCATATTGTATGTCGATGACATACTGATTCTCGGAAATAACGTCCCAATGCTGCAATCGGTAAAGGACTGGCTTGGGAGTTGGTTTTATGATTGACATAGGTAAAGCCACGTAGTTCTTGGATTTTGGATCTAAACATAGAGATCCAAAAGAGCTGGTAGGACAAAGTCAGGATTCTTGAATTGGCAAAGTCCTACACGTTTTCAGCATTCCAAGAAGGGTTTTATGCCAATGTCACATGGCATTACGTTAAGCAAGACACAGTGTCCTACGATAACTGCTGAGCTTAAATGCATGGATAAGATTCCATATGCGTCGGCAATTGGATCTATCATGTATGCCATGAAACGTACTTGTTTGATGTTGTTTTAATGTTAAGCAAGACAAGTAAAGACCAGTCAAATCCAGCAAAGAATCACTGGATTGCCGTAAAGAATATCCTAAAGTATTCAAGGAATACTAAGGATAAATTCTTGATTTACGGAGAAAGTGAGGTGCTACAAGTCGATAGAGTCTGAAAGGCAAGTTTCCAATAGACAAAGATAAATCCCGGTCACAGTCCGGCTATATCTTGTGTCTGACTGGCGGTGCAAGGCACTGTTGCTGACTCCATGACTTAAGCTGAACATTTCGCAGCTTGAGAAGCGGCGAAAGAGGTTGTTTGGAAAGAAGAGTTCATTACTGAACTTGATGTGATTCACAGCATAGATGAGACTAGCTGCACATCAGAGATCCAAACACCTTGAGGATAGGTATAACCTATTCCGTGAGATAAATGACAGAGATGTTAAGTAGATAAGCAAGTTTCATCGAATGAGAACGTTGCTAATCTATTAACGAAGCCACTCCTTAGGCCTAAGCACGAGTCGCGGACTGTAGCTGTAGGATGAGTGAAATTAAGATGTAGTCTTAATTTCAGTGGGAGTTTGTAAAGGGCTTTACTTAGTTGTTTTGAAAGGTTCATGTAAACATAATATTTTATGTTTATGAAATCTATGATTTCTGGATTATTTTAACTGTGATATAAAATAATCGTTCCAAAATGATTCATGTCATTATATATGGGCCATCGAAGTACATGAGTAGACTTGATCCTGAAACCCCATATTTAACGAAATGACATAAATCATAGTGTCCATAGTCGAAGGTTGTTGAAATTGGAACACCAACAACCTGTTGAGACTAGATTGTGTTGAGACTTATGACCAAGTTTCGAGGGGTCATAGATGCGCGGCATCAAAGTCGACACATAGGTATATGTAGGGGAACATATGACCGGACATGGCCCGCAAATGAGAACTCTACAAGATATTAATATCTGTGTCATGAAAGGTTCTCATATATGACTATAGAGTATAGTCCTTAGACCTGAGTTCGCATGCATGTGGCTGCACATGGAGTGATACGCTTTGATCATTGTCTAACGCTGTTTCGTAACTGGGAGCTATACGGACCTTGGTTGGGTGTATTATGAATTGTGTAGTTCATAGTGATGGAACAAGATGGGATTTGTCCCTGCCGTTTAACGGAGGTAATATCTCTAGGCCAATCGGAGATTTGATAGCTGGTAAGAGAATGGCCATTCCCAAACGGACTTGCCCAAGTCGTTTGCATTGTCAGTATCAAATCTGTTCCGATAAACATGGTCTGGCTATATAAGGATGACACGCATCTTGCCTTATGCCAGATCGAGATATTAAGACAAAAGGACTAGGGAATGTAGGATTCTAGTACAATCGGGAGATTGTTGGGGATGTCCTGTGTAGGATTCCAGTACAAGTGGGAGATTGTTGGGAATGTCCTGAAATCTACCGTACTATCTCTAGAAAGTATGATAAGTGTCGAGATCAGACATAAGTCATAAATACTGGGTGATCATGATGGCTTGCTAGAGTCCGCTCTTGATCTATAAGTTTAGGACTTATTACCAGTATTGTATGATCCCGAAGGGTCACACACCATAGCTAACGGGAAAGTTAAATGGAATAAATACGGTAAGATGCAGTGGCATTTACTGTATTGGATCAGAGAATTGGGCCAGACAAAATGCAGGCTTTTGCCTGATTTGTGTCTTGGGCCCAAATGATTAATGAGCCATTAGTCAAATGACTTGGGCCCATTTAAATGGGAGAGGAGGAAATCGAAACCCTAGGGCTTGCGATTTTTCTCCTCGTGGCCGCGAGTTTGCCTCTCTCTCTAACTCTCTCTTTCTGATCTGATCCATCTCTTTGGTCTAGCAGCCATCCCGGCTTGTAAGAGTGTGGATACCGAAGGAGGAGCAGGTTGTTCATCTGTTCTAACTGATCTCATCATTACCATCAATTATCCGCTGCAATCTGAAAGGTAATGATCCAGGTTTGGTTGGTTTTATGATTCGTTTTGCAAGAACCTAGATCTGTTTAAGATTATGTGTTAGGTTGTAATTGGGAATTAAACCTTGAACAAAGCGCCATAATCCTTCACATGGAATGCTCAAGACTGCAGAGCCCAACTTGAGGAAAGCCAAGGACCCCAACGTGCTTATGGTGCAAAAGGGCAAGGGCTTTAAGAAATCCTCTGCCAAGGACAAGGGAAAGGCTAAGGCTGTTCAAGTCTCGGACAAGGACACGTCAAAGCCCAAGCCCAAGTCCAAGGCTGGGCCTACTGACATCTGCAGGTTCTGCAAAAAACCAGGGCATTGGAGGAGAGAATGTAAGAAATTCCTGGAAGGTCTAAAGGAATTGAAGAAGAAGACTCTGGAGACTTCTTCATCAGGTATTTTTGTTATAGAAGTTAATACAACTACTTCTGATAATACCTCATGGGTTATGGATACTGGTTGTGGGGCTCATATTTGTACTAATATGCAGGCACTCAGCAACAGTAGGAAGCTAAAGCAAGGACAAGTGGATCTACGAGTTGGGAATGGAGCGAAAGTTCCTGCACTAGCTGTAGGCACATACTTGTTGTCTTTACCTTCGGGATTGGTTTTAGAACTTAATAACTGTTATTTTGTACCTGCGATAAGCAGAAATATTATTTCAGTTTCTTTGTTGGATTTGGAAGGTTATGATTTTTCAGTTAAGAATAAATTATGTTCCTTCAATCGCAATAATTTGTTCTATGGTTGTGCCCCTCTTACGAATGGGCTTTACATACTTGATCAATCCGCACCAATTTATAACATTAATACCAAACGGTTCAAACCTAATGAGGAGAACCGAACGTTTCTATGGCATTGTCGTTTAGGGCACATCAGTGAGAAACGCATTAAGAGGCTCCATTCGAATGGACTTCTTGGCTCATTTGACTTTGAGTCATGTGAGAAATGCGAATCCTGCCTGATGGGCAAAATGACGCGGGCCCCCTTTAATAAACCCAACGAGAGGGCCAGTGACTTATTGGGCCTGATACACACTGATGTGTGTGGCCCAATGTCCACAAATGCAAGAGGAAACTATCAGTACTTCATTACCTTCACTGATGATTTCAGCAGGTATGGATATGTTTATTTAATGAAACATAAGTCTGAATCGTTTGAGAGATTCAGAGAATTCCAAAATGAAGTACAGAACCAACTTGGCAAAAGCATTAAAGCTCTTCGGTCCGACCGAGGAGGAGAATACTTGAGCCAAGAGTTCAGTGATCATCTGAGAGAGTGTGGGATAGTTTCCCAACTCACTCCTCCTGGAACACCTCAATGGAATGGTGTGTCTGAGAGGAGGAATCGGACCTTATTGGATATGGTTCGGTCTATGATGAGTCACACAGACCTTCCAATATCCCTTTGGGGATATGCTCTGCTAACAGCAGTGTTCACTCTAAATAGAGCGCCATCAAAAGCAGTAGCTAAGACACCATATGAATTATGGACTGGAGAAACTCCAGTGCTGTCTTATCTTAGAATTTGGGGTTGTGAAGCCTATGTCAAGAGATTAATCTCTGACAAGCTTACACCAAAGTCTGATAAATGCTACTTCATTGGTTATCTGAAGGAGACCAAGGCTTATTACTTCTACCTACGTTCCGAGAACAAGATTTTTGTTGCCCGGGATTGTAATTTTCTTGAAAGGGAGTTTCTCTCTAAGAAAAAACAGTGGGAGTAAGGTACTGCTTGAAGAAATTCAAGATGAACAGGATACTGCTCAACCTAATGAGGAAGAGCAGCAGGAGGACCTACAAGAAATTGTAGAGCCTGAACCTGTGGTACCTGAAGTTCGAAGATCCGGGAGGATCCGTCACGAACCCGAGAGATATCAAGGATTCCTCGTGACTAACTGTCATGATCTTCTGATCATTGATGGTGATGAACCATCGAACTTCAATCAAGCCATGATGGGCCCAGATTCCTCTAAGTGGCGTAAGGCCACTGATTCCGAAATGGACTCCATGTCGGTCAACCAAGTGTTTTCGTTGGTTGACTTACCCGCTGGTGTAAAAGCCATCGAGTGCAAATGGATCTTCAAGAAGAAGATTGACGTTGATGGAAATGTCCAGATTTATAAAGCCAGGTTGGTGGCAAAAGGTTTCAGGCAAGTTCACGGTGTGGATTATGATGAAACCTATTCCCCAGTGGCTATGATGAAATCTATTCGGATTCTACTAGCAACTGCAGCTTTTCATGATTATGAAATTTGGCAGATGGACGTGAAAACCGCCTTCCTGAATGGAATTCTGGAAGAGGATGTGTATATGACACAACCTGACGGTTACTTAGATCCAAAGAATGCTGGGAAAGTATGCAAGCTTCATAAATCCATTTATGGATTGAAGCAAGCATCGAGGAGCTGGAATCTTCGTTTTGATGAAGCGATCAAGCAATTTGACTTCATCAGAAACGAAGAAGAACAATGCGTGTATAAGAAGACTAGTGGGAGCAAGATAGTATTTCTTATTCTGTATGTCGATGACATACTGCTTCTCGGAAACGACGTACCAATGCTGCGGTCGGTAAAGGACTGGCTTGGAAGTTGTTTTTCCATGAAAGACATGGGTGAAGCCGCATACGTTCTTGGAATCAGGATCTACAGAGATAGATCTAAAAGGCTGATAGGCTTGTGTCAAGATTCATACATTGACAAAGTCCTGCATAGATTCAGCATGGCAGATTCCAAGAAGGGCTTCACACCAATGGTACATGGCACAACGCTAAGCAAGAAGCAGAGCCCAACGACGGCTGCTGAGCTTGAGCGCATGAAGAATATTCCTTATGCATCTGCAATAGGATATGTCATGTATGTCATGATCTGTACTCGTCCTGATGTTGCTTATGCATTGAGCATGACGAGTAGATACCAGTCTGATCCAGGTGAAAGCCACTGGATTGCCGTCAAGAATATCCTGAAGTATCTAAGACATACTAAGGATAAGTTCTTGGTGTACGGCGGAAGAAATGTGCTTGAAGTCAGTGGATTCACGGACGCAAGTTTCCAGACAGACCAAGATGATTTCCGGTCACAGTCCGGTTATATCTTTTGTCTGAATGGCGGTGCAATTAGTTGGAGAAGCTCCAAGCAAGACACCGTTGCTGATTCCACTACTGAAGCTGAATATGTCGCCGCCTCAGAAGCAGCGAAGGAAGCTGTTTGGATACGAAAGTTCATTATTGAACTAGGTGTGATACCGAACGCAGCTGAGCCTCTGGCACTGTTTTGTGATAACAATGGTGCTATAGCTCAGGCAAAGGAACCAAGATCACACCAGAAATCCAAGCATATACTAAGAAGATTTCACTTGATACGTGATATCATTAATAGAAAGGAAGTCAAGATCAGCCGAGTTCCGACAGATGATAATGTCGCTGATCCGTTGACAAAGCCACTCCCAAGGCCTAAGCTCGAGTACCTGACTGAAGCTGTAGGCATTAGAGACATTGAAATGTAATCTAAATTTGAGTGGGAGTTTGAGGGCTTTATTTAGTTATTGATATGTTCTTGTAAAACATTTGAGATGTTTAATAATAAAAATTATCTTTCAAGATTATTTTAACTGTGATGAAATAATCGTTCCAAAATGATATGAACCATTTTATAGGTCATCGAAGTAAGTGACTTGATCTTGAGTCATCAAAGTCATTTAGCTTGATCATGAGACCCTATATTTGATAGATGGCTTATATCATCTAGTCCCTAGTCGAAGGTTGTTGAAATTGGAACACCAACAACCGCGTGAGACTAGATTGGTATGTGACTTATGACAAAGTCTCAGGATGTCATAGATGCACGGCATCAAAGTCAGTACATAGGTGTATGTTGGGGTACATACGACCGGACAAGACCCGCTTATAAGAACTCTTCAGGATATTTATATCTGTGTCATAAGATATTCTTACTACGACTATAGAGTATAGTCCTTAGACCTGAGTTCGCATGCATGTGAATGCACATGAACTGATACGCTTTGATCATTGTCTAACGCTGTCGTTAAGCGATAGTTATAAGGACCTTGTTTGGGTGTATTATGAAATGAGTAGTTTACAGTGATGGAACAAGACGGGATTTGTCCCTCCAATATAAATGGAGTGAATATCTCTAGGCCAATCGGAGATTTGAATACTGGAAAATGCATGGCCATGCTCAAACGGACTGTCCCGAGTCGTTTGGATTGTCAGTATCAAATCAGAGTCCGATGAACATGATTAGGCTTTATAAGGATGACATGAAGGATTCGTTTAGTATTTCCTGGTTCAATTCATCCGATTAATTGATCCTACTAAACATGCCAGATCTAGGTTCTCTTGCAGAATCATAAAGGATCTCACCTAATACCTTGTTTATGCAGCGGAAGGGGAGGTATTGTCAGAGACCAGCAGAACCACCAAGAGATAGCTCCTCCAAAGGTTCACACACGCACACCAACAGGAAGATGGCTGCTAGACCACAGGGAGGGAGGCGCAGAAGAGAGAGAGAGAGGCGCAGAGAGGCTTAGGAGAATTAGAGAGCTAGGTCAAGTTTTATTCATTAAAACTCCTTTTAGTTCTCATGGGCTTTTGGGCCCAATTCTCAGTCTGATTAAATCCCTTGGATTTAATCAGGCCCTTCTATCTCCCCAAGCACAGTAAATGCCTAGCACTTTTACCGTACATCTGCTGAACCGTTCCTTCATAGTTTCCTGTTAGCTTAGGCGTGTGACCCATATGGGATCATATAATAAAGGCAATAAGTCCAAGACTTATAGATCATGAGCGGACTCTAGCAAGCCATCATGACCCCCAGTATTATATGACTTATGTCTGATCATTGACATACTCTTACTTTCTAGAGACAGTACAGAGATTACTGGACATAATTCCAACAGTCTCCCACTTGTACTGGAATCTCGGTATTCATAATCCTTTTGTCTCAATATCTCGATTAGTCATAAGGCAAGATGAGTGTCATCCTTATAAAGCCTAATCTTGTTCATCGGACTCTGATTTGATACTGACAATCCAAACGACTCGGGACAGTCCGTTTGAGCATGGCCATGCATTTTCAGTATTCAAATCTCCGATTGGCCTAGAGATATTCACTCCATTTATATTGGAGGAACAAATCCCGTCTTGTTCCATCACTGTAAACTACTCATTTCATAATACACCCAAACAAGGTCCTTATAACTATCGCTTAACGACAGCGTTAGACAATGATCAAAGTGCATCAGTTCATGTGCAGTCACATGCATGCGAACTCAGGTCTAAGGACTATACTCTATAGTCGTAGTAAGAATCTCTTATGACACAGATATAAATATCCTGAAGAGTTCTTATAAGCGGGTCTTGTCCGGTCGTATGTACCCCAACATACACCTATGTACTGACTTTGATGCCGTGCATCTATGACATCCTGAGACTTTGTCATAAGTCACATACCAATCTAGTCTCACGCGGTTGTTGGTGTTCCAATTTCAACAACCTTCGACTAGGGACAGGATGATATAAGCCATCTATCAAATATAGGGTCTCATGATCAAGCTAAATGACTTTGATAACTCAAGATCAAGTCACTTACTTCGATGACCTATAAAATGGTTCATATCATTTTGGAACGATTATTTCATCACAGTTAAAATAATCTTGAAATAATAATCTTATTTAAACATCTTAAAATGTTTTACAAGAACATATCAGATAACTAAATAAAGCCCTCAAACTCCCACTCAAATTTAGATTACATTTCAATGTCTCTAATGCCTACAGCTTCAGTCAGAAACTCGAGTTTAGGTCTTGGGAGTGGCTTTGTCAATGGATCAGCGACGTTATCATCTGTCTGAACTCGGCTGATCTTGACCTCCTTTCTATTAATGATGTCACGTATCAAGTGAAATCTTCTTAGTACATGCTTGGATTTCTGGTGTGATCTTGGTTCCTTTGCCTGAGCAATAGCACCATTGTTATTGCTAAACAGTGCCAGAGGCTCAGCCGCATTTGGTATCACACCTAGTTCAATAATGAACTTTCGTATCCAAACAGCTTCCTTCGCTGCTTCCGAATCGGCGATATATTCAGCTTCTGTAGTGGAATCAGCAACGGTGTCTTGCTTGGAGCTTCTCCAACTGATTGCACCGCCATTCAGACAAAAGATATAACCGGACTGTGACCGGAAATCATCTCGGTCTGTCTGGAAACTTGCGTCCGTGAATCCACTGACTTCAAGCACATCACTTCCACCGTACACCAAGAACTTATCCTTAGTATGTCTTAGATACTTCAGGATATTCTTGACGGCAATCCAATGGTTTTCACCTGGATTTGACTGGTATCTACTCGTCATGCTCAATGCACAAGCAACATCAGGACGAGTACAGATCATGGCATACATGACAGATCCTATTGCAGATGCATAAGGAATATTCTTCATGCGCTCAAGCTCAGCAGCCGTCGTGGGGCTCTGCTTCTTGCTCAGCGTTGTGCCATGTACCATTGGCGTGAAGCCCTTCTTGGAATCTGCCATGCTGAATCTATGTAGGACTTCGTCAATGTATGAATCTTGACTCAAGCCTATCAGCCTTTTTGATCTATCCCGGTAGATCCTGATTCCAAGAACGTATGCGGCTTCACCCATGTCTTTCATAGAAAACAACTTCCAAGCCAGTCTTTTACCGACTTCAGCATTGGTATGTCATTTCCGAGAAGTAGTATGTCATCGACATACAGAATAAGAAATACTATCTTGCTCCCACTAGTTTTCTTATACACGCATTGTTCTTCTTCGTTTCTGATGAAGTCAAATTGCTTGATCGCTTCATCAAAACGAAGATTCCAGCTCCTCGATGCTTGCTTCAATCCATAAATGGATTTATGAAGCTTGCATACTTTCCCAGCATTCTTTGGATCTATGTAACCGTCAGGTTGTGTCATATACACATCCTCTTCCAGAATTCCATTCAGGAAGGCGGTTTTCACGTCCATCTGCCAAATTTCATAATCATGAAAAGCTGCAGTTGCTAGTAGAATCCGAATAGATTTCATCATTGCCACTGGGGAATAGGTTTCATCATAATCCACACCGTGAACTTGCCTGAAACCTTTTGCCACCAACCTGGCTTTATAAATCTGGACATTTCCATCCACGTCAATCTTCTTCTTGAAGATCCATTTGCACTCGATGGCTTTTACACCAGCGGGTAAGTCAACCAACGAAAACACTTGGTTGACCGACATGGAGTCCATTTCGGAATCAGTGGCTTTACGCCACTTGGAGGAATCTGGGCCCATCATGGCTTGATTGAAGTTCGATGGTTCATCATCATCAATGATCAGAAGATCATGACAGTCAGTCACGAGAAATCCTTGATATCTCTCGGGTTCGTGACGGATCCTCCCGGATCTTCGAACTTCAGGTACTACAGGTTCAGGCTCTACAATTTCTTGTAGGTCCTCCTGCTGCTCTTCCTCATTAGGTTGAGCAGTATCCTGTTTATCTTGAATTTCTTCAAGCAGTACCTTACTCCCACTGTTTTTCTTAGAGAGAAACTCCCTCTCAAGAAAATTACAATCCCGGGCAACAAAGATCTTGTTCTCGGATCGTAGGTAGAAGTAATAAGCCTTGGTTTCCTTCGGATAACCAATGAAGTAGCATTTGTCAGACTTTGGTGTAAGCTTGTCAGAGATCAATCTCTTGACATAGGCTTCACAACCCCAAATTCTAAGATAAGACAGCACTGGAGCTTCTCCAGTCCATAATTCATATGGTGTCTTTGCTACTGCTTTTGATGGCGCTCTATTTAGAGTGAACACTGCTGTTAGCAGAGCATATCCCCAAAGGGATATTGGAAGGTCTGTGTGACTCATCATAGACCGAACCATATCCAATAAGGTCCGATTCCTCCTCTCAGACACACCATTCCATTGAGGTGTTCCAGGAGGAGTGAGTTGGGAAACTATCCCACACTCTCTTAGATGATCACTGAACTCTTGGCTCAAGTATTCTCCTCCTCGGTCTGACCGAAGAGCTTTAATGCTTTTGCCAAGTTGGTTCTGTACTTCATTTTGGAATTCTCTGAATCTCTCAAACGATTCAGACTTATGTTTCATTAAATAAACATATCCATACCTACTGAAATCATCAGTGAAGGTAATGAAGTACTGATAGTTTCCTCTTGCATTTGTGGACATTGGGCCACACACATCTGTGTGTATCAGGCCCAATAAGTCACTGGCCCTCTCGTTAGGTTTATTAAAGGGGGCCCGCGTCATTTTGCCCATCATGCAGGATTCGCATTTCTCACATGACTCAAAGTCAAACGAGCCAAGAAGTCCATTTGTATGGAGCCTCTTAATGCGTTTCTCGCTGATGTGCCCTAAACGACAATGCCATAGAAACGTTCGGTTCTCCTCATTAGGTTTTAACCGTTTGGTATTAATGTTATTAATTGGCGCGGATTGATCAAGTATGTAAAGCCCATTCGTAAGAGGGGCACAACCATAGAACAAATTGTTGCGATTGAAGGAACATAATTTATTCTTAACTGAAAAATCATAACCTTCCAAATCCAACAATGAAATTGAAATAATATTTCTGCTTATCGCAGGTACAAAATAACAATTATTGAGTTCTAAAACCAATCCCGAAGGTAAAGACAACAAGTATGTGCCTACAGCTAGTGCAGGAACTTTCGCTCCATTCCCAACTCGTAGCTCCACTTGTCCTTGCTTCAGCCTCCTACTGTTGATGAGTGCCTGCATATTAGTACAAATATGAGCCCCACAACCAGTATCCATAACCCATGAGGTATTATCAGAAGTAGTTGTATTAACTTCTATAACAAAAATACCTGATGAAGAAGTCTCCAGAGTCTTCTTCTTCAATTCCTTTAGACCTTCCAGGAATTTCTTACATTCTCTCCTCCAATGCCCTGGTTCTTTGCAGAACCTGCAGATGTCAGTAGGCCCAGCCTTGGACTTGGGCTTGGGCTTTGGCGTGTCCTTGTCCGAGACTTGAACAGCCTTAGCCTTTCCTTTGTCCTTGGCAGAGGATTTCTTAAAGCCCTTGCCCTTCTGCACCATAAGCACATTGGGGTCCTTGGCTTTCCTCAAGTTGGGCTCTGCAGTCTTGAGCATTCCGTGAAGCTCAGGCAATGTCTTACTCAAGCCATGCATATTGAAGTTCATGATGAACTGATCATAGCTTGCAGGTAAAGACTGCAGAACGATGTCGCAGGCAAGTTCCTGGCTGATAGGGCAGTCGAGTTTCTGAAGATGATCGAGATAACCCATCATCTTCAAGACATGAGGACTCACTGCCGCATTTGCAGCCAACTTATAGTCTAAGAGGTTCTTAACTGTCTGGAACCTCTCAGTCCTTGCCTGCTCCTGAAAAAGCGATTTCAGGCTTGCCATTATCTCGATGGGCGACAACACACTCTCGAACTGCATTTGCAGCTCAGCAGTCATGGTCGCCAACATCAGGCAATAGACATCATTTTCATCTGACGAATGCTTTTCCCAAGCATTATGCAGATTCCTGGCGGCATTGTTAGGAGGCCTCTCGGGGAGGGGATCACGAAGGACATATTCCTTCTTCTCCTGCTTGAGGACTAGCCTCAAGTTCCTTGACCACGTCAGGAAGTTCGTTCCAGTCAGCTTCTCCTTGTCGAGAACAGACCGGATTGAGAATGTGTTTTGAGTGCTTGTAGTAGTCATAGCTGAAATATAAGATAAAAAGGTTATTAGTTAATATGTTCAATATGATTAATCTTGCATTATATTCAATAACATTAGTTATCCTCAAAAGAACATAATGATTCCAAGATCCACATATAACTAAGATCAAAGTGGGCCACTGGCCGTCACCCAACCTTAGCTTATATCGGTAAGCCCTATCTCGGCTAATTATATCCGTGATATAACTCTTGGTTGTGAATCTGGGCCCGAGGCCCAATCCACTCTGATGTCTCAAGGCCCGTGACTCCCGATGGCCTAGTCAAGAAAACCAGACTATACAGTCATGTAATCACTAATGTCTGGGACTCCCAATGACATTTATGAATCACAAACCGTCTTACCCACGCAAAAGTAGACATCCTCACACTGTAAGGCCATGAGTACAATTGAATGGGCTTCGACAGCTGACATAGACTGGACAAGACATCCAACGCTTGATATTGTTTGAGGTTTGTAGGTTTATTAAAATTTTATCCCAAAATAGAAGATTACTATTTTGGGAAACTTTCCTTTTGGGAAACCTACTATTTTTGGAAACTTTCTAAAATTGGAAACTTCCTAAAATTGGAAACTTTCTAACTATAGAAATTTCCTAAAATCCAAAACGTGCAAATCTAGAAACTTCTATTCTAAGAAACTTTCTAATTTCAGATTTTGGAAAAACAGATTAATTTTAAAATCGATTTTAAATTTTATTTAAATAAATTTTAAATTAAATCTGAAGAAAAGACTCAAATAATTGGCCCAATTGTTTTAACTTCTTGGCCCGAGGCCCAAGAATTGGTCCATGTCCAAGACATAACCCAATTGCCCAATTAAATGACATAACCGGTCTGGTTCATTAAAATTGGTCTAACCAAAATTAATTACTACGATGACCACAATTGTCAACCGGTTATTTAATAAACCGGATTTTCTCAATTTATTTGGTCCAACCAAATCAAATTAGAAAACCACTGGTTTAGGCACTAAATCCAATTTTACGACTTTGGATTTCTTATCCCGGTTTAACCAGAACTTAATAAATTTTATTAAGTCTGTTTATTAAACCGTGACGATTAAGTTTTAATAAGTTTTAAACCGAACCATTAACCGAACCGAACCGACTGATCACGTGAACCGATCACGACCGAGTCGCAATCTTCACGCTTCCGCATCACGCAACGATCGATGCTCGGATGGGACACGATCCGAGATCGGCCCAACTCTCGA
The DNA here is from genome assembly GCA_030180135.1 of Orychophragmus violaceus. Lineage (NCBI taxonomy): Eukaryota > Viridiplantae > Streptophyta > Magnoliopsida > Brassicales > Brassicaceae > Orychophragmus > Orychophragmus violaceus. Next base: position 61,265,365 of record CM058239.1, read on the forward strand.
TCACGATCGATGCTCGGATGATAGCGGGACGGGACGGGGACGATGGTCGGGTCGAGAGCGGGACGCGGATTGGGCCGAGATGGCATGACGCGATCCATGCGATCTGCCTTGCGGATCCATGCGATGCTCTCGCGCCTCTCGGTCGATCGATCCGACCACGCAACACGATCCACAATGCGATCGGTTCGTGCGTCTTGACCGATCCGGACGTGTGATCCTTCCGATCAACACTCCGACGCATACCAATTCAATATAGATTGGATCATGCGATTTTTAGTTAGTTTAGGTTTTAATTCTTTGTTTCTTAAGTGTTTTTCTTATCAATAGATTGATTCAAACACTTCTAAACAACCTAAACATGATTCTAAACAAGAAATCCTAACAGAACCAATGGCTCTGATACCACTGAAGGATTCGTTTAGTATTTCCTGGTTCAATTCATCCGATTAATTGATCCTACTAAACATGCCAGATCTAGGTTCTCTTGCAGAATCATAAAGGATCTCACCTAATACCTTGTTTATGCAGCGGAAGGGGAGGTATTGTCAGAGACCAGCAGAACCACCAAGAGATAGCTCCTCCAAAGGTTCACACACGCACACCAACAGGAAGATGGCTGCTAGACCACAGGGAGGGAGGCGCAGAAGAGAGAGAGAGAGGAGCAGAGAGACTTAGGAGAATTAGAGAGCTAGGTCAAGTTTTATTCATTAAAACTCCTTTTAGTTCTCATGGGCTTTTGGGCCCAATTCTCAGTCTGATTAAATCCCTTGGATTTAATCAGGCCCTTCTATCTCCCCAAGCACAGTAAATGCCTAGCACTTTTACCGTACATCTGCTGAACCGTTCCTTCATAGTTTCCTGTTAGCTTAGGCGTGTGACCCATATGGGATCATATAATAAAGGCAATAAGTCCAAGACTTATAGATCATGAGCGGACTCTAGCAAGCCATCATGACCCCCAGTATTATATGACTTATGTCTGATCATTGACATACTCTTACTTTCTAGAGACAGTACAGAGATTACTGGACATAATTCCAACATGACACTCATCTTGCCTTATGACTAATCGAGATATTGAGACAAAAGGAATATGAATACAGAGATTCCAGTACAAGTGGGAGATTGTTGGAATTATGTCCGGTAATCTCTGTACTGTCTCTAGAAAGTAAGAGTATGTCAATGATCAGACATAAGTCATATAATACTGGGGGTCATGATGGCTTGCTAGAGTCCGCTCATGATCTATAAGTCTTGGATTTATTGCCTTTATTATATGATCCCATATGGGTCACACGCCTAAGCTAACAGGAAACTATGAGGGAACGGTTCAGCAGAAGTACGGTAAAAGTGCTAGGCATTTACTGTACTTAGAGAGATTAAAGGGCCTGATTAAATCTAAGGGATTTAATCAGACTGGGAATTGGGCCCAAAAGTCCAACAGAACTAGACAAGGGTTTTATGACTAAAACTTGACCTAGCTCTTTTTTCTCCCTAACTCTTCTGCGCCTCTCTCTCTCTCTCTCTGCGCCACCCTCTCTCTGGTCTAGCAGCCTTCTTCCTGTTAGTGTGCGTGTGTGAGACTTTGGAGGAACAACCTCTTGGTGGTTCTGCTGATCTCTGACTCATACCTGATTCTTCCGCTGCATAACAAGGTATTACTGAGATCCCTTATGATTCTGTCAAGAGAACCTAGATCCAATCTGTTTAGTAAAGTTTAATCTGACAGAATTAAACCAGGACAAACACTAAACAATCCTTCAGTATGCTCTCCCTGACCAATCATCAATTCCATGATAGGATCTTATATTACACAAGATTGTGTATCAAACATCACACGACATCTCAAATCCTTGGTTAGTTGGCTTATACTTAGAAGATTCATTCTGAAATCCATAATCTATAAATCATTGTTCAAAACAAGATATTCATTCAAGTGAATCGTCCCAATTCGTACAATTTTAATGCATAATCCAGTAGGAAGAATAACTTATCGATTAAAAGGATCCAACCATATCTTCAAATAGAGCTTTATCATGTGATACATGATGATTTGTTCCACTATCAATGATCCTTGATTGAGATGTCAGTACTTCATCTGTAGCTTTCATTATTCCCACAAAACATAATGTTGAGGTTGAGAAACCCATACCAGGAAGAGTAGTGATAGTACCACCAGAAGTAGAAGCAATCGCATGCTGATCACTTTTGAGTTGTGAGTTGAAGGAAGCGATTACCCCTTCTATCTGATCGTTTGAAAGAGTTGTAGACATCTCAGACATAGTATCTCCAGCGGTCAATTAAGCTACCATTGGCTTCACATTCATCTTCTCATTTGTGTAGGATTTATCATGTGATTTCTTCAACTTGTGCTTAAATCCTGGTGGATAACCATGGATTTTTAGCTGACCATCCGACTGAACCAGTACCACAATCTATTTGCCGTGTTGTTTTGCAAAGAGTCTCCATTATTGAGCTGTGATTTGACAGATTAATCAAATCGAACTCGTTTTCGGGGGAACAACCGAATAAATTGATCGATCGAAAGAAAGATCCAAACAATAGAGGTCAAACGAAATAAGGAAAACGAAGAATCGAAAGCTCCTAGATCAATGATGTGCTTGAACTCAATGCTCTGATACCATTTTAGAAAGACGATCGAAGAGAGAGAGTGTGAGAAGTTAGTTACGCCATTAATAACCGTAAATTTCTCATTAATGTCAAATGGGTTACATTATCCCTTTTATATGATCAAGGGTATTTGGTTAAAGTAAACCAGAAACATATTAAACTGGAATTACATTAAACCATTACTTCAATATAACATCAAAAGAGATTTTGCCTCACAAATTACAATGTTCAGAGTTCAGACTTGTGATTTGTATAAATAGTTGGAAATCTCAAGTCGATACAAGAGAATGAATAGGTAATCAGATGATTATAAGGCTTACATATTTTGATAGTTTAGCTCAAATAGTTTCAAGAATTGGTACCTTATGCCTCTACTGCTATCTCCCCAATTACAATAGCTCACTACCAGTTTCTTGAGCTGCCATACTCCTCTAAGTGTCATCTCCTGAAAAAAGAAACATATGCTACAACTTACAACTAATGCATATAAACATTCAAAATGGAAACAAAATTAATCAAACAAGATAATATCTTATTATACAACATTTGTTTTATCACTACCCCTAAACACAATTCTATTTTCTATATAATCGAAGAATGTCCCCTCTAAACTAACTAGAAATCTTGGTTTTTTTGTATTAGCTAAGAACTCAAATAGACTCTAAAAAACAAACCTTGTAGGCTTCTTTCTATTCATAGGTTAATTACTATTTATTGTATCTTGAATTTTTTTTTTTATTGTTAATTAAGTATACAGAAATAAGAAATAGATTTGTGAAAATAAGAAATTAATATTTTAAAATTAAATAGCAAATATATTATAATAAATTATCTGATTATTTTATTTTTTATTATCATAATTATGTGTATCTCCAAAATATAATAAAAAATTATTTATATCAATATAATAAATAATAAATTTTCAAAAAGTTAACGTAGTAAAACATAATTTCATTACGGTAAAGAAGTACTAAACCAATATGAAAGTCAATAAAAATTAAATCACTTCTAAGTTAATATAAAGATAACACTTTATTCACTTGGTTTTCTTCTGTTTAGTAAATTAATCTAATTTTATTAGTTTGATTTAAGTAGAAACTAATAGAACATTGAATCAATCGAAAAGAAAAATACTAATCAAAACTACCAAATTAAATGTGTAAATAAACAATTTATTTATTCACAAGAAGTAGTATATAGCACTAGATAGAGCCCAAACTATTGTCTAGTGTTATATCTCCCCAAAAACAAAGTTAAAAACTTATATCTCAGCGAATTAAAAACTTAAGATCAAATTACACATAAATCAATTTTGTTGGTTTATGATCTAACCTGATACTAAACCAACAAAAACCAAACTAATAGATATCACACCACTTAAAACACTAAACCAAAATTTCAAAAACAAACCAATTATGTCATTGTCACACTAAACCAAAGCTTCCATGTGAGACCATCAAAACCCAGAACTCCATGAATGCCGCCGTCTCCTTCCACAGACACCATGCTAGTCGCCACATCCTTCCTCTTTGTTCAGATGAGTCGCTATGTATTCTTCTTACTATTTTCTCCTATTCTTCTACCTCTTCTCTGCCTTTCGATCCATGTCCTTTCTGCCATCAAGATCTTCAGCTGCCTCTGTTGTTGAATCTTGAAATCGACACCTTCCTCCACTGTAACAGAAGTCATCGCCGCCGATTAAGATGATTTGCGGTGATGTGAGGAAGGATTCAGAGGATGCGGAGAATTCAGAGTCGAAGAAGAAGATGAGATTGAAGGAGGTGGTTTGCTTTAGAGATGCTTTGATCAAATGATTTTGGGAAGATCCATTTATGATTTGGCGAAGATGACGATCAAGATCATGTTCCAATTAGGGTCCTCTCTTGTGGTAGAATTATTTTTTTCCTCAAAAAAATAATTGTTTATAAAGGAATGTACTATATCAATCTCCATTCTGTAATTTATAGATTATTGGAAACAATTTTACTTATCGAAATCTTGGTTACAATTGGTGATTGATTCTATTTGAACTTTTTTGAGTAAACCCACAATAAACCGCCTGCAACGATTACTACTCTGGCGATTGCTCATGGATTATGTTTCCACGGGTGCTTGTGGCAAGATGACGAAGAAGACAGAAATTTTTTATTGGGAGAAAACCAAACTAAAATCCGTTTAATTGAACAATAGTTGAATTGAAAAATTTTGGTTGCAAAATTTGAGAAAAAAAAAAGAAATTGGTTTGGTAGTTTGTTGTTTTAAATGGTTTAAATTAGGTTTAATATTATATTTAGTTGGTTATGATTATTTAGGTAAACCAAGTTTGTGAATTATGAAGTTTAGATTTACACTTTTGGGGGCATATAAGTTTAAAATTTTTAATTTGGGGAGATATAAGTTTTGAACTTTGTTTTTGGAAAAATGTAAGACAAGGCTTTAGTTTGGGCTCTATATGGTGGTATATGATATTTCTCTTGGAGAAATACATTGTTTACATATATAATATGTAGAGACAATTCCATAATATATACATAGTTCATGTGAATAATATATACTAAGTTCATGATTTATAGCTTTCCTTCTTATCAAATCTTAATCATTTAGAAGGGGAAATGTTGATCAGAGCTCCATGAAAGTTTTGATTATATTTTTTTGATTTTGGGGTCGGTTTTGGCTTTCTGGAATCTCTCGTTTCATTGTGAGACCAACAATCTATTTCCAGCGGTGGTTTATTATCGTCGGAGCCATCGAGATTTTTAAGTTTGCATCAGCAGTGGTTGAATCGCATGGAGTTCATATCTTCTTTGTTTCTTGTTACTCGATGTAGAGAGCAATGATGGACAAAGGCAATTAGATAAAAAGAAAAATGATGGACAAAGGCAGATCATTATATTGGGTTTGTCGGCCATAATCTTCCTCGGTTTCAGTTAAGTTAATCTATGTGTAGTTTAGAAATGGTTTAATTGAGGTTTTGTAATTGATTCTCTGAAAATTCTTATCAGAACTAGAGATCAGTACAACGGTTTGGCTAAGATATACTTAAAACAAACAAAAATAAATAAATTAGGAAGGTGTCAATGGGGGTTGAACCTTGGCTATGGGGAGTCATTATGAACAAAACAAACATTTTTGTTGTTTACTTTTTAGGCAACTAGGATTCTGGCCCGTGCATTTCTATAGTTTAAAAAAAATTGGGTTAAACTTATGACATAAATTACTTAAACATAAATAGGGTAAAATTAAAGTATTAAAAATAAATAATTTTAAGATAAGATAATCATCCTAACTCCATAGCCTACACGCAAATCGTCGACTAAAACTACCACAAAACTATGATCTTAGCTCTGTTTTTTCAAGTTTATTTGGTTTGTCGATGTTGTTCATGTGCGATCTCTCTCTTGCTAAGTTCTTCACGATCAAAATTGACAATGAATAGTTGATATATTAGTAAACCCATTTTCTGTTACATCTGTAGGATATCACCGTCTTACTAAAAACCTCGGACCTAAAGCCGACCGTCTATGTCTTCTTCTGTGGAGTGAGTCATTTGTAATCCCTCACTATAGTACCTCATTTGTGTATTTTACTTGTCGTCAATTCCATTTGTAGTAGTTTGGTGGTGGTCTTGACCGAAATTTCACATCCTAATGTTTAAAACTGTGGTAGTTTACAGAACACAGCAACTTGAGTTGGACCAAAATAAACAGATAAGTTCTTATGTTCTTTATGAACTATGACCAAAATAAACCGCTGGGGCTAACCATCATCCAGATAAAACCAGACGGGCATTGCCTTTACCGAACAACAGAAAACCAGCTTGCCAATCTCTCAGGCGGTGCATCTCCGTACACGTACCATAAACTAAGAGAAATGGCTGCTGCATACATGAGACAGCACAAGACAGATTGCATCCTGTTTTTCTTATCAGAAACTGAGTCCGAGTCCGAGGGTGACTCCAATGGTGAATCTGCTGAAGAGCGGTTTGAGAAATACTGCAGAGAGGTCGCGTCAACTGCGGCTTGGGGTGGTCAGTTGGAGCTTGGAGCGTTAAACACATTGCTTAAGGAAACACATAATGGTGTTTTCGGGATCGTTTTCGGATCTTGAAATGGGCAAAGAGCATAAATCCGGTAACGACCCGCGCCTCATGTTATCGTAGTATCACCAACATGCTTTTGGTCTTGGCGAACATTTAACTCTGTCGTCCTCATCAACAACGTCATCGGATGATGGACTTTCTCTCAAGCTTTAAGAAAAGTATCTTTGTTTTGTATCAAAAGTTTTCAAGATTTACTGAAATTATATTCTTCGTTAATGTTTCTTGGCTTTCAAAGAACCTACATATGTAGTAACTTCAGCATTATTAAAGTTCCAGGTTATCATTACAGATCTAATGTATGACTTTGGACAACTTTGGAAGCCAGTTTTCTTGGCAGACAGTAGTAAAGACCGGGAAGAGAATATATCGTACACAAGTTGTTCCATCCGAATCGATGCTCTTATTATCATCACCCATAGGAAACGACACATGGCGTGGCCTTATCAAGAACCTGCCAAAGATTCATATTTCTGTAGATTTCCAAATATGGTGTCAGAATCAGTACTTTCCTGTTAAAATTCAAATGAAAGTTTTTGTATTTTCTCAAAGATAAAAAAAGCAATGAAAATGAATTCTTACCCTCGTGAGTCACTGCAACAACATCAAAGAAGACTCTTTAAGACTTAAGACAAACTCTCACATTCAAAGCAATGATCTTTGTGATTACAACACGAAAAAATGTTTTGAAGATGTGTAAAGCTAAAAGCAAAGATCTTTGGGTATGATCACACACTCACTTTGCTCTCTGGACTCCAAGTCATGCAAGCAGAAAAGTATCTCAAAGATGATCTTTATTTTTTTTTACTTTTCGTTTCTTTTGGGTCGTCAAACTTGTGGGGAATCTATTGTTGCTTGAAAAGATAAGCATCTAACTGGATAAACCATAATCCAATCTCCACCTCAGTGGATGCATCAAAAGCAAAACATACTGCAACAACAACAACAAAAAAACAACATAAGAGTATACATAATCACACTGTTGCGTGCCTCCTTAGATCCGTGGATCGTTACTAAACCATATGGAAAGGATATTTCTGTATTTAGAAGAAAAAAATTTCTCATGAACTGTATATGCCACTTGGTTCTGGTATCTAAAAATGAAAAGAACCTCTACGTTCATGCACTTTTTAGTGAACGCCAAAGGGCACAACACTACAGAAGGAACAAAAGAAGTAAAGTAGTGACAAAGTGAAGGATTATAGTGTTTTTTAAGGTTTAATTCTCGTATTACAACCTAACATATAATCTTAACAGATCTAGGTTCTTGCAAAACGAATCATAAAACCAAACTTGTAACATTACCTATTGATTGCACAGCGGATTGATGGTAATGACAAGATCAGTCTAGAACAGATGAATCACCTATTCCTCCTTGAGTATCCACACTCTTACAAGCAAGGGATGGCTGCTAGACCAAAGAGATGGATCAGATCAGAAAGAGAGAGTTAGAGAGAGAGAGAGACTCGCGGCCACAGAGGAGAAAATCGCAAGGATCTTAATCCCTTAGGGTTTTCGAATCCTTAACCTCTCATTAATGGGCCCAAGTCATTAGACTAATGGCTCATTAATCTTTTGGGCCCAAGACACAAATCAGACAAAAGCCTGCATTTTGTCTGGCCCAATTCTCTGATCCAATACAGTAAATGCCACTGCATCTTACCGTATTTATTCCATTTAACTTTCCCGTTAGCTATGGTGTGTGACCCTTCGGGATCATACAATACTGGTAATAAGTCCTAAACTTATAGATCAAGAGCGGACTCTAGCAAGTCATCATGATCACCCAGTATTTATGACTTATGTCTGATCTCGACATTTATCATACTTTCTAGAGATAGTACGGTAGATTTCAGGACATTCCCAACAATCTCCCACTTGTACTGGAATCCTACACAGGACATTCCCAACAATCTCCCGATTGTACTAGAATCCTACATTCCCTAGTCCTTTTGTCTTAATATCTCGATCTGGCATAAGGCAAGATGCGTGTCATCCTTATATAGCCAGACCATGTTTATCGGACCAGATTTGATACTGACAATGCAAACGACTTGGGCAAGTCCGTTTGGGAATGGCCATTCTCTTACCAGCTATCAAATCTCCGATTGGCCTAGAGATATTACCTCCGTTAAACGGCAGGGACAAATCCCATCTTGTTCCATCACTATGAACTACACAATTCATAATACACCCAACCAAGGTCCGTATAGCTCCCAGTTACGAAACAGCGTTAGACAATGATCAAAGCGTATTACTCCATCTGCAGCCACATGCATGCGAACTCAGGTCTAAGGACTATACTCTATAGTCATATATGAGAACCTTTCATGACACAGATATTAATATCTTGTAGAGTTCTCATCAGCGGGCCATGTCCGGTCATATGTTCCCCTACATATACCTATGTGTCGACTTTGATGCCGCGCATCTATGACCCCTCGAAACTTGGTCATAAGTCTCAACACAATCTAGTCTCAACAGGTTGTTGGTGTTCCAATTTCAACAACCTTCGACTATGGACACTATGATTTATGTCATTTCGTTAAATATGGGGTTTCAGGATCAAGTCTACTTATGTACTTCGATGACCCATATATAATGACATGAATCATTTTGGAACGATTATTTTATATCACAGTTAAAAATAATCCAGAAATAAAATTTCATTAACATTTAAAATGTTTACATGAACCAATCAAAATAACTAAAACAAAAGCTCTCACAACTCCCACTCAAAAAGAGATTACATTTGAATATCTCTAATTCCTACAGCAGCAGTATGCAACTCGTGCTTAGGTCTCGGGAGTGGCTTTGTCAACGGGTCAGCCACGTTCTCATCAGTGGGAACTCTGCTGACCATCACTTCACCTCTATTCACTATATCACGAATCAGGTGATACCTTCTCATAATGTGTTTGGATTTCTGATGATGTCTCGGTTCCTTGGCTTGAGCAATTGCACCATTGTTGTCACAATACAGTGCTAGAGGCTCAGTGGCATTTGGGAATACACCGAGTTCAATCAAGAAGTTCCTTATCCAAACTCCTTCCTTCGCAGCTTCCGAAGCAGCGATGTATTCAGCTTCAGTTGTGGAATCTGCCACGGTGCTCTGCTTGGAACTCTTCCAACTTACTGCACCGCCATTCAGACAGAAGATGTAACCAGACTGTGACCGGAAATCATCTTTATCTGTCTGAAAACTTGCATCCGTGAATCCACTGATTTCAAGCACTTCACTTCCTCCGTAAACCAAGAACTTATCCTTAGTATTCCTCAAATACTTCAGGATATTCTTTACGGCAATCCAGTGACTCTCACCTGGATTAGACTGGTACCTACTCGTCATGCTTAGTGCATAAGCAACATCAGGACGAGTACAGATCATGGCATACATGATAGATCCTATAGCCGAAGCATAAGGAATCCTACTCATGCGCTTAAGCTCATCAGGTGTTTTAGGACACTGATCCTTGCTTAGTGTAGCACCATGTATCATTGGCGTGAACCCCTTCTTGGATTTATCCATTCCGAATCGATGCAGGACTTTATCTATATAAGCATCTTGACAAAGTCCAATCAGCTTTTTAGATCTGTCTCTAAAGATTCGGATTCCAAGAACATACGCGGCTTCACCCATGTCCTTCATGGAAAAACAACTTCCCAGCCAGTCTTTAACAGACTTCAGCATTGGAATATCATTTCCAAGAAGCAATATGTCATCGACATATAGGATGGGAAACGCCACTTTGCTCCCACTAGTTTTCTTATACACACATTGTTCCTCTTGGTTTCTGATGAAGTCAAAGTTCTTTATTGCTTCATCAAAACGAAGATTCCAACTCCTCGATGCTTGCTTCAATCCATAAATGTATTTGTGAAGCTTGCATACTTTCCCAGCATTCTTAGGATCAATGTAACCGTCAGGTTGTGTCATATACACATCCTCCTCCAAGATTCCATTCAGGAAGGCGGTTTTCACATCCATCTGCCAAATCTCATAATCATAATAAGCGGCAGTTGCTAGGAGAATCCGAATTGATTTCATCATTGCCACTGGTGAATAGGTTTCATCATAGTCTATACCATGAATTTGCTTGAAACCTTTTGCCACCAACCTGGCTTTGTAAATCTGGACATTTCCATCCACGTCTATCTTCTTCTTGAAGATCCATTTACACTCGATGGCTTTTGCACCAGCAGGTAAATCAACCAGTGAAAACACTCGGTTAGCAGACATGGAGTCCATCTCGGATTCTGTGGCTTCACGCCACTTTAAGGAGTCAGGGCCCATCATGGCTTCTTCAAAGTTCGAGGGTTCATCACCGTCAATGATCAAAAGATCATGGCAATTAGTCACGAGAAATCCCTGATATCTATCAGGTTCGTGACGGATCCTTCCGGATCTTCGAACTTCAGGTACTGCAGGTTCAGGTTCTATTACAACTTCATGTAATTCATCCTGCTGTTCTTCCTCATTAGGTTGAACAGGTTCCTGTCCTTCTTGAATTTCATCAAGTTGTACCTTACTCCCACTATCTTTTCTAGAGAGAAACTCCCTTTCAAGAAAAGTACAATCCCGAGCAACAAAGATTTTGTTCTCGGATCGCAGATAGAAGTAATAAGCCTTGGTATCCCTAGGATAACCAATGAAGTAGCATTTGTCAGATTTTGGTGTAAGCTTGTCTGAGATTAATCTTTTGACATAGGCTTCACAACCCCAAATTCTGAGAAAAGACATTGCTGGAGCTTTTCCAGTCCATATCTCATATGGTGTCTTTGCTACTGCCTTTGATGGCACTCTGTTCAGTGTGAACGTTGCGGTGAGCAAAGCATATTCCCAAAGGGATATAGGTGTTGGAATTATGTCCAGTAATCTCTGTACTGTCTCTAGAAAGTAAGAGTATGTCAATGATCAGACATAAGTCATATAATACTGGGGGTCATGATGGCTTGCTAGAGTCCGCTCATGATCTATAAATCTCGGATTTATTGCCTTTATTATATGATCCCATATGGGTCACACGCCTAAGCTAACGGGAAAATACGAAGGAACGGTTTAGCAAAAGGTACGGTAAAAGTGCTAGGCATTTACTGTACTAAGAGAGAGATTAAAGGGCCTGATTGAATCCAAGGGATTTAATCAGACTGGGAATTGGGCCCAAAAGCCCAAAAGGAACTAGGCATAAGTTTTATGATTAAAACTTAACCTAGCCACCTTTTTCCCCAAGCCTCTGCGCCAACTCTCTCTCTCTCTCTGCGGCCTCCCTCCTCTTGGTCTAGCAGCCAAATTTCCTTTGTGTGCGTGTGTGAGCCTTTGGAGGAGCTATCACTTGGTGGTTCTGCTGATCTCTGACCCGTACCTCTTCTTCCGCTGCAAAACAAGGTAACAGGTAAGATCCTTTATGTTTCTAGCAAGAGAACCTAGATCTGGCATGTTTAGGTGAGTTTAATCTGAAGAATTGAATCAGGATTAACACCAAACAATCCTTCAGTGGTTTCAGAGCCATTGGTTCTGTAGGTTTTCTTGTTTAGAATCATGTTTAGGATTGTTTAAGAAGTGTTTTGAATCAATCTACTGATAAGAAAAAACACTTAAGAAACAAAGAATTAAAACCTAAACAAACGAGAAATCGCATGATCCAATCTATATTGAATTGGTTGCGTCGGAGTGTGGTCGAACCGCACGTCCGGATCGAATAGACGCACGAACCGATCGATGGATCGAGTCGCGTGGTCGAGTCGATCGCGGGATGCATGATCGAGCCGATCGCATACATTGATCGCGGATCGATGGTATGGATCGATGCTTGCATCGCGTCCTGCCTGTCCCGCGTGACCGAGAGCCGAGTCTCGACCCGGGCTGTCCCGATCGCTCGGCGATCGCGTGAAGCCACCGACCCGAGCTCGTCCGATCACGCAGTCCCGTCCCGTCCAGCTCGCGTCCCGATCCATGAGGCTCGGCCGTCCCGATCGTGGATCGCACGCTTGCGGCTGGTCGATTGTGATCGAGGAGCTAGGTCACGACCGTGATCGGTTCGTGACCAATCGGTTCGGTTCGGTTTTAAAAACTGATTAAAAATTAATCGTCACGGTTTAATAAACAGACTTAATAAATTTATTAAGTTCTGGTTAAACCGGGATAAGAAATCCAAAGTCGAAAAAAATTGGATTTAGTGCCTAAACCAGTGTTTTTCTAATTTGATTTGGTTGGACCAAATAAATTGAGAAAATCCGGTTTAGTAAATAACCGGTTGAAAATTGTGGTCATCGTAGTAATTAATTTTGGTTAGACCAATTTTAATGAACCAGACCGGTTATGTCATTTAATTGGGCAATTGGGTTATGTCTTGGACATGGACCAATTCTTGGGCCTCGGGCCAAGAAGTTAAAACAATTGGGCCAGTTATTTGAGTCTTTTCTTCAGATTTAATTTAAAATTTATTTAAATAAAATTTCAAATCGATTTTAAATTAATCTTTTTCAAAACTGAAATTAGAAAGTTTCTTAAAATAGAAGTTTCTAGATTTGCATGTTTTGGATTTTAGGAAATTTCTATATTTAGAAAGTTTCCAATTTTAGGAAGTTTCCATTTTTTGAAAGTTTCCAAAATTAGTAGGTTTCCCAAAATAGTAATCTTCTATTTTGGGATAAAATCTTAATAAACCTACAAACCTCAAACAATATCAAGCGTTGGATGTCTTGTCCAGTCTATGTCAGCTGTCGAAGCCCATTCAATTGTACTCATGGCCTTACAGTGTGAGGGTGTCTACTTTTGCGTGGGTAAGACGGTTTGTGATTCATAAATGTCATTGGGAGTCCCAGACATTAGTGATTACATGACTGTATAGTCTGGTTTTCTTGACTAGGCCATCGGGAGTCCCGGGCCTTGAGACATCAGAGTGGATTGGGCCTCGGGCCCAGATTCACAACCAAGAGTTATATCACAGATATAATTAGCCGAGATAGGGCTTACCGATATAAGCTAAGGTTGGGTGACGGTCAGTGGCCCACTTTAATCTTAGTTATATGTGGATCTTGGAATCATTATATTCTATTGAGGGTAACTGATGTTATTGAATATAATGCGAGATTAATCATATTAAGTATAATGCGAGATTAATCATATTGAACATATTAACTAAAATCCTTTTATCTTAATTTTCAGTTATGACTAGCACAAACAATCAAAACACTTTCTCGATCCGGTCTGTCCTTGAGATGGACAAACTGAACGGATCAAATTTCTTGACTTGGTCGCGGAACCTGAGGCTAGTCCTCAGGCAGGAGAGAAAGGACTATGTCCTTGAGAGGGCTCTCCCCGTGAGGATCGGGTCCAATGCCTCTCATGCAGTATATGATGCTTGGAATAAGCATTATAATGATGCGGTAGATGTGCGTGGTCTGATGTTGGCTACCATGGACTCAGATTTGCGGAAGCAATATGAAAACATGGAGTCGCCAATAGAGATGATCAGCAGCCTGAAATTGAAATTTCAGGAGCAGATAAGAGTGGAGAGATACCAGTTGGTTAAGTCTCTCACTAGCTGCAAGCTACCAAATGATCATCCAGTAAGTCCTCATATCAGTAAAATGATAGGTTATATTGATAACCTGAGGAAACTGGATTATCCAGTTAGCCAAGAATTGGCAACTGAGATCATTCTGCAGTCACTGCCGTCAAGCTATGATAAGTTCAGAAGAAACTATATCAAGAAAGGCTTAACGAAGACGCTGACTGAACTGCATGATATGCTCAAGACAGTTGAGCCAAACATGAAGAGTACCCAGTATAATCTCATAATGGAGAAGGGTGGGTTTATTAAACCTAGTGCTGACAAGGGTGAAGACAAAGTTGTCCAGATTTTGAATCATGGCAAGCGTGTGTCTTCTGAGCCCAAGTCAGATACCTCTTACGTTGGTAAGTGCTGCTACTGTAAAGAGACTGGGCATTGGAAGAGAGATTGCATTAAATTCATGGAAGATGATGAGGAGTTGAAGTTGATGTATGAGACTACTTCCTCAGGTATTCATGTTATTACTTCAAGTTCTACCTTATAGGTATTGGATACTGGTTGTGGCACTGATATTTGTGATAATATGCAGAGCCTAAGCAACAGTAGAATGTTGAAGGAAGGACAAGTGGATCTACATGTCTGGAAGGAGCTATGGACGCTGCCTCAGCCGTAGGATTTTCACTTGTAGATGCCTTCGAGGCTTGGTTTTATATTAAGTAATTGCTACAATGTACCTGCTTTAAGCAGAGTTGTTTTCATTTTCTTGTAAGAATTTGAATGTTTTTGTTTTGATAAAAGACAAAGTTTTTGTTCTTTTGATCTTAATGAAATATTAATTGTAGCACCCTATTCAAGGAATGAGTTTTATATCTTAAACCAAAGAGTGCCTAAATGTAACATAAATACCGAATTGGTTTAAATCTGATGAATTAAACCTGATTTTTCTTGGCATAAAAGTCTTGGTCACATAGAGTAAGTTGGATTCAGAAATCCCATAGTTATGGACTGTTGGGCTCATTTGATACGATATCTTATGAGACTTGAATTTTGCTTACTGGACCAAAAGGCAAAGGGCCCATCTTAGCCGAGCTAGAGAAAGGCCCAAAGGCTTATTGGAGATTGAACATACTCATGTATGTGGTCCGATGAGCAGTAATGCCAGAGAAAATTTCCTGTACTTCATTGTCTCTACTGATTACTTCAGTGAGTAAGACTGTGTTCATTTGATGAGACACAAGTCGGAATTCTTTGACATGGTCGAAAGAGTTCCAGAATGAGGTATAGAATCTGAGTGACAGAAGTATTAAGACTCTGGATTAGATCACGAGTGAAAATACTTGAGTCATTAATGGTGTGATCATCTGAATGAGTGTGAAGTCGTTTCACAGCTCAATTCTCCTGAAAACCTTGAGGTATTTCTGTGAGAAAGAATCAGATCTTATTAGAAATGATTAAAGATGAGTCACACAAATCTTCCATGATATTCTTTATGAATAACGCTCTAGAAATATCTAAGTTTACGCTGAAATAGTTCCACCAATATCAGTTGAAAGACACCACGTAAATGTGGATTGGAATCGATCCAAATTCGTCTTTACTGAGTATTTGTAGTTGTGCTACTTTGCTGGTTGTCCTAGGGAAACCAAGGCTTGTTACTTTTACGACCATTCTGTTTTCTAAGAAGGGAAGTTACTTTCCAAGAAGAACAGTGGGAGTAAAAGTATAACTCGAAGAAATTCGAGAAATACAGGAGGCTGCTCAACCTGTTGAGGGAGAGCAACGGATGGATTTACAGATTTCTGTAGAATCTACACCTGTAGAGCCTGAAGTTCGCAGATATGAATTAATCAGTCACTAATCCGAGAGTGATTTCTCGTCATTGGTTGAACCTGATGATCATTGAAAGTTCGCATGATCTGATGATCATTGAAAGCGACGAATCTGCGAAATTCAAAGAAGCGAAAGTGAGCCCGGACTCCGAAAAATTACATTTTGTGTAAGTTAGCTTCATCGATCCATTCATGGATGGAAGCAAACATATCGGAGTTGGAATCTTCGTTCTGTTGAAGTAGTCAAGGTTTTGACTTGATCAGGAACGAAATGGAACTGTGCGTTTACTAATAGATAAGTGGGAGCAATATTGCATTTCTCATAGTGTATGTCGATGACATACTGATTCTCGGAAATAACGTCCCAATGCTGCAGTCGGTAAAGGACTGGCTTGGGAGTTGGTTTTGTGATTGACATGGGTAAAGCCACGTAGTTCTTGGATTTTGGATCTAAAGATAAAGATCCAAAAGAGCTGGTAGGACAAAATCAGAGGATTCTTAAGTTACCAAAGTCCTACACGAAATCAGCAATCCAAGAAGGGTTTTATGCCA
Organism: Orychophragmus violaceus; assembly: GCA_030180135.1. Lineage (NCBI taxonomy): Eukaryota > Viridiplantae > Streptophyta > Magnoliopsida > Brassicales > Brassicaceae > Orychophragmus > Orychophragmus violaceus. The sequence continues at coordinate 61,281,990 of CM058239.1, forward strand.
ATGTCACATGGCAATACGTTAAGCAAGAGGCAGTGTCCTACGATATCTGCTGAGCTTAAATGCATGGATGAGATTCCATATGCGTCGGCAATTGAATCTATCATGTATGCCATGAAACGTACTTGTTTGATGTTGTTTTAATGTTAAGCAAGACAAGTAAAGACCAGTCAAATCCAGCAAAGAATCACTGGATTGCCGTAAAGAATATCCTAAAGTATTTGAGGAATACTTAGGATAAGTTCTTGATTTACGGAGAAAGTGAGGTGCTACAGTCGGTAGAGTCTGAAAGGCAAGTTTCCAACGGACAAAGATGATTTCCGGTCACAGTCCGGTTATATCTTGTATCTGTCTGGCGGTGCAAGGCACTGTTGCTGACTCCATGACTTAAGCTGAACATTTCGCAGCTTGGGAAGCGGCGAAAGAGGCTGTTTGGAAAGAAGAGTTCATCACTGAACTTGATGTGATTCCCAGCATAGATGAGACTAGCTGCACATCAGAGGTCCAAACACCTTGAGGGTAGGTATAACCTATTCCGTGAGATAAATGATAGAGATGTTAAGTAGATCAGCAAGTTTCAACGAATGAGAACGTTGCTAATCTATTAACGAAGCCACTCCTTAGGCCTAAGCACGAGTCGCGGACTGTTGCTGTAGGATAAGTGAAATTAAGATGTAGTCTTAATTTCAGTGGGAGTTAGTAAAGGGCTTTATTTAGTTATTGATATGTTCTTGTAAAACATTTTATGATGTTTAATGAAATTATTATTTCAAGATTATTTTAACTGTGATGAAATAATCGTTCCAAAATGATATGAACCATTTTATAGGTCATCGAAGTAAGTGACTTGATCTTGAGTCATCAAAGTCATTTAGCTTGATCATGAGACCCTATATTTGATAGATGGCTTATATCATCCTGTCCCTAGTCGAAGGTTGTTGAAATTGGAACACCAACAACCGTGTGAGACTAGATTGGTATGTGACTTATGACAAAGTCTCAGTGTGTCATAGATGCGCGGCATCAAAGTCAGTACATAGGTGTATGTTGGGTACATACGACCGGACATGACCCGATTATAAGAACTCTTCAGGATATTTATATCTGTGTCATAAGAGATTCTTACTACGACTATAGAGTATAGTCCTTAGACCTGAGTTCGCATGCATGTGACTGCACATGAACTAATGCGCTTTGATCATTGTCTAATGCTGTCATTAAGCGATAGTTATAAGGACCTTGTTTGGGTGTATTATGAAATGAGTAGTTTACAGTGAAGGAACAAGACGAGATTTGTCCCTCCAATATAAATGGAGTGAATATCTCTAGGCCAATCGGAGATTTGAATACTGGAAAATGCATGGCCATGCTCAAACGGACTTTCCCGAGTCGTTTGGATTGTCAGTATCAAATCAGAGTCCGATGAACAAGATTAGGCTTTATAAGGATGACACTAATCTTGCCTTATGACTAATCGAGATTTTGAGACAAAAGGATTATGAATACAGAGATTCCAGTTCAAGTGGGAGATTGTTGGAATTATGTCCAGTAATCTCTGTACTGTCTCTAGAAAGTAAGAGTATGTCAATGATCAGACATAAGTCATATAATACTGGGGGTCATGATGGCTTGCTAGAGTCCGCTCATGATCTATAAATCTCGGATTTATTGCCTTTATTATATGATCCCATATGGGTCACACGCCTAAGCTAACGGGAAAATACGAAGGAACGGTTTAGCAAAAGGTACGGTAAAAGTGCTAGGCATTTACTGTACTAAGAGAGAGAGATTAAAGGGCCTGATTGAATCCAAGGGATTTAATCAGACTGGGAATTGGGCCCAAAAGCCCAAAAGGAACTAGGCATAAGTTTTATGATTAAAACTTAACCTAGCCACCTTTTTCCCCAAGCCTCTGCGCCAACTCTCTCTCTCTCTGCGGCCTCCCTCCTCTTGGTCTAGCAGCCAAATTTCCTTTGTGTGCATGTGTGAGCCTTTGGAGGAGCTATCACTTGGTGGTTCTGCTGATCTCTGACCCGTACCTCTTCTTCCGCTGCAAAACAAGGTAACAGGTGAGATCCTTTATGTTTCTAGCAAGAGAACCTAGATCTGGCATGTTTAGGTGAGTTTAATCTGAAGAATTGAATCAGGATTAACACAAAACAATCCTTCAATAGGAAGGTCTGTGTGACTCATCATGGATCGGACCATATCTAACAATGTCCGATTCCTTCTCTCAGACACACCATTCCACTGAGGTGTTCCAGGAGGTGTGAGTTGGGAGATAATCCCACACTCACTTAGATGATCACGAAATTCCTGGCTCAAGTATTCTCTTCCTCGGTCCGACCGAAGAGCCTTAATACTTTTACCAAGCTGGTTCTGTACTTCATTCTGGAATTCTTTGAACTTTTCAAAGGTTTCCGACTTATGTTTCATCAAGTAGACATATCCATATCTACTGAAATCATCAGTGAATGTAATGAAGTACTGAAAGTTTCCTCTAGCACTTGTGGACATTGGGCCACACACGTCAGAATGTATCAGGCCCAATAGTTCACTGGCCCTTTCTGTGGGTTTATTGAAAGGGGCCCGTGTCATTTTGCCCATTAGGCAAGATTCGCATTGCTCACAAGACTCAAAGTCAAATGAGCCCAAGAGTCCATTTGAATGGAGCCTCTTGACGCGTTTCTCACTAATGTGCCCCAAACGACAATGCCAGAGAAACGTTTCATTTTCTTCGTTAGATTTGAACCGTTTTGTATTTATGTTATATACTGGAGCAGATTGATCCAGCATGTACAGCCCATTTATAAGAGGGGCACAGCCATAGAACATATCATTGAGATTAAAGGAACACAATTTATTCTTAATAGAAAAATCAAATCCTTGCAAATCCAACAATGAAACTGAAATGATATTTCTGCTTATAGCAGGTACAAAATAACAATTCTCAAGTTCTAAAATCAATCCAGAAGGTAAAGACAACAAGTAAGTGCCAACGGCCAGTGCTGGAACCTTCGCTCCATTGCCAACCCGCAACTCTACTTGCCCTTGCTTCAACCTCCTACTGTTGCTGAGCGCCTGCATATTAGTACAAATATGAGCCCCACATCCAGTATCTAATACCCAAGTGGTATTATCAGAAGTAGTAGTATTTACTTCAATAACAAAAATACCTGAAGATTTAGTCTCCAAGGACTTCTTCTTCTTCAGACTTTCCTGGTATTTCTTACAGTCCCTGCGGTAATGCCCTGCCTCTTTACAAAAGTGACAGATGTCAGAAGGCCCAGCTTTGGACACGGGCTTGGGCTTGGCGTTTTCATTGCTGACTGCCTTGCCCTTTCCCTTGTCTGCAGCGGATTTCTTGAAACCCTTGCCCTTCTGCACCATGAGTACAGACGACTCCTTGGCTTTCTTCAGATTAGGTTCTGCAGTCTTGAGCATACCATGTAGCTCAGGCAAAGTCTTTATCAACCCATGCATATTATAGTTCAAGATGAACTGGTCATATGCAGGAGTAAGAGACTGCAGAACGATATCACAAGCAAGCTCTTGGCTTATAGGACAGTCGAGCCTAGTCAAATGATCGAGATAACCCATCATTTTCAGAACATGTGGACTCACTGCTGCATCCTTAGCCATTTTACAGTCCAAGAGATTCTTAACAGTTTTGAATCTCTCTGTACGAGCCTGCTCCTGAAACAACGCTTTCAGATTTGCCATCAGCTCCATGGGACAAGTCAGGCCTTCCCACTGCATCTGCAGTTCGGGAGCCATTGTCGCCAACATTAGGCAAATCACGTCATTAGCATCTGAAGAATGCGTATCCCAAGCATTCTTCACAGATTGTGCGGCATTATTCGCAGGTCTAGGAGAGAGAGCTCTTTCAAGGACATAAGCCTTCTTCTCCTGCCTGAGCACAAGTCTCAGGTTCCTGGACCAGTTCAGGAAGTTTGATCCGTTCAGTTTGTCCTTCTCAAGGGCAGACCGGATCGAGAAAGTGTTTTGTGTTGTTGTGCTTGACATAGCTGAAAATATGAGACAATAGAGATTTAGTTATTAAGTTCATAAAAGAGCAATCTTAACAACTTATAAGAAAACTCGCATTGTATTCAAAATTTCTTTGTTTAACCTCATAAGAATACAATGATTCCGAGACCCATGTTTAGCTAAATCCAAAGTGGGCCACTGGCCGTCACCCAGAATTAGCTTTACTTGGTAAGCATACACACAGCTAGTTATAACCAATAACTCTCGGTTGTGAATTGGGCCCAAGGCCCAATAACACCAGATGTCTCAAGGCCCGGGACTCCCGATGGCCCAGTCAAGGAAACCAATCTCTTACAGCCAAATAATCACTAAAGTCTGGGACTCCCAATGAAATTAGTGACTATATACTACTTTACTTACGCGAAAACAGATACCTTACACTGTAAGCCATATCTGTAATCGAATAAGCGTTAAGTAGCTGACAAGATTGGAAAGACATCCAAGCTTGATATTGTTTTTGAGGATTTTAAGTTTTATTTCCAAAAATAGAAGATTACTATTTTGGGAAACTTACTTATTTTAGAAACTTTCTAAATTTAGTAACATACTAAAAATAGAAATTTCTAATTTAATATTTTATAAATATTTTGGGTTGGGTCACAAATTATAGGCCCAATTCTTGGACCAAGACCATAGAATTCCAGTTGGCCCAATAATTTGACATAACCGATTCGGTTTATTAATTCTGGTCCAAGACCAAATTAACTATCAAAACCATCGGTTATTTACTAAACCAGACCAGCTCTAAATTATTTGGTCCAACCAAATCAAACTTAGACCAGCCTTCGGTTTAGGTTAAAATTCAATTTTATGAATTTAAATCCAGTTTAACCAGAAATTAAATAATACCCCGTATTAAATTATTTCCAGCAAACCGCGATTTGGGTTAACCGCTTGAACCACCAATTAAATTGGATCGGCTCAGTTAAATCCAAAACCGGGAAGAAAACACCTAGTGTTTTAGCCAATTTGATTTAATTTGCGGTTTAAGGCTTTAAACACACAATTAACCGCCAATTAAATGGACCGGTTTAATCGGTGTGGTTTTGGGCAACGAACCGCGAAGCTCGGTTTAACCGATTGACTATTCGCGGGACGTAAAATTTTAACGGGCCAAACAATCGGATCCAAGATCCAACTCGGCCCATTAACGCAATCGATGGCCCATTAACGTAATTGACCTAGCAGCTGCTCACGATCGCTAACGATCGATCATCGCACGGCCACACGCATGATCTGACCTAGCCTCACGATCTTTGATCGATCTCGGCCAACTGATCACGCGGTCTCTCGGTCTGTCCTTTGCCATCGACCACAGCATGCCCTTCAACGATCACGCGATCTCTCGTGATCGAAGGCAACACAGCATGATCAAATAACATGATTGATCCACTTAATTAAAGCGATCGCATCTCATGTTTATATCAGCCAATCAATAACGATCGCATCTCATGATCATTACAAGACCATATAAAGCGATTAGGGTTTAATAATTGGCTCAATACATGCGATTATCAAATATGATCACAATCGATTAGGGTTTAATGATTTCTATAATCAATTTTCATTCAAAATTAATTCTAAACCATTAAACATTCATATGATCCAGATTTACAAGAAACCTAATGCCTAGGCTCTGATACCACTGAAGGATTATAGTGTTTTTTAAGGTTTAATTCTCGTATTACAACCTAACATATAATCTTAACAGATCTAGGTTCTTGCAAAACGAATCATAAAACCAAACCTGTAACATTACCTATTGATTGCACAGCGGATTGATGGTAATGACAAGATCAGTCTAGAACAGATGAATCACCTATTCCTCCTTGAGTATCCACACTCTTACAAGCAAGGGATGGCTGCTAGACCAAAGAGATGGATCAGATCAGAAAGAGAGAGTTAGAGAGAGAGAGAGACTCGCGGCCACAGAGGAGAAAATCGCAAGGATCTTAATCCCTTAGGGTTTTCGAATCCTTAACCTCTCATTAATGGGCCCAAGTCATTAGACTAATGGCTCATTAATCTTTTGGGCCCAAGACACAAATCAGACAAAAGCCTGCATTTTGTCTGGCCCAATTCTCTGATCCAATACAGTAAATGCCACTGCATCTTACCGTATTTATTCCATTTAACTTTCCCGTTAGCTATGGTGTGTGACCCTTCGGGATCATACAATACTGGTAATAAGTCCTAAACTTATAGATCAAGAGCGGACTCTAGCAAGTCATCATGATCACCCAGTATTTATGACTTATGTCTGATCTCGACATTTATCATACTTTCTAGAGATAGTACGGTAGATTTCAGGACATTCCCAACACAAAGATCAGATCTATGCAATCTTTGGAATCATATAAATAGGCTAACTTTGTATAAAATCAAAGCAAAAACAGCCATAGAGATCCTTGAGTTCCCTCTCACACTAAGTCCTTACATTCCTCATACTATATACATCCAATGGAAAGCATTAGAAGTTTGGTTGCAGACAAACCAGTGGTGCTTTTCAGCAAAACCAGATGGGTATTACCTTTAACGACCATTAGAAAACCAGCTTGCCAATCTCTCATGCTGGGTATCTCCTTACACGAACCATAAGCTAGGAAAAATCTGTAGATGCCATATTTTTTGCACAATTGTTATTGGGCTTCTCAATGAAGTTAAATGATGATGGTTGTTTACCTGCAATCATCTTTGCGTTGATGTTGTTAATTTTTTCTTCATTGAATGGTGCTTAATGCCTCACGGAGATTCCGTTACACCTTGGACATGAAAAAGGAGCAAGAAACAAAACAAATGACGCGGAAGATCAGAAGTCACGCTCGGAAGGAGAGTCGGTGGGGCGCCGCAGTAGCAGTGACCTGCGGCATGAATTCTCAGGGGAAGTCTCAGGAGTACTTCCAGGACATCGGTAGAAATTAAAAGACGGGAATCGAATAGTCCCGCAAGCCTTGGATTCCCAAAATCGCAAAAACCCAGAACCAAATCAGAAATTAAGCGAATCTAGGTGAGATCTTGGATCGATTGGAATGACTGAAAAAGGTGGGATCGATTGGATCGTAGGAATTGATTGGAACCAAACTTAAGAAGAAAGTTTCGTAGATGGAGAGAGAGAAGGGTGAGAAATTGCCTCTGATTAACAGAGAGGAAGAGATTCTTTGAGTCTGTTTTCGTAGAAAAAATGAGAGAGTAGAAATAAATCTGAAACCTGGATGGGAGATTCAGTTTAGGGCTCAATGATTTCATAGGCGATTGAGAGTGGAGTGGGGATCGTGAGAGAGTAATGGATGAAACCGTTCTTGAATTATTTATTAAAAATTATAAAATCAGATTATTAAGCTCAGCTTTTACGATATATGGAAAAGAAAAATAAACTAAGGAAAAATCCAAAAAATTGAGAGAAAGACACATCAGCTTTGTCCACGTGTCAGAAGAATAGATAGGCAGTTTAGTGAGTTTTTGCTAGTGAATTATAGATAAAAAGATTGCTTACAATTTAGTTTACTTACTTATTGTGGGGATGTTATGCGACCTTCCAAAATGATAAGTGGGTTCTCCCCTGGTGGCGCCGTCGAAGTCGGACGCGTGGATTGGAATCACATGATTCTTTTTTTTTTTTTTTTCATCTGATGAGATTATATTCAAAGAACCGAAGAACGAGAGTTTAATACAAGATTCTAAGCAAATGAAACTAAAGCCCAAACAACGGGCAACTAAAGCCCACAGAACGGGCAACCAAAGCCCACAGACCAGGCAACTGAAGCCCAAACAACATGCAACTTAGAGCTTACAACTAAACAAGCACAATCGATGAAATCCAAACATAGAAAGAACAAAATAAACTTGCAAGTCCGTGCGAAGAAACTTGAGCGAGAGTTACCGAAGCAGCCCACGGCCCACCAAACGATAACACCAACCTCCAGAGACACGACTGAGAGACACACTCACAGACCTACAGAAACTAGACTTCACAACCCGACAAGACGGAACCTAAGAAAGTTCCACTAAATCCTCCGGATACGGCATAAACGCACTTCTAGCGCTCAGAAAACCCCTAAATAGAAGTCCAAACCAAAACCCAAATCTCACCAGAAAAGGGGACATGAAGCCAAAACACCCAAGAAACCCCGAAACCAAAGAGAACCGGACGAAACTCGACTAGAAAGCACTCACAGTTAACTTCGCAACGAAACATAAATCACAAACTTACAAGCCAAACTAAGCTTAGACCCATCAACCCATGTCTTAGAAGAGGAATTAACTAATCTAACAACAAACCGATTAGACTAACTAAACCAGAAAACTGAATCTAACTAGAAACCCTCGACCAAACCGGACCTCATACTCGAAACAGATACCAAACCTGAAGCTGACTGCCCGAGAAGCGAATCAAACCGTCGACCCACTCCCGTAGAAGAAAGCCGGAATCTGAAGAAGAACCCGAATTAGCGCCAACACCGGAGACTTCCGGAGCATCTGCCTCGCCAGAGAGACCGCAGACGAAGCAAGGACACGGCTACATGGGACGGCGACAGGCAACAGCGTGCTATGAAGAAAGGCGGCAGTGGATCCGGCGACCGGGATGAGTACCGCGACGAGCAGAAGAAAGCCGCACAAAAAGGGTCGGGAGCAAGACAGATCTACGCTACAGACGACGAGGCCTCCTCCGGCGGCGACAGCGCCGCTCGCCGGCCGCCGGAGAGGTGAAAGAAAAAAGGCGGCGGTGACTTCTCGGTAAGCGTGTCAGAGAGGATTAGGGCGAACCGTGTCTTTTCGAATGAATCACATGATTCATTAGTCCTTATATTTTGATATGTAGTAGATTGAGCCTTTTGTTCTTAATTAGTCTCTGTTTTTTATTTTTGTAAATCTGTATGTAACTTTGGTTCTTTGGGCTTTAAAATACAATGCTGACAAAAATACTAAGTTTTTTAATAAGTAGAATCTAAAACTGGAAAAACTAAATACTATATGATGGAAACTAATTTTAATATTTAATAAAAAGTCGTTCATTAACATTATTTCAACTTATATCATTTGATTTTTAACACTATTTTGCAATAAAAACTTTTCAATTTTATTTTCTATTATTCATTCTTCCATTTTAAAGATAAATTTTATTCATAGTATAATATATCAACTATTATATATTAGTATTCTATACTTAAATTAAAATTTGTTATTTTTTACACGTAACTTTTGATAAATAAAAAAACTAGTTATTTAACTTATTAGGATTTAAATAAAATAATAATATATAAGGGTGTGGCATAAGGGGTGTGGTTTTCGTAAGCCAGACCTAAGTTTACATTTGTTACATGGCTAGAAATGCTGAACCGTGTTTGGGCCCAATTTCACCCTAGTGAAATCAGCTGACTGAGACCTTATCATGGACCGAAGTTCAAGCTCATAAGCATTTCGTGATCAAGCCCAATTCGGTAAAAGACAATCCGCCAACCAAAGACTCAGATGAAAGACTCCGACTCCACAGTATAGCTCGGCAGACGACGAGATGAACTAACCACGATCTGCACGCTAAGGTGGAGACCAAGTCAACCAGAAGATCCCGAAGATCACGCAGAACGTTGGAGTCGATCCAGACTTTTAAGGAAACAGTTAGCAAGAGAAGGGCTATAGAAGGGGAACTCCAACAATCCGCCAAGGGATCCAATTTTTTTACACATTTTTAACCTAGCATTAAGATCTTATAATCGCTCTATAGCTCGAGTTCTTAGTGTTCATATATTCAAATCAATACAAATCCATTTTTCACCATTCTTAGCTTGTTTGGTTACCGTTTACTCAAGAGTCTAGCCCACCTTTTCATAAATCAGCTCACATAAACACTTTAAAACTTTAGTGTGGGTTTTAGGATCCACATTTTGGAGCCGATTGTGGGGAAGATTCATAGATATCCTTTATACATGAACCTAATCAACGGCCTACTAGCGTGGAAATGGACCCCAACGCAATGATAGAGTCAAATTATATCCTTATTCTACTGCAAGTGCACAATTATGCAGATTGTAGTACACAGGGTATCGTATCCACAAGGACTCAAGTTTCACACGACAGATTATATGTTTTCGAATTAAGCTAAATCAATCAGGAGAAAGCAAATAACAAGCAGAAATGTAAAGGAGTGTTTCGATAGGAGAAAAGCGCTAGACTTAGGGTGTTCTCAGGAAATCATGCAATGTCAGACATTTAGCTAAACATGATTCAGATTAAGCACAAGTTCAAGAAACACAAGGTATAATAATCCAACTCTCGCTGCGACTACTATCTATGTCTAGCAACATAATGATTCAAATCTCTTTGCAATCTTAGAGTTCTAGACAAGCATTAATAGCAAGTTCGTTCGTTCACAATTATCCTAAACCAAATCTCTTTGCGTCTAGTCAAATTGCTCGCACTAAGTTCTTTCAGAATATAACTTACACTTTCGTGCCAAATTAACAACCTATGATCTGAATTCAAATCTCTCGATCCAGAATTCAGTATTAATCTCAACTTAGGCGATGAACATATAGATTTAGAATCCTATTTATTCGGTGATCTAACAAAGCATGAAATCCCTGTGAGAATCCCTAAATATAACAAGAGAACTACTCAGACATGACAATCATAACAGAACATGATAAAAGTAGAAATCATATAAATCAAAAGAGTAAGAACAGGGGTTCGAAATCTCTTCTCTCTCGAGTACATGACCAGCCCCAAAATCTCCTAAACTCTGATAAATAAAGCTTAGCCTAAACAATGGCTCAAAAACCTAATTAATAGTGTAAAACACGATTTGGGTCTTTCTGTAAATATGGGATACTTCTGGGTAGATATTGCAAATCTCCAAAAGCTGTATTTTTGACGCGCAGGAATTTCGTCCTTTAGTGGTGTCGACCGACACCAAGTGCAGACGCACCCAGTGAACTCTGTGAAATCCATGTATGCTGCAAAATCATTCCAAAAGCTCCCAGAATCTCCGGATAAGCTCCAAAGGTGCTAAAACCTGTAAAACACCTAAAGGACTCGAAAGACTCTATAAAAGACTCGATTATGTACATATATCATGTCTCAAAACACCTAAAACCCATGATATCAACTCCCCCACACTTAGCCTTTGCTTGCCCTCAAACAAACAGAAAACTAAAGTATGGAAAAGAGGGTTGAAAACACAGAAACTCATTTCGTCTTAGGAACATCGCATCCACATTCACTTAGTAAACCACCTGAATACATCCGTGCAGAGATCAAGACCACAATGTACTTCCCCCACACTTAGCAAATGTCCCAAGTAAACTCCACAATCAAGACAGAGCATCCAAATTCACCACACTAACTTCCGTATACAATTAGGTGCGGTCTCACAGAGGGAGTATCGATCAGAGGACACATGGACTCAACTCATTCAGTACTTGACCACCAAACTATCGGTTTCTGGTTCCTTTCATTTCCCTTTCTCTCTTAGCACTGATTTTACCCCATTGGGTATCATTTTATTTTTTTCTATCAGTGCTCTTTCCTTTTTATTCGGGGTGTAACTTTGGACATGTTTCCATGGATGCACAGGAGGTAATAGGGGTCTCTACCACTCCCATGGCCACTTCGAAGATACTAGCTTATCCTCAGTTTTAGTCACTTTTTTTTTTTACTTCAAGGGAGGGGAAAATCAGGAACCATACTGTAGACAAGATCATAGGCTGTGTCAAACACATCAGAGGAATCCGATCCAGAGATACCAAGCCCCTAGGTGAGAAGATTAAGTCAAGATTAGAGGTGAAGTTAGTAGTGGATCCTCTGAATACCTGAGAAGATATGGGTGTCCTTGGTAGGTTGATCAATGTGTGATTTTCTAACAGTCATAGAGCTAATGCAGGTCTGTCCAATGGTCACTTAGTTCCTGTTCCAGCGAAAATCTCCTCGGAAAATCATAGTTTCATACCAATTTTGACTCAATAAAACAATTTTGAAAACAAAGGACTGACTCTAAGAAAAGAAAGAAAACAGTGGCCAGTAACTACCTCCCCCACACTTAAACAACACTGTCCCCAGTGTTATAGAAGCGTGGGTTCGGGAGAACAAGGTATAACCAGCGAAAAGCTCGGAAAATCAGAAACCTTACCGGCATTCGCGGTTGGTGTCGAACGACACAAGGCTTAGGTTGACACTTTCTGATCCGAATCGAGCGTCCTCGATTATAGTCCGTGTTTTCGAGTTTGGTGTTGACCGACACTAAGGAACGTCGGTCGACACTGCTGTCTGCAATCATGTTCATCATGTTCTGAAACATCAAAAACTAGAAAAATCAAAGAAACAAAACCAAAAATCAAAAAGAAAAGAAAAACTGGATGGGTTGTTTTTAGTCATTAGCTTGTGGGTTGCCTCCCACTCAGCGCTTGTTTTTAGTCATTAGCTTGACTATGGGTAGGAGATCAGGCTCCTGGGGGTTTCAACAGAGGCTGTGAGTGCCTCTGCGAAAGTCTCCTCATCCAAGGAGGTGTGTAACCAGTATCAGCGTGAGATCGTCCAAGGAATGAGGGAATATATTCAGGGCGGGAGCGTAGCGTGGGTGGGATAGAATGTTTCCTTGCATTCACCTCAATGCGGTTAGGAGGATTAAGTTTAGAGGATGCATACCTTCGTTTTGGTGGATGTCTGATTTTTGGAGCTTTCTGCTTACGAGTAACTGCAGGCTCTGAAGATGTTAGAGTAGATTCATGAGGAACCACCATCTTCTCTTCTCCAATATCAGACATTGCAGTCTCAAAATTTTGAGCTTCCTATTCTAGCTGAACACTAAAGGCTTGACCATCAATGATGGGTTTTCGCAGCTTATCCATCTTGAAGTGGAGAGGCTTATCTCCAAGGTGGAGATCAATCAGACTATGCCTCACATCAATCACTGCTCCAGTTCTAGCTAAGAAGGATCTGCCAAGTAGTAAAGGATCACCTGGTTCCATATCATATTTCAGCACCACGAAGTCTGTTGGAATCGAGTAGTTTCCAACTCGGATAGAGATGTCCTCAAGAACTCCTTCTGGAATCCTCTTCGATCGATCGGCTAGGACTAGAGAGATCCTAGTCTGCTGGAAGTTTGTCAATCCCAATCTCTCAGCCACAGAGTACGGCATGAGATTCACACTAGATCCCAAGTCACATAAGGAGTGCTTGAAGGTGTTCTCGGAGATAGAGAAATCTAGCGCAAAGGCTCCTGGATCTGGAAGCTTCTCTGAAATCTAATTGAGTAGCACAGAGCTGACTCGCTTAGATACAATCATCACCCCTTCTTTCAAATCTCCATCAGTAGAGATCATCTTTTTCGCATATCTCTGCACATAAGGGTGAACTCGCAAGGCATCAGCTGGTGGAGTTTCATTCAGCTCCTTATCCGTCACCACCATGCATTTGACCACATTATGCTCATGTTTAGACCTCATAGGAACTCTGGGGAACGGTACAGGAGGTTTGTAGACCCTCTCCTTAGCAAAAACATCGGATTTGGACGAAACTGAATATGCCCGACCGTAGCGTCGACCGACGCAGAACTGGTGTCGGTCGAAACTAAGTGATGTCGATCCTTCAATGTCGGGCATGGTCGATTTCTGTTCGTTATTAGAACTTGAAATTACCGTCACAACTTGGTGTCGACCGACATAAAGTGAGTGTCGATCGATACCGAGAGCTATAGTCAAAAGACCAATGTCGATCTCGGTCGATTTCGGTCCGTCGAAATTCTCGAACTCGGGGTTTTCAAGGAGTGTCGACCGACACTCATGATCAGTGTCGATCGACGCTGAGTCTGCAAGCTCAGATTCTTCTCTGGTTTCCACGATTTTCACAACCTTAACCTCTGATTCTTCTTCTTGAATCAGCCCATCTTCAACTTGAACTTAGACAGCATTGACGTGGGCATTCTTAGTATACTTCCCCTTGATTGAGCTTGAAATCTTACCCACTTGTGTATCCATCTGCCTCATATGAGTGTTTAAGGACTCAAACTTCTCATTCAGATCTTCATATACAACATCAAGCTTCTTGTTGAAGTCCACAGTGGTCCTTGTCTGCCCCTCAAGTATCTGCTCCATCATAGCTTCCAATCTACTCTCATGAGCATTAGTAACAGGAGGTGTCTAATAAGAAGAAGCTCCATAGTTTCTTGTGAAGGAATTGCTCTGCTGCTGCTGCTGGAAAGGCTTCTGAGTGCCATATTTTTGAAATCCACTTCCTCCAATATAATTCACAGCCTCTTGTGCACACTCTCCAGTCTCAGATGCCTCATGTGGCTGTTTCTTCCCAATCAGAATGCTATGGACATAGTCAATCTTATTCCTCATCTCAGCTATCTGTGAGCTATCACCTTTCCCACCATTCTTCTGTCTCTCCATATCAGCATTCTTGACACTATTGCTAGTTACCAAGTTATCTATAAGCTCCTTGGCTCCTTCTGGGGACTTAGTGTAGAAATTTCCATTACTTGCTGCGTCCATAGCCATCTGATACCACAAATCAACACCTCTGAAAAAGATGCTCAGCAGCTGAACTTCATAGAAACCATGGTGTGGACAATCTCTTTGGTACCTCTTAAACCTCACCCAAGCAGTTTTAAAAGGCTCTGTAGATCCCTGCTTGAAGGTCAAGAGCTCCTGTCTAAGCTGATCGGATCTAGCATCATTATAAAAGTGTCTCAAGAATCCCTTCTTGACCGCATCCCAAGTAGTTAAAGATCCTGGTGGTAGCTGTTTCAACCAGTGAGCTTCTTCCCCATTAAGAGAGAATGGGAAGAGCTTGCAGAAAAGATAATCAGAAGAGACTCCTTCAGCCTTAATACTACTAGCCAATTCCTCAAAGGTCTATATCTGATCCATAGGATGCTCGCTAGAGAGACCATGAAGCTGATGCTGCCCAACCAAAGCGTAGTACTCTGGCTTCAGGTCAAATTCAGCTCTGGTAAATGAAGGTGATCGAATCGCAGACCAATTTGCATAGAACTGATCTGGTCTGTTATAGTCAGCAAGTGTCTTCTTGCGACCAGCAACCTGTTGTGCATGTTCCACGCCCACGGCAACATCTGACACGATGGGATTTCCTTCCCCATCCAGTTTCTGACCTTTCGCATTGCATATATTACCCTCTTGGTCTCGTAGAATGCTGTTCTCACCGCAAATCAGAATCGCATGCTCCATAGGGAGAATCCCGCTAAGTGTTCAAGTGCTCGGTATCTCTGGTCGCGCCTGGTGTTGATCGATTCAACAAGAGTGTCGATCGACACTATACGATTCCTGCAACACCAAACAAACAAGAACGTAAGTAAAAAAAGAAAAATTAAAAATACTTAGTCTAAATTCTAATACTGAATCTATCGGCGAACTCAAATGAGTCCCCGGCAACGGCGCCAAAAACTTGATAGAGTTAAATTATATCCCTATTCTACTGCAAGTGCACAGTAATGCAGATTGTAGTACACAAGTTATCGTATCCACAAGGACTCAAGTTTCACACGACAGATTATATGTTTTCGAATTAAGCTAAATCAATCAGGAGAAAGCAAATAACAAGCAGAAATGTAAAGGAGTGTTTCGATAGGATAAAAGTGCTAGACTTAGGGTGTTCTCAGGAAATCATGCAATGTCAGACATTTAGCTAAACATGATTCAGATTAAGCCCAAGAACTAGAAACACAAGGTATAATAATCCAACTCTCGCTGCGACTACTATCTATGTCTAGCAACCTAATGATTCAAATCTCTTTGCAATCTTAGAGTTCTAGACAAGCATTAATAGTAAGTTCGTTCGTTCACAATTATCCTAAGCCAAATCTCTTTGCGTCTAGTCAAATTGCTCGAACTAAGTTCTTTCAGATTATAACTTACACTCTCGTGCCAAATTAACAACCTATGATCTGAATTCAAATATGTCGATCCAGAATTCAGTATTAATCTCAACTTAGGCGATGAACATTTAGATTTAGAATCCTATTTATCCGGTGATCTAACAAAGCATGAAATCCCTGTGAGAATCCCTAAATCTAACAAGAGAACTACTCAGACATGGCAATCATAACAGAAGACATCATAAAAGTAGAAATCATATAAATCAAAAGAGTAAGAACATGGGTTCGAAATCTCTTCTCTCTCGAGTACAAGACCAGCCCCAAAATCTCCTAAACTCTGATAAAAAAAGCTTAGCCTAAACAATGGCTCAAAAACCTAATTAATAGTGTAAAACACGATATGGGTCTTTCTGTAAATATGGGAAACTTCTGGGTAGATATTGTAAATCTCCAAAAGCTGTATTTTTGACGCGCAGGAATTTCGTCCTTTAGTGGTGTCGACCGACACCAAATTGGTGTCGACCGACACCAAATGCAGACGCACCAAGTGAACTCTGAGAAATCCATGTATGCTGCAAAATCACTCCAAAAGCTCCCAGAATCTCCAAATAAGCTCCAAACGTGCTAAAACCTGTAAAACACCTAATGGACTCGAAAGACTCTATTAAAGACTCGATTATGTACATATATCATGGCTCAAAACACCTAAAACCCATGATATATCACGCAACAGCTCCGATCGGATCACTGAGATCACAGGATCTCGACGAGACGAACGTAAACGTTCAAACCGGGAATACTGAATTAGAGTCGGCCATGACTCAAGCAGGATCCGGAGCAGTGGATCGCATACCTGTTTCCCAGCCGTCACGGGTTGCGCCCCCGGGCTCGACTTCACAGACAACCGAGAGAACCAACTCTCGAACCTAGATACGATCTGAGGATCGCCCCCAAGGGGATGTGCAAGCTCCTCGGATCAATCCGCAAACACGACCTGACTCGCCATGCTTAACGATATCCGTCACCGACGGCATGGCAGAGCTCCGCAAAATGCTAGCAGTCCTGATTGAAAAATCACACGATCAAGAAGTCACTGTGCTAGCTCGGCTAGATCAGCACAACAGGAGTCTGCTGAATCTCGGCAACAGGCCGCGGCCCGTTACGGGAACTTTGGTAGATGGCTCCACAGGAGTCCGTTACCTCGCATGCGTCTGGACTTCGAGGAGGAATATGTAAGCCCCGAAGCTCCGCGACAGACGTCCGTGCCTGGGAACAGCGGTGACCCGGTGTTTAGCCCGATCTCAGGACCCACACATCCTAGCGCAAACACCGTGGCCTCGACCTCGACGGGCATTACAACAACCGAAGGAACGCAATTGCCGATACCTCCCACCTATGCCTACGAGTTACGAACCAAACATGCATCAGGTGTTGGGAGCGTCAGTCTTCGCCTCCAGCTCGCGTCCTCCGACAACGGGACCCGGGACTAACACCGCTCGACCTCCCCCAAGCGAGATAGCTCAGCAAGCCAGAATCCAGGGACCGAGCAGCACGCAGCTCCCCATGTTCGAACACCGAACCGACTTGGATGACGAAGGCATATACGCCAGGCTCCAACGTCAGCAGGCCGCATTCCACTCAGCAACAAGCACGGCTCCATACATCGATCAGGTTATCGAGGAGACCCGCCAAACTCCATTCACGGATAGAATCGCTAGCGCAAGGATCCAAAACATCGGGAAGATCAAAATCCCGGAATATGCGGGAACTACAGACCCGAAAGCCCATGTCAGAGCTTTCAGGCTCGCGGTCTCCCGAGCCCATCTCAACTATGAAGAAAAGGAAGCGGGTTACTACAGACTTTTCGCCAAAAACCTCACCGGTACCGCACTAGAATGGCTCGCCAGTCTAGAGGGAAACTCGATCGATAACTTCACCCAACTCGTATAGGTATTCCTGAGACAATACTCGATTTTCATCGAAGAGAAAACTTCGGAATCCAATCTCTGGGCTCTAAAACAGGGATCCGACGAGACTCTCAGAGCCTACATCGCCAGGTTCAGGGATGTCAAATCGCGTATAGCAGATCCAAACGAGATCATAGTGATCGCAGCTCTGGAAAATGGACTCTTGTACACGTCGGAGTTCAGAAAAGAGCTTGCGGTCCGACCCTGCATGATGAGGAAATCAAGTCATCATCAACCAAGGAGCATGGAGAGGACATAAATCAACCAACCAAGATCCTTGGAGAGAAGCAATTTGAGCCCACCAGAGACATATGTGCATGTCTTGGAGCATATCTACCTAACGAGGGAGACTTAAGCAACAAATCAACCTGTTACAGAAACTTAACTCATCAAAGAATCATCACGAAGTGGAAGTGTTTCAAAAGCTTTCCAGATGAAGAAGATATGCAAGTTACAACTCAGAAGATTTCCAAGGAACCCGCTGGAGACCAACTTCCACTTATTGGAGAGCTCAGAATGTACCAGGATGAATCAAGTTTTAAGCCAACTTGTTTTGGAAACCTTACTCAACAGAGGCTCAGGTAGAATTGGATTCGGTTCAAAATAATTAATGGTTTAAAAGTTATTCAACTTTTAAACCAGAAGATGCCCAGCTTGCCTTATTTGGAACCTTCCGAGTTTAGCAGGCTTCAAGCATATATTTGGCGACCAGGAGAGACACCTAATCAAATATACAATATTTTGGGATCTTCATTAAGGAATACAGAAGACCCTAGCTGCACCAAACCACAGAAGATCACTCAGCCACAAGACTTACCATATTTAGACCCGAAGGTATTAAACCCCAACAACTACTTTTCTTTGAGTTTGGCAACGACTTGAATACCTTCTGCACTAAAGATAAGATTCCAAAGGTGCCTAGAATCCTGCCCAAACTCACAAGATACAAAGATGAAGAGCTTCCCTTATTTGGCTGGATTTTCAACTTAATTGTCCAACGGCTAGTTTCTTTTAATTTTCACTGCTTATGTTTCTTTCTTTAGGTTATAGAACGTGTACTGAGCATTATATAAGCTCATTTAGACTTTTATTTGTATTCACCTTTCAATCAATCAATAATAAACATAGTATTTCATTTTCAGAGAGTTTTCGTTGAGTTTATGTTCATTAGATTCAATTGAGTGATTCATTGTATCTTTTGAGTTTCAGAATTAGTTTTCTTTGTGTGATTCAAAGAGGCTGCTTCTGCCAAAGATTGAGAGAGTCAATCAGCCCACTGAACAAGAGAGTTGTTCACCTACACATCCATCTCTTCCATCCATTCAATTCTGAGCAAGTGAGAGAGCTTCATAGCCAGCACTTGTTCTTCCATCTCCCACCATCCTAGTCTCTGATTCTGAGGCTGTATCATCTGGTATCAGAGCCGAAAGGCTCCTGCACAGTTGTTTTCTATCCTTGTTCTTTGTTATTTCCATTAGTTTTCTGTTGATTCAAATCATTTCATCATTTGCATTCATCCTTGTGTTCTGTCTTATTGCATCTTAAAACTAAAATCCATAAAAAATCATTCTACTTTTATCATTCTGTTTTGATTTGTTATTCTGTTTTGTTTATCATCCAATATTCATTTGCTTGCATACTCAAAAGAAAACTAAAAAAACAGTCATATTATTGCATCTTGTTCTGTTATCATTCATCATTTGCGTTCAAAAATCGAAAAGTCATAAAAAGGATTCTGTTTAGCATTATCTCATTAGTTCATCCTGTTTTTCATTCATCTATTGTTTTCCTAAAACCAAAAAGCCAAAAAAATTTGCATCAGTCCATTGTTCTGTTGATTTCACCATTGTTGTTCTTATTGCAAACCTTAAAAACCAGAAAAGCAAAGAGAAGAATTATTGAGTTTTAATTCGATTTTTTCAAAAAGAAAAGCTATCAAAGGTGTTTGTTTCCTTTCTTGTTTAAGTTTTCAAATTCGTTTTCCTTATTTCTAATAGCCAAAAACGTGTAGCCTTTTCTCCAATAAAGGAAACCATATTTCAAACTTTTATTCTCTGAGTTTTCAAAATTAATTGGACTGTGTAACATATTATATCAACTATAATCTATTACACATTCATACATCTTGTTTTTAACTTGTGAACAGGAGATAAAACATGGAAGATGAAGATGGAGCAAGTGTCTACACTACCTCAGAAGTTGATTGGGGTGATGAAGAGCACTCATGGAATGGAGAAGAAGAGTTCTCTGAAGCATCTTGGACAGAAGAAGCATCATCAGAAGCTAGCTTTGATGTAGATGCTGAGCAAGATTAGGAAGGATCCGAGCTTGAAGAGGAAGCACATGGGCATGACTATTATATCATAGACCATGGAGAGGATCCTAATGATGGAGAGCCTGAACCAGAACCTCCAGACCATTACCAAGACGAAGTACAATGTGAGTCAAGGCAGGAGGAAGCATAGGAGGATCAATCTGACCTTAAAAATCCTTATGGGGCAGAACCAGATTGCCAAGAAGAAGAACAACAACAAGAGTTTGACTCTTGGGATGGAGGAGCTCAATCTGAAGCCAAATCTGAAGAAGAAGAAGAGAAAGGCTGTGAAAAGGAGTCATGGGCAGAAGAAGATGACCCAATAGCAGATAGCCAAGAAGGACCAGGCTGTGAAGAAGCTGATTCCCAATGCTGTTTAAGTGAAGCTGAGACCGAAACAAGAGGAGAGCAAATTGAAGAAACATGGGAGAGCAACAACCATTCTGAAATCAGTGAACGAGAAGAATACCAAGGTGAGCTTTGTCAAGAAGAACCATATAACATCTGTTTTTCAGGTCGTGTGCAAGGACCAGAAGCTTATCTAAGGTGGGAAAGAGATATGGATGACTGGTTTCAAGCAAATCAAGTTCCAGAAGAGGAGAAGACAACCATTTCTGAAGAAACTTTAATTGAAGAAGCCTATCTAGAATGGGTTCAGGATGCTTACCTCAGGCTTGAATATGATCTACCAGACCGCACTTGGGAAGAGATGAAGCAGCTGCTGCATAAGGAATTTGTAGAAGAAATCTCAACAGACCCATACTACTCAAGATGCCAAATTCCTCAAGAACCAAGAAGGTGGATCACAATTACCCCACCAACAAAGACTGCCAGCCATAAAACAAGAAGGAAAATGTCCAGCAAGAAGAAGCAACAAGCTTCCAAGGTTAGGAAGAAACCGGCAGAGAAAGCAGTACAAGAGAAGAGTACCAATAAACCACAAGAAGAGGTCAATGTCTCAAGCTCTACTACCTTACACAAGCAATCAGCAGTACCACACCAAGGTAAGTATTCCAACTCTAATAAAGTTAAAGATCAGACATGTTATAGGTGTCATAAGAGAGGACACTATGCTGCACAATGTCCATTAAAGAAGGTTAAATTACTAGAAGAGAAAATAGAAGTATCCAAAACCAGTGCTAGTTTGATTCAAACAGATTTGTTAAATTCCAATTCTAGTATAATGCACTTGTCTTTGTCAAAGGGATTTGATGCAGGACCAGAAGATATGGACAGAAAGGAGGAATCACAAGCCATTTCCATCACACTAAGTACCAAGGATGATCAAAGTACTAAAGGAGAAGAGAGCATCAAAGAAAAACCACCAGACCACGCTAAGAACACAGAAGGTGTCAAACAAGTAAGTCTCTCTTTGACTCAATTTGTTTCTCATGAAGCCACTGCTATACTAAAGAGTGTATTATACATACAAGAGCATGAGAAAGCAGTGAGTATAAAACCGCAAGCAGAAGAGAGTTTATCTGAAACTAGTGCTAAGGAATTAGAATCAACAAGTTTATCCTATCATAGAGAACCTATAATGCACTTGTTTCTTGCCCAAAGTGTCAAAGTTGTTTCAGGAACAAAAGGAGCAGAACATAGAGGAGTTACATCGGAACAGAACCTATTGCTTGAACAAGTTCAGAACATGGAGGCATCACCAATAAACTATCAGTTCCAAAAGGACCAGAGAAGAGGAGTGATACTGGATTATTTTCTCCAAGGAGAACCACCTGATGTCCTTTACATCACCAGACCACAAAACAATCAAGGTAAGGTTCTAGACTCTCAACTTAGGATGAAGGCTAACTTGCTTTCTCTTGGTGCAGATTGTCGAGTTTCGAGGTCGAAACTTATTCAAGAGGGAGAGTATGATGAGGACATTAAGTCATCATCAACCAAGGAGCATGGAGAGGACATAAATCAACCAACCAAGATCCTTGGAGAGAAGCAATTTGAGCCCACCAAAGACATATGTGCATGTCTTGGAGCATATCTACCCAACCAGGGAGACTTAAGCAACAAATCAACCTGTTACAGAAACTTAACTCATCAAGGAATCATCAAGAAGTGGAAGTGTTTCAAAATCTTTCCAGATGAAGAAGATATGCAAGTTACAACTCAGAAGATTTCCAAGGAACCCGCTGGAGACCAACTTCCACTTATTGGAGAGCTCAGAACGTACCAGGATGAATCAAGTTTTAAAACAACTTTTTTTGGAAAACTTACTCAACAGAGGCTCAGGGAGAATTGGATTCGGTTCAAAATAATTAATGGTTCAAAAGTTATTCAACTTTTAAACTAGAAGATGCCCAGCTTGCCTTATTTGGAACCTTCCAAGTTTAGCAGGCTTCAAGCATATATTTGGCGACCAGGAGAGACACCTAATCAAATATACAACATTTTGGGATCTTCATTAAAGAATACAGAAGACCCTAGCTGCACCAAACCACAGAAGATCACTCAGCCACAAGACTTACCATATTTGGACCCGAAAGGTATTAAACCCCAACAGCTACTTTTCTTTGAGTTTGGCAACGACTTGAATACCTTCTGCACTAAAGATAAGCTTCCAAAGGTGCCTAGAATCCTGCCCAAACTCACAAGATACAAAGATGAAGAGCTTCCCTTATTTGGCTGGATTTTTAACTTAATTGTCCAACAGCTAGTTTCTTTTAATTTTCACTGCTTATGTTTCTTTCTTTAGGTTATAGAACGTGTACTGAGCATTATATAAGCTCATTTAGACTTTTATTTGTATTCACCTTTCAATCAATCAATAATAAACATAGTATTTCGTTGTTTTCAGAGAGTTTTCTTTGAGTTTATGTTCATTAGATTCAATTGAGTGATTCATTGTGTCTTTTGAGTTTCAGAATTAGTTTTCTTTGTGTGATTTAAAGAGGCTGCTTCTGCCAAGGATTGAGAGAGCCAATCAGCCCACTGAACAAGAGAGTTGTTCACCTACACATCCATCTCTTCCATCCATTCAATTCTGAGCAAGTGAGAGAGCTTCAAAGCCAGCACCTGTTCTTCCATCTCCCACCATCCTAGATGATGCGCTGCACAAAGCTACGTCCCTAGACGATGCGCTGCACAAAGCTACGTACTATGCAAAGTACGAAGAAACAGTAGCCGTGGCAAAATAAGAATCAAGCTAGAAGAAAACCGGCAAAAAGGAATCCTCTGGCAAAGGACAGCACTGCCTCGCAGTAGATGGCAGGCCCCAATGGCGCAAGCCTTACGACGTGAACAAGTATTGCAAATACCATGTGATACCCCGTATCAAAAATACGGTCAACGGGCAGCAGAAAGTCAACCGAGGGTAAAATCGTCATTTTACCTAAGTCAGGGGTAAAATGGTCATTTTACCAAAGTTCGAGACGGAAACCGAGACGGGCCAAATATTCTTATGTTTTAACATAACGAATGTTTAGAAGACCAGAATTGGAGAAATCGAAGCAGAAACGAGTTTTTCGGCTTGTCGGGAACGGAAACCGAGTAAACCGAAGAAACTTCGGAAATTCATATCTAGAGCTACGTAAGCCCGATCGGAGTAATTCAAAATGCTAAATTCATCAAAAAGAATGGAGAATCAGATTTTAGAGGTTTTGGAATTTATGGGATCATCCGGTGCCGTTCTAAAATATTAAACCCGAGAAACCGCAAAACCGAGCTTTAGAAAGAATGGGATTATTGAGTTGTTTAAGAAGGGATTAAGTGTGATTTGGCAGCAAAAATTTGCCCAGAAAGACACCTGTCTCTTCCCCAAGGTGCCACTTCTTTCTTTCTTCATGCATGCATGTGTGTGATTCAATGAATCATTCATTATGCAAGTAAACATCTAATCTCATTCATTTAATCTAACCCTCTCTCTCTAATCTCTCTCTCTCGAACACTCTCTGAATCTCTCACACTCTCTTTTCCAGAAACAATAAGCTTTGCTTGATGTTCTTGGTGTTCTTGAGAGATTCATCCAAACAAAAACCTTGTTTGATTCATGGTACCTTAAGAAGCAAGTAAAGCTCAAATCCTCAACAAATCTTCTCCTCTCACTCTCGGCCTTTTCTCCCTCTCTGTCACTCAAGATCATGCAAGTTTTTGCCCAGAAATCCATGCATGTCCTTTGAATCTTCAAGAAAAAGCCCAAGAACCCTAGTTTGATCATCAAAGCTTCTTGAGCAAGAAATCTTGTAACTTTCTTTCTATAAGCTCAAATTGAGATCTGTTAAGTGCTATAGTCTTGTGTTGTTCTCCTCTATCTTTTCCAGTGAACCGCCGCCGTTAGAATCGCCGGAGAACCGCCTTGAAGCAACCGCTTCTCTAGGGTTTGTTGATCTCACCTTTTCTTCTTAGATTTTAGCTGTTTTGAGGATGGATGTGAGTAGATCTAGTGGTTCTGATCAGTTTGGTATAAAGATCTGCAGAAGAAGCCGCCGGAAAAGCTAGCTCCGCCGTGGTCAACGCCACCGCCGCCGGAGTCAACGTCGGAGTCAACGCCGCCGGGAAGCTTCGCCACCGCCAAAAGCCAGCCGGTTCTTCATAGAGCCCATTGGTACAGTTGGTGTTGAAATTAGAGTTGGTTTATGGTTTGATTAAACCGGGTCAAAGGATGTTGAACCGGTCAACGGTTTAATCCTAAACCGGTTTAATCAAACCGGTTCTTAGGGTGAATTGGACCGGTTTGGTTAGTTCCGTAATTTGATGAATCTGTGGTTCTGTGTTTTCAGGAGTATTCGGAGGTTCGGGATTGGTATTGGATACCTCGGAAACCCTCCTCCGTGTTAACAGTCATCCCGTATTCAATGAGCCGGCTCGAAAACGCGTAGTCTTAATTAACCGGGAATCTTAAACCGTAGGACTAAGTTGCTTATCCAATTAACGAGAATTAAATAATAATTATTAATTAATGAGACGTTTAATAATTAACAGGATAAAACCAATTAACGCGATTAGGGTTTAGAATTAAAATGGTTAACCGATTGCGTGCCGCTAGGCTGTTAGTGGAGCTTGATCGCTTGATTAGGACCGGATATGTATATATATGAGTATAAAGAACAAGTATTAATGAACTATAAACGGGAAATTAAGACAGTAGTGACATATGAGTTAAACTTAATCAAACATATAGAGTATAATAACGGGATTGGGTTTTAGACTAATCATCGGGAATTGGGAAATGAATCAATTAGTTACTAATGAGATGTCGGGGAGTAGCAAGTTTGCTAACTCTAAACCGACAGATCGACAATGTTGTTAAAAGATACTTAGGATGGGTTAATTAGAAGTGGCGTGTGACGTGAGCCATCTACGGTTTCGCAATCCACTAACCCAAGGTAGCGGACAAGAATAACATAAAAGACTTAGAAACCTAATAGGCATGCTTGTGGTATTGGTATGTGATGGATTGTGATTGTGTGATTCGTTGTTGTGGTTGTTGTGAGCTTTTTGTGCAGGTTTATTAGACTGCTCGGTGTTAGGCCGAGTAGTCATTGGGGACACTTACTCCGGTCTCGGGACCGGGTAAGTTAGTGGTGCTGCCTAGGTATCTTACCTAGTCAGAGCGGTGATTCTGCGTGAGTCCCAGCGAGTCTGCGTGTTTATATTTCTGCACTAGGACTCTAGGGTGCGTTAGATTCCGCAAGCCTAGGTTTTGTTTACGTTCCGGTACTTCCGACCCGATTGGATCCTCGGGTTTGACCTAACCGGGCCATGGTGGTTCCGGTCATGGTGTTAACCTATCGGGTGACGCCGGTAGGTGTGCGATTCGGAGAATACGGGGTCATGTCCTAGGGCCGGGTCGCATGGAAACTCAGGTTACCGGGGGTAACAGGAGTCACCGCGTATCGATGGACAGAGAACAGTGTCTTATACGTGGGTCCTTGTGTTCACGTATAGGAGTCGAGGGTTAGTTGCCATATAGGCGACGTTGTAACCCGTGGAAGTTACCGAGTTCGTAGGGCCAAGTGTTGTTTTATTATCTTTACTTATCGCGCATTAGATAGACCGAGTCTGATCGAGGACATGTGCCGCAGTGCCTTCGATTTCCCTAATTCTTATTATCTTGGCATTGATTGTGTGTGGGTTTCTTACGACGTGGTAGTGCGTGATTGACCGCTTATTTCTGTTGCTTGTTATTTTGGGTTTTGGGCGGGATTTGTAGATTCAAGATAGAGTAGCAACCTTTAGTGGGGAGCCGATTCACTGGGTGATCTTAGATTGCTCATTAGACTCTTTTGTGTTTTTTTCAGGTTATCAGCGACGGACGTGGGAGGTCCTCGGTGTAGCTTCGGGTTGCTTGTGACATGTTTTGATTCGTGGTTTTTGGCTGTTTGATTTTCGGTTCGGCAGCTGCGCCTTTTATGATTTTGATTGTTATGTATTGTTATTGACGATTGTTTGTAAAACCGTTAAACGTTGTATTCGATGTTTAATTACTTAAAAATGAAATTGTTTCCCTGATATGAGGTTTGGTCCGAACCGACACAACTCGTTGAAGTAGTGCAAGTAGTACTGCTTGCGCTACGGATATGAGGATAGCGGAGTCGGAAATAGATCGGTGCGAGCCTTTTGTCTCAAACCGAACTATCTTTGGCTTCGTCCTGTAGCGAACTTTTCCCGTTCGACTTGCTCGGGTTCGATCGGTCATGTTCTTGTTTGATTGTTGACCGGTCAGCTCGGCGGTCAGCGGAGAATGGGAAAGGGGCGTTACAGAAAGGTGGTATCAGAGCATGGTTCTGCATGGGTTTCGAAACATTTCATTTTTGAGTGTTTTCCGTGTTTTATCGAGTCAAATGTGTCACACAAGCATCCGTTAGGAAACCGAGCCGCGTTCGTTAAACCCGGGGTTGGGATGGGAAAGTAGAATTTTTGTATTATTCGTACTAACTCGTTTCGTGTTTTTGATTGCAGTCTTACAGCAGTGTGTCCCGGGCAGAGTGGTTGGGTGTGTGTGTGTGTATACGGAGCAGTACAGCCGAGCAGTATGAGTCAGCAGGGATCAGTCGGTTCCGAGCAGGGGCAGGTAGAGCAGTTTCAGGTGTATCCAGTGTCACCAGGACATACACGAGGTTCACGTACGTCCACGCATCCTCCAGTTCCAGTGCACCAGTTGCAGGGTGCCAGAGCGGCACAGATAGATTGGTCCCCTCTTCCGGACCCTTTGCCTCCAGCGATGATGTATGATGCAGGTAGCCAAGACCCTTATGCTGACATGTTGGGATTTCTGGGCGGAGCAGATGTGGAGTTTCAGGTACCACCGCAGTGGGCCGAGCCGGACGTGCCGCAGATACTTGCAGCGACAGATGCGCTACCGATGTACCAGGCGCCACTCCTTGAGGCACCCGAGTTTCCCCCGCAGCTGCATGTGGAGGATTATCTGATGGACCCGTTACCGTTTGGTTTTGATCTAGAGATGGAGCCAGTAGACCCCGAGCAGCATCAGCAGTGGGAGCAGCAGGTAGGGGAGCAGTTAGCGATGGTAGAGGATATCTTGGCACAGTAGGTTGGATCAGGATCTCCCCGTACCCCGTTGGATATTGAGAGGTCATCAGGATCTTCTGAGTCAGAGTTTGAGGCAGTTACGCCACCAGCCGAGACGATAGAGGCCCCACCGGTCGTACCCGAGAGCCGAGCTTGTAGTGGATATGGAGTACGGGATTTCCATTTATAGTGGTGCCTTCGATCAGTGGATCCGCACCTTCGACAGGTGTACCACCCCTTATCTGGACCAGCTCGCTGTCCTCTATGCAGCCAGACAAACCACGGAGAGATGACTTGCCCAGTCGCCAGAGCAGGACTGTACATGCCCGATGTGGAGCCGTACCCAGCATCGGTACCCAGGGACTTGGGAGCCGGACCCAGCCGCAGAGATCCCGAGCCTAGTTCGCCGCCCGCCAGACAGCTACCTATGACCCAGATGTCGATCGTTCGGTCGCCTCAGCCCGAGCCAGTGAGGAGGTGCCAGTTATGCAGAGGTCAGGGTCATCTTACCTCAGATTGTTTCATGGATCCCCCATCAGCGCCGACTTCGCCCTGCCAGTTGTGTGGAGGTTATGGACATCCGGCATCCGCTTGTTATTGAGGACCGTACCCAGCAGCTCCTTCAGTCTGTTCAGTTTGTGGCCGTGCAGGTCACGATGCTTACCTCTGTCCGATCGCCGAGCCCCAGCACGTCGGAGCACCATCTCGAGATGCACACCCACCACACCCTCACGGCGCGCCTGTCAGCAGATACTCCAGTGAGCCGTATTGCCAGTGGTGTGGGGCATTTCGGTCTTACTGGAGGCGTTAGGTTAGGGTAGGGGTAGTTAGGCCAGGTAAGTTGGGGGCACTAACTCTATTTTGACCTGTAGATAGATCGGCGGATAGGCGACTTGCGTGTCGTCTTTGATTTTTGTTGTGCAGCGGCGTCGTATGGGTTTTTGGTATATGATGACGGCTTTATGTAGGAACTCTGATATTAACCGTGTACTAAAAACCTTATCATGTATGATATATCGTTTTATGTATATGGTGGATGCAGAGTGTTTGGCTAATCGTTTATAGTAGCATAGTAACTATTTGCATGATTGAGATGGTCCGAAAAACAAATGGTTTACTGTGTGAAACTAAATGATGGGCGGAACTGACGACCGTTCATCATGACCTAAACCCGGATTGACGACACATCCGGCCGATCATTAGATTGCGTGATCTTGCTTGTTTATTTCTTGCTTGTTTGATTGATTGTTTTGTGGGGCGGTAGACTGCGTGACGTTGGTGTGCGTGGTTTTGATAGATTGATTGCGTTGGGTCATAGCGACCATTAAATTGTTATTAGTTCGAATGTGTAAGTAGTGATCGATCGTTTTCCTTTGATCTTGATAGAAAGATAAGTCGTAAGTTTATTTTGGTTAGATTTCAAGTTCGAGCTGACTTGCGAACGGTTGAGTTCAACCATCCCTCCGCGAGAGAACATACTTATAGTGTATCGTTATTTAATCACGAGAGACCGTCGGGGACGTGATTAAGTAACCATATATCTATGGGGAAGTGATATCGGGGATAGAGCGAGAAAGCGATGTGAACCCGAGACCGAACCCGAACCCGAAAGCAAGGTGAAGTGTCGAGATGATGAGATGTTGCTAGTCAAGCGTACCGGACCGCGAAGTAGTGGGAATATCATCAGTGGGAATGCAGCCACCATCGCGAACGACGGAAAGGAGCCGAGACGCATGAGGAGTTAGCAAAGAGATTTGGCAGGAGTAATGCCGATGTGAGAATCAGGCAGAAGGAAGCCGATGATCAGATTCTTGAAGAGTGTCCCAGAAAAAGGAGGGAAGGATGCCATCAGAGAGATGTGGAAGTCGAATCTAAGTGGGGAAGCGTCAGAACGAGTTGGTAAGCAGTCCACCGGAATCGGAACCGATTTGACGTATGTAAGTGACGAAGAATTTGGGGACCGAATTCCTGTAAGTGGGGAAGAATGTGATACCCCGTATCAAAAATACGGTCAACGGGCAGCAGAAAGTCAACCGAGGGTAAAATCGTCATTTTACCTAAGTCAGGGGTAAAATGGTCATTTTACCAAAGTTCGAGACGGAAACCGAGACGGGCCAAATATTCTTATGTTTTAACATAACGAATGTTTAGAAGACAAGAATTGGAGAAATCGAAGCAGAAACGAGTTTTTCGGCTTGTCGGGAACGGAAACCGACTAAACCGAAGAAACTTCGGAAATTCATATCTAGAGCTACGTAAGCCCGATCGGAGTAATTCAAAATGCTAAATTCATCAAAAAGAATGGAGAATCAGATTTTGGAGGTTTTGGAATTTATGGGATCATCCGGTGCCGTTCTAAAATATTAAACCCGAGAAACCGCAAAACCGAGCTTTAGGAAGAATGGGATTATTGGGTGGTTTAAGAAGGGATTAAGTGGTGATTTGGCAGCAAACATTTGCCCAGAAAGACACCTGTCTCTTCCCCAAGGCGCCACTTCTTTCTTTCTTCATGCATGCATGTGTGTGATTCAATGAATCATTCATTATGCAAGTAAACATTTAATCTCATTAATCTAACCCTCTCTCTCTAATCTCTCTCTCTCGAACACTCTCTGAATATCTCACACCCTCTTTTCCAGAAACAATAAGCTTTGCTTGATGTTCTTGGTGTTCTTGAGAGATTCATCAAACAAAAACCTTGTTTGATTCATGGTACCTTAAGAAGCAAGTAAAGCTCAAATCCTCACCAAATCTTCTCCTCTCACTCTCGGCCTTTTCTCCCTCTCTGTCACTCAAGATCATGCAAGTTTTTTCCCAGAAATCCATGCATGTCCTTTGAATCTTCAAGAAAAAGCCCAAGAACCCTAGTTTGATCATCAAAGCTTCTTGAGCAAGAAATCTTGTAACTTTCTTTCTATAAGCTCAAATTGAGATCTGTTAAGTGCTATAGTCTTGTGTTGATCTCCTCTATCTTTTCCAGTGAACCGCCGCCGTTAGAACAGTCGGAGATCGCCGAAGAACCGCCTTGAAGCAACCGCTTCTCTAGGGTTTGTTGATCTCACCTTTTCTTCTTAGATTTTAGCTGTTTTGAGGATGGATGTGAGTAGATCTAGTGGTTCTGATCAGTTTGGTATAAAGATCTGCAGAAGAAGCCGCCGGAAAAGCTAGCTCCGCCGTGGTCAACGCCACCGCCACCGGAGTCAACGCCGGAGTCAACGCCGCCGGGAAGCTTCGCCACCGCCAAAAGCCAACCGGTTCTTCATAGAGCCCATTGGTACAGTTGGTGTTGAAATTATAGTTGGTTTATGGTTTGATTAAACCGGGTCAAAGGATGTTGAACCGGTCAACGGTTTAATCCTAAACCGGTTTAGTCAAACCGGTTCTTAGGGTGAATTGGACCGGTTTGGTTAGTTCCGTAATTTGATGAATCTGTGGTTCTATGTTTTCAGGAGTATTCGGAGGTTCGGGATTGGTATTGGATACCTCGGAAACCCTCCTCCGTGTTAACCGTCATCCCGTATTCAGTGAGTCGGCTCGAAAATGCGTAGTCTTAATTAACCGGGAATCTTAAACCGTAGGACTAAGTTTCTTATCCAATTAACGAGAATTAAATAATAATTATTAATTAATGAGACGTTTAATAATTAACCGGATAAAACCAATTAACGCGATTAGGGTTTAGAATTAAAAAGGTTAACCGATTGCGTGCCGCTAGGTTGTTAGTGGAGCTTGATCGCTTGATTAGGACCGGATATGTATATATATGAGTATAAAGAACAAGATTTAATGAACTATAAACGGGAAATTAAGACAGTAGTGACATATGAGTTAAACTTAATCAAACGTATAGAGTATAATAACGGGATTGGGTTTTAGACTAATCATCAAGAATTTGGAAATGAATCAATTAGTTACTAATTAGATGTCGGGGAGTAGCAAGTTTGCTAACTCTAAACCGACAGATCGAGAATGTTGTTAAAAGATACTTAGGATGGGTTAATTAGAAGTGGCGTGTGACGTGAGCCGTCTACGGGTTCGCAATCCGCTAACCCAAGGTAGTGGACAAGAATAACATAAAAGACTTAGAAACTTAATAGGCATGCTTGTGGTATTGGTATGTGATGGATTGTGATTGTGTGATTCGTTGTTGTGGTTGTTGTGAGCTTTTTGTGCAGGTTTATTAGACTGCTCGGTGTTGGGCCGAGTAGTCAATGGGGACACTTTTTCCGGTCTCGGGACCGGGTAAGTTAGTGGTGCTGCCTAGGTATCTTACCTAGTCAGAGCAGTGAATTGGGTAGTGTAGTGGCTTGCGGAATGGTTGGGATTATTATTGTTGTTATTGATTGCGTGATCTGTGCTAGAGTCCCAGCGAGTCTGCGTGTTTATATTTCTGCACTAGGACTCTAGGGTGCGTTAGATTCCGCAAGCCTAGGTTTTGTTTACGTTCCGATACTTCCGACCCGATTGGATCCTCGGGTTTGACCTAACCGGGCCATGGTGGTTCCGGTCATGGTGTTAACCTATCGGGTGACGCCGGTAGGTGTGCGATTTGGAGAATACGGAGTCATGTCCTAGGGCCGGGTCGCATGGAAACTCAGGTTACCGGGGGTAACAGGAGTCACCGCGTATTGATGGACAGAGAACGGTGTCCTATACGTGGGTCCTTGTGTGCACGTATAGGAGTCGAGGGTTAGTTGCCATATAGGCGACGTTGTAACCCGTGGAAGTTACCGAGTTCGTAGGGCCCAGTGTTGTTTTATTATCTTTACTTATCGTGCATTAGATAGACCGAGTCTGATCGAGGACATGTGCCGCAGTGCCTTCGATTTCCCTAATTCTTGTTATCTTGGCATTGATTGTGTGTGGGTTTCTCACGACGTGGTAGTGCGTGATTGACCGCTTATTTCTGTTGCTTGTTATTTTGTGTTTTGGGCGGGATTTGTAGATTCTAGATAGAGTAGCAGCCTTTACTGGGGAGCCGATTCACTGGGTGATCTTAGATTGCTCATTAGACTCTTTTTGTGTTTTTTTCAGGTTATCAGCGACGGACGTGGGAGGTCCTCGGTGTAGCTTCGGGTTGCTTGTGACATGTTTTGATTCGTGGTTTTGGCTGTTTGATTTTCGGTTCGGCAGCTGCGCCTTTTATGATTTTGATTGTTATGTATTGTTATTGACGATTGTTTGTCAAACCGTTAAACGTTGTATTCGATGTTTAATTACTTAAAAATGAAATTGTTTCCCTGATATGAGGTTTGGTCCGAACCGACACAACTCGTTGAAGTAGTGCAAGTAGTACTGCTTGCGCTATGGATATGAGGATAGCGGAGTCGGAAATAGATCGGTGCGAGCCTTTTGTCTCAAACCGAACTATCTTTGGCTTCATCCTATAGCGAACTTTTCCCGTTTGACTTGCTCGGGTTTGATCGGTCATGTTCTTGTTTGATTGTTGACCGGTCAGCTCGGCGGTTAGCGGAGAATGGGAAAGGGGCGTTACATACCACGACAAGAATGGACATTGCTCCAAGGAGTGCAGGTCCAAAGACCGCCTGCTAGCAGCCAAAAACGATAGTAGCAAAACGGAAACTCCAGAACCGGAGGAAAAGGATCAAGAAAAGAAAAACAAAGGAAAGAGTAAGTCGAAAAGCAGAAAAAGCTCGCAAGCCAAGCGCGAGAGAAAGCCGGAGAAGGAGGAGTCAGCCTCCCCACCTCCCTCTCGCGTTAAGCGTATCGAGATGATTTTCGATTTAGCTCGCTGCGGGGGATCGATGAAATCGGTCATCACGCCACCCCCAGCTCCTAAAAAACCAGCCAGCCAATGCTTGCCTAAGCTCTAACTGTGCAGTTCGAGCCTCCCCAAAACGATAAAATTCATATCATGAGGCTCGAAGTTCTGCCGAAATTTGGTTAACTCGATCAAGGCTCACCAAAGGTGAGTCGCGACCGAAATCAGAGAAATGGTCCCGATCGAGGGACCAGACACTCACATAACTTTCTCTGAAAGCGAAACCTTCAAACTCGACAAACCACACGATGACGCCCTAGTGATCCGACTCGACGTAACCGGATTCGAGCTGTCAAGAGTCATGATCGACACCGGAAGCTCCGTAGATCTCCTTTTTCTACGACGCCTTCAAGGAAACGGGCTTCAAGGATTCGATGTTGACCGGCGGGAAAACCCCCTTGACCGTATTCGACGGCGAAACCACCTACTCGATGGGTACTATAAAGCTCCCGTCAGTCGCCGGGGGGGCAAAAGGAAATCCTGGAGTTCGTGGTAGTAAAAAAACCGCTTCCATACAACGCGATACTGGGCAGGCCGTGGATCTACACCATGAAGGCAGTGCATTCCATCTATCACCAGTGCGTGAAGTTCCCAACCCCTACGGGGATTAAAACGATCTACGGCGACCAAAAGGCCGCAAGATCATGCTACCTGGCTTTCTTCAAACAACTGGAAGCATTGCACGTATAGCAATTAAAGAAAGAGGAGGAGCTCGCATCCCGAACTGCGAAGCGTAACAACGATCCGATGGTCCTGGGCTCCCGCAAAGACTTAGTTGTCTCGGTTTGCATCGACGACACTAATCCAGAAAGATGCGTAAACATCAGCTCTAAGCTCCTAAACTCAACGTGAAACGAGCTCATCAGCTTCCTCAAAGAAAACGTAGACATGTTCGCATGGTCCACCAAAGACATGAAGGGGATCGACATCGATGTCACCTCACACGAATTGAACGTAGATCCCACATTCAAACCTATAAAACAGAAACGTCAAAAGCTTGGCTCTGACCGGGCTAAAGCTATTAACGATGAAGTCGACAGACTCCTTAAGGTCGGGTCAATCAGGGAGGTGAAATACCCCGACTGGTTAGCTAACATGGTCGTCGTCAAAAAGAAAAATGGGAAATGTAGAGTCTGCATAGACTTCACAGACTTGAATAAGGCATGCCCGAGGGATAGTTTTCCACTTCTGCATATAGACCTCCTGGTGGAAGCCACAGCTGGGCACAAACTACTGTCCTTTATGGACGCCTTCTCTGTGTATAACCAGATCCTCATGAACCCAGAGGACCAAGAAAAATGGCCTTCATAACCGATCGCGGAACCTATTTCTATAAGGTGATGCCTTTCGGACTGAAAAACGCCGGAGCTACTTACCAGAGGCTGGTAAATAAAATGTTCTCCGATCAGCTCGGAAAGTCGATGGAAATCTACAACGACGACATGCTAGTAAAGTCCTCCAAAGAGAGCGGCCATATAGCACAGCTCCAGGAATGTTTCAAGATCCTAAACCAGTACAGGATGAAACTCAACCCGGCCAAATGCTCCTTCGGAGTACCGTCGGGAGAATTCCTTGGATATTTGGTAACTGAGCGAGGGATTGAAGCAAATTCAAAACAGATTGCAACCTTCCTGGAGATGTCCTCACCAAAAAACACGAGGGAAGTACAAAGGCTGACAGGACGGATAGCAGCTCTGAACCGTTTCATCTCTTAGTCCACAGAAAAATGCCTACCGTTTAACAATCTCCTCAAAGGGAATCGAAAGTTCCAATGGGACTTAAACGAGCTCAAGAAGTACCTCAGCGAACCTCCGATACTAGCTAAACCTGTAGAGGGCGAGCCCTTTTATACCTCTACATTGCGACTTCGCCCGCCGCGGTGAGCGCAGTCCTGGTTCGCGAGGAGAAGAACGAGCAGAAGCCCATATACTATGTGAGCAAGACGCTCATAGACGCAGAAACGAGGTACCCGGTAATGGAATAGCTCGCGCTCGCAGTAGTAATGGCAGCCAGAAAATTACGGCCATATTTCCAATCACATGCCATAGTGGTGATGACATTGCATCCCATACAAACCATACTCCATAGTCCGAGCCAATCTGGCAGACTAGCCAAGTGGGCAATCGAACTAAGCGAATACGACATCGAGTATCGCACCAGGACGAGTGCCAAGGCACAAGTCCTTGCAGACTTCGTAATCGAGCTCCCACCTACAGTTCCAGAGCAGGAAAACTAACAAATATTGGACCCTCCATGTAGACGGGGCCTCATCCAAACATGGCTCCGGGGTAGGAGTAAAACTCGTAACTCCCACGGGAGAGGTAATTAAGCAATCCTTCAGACTCGGCTTTAGCGCTTCCAATAACGAGGCCGGGTACGAGGCCCTTATAGCTGGACTCTGACTCGCGATCGGGATCAGAGCACGCGAAGTCCACGCCTACAACGACTCATAGCTAGTTACGAGCCAGTATCACAGCGAGTACGAGACTAAGGATGAGCGTATGGAAGTGTACATCAAGGTAGCTCACGAGTTAGCAAGCCAGTTGAAAGACTTCACACTCGAGAGAATACCTCAGGGAGAAAACTCCTCTGCAGACGCCCTGGCTACACTAGCCTCGACTTCCGACCCTCATATCAAAAGGATCATACCCATAGAAGGTATAGATAAACCGAGCATCAATGTGGCACTAAAAGCGCAAGCCGCGGACCAAGCCACAACGCTTCCGGCGGGGCAAGCAGAAGTCCTGCCAAAAGCTCCAAACTCTGAAGCACCATCGGAGATAGCACCAACGCACTCTGAAGTCTACGACATCGGTCTTCGTAGAGGCCAAAAATCCCAGAGCCCCCAATCAAGGAAGAATCCGAACCAGAGACCGAAGAGCCGGACGCGGAATTCTTGAACAGGCCGGATTGGAGGGAACCAATCCTAAACTACATCCGGCTCGGTCTAGTCCCCGAAGACAAATGGCAGGCTAGGAAGCTCAAGGCCCGAAGCGCCAGATACTGTGTGATCAAAAATTGCTTGTTCAAACGCAGCACTGCAGAACCTTACTTGCGATGCGTGCATGCCGTGGAAGCTCTCGCCGTGATGGAAAACACCCACGAAGGCTTACGGTAACCACTCCGGAGGACGAGCCCTGGCCATCCGCATCAAAAGACAAGGATTTTTCTGGCCAATTATGATCGCGGACTGCGAAAACTACACCAGGCAGTGTGGTAAATGCAAAGGCATGCCCCAATTATCCACCAGCCTGCAGAAAAGCTGTCTTCGATCTCTTCACTGTACCCCTTTATGAGGTGGTCAGTGGACATAGTAGGTCCTCTCGTCTCGTCAGGAGCAAAGCAACTAAAGTATCTTTTGGTCCTGACCGACTATTTCACTAAGTGGATAGAGGCTAAAGCCTACTAGAAAACCACTGAAATCGAAGTACGACACTTCATCTGGGAACACATAGTCTGCCGACACGGACTTCCCAATGAAATAGTGACCGATAACGGTTCGCATTTCATCTCCCGAGCTTTCAGAAACTTCTGCAAAACTTGGAAGATACGCTTGACCACCTCAACCTTGAGGTATCCCCAAGGAAACGGTCAAGCGGAAGCTGCAAACAAAAACACTGCTAAGTAGCCTCAAGAAAAGACTCGACTCTAAGAAGTCTACATGGTCTGAGGAGCTACCGGGAGTCATATGGGCCTCCCGCACAACACCTCACAGCGCGACTGGAGAGACCCCGTTCTCGTTGGCATACGGAATAGAGGATGTGGTCCCTACAGAGGTATCGGTTCCGACTATCAGAAGGGACCTGAGCCCGAGACACAAGGATTTAAACGAGCAAATGCTCTGAGATCGTCTAGACATGATCGAGGAACAATGCGACCGAGCGCTAATACGAATGCAAAACTATCAGCAAGCAACTTCCCGATACTACAACTCCGGAGTCCGACCTCGAAATTTCATCGTGGGAGATCTAGTATTACACAAGGTCTACGGAAACACCAGGGAGCCAGGCGCCGAGAAGCTCGGGACCAACTTGGAAGGACCCTATAAAGTTACCGAGATAGTCCGTGAAGGCGTCTACAAGCTCACGAAATTCAAAAACGGAGTACCCGTGAAGAGGCCATGGAACGCCATGAACCTCAAGCTATACAACCCGTGAGTACTCATAACAATCGAACTGCGTTAGGCTTGATCCCTTGGCAGGATACGTAGGCAGCTCGAACCACGAGTGCAGCCACTTCACCCAAAAACTCACCTTCTCCATCTTTCTTTCTTTTCGTTTTTCGGGGGGGGAGGGGGGAATATAGGGTTTTCACCCAACACCTTGATGTAAACTCCGGAGTAAACATTAATAAAGTTCTACTTTATATGTTACTTTGAGTCTTTATCAAACTACTTTACAGCCGACGCAGGCTACAAGCAAACCAAAATTGCAAATATGCTAAGTCCTAAAACCTTAGCAATTGGCGAACTATAACTCCAGAAGATCCACTACAAGAAAAATCTCTATTCTTAGCACACGAAAAACGCCATGGTATGTATATGATGGCGTTTTTGAAAATGCTATGTCTGTCCCAGCTATAATAGGTCGGCCACATATGATAGCGTTTTTTGTCTGTGCTATAATATTGTTCACTATAATAGCGTTTTTGAAATGGCTATGTCTGCCCCAGCTATAATAGATCGGCCACCTATGATAGCATTTTCGTAGGTGCTATAATATTGTTCATCTATGATAGCAATATTTTATTCTTGCTATTAGTGGATTTATTCTATAACAGCTTTAGTTTATGATGCTATATATAAATTATTTTATAGCATTATTTGTTGTTTATAGTCAATTAGATTTATATATATAAAATATTTAAAATTTAATTCAAAATGTGATTTTTATTAATATCCCAAAACATATGTTATACAAACATCAACACCAAAATATAACTAATTTAACATCAAGTCTCAAATACAAAGATTGATTTGTATAAACTACTTGAAATAGACTAAGTATTTTTGTGGAACAGTAAAGCCGGCACATAGCTAAAGAAGACTCGCTTACCCCTGTATCTATCTCTCTGTGTAGCCTTCCTTAAACAATGGCTTTGTTTTTGTCTCTGTGATTCTTGATTATCTGAGCCAAAAGGTTGTCTCCAGCCACTTCTCTCGTCATGTCACTTCTTGATTAAACAATGAAAACATGAGTTTTCTAATGAAGGAGTGTTAGACACTACATTTGGATGGTCTAGTAGCGTCGCTGATTGAAGCTCACAGTTCTTGTACCTCTGAATTTTCAAGAACAAAAACTTCCAAGACTGACTTGGAATACAACCCCAAAGGATCTGTGCCTAACAACTCGCTATGCATGTAACTGATACTCTACAATTTAACATCCAAGAAAATTCACTTAGAAATAAGAAATCCAATCTAATCAACTACTCAAGGATCAAGAAAGATATGTTTTGCGCAACACAAACCTGCTTTGGTTGGCCATTTCTTCCACTCATAGATATTACTATTATACGGCCT
The DNA here is from genome assembly GCA_030180135.1 of Orychophragmus violaceus. NCBI lineage: Eukaryota > Viridiplantae > Streptophyta > Magnoliopsida > Brassicales > Brassicaceae > Orychophragmus > Orychophragmus violaceus. The sequence goes on from CM058239.1 coordinate 61,320,933, forward strand.
GCAACAAATACCTGTCAACAAAGTGATAGTTAGAGCACATGATTTGTAAGGAAGGAACAAAGAACCTTCGATAAGAGCATGAATATTCTGCACCTAACTAGTTATAAAGAGTTCTATCAAAAGATGATATTCCAGAGATGTATTAGGAACTAGATATGCTATGCAAATTTAAAGAACTATATATGATATGCTACCTCGACAGTACAATGCCACCAAAAGTTTTAAGTACCAAATGGATAAGATACAGATTTCCCATTTTTCAGAGACAAATGAGTAAGTAGATAGCCTAGGTACACATCAGTTTTTAACATATAATATAAGGCTCGTGAAAGTGTATACCGATGATTAAGTAACCCTTAGAAACCATCCTACACAGTATACATTTTTTGGGTCAACATAGGATTAACTTTATACCTGCAATCACAGCTGAGATCATGAGTTAAATAAGGATGAAGCTCACGATCACATACCACTCAGTGATAATAGATGGATCAGAAAAAGTCTGAATGACCACTATCGAGCCTGAGAACGGTTTTGTAAGGCTCCAATATGCTTTTCCTCTTAAAAAGCATATTGGAGATGATGTCTGCAAAAGACAAACTCGTATATATATATATATATATATCAGTTCATGTACTTTCACAACCTTAAATTCCAATGTTTCCGCTGAAACATTCTAACATGATATTGTACACGAAGCTTATGCTCTGCAAGATTGAAGGGATTGCTCTTAGAAGTCTTTACTCGTATCTGCACATAAGAATAGATTCATCAATTACAGTGCCATGTAGAGCCATCAGCTCTTGCATTCTCCTCTGTCTTATAACTTCTAGTTATGGATACGCCTATACAAAAGGAAGTAGAAGGAGTAGATTTATTAGCAAAAAAATTGCAATACATTTAACTTTTGAAAGAAGAATTATCATCGGCTAACAAGATTCAGTGTCATGAATAATGTAAAACTAATCTAACAACTGAAACAAAAACAAACAAAAAAAAGACAATCGGCTGAGTCACTTTGATACAAAACAAAACTCATTTTTCCTAGTAGATACTAGATAGAAGCACATATAATTCATAGTATGCCAAGTGAGATGAAAGTAGCCAGGTAGAGATGAACGTACTATTCATCATCAAATAAGATCTAAGAAAAAGAGCAATGACTAACGAAGTAAAGATCAGTTCGAAAGCAGCATAATCCAATGGCATTCAACAAAGAAAATATGGAATCACAACTATTAGACAAGACAGATCCACCCCAATCGAATTTATTAATTCAAATACTAAGTAACAAACATAAATATCAAGTGTCTAAAGCTATCTAACTAAAAACTGATACTTTCATCTGTTACACATGAAAAAAAAAAAAACACTTCTTTTTCGAGATCTCATTCGAAGGAACACAGGTACAATAAAGAACATAACTTAATCATACACAATGCGTTCAAATTCACGTTCCGTTCCAGAAAGGAGGAAGTAAAATTCGTTGCTACGAAGGAACGACATCATTGCATAATCTCGAGGATAAATTGCCCATAAACCTTAACAAAATTCGAGTTCAAGAGAGAGTAAAAAAAAAACTGAAACAAGCGTAAGAATTTAGGACATGGAAAAAGTTGAAGAACTAAAAGAAACAAAAGAAGAATGAAAAGGAAAAAAAACACTTGCCCCACATAATAATCTAGGACATCGGATCTGGAAGAAACCCATTGCTGGAGTTTATCCAAAATCACCATCCAATACTTTTTTGGGGCGAGATCAGTAGAAGAAGAGGGTTCGAAAATTGAAGAAGAAGAGGAAGAGACGAGGTGTGATGAGAAGGAGATATAATTCTTCCGTAAGCCGGCAATCTCCAGCAACACCAGAGACTGTTCTATACTCTTCCGTAATAGGAAAAAAAAAGGTGTAAAGGAAAAGACGCAATGCAAGCAAAAGATGATTCATAGTCAAGATCCCAGTTCTAATATCAGTAGAAAGGATAATGAGCATGGATTTGCTCTTCTTACCCATGCCAATCTCCAAGGTACCCTCCATTTCAAGGCTGTTTTCAGCAGCACCCATTCTATTTTGACAAACGAAAAATCAAACCCAAAAAAAACAAGATATCAGCAAAATCAAAATAAAATAGTCTCTCCCAATAAGATTAGTCCTAATGTTAGCAAAGCAAGTCCAGCAATTTGTCCAGAAGAATGTAAGTATGAATTCCTATTGACAATAATGAATGAATGAATTGTGTGTCTGAATCGGATCAGAGGAATAGATCCATCCTACTCATTTGCATAAAACCCAAACCAGAAGGTGTCGTGGGAGAGAGAGACAGAGAGATTTTGGTACCTCTTCAAATCCAAAGATCTGCGGAGGAGACAAATAGAGCGAGAGCGAGAGCGAGAGCGAGAGCGAGAGCGAGAGCGAGAGCGAGTCGGGAGAGAGAGCGAGAGCGAGTCGGGAGAGAGAGCGAGAGCGAGTCGGGAGAGAGAGCGAGAGCGAGTCGGGAGAGAGAGCGAGAGCGAGTCGGGAGAGACGAGTCGGGAGAGACGAGTCGGGAGAGAGAGCGAGTCGGGAGAGAGAGCGAGAGCGAGTCGGGAGAGAGTAGTCGGCAGGCACAGATCTGTCTATCCTTGTGGTGCTCATGTCTGAGAGAGAGAGAGAGAGAGAGAGAGAGAGAGAGAGAGAGAGAGAGAGAGAGAGAGAGAGAGAGAGAGAGAGAGAGAGAGAGAGAGAGAGAGAGAGAGAGAGAGAGAGAGAGAGAGGAAAAGCAAGATAATGAGATCTCGATAGATTTTTTTATTTTGTTTAACAAGTATAACATATGTATAGTTAAAACGAATACTCAGTCAAACTTAAAATATTTTGTGGAAATATAAGAGGGAAAGTTGGCGGGTTAACAAAAAATCGCGTGAGTATTGGCGGATTGGACTAATTTTGTTTCCCGCTTATTAAAATACTATCTTAGCATTATAGCAATGCTATTAAAAGTAAAAATAATCTAAAAATTATTTTCAATAGCAGTTTGGAAAACCGTGCTATTATATTGTGCTATCAATAAGCATAATTTTTGTAGTGATCCCTCCATAGAGATCCTCCAAAGCCTACAACTCGCGAACATACTTGGAAATAAACCCTAAACTATATTGCACGAGTTAAACAGGTATCCAAACCATAGCGAACCAAAAAGGCACTAAGTTGTGAAAAGAACTCCGAAAAAAAAAAAGACGTCTGGCCAGACTAAGCAACAAAACCAAGGTTCTACTTGCACAACCTAAAGGTTTAACTTGCAGACTAACAACGCATAAACAAACCTCAATATTTTGCTAACTCTAAATCCAAGCTCCAGACAAAAACATAAAACCGTGCATTTAAAAGGCTCACCCGAGCCAAAAAGAGTTATGGATAAAAGCCCTCCCGGGCAACACCAAAAAGCAAAATAAAAAGAGTTCAACTTTAGCCCAAAAGGCGGCTTTAGGGAATTCCAAAAAAACAACAGATTAAATTTTTAAAAAGAGCAGCCATCAGCCCTACTCCTCGCCTCTAGCTTCTTTGTCCTCGACACCTTGCTTCTCCGCTTCCTGGACTCCGACCTCCGCCACCTGGTTTGCCCCGGTGCTTGCAGCTCCCGCCATCATCTCGGCGTTCGACCCAAATTCATTAAAGCCCGTGGAGCGAGCCTCGCGCATCACCGAGTCTTCGGAAATCTGAGGAATGGCACGCAGCTCAGCACTCAGAGAAAAGTCGGAAACCTGCGCAGCCTCAAAATCCTTTGTGAAAGTCACCCTCAGTTCCTACAACCTGAGAAGCTCCTCGTCAAGAGTCGTCACCCCACTCTGCAGAAGGTTGATCAACTCGATATTAGCTTCCACTTCCTGAAGTTTGATCTCGCAGTCCGTCTCTTTCTTCTTCCTCTCGAACTTGTCCTTGTGAGATTCAAATATGTCATAATAATGACCGTCCCTAATCCTCATTCCGTCGTGTCTGGCCGAGCGAACCGCATCCTCCATCTTCCTCACGAGTTCCCTGTTATGGCTCTCCAAGGTAACTGTCCTATCCACTGTGACCATGTACTCGGATTTCGCCACATTAAGCTGGGACTCGCGAAGCTTCACCTCTTCCTGGCAGCTTTTGAAACTCGCGGTTAACTGATGCACCATGCTTTGGGCTTGCTCAAGCTCCTCCAAACGAGGGACGCTCCTGAGACTCTACTCATAAAAGGCTGTAAGTTGGTTGTCCGCCTCCAGAGCCTGAAACAAAAGGCCAGTGTTAGAAGGAGAAAAGACCAGAGGCAAAAGCTCGAAAGGATAGCTTTCCCTTCGCAGTCATCGCTTTGACGTACAGCTCGCGACCTATCAGATTCTTCACCGAAGGAAGAGAACACCCAGCAGCCTTACAGTGACGGAGCAAGTGGACGAGCCCTTTAAGGTCATCCGTGATCGGGTAGTCTTTGGTATGGTCAAATTTCTAATGAAACGGCTTGGACCCCGGAGCATGCGATGAACCCGACCCGACATTTGCCTCCTTTTAATATCCAGGCTTTTTGTTCGAGGGCCGCACTGAGGAATCACTCTCAGTGGTCCTCGAACCCAAGTGAATCACTTGGTCGGGGTCCACCATCTCCGGCTCCTTCCCAGACTCCGAGTCCCGACGCGGAAGAGGGGGCAGATTACCTCCAGACCTCCCGTCATTGATTGCACCGGCCAAAGCATCGCTCAACTGGCCGGAACGGATGGGCCGAAAACCACCGGACGTCGCCTTCTCAACAGGCCTCTTGGACGATTCACGAACGGTGGGGCGCCTCCTCATCTTGATCTTCTTGGTAGTGCTCGACGAACCTGCTTCGGAGGTGGTCTGTTCTCGGGAAGCTGCAAAACAAAAGAGTGAGTGAGCAAAGTTAACATGGAGTTACAAAGTAAACAAGAATACTCACCAACAAGGACTGCGGTATGACGAGTCTCGAGCGGTTCAACTGCCTCCGGAAGTTCAAGCGCGCATTTTATCCTATCCACAGTGAACCATGACCAGAGCACGTCTCTGGAGCCGAGGACGATCGCTAGCTTCCTGATCGCAGGGGTTATTTTGAATCTCTCTGGGATCTCTGAAACAACAAAAAACGAAATCAGACATCCCCCAAATAAAATTAAAATCGACATGCAACACGGGAAAACCTAGCTAGACGCTATCCCTGACCAATAGATTCTGACCACGAAGTCGAGATTCTAGAAGGATCGTAATCCCCGATCGAGTGGCGGTTCATCTTGAATAAAATAGGTCGCTCCCTCCAGCGATCTTCCCAGTTCGGGACCGCCACCAGAACCGCCAAACCCCTTCGGGGAGAAAGATAGAAAAGCCCCGAACCCGAGTTGTTCTTGATCGAGCATAGATCGTGGAGAACGGATAGACTAAATGGAGCCCCTTCCTCTCGGGCTCTAACCAGCAGGCCGATGAGGTGGCAGACGAAGTTTGGGGTCAGTTGCGGAAGCGCTATCCCGAGCTCGCCCAGCACATCCAACAGAAGCCGAGGAATTGGAAAAACCAGGCCACACTTTTCGAAATAGGCCTTGTAGGCGGAGCAATAGCCTGGCCTAACCGATTCCGGCATCTCTCCATAATTAAGGAGCTTCAGCTTTACCGTCCTTGGGACCCCATACGTAGAGTACAGACTCTCAATGTCCTCCGGCTTCGTAAACGGATCCGGATGAGCGAATTCTTCTTCTTCGACTGCCTGCTTCTCCTTCTTAACCACGATGTTTAGAGATTTCGACATCGTTCCGAATTTTAAGCAAACGGTTTATCAACGAAAGAAGAGACAAAAACTAAACAAGAGAAACGTAAAAATAAACGAAGAGCAGTCGCTATAAAGAGAGAGTGGAGAAGTTACCTTTAGGTCGGCGGTTGTATATTGGAGAGTGGGTTCACGAGGAGATGGATTATAAAGACGTCATAATTGCGTGACCTCGGGACTCCATGAATCTTTTCAAATCTCGCAGATCGCAACCGTCAGATCCCGGAAATATTTATCACGCTCCGCAACTGCGCGTGGCAAAGGTCAAGCTTTCTTCTCAGCCATTCGTTTTGGTGGGATCTTGATTGACACGCCATCCAACGGCGCACGCGAGAAGGCGAATCGCCCGAGTATCTTTAAAACAGTTTGAACGCCAGATTCGACCTCATCCAAAAAAGAACTGTGGGCCTTTCGCAGAGATACTCCGCCCTTCAAGCTCGGAAGCTCGCCTAAAGGGTTGGGGGTCAAATGTTTGGGCCCAATTTCACCCTAGTGAAATCAGCTGACTGAGGCCTCATCCTGGACCGAAGTTCAAGCCCATAAGCATTTCGTGATCAAGCCCAATTTGGTAAAAGATGATCCATCAACCAAAGACTCAGACAAAGGACTCCGACTCCACAGTATAGCTCGGCAGACAACGAGATGAACTAACCACGATCTGCACGCTAAGGTGGAGACCAAGTCAACCAGAAGATCCCGAAGATCATGCAGAACGTTGGAGTCGATCCTGGCGTTTAAGGAAAGCAGTTAGCAAGAGAAGGGCTATAAAAGGGGAACTCCAACAATCCGCCAGGGGATCCAATTTTTTACACATTTTTAACCTAGCATTAAGAACTTGTAATCGCTCTATAGCTCGAGTTCTTAGTGTTCAAATATTCAAATCAATACAAATCTATTTTTCACCATTCTTAGCTTGTTTGGTTACGGTTTACTCAAGAGTCTAGCCCACCTTTTCATAAATCAGCTCACATAAACACTCTACAACTTGAGTGTGGGTTTTAGGATCCACAAACCTTTTATCAACTGGAGATCGCATGAAGAAATAGTGTTCAAGTGTGGACTCAACTTGTTGTCTGTCTGCAATCCAAAGAAAGCAGAGAGCACTTTTTTTTTTTGAATGCGCCTACACGAATCTGTTGGGAATGTCCTGAAATCTACCGTACTATCTCTAGAAAGTATGATAAATGTCGAGATCAGACATAAGTCATAAATACTGGGTGATCATGATGACTTGCTAGAGCCCGCTCATGATCTATAAGTTTAGGACTTATTACCAGTATTGTATGATCCCGAAGGGTCACACACCATAGCTAACGGGAAAGTAAAGATGGAATTAATACGGTAAGATGCTAAGGCATTTACTGTATTTGTACAGAGAGTTGGGCAGACAACAAATGGGCTTTTGTCTGATTTGTGTCTTGGGCCCAAAAGTCTAATGGACCATTAGTTTAATTAATTAAACTTGGGCCCATTAGTGAATAAATAAGATTGCAACAAGGGTTTTAGAAACCCTAAGCCATCTTTGGCGTTTTTTTGGAGCAGCCGCAGGCTCTCCTTCTCTCTCTCTCTCTCTGGTTGAATTCCATCCGATCTAGCAGCCATCCGTGCTTGTAAGCGTGTGGATACCAAGGAGGAACAGGTATTCATCTGTTCGTTGATCTCGTCATTACCACCAAATTCCGCTGCAAAAGGTAATGTCCAGGTTTGTTTATTTGATTCATTTACAAGAACCTAGATCTGTTTTAAGATTATGTGTTAGGTTGCAATCCGAGAATTGAACCATGAAAAACTCATAATCCTTCAGTGGTATCAGATCCAGGTCGTTAGGTTTTTGCTGTATGGATCTTTGTATGAATTGATTTTGACTTTGAATTGAATTGATAATTAATCGTTAGGTCACGATCGTATTCATATTGTTTGGACAGAAAAGATTTGTTGATTTTGTTTCAATTAATTAGCGATCGTGATGTTGACTTTGTTCGTATTGTTGACCTTTTAATATGATCGATTATTGAATTGAAGATAAGGACAAACTCGTTTGTCTTTAGTGCAAGGTATTAGAATCGCTTTTGACTTTGTTGATAATGTCGATTATTGAATTGAAGAATTCGATTGTATGTATTGGTAATGTCGTTTGATTTAGCACGTTAAATGGCATGAATCTTTTTCATATGATTTGAAATCGATTTGTCTTGTAGTCAAAGTGATCGATTTGTCTTGTAGTCAAAGTGAGAATCGATTGTTGATTAATTGAATATGTTGATGTTTTGTCTTCTTGTGCAAAGCTTGATACTCGTGTTTGATTGTTAAAATTAAGAATGAGGACAAAGTCGATTTTGTCTTTGCTTGGTATCGATCGAAAAATGATCGATTGATAATTAATGATCAAAGTTAGCGATTGATGTTGTTTTGTCTTATTATTGTTGATTTAGCTTTGATATTTGTGGTTTGTTCTTTCCAAACCCGCGACAATGAACCGATCAAACCGATTGTGGTTCATTGTCAGCTTTAGCTAAAACCGCAAGTTCGGTCAAAATTGGCTAAAACACAAGGTGTTTCTTCCCGGTTTTGGACTTAACCGAACCGATCCAATTTAATTGGTGGTTCAAGCGGTTAACCCAAATCGCGGTTTGCTGGAAATTATTTAATACAATTGGTATTATTTAATTTCTGGTTAAACCGGATTTAAATTCAAAATTGAATTTTAACCTAAACCGAAGGCTGGTCTAAGTTTGATTTGGTTGGACCAAATAATTTAGAGCTGGTCTGGTTTAGTAAATAACCGATGGTTTTGATAGTTAATTTGGTCTTGGACCAGAATTAATAAACCGACTCGGTTATGTCAAATTATTGGGCCAACTGGAATTCTATGGTCTTGGGCCAAGAATTGGGCCTATAATTTGTGACCCAACCCGAAAATATTTATAAAATATTAAATTAGAAATTTCTATTTTTAGTATGTTACTAAATTTAGAAAGTTTCTAAAATAAGTAAGTTTCCCAAAATAGTAATCTTCTATTTTTGGAAATAAAACTGAAAATCCTCAAAAACAATATCAAGCTTGGATGTCTTTCCAATCTTGTCAGCTACTTAACGCTTATTCGATTACAGATATGGCTTAAAGTGTGAGGTGTCTGTTTTCGCGTAAGTAAAGTAGTATATAGTCACTAATTTCATTGGGAGTCCCAGACTTTAGTGATTATTTGGCTGTAAGAGATTGGTTTCCTTGACTGGGCCATCGGGAGTCCCGGGCCTTGAGACATCTGGTGTATTGGGCCTTGGGCCCAATCCACAACCGAGAGTTATATGGTTATAACTAGCTGTGTGTATGCTTACCAAGTAAAGCTAATTCCGGGTGACGGCCAGTGGCCCACTTTGGATTTAGCTGAACATGGATCTCGGAATCATTGCATTCTTATGAGGTTAAACAAAGAAATTTTGAATGCAATGCGAGTTTTCTTATAAGTTATTAAGATTACTCTTTTATGAACTAAATAACTAAAACTCTATTTATCTCTAAATTTCAGTTATGACTAGCACAAACAATTAAAACACTTTCTCGATCCGGTCTGTCCTTGAGATGGACAAACTGAACGGATCAAATTTCTTGACTTGGTCGCGGAACCTGAGGCTAGTCCTCAGGCAGGAGAGAAAGGACTATGTCCTTGAGAAAGCTCTCCCCGTGAGGATCGGGTCCAATGCCTCTCATGCAGTATATGATGCTTGGAATAAGCATTATAATGATGCGGTAGATGTGCGTGGTCTGATATTGGCTACCATGGACTCAGATTTGCTGAAGCAATATGAGAACATGGAGTCGCCAATAGAGATGATCAGCAGCCTGAAATTGAAATTTCAGGAGCAGGTAAGAGTGGAGAGATACCAGTTGGTTAAATCTCTCACTAGCTGCAAGCTACCAAATGATCATCCAGTAAGTCCTCATGTCAGTAAAATGATGGGTTACATTGATAACCTGAGGAAACTGGATTATCCAGTTAGCCAGGAATTGGCAACTGAGATCATTCTGCAGTCACTGCCGTCAAGCTATGATAAGTTCGTAAGGAACTATATCAAGAAAGGCTTAACGAAGACGTTGACTGAACTGCATGATATGCTCAAGACAGTTGAGCCAAACGTGAAGAGTACCCTGTACAATCTCATGAATGAGAAGGGTAGGTTTACTAAACCTAATGCTGACAAGGGTGAAGACAAAGTTGTCCAGATTTTGAATCATGGCAAGCGTGTGTCTTCTGAGCCCGAGTCAGATACCTCTTACGTTGGTAAGTGCTGCTACTGTAAAGAGACTGGGCATTGGAAAAGAGATTGCATTAAATTCATGGAAGATTATGAGGAGTTAAAGTTGATGTATGAGACTACTTCCTCAGGTATTCATGTTATTACTTCAAGTTATACCTTATAGGTATTGGATACTGGTTGTGGCACTGATATTTGTTATAATATGCAGAGTCTGAGCAACAGTAGAACGTTGAAGGAAGGGCAAGTGGAACTGCGTGTCTGGAAGGAGCTATGGATGCTGCCTCAGCCATAGGGTTTTCACTTGTAGATGCCTTTGAGGCTTGGTTTTGTATTAATAATTGCTACAATGTACCTGCTTTAAGCAGAGTTGTCTTTCATTTTCTTGTAAAGAATTTGAATGTTTTCATTTTGATAAAGACAAGTTTTGTTCTTTTGATCTTAATGAAATGTTAATTGTAGCACCCTATTCAAGGAATGGGTTTTATATCTTAAACCAAAGAGTGCCTAAATGTAACATAAATACCGAATTGGTTTAAATCTGATGAATTAAACATGATTTTTCTTGGCATAAATGTTTTGGTCAAAGAGTAAGTCGGATTCAGAAACCCCATAGTTATGGACTTTTGGGCTCATTTGATCGGATATCTTATGAGACTTGAATTCTGCTTACTGGACCAAAAGACAAAAGGCCCATCTTAGCCGAGCTAGAGAAAGGCCCAAAGGCTTATTGGAGATTGAACATACTCATGTATATGGTCCGATGAGCAGTAATGCCAGAGAAAATTTTCTGTACTTCATTGTCTCTACTGATTACTTCAGTGAGTATGACTGTGTTCATTTGATGAGACACTAGTCGGAATTCTTTGACATGGTCGAAAGAGTTCCAGAATGAGGTATAGAATCTGAGTGACAGAAGTATTGAGACTCTGGATTAGATCACGAGTGAGAATACTTAAGTCATTGATGGTGTGATCATCTGAATGAGTGTGAAGTCGTTTCACAGCTCATTTCTCCTGAAAACCTGGAGATGTTTCTGTGAGAAAGAATCAGATCTTATTAGAAATGATTAAAGATGAGTCACACGAATCTTCCATGATATTCTTTAAGAATAACGCTCTAAAATATCTAAGTTTACGCTGAAATAGTTCCACCAATATCAGTTGAAAGACACCACGTAAATGTGGATTGGAATCGATCCAAATTCGTCTTTACTGAGTATTTGTAGTTGTGCTACTTCGCTGGTTGTCCTAGGGAAACCAAGGCTTGTTACCTTTTACGTCCATTCTGTTTTCTAAGAAGGGAAGTTACTTTCCAAGAAGAACAGTGGGAGTAAAAGTATAACTCGAAGAAATTCGAGAAATACAGGAGGCTGCTCAACCTGTTGAGGGAGAGCAGCGGATGGATTTACAGATTTCTGTAGAATCTACACCTGTAGAGCCTGAAGTTCGCAGATATGAATGAATCAGTCACTAATCCGAGAGTGATTTCTTGTCATTAGTTGAACCTGATGATCATTGAAAGTTCGCATGATCTGATGATCATTGAAAGCGACGAATCTGCGAAATTCAAAGAAGCGAAAGTGAGCAAACATATCGGAGTTGGAATCTTCGTTCTGTTGAAGTAGTCAAGGTTTTGACTTGAACGGGAACGAAGTGGAACTGTGCGTTTACTAATAGATAAGTGGGGGCGATGTTGCATTTCTCATATTGTATGTCGATGACATACTGATTCTCGGAAATAACGTCCCAATACTGCAGTCGGTAAAGGACTGGCTTGGGAGTTGGTTTTGTGATTGACATGGGTAAAGCCACGTAGTTCTTGGATTCTGGATCTAAAGATAGAGATCCAGAAGAGCTGGTAGGACAAAGTCAGGATTATTACATTGACAAAGTCCTACACGTTTTGAGCAATCCAAGAAGGGTTTTATGCCAATGTCACATGGCATTAAGTTAAGCAAGATACAGTATCCTACGATAACTGCTGAGCTTGAATGCATGGATGAGATTCCATATGCGTCGGCAATTGGATCTATCATGTATGCCATGACACGTACTTGTTTTGATGTTGCTTTAATGTTAAGCAAGACAAGTAAAGACCAGTCAAATCCAGCAAAGAATCACTGGATTGTCGTAAAGAATATCCTAAAGTATTTGAGGAATACTAAGGATAAGTTCTTGGTTTACGGAGAAAGTGAGGTGCTACAAGTTGATAGAGTCTGAAAGGCAAGTTTCCAATAGACAAAGATAATTCCCGGTCACAGTCCGGCTATATCTTGTGTCTGACTGGCGGTGCAAGGCACTGTTGCTGACTCCATGACTTAAGCTGAACATTTCGCAGCTTGAGAAGCGGCGAAAGAGGTTGTTTGGAAAGAAGACTTCATTACTGAACTTGATGTGATTCACAGCATAGATGAGACTAGCTGCACATCAGAGATCCAAACACCTTGAGGATAGGTATAACCTATTCCGTGAGATAAATGACAGAGATGTTAAGTAGATAAGCAAGTTTCATCGAATGAGAACGTTGCTAATCTATTAACGAAGCCACTCCTTAGGCCTAAGCACGAGTCGCGGACTGTAGCTGTAGGATGAGTGAAATTAAGATGTAGTCTTAATTTCAGTGGGAGTTTGTAAAGGGCTTTACTTAGTTGTTTTGAAAGGTTCATGTAAACATAATATTTTATGTTTATGAAATCTATGATTTCTGGATTATTTTAACTGTGATATAAATAATCGTTCCAAAATGATTCATGTCATTATATATGGGCCATCGAAGTACATGAGTAGACTTGATCCTGAAACCCCATATTTGACGAAATGACATAAATCATAGTGTCCATAGTCGAAGGTTGTTGAAATTGGAACACCAACAACCACTTGAGACTAGATTGTGTTGAGACTTATGACCAAGTTTCGAGGGGTCATAGATGCGGCATCAAAGTCGACACATAGGTATATGTAGGGGAGCATATGACCGGACATGGCCCGCTGATGAGAACTCTACAAGATATTAATATCTGTGTCATAAGAGGTTCTCATATACGACTATAGAGTATAGTCCTTAGACCTGAGTTCGCATGCATGTGGCTGCACATGGATTGATGCGCTTTGATCATTGTCTAACGCTGTTTCGTAACTGGGAGCTATAAGGACCTTGGTTGGGTGTATTATAAAGTGTGTAGTTCATAGTGATGGAACAAGATGGGATTTGTCCCTGCCGTATAACGGAGGAAATATCTCTAGGCCAATCGGAGACTTGATAGCTGGTAAGAGAGTGGCCACTCCCAAACGGACTTGCCCAAGTCGTTTGAATTGTCAGTATCAAATCTGTTCCGATAAACATGGTCTGGCTATATAAGGATGACACGCATCTTGCCTTATGCCAGATCGAGATATTGAGACAAAAGGATTAGGGAATGTAGGATTCCAGTACAATCGGGAGATTGTTGGGAATGTCCTGTGTAGGATTCCAGTACAAGTGGGAGATTGTTGGGAATGTCCTGAAATCTACCGTACTATCTCTAGAAAGTATGATAAATGTCGAGATCAGACATAAGTCATAAATACTGGGTGATCATGATGACTTGCTAGAGCCCGCTCATGATCTATAAGTTTAGGACTTATTACCAGTATTGTATGATCCCGAAGGGTCACACACCATAGCTAACGGGAAAGTAAAGATGGAATTAATACGGTAAGATGCTAAGGCATTTACTGTATTTGTACAGAGAGTTGGGCAGACAACAAATGGGCTTTTGTCTGATTTGTGTCTTGGGCCCAAAAGTCTAATGGACCATTAGTTTAATTAATTAAACTTGGGCCCATTAGTGAATAAATAAGATTGCAACAAGGGTTTTAGAAACCCTAAGCCATCTTTGGCGTTTTTTTGGAGCAGCCGCAGGCTCTCCTTCTCTCTCTCTCTCTGGTTGAATTCCATCCGGTCTAGCAGCCATCCGTGCTTGTAAGCGTGTGGATACCAAGGAGGAACAGGTATTCATCTGTTCGTTGATCTCGTCATTACCACCAAATTCCGCTGCAAAAGGTAATGTCCAGGTTTGTTTATTTGATTCATTTACAAGAACCTAGATCTGTTTTAAGATTATGTGTTAGGTTGCAATCCGAGAATTGAACCATGAAAAACTCATAATCCTTCAGAATCAACTTTGGCACCAGAGAGCTTCGGAACTTCTAAGAACTCATTATATATTCAAGTGGCAGAAGATCACATTGCTAATTTCTAATCCTTCGCTTTACAATCAAATAATGTATATGGTCAGATATGTTCTCCAAGCTACTATGTTTGGAGAGAAAGGAATAATCGACGACATGGGAAGCAACAATGCCCATCCAGAAGCTATTGAAGATTATTGACAAGAATATAAGGAACAAACTCTGTCTTTTTGGTGGCTTGGGCAAGAAAAAGTATGAGAACCTTATCATTCTTTGGTTTGCTTTAAGATTATAAAATTGTGTACATAGATTTCTCATTTCTAAATTAGTTTCACTTGAAGTAACAACGATTTTTGCTGAATACAATTTTACATTCTTTCAAAAAAAATATATATATATATATATATATTAGTTATGGAATATTTTGTGGAATCCTCTAATGGGAGTGTTTATTTTAGGTGGAATAACTGGTGAGCAGAGGATAAGAATTCATCCAATGGGGAATGAAGAGTTGCTTCGCTCGGGGCTTTCCAAGCTTGTTTCCAAGAGTCACACTAGCTTAATTCTGCCATGTGCATGGAAGAATCGACCTTGAGGCCATTCATGAGGGAAATGAAAGGTTTACATCTTAAAGACTCTTTGATACCTAAGTCATATATCGATCGACCAATAGCTATGATTTGGAAAGTATGTGTGGCTTTGGTTTAGGTGATACATCTGAAGATTAGAGATCCTCTTAGGTTTCAAGTGTTTATTTGCACTCATGAATCAATAATATTGGAGTTGGAACTTTCTTCTGGAGTCTTTTTATCGTAGCCCTCTCATTGGGCTCTCAACCTCCTCTGTTTGTTGAAAAGGTAAAGTGGTTGAGTTATTGCCTCCCATACATCTATTCTTGTCAGCCATGAATCTTGTGGCGGTGGTTCTCGAGCGGGTAGTAGACTCCTCCTCATTATGGCTTCATCGGAGTTGACAGGTACATTAACAACAAGTTCGCACATGCTGATTTGGTAAGATTGCGGCGTCTCTCAGCCATGTTTCTACCGTTGATTGGATGACAAAAACTTGGTCGCAACTATTTCATAGGACTATGTGACATGATCTTTGTAAGAAGGCGGAGAGTCGATTTCTTTTGTGGTCGAAAATCCGTAATTCTGGAAAATTTTATTTTTCGGAATGCTTATATGTTATATTGGAAAAATGCTTAATCGGGTGATTCTCCCCGGACGGGTTTAACCCATTTCTACAACTAGCAAGTCATGTCAGCTGGCTCGTACCCCAGATGATACAGCCCCAAATCAGAGCCTAGGATGGTGGGAGATGAAAGAACAAGTGTTGGCTTTGAAGCTCTCTCACTTGCTCAGATTGAATGGATGTGCGAGATGGATGGGTAGATGAACAACTCTCTTGTTCAGTGGGCTGATTGACTCTCTCAATTCTTGGCAGAAGCAGTCTCCTTGAATGACACAAAGAAAACTAATTCTGAAAACTCAAAAGAAACAATGAATCACTCAATTGAATCTAATGAACACAAAACTCAAAGAACACTCTTTGAAACGAAAAACTTTTTTTTTATTCTTGATTGAAAGGTGATTAAAAATGAAAGTCTAAATGATCTTATATAATGCCCATTACACGTTCCTAAAGGTTAATAGAATAAAATAAATAGCAAAGATCAAGGAATATGGGTGTTGGAGCCATTAAGAAGAAATCTGCCCAAATAAGGCAAGAGTAGCTGAACTTGAGTCTTGACAGCTTTGCCATGAATGTGTGGTGTCTTGGGACTTCCTGATTCAGTGAATGAGCCTCCAAAATGCAGCATTTGAGAAGATATAGCCGTTGGTGGTTTAAAGCTCCATATTTGAATGCATCCAAATATGGAAAGTTGAGTATATCTTTGATCCTCCTGATCAAGTGGTTGCTAGTGTATGGTAAAGTGTTGGTTGACTCTCCTGAATGTTTGGATATGTCTCCTGAATTCTTAGATGTATCTCCTGGTCTCCAAAGTTTAGTTTGCAAATGATTGAATCCTTGAGCTTCCAAATGAAGCAAGCTGAGAATCATCTGTTTTAGAAGTTGAATAACTTCTTCATCTGAACTCCATTTCTGATGATTCAAACTCTCCATGATTCTTTGATAAGTTAAGTTTCTGGAACAGGTTGATTTGTAGCTTAACTCCTTCTTGTTGTGTAGATATGCTCCAGGACATGCACATATGTCTTCTGTGCATTTAAGCTGTTTTTCTTCAAAGGTCTTGGCTGGTTGATTTATGTCCTCTCCATACTCCTAGGTTGATGATGACTTGATGTCCTCATCATACACGGATTTGGACTAGTGCTCTTCACTTGGTTTGTGGCAGCTAGACTCATCTCTGCTTCGCTCGCGAGCCTGAGGCAGGCCATATGTGGTTAACCCTTATGGCCATAAAACAATGTTTTTCCCAAGGGAAATGATGATTGTTTGTTGATCCCATCATTCTCACTGGCACTTGGTGGTGGAGTGTAAGCATGAAAATTATCAGTCTCATAACCGGAATTTGCCATTTCTGAACCTCTTTGGTCGAGGTTGGAGCGTGTAACTTGACTTGATAAACATATGTGCAAGGACAGCGAGGGGTGCCACGGGCGCCTTAAGAGAGAGAAGAAAACACCATGTGTGTAGAAGAAGTCATTGATTTTTTGAAGCATGTTCCAAGAAGTAATAATTAGGGGTCTCGGAGGCGTTATCCCAATCCAAATTTTTGACAGTCTTCACGTTGTGCTACACGGTGAAAGTTTGTTAATTATTTTGATATGCGTATGTCTCAGAATAGCATATGGAGCGTTAAGATATTTTCGAGTGGAAGATATCTGAGGAAAGTTCCCTGAGAAGGCAACATTGTTCCCACATGAACGGTGCCTCAGAGGCGGATAAACCCACTAAGGATGTAATGGCTCAATTTCTATCCCATTACTTGGGCCCAAAGGAATAGGAGAAATGGGCCAAAGGCCCATGGCCCAACCCGAGGGAAGGGAAAACCCTAGCCTCATTCCCTATAAAGGGAGGAGCAGCCCCTCTCATTTGGCACAAACTTCAAGACAACGAAGCGCTGCCCGCATCCCGAGCCAGCCGACGACCGACGACCAGCCCGGAGCCGCTGGAGACCGCTGGCCACCATCGCTCGGAAAACCACCGCCGCCGGCCGATCTCGCCGGAAAATTCGTCGGAGTTCGCCTTTCGCCCGCTCTTCCGATCCCGTACCCCGAGTCGTCGTCTACTCGATTCTTTTGAGTGCATAACCCTTTGTTTTTCGCGTTCTTAAGGTGAGATTTCCCAGATCTCAGATTTACTTCGTTTCCTTCTCCTAAACCCCAGATCTGCTTCAGATCTATGCTTCTAGATCAGATCTGATCCGTAGAAGTTGTAGATCTGAGTCGTATCTCTCATTCCGTCTCTCTCTCTTGCTCAGATCTGCTTCAGATCTATGCTTCTGATGGATATAAGTTGTAGATCTGAACCGTATCTTCTTCGTTTGTCCAGATTTGTTGGCTAAAACCCTAGATCCGTTCTTCTTTCCCTAGATCTGTCTTCTAAAACTTTAGATCTGTGTGCAGGATCCCCAGATCTACTTCCCGTTCGTCAGATCTAGACTAAGGTGAGGACCGAACGTGATCTCTTTCTTTATTCTACTGCAATGTTGGGACATGAATCCCTGTTTAATAGTACCTTTCCTAGGTAGCGTAGATCTAGCGGATAATTTGCGTTGATGTGATTGAAAAGCACCTAGAATATAGGTTGTCACTTAAACCGAAAACGGCACCTAGATAATAGGTTATCACTTGAACCGAAAATATTGTCTGTGTGTGAAGGCTTGTGTGGTAGAACTGCTTTAGGGTTTGCGTGTAGGGCGTTGGACGTCCTTGATCGTTGGAGGAGGGTCCTGACGAGCCCTCCCGTGGTGGTGCGTTGGACGTACCGTGCGTTGGACGCATTGTGTGGGGCTTGGAGCCGTAGGTGTTCATGAGTGTGAGCTTGGAGCTCGTATGCACGATTGGGCGTTAGATTATTTGAGGGCCTTTGGGCGATGGGTGCAAGGTTTTATTAACCTTGGACTCGTTTCTTGATGTTGTGCTAGTGTAAAGTAGAGATAGCCGTATTCCTAGAATCCACCCTCACTGGGTATTGGTGTTGAACCAATTACTCAGGTCTCCCTCGTTAATTGTTTTGCAGGTAACCCTGGAGCGTTGCAGGGGTACACGGACGGTGTGGTGTTACGTTTTGGGAAGCGGGATTTCTTTTTTTCTTTTTCATTCTTTTGTTTCGTTAAGACTTATGTGTTTTTCTTTCGTTTCACGTTTAAGCTGTTTCACTTGGTTCGGTTTTCCTGTAAGACTCGGTTTTCTATTTTAATAAAGTAAACCCTTTTCAATTAATAAAGTGTTGGTTCCGGTTTATGGCTTGGTTCGCGGTTTGTGGACTATGACCCGTGGAGTCAAAGAGTCGTTGACTTGGATCCGAAGGGACGGGTGTTACAAAGGAGCTTATGAATGAGTTCCCATGAGGTCAGGCGAATAAAGACGTGATGGATCCTCGTGCCTAGAAGGATCGGAGAGGCAAGGCCTCCAATGATAGCAAGTAAACAAAAAGGTATGATCCCAGAGGACAATGAAGTAAATAACCCTGAGGGAATTCATATGATCAATGTGTTTCCAGGGAGTGAGAAAGTAAATAAATAAGAACCACGAAGAAATGCATATGATCATGTCCCCATAGGATGAGCAAGTAAACAAACAAAAACCCCAAGAAGATGCATGTAATCAGAAAATATTTCTCATAAAGTGTACAAGTGAATACAAAATTAACCCAAATAAATAAATATGATTAGAGAATGTTTACCCGGAAGGGATATATGCAAGGAAATAGGAAAATGAAAAAAAAAATGTACTTAGGTTACCCTCATTGTTTAATTTGATCATGGTCATCACAGAATCGTTTGCTTCAGCAAGCTCATGGGTTTAGGGGCAGTGGCGGAGTCAGAAACTTTTTTTACCGAGGGCATAATTTATATAACAAATTTTTATAAAAATAATATTAATAATTAACATTTCATAAACATTTATTTTATATATATATACCTCAAAATAATATTTATTTTTAATACTTTTTTATCATTTATTTTTTATAAAGAAAATATGAAAAATTAGCCAAATAATATGAATAATTTATCTGAAATTTGCATAATATTAGGATCATAAGTGAAATAAAAAACATTAAAAATATGAATGATTCATCAAAATATGTATAATTCTAGAGACATAAGTGAAATTGGAATGTTTTTAGAAATAAACATTAAATACTAAATCTATTTGGAAAACTAAACATTTCAAATAGGAAACAAAATGAGAGATTGGAGACAAAAAAAATCAGATTAAATGGGGGCAACATAGATTTGAACATAAATTTATAGGGGGCATTAGAAGAAATTTACCACTTAAATTTAGTAATTTTCTGAAAATCAATAAAATAAAATAAATATATCAAAATTTCATAGGGGACAACTGCCCCCCTATTCCCTTACTCCCTCTGCCACTGTTTAGGGGCTTGCGATTAACATCCGCTGCATCCATATCCGGAAACTGCACTCTTTCGTGGCTCGTGTCTCCGTTATGAAATGATATGTTCCTTGCGAATCATATTTTACTTTAGCTTTGGAGAATCAGGGAACCCCCACCATCTACTGCAAAAAAACAAGTCATTAACGACGGAAGAATTCGTCGCAAATTCAAGTTCTCAATGGTTTTGTGCTGAAAATAAAATTGTCGTTAATTGTTCGACATAACTCAACTTTTTTTGTCAACCATAGCTCAACTTTCATTGCTAATTCAACATTACGTTACGCCGAATATAATTTAATCATTAATTTTACGTAACCATTTCATAGTGAATTCGCCGTTAATTTTACGACGAAAAGAACAAAGAATTTGTACGTCGCATAAAAATGTTAATTCATTGCTAAATTTACATCGAATTCGCAATCTGGAGAGAACGCAACTCAAGGAGGCACCAAGGTATAGCAAAGTCGACAACATATCTACTAAGGGAGATCGAAAATTTGCTCAGGAATAGGCTTACGGCTTTAAATTACAGAAGGCCTCATCGGCTTCAAGGTTTAAGAACAATATGGTTGGAGGTTTTTTTGGATCTTGGTTCATAGACAACGCTGAGTTTTTATAATCAGCATCGCTTACACATACACATTCTTAGGCTTTACATAGATTCTTTCCTCTGTAAATGTATTCATTTCATTTGATGATCAATAAAATTTGACATTTCATCAAAAAAAATTACATCGAATTAACAACAAATAAGCAATGAAACATTTTCCTTATAAATGTTGTTATTTTTTGGTCGGTAAATAATTGTGTCTCATTTCGTTGTTAGTTTGGCGTTAGATTTTTGTCGATAGTTTGAAGTAAACTATTCGTCGTTAGTTCAACATAGATGATATGTCGTTAAATAGTTGTAAATATAACGACGAATTAAGGAAGAATATAAAATATAATAATTTAAAAACATTTATACTAAATATAAATATATTGAATTTTGATTATTAAAAATAAATATTAAAAATGGAAAGAAAAATATTTAAAAAAAAAATACTTATAATAATACCCAAAAACAATTTAATCGTTTAGTTGAATATCCAAAAAATGGTGTTTGCATCTTCTATCGTTGGATCCATCTCTGGAACTGATGTAGGATCTTGGCTCGTTTAGCCCGATAAGTCTGTCCTGAAGTCTGACTTCTCCTTGTCGCCAAAGCCTCTGCTAAGACGAGATTATCTATAGCAAGTATATCGAATAAACTATTCTAGCACTGGATATCCTCTTGGTGAGCCACTTGGTTTGCCATCAAATTAGCAAAGACGGTTTGTGCAGCCTGCAACTCTGTTTGCAACGTGGCTAGATTGTCATATATATTATGATTTGCTTACGTAGAGACAATCAGAGCATCCAAGATAGATCACATCCCTATAATCCGTCATTTCTTATTTGAAATAACCTTCAAAACCCACAAATAAGTTATTAATGATTTATAATTGAAAAAATATTAAATATTAACTTAGTGAAAATAAGATCTTTTTCGCAGGTGGTCAAATGGATAGAAGTATCATCCAAAGAAAATTGAGTCTCCTGTTCCGTGAATCTTGGCATCGCTTCATTGTAGATATGATCCACTTGTGGACTCACAAAATACCCATTGCGCTTTCCATGAGTCATGGCAAAGACCTCAGACAAAGAAGAAAGCTCTCCTCTATTAGCCTTAAAAAGAAAATGAAATTAAAAAATAATTATTAAAAATAATTAAAAATTAGATGATTAAAAATTCATTTGTAGCCGGATACCCGCAAAAGAAGTTTGGTCAGAGGTATGCATTATTGGTGCAAGCTCGTTCGGGCCTTTTGAATTTCAGATTGATGAATACTTCGTAACAATAATTTTGGAATGGAGCTCCGTCCAATACCGCTTTAGACCATGTCATACGTCCGTCGACATATAGGCCAGCCGGGCAGAATCTCAAATCAACTTGCATTTCTTCTTCCAGTCTGAGGTTGTGTTGTTGAGCTGGACCAATGTTTTTTTCATTAACTTCTTTTCAAATGTACTGTGAACCGCCAAATCCCAATGACTTTTTAGTTAAAAAATGTGGAGTAACAATTTTAATCCGTAGTTACTCAATCTAATATCAATCTCTATATCGTCATCATAATAATTAGTGTTGTCGTCATCAAACTCCGTTTTTCTTCTAATTCATGTTTCCATGCCTTTGCATCTGAAGGATGAATGACCTTTCCATTTGTCTGTGAATGCTCATCATTCCATATCATAGAAGAAGTTGTTCTTTTGAACTTAAAATAAGTTTCGGCAGCCAAATTTTCATCTAGTAAATACTCTCTTATAAGTTCATCACAGTCATCCCGATCATCAATGCAAACCTCAACTAATTTATAATCAATTTCATTGTCATCATCCTTACCAACGAATTTGCAACAATTATTAACAATTATTTACTAACGAAATCTTTACCACCATTTTACCATTAATCTAGAAATCTTATAACAATGTTTTCTTTCATTGTAACGTATCGGTATACTATATAAACACATGGTTATCTACCTAATAACCATCGTTTGTTTTTTACATAAATTTGTTGTTATTTAGGAACGAATATATCTAATCGTTAATTAGTGTCTAAGTTATGAAGAAATATATCGTCCACAAGAATTCGACGTAAATTCATCACTAAGTCTGTCTATTTTACGATGAATTGAATTCATCGCTAAATTAAAATTAT
The DNA here is from genome assembly GCA_030180135.1 of Orychophragmus violaceus. NCBI lineage: Eukaryota > Viridiplantae > Streptophyta > Magnoliopsida > Brassicales > Brassicaceae > Orychophragmus > Orychophragmus violaceus. Next base: position 61,343,466 of record CM058239.1, read on the forward strand.
TTTATGATGAATTCATTTTTTCGTCATTTAAACGTCGATGATACATTGTAAATTAACGATGAAATAAATTCGTCGCAAAATTCTGTCGTGAATGCTTGTTTTCTTGTAGTGATCCACCTCGAATATTGTGGCCGTTTTCTTCATGGTGCAAACTCATCTACTCTAGTACTCCCAGACAATCAATATTCACTGATCTTGGAAGTACTCATGCAGAATGGGTGTGACTAAATTTATGCGTGGACAATATATATATATATATAAGTTTATTGCATCCAGTGTATCATTTTGAAAAGTAATACCAATCTTGTATCTTTTGAAAAGTTTGTGCAATTTTGTATCTTTTTGTCTTTTTGTGTTAGAAAAACTATTTTACCTTCACAGACATGAAGTCTCTATGGATGGATATGGATCACACGCTATCACTCCAATCCATTCGCTTTTTTTTTTCCTTTCTTTTTTCTATTCACTCTCTTTCCTACTTTACCTTTAATTTGACCCCTCATTTTTTGACAATGGATATGATGGCGGAGTTTAAGTTTCCAGCCATATAGACCACCGAAATGGAGATAGAATCGGTCGATGTACCGGAATTCAAAAAAAAAAAATCGGACTTATTACAAAAATTTCGAATGGACAGTTTAGACTAGGTATCCACAATATCGGCTATTCGTGGATACTACCACGATCATATCACATGCAAGATGCTTACCATGGATAGGAAGTGGCCAATTAAAAATATTTAAAACTTTTTTTACTATGTATCGACTATTCGTGGTGTTGGGAATGTCCTGAAATCTAATGTACTATCTCTAGAAAGTATGATAAGTGTCGAGATCAGACATAAGTCATAAATACTGGGTGATCATGATGACTTGCTAGAGCCCGCTCTTGATCTATAAGTTTAGGACTTATTACCAGTATTGTATGATCCCAAAGGGTCACACACCATAGCTAATGGAAAAGTTAAATGGAATTAATACGGTAAGATGCAAGGCATTTACTGTATTTGTATAGAGAATTAGGCCAGACAAAAGACAATCTTTTGTCTGATTTGGGTCTTGGGCCCAAAAGCCTAATAGGCCATTAGTTTAATTACTTGGGCCCATATAAGCAAGAGGGAGGCGCCATTAAGCCTAAGTCTGCGATTTCTTTTAGGGCTGGCCGTCCTCTCTCTCTCTGTTGTTCCAGCTTTGGTCTAGCAGCCTGATCCAGTAGCTTGTAAGCGTGTGGATACCTAGGAGGAGCCGGTTTCTATCAGCTCTTGCAGATCTCGATATTCCTTTGATCAATCCGCTGCAATCATAAGGTAATCATCCTGATCTGTTTATGATTCATCTACAAATCACCTAGATCCTAGTTGATTATGTTAGGTTGTAATCTGATAATTACACCAATGAACACACATAATCCTTCAGTGGTATCAGAGCCTAGGTCGTTAGGTTTTTGCTTTTTGGATCATACTAGGTTGTTTATTAGTTTGATGAATCGATTTTAATGAGTAAAATTGATTGAAACTTTGAAAACCTAGAATCGTTAATGTTATGATGTCAATCGCATGTTGACTTTGTTTTATTAACGATCAATGATAGTTGTTATTGATCGATTATGTTAATTGAAAACGATGATGTTGTTTTGTCTTCAAGCGAAAGACATAAACGTTTTCAAGGTTTGGAAAACTTATGCATAAAACGATTTGGAAAAGGTCAAATCGGTTTTTTGTCTTTATCTGAATGTCAAATCGTTCATGTGTATGTCATGATCGTAACAATAAGTAATTGTTTAAATTGGAAATTCAAAGTCGATTGTTTAATCGATTTGGAAATTGTCACGCTCGCATTTTGTCTTTAGGTGAGTTAATAATTCAAACGATTTGTATAAGGTTTAGGTTAGCGATCAATCAAGTTTTTTTGTTTTTAAGCTAAAGACAAAAACAATTCAAAGCCTTGATAATTGTGGTTCGTTTTTCCCAAACCCGCAACAATGAACCGATCAAACCGATTGTGGTTCATTGTCTGCTTTAGCCAAAACCGCAAGTTAGGTCAAAATTGGCTAAAACACAAGGTGTTTCTTCCTAATTTTGGACTTAACCGAACCGATCCAATTTAATTGGTGGTTCAAGCGGTTAACCCAAATTGCGGTTTGCTGGAAATTATTTAATACAATTGGTATTATTTAATTTCTGGTTAGACCGGATTTAAATTCAAAATTGAATTTTAACCTAAACCGAAGGCTGGTCTAAGTTTGATTTGGTTGGACCAAATAATTTAGAGCTGGTCTGGTTTAGTAAATAACCAGTTGGATTTAGTAGTTAATTTGGTCTTGGACCAGAATTAATGAACCGACTCGGTTATGTCAAATTATTGGGCCAATTGGAATTATGTGGTCTTGGGCCAAGAATTGGGCCTATAATTTGTGACCCAACCGAAAACTTTAATAAAACATTAAATTAGAAAGCTTCTAATATTAGAAGTTTCTAATTTTGGCATGTTAGGAAACTTCTAAAAATAGTATGTTTCCGAATTAGAAAGTTTCTAAAAATAGTAGGTTTCCCTAAATAGAAAGTTTCCACATTTAGTAAGTTACCTGAAATGGAAAGTTTCCCAAAATAGTAATCTTCTATTTTTGGGAGGAAATCTATTGAAACCTAAAATCCTCAAAACCAATATCAAGCTTGGATGTCTTGCCCAATCTTGTCAGCTACTTAACGCTTATTCAATTACAGATATGGCTTACAGTGTGAGGTGTCTGTTTTTGCGTAAGTAAAGTAGTATATAGTCACTAATTTCATTGGGAGTCCCAGACTTTAGTGATTATTTGGCTGTAAGAGATTGGTTTCCTTGACTGGGCCATCGGGAGTCCCGGGCCTTGAGACATCTGGTGTATTGGGCCTTGGGCCCAATTCACAACCGAGAGTTATTGGATATAACTAGCTGTGTGTATGCTTACCAAGTAAAGCTACTTCTGGGTGACGGCCAGTGGCCCACTTTGGATTTAGCTGAACATGGGTCTCGGAATCATTGCATTCTTATGAGGTTAAACAAAGAAATTTTGAATGCAGTGCGAGTTTTCTTATAAGTTGTTAAGATTACTCTTTTATGAACTGAATAACTAAAACTCTATTTATCTCTAAATTTCAGTTATGACTAGCACAAACAATCAAAACACTTTCTCGATCCGGTCTGTCCTTGAGATGGACAAACTGAACGGATCAAATTTCTTGACTTGGTCGCGGAACCTGAGGCTAGTCCTCAGGCAGGAGAGAAAGGACTATGTCCTTGAAAGAGCTCTCCCCGAGAGGATCGGGTCCAATGCCTCTCATGCAGTATATGATGCTTGGAATAAGCATTATAATGATGCGGTAGATGTGCGTGGTCTGATATTGGCTACCATGGACTCAGATTTGCTGAAGCAATATGAGAACATGGAGTCGCCAATAGAGATGATCAGCAGCCTGAAATTGAAATTTCAGGAGCAGGTAAGAGTGGAGAGATACCAGTTGGTTAAGTCTCTCACTAGCTGCAAGCTACCAAATGATCATCCAGTGAGTCCTCATGTCAGTAAAATGATGGGTTACATTGATAACCTGAGGAAACTGGATTATCCAGTTAGCCGAGAATTGGCAACTGAGATCATTCTGCAGTCACTGCCGTCAAGCTATGATAAGTTCAAAAGGAACTATATCAAGAAAGGCTTAACGAAGACGCTGACTGAACTGCATGATATGCTCAAGACAGTTGAGCCAAACGTGAAGAGTACCCTGTATAATCTCATAATGGAGAAGGGTAGGTTTACTAAACCTAATGCTGACAAGGGTGAAGACAAAGTTGTCCAGATTTTGAATCATGGCAAGCGTGTGTCTTCTGAGCCCGAGTCAGATACATCTTACGTTGGTAAGTGCTACTACTGTAAAGAGACTGGGCATTGGAAGAGAGATTGCATTAAATTCATGGAAGATTATGAGGAGTTGAAGTTGATGTATGAGACTACTTCCTCAGGTATTCATGTTATTACTTCAAGTTCTACCTTATAGGTATTGGATACTGGTTGTGGCACTGATATTTGTTATAATATGCAGAGCCTAAGCAACAGTAGAACGTTGAAGGAAGGGCAAGTGGAACTGCATGTCTGAAAGGAGCTATGGATGCTGCCTCAGCCGTAGGGTTTTCACTCGTAGATGCCTTTGAGGCTTGGTTTTGTATTAAGTAATTGCTACAATGTACCTGCTTTAAGCAGAGTTGTCTTTCATTTTCTTGTAAGGATTTGAATGTTTTTCATTTTGATAAAAGACAAGTTTGGTTCTTTTGATCTCAATGAAATATTGATTGTAGCACCCTATTCAAGGAATGGGTTTTATATCTTAAACCAAAGAGTGCCTAAATGTAACATAAATACCGAATTGGTTTAAATCTGATGAATTAAACCTGATTTTTCTTGGCGTAAATGTTTTGGTCACATAGAGTAAGTCGGATTCAGAAACCCCATAGTTATGGACTTTTGGGCTCATTTGATCGGATATCTTATGAGACTTGAATTCTGCTTACTGGACCAAAAGACAAAGGGCCCATCTTAGCCGAGCTGGAGAAAAGCCCAAAGGCTTATTGGACCTTGAACATACTCATGTATGTGGCCCGATGAGCAGTAATGCCAGAGAAAATTTCCTGTACTTCATTATCTTTACTGATTACTTCAGTGAGTATGACTGTGTTCATTTGATGAGACACGAGTCGGAATTCTTTGAAATGGTCGAAAGAGTTCCAGAATGAGGTATAGAATCTGAGTGACAGAAGTATTGAGACTCTGGATTAGATCACGAGTGAGAATACTTAAGTCATTGATGGTGTGATCATCTGAATGAGTGTGAAGTCGTTTCACAGCTCATTTCTCCTGAAAACCTTGAGGTGTTTCTGTGAGAAAGAATAAGATCTTATTAGAAATGATTAAAGATGAGTCACACGAATCTTCCATGATATTCTTTAAGAATAACGCTCTAGAAATATCTAAGTTTACGCTGAAATAGTTCCACCAATATCAGTTGAAAGACACCACATAAATGTGGACTGGAAATGATCCAAATTCGTCTTTACTGAGTATTTGTAGTTGAGCTACTTCGCTGGTTGTCCTAGGGAAACCAAGGCTTGTTACTTTTTACGTCCATTCCGAAAACGAAGTTAGGTTGTTCGGAATTCTGTTTTCTAAAAGGAAAGTTGCTTTCCAAGAAGAACAGTGGGAGTAAAAGTATAACTCGAAGAAATTCGAGAAATACAGGAGGCTGCTCAACCTGTTGAGGGAGAGCAGCGGATGGATTTACAGATTTCTTTAGAATCTACACCTGTAGAGCCTGAAGTTCGCAGATCTGAATGAATCCGTCACTAATCCAAGAGTGATTTCTCGTGATTAGTTTCCATGATCTGATGATCATTGAAAGTGACAAACCTGCGAAATTCACAGAAGCGAAAGTGAGCCCGGACTCCGAAAAATTATACTGGGTATAAGTTAGCTTCATCGATCCATTCATGGATGGAAGCAAACATATCGGAGTTGGAATCTTCGTTCTGTTGAAGTAGTCAAGGTTTTGACTTGAACAAGAACGAAGTGGAACTGTGCGTTTACTAATAGATAAGTGGGAGCGATGTTGCATTTCTCATAGTGTATGTCGATGACATACTGATTCTCGGAAATAACGTTCCAATGCTGCAGTCGGTAAAGGACTGGCTTGGGAGTTGGTTTTATGATTGATATGGGTAAAGCCACGTATGTTCTTGGATTTTGGATCTAAAGATAGAGATCCAAAAGAGCTGATAGGACAAAGTCAGGATTCTTATATTGACAAAGTCCTACACGGTTTTTGGCATTCCAAGAAGGGTTTTATGCCAATGTCACATGGCATTACGTTAAGCAAGAAACAGTGTCCTACGATAACTGCTGAGCTTGAATGCATGGATGAGATTCCATATGCGTCGGCAATTGGATCTATCATGTATGCCATGACACGTACTTGTTTTGATGTTGCTTTAATGTTAAGCAAGACAAGTAAAGACCAGTCAAATCCAGCAAAGAATCACTGGATAGACGTAATGAATATCCTCAAGTATTTGGAAAATACTTAGGATAAGTTCTTGATTTACGGAGAAAGTGAGGTGCTACAAGTCGGTAGAGTCTGAAAGGCAAGTTACCAACAGACAAAGATGATTTCCGGTCACAGTCCGGTTATATCTTGTGTCTGTCTGGCGGTGCAAGGCACTGTTGCTGACTCCATGACTTAAGCTGAACATTTCGCAGCTTGGATAGCGGCGAAAGAGGTTGTTTGGAAAGAAGAGTTCATCACTGAACTTGATGTGATTCCCAGCATAGATGAGACTAGCTGCACATCAGAGGTCCAAACACCTTGAGGGTAGGTATAACCTATTCCGTGAGATAAATGACAGAGGTGTTAAGTAGATCAGCAAGTTTCAACGAATGAGAACGTTGCTAATCTATTAACGAAGCCACTCCTTAGGCCTAAGCACGAGTCGCGGACTGTAGCTGTAGGATAAGTGAAATTAAGATGTAGTCTTAATTTCAGTGGGAGTTAGTAAAGGGCTTTATTTAGTTGTTTTGAAAGGTTCATGTAAACATAATATTTTATGTTTATGAAATCTATGATTTCTGGATTATTTTAACTGTGATATAAATAATCGTTCCAAAATGATTCATGTCATTATATATGGGCCATCGAAGTACATGAGTAGACTTGATCCTGAAACCCCATATTTAACGAAATGACATAAATCATAGTGTCCATAGTCGAAGGTTGTTGAAATTGGAACACCAACAACCACTTGAGACTAGATTGTGTTGAGACTTATGACCAAGTTTCGAGGGGTCATAGATGCACGGCATCAAAGTCGACACATAGGTATATGTAGGGGAGCATATGACCGGACATGGCCCGCTGATGAGAACTCTACAAGATATTAATATATGTGTCATAAGAGGTTCTCATATACGACTATAGAGTATAGTCCTTAGACCTGAGTTCGCATGCATGTGGCTGCACATGGATTGATGCACTTTGATCATTGTCTAACGCTGTTTCGTAACTGGGAGCTATAAGGACCTTGGTTGGGTGTATTATGAAGTGTGTAGTTCATAGTGATGGAACAAGATGGGATTTGTCCCTGCCGTTTAACGGAGGTAATATCTCTAGGCCAATCGGAGACTTGATAGCTGGTAAGAGAGTGGCCACTCCCAAACGGACTTGCCCAAGTCGTTTGCATTGTCAGTATCAAATCTGGTCCGATGAACATGGTCTGGCTATATAAGGATGACACGCATCTTGCCTTATGCCAGATCGAGATATTGAGACAAAAGGATTAGGGAATGTAGGATTCCAGTACAAGTGGGAGATTGTTGGGAATGTCCTGAAATCTATTGTACTATCTCTAGAAAGTATGATAAGTGTCGAGATCAGACATAAGTCATAAATACTGGGTGATCATGATGACTTGCTAGAGCCCGCTCTTGATCTATAAGTTTAGGACTTATTACCAGTATTGTATGATCCCAAAGGGTCACACACCATAGCTAACGGGAAAGTTAAATGGAATTAATACGGTAAGATGCAAGGCATTTACTGTATTTGTACAGAGAATTGGGCCAGACAAAAGACAGTCTTTTGTCTGATTTGGGTCTTGGGCCCAAAAGCCTAATAGGCCATTAGTTTAATTACTTGGGCCCATATAAGCAAGAGGGAGGCGCCATTAAGCCTAAGTCTACGATTTCTTTTAGGGCTGGCCGTCCTCTCTCTCTCTGTTGTTCCAGCTTTGGTCTAGCAGCCTGATCCAGTAGCTTGTAAGCGTGTGGATACCTAGGAGGAGCCGGTTTCTATCAGCTCTTGCAGATCTCGATATCCCTTTGATCAATTCGCTGCAATCATAAGGTAATCATCCTGATCTGTTTATGATTCATCTGCAAATCACCTAGATCCTAGTTGATTATGTTAGGTTGTAATCTGATAATTACACCAATGAACACACATAATCCTTCACGTGGACACTACCACGATTATATCACAAGCTAGACGTTTCTGATGAATATAAGGTGGTGAAGAGTTCTACTATGTATCAATTATTCGTGGACAGTACCACAATTATATCACATGTTAGACGCTTCTGATGAACAGAAGTGTTGGAATTGTGTCCAGTAATCTCGGTACTGTCTCTAGAAAGTAAGAGTATGTCAATGATCAGACATAAGTCATATAATACTGGGGGTCATGATGGCTTGCTAGAGTCCGCTCATGATCTATAAGTCTTGGACTTATTGCCTTTATTATATGATCCCATATGGGTCACACGCCTAAGCTAACAGGAAAATGTGTTGGAACGGCTTAGCAGAAGTACGACAAAAGTGCCAGGCATTTGTCGTACTAAGAGAGAAAGATTAATGGGTCTGATTAAATGGGATTTAATCAGATTGGTGTTTTGGGCCCAAAAGCCCAAAAGGGAAAGAGAAGGCTTTTAATAAACAAAAACCAAATCTCTTTCTCCTAACCCTAGCCCCTGGCCGCGATTTTCCTCTCTCCCTGCGCCTCCCACCAGCTCGGTCTAGCAGCCGTTTTCTGTGATCGCGTATGTGAACCTTTGGAGGATTCATCCCTCGGTGTATCTCTCTGATCTCTGACCTGTTCTTCCTTCCGCTGCAACAAACAGGTAAAAGGTGAGATCATCTATTGTTTCTATTCAAGAGAACCTAGATCTGTATGTTTAGGTTGATATGAATCTGTGAATTACATCAGGATCAACTAAACAATTCCTACAGTGGTATCAGAGCCATTGGTTCTTAGGATTTCTTGTTTTAGATTCATGTTTAGGTTGTTTAATCTGTTTAGAAGTGTTTTGAATCAATTACTGATAAGAAAAACACTTAAGAAACTGAATTGAATCCTGAACAAACATATGAATCGCAAAACCGAGCTATATGACTCGTGTTCTTGCGATCGGCCGAGTAGAGAACCGATCGGCTTGGCCGGTTGGATCGCACGGCCGAGTGTTGATCGGCTGGGTCGGATCATCGGATCGATCGCGTCACGATCGCGGCTCGTCCCGATCGTCAGACAGATCGCATCCCGATCGCGGCCAGTCCCGATCGTCGGACGGATCACATCCCGGTCGCGAGAGATGGGCCGATCGCTCGTCCCGATCGCATCTCGTCCGACCGTCCCGATCGTCCCGTCCCGATCACACGCGAGCGTCCCGTCCGGCCATTGTCCCGAGCGTCTCGATCTCGGATCGTCGTATGCGGCTTGCGGCTGGACGGTTCTTACTCGACCGGTTAGGGTTTTTGGGTGTGATGGGCCGGTTCGATTTTGGTTAGATGGTTCGGTTCAAAACTTGATTAAAATTGATTCGTTCTGGTTTAATAAACAGATTTTAATAATTTTATTAAATCTGGTTAAACCGGGATAAGAAATCCAATGTCGAAAGAATTATTGGATTTAGTGCCTAAACCAGGAATTTCTAATTTGATTTGGTTGGACCAAATAAATTGAGAAATTCCGGTTTAGTAAATAACCGGTTGACAATTGTGGTCATCGTAGTAATTAAAATTTGGTTAGACCAATTTTAATGAACCAGACCGGTTATGTCAAATAATTGGACAATTGGGTCATGTCTTGGACATGGACCAATTCTTGGGCCTCGGGCCAAGAAGTTAAAACAATTGGGCCAATTATTTGAGTCTTTCTTCAGATCAATTTAAAATTTATTTTATAAAATATAAAGTCGATTTTAAATTAAAGTTTCCGAAATTTTGAAATTAGAAAGTTTCTTAAAATAGAAGTTTCTGGATTTGCGGGTTTTGGATTTTAAGAAATTTCTAAAGTTAGAAAGTTTCCGGTTTTAGAAAGTTTCCAATTTTAGAAAGTTTCCAAAAATAGTAGGTTTCCAAAAATAGAAAGTTTCCCGAAATAGTAATCTTCTATTTTGGGAATGAAATTTTAATAAACCTACGAACCTCAAATAATATCAAGCGTTGGATGTATTGTCCAGGCTATGTCAGCTGTCGAAGCCCATTCAATTGTATTCATGGCCTTACAGTGTGAGGGTGTCTACTTTTGCGTGGATAAGACGGTTTGTGATTCATAAATGTCATTGGGAGTCCCAGACATTAATGATTACATGACTGTATAGTCTGGTTTTCTTGACTAGGCCATCGGGAGTCCCGGGCCTTGAGACATCAGAGTGGATTGGGCCTCGGGCCCAGATTCACAACCAAGAGTTATATCACGGATATAATTAGCCGATATAGGGCTTACCGATATAAGCTAAGGTTGGGTGACGGCCAGTGGCCCACTTTAATCTTAGTTATATGTGGATCTTGGAATCATTATATTCTATTGAGGGTAACTGAAGTTATTGAATATAATGCGTGATTAATCATATTAAATTTTTAATACGAGATTAGTCATTTTGAACATAATAACTAATAACCTTTTTATTTATATATTTCAGATATGACTACTACAAGCACTCAAAACACATTCTCGATCCGGTCTGTTCTCGAGAAGGAGAAGCTGACTGGAACGAACTTCCTGACATGGTCAAGGAACTTGAGGCTGGTCCTCAAGCAGGAGAAGAAGGATTATGTCCTTCGTGATCCCCTCCCCGAGAGGCCTCTTGCCAATGCTGCCAGGACTCTGCACAATGCTTGGGAAAAGCATTCGTCAGATGAAAATGATGTCTATTGCCTGATGTTGGTGACAATGACTCCTGAGCTGCAAAAACAGTTCGAAAGTGTATTGTCTCCCATCGAGATAATGGCAAGCCTGAAATCGCTTTTTCAGGAGCAGGCTAGGACTGAGAGGTTCCAGACAGTTAAGAACCTCTTGGACTGTAAGTTGGCTGCGAATGCGGCAGTGAGTCCTCATGTCTTGAAGATGATGGGTTATCTCGATCATCTTCAGAAACTCGACTGCCCAATCAGCCAGGAACTTGCCTGCGACATCATTCTGCAGTCTTTACCTGCAAGCTATGATCAGTTCATTCTGAACTTTAACATGCATGGCTTGAGTAAGACACTACCTGAGCTTCACGGAATGCTCAAGACTGCAGAGCCCAACTTGAGGAAAACCGCCAAGGACCCCAATGTGCTTATGGTGCAGAAGGGCAAGGGGTTTAAGAAATCCTCTGCTAAGGATAAGGGAGCGGCCAAGGCTGTCCAAGTCGCGGACAAGGACACGCCAAAGCCCAAGCCCAAGTCTAAGGCTGGGCCTACTGACATGTGCAGGTTCTGCAAAGAACTGGGGCATTGGAGAAGAGATTGTAAGAAATTCCAGGAAGGTCTAAAGGAATTGAAGAAGAAGACTTTCGAGACTTCTTCATCAGGTATTTTTGTTATAGAAGTTAATACAACTACTTCTGATAATACCTCATGGGTCATGGATACTGGTTGTGGGGCTCATATTTGTACTAATATGCAGGCACTCAGCAACAGTAGAAGGCTGAAGCAAGGACAAGTGGAGCTACGAGTTGGGAATGGAGCGAAAGTTTCAGCACTAGCTGTAGGCACATACTTGTTGTCTTTACCTTCGGGATTGATTTTAGAACTGAATAATTGTTATTTTGTACCTGCTATAAGCAGAAATATTATTTCAATTTCTTTGTTGGATTTGGAAGGTTATGATTTTTCAGTTAAGAATAAATTATGTTCCTTCAATCGCAACAATTTGTTCTATGGTTCTGCCCCTCTTTCGAATGGGCTTTACATACTCGATCAATCCGCGCCAATATATAACATTAATACAAAACGGTTTAAACCTAATGAAGAAAACCGAACGTTTCTATGGCATTGTCGTTTAGGGCACATCAGCGAGAAACGCATCAAGAGGCTCCATTCGAATGGACTTCTTGGCTCATTTGACTTTGAGTCATGTGAGAAATGCGAATCCTGCATGATGGGCAAAATGACACGGGCCCCCTTTAATAAACCTAACGAGAGGGCCAGTGACTTATTGGGCCTGATACACACTGATGTGTGTGGCCCAATGTCCACAAATGCAAGAGGAAACTATCAGTACTTCATTACCTTCACTGATGATTTCAGTAGGTATGGATATGTTTATTTAATGAAACATAAGTCTGAATCTTTTGAGAAGTTCAGAGAATTCCAAAATGAAGTACAGAACCAACTTGGCAAAAGCATTAAGGCTCTTCGGTCCGACCGAGGAGGAGAATACTTAAGCCAAGAATTCAGTGATCATCTGAGAGAGTGTGGGATTGTATCCCAACTCACTCCTCCTGGAACACCTCATGAATGGTGTGTCTGAGAGGAGAAATCGGACCTTATTGGATATGGTTCGATCTATGATGAGTCACACAGACCTTCCAATATCCCTTTGGGGATATGCTCTGCTAACAGCAGTGTTCACTCTAAATAGAGCGCCATCAAAAGCAGTAGCAAAGACACCATATGAATTATGGACTGGAGAAGCTCCAGTGCTGTCTTATCTCAGAATTTGGGGTTGTGAAGCCTATGTCAAGAGATTAATCTCAGACAAGCTTACACCAAAGTCTGATAAATGCTACTTCATTGGTTATCCGAAGGAAACCAAGTCTTATTACTTCTATCTACGTTCCGAGAACAAGATCTTTGTTGCCCGGGATTGTAACTTTCTTGAGAGGGAGTTTCTCTCTAAGAAAGACAGTGGGAGTAAGGTACTGCTTGAAGAAATTCAAGATGAACAGGATACTGCTCAACCTAATGAGGAAGAGCAGGAGGAGGCCCTGCAAGAAATTGTAGAGCCTGAACCTGTAGTACCTGAAGTTCGAAGATCCGGGAGGATCCGTCACGAACCCGAGAGATATCAAGGGTTCCTCGTGACTGACTGTCATGATCTTCTGATCATTGATGGTGATGAACCATCGAACTTCAACCAAGCCATGATGGGCCCAGATTCCTCTAAGTGGCGTAAGGCCACTGATTCCGAAATGGATTCCATGTCGGTCAACCAAGTATTTTCGTTGGTTGACTTACCTGCTGGTGTAAAAGCCATCGAGTGCAAATGGATCTTCAAGAAGAAGATTGACGTGGATGGAAATGTCCAGATTTATAAAGCCAGGTTGGTGGCAAAAGGTTTCAGACAAGTTCACGGTGTGGATTACGATGAAACCTATTCACCAGTGGCTATGATGAAATCTATTCGGATTCTACTAGCAACTGCAGCTTTTCATGATTATGAAATTTGGCAGATGGACGTGAAAACCGCCTTCCTGAATGGTATTCTGGAAGAGGATGTGTATATGACGCAACCTGACGGTTACATAGATCCAAAGAATGCTGGGAAAGTATGCAAGCTTCATAAATCCATTTATGGATTGAAGCAAGCATCGAGGAGCTGGAATCTTCGTTTTGATGAAGCGATCAAGCAATTTGACTTCATTAGAAACGAAGAAGAACAATGCGTGTATAAGAAATCTAGTGGGAGCAAGATTGTATTTCTTATTCTGTATGTCGATGACATACTGCTTCTCGGAAACGACGTTCCAATGCTAAAGTCCGTAAAAGACTGGCTTGGAAGTTGTTTTTCCATGAAAGACATGGGTGAAGCCGCATACGTTCTTGGAATTAGGATCTATCGGGATAGACCTAAGAGGCTGATAGGCTTGTGTCAAGACTCATACATTGACAAAGTCCTACAAAGATTCAGCATGAAAGATTCCAAGAAGGGCTTCACACCAATGGTGCATGGCACAACGCTAAGCAAGAAGCAGAGCCCTACGTCGGCTGCTGAGCTTGAGCGCATGAAGAATATTCCTTATGCATCTGCAATAGGATCTGTCATGTATGCCATGATCTGTACTCGTCCTGATGTTGCTTATGCATTGAGCATGACGAGTAGATACCAGTCAAATCCAGGTGAAAACCATTGGATTGCCGTAAAGAATATCTTGAAGTATCTAAGACATACTAAGGATAAGTTCTTGGTGTACGGTGGAAGTGATGTGCTTAAAGTCAGTGGATTCACGGACGCAAGTTTCCAGACAGACACAGATGATTTCCGGTCACAGTCCGGTTATATCTTTTGTCTGAATGGCGGTGCAGTAAGTTGGAGAAGCTCCAAGCAGGACACCGTTGCTGATTCCACTACAGAAGCTGAATATATCGCCGCCTCAGAAGCAGCGAAGGAAGCTGTTTGGATACGAAAGTTCATTATGGAACTAGGTGTGATACCAAATGCGGCTGAGCCTATGGCACTGTTTTGTGACAACAATGGTGCTATAGCTCAGGCAAAGGAACCAAGATCACACCAGAAATCCAAGCATGTTCAAAGAAGATTTCACTTGATACGTGACATCGTTAATAGAAAGGAAGTCAAGATCAGCCGAGTCCCGACAGATGATAATGTCGCTGATCCGTTGACAAAGCCACTCCCAAGGCCTAAGCTCGAGTTCCTGACTGAAGCTGTAGGCATTAGAAACATTGAAATGTAATCTAAATTTGAGTGGGAGTTTTGTGAGCTTTATTTTAGTTATTTGATATGTTCTTGTAAAACATTATTTTATATTTAATGAAATTATTATTTCAGGATTATTTTAACTGTGATGAAATAATCGTTCCAAAGTGATATAAACCATTTTATAGGTCATCGAAGTAAATGACTTGATCTTGAGTTATCAAAGTCATTTAGCTTGATCATGAGACCCTATATTTGATAGATGTTTTATATCATCCTGTCCCTAGTCGAAGGTTGTTGAAATTGGAACACCAACAACCGTGTGAGATTGGATTGGTACGTGACTTATGACAAAGTCTCAGTGTGTCATAGATGCGCGGCATCAAAAGTCAGTACATAGGTGTATGTTGGGAACATACGACCGGACAAGACCCGCTTATAAGAACTCTTCAGGATATTTATATCTGTGTCATAAGAGATTCTTACTACGACTATAGAGTATAGTCCTTAGACATGAGTTCACATGCATGTGACTGCACATGGACTGGTGTACTTTGATCATTGTCTAACGCTATCGTTCTGCGATAGCTATAAGGACCTTGTTTGGGTACATCATGAAATGAGTAGTTTACAGTGATGGAACAAGATGGGATTTGTCCCTCCAATATAAATGGAGTGAATATCTCTAGGCCAATCGGAGATTTGAATACTGGAAAACGCATGGCCATGCTCAAACGGACTTTCCCGAGTCGTTTGGATTGTCAGTATCAAATCAGAGTCCGATGAACAAGATTAGGCTTTATAAGGATGACACTAATCTTGCCTTATGACTAATCGAGATATTGAGACAAAAGGATTATGAATACAGAGAGATTCCAGTACAAGTGGGAGATTGTTGGAATTGTGTCCAGTAATCTCGGTACTGTCTCTAGAAAGTAAGAGTATGTCAATGATCAGACATAAGTCATATAATACTGGGGGTCATGATGGCTTGCTAGAGTCCGCTCATGATCTATAAGTCTTGGACTTATTGCCTTTATTATATGATCCCATATGGGTCACACGCCTAAGCTAACAGGAAAATGTGTTGGAACGGCTTAGCAGAAGTACGACAAAAGTGCCAGGCATTTGTCGTACTAAGAGAGAAAGATTAATGGGTCTGATTAAATGGGATTTAATCAGATTGGTGTTTTGGGCCCAAAAGCCCAAAAGGGAAAGAGAAGGCTTTTAATAAACAAAAACCAAATCTCTTTCTCCTAACCCTAGCCCCTGGCCGCGATTTTCCTCTCTCCCTGCGCCTCCCACCAGCTCGGTCTAGCAGCCGTTTTCTGTGATCGCGTGTGTGAACCTTTGGAGGATTCATCCCTCGGTGTATCTCTCTGATCTCTGACCTGTTCTTCCTTCTGCTGCAACAAACAGGTAAAAGGTGAGATCATCTATTGTTTCTATTCAAGAGAACCTAGATCTGTATGTTTAGGTTGATATGAATCTGTGAATTACATCAGGATCAACTAAACAATTCCTACAAGAAGGTGGTCAAGAGTTCACATGATTTTGAATCTGTGGATACAAAATACGATCGAAAATATTTAAAATTGTGTTTACTATGTATCGACTGTTCCTGGACACTACCACGATTATATCATATGCTAGACGCTTCTGATAAACATAAAGTTGTCAAGAGTTATACTATGTATCGACCATTTGTGGGCACTACCACGATTATATCACATGCTAGACGCTTCTGATGAACATAAGGTTCAGAGGCGGCTTAGATAGGGGGCGGTCAGTGCGACCGCCCCGGGGCCCACACCAAAATTTTAAAAATAATAAATTTTTAGGATCTAAATTTAACAATATAAAAAGTTATAGGTTATTTTACATTAATAAATAATTACACGATTTAAGAAAATAATTTTTGGGGCCCAAAGTTAATAATATAAAAAATTTAAGTTTACATTTCTACACAAATATAAAATTAGAGAGCCCAAAAAAATTTTTTGCCTAAGGGCCCTTACCAAGAGTTAACCGGCCCTGATAAGGTTGTCAAGGGTTCACATGATTGTGAATCTGTGGACAAAAAGTACGATCAAAAATATTTAAAACTATGTTTACTATGTATCGACTATTCGTGGACACTACCACGATTATATCACATTCTAGACACTTTTGATGAACAGAAGGTGGTCAAGAGTTCTACTATGTATCGACTATTCGTGGACACTACCACGATTATATCACATGTTAGACGCTTCTGATGAACAGAAGGTGGTCAAGAGTTCACATGATTGTGAATTTGTGGACACAAATCAAGTGTGGACCACAATCCATCCAAAATCAACATTCCGCTTCACCACTTCATATCCATGAGAAGCGTATAGCATGTGATATGATCGTGGTAGTATCCACGAATAGCCGATATTGTGGACACCTAGTCTAAATTGTCCTCTCTTTTTTGAATTCCGGTACATCGACCGATTTTATCTCCATTTTGGCGGTCTATATAGCCGGAAACCTCAACTCTGTCATCCTATCCACCGTCAAAAAAATGAGGAGTGAAAATAAAGGAAAAGTAAGAAAGAGAGTGAAGGGGGAAAAAAATGGATAGGAAGGATAGAGTGGTATCTCTATCCATACATAGAGTTACTTGATCTTTTCCCTTGTCTCTGAAGGGTAAAATAGTTTTTTTTAATGGACGCTCAAAAAAAGATACAAATTTTTCAAAAGATATAAAATTACACTGAAGAAACAAAAAAAAAAAGATAGAGTGCAAGCGACCCATATATATACATTAATTTGGAGGATTGACGAATGGGGAAATGATTAATTTTTCAAAAAATAGTAAAAAAACATATTTATGTAGTTATGAAGAGTTGATATTAATATATGTCTCCTTGTCCAATTATGGTGAGATTTATTTTGGCCTTTTGTTTATGGAACTTTCTAAAATTAAGCAAAGTTTTGATTATTTTTATTATATGAGTGAGCATACAGGGCCGGCATTAGGTTAAAAGCACATGACACAAGAGCTTTAGGCCCTAAGATTTATCAAAACTATTAGGGGCATCCAATTTAAGTTTTTACCTTTGGTATAGTGGATTATGATCTTGCATATCTACCATTATTGGCGAGTTGGAACCTTAGACTTTAATTTATTTATTTGTTTGCCACTCACTCTTATTTAATAAACCTTTAACACAATTAATGATATAAAACAATGACGTTTTGAAAACATAAAAATCACAATTGATTTCAAAACCTCAACTGTAAACACAACTAATGATATCAAACGTTGCAATTGTGTTAGCTTATTGTGTATCGGTTCTGAGTGTAAGCTTTCACGAATCCTCTTGACTATTGGTTTTAATGACATTTCTCCAAGATTTTGGAAGCTTATGTTTTTGATAATTCTTTGTTTATGACTATCCTTTCTGCTATTGTTGGATGGGTTGCTCTAAATCTAGTATGTTAAACTTTTTGCTTGAATCTGATTGTAGTATTGTAGTTTGCTTGATTCAAATCCTTGCTTTTATATCTCTCGCAAATGCACTCATCACATAATAACTATAATGTTCTTTGGTTTCGAACTTTGGCCTTTTTGAGTTTCAGGCAATTGGTTGTATGTTTGATTAAGGGGCAATGATTTTTAGTTTGCTTTAGGCGCCAAACTAATCCGGGCTGGTGGCACTGGATAATTACATATAATTATGTATGAAATATTGTTCACACATTTTAAAAAAAAAAACCTTTAACATCTTTAAAAAAAAATCTTTAACACTAAATTTCGGATCAACCCTTCATTCTTTTCTCATACAAGTCAACCCATATTGTATTAGTCAACCCGCAATATAACACATCCGTGATATGATGACTTGGCACCGTCTCAATTATTAACAGAATCCTAAACTACGTCGTTTTGAGCTCTTGAAAAACAATAAACTCCACGCCGTTTCTGGGTTGGGAAAATTAGGGTTCTAGAGGAGATATTATAGACAAGTGCGTCCAGATCCTTTTTCGATTCTGCAAATCTCTCATTGTCGTAAGCATCCACTAGGTAGACCACGGCATCTACCGAAACTAATTGTTCATAACTCTGCCATTGAAGAAGTTTGAATAGGTCGAAACATTTGGAGTTACAGATTCTGATTCTACTATGGTTATCGAAAAAGCTTTGCACTCAATCTTCGACAAGGATAACAGGAAAACTGTTTTAATTAAAGGATATTAAAACCAGACACTTAATTGAACGTTTAGCAAATTGATAAAATATCTAGTCCATTAATCTCACATCTTAGCCGACTAATTGAGCACCTAACTGATCAATGCTTAGTGGTTCATTAGCTAATTAACGAGGTGGAGAGCCAGGGATAATCAATTACTTAGCCGATTAACTAGTTTTTTTTTTAACATAAGCCGATTAACTAGTTGATCGATCAAGTAGAACTTTTATACCCAAATCAAGACAATTTATCTACATAACAGGAGACAGTTTGTTCTCTCGCGGCGGTAACAGATGACGAACATGTTTTAGTTGATACAAAGGAGAGAGGTGACTGTTTTAAGGCGAATCGTGAGAGGTATGTTTCACCATCTAGTTTTTCCACAGGAAGAAAGGGGAAGAAGACAAATAATTTTTTTTTCTTTTAAAATAATATATTAAACAAAAAATTAAAGAAACATGTTGTTTTTTTACCTAAAAACAACATGGATTGTAAAAATGAGGTAGTTTTATAATCCGTTAAGATTTTTCACAGTGCCAAGTCATCATATCACACAGATGTGTTAGAGCAGGTCCATCGGTGAACCCCATTAGGGGGTTCTTATTTTAATTTTTTATTGTTTTTTTTTTTTTTTTTTTAGCTGGTGAAAAAAAAAATAAAAAAAAAAATTAAAAAAAAGTAACCAACCGGGTTCCGCCACGTGGCGAACCCGGGTTCTAAAAAACTCCCAAATAAGAACCCCTCCTCCAACCTCTCTCTTCCTTTATATTATAATATTATTTTTTTTTTAGAACCCCACCCCCTAAGAACCGCCGATGGGGGTGGTCTTATATTATTGGTTGATTGGTAGAATGCAATGTTTTTAAAACCGGACCGGCGACTGAACCGGTAAAATTGTTGGGTCATAGATTAATATGGTCTGACCGGGTTCGATCGGATCCGACCATATTTGTTGATAATTTAAATATATATATATATATATATATATATATATATATATATATAATATGTTATCAATTTTAAACTATCAAGACACTTTGATAATCATAATTTTTAAAAACCTTCAAAAGTTTAAATGTTAAATAATAATGTTTCGACATATTTTAAAAATGTTGAGACCTAGACCAAAAGACGTTATGAAACACTTTAAATGGATAATTTATCGTCAAGACATATTGTTCACCATATACATCATGTTTCTTAGATGCATAGTTTTTACTTTCTATGTTATTCGTCTATTAAGAGAAGAGATAAGATATAATAACACATTTAGTCTTATTTTTTAAAAAATATTTTAAATTAATATAGTTCTATTTGATTGTTTAGGAAAGAAAAATTAGTTAACATAATATAAAACAATATTTTTTTATAAAATCCGGTTTGATACGGTTTAATGGGTCACCGGTTTTCGGTTTTTTAACGGTTCAATCCGGTTTTTTAACCGGTTCAACTACCATTGGATTTTATAATCGACCCAACCCGGGTATGCTTCCGGTTCGCGGTTCAACCCGGTCCGACCGCCGGGTCGGTCCGGTTTTAAAAACACTGGTAGAATGTGAGTTGACTTGTATGAGAAGAGGATGAAAGGTTGATCCGAAATTTGGCAACGGATCACGAGTTAATTTGCAGAAAATCCTAATGAAAAATATAACACAAAAGCTCAATCATTCTCAAAGAAATTTTATTAAACATTTTTATAAGTGCGTATTAAAAAGAAAACAAGAAAAACAACGATAGTAAACATAAGTGAACAATAATTGAAAATACGAATAAAAAGACAACAAACAGATGCATCTAAATTTAGAAACAGTCGGGAGTCTTTTACATAGAGAACAGTTAAAGAACACAACACAAAACATAAATGTCCCAAGGCAGGACATATTGGTGTTTTTTGGTGAGGACAATATTGTCTGGTTGTGTCTATCAAAAACCTATGATTTCAGAAAACAAAACCACCAAAACCCCTCACTTACAAAATCAACAAACAAATACAATCCAATGGCACAACGAAACCTGAATAAAACACTTATGATCATTGGCTCTAGAGATTGAGTTTCTCCAGAATTTTACTCCCATACTTGTTGCACCTCATCAATTGTTTGTTACGCTCTATATGCCTCATCAAGCTGATGCGCAAATTGCCCTGCAAACACCAATTACGATCCTCATCATCTCGCACATAATCTTTACGCATAAAGACCACAACATTATACAACGTAGGGCCTTAATATTCATTACCTTACACACAAACCATGCGGTTTGAATGACGTAGTTTCCAGACTGGTCTAGAAGAAGTGTATCAATATCTGTAAGCAAGTCGTATACGATCATGCTAGGGTCGATATACTGTATTTTCAAGAACTTCTCCACTACATGACTTCCATATTTGTCACGGGAGAGGTACGAGTAGTTCCCTAACAGCTGTTGCACGAGCAAAAGTGTTACATTTGGAACTTTCAGCTCCACTACATACTGCACCAAGTAGTTTCTGAAAGAGAACATAACACTTGTGAGTATAAGAATACGATTGTATGTATCATTCATCATTTCATCTCATGTTTACCCGTAGCAGTTCAGGCAGAGTCTCAAAGCATTAGCGATTATCTCATGAATCAAACGCTGCGTTACCACCTGACAACCAAGGACAAGACATTCCTGAAGCATGCAGCAGCCAAGTTGATCAATTGCTATCCGGAAACAGTTTTGAGCGATAACTTCAAGAAGGTTCTGTAAAGAAGAGAAAAACAACACAGGGGATAGAAGAAAGAGTGTTATATTTCAAGAGCAAATCTGCTTGGAAAAAAATGATTCATGGCTAATTTTACTTGTACCACAAGCAAGAATGTTACAACTGCTACAGTGTTTTCAGTCATATGACATCTGCAGAAGCTGAATAAAACAGACACAGCAAATTAACTGAAGAGAGGCTAATTAAACATCCAATTGATTCATCTACTTTGAGTTGCTACAGTAGATTTCTTTCAACTATATGGGATAAGACAGGGACTTCCAGTTTGAAAAAGACGGCCTTTCTTAACAAACAACGACGGCAAGAAACAAAGATTCAGCTTTCTACTAACCAACTAAACTTTTGAGATATCCCTATCAACCATATAGTAACAAAATACTAAAAGAAGTGAAGCAGAGTAGTGTGAAAGAGATGCTTACCCTACTATGCGAGGGTTGAAACTGCGTGAAGCATTGCATAATCACATGTTTCGCATTTTTGCATCTTGTAAATGCAACTGCTCCCATGCTTACAGCTCCCACGAGGCGCAAAATTTGTTCCTCAGAATAAAGACACCTCAACAGCGACTGTATCGAACGGGACCTGATAATGCCAAAACAATGAAAATTAGCAAACAAAAGGATCAAGAAACAAATAACAAGAATCACAAGTGTGTACCCGAATTGATCAACGCATATGGTATCAAACCGAAACTGGTGCTGAGTGATCAAATCAATAATCTGAGTGATCTGTTCAGAGCTGCACTTCTCCATTAGCTTCTGAACGACATGACAACCAAAAAGGTCAACCATCAACTCACGGATATGAAAGATAACCTCGTTGAAAATCACATCAATCGTCTCCCTCGAGCCCCCTTCGATCCTCTTCTGCAACAGAAGACTCGCATTTCGATCTTTAGCAAGCAAGGCAATCGATCCCAGAGACTTGTTCACGAAACCTTTGTTTCCCCTCATCCAAGAGCCAAACCCATTGTTTGAATCCCAATGACGATCTCTTGACAAGTAAGGAACGTCTTGCGAATTTCCGTTTAAGAAACAACCATTGTTAAGCATCACACTACTTTGCCCTCCATTAAAATAATCATTCTGAGAGGATGTTCTCTGATTCATCACCGGTTGCAAATCTATTTCACGCTGAGACCGATACCCACCACCAGCAACATCACCGCCGCCACCATTGATCCCTTGATTTTGTAGTGAAGACGACGATCCATTGGTCCAAAGTGACGGATTCTGCTGACGAACAGTTGAATCGCGAACGGAGAGCCTATCGAAAGAGGACTCTAGGGTTTGGAAATCAACACCAGTTGGGAATCGAAATAGCTGTTCGTCCAAAGCTATGTAATCGTCGGGTTGAGGCTGAGAAAGTTGCGACTGAGACGCAACTCGTCGATACGCCACCGGATTCTCGCCCGTCGTCGGACATCCGTCACGTTCGCCGTTTGAGTTGACGCGAGACGATTCCATGACTAAGAAAAGAAGCTGAAGACGAAAAAAAAAGAGAGAATTTATATTAAGGGTAAAAAGAAAGAGTCTCTTTCTCTGAGGTTTGGGGAAATAATTTAATACGAATGGAAATATATAGAGAGAGTGAGATTTTAGGTATTAATGGAGGAAGAGTGATTAAGGTAATTAAGAGAGATTTAATTACAGAAGGAAAAATAAATAAATAAATAAATAAGCTTAAACAAGAAAATATTAAAGAGATTGAATACGTTTGAAATCTCAAAGCGCTGCTGTATTGCACTTGTTCTTTCTTCTTCTGCTGGTTTTGCCATGCACATTAAATAATCACAAATATATTCCAATACGACTTCGTACAGTCAAAGTCTCAGTGCATTTCAACGAAAGAATCGCGTGGACCACACGAACTTGGCTAAGACATATTTTGATTAATTTTTTATTTCATAATGACGCAATAATAGCTTTTGATCTTGTATATTATTTTAGATAATTATCAAAATTATTGAGATATAATTATCAGTTCAATAAAATAATTAATCATATAATTCCTTATCAAACGAATATATACTATTTAGGTTTTTGATTTAGGTTTTAATTGATGTGTAGATTTATTTTTGTGATAATATTTATATTAATTGAGAAGTGTTTTTGGTCTTATATTCATTCTCAAAACGGCCAATTACTAATTTACCATCAATAAAATTATATTAATTACTGTGTTAATTTTAATTTATATTTATATTTTTATAATATAAATATACATAGCTTTGGATAAAAAATAAGATGATAAATATGAGTTATTCTATAAATCTTTAAAATATATGTTAAAAAAATAAAATATTGTTATATTAAAAACTTTATACTTTCCAAATACTCAAATTTTTTATAACAAAAAAAAAATTTAAGTGGTTCGATACGAATTTGTTTTAGGTCTATCGAACCGTTATTGAGTTTTTGGTAAATGTAGGATAAACAATTTAACCAATGAGGAGCCAACCTAACTCACCTCCACTTGGTGTTTGTGCTCAGGATTTTTTCATTTGGCTTCAAACAATAACATGGTCAAGACGAGATCTAGTGGACAAAAAGGAAGTTAGATATGTTTGAGCTAGATTAGTTTAAGGATTGATCATATATGCGGTGTAGACGAGGATAAAACAAAGCGACAGATCATGTGGTAATTTAAAGGGCAATAAACAAATTTTTTGAACCTTTCAAACTAAAATGTTGGCCTTCGAATGAGGGTGAAGCCTATGGGCTGAGAGTGCAAAATAAAACATTGTCGTTTAGTTAATTTGCATAAGTTTAAATGTTTCAGAAATGAATAAGCCATCCTGACTTGTAGGAGTAGAAGTAGGAGTCAATTTAACTGTTAATTGGGTTAGAATTGGTAGCAAGTAGTTTTTGTAAAGGTCTATATAAAGACCAACTTAAAAAAAAAATGCAAGTGAAGTATTCAACTAACACGATATGTTTCCTCTATTTTCTGAATCACTTTGTAAATAAAAAAATTGGTATCAGAGCTTGTTGAGAGCATGATACGGAAAATCAGAAAATATTAGTGAAAATATGTTAATGATACCACAGTTTGATGGAGATTATGAACATTAGGTTATACTCATGGAGAATTTTATCAAAACGAAGGAATGGTGGATCTCATAGAGATGGGGATCACACATCCAGAAAGAAATGTGATCCTGACATGAGCACAACAAATGAAGCTTGCGGAGTTAACTTTAAAGGACCACAAAGTGAAGAACTACATATTCGCCTCCATCAATAAGAAGATCCTCAAGACGATATTGAAGAAGGATAGAAATATCTATGGGAGTGTATGAAGACAAAATACCAAGGAAACTCTCGAGTATAGAGTGCACAATTATGGAGGATGAGGAGAAGCTTTGAAGTGTTAGATATGAAGATAGGAGAGTGAAGGAAGCCACCAACAATATGCATAATTTGGGAGAAGTCATGCCATATTGAAATATGGTTGAAAAGATTTTGAGAACTCGGGTTGAGAAGCTCACATACATCGTATGTGCCATTGAGGAGTTTAACGACATCAAAGAGGTGGTTGTCGATGGATTGAGAGCTCTCATATGGTTCATGATAACAATCTGAGCAGTCATACATAGGAGGAACAGGCTCTAAATGTGGAAGGACAATGGAGATATGACGGTGGAAGAGGTCGGGGTAGAAAATCTATATGAGGAATAGAAAGAGGAGGATATCAAGGTCGTGTATGAGGAGGAAAAAGTTACAACAAGGAGCTGTTGGAGTACTTCAAATGCCACAAGATGGGACACTACAAAGCGGAGTGTCCAGAATGAGGAAAAGAAGTCAATTGCATAATTGGAGGAGGACATGTTACTAATGGCACATGTTAACATGATCAAAGGATAAAAGAAACACATTTGGTATCTAGACTCGGGTTGTATTAACCATATGTGCGAAAACAAAGACTGTTTATTGAACTCGACAACAAGTTTTGCAAAAATGTGTAGTTAAGTGATGATATGAAGATGGTGGTTGAAGGTGGAGACAACCTGCGGTTGGAGATTAATGGAGTTATCTCAGTAACCACCTATGTTTATTATGTTTCAGGGCTGAAAAACATTCTAGTCAGTTTGGGGCAACTACAACAGACATGACTAAAGATAGTCATTGAAAATGACATATGTGAAGTTGAGCAAAATCAGAAAAAGAAAATTATCATGCATTTTGCTATGTCAAAGAACTGAATTTTCATAATATTGAAATGTGTGAATGAGGCTTCAGAGAACCAGTGCCTACAAAAGATGGAGAAACCTGACCAGTTATGGCATAATAGATTTGGACATCTCAATCAAAGGGGGTGAAGTCACTAGTGGAGAAGAACATGGTAGAATGGCTTATCATATCTCAAACATGATGAAACTGAAGCAACTTTAAGTGAAGTTTGTATGAAGGGGAAGTAGAACCGCAAAAGTATTCCCAAGAAAAGTCTATCGAAATCAAAATGAGGACTGCAACTTGTTCACAGTGACATATTTGGACTAATTACTCCAACATCAAAAAGTGGTAAGAAGTACATTGTCAACTTTATTGATGATTATAGCAGAAATGTTTAGACATGCTTTATCTCAGAGAAGTTAGAATCTCTCAATGCCTTCATGGAGTTTCGAGCTGTCGCAGAAACAGAGTTGGGACAGGGGTGGTATGTCTGAGAACTGATCAAGTTGGTGAGTACAATTAAAATACCTTTGATGACTAGTGCAGAGAAAATGGAATAATGAGGAGACATACTGCAGCTTATACGCCACAAAAAATGTCATAGCTGAAAGAAAAAAATCAAAATGTCATGAACATGACAAGATATTTGATAGTGGAGATGGCAGAACCTCGAAAGTTTTAACGAGAAGTTGTAGCGTATGCACTGCATATTTTGAATCAAAGTCCATCAACTAAGTTAAGTGAAGTAACACCTCAAAATAAATGGATCAACCACAAACCAATGGTGGGTCATCTTAGTGTTTTGGATGCATTGCATATGCCATGCTCCCATACGAAAAACAAATCAAACGATGAAAAGAGCATCAGATGCGTTATGTTTGGAGTGAGTGAAGAGTCAAAAGCATATCTTCATACAATCATGAGTCGAAGAAGATAGTAATAAGCTAAGATGTTCAGTTTGATGAGAGGATGTGATGGATTTGGGATCCAAGATGATGAGCTAGTCTAGAAGGATACGACATAAGAAGAACAAGATACTTGTGAGAATCATGGTAACATAATAGACAAAAAAACTACTGAGGAACCAAACACATATGGAGAAAATATTGAAGAGGAGATAGAGCATTAATCAAGGCCTCTCCAGGCCGGCATACGAGAAGGTTCAATGAGAAAAAGACAAGCTTGATTATGATGTAAAAATGCTGGTTTATCATCTCGGAAGAAGGAGAGGATATAATCTCAATGTTCATTGCAACAGAGGATCCTGATACATTTTAAGAAACAATACAAAAAGACGTTTGGAGGAAAGCGATGGAAGTAGAAATCTCATCCATAGAGAAAAATAAAATGTGGGAGCTTATGGACCTGAAAGAAGGACTCAAAGTAATTGGTGTGGATCTTTAAAACTAAACTCAACAAGAGAAGAGAAATAGACAAACTGAAAGTGGGATTAGTCGCAAAGGGCTATCAACATGAGCAAGGGGTGGACTTCTATGAAGTTTTTGCTTCATTATAAAGATGGGACACTATCAGAACAATTCTCGCTTTGGCTGCAGAAAAAAATATTGAAGGTTTACCAATTTGTTGTCAGAAGTGCATTTCTGCACGGAGAGTTAAAAGAAGATGTTTGTGTCGAACAACCTAGGGGATTTTGAAGTAAGAGATGAAGATGATAAGGTTTACAAGTTGAATAAAGCATTATATAGCCTAAAATATGCTCCAAGGACATGGTATAGTCGCATTGAAGGATACTTCTTAATGGGGAGTTTTGAAAAATGTTATTGTGAGTATACTTTCTTTATGGAGAAGAAGAACGAGGATGTCTTGTTTAGAAGTCTCTATGTTAACCATTTGATCTACACTGGTAGTTCAAACTATATGCTTGCAGAACTCAAAGATTTATTGATAAAAGAATTCTCAATGACTGGTTTAGGAAAGATGAAGTTCTTCTTAGGAGTTGAGGTTAGTCAAGATGAAAAAGGAATATTAATTAACCAACAAAGGTACGCAAAAGAAACAATGAAAATTATGGTATGGTTGAGTGAAATGCGGTATATAATCCAATAGTCACATGGTACAAACTATCAAAGGTGGGAGCAGGAGTAGCAGTGGATTCAACGATGTTTAAACAATTTGTGGGCAGTGAAGTAATTAACTGCCATTAGATCAGACTTAATGTATTATGTAAATTTGGTCATTGGGTACATGAAAAATCCTAGAGAGTAACACATGCTACCCACTAAGAGGATTATATGGTATGTACAAGGCACATCTGCATATGGTATTCGTTCTATGCCATGATGAGAGCAAAGGTTAGTCTGGTATGTTGATAGTGATTACGCATGAGACGTGGATGATAGAAGAAGTATTGTTGGATACATGTTTATGCTGGGAAGAGGGGAAATCTCATGGGCCTCAAAGAAATAACTGATAGTGTGTCAACATGTATGGCTGCCTCATATGAAGTGTGTCAAGCGGTCTGGCTGAGGAATGTGTTGGAAGAAGTAAGGCCATACCAATGAGAAGGTACAACTTTTTACTGTGATAAGATTTCACACTATTAAACTATAAAAAAACCCGGTGTTTCACGGAAGGACTAAGCACATACATGTGCGATATCACCTTTTGTGTGAGTCGGTGAATGATGGTACCATAAAACTTAATTATTGTTCAACACAAGACTAATTATCGGATATCATGATTAAGCCAGTCAAGATGGAAGTTTTTTAAAAAGCTCAGAAGTAGAATGGGAATATGCACCAAGGAAGAGTAAACTGAAAGGAGATGTTTTGAGTTTAAGGGAGAGACTGAAGAATAAAACATTGACGTTTAGTTAAGTTTGAATGTTTCAGAAGTGACTAAGTCATTCTGAATTATTGGAGTAAAATTAGGAGTATGTTTAGTTGTTAATTGAGTTAGAAGTGGAAGCAAGTAGTTTTTGTAAAAGTCTATATAAAGACCAATATTTTTTTAAGAATGATGCAAGTGAAATATTCAGTTTAGAACACATGTTTCCTTTGTTTTCTAAATCACTTTGCAAATAATAGAGATTTGGAATGGAGGTCCACAGATGGAGGCGGTTAGAGTGTTACCAGTAGTATTAGAGACGAACCCAGATGAGTCCGGAATCATGTGGCTCACACCTCGGGATGATAGTCGTAGTGCACAACGTTGACGTTCAGAGTGGGAGTGATTGTACACCCTGATTTCTAGAATATTTTGGTGCAACAAGAGAGGTTTAAAAGAATTTTGTTTGATTTAACACACTTAACGTTTTCGTTACTTTTTTAGAAGAAGCTCTAGAATTAAGCATGTTTGACTTGGAGCAGTTTAATGATGAGTGACCTAACGAATAGTCATTTTTGTTGGATTCCCTAGGATCAAGGGTTTGTGTTATTGAATCTAAGAACTGACCTCGTGTTTACCTGGAGATTGGCAGCGGAATAGAGTCAGATAAACGAGATCGAGAACGCCTCAGATGCTGCGCCTCTACTTCAGTCCACACGCACACAAGCTGGAATCCGCCGGGATGCTAGTGCCGAGAATCGGATCTCCTGGGGATCTGTGAGTTTCTGTGTCTCTGCTTTCTCTCTGAGAAGCAACAACGACGGCTAGGGCTCAGGTCGATCATCTAAGACTATATATATCGGCCTGGGATGACGGAAAACGACCGTCGGATCAAACCCGACTCGTTTAAGTCATTAACTCGAAACGTCAGTCTCGAGGCCCAATGTGCATCGATCGACACACTTACTGTATCGATCGACACACCCATTCGAAAACCTGCGTCGATCGACACACTCATTGCATCGATCGACACACCTTTTCAAAACTCAACTCAATGTGTATCCAATACACATTGATCGGATCATATGTCAATGATCAATCCCATACAAAGTGTATCCAGCTTGCTTAGGTGTGTGACCCTGTAGGTTCACACGATACTAGAAATGAGTTACAACTCATTTGTCATAAGCGGTTTCTAGCAAAACATTACGACTACCCAGTATCATATGAATTGTCCGATCTCGACAATACAACTATCTTTAGAGTAAGTACAATGTGATTTTAGGACACAGTCCCAACAATCTCCCACTTGTACTTAAATCATCTATTCCCACAATCCCTTTGCCGCTATATCTCGATATGGCATAAGGCAAGAAACTGTGTCATCCTTATTATAGCCAACATCATGTTCATCGAACTCCTGATCTATACTGATAAAAACAAACGACTGACAATCACCTCGTTTGAGCACGGCCATGCATTTTCTCAGTATCAAATCTTCGATGGGCCCTGAGATATTTATCTCCTGTTATACAGAGGGACAAATCCCTTCTTGTTCCATCCCCGTTTCTACACGCACTTCATGATACGCCTAAGCAATGCCGTTATAGCCGCCAGTTACGGAACGACGTTTGACAAGGTCAAAGCGCACCAATTCATATGCTAGAAAGCATGATGAACTCAGGTCTAAGGACTATACTCTATAGTCGTAATGAGAACCTCCCATGACACTGATATAACTATCCTGTGGAGTTCTCATTAGCGGGTCATGTTCGATCATATGTTCACCAACATATATCTATGTGATTGACGTTGATACTCATATCAATGACTCCATGAAACTTAGTCATACGTCACCTCACATACCAGCCTTAACGGTTGTTAGTGTCCCACTTCAACAACCTACGACCAGGGACTAACATAATTTTATGTCATCTCTCACTTATAGGGTTTCATGATCAAGTCCTCAACTTGATGACCTATAAAATGAACATAAAATACTTGGGACCATTATTCAATTATCCAATAATCAAATAATGCTGATGTCAGTTTTTCATAAATATGACCATATCATGTCTATCTGAACATCATAACTAACATAACTCCCACTAGAATCAAGACCACATCTTCAGATATCTAGTACCTACAGCAACAGTATGAAACTCATGCTTAGGTTGTGAGAGATGCTGCGGTGTTCTTGCTTGGAACCATTCCAACAAACCACACCGCTATTCTTTAATAAGCACTATTCTACGGTCCACTGCTTGGAGACCTTTCCAACAGATAGCGCCGCTACACAGACAAAGAGACATAACCAGGTGGGAACCGGGAATCATCTTTGTCCGTCTAACTAGTCATAACAGATTCGTCATTTTTCTCAGTTGAGCAAGAACTATCCTTAGTGTTTCTCAAACACTTGGGGATATTCCTTACAACTGTCCAGTGACTTTTACCGGAACAAATTGGTATCTTCTCGTCATGCTTTATGCGTCAGCTGCATCTAGACGAGTGCAAAATATGGCATTCATAATGGATTCTATTGCATGAGCAAAAAGGAATCACACTCATAGATACTAGCTCAGCCAGTGTCCAAGACACTTCATCTTGCTAAGATCGATACTAGCTCAGCCAGTGTCAAAGACACTCCATCCTGCTAAGATTATTGCCACAAGACCTTTGGTGTGAAGCCATTCTTGGAATCAAGCACATTTTAAATGTCCATTACCTTATCAACATAAGGATTCTGACACGATTCAATTAGCCTTTCCAATCCATTTCAATGGATCCTTATTCCAAGAACTTTCGCGGCTTCTCCCATGTCCATCGTTAAATTTGACTTCCGACCCCAATCTTGAAAAGACTTTAGCGTCGGAACGTCGTTTATGAGATTAAGTATGTTATAAACATACGGTGTGAGAATTGCAACTACGCTCCCATTAGTTTACTTGTAAACGCACGGTTTCTATACGTTCCTGATCAAGTCAAAACTTTTGACCGTTTTAACAGAACATAGATTCCAACTCCAAGTTGTTTGCTTCAATCCAGAAATGGATCGGTGAAGCTAACATACATTCCTAGTTAATTTTCGGAGTTGAGGCTCACCTTCGCTTCTTTGAATTTCACAGGCTCGTCACTTTTCAATGATCAACAGATCACAACAATCGGTCATGAGGAATCAC
This sequence comes from Orychophragmus violaceus, assembly GCA_030180135.1. NCBI lineage: Eukaryota > Viridiplantae > Streptophyta > Magnoliopsida > Brassicales > Brassicaceae > Orychophragmus > Orychophragmus violaceus. The sequence goes on from CM058239.1 coordinate 61,375,007, forward strand.
CCTCGGTTTAGTGACGGATCCATTAGGATCAGCGAACTTCAGGCTCCACAGGTGTAGATCCTACAACACTCTGTAGATCCAACCGCTGCTCCCCTTCAACAGGTTGAACAGCCTCCTGTGTTTCTCGAATTTCTTCGAGCTGTACTTTTACTCCCACTGTTCTTCTTGGAAAGAAGCTTTCTATCTAGAAGAACAGAGTTCCGAACAACAAAACTTTGTTCTCGGATTGGTTGCAAAAGTACTAAGCCTCGGTTTCCCTAGGACAACCGACGAAGCAGCCCTTATCAGATTTGGGTTCAAGTTTGTTTGTTGACAACTGCCTTACACAAACCTTGCAATCCCAATTAATCAGAAAACATACTTGGAAATAACCCTGTCCACATACAATGTGGTGTCTTTCAACTGATTCTGATAGAAAACTATTTGGCGTAAACATATTCATTTAGAGCGAATTTTAAAAGGATAATGGAAGATTCATGTGACTCATCATTAATCGGAGCATATCTAATAAGGTCCGATTCGTTCTCTCAGAAACACCATTTAGGTTTTCAGGAGAAAAGAGCTGTGATGTGACTTCACACTCACTTAGATGATCACCCAATTCTTAACTCAAGTATTTTCCTCCGCGATCTAATCGAGGATCTCAATACTTCTGTCAAATCTGTTCTATACTTCATTTTGGAACTCCTCAAAGGATTCCTACTCGTGTCTCATCAAAAGAACACAGCCATACTTACTGATGCCATCAATAAGGTAATGAAGTACTGAAGATTTCCTTTGGCATTAATGCTCATCGGGCCACATACATCAGTACGTGTAAGGCCCAATATGCCTCGGGCCCTTTTCTTTAGCTCTGCTAAAGAAGCCTTAGTCATTTGGCCCAGCAAGCAGAATTCATATCTCAAATGATTTATAATCAAATAAGCCTAAAGCCCATTACAATGGAACTTCTGAATCCGCTTTACTCTATGTGGTCAAAATGACTATGCTAAGGAAAAATCGAGTTCAAGTCATCAGACTTAAACCGTTTGGTATTTATGTTATATGTACAAGCGTACATTGGTTTAAGATATAAAACCCATTATCAAAAGGGATGCTACCATATAATATTTCATTAAGATCAAAAGAGCAAAACTTGTCTTTTATCAGAATGAAAAACATCCAAATTCTTACAAGAAAATGAAAGACATCTCTGCTTAAAGCAGGTACATAGCAGCAATTACTTAATTCAAAAACCAAGATTGAAAGGCTCCTACAAGTGGAGAATATCTACGGCTCATGTAGCAACCATTGCTCCATACCAGACTCGCAGTTCCACTTGTCCTTTCTTCAACGTTCTACTGTTGCTTAGGCCCTGCATATTTCCAAAATATCAGTACCACAACTAGTATCTAATACATACGTAGAACTTGAAGTAATAACACAATACCTGAAGAAGAAGTACCATACATCTCCTTCATCTCTTGTGAATCTTCCAAGAATTTTATGCAATCTCTCTTCCAATGCCCTAACTCATCACAGTAGAAGCACTTTCTAACACCAGATGGGCCGGACTTGGGCTTATATGATGACACATGCTTATCCTGATTCCAAATCTGGACGGCCCTGCCTCTACCCTTGTCAACACAAGATTTCTCAAATCTTTTACCCCTTTTGATGTCTTGCTCTGCCGTTTTGAGCATGCCATGCAGCTCAGTCAACGTCTTCGTCAAGTCATTCTTGATATAGCTTTTGACAAACTTATCATAACTAGACGGCAGTGACTGCAGAATGATGTCAGTAGCCAACTCTAAGCTGACAGGACAATCCAGTTTTCCCAGGTTATCAATGTAACCCATCATTTTAATGACATGAGGACTCACTGGAGCATCCTCTGGTAGCTTGCACCCAGTGAGAGACTTCACCATCTGGAATCTCTCAACTCGTGCCAGATCCTGAAACTTCAGTTTCAGGCTGGTGATCATCTCTATTGGCGACTCCATGTTCTCGTATTGACTCTTCAAGTCCGAGTTCATGGTAGCCAACATCAGACCACGCACATCTACCACATCAATATAATGCTTATTCCAAGCATCATATACTGCATACGAGCGATTGGTCCCAAGCCTTTCTGGAAGAGCTTTCTCAAGGACATAGTCCTTGCTCTCCTGCTTGAGGATTAATCTCAAATTGTGATACCAATCCAGGAAATTTGATCCATTTAACTTGTCCTTCTCAAGGACGGATCGTAACGAGAAAGTAGTTTTAGACATAGGCTGAAATTTTAATAAAAGAAAATTTTTAGTTATGAAGCTCAGGAAATGAGAAATCTTATCTAATAAGAAAACTCGCATTATATTCAAACAATGTTTCCTCTATGAATATAATGATCCAAGACCCTTACTTCACCAAAATCTGAGTGGACGACTCGCCATCACTCAAATCTTAGTTATCTAGGTAAGCAAATCATTGCTAATTGTACCCAGTACAACTCTTGGTCGCAGATAAGACAATCCATGTCTCATCCACTCTGACGTCTCTGGGCCCAGAACTTCTGATAGCCCAGTCAAGTAAACCAATCTCTTCAATCTTGTGATCATTGACAGTCGCACTGCAAGTCTATCAATGGTCACCTGCCTTACTCATGTAATTGTGGATACCAAGGTCTCCAAGATTATCCAACAACGAAACGAGTCTTGACAGTAGACAAGATTGGTCAAGACATCAAGGTCACTTGATATTTAGTTGAGGAAACGAAACTTTAAAAAGGTTAGTAAATCAATCTCTTAGGTCATGTAATTGTTGATGTCAAGCACTGCAAGACCATCAACACAACTACCTGCCTTACTCATGTAATTGTGGACACCAAGCTCTTGGCAAGAGTATCACAACAACGAAATGAGTCTTGACAGTTGACCATATTGAAAACTAAGCTTTGATCTAACACACATCCAATGTGTATTAGAAAGGTTTAGAACATATTTACTTCTAATTTTAATTAAGTTTTAATTGTTCTTATTTAAGTGGGTAAGGTCATTTGGTTCGGTTTTTTTTTTCAATCATCTGGTTCAAAACCAAACGATTACGGTTCGCATCGTCACCATATGCATCGACTGACACACTTGGTCGACACTTGATATGCAACCTTAACCAACCCTATAACCGGTCAATCCAATTGAACCGATTCAACCAATTTTAACCAATCGCGATAACCGGTCCAATCTAATTGAACCGACTTATCCAATCAAACTGATCTTAACCAATCAAATCGGTTTATACCAATTGAGATAATCAATTCAATCCAATTGAATCAATTCATCCAATTTAAACCGATCTGATCTACTTTTAACCAAGCATGATAACCAGTTCAATCCAATTGAACCGATTAACCAATCGCAAGGCCTGTGTCGACAGACACTAAACCTGTGTCGATCGATACAGTAGGGTATTAGGGAACTTTTAATCAAATTAAACCGACATAACCATGCGAGATAACCGGTTCAATCCAATTGAACCGATCTATCCTTTCGCACAGCCTGTGTCGATCGATGCACCCAGTGTGTCGATCGATGCACCCAGTGTGTCGATCGACACAGTGTGATTTCTAAATCGAAACCCAAATTTTTTAATAGGCGAATTCGCGGTGCATCGACCGACACAAAATTGTGTCGATCGACACTAAGCAAAAACACAAGTTCTTTTGCATTTCGCAGTGCATCGACCAACACACCCAGTGCATCGATCGATGCTGTGCGAAAACCCTAAAATAATTTTGCTGTTTTCGCGGTGTGTCGACCGACACAAGTGCGAAAACACAGTTCTTCATTTTCGATACTTACAAATCCAAGATTCTTTTATCAAAACTAAAACTAACTAACATCAATTCAATCAAATAGTACATTAATCGAATTCCATGCTACAGATTCAATGGATTAAACCCTATGGCTCTGATACCACTGTTGGATTCCCTAGGATCAAGGGTTTGTGTTATTGAATCCAAGAACTGACCTCGTGTTTACCTGGAGATTGGCAGCGGAATAGAGTCAGATAAACGAGATCGAGAACGCCTCAGATGCTGCGCCTCTACTTCAGTCCACACGCACACAAGCTGGAATCCGCCGGGATGCTAGTGCTGGGAATCGGATCTCCTGGGGATCTGTGAGTTTCTGTGTCTCTGTTTTCTCTCTGAGAAGCAACAACGATGGCTAGGGCTCAGGTCGATCATCTAAGACTATATATATCGACCTGGGATGACAGAAAACGACCGTCGGATCAAACCCGACTCGTTTAAGTCATTAACTCGAAACGTCAGTCTCGAGGCCCAATGTGCATCGATCGACACACTTACTGTATCGATCGACACACCCATTCGAAAACCTGCGTCGATCGACACACTCATTGCATCGATCGACACACCTCTTCAAAACTCAACTCAATGTGTATCCAATACACATTGATCGGATCATATGCCAATGATCAATCCCATACAAAGTGTATCCAGCTTGCTTAGGTGTGTGACCCTGTAGGTTCACACGATACTAGAAATGAGTTACAACTCATTTGTCATAAGCGGTTTCTAGCAAAACATTACGACTACCCAGTATCATATGAATTGTCCGATCTTGACAATACAACTATCTTTAGAGTAAGTACAATGTGATTTCAGGACACAATCCCAACAATTTTGTATTGTGTGAATGAGGACAAGCGATTAAATACTTGATGTGAAGATCTGTGAGTTTTATAATCACCAAAAACGATCAAGTTGAAGTTCAAAATCAAAAGTTAAAATATGGTCTATATAAAGTGGCAGGATAGGCTAGACGCTAATAAAGCAGCTTACATACAAGTTAAGATCCAGAAAAACCATATTCATATTGATGAAGCCAAATATTCATGTAAAGGAATGATTTTCACGACTGAAATCAATATCACGCAGTTGAAACACTATCTCATCCAAACCACTCGAGGGGAAACAAATATTTGAAATAGTAGCAATGTGCACTGATCTACATGCAAATCAAGAGAGGAAGCTCATAATTGTTTTGTTGAGACATAATTCTATAATGAAAGTATCATGGTGTCCAAGGACGATGTATACAAGAAAACTGTGGACATCACTGAAAATTAGTGCATATCATTTGTGGTGAGTTGCCATTGTATGTGATGCTCAAAAGAAGAATTATTGTCTTTAAACGTAAAGGCCATGCCTATTTAGATACTTTTGGATGGTCAAACTTGGAAGGAAAACCAACTTTTCTCAGTGATTTGGTTCCTTATGGTGTATGGTAGGAGTTTAAGGGAATTATATTTTATATTTTTCTAGAGGGTTTGTTTCTAACCTCTATTTTCCATTGTTTATCGTAATGTGTGATAGGTTTGAAAATTTTATTTGTGATGTTGCTTTTGTTCCCACCGAGTTTTTTATTAGCAATTTGTGATGTTGCTTTTGTTCCTACCCAATTTTATTTGTGATGTTGGTTTCTAGAGGGTTTTTTTCTAACCTCTATTTTCCATTGGTATCCGACCTGCATGGTATGGATGTTCAAAATGTCTTTTCTCACTTTTTATTAGCGACATTATCCTTTGTTTTTGACTATAGGTTGGAGAGTTTTGTTTGCTGCCCTTAATTCTTTGTTTTGCGCCTCTTATTAAATGTTTTGTTCTTGACTATAACAATGGAGATTCGGACAATTTTTTATTTGTTTTAGTTTAGTTTAAGTTTCAACTCTTCACTTGAATCACACATTCCTCATATAGTTTTTACAGATATTGGTGGGTTCTCTTGTCAGAGAGAACCTTCCACGTTGGAATCTTTTGTACTTGTTATGCGATAAACAACTCCTACATTATCTGAGGCTTCAAGTTAAATCACTTGACACTTCCTCCCCTTATCCACTTACCTAAATCTAAAGTAGATCTGCTAACTATCGGTATCATGTACCCTCAAGTTAGACACTTTTGTTAATGTTGATATAGTCATCAACATGTTTCTACGGATCTTCATTTTTGTGTGATATTCCTCGCTTCCCAAATATTTGGATGATGGCATGGGTAGACTTTGTTGTACATTGAAAATTTTATATGAATATTGGCCTTCTTTTATTGATATCGTCAATTTTGTGGGAGATAATAGAAAATCCACTTTCTGATCATCTGTGTGAACAAAATGTTTTGTAGGTTTTACATAGTTAGTGTTCCTAAAACAAGATTTTTTTTATTCGTATTGAAAATGATAGTTATATTATCTTCTTACTAGAATGAAAGATGTGTGTGATGTTGTCCACCACCTAGTAGCTTCTCACTAGCATTTTGTTTGTTTATCCTAGTATTTTTAGTTTTGGGTCTTTTTAAAAGGATTATTGATGAAGGTCATCTTTTGAGAATTTCTAACGTGATATGTTAATGCGGTAAAACAGCTATTCAACTTCAACATAATACATTGATGCGGAAGAACTAACGTAGTAAAATGTACTTAGTCTCACGTATTACATAATTAAATGACATAAGATGTAAATCCTTACAATATTTAAATGTTGTATTTTATTTTTCTTATTAATCTTATTATATACAAAGAAAAATAGAATTTCGTCAAATCTTTGGTATACAGGGAGAAAGTTTTGAACTGAAAACAGAACAAATATTTTCACAACCAATGGAAAATACAGTTGCCGAGTGAAGTTTACAATTAAACTTCTAAACAAAAACTTTTAAATGAAACATATCTTTTGCTTGATAAATATTAGTTAAGTTAACCAATTTTAATATTTTTTTCCGATTATAGAAAGGTGAATTGTACAACACACTTTCAAAATATCAACTTTTATTTCCATTACGTAAAATATTTTGAGTTTTCCAAGGATAAAATGGTAATTACGACTTTTTGTTCTATCTTAGATTCAAGATTCTTTTCAATCCTAAGATATGGCCGCCATTGTTTTTTAGTTTTATCATTAGACATACTCATTTTGGCCTTTTAACCATATTTCTATAGATCTAGTGTGCAAATAAAATTTCGAACATAAGATGACAAAAAGGTTTTATAACTTGCCTGGATTTTCTCGGATTTGGGTTAATTCGTAGTGGCTCCTTGGCATCAAACTCTTAGCTTCCGTCTTCCAATCTTAATGATCTTATCACCACTCAATTACCGTTGTTCCAAAGGGAATGATTTTTATCCTCTCTTTCGAAATTAAAACTCAAATCAGTTTTGAGTATATTGTGTTTGAGTAAAAGATAGAGAGAAAGAAGTATTTATTTCTTAATTATTCTACCTCTCTCCCAATCATATGAAAAACATAAACAAACTTCTCACTTTCTTACTGAACGTTTTTGTTGTTTTGTATCTCAAGGAAATATATCTCTTTCTTCCTTATAGAGATGAACCAAAAACAATATAAAACAAATTTTTCTTTTTCTATATATTACTCAAATTACTTATTTTCTCTTTATTATTTACAATACAACTTTTTTTACTTTCAAGTTTTACTAGTCATACCATTTATGTTTTTTATATCGATTAAGTGAATTTTTTGTTTTTCAACAAAAATCCTTTCGAAAGTAAGCTTGATTAACATCAATCTTGTTAAGAAATAAATCTTACACACTTGATATTTATGGATGATATGATAATTTTTTGAATGGTAAAAAAATTGTTTAATTGGAATTATGATGGATTTTAAGGGGTTCGATAAGAATTTGATGCTTTTTACTAATGCAAACACTTATCCATTTACATGGCATGGAAAATATGTTATGGTTTGAAGAAAGTCACAACGAATGGGTATTCCTATTGAGTAGTCCTGTCAATTTGGTTCATTACCCGCGGGGCGGGTGCAGGTCGGATTTTTTTTAAAAAAATTGCGGGGCGGGTTGAGGGTCGGAGTATTTTGAACCACAGATTCGCGGTACCCGCAATTGTTTTTTAAACAATTATTATTTTATTATTATTCAAAGAATTTTAGTAGTTAAATTGAAAAATAAAGTTAATATATATAAATTTATCTAAAATATTTTAGTTTTTTATAAAAATTATGAATTTATGTTTTTATAATATTAAATTTTTATTAATAAATAATATTTTTATTAAATCATGTATAACTATTTTTTAGTTTTGGTACCTAGATCATCCTCTCACCACAAAGGTAATGACAAGCCAGGACTATGAACCATTGGTAGACAAGATTCAGAAGAGTGTATTGTCGTGAACTATAAATTTTATCGTTTATGGTGATCAACTTGTTGGATAACTCAGTGATCATGAGTGTTGTCAACTTTCGGTGCTCTGTTTTCAGGCCTTTAAAGAGTTGTTCTAATAGTATTTCTAGTGTTTTACTTTGGTCAGAACCATCAAATAAATCTAGTAAGGCACAAGTATCATGGAAAATAAGTTTATACCTCAAAGGCACAGGGTGTGTTGGTATTCGTCATTTAAGAGACTCATCTTCTGTTTATGCATTAAGTTCGATTTGGAGGTTGTTCTCTGCTTTGATTCTGTTGTGTGTGGCATGGTACATCATTTTCTTATCCATTATCATTAGTGAAAGTAGGATCATGGATTTGAGGAAAATTGTTGAAACCTCAAGACCTAGTCTTGGGTTTTCTAAAGCATGAAATTGGTTATATGAAGAAATATTCTTTTTATATGACAAATGGCTAGCTCTTGGCTGGAACATTGATACATGTATATGTACCCAAAAATAATAAAATTTACTACATTATTTAAGTGTTTTAAAATGGTTTTGTATTTCAAGAGGTTGTTTTCGTATTTGTGGTCTTTGGAATCTTTTATACGTTAAAATAGCAAAACATTATGGATAGTAGAGAAAATAACACAAAATCATAATATAGACATAAGATATATCTCCAATTAATTAGCATCTAAGTCACTCAGAACCCAAGAGAGGTGGACTTTCCATTCAGACTACACAAAATCATCATAAATATGCTAATAATTATATGCCTTTTCGGATACCTATTTGGATGAATTTTAGTGAAAATTATTTGGATTACTTTTAGTGAATATGTACTAATTTTAGTTAGCTTTCACAAGAAATTGGTTTGGAATCATTTGGAGTCATGATTGAGAAGATACATCTAATTTATTGAAAACATTTACGTCTGGCACAAAAGAGAAGGTGGTACAGGAAAAGTACCTTGTTCCATGGCCATGAATCCTTGGGGGAGAGACTTCCTTTCCGCCACCACCAGAGGAATTTCCCTCAGACCATTTTTGCTATGTTGTTTTGTAAAATCTTACTTCTACCTCCTTAAATGGCCAACTCAATCTTGTTCCTTTCTTTTATCCTTTGTCTTCGGTTTACTTTAACTTAATTAGCTTTCGACCAGGTGATCCTGAGAGTATGTTATACCATGGAGATGCAGTTTTAGATCGGGCGGTGAATTTCAACAGCGTCGAATATATAACTCGCGTTGGTTGGGTTACTTATGCTGAGAAGGTGCCTCTCATGAACCCGAAAACAGGTAAGTGTTGGAACAAAAAAAAAATATAAGAAAACACATTGTACTTTAATATTTTTTGTGGATATGAACTGAAATGAGGATGGACAATGTGGATGGCAAAGCCTCATATTTGTAAGTGTGAGTGAGAACTTAACAAAATTTCACACTAGAAGTTGAGGAAAAATTTGAAGTGTATACATATAGATACGTTCATGTCATTGTTTAAATGGCTATTAAGAGAGGATGAAGAGACCACACACGCGCGACCCACCGTTCGGCCGGCTCAGGCTTGTGGGCTCTTGGAAATGGGCCTTCGGTCCTCTCCACATGAACCTTTCTTTTTGGAAAATTTTTTTATGAATTTTTGGCCCATTAAGATAGGAATATAAAATGGAATATTCAAAAATCATTAAAAACAATTTAGAATATCCAATTAAATTTTTGAAACCGCGCGCAATTAAATTTTTGTAGCCATCTGAAATTTAATCCTCCGATATTTTCGTAATTGTAGAGTTATTCTCATATTGATTACGAGATTCTCTCGTCGGTTGATTGGTCTCTCTCTTCCTTATACATTCACGTCTCATCTCCTACATTTGGTATACTTCTTTGACACACACTTTTCTTTGACGAAAAAATCTTTAAAGATGTTAGATGTTGTAAGTGTCATGGTCTTGGACACTATGCCAACTCCTGCCCAAACCAGAAGGTGATGATACTTCTAGACAATGGAGAAGTAGAATCACAGGAGGAAAAAGAACAGGCCGGTTCTTAGTGATGATGAGACCCCTGACTTTGCGGTTCATGGAGAGTTGTTGGTGACTAGGAACTGAATATTCAATCTAATCCCAAAGAGCAAGAACATAGAGAGAAACTCTTCCACACAAGATGTTTTGGACAAGGCAAGGTCTGTAGTCTGATTATAGATGGAAGAATTTGCACAAATGTGGACACTAAGACAATGGTCAAGAAATCGGGTTTGCAAGCACATAAGCATCTACGGCCACACACACACTACATTGGCTTACTGAGGAAGGAGAAATGATGGTGAATCAATAAGTCCTTATTCCCATCACCATAGGAAAATACAAAGATGAAGTTTTGTGTTACATTCTGCCAATGGAGGCGAGTCATATTCTCTTTAGAAGGATGTGGCAGTTTGATAAGAGGGTAATGCATGATGGGTTCACAAACTATCATTCTTTTGTGCACCAAGGAAAGAAGATCAATCTAGCACCTTTTTCACCTCAGGAAGTTCACCAAAGTCAGATGCTTCTCAAGCAAATAAAAAATGGTTAGTAAGTCTAACTTCTTTGTCAATTCAACCAAGTTAAGAAATCATTGCATTCTCCTGAGTCTTTGATATTGCTTGTTTATAAATAGACGCTACTAAACTCTTCTGACCTTGGACTGGATATTCCAAATGATTTGATGATTATTTTCCAAGGTTATAGTAATGTCTTCCCAGATGATGATCCAATAAGTTTGCCACCAATCCGTGGGATAGAGCACCAAATTGATTTTTTTTTTCATGAGCCTCTCTTCCCAACAGACCAGCTTATCGGACCAATACTTTAGAGACTAAGGAGCTGCAAAATCAGATTGGTGAGTTCACGAAGAAAGGCTACATCCGTGAGAGAATGAGCCCTTGTGCTATGCATCGTTTGCTCGTGCTAAAGAAGGATGAGAGCTGGAAAATGTGTGTTGATTGACGTGCCATCAACAACATAACAGTTAAGTATAGACACCCAATTCGTAGACTTGATGATATGTTGGATGAGTTGCATGGTTCAGTTGTGTTTTCTAAGATAGATTTGAAGAGTGATTATCACCAAATTAGAATGAAAGAGGGTGATGAGTGGAAACTGCTTTCAAAACTAAGGTAGGATTGTATGAATGGTTAGTGATGCATTTAGGCTTAACCAATGATTCTAGTATCTTTTTGAGACTGATGAATCATGTGCTTAGGCCTTTCATATGACATTTTGTGGTGGTGTATTTTGATGATATCATGATCTATAGTAAAACCATGTTTGATCATGCTAGCCATTTGAAACATGTTCTTGATGTTCTTAGGAAAGAAAATAGTTATGCTAATTTTAAGAATGTACCTTTGGAGAAGATCACTTGGTTTTTATTGGTTTTGTTGTAGGAGCAGGATGAATCAGAATTGATGAAGAAAAGGTGAAATAAATCAGGGAATGGCCTAGTCCTAAAACTGTGGGTGAAGTAAGGAGCTTCCATGGACTAGCATGATTTTATAGGATATTTGACAAGGACTTCAGTTTCATTTCAGCCCCTCTGAGATGATCAAGAAAATCGTGGGGTTCAAGTGGGAACAATCTCAGGAGGATGCATTCTAAGCCTTAAAATGGAAGTTAATCAATTCTATTTTACTTATGCTTCCCGATTTTACTAAAACCTATGATATTAATGTGATGCCTCAGCCCTCAGGTGTGGGTATTGGTGAGGTTCATATGCAGGATAGAAAACTTATTGCATTTTTCAGTGAGAAACTTGTAGGAGCAACACTCAAATACCTAACTTATGACAAGGAGCTCTATGCACTTGTAAGATCTCTACAAATTTGGCAGCATTACCTCTGCTCTAAGGAGTTCGTTGTCCATACTGATCATGAGACCCTCAAACATCTCAAGGGACAGCATAAACTCAACAAACCGTATGCAAGGCTGATTGAGAACATTGAAACATTTTCATATGTTATCAAGTACAAAAGGTAAGGAAAATGTTGTTGTTGATGCCTTGTCCAGAAGGTATGCTCTTCTCACCACTTTAGATGCTAAGGTCTTTGGATTTGAACAGGTTAAGGAGATGTATGAGACTGAGCTTGATTTAAAAGAACCATTCATAGATAGTGCTAAACATGTTTATGGAAAGTTCTATAAGAATGATGGTTTTCTGTTTTATGGATCAAGATTGTGTGTGCCTAATTGTTCTTTGAAAGATTTTCTTATTAGGGAAGCACATAGAGGAAGTCTCATGGGACATTTTGGGATAGCCAAGACTCTCCAAGTTGTTCAGGAATATTTCTTTTGACCACATCTAAAGAGGGATGTTGAAAGGATATGTGGGAGATGTGTGACTTGCAAGTAGGCCAAATCCAAGTTACAACCCCAATGTCTCTACACGCCTCTGCCTATTCATAAGAACCCTTGGACTGAAATTTCCATGGATTTTGTCCTTGGTTTTCCGCGGACTAATATATGTAAGGATTCAATCTTTGTGGTTGTAGATAGATTCAACTAGATAGCTCATTTCATTGCTAACCATAAAACAAATGATGCATCTCATAATGCGGATATGTTCTTTAAAGAAGTAGTTAAACTATATGGCATGCCTCTAAGTCCATAGTTTCTGATAGATATACTAAGTTTCTTAGTTTCTTTTGGAAAACACTTTGGTCTAAACTTGTAACTCAACTCTTATTCTTCACTACTTGTCATCCAGAATCTGATGGTCAAACTATATTAGTGAATAGGATTCTTGGAACTTTGCTCAAATCATTTATTAAGAGGAATCTTAGGATTTGGGAAGAATGTCTACTTCATGTAGAATTCGCTTATAACCATTATGTGCATTCGGCCACCAAGTTTTCTCCATTTGAACTTATTTATGGCTTTCAGCCACTTCCTCATATGGATTTGATGTTTTTGCATCTAATCTATTAAAACAGTGGACCATTATAAAACTAACATTTCTCTACCGTGCTTATTACGTAATATGCCATTGTCATTAATAATTTCATTAAGGATAACAATGTCAAATAAAATCTTCTAAAAATTCTTTTATAAAAATCTTTTTTCAGAACTTGAAAAATAAATAAATTCATAATTAATATTAATATATTATTGTAAATTAATATTAACTAAATTTTGACTTAAATACAAATCATATGATATCTGTATACATAAGCATAATTAAGTTATTAAATAGATTTATAAATATAATTATATAATTTAATACATAAATTATTTGTATAACTATAAAATTAATTTAAAGTAATCATACACAAAACAATACAAATTCATGTTTTTGACATTAATCAAAAATGAATATTATAAAATAAGTACTTAAATTAACATTGATTATTTTTAGTTAATACAACGAATATTTTTAAAGTTAGATTTTTAAAAATCAAATCTATAACTAACTTTTTAGGGTTGTTCTTTCAAATTTGACACAATGTTTCTATTTGATATAGGGAAAAAATTGAGCGATTAATCTATTATTATTTTCATAATATTTAATTGCATTTATTTAAATTAAATTATTTTTATATAAAATCAAATATTATAGAATATCAAACAGTACAATATATATATTATATTTAAAATTTTCGAATTTTGACATCCACAAATATATTTTTATAAAAATATCAAATCAAATGATATATATATATAATTAAATAATTTAATACATAAATTATTTTTATAAATAAAAAATAAACATTGGTAAATATCCCTGTTCGAAAACTTGGGCTCGGCGCCCGCATACTCGCCGGAAAATCTTCGGCGGCTTCGGAACGCCGCGATTTACTGTTAATCGCTCAGAAAATCGGAGATCTCTTGAAACATTCGTTTTTGATGAAATTGGTGCCTGAAATCGGCTGTGGGTTAGAGTTATATCATCATTAGATATAAAGCACAAGAAAAAACAAGCCAAAGAATGGAAATCGTGAGAAAAAAAAAATGAAAACGGCGATTAGGGTTGGAAAGTTACCAGATCTGGAGGTTGAAGACGGGGTAGTTTTGTAATTTGAACTTCATTAAAGCGAAAAAAGAAAAAGAAAAAAAAAACTGACAAGTTGTTGGTTAAACCCGGGTTTAGCAATTATGAAATGGCGCCATATACCACCGAACCACTGTTATTCTTTGTCAATTACTAACAATTTTATTATATATACGTATGTCTTCGTTAAATCGTCTAAAATTCCGGCCCGCATAAATCCCGTATACTCTCCGATTTTTTCGTTAGGCGCTAGGCCCAACCCCGCCGCCCGACTAGCGCCTAGCGAGTTTTCGACCGAAGGTAAATATACACATAAATTAACGTAAATAAATATATTTGAATATCTTTCAACTAAAAAAAAAAGTAAAAACACAAAAAATCAAACATAAGATCAATAAGTGTCTAATTTAAAAAATGTAAATTTTTATTTCTACAAAAATTAAAATATTAAAATTAAGTCGATATATGAATAACTTTATAAAAGTAAAATATTAAAAAATAATTGAATATATATTAAAAATTAACCTAATTCCATTCTCTGAACTAAAGGGATGTTTCTTTCAACCAGAATAAAAGTAGAGACCGAGGTCGCCCTAATAGAAAACCTCCCAGCAGACCCGCAGTCCGAGGCGCCGCGCCGTCCTTCCCGTCGCCTCTCCGGCGGTCGGCGACCGCTGCCGTTACCGCCGGAGGAGGCCTGCTCATTCTAAAAGTCGTCTTTTGTCTCACCTGGGATCATCTTCGCTCCGCAGATGCCGGATCTCAAGCCTCCTCTATTATCGTCGATGTTGTTGTCGTCGCTCGCTCTTCCTCGTCTGCCGAAGCCCGCCGTCGCCCTTGCCGCTCCATTCGCCGTTGTCCGTGGTCTCCTGTAGTCAGATTGCGTTTCCGGTTTTCCCCTTTGTGGGATCTCTTCTGCCGGTGGTGTTGTTGTGTGCGTAGGTGTCGTTTCGCCGACTCCAGCCCCCTCTTCGCGGCGGAGTTTCATCTCGGGTAGTTTACTTCCCGGATTATCAACTTCAGTATTTGAGATTTCTATAGATTTGCGTTTGTGGTGTGAGATAGGATTTGGGTTTAGTTTACTTTAATCGGTTTAGTGTTTTTCTGGTTACCTCTGCTATTAGGATAAATTGGTGGTCTAGATTTGGTTCTAGCTTCTCAACTTGGGTTTTTGTGGCTAACTTGGTTTCGTAAAGAGTGCTTTGCAATCTGGTTTTTATTGTAAAATCGGTTTTTGGATTATTTAGACTTCGTTGGAGATTTGGTTTCGTTGAGGGCTTCTGGGTAGGTATTCTTTAGACGATTATGAGTGCGTTTTTACCGCATCCGTGAGAGGTTTAGGAAAACTTTCTTAGGTTCTTTCTTGTCGGGTTCTGAAGTCTTGTTTCTGGGTTCTGGGTTGGTGAGAGAGTGTCTCTCTGTGAGTCTCCAGGTAGTTGGTGTTGTCGCTTGGTGAGCTGTGGGCTATGGTGATTTATCTCGCTCTTTTTTCTTTTGTGGTTGCCACAACGTCCAAGTTTGAGTTGCTATTGTTATCTTTTGGATTTACCGATTTATGTTTCTTTTAGCTTAGGTTTTAGCAACCCTTTATGGGCTTATGTTGCATGTTCTTTGGGCTTTGGTTGCCTGTTCCTTGAGCTTTGGTTGCCTGTTGTTTGGGCTTTAGATTCCTATGCTTAGGATCCTGTATAATACTCTTGTATTTCACTTCTATAAATATAATCCCATCAGTTGACAAAAAAAGGATGTCTCTAAGCAGCCAAGACCAAGAGCAAGCAGAAGTGGTCCTATCCGCCCATCATATAGAAGACTGCTTGTGACGTTTGTGCATATTTGGTTAATCGGCACCGGTTGTGACCTAACAATGAGGCATTGGAGTTGGATAAAGAGTGAGATCAGAGGAAGAAGCAGAGACAACATTTTTGGGTCATTTCTGTTAATCATTTGTCTAAATTGTCAGAACAAAGATAACACGCCATTAGGCGTTGACCTTAACTCTGTTCATTTCTTGGAATTTTTTTAATGTAAGATTTATTGTTTATTGCTTATTGTAAGCTAGGTTGTCATGAAATGCGACATCATTCACAGAGTTGTGAGGTTGTTTATCGATTTTATTTGCCTTTGTCAATATCATTGAGCGGATGGGGCGTTGTATATAATAGTGAATTGATGTTGGGTTGTAAATGTAGTATTTATATTCACTTACAGATAAAAAGGAGAATGTTAATTTAACATTTTATCCCCCCCCCCCCAAAAAAAGAATGTTATAATACATAAAAGTCCTCAGCAGCAATATAAAATGTACTTTGTCAACAAACAAAAATTACTTGTTAACCATTACAATGGACCTGTTGAATTTTGGATTCAATAGTTGAACATGTACAATGAAGTAGTTGAATTATGATGTTTAGATGAGGTGGATTAAAGAATTGAATTTATTCAACTAGTTGAAAAATGAAGAGATAAAGAAAGTCAAGATATCTGGACCAATAAAAAAGAAGATAGTGCAAAAAAAATTTGTCCACCCGCTCAGATGAGGAGAGATAATGTATACATTGATTTATTATTTAATTTTCAGATTTTTATCTCATCTAAATATTTGAAATCAATTATTTCATAACAGTTATTTTTTGTTTTAAAAAAAATACCAAAATTCATTATTATGTATTCTATAAATCGAGATTTGGTTCATTCGATTTAGACATCGACAAAAATTCGTCTATTTTGAAATGGATCCCAACAAAAACCCTTCAAACACCCAAAATTCTTCTAATTACCATTTTAACTATCCAAATTCCATGTAGTTGTATTTACAGTTTTTATCAATGTATGTGTTTTATTATCCTTATTTCTCATCTTTATATAATTAACTAATTCTTAATTATTTTAATTTAATGTAATTAATTATTCTAATTTAATGTTATTATATAATTTTTGAGGTTTTTTGGTTTTCAAGAGAACCTCATACGCTCATACATATCATACATGCGTTCATAGAAATTATTTATACGTTCATAGAAATCAATGTGACATACGTTTATAATGTCATGTAACTCTTATTTATTAATTTTTGTATAATATTTCTTTAATGTGTGTTTTATTTATTAGTGGGGTAGAGTGTTGAAATTTTTTAAGACAACCATTGTAGATGTTAAAAGTTGAATGAGTGTTGAATTATGATGTGAAAGAAAGAAAAAGTGATGTGGAAGAAAGAGAAGATGATGTGGAGTGTAAATAGGATGTTGAATTTTTTCACCATTGTACATAGGCATGGGCATTCAGGTATTTGGTTCGGTTCTGAATATTTTGGTTCTAGAGATGTAGGACTCATCGAGTATTTTACAATTTTCGGTTCGGTTTCGTTTTGATTCCTATCGATTTTGGTTTGGTTCCGGATACTCATAAAACAAATCAGAGAAAGAAAAAAGAAGAAGAAAAGGGTCGATTAGTTGGGTGTACTAGATTTTAACACCACATGCAATGCCTATTAATGGGCCTTTTGATGAAATAAACTTTTTTGAAAAAAAAGAGAGGTAAAAGTCCCACATCGGAAAAAAATTTTAGTAGAGTTTTGGCTATAAATAGATTTTTTTTTTCTTCTAAGACTTACCATCTCAAACAATTGGGCTTAGTAGAATCGTGGTCCATATGTTTATATATATATATATTCTAGTTTATGTCTAGTATATATGTATATATATTTTTCGGGTATTCAGGTATCCGATCGAGTATCGGTTCGGTTCCGAGTATTACCCAATACCTATGGTTCCAAAATAAAATATCCATCAGATAAATACTATATAACAATATTGGTTTCGGGTCGATCCATTTCAAAATTCCGGTGATAATTGGTTCCGGTTAAAATGCTCTTCCTAATTTTACATAGTCTTGAAAGGGGAATAGTACATGATTTGGGTTGTATCATAACAATTTACATTCAATTTCTCTTCTTTGGAAATTAACTAAACACAAAAAAACTTTGTCCTTAATAATATTAGTTATTCAATAAATAACGCAATTCTATACTATAATTTAGTAAAATAATTTTGATTCAAATATAAAGTTTAATATTTTAATTTTAAAATAATAGATAAAACTCAATTAATTAAAAACTAAATTCTTTTTCGTTTTGGTTTCAACTACTTTTGCAATATTCAAATCTACCTTAAATCTAAATTTGTTTGTATATATGGTTTTATAATTAAGATTTTCAATACTATATTTAATCACAAAACAATTACTAAATCATTACGTATATTTCTTTACTGTAGAATTAATACTAATCTATTTGGGCTAATATTGATTGAACTTCATATAAGTAAATTGTGAAGTTCATTCTATTTTTGCTTAGAATGGATATTTTGTTTATATTTTAAAAATAAAAGTTTACAATTTTATCAGTTTTATAATATTATATATTCATTGATTTATTTAGTTTTGATTTTAAAATTTTAAATACTATGGTTTAGGTATTTTAATTGGTTTTTATTGTTTTGTTTACTTTGGATTTCATTATTTTTTGTTTTGAGTATTTATGAAATATTTCGAGTTTAGGTTTTAGTCAATTGAGTCTTAACTATGATTTTATAATTAAGATTTAAAACTTATATATCTGAATCAAAATTATTTTACCAAATTATATTATAAAATTTTGTTTATTTATTGTGGAATTAATCTTTCTATTTGAGTTATTATGTGGGATTGTATCAAGTACGCTATTTACATGAAAATAAATAATAAAATTAAGCACAAATGTTTTTAAAATTAAAAATTATATTTTTGAAATAAATTGTATAATATTATTATTTTATTATATTATAAATTTATTATCTTTGATTTAGTTTTCATTTTTTGTCAACAATTTAGTTTTTCATTTAAAATTTTAAATACTATGTTTAGAAATTTTGTATTTTTTTTACTTTAAATTTCATTGTTTCCTATTTATTTATTGTAGAATTACTCTTTCTATTTGGTTTATTATGTGGGTAAAAATGGTTCTAGTTGTTACCCATAAACCAAAACTACAAAAATTCTAAATTCTAAAAACTAAATGGCCACCTTGAAATTTATTTTTCAAACATACAATAAATATATTTATTCTAATAACTAGTTATAAACATGCAATAATCTATCCTTCCAATTTTTAGGAACTAAGTCTTCCAAAAGAGTTATTAAAATTGGTGTAAATATAGTTGCAAAAAGTTAACTTTAATTTTCAAAAAAAAAAGAAGAAGTTAACATTGCATAATTTTCTTGCAAAATTGTCACAACCCACTATTTTTGAATGTTTCTTGCAAATTTTGCGAGAGAATATCATTTGTCGTAAAAAAAAGTTGCTAACTAGTAGCGAAATTTTGTAACCATTCTTTTTGTTGTGGTGTAGCAATGAACTTTTAATGAAATTACAATGTGCATTAACCACTGCATAAATATCGCAAAATTGTAGCAAATTTGCCACGGAAAACACACACAGTGTTTCAATCTTCTACCGCAAAAGTAAGTGTCGAGGAGTGCTGTGAAATGATGTTCTTTGGTTATATCATGGGATTCATGAATGAGAGATTGTCGTAACATTATGGGTGATTTTTTAGTTAGGGAAATAAATTATAGTCTCGTCCCGATCGATTTTTCATCCAGTTTCCATATTCAGTATGTATATATATTTATCGCGTTTATATCTCTTTTTTTAGTGTTCAATATTTTACGTTTTACAATAAGCTTACAGATTTCAGTATGAGTTTCTCCCTTATAATGAGAGAGATCTTATTCTTGACTCTGCTTCAACTCGTTTTATAACCCGATTACGGTAGTGTTGTTCATATTTTGATTTTGATTGTTTATAATTTTGCTTTACATATCAGATTCACTTACTCTATAAATATAGTGCCTACACTAATAATAATATTCTCATTTATTTATGCTTGCAAACAGCAATCTACCATATTCGGAGAAAGTCAAATAAGCGAAGACAACAAAAATTTATCGTTTTTTTATTTAACATTTCTCGTAAAATTATTAACTTTATCTATTCCGGTTTTGTTTTCTGTGTGGTTCTATTGATTTGAAGCGAAATGACATGTTGTAATCAGTGCTCGAAAAAGCGCTAGGCGCTAGTCGGGCGGTCGGACTGGGCCTAGCGCCTAACGAGAAAATCGGGGATTAATCGGAAATTAGGCGGGGCGGAATTTTCGGGCTATTTTTATGTTATTAAATATTAATTCTATAATTTTATATAACTCTAGCATACTTTCATGTCCAAAATTCATGAAACATACAAATAATAACATTAATAGTTTAATACTTTTGGTTACATTTGTAAGCAAATATGTTATAAACTGATTTATAAGCAAATTGTTATAGTTTCACTTCACATCTAACTCAAAATACAAAAAAAATCACTTCCAATCACAATATACAAAATGGAGTATTTATGTAAGACAAAACAAGAAAATAAAATAGAACTAGAAACTCTACTTGATGCAAAGGAAAACATCTACATGGAATAGATAAGAAGAGTCCAGATCAGAAAACTCTCCTTGGTGCAAATGAACAAAATTTCATCTATTTATTATATTTGATGATCTCTGCACATACTATTTATAATAAACCAAGTGCTTATATTGTCAAATATAATAATTACAGTGTTCAAAAGAAGTTATAACATGATTATAAAAATTGGGCTAAAAAAAATGCAAATATTTTTGGGCTTCTCTAGGCGGGTCTAGGCGGGCTAGGCGGGCTAGGCGGATCTAGGCGGGAATTAATCGCCGATTAGGCGGGTCTAGGCGGGATCAACGCGGGAATCCGATTTTTACCAACGATTTGGCTCTAATCGCGGCGTTAACCCTCCGCCGG
This sequence comes from Orychophragmus violaceus, assembly GCA_030180135.1. NCBI lineage: Eukaryota > Viridiplantae > Streptophyta > Magnoliopsida > Brassicales > Brassicaceae > Orychophragmus > Orychophragmus violaceus. The sequence goes on from CM058239.1 coordinate 61,396,052, forward strand.
GCGCCTAGGCGGCCGCCTAGGCGGCTAGGCGCCCGCGTTTTTGAACACTGGTTGTAATCTAGGCCTATATTTAGGCGGTGAATAGAGACTGCGGGGCTGGGCGGTTTTCCAAAAACCGCAGCACAAATGAGGTAGTGACACCAATCATATAACTTATATTATGAAAGCGTATTTTGTGCACAAAAACGCACTTTTCTATTCTAAGAAAAAAAGTTTTTGTTTGTTCTTTAATTTCCAATAACACACATGCTTTACATTATTATCAAATTACATGTGGTTTTTATCTTTCATGTGCGTTTTCGTGTTAATATTATATTATTATCATTTAATATAAAATATCTATAATTCTTTCTAAAATAATATATTTAATTTCAAACTATCTAAATCACCAATCCGAGTTACCCGATTTATTCGATTTATTTTTAAATTAAACCAAATTTAACCGAAAATTCAAAATGAACCTAATTTTTTCTCGAATATTAAACCAAACTGAGAAATGAATGGTACCCAAAATATCTGAATTACAATTATATACTCAAAATTTAATTATATTTATACTTAAATAACAACATATACGAAGGTTTTTGTTATATTTGTCAAAATTTGATTTTTTATTATTTAAATATAACTCAGTTTTATTTTTGTGATTTTTTGGATATCCGGAACAAAACCGAACATGAATAGAACCGAACCGAATCTGAACTAAAATCCTAAAATAACTAAATGAATCTTATATACATGAACCCAAAAACTCGAAAGACTCGAACTGAACCCGAACGCCCAGGTCTAACAATTAGCTAGTTTGGTTTCTCAAAAAAGAAGTTAAACTAAATCATGCCAATTTATAGCAAACCAAAATAATTTAAATCAATTTTTAACCAAACTATATAAAATAACCGAATTTAATCAAAATTAAAAAATTTACCGAACCGAGCAAAATCGACCTAAAATAACTGAATTTATCAAATTATTCAAATTATTCAAATTTACCAAATCTATTCAAAATAACCAAAATTAATTTTTTTTTAAAAAACCGCCATTGTCCCGCAAATCACCTTTTCACCAATCAATATATATTTCACATCACTTTTTATACAAACCGTCTTTATCCCGCAAACCGCACGTACCGCAGTTGAACCGTACCGCATTCTAAAACCGCTTTTCCCGCACAACTAAAACCGCGGTTATCATTTGGACCCTTAGTTGGGTTCGTTTTTCTAGTTATTTAGAATATTTCGAGTATATATATATATATATATATGAATAGTTTTGATCAAAAAAAAATTATATATATATACTAGTATGATTCGCTCGCACATGGTGCGAGCCAAATATTATTAAACATAAATTTTCTAAAAATAAAAAAATTTCAAATTAATTTAACAACAATAATAATACTATAAAAATCTAAATAAGACTATTTATAATTAAACATAGATACATTATTATATTTAATATAATATTTTATAATTTATTATAAATGAAATTAATAGTAATAAGATAAATTATAATTATATATTTTTATGTATAAAAATAAATACATAATATCTTTTTAAAATATTTTATCATTTATATATATAAATTCAAAATTTATATAAATAATACAAATTTACTAAATAAAATTCAAAAATAATATTTATTAATATTTAAAAATATTCATAAATATTTCATATTTACCATCTTATTTTTATTTTTTATATTGAAGGTTATGCATATCTCCAAAATAAAATTATAAATTCATAAATATTTTCATATTTATCATCTCATCTTATTTTTTATTCAAGATTATGTATATCTTCAAAATAAAATTTAAAAATTCTTCATAAATATTTCATTATTATCATTTCATATTTTTATCAATGTTATATATATCTGCATAATACAATTCTAAATATAATAAAATTATCAATATAAATCAAGGTTAACACAATAATTAATTTAATTTTATTAATGACAAATTAGTAATTAGTCATTTTGAGAGTGAATATAAGGCCAAAAATATTTCTCAAATAATATAAAGTTATGAATCGTTTAGTATTTTTTGTTAAGTTTAAATAGTGAAATTACGAACCGGGTAGTAAACAAATCTGTGTTTGGTTGGATATGGTTCAGTTTGGCTTTTTTGAAAAATATTATGTTAATTTAGGTAAAATTATTGGATAATTCCGATGATTTGATTAAAAATATAAGATAATTTTGATACTTTCATTATATTACATAAAAAATATTTGTGTAATTTTGGGTAAGTAAGTTTTTGTAATATTTGATTAATTTCGATTGGATATATAAATTGTACTTTTTATATATTAAGTTATTTTGAGTGTAAATAAGATATACAAATTGTATTTCGAATGTTCAGGTTTTAGTTCGATTCTAGATTTTTGATTCGGTTTAATTTCAATTTGTATATTTTAGATATAAAATAGAGGAATGATTAGGACGTTTATGATTATTCAATTCAGTTCAGTTTGGTATCTCATAATTTGGTTTGGCTTCTTCGGTTCTCGGTAATTTACCGAGATAATGTTGCATAACTCATAATTTAACTATGGTCTGTTTACGCTTTGTTGTTTTTTTTTTTGATTAATTTGGGGGTGTCCTGAGCCTATGGAGGGGAGCCTATGGATATACCTTTTCTCCGGGTATTCAAATGGGTTGAAAGCAATTGGTCCATATCCATGTGGGTGTCCAAAGAAATGTGTTTTAGTTTCGCATAGCAGGTGGATCGAACTTGAAACGTGTTAGTGTCTCAAATCCCTCTTCTTACCACTTGACCACAAGCCCTTGGACTCAGTCTACACTTTGTTTTGTAACGTATTTGTATTATTGGTCTGGTTTGGTTAATATTTTGATTTATTTAGCTTTTTATCTGTCATTTTATAAACAATTATTTATTTTGTTGATGAATAAATTAAATATTTCAAATTAATATAGATATCAAATTAAGATTTAGTTTTTTTTTTTTTGATGAAGTTTCAAATTTATTGATCAAAGCTAAAATAAGAGTTTGGACTTAGTTTGATAAAATTTCAAATTTAGATTTAGTTTTACTAGTGCCCCCATTAAATAAACGAGAGTTTTATGTGATGATGAGAGTTACATGTGGTATATGAGTATGTCACGTTTAAAATTTACCCAGGGATAGTTCAAAAAAAAAAAAAAAAAAAAAAAAATTTACCCAGGGTTTATGTTCAAAAAAAAAAAAAAAATTTACCCGGGGTTGGGCACATTACCCGTGAACTGAAAACTCGAACCGGTCCAAAGTTATTTGATATCCATCCGAAATAAAAATCAATAAATTCCCAAACAATTCTTTAGTTAAAATGGGGAAAATGCCAAATAATACTCAAACTCTTTAAATCTGACAAAAAAAATACCTTAATTCCATGACTCTCCAAAAAATGCCTAAATTTATATTGGACTTCTTAAATATACACAAACTATTAGTTGACTTTGCCAATTTAATACGCCGTTATCTGAGTTAACAGATTAATTAGATGACGTTTCGTTGGCCGTTTAATGTGTCGTTAAGTCTAAACGACGTCATTTTGGACACTAATCTGAGTAATAAAAAAACAATAAAATCTGCCTTCCAAGAGGCTCGAACTTAGGTTTTTAAGGCATGAGACAAGGTTTGGTTACCACTAAGCCATCGTATTTCATCGAAATTTGTTGGACAAAGATTATATTTATAACGAATAAGAGATCCTTTGTCCAACAAAGAAAACCTAATCTTTTGGGATCGATTTCTGGAACTAAACGGAGCCACGCGGAGTAAATTAGGGATTCTTCGAAAGTGTTCGGTGAGTGTATATATGTTTACTCGTAGTAGCCTGAGACTTGCGAACGTTTCTTGGATTTTACGGAATCCGTTGATTCTGATGTCTCCATCAATGTATCCGCTTGTTTTTTTTTCCGGCGAGAACGTCTAGCGGAGTGGTTTTCCGGCTCCACTGATTCCCATTAACGCCGTTAGAACGCCGGGCCTGAAAGCTCCGGTGATGTTCGAGAGAAGCTGCAGTTTCTTCTCAGTGTATCATTGACCTCTCATCTCCTGAGATTGGCAAAGATCCATGGATTTGTATGCATCATTAGTAAAAATTATCTGATCTTATTAGAAAAATTAATATAAGATACTCTACATATTTCCAAAATAAAATAAAAATAATTATTTAAATCAATAATAAATAATAATTTTTTTTATTCTAAAGTAAGTTTAACATAGTAAAAATCTAATTGCATTAAGGATAAATATGTAACAAACCAATTTAATAGTCAATAACAACTCAAATCAATTTTTTTTAATATAAAAACTAGCATGATTCACTCCCATAAAATTCCGAACATCAAAAAATGATTTTTTTTATTTAAACTTTTTTTATAAAAACATGTTATATATATATATTTTAAATTTAATCTTAACAAAAATAATACAATTCATTATGTAAAATCGTATTATATATAACACGACAAATATCAAATATTTTTAGTAAAATTATCTTATTTTTGAAATGTTTTATTACTGGTATTATGAATCTCCAATATAATAAATAATTTTTTAATCTAAAGTAAAGTCAAAATAGTAAAAACTATAATATTATTAAGAGTAAGTAAGCAATCAACAAATACGAGAGTCATTCTGTTTCAAAAATACGAGAGTCAATGAGAGACCTCAAACCACTTTAAATTTAATATGAAATTACAAAAAATACTCAATTACTCGATATTTTATCCAAGTTACACGATTTGTTTTTTAAAATTATTTACGAAAACCAAAGTGAACCGGATCCCATGTTTTCGGTCACTAGACGGTTTTTAATTTTCTTATCCAGACTGATAAGAAAGCCGAAAAACTAAACTGAAACGGACTACGAACGGTTTCTATATCTTTGTACCCTAAATACCATAAATACCTGAAATCTAAAATCCAAATCAAACCCGGCGGAACAGGTTATACGTGAATGCCCATTACCTTACCATTGACATTTTCATAATTATAGGTATTGAACGTTTCGTGTGTTTTAGGCGGAACAGACGGCGAAAAGAAAAGTTGTTACCATTCACCTATATGTTTGTTGTTTAAAATAGTTAATTAATTAATAAAAGATGAAATAAATTGCATTTTAAAATTGGTCATATACTGCAAATGAAGACAAACATATGTGTGTTTGAGTGCGGTAAGAATGGGAAACTTTATTTTCTATCTTATCTATTAAAACAGGAGACCAATATAGAATAAACATTTACTCTACATGTTATTTACAATATATGTCATTCCTTTTTAAATTGTCATTAAAGTTAAAAGAGTCAATAGACTTAACTTCTATAATCACCAAAATTATCATCTAATACCATAAAGAATATTAATTGATCTGTTATTAAATGTGCCGAAAATATGCTAAAATTTTGAGATGCAAACTTAAATCAAAATAAATGAATCGATTAATATTACTTTTCAGACTTATCATTTAATACCACCGGCATGTAAAGTTTGATCAAAAAAAAAAACACCATATAGAATATTAATTGATCTGTTAAACAAACACCCAAAAATATGTTTAAACAAGGGAAAAACCCCAAAAAATACCTGATCTGAATTTCTTTTGCCAGAAAAATACCCAGACTTTTTTCGTTGCCATTTAAATACCTGAAGTTAATTTTGTTGTCCTTAAAATTACCCAACTTTTGAAAATGGTTATTTCTACTCCCCATTTTTAACCCCGTTAATTAGCTTAACGGAGTGACTAACTCTTTAATTAACTCTCGGGTTAAGCAATTTTTAAGACAAATTTGCCCTTAACTGAGGTCGTATTAAACCCCCAGATACCTAAGAACCCTAATTCTAAAGCACTCTCTTCTCCTCTTCTCCTCTCTAAAATCGCAATGGAAAGGACAATTTCAACAGGTTCTGATGCAAGCTCGTTCTATCAGAGCTGCTTTCCAATGGAGGGACCTATTTGTCACTGCAACAGAACCACGATTTTGTTGAAATCGTGGACCGACGAAAATCCGGGTAGAAGATTTTACAAATGTGAAGCTCACGGATTTTTCACTTGGGCTGACAAAGACAAACCAAATGGATGGCAGAAGCTTAGTTTATTGGAGGCAAGAGATCAGATTCGTCGTCAAAAGCAAGAAATCAAGGAGCTTAAGGAAGGTCTTTCAGGAAATCAATACAAAATGAGTGATACAGCTGCTGAGGCGACTATGGTGAGTTATGATTTATGGAAGAAAACAGAGGAAGAGAGGACTATGCTTGAAATCCAGGTTTTGGCCGCGAAAGAGAAAGAAAAGTTGATGCGCCAATTTGTTTGTGTTTCGTGGGGTGGGTTCATAGTTGTCACAGCCATGATCATTAAAATGCTCAAGTCTTAGATGTATGTCCCGAGTCAAATCTTTGTTTTGGGTGTTTGCTTCATTGTTGACTGCGGTTCTTATATTTCGCATTGTCTGTTTGTTGTTTTTGAACTTGCTTTTGTGACATATTGTTCATGTTTTTCAGACTGTTTTCAATGATGATCGTTGATGAATGAAGCATAATTGAGCATAAGACAATTCCTAAATGTCGTTAATACCAAAATGCATAACCGTGTATTCTTACAAACACCTAAATGCAATCCAAAACGCAAGTTATATAAGCATTCTTCTAAACAAAAGCATAGTTATGGAAGCTTAAGAACAAAACACTAGATCCCCAAACACTTAGGACTGTGTAGGTGGTTTCGAAGATGGCCCATCAATCTCTGTAGATTTAGATCCCCAAACATCAAACACTCGACCGGTAAATGGGGATATGTAGCATCCATATCCTCTGGGTATTGGAGGCTCTACGTTACGGCCACAACCACGGCCACGACCACGGCCACGGCCACGTCCACGACCACGGCCAGATGACGCTGGCGGAGCACTTGAAGGCTGCGGATCCATTTGGACTTGTGTCGATTCTGCAGCTGGTGTTGACTGGCTCTGTGCATTCCTCCTCCTTTTTGGTGCATTTTCAATGCTCCATGGATCAACCTCCGGCTACCAAAACATCAAAACCTGAAGATATGTAGACCTATGACGAGAACAATAATTCTAACAAAAAACATACCTGTATTTTTCTAGGCCTACCCCTCTTTCGCTTTGGAGCTGGTTCAGCAGCTGCCTGTGTACACGTCCCTTTGTTATGACCAGTCTGTCTATAATTGCTACACGTTATGGTCCGTCCTTGTCTTGTAGCCTTCGTAGGATTGGCCGAAGACTCTTGCGGTTCCAAGATCCTATCATATTTTCTAGGACGTCCGGGCATTCTTCGTTTCTCTGGTACCTGAATTGGCTCTTTTCCAGTCCTCACCCACATTCTCTCCCCATTCATAGGTTTAATGTTGTTAGCATAAGTCTCCTTCCACTTAGACGTCAAGTAGCATTCATCCACGTAGCTGCATTATAACAATGACCAGAGTCAGAAACATTGATATTCAAGATTGAGAAGTTGTTACATATATTGTGAAATGGTACTTACTCTTCTGGATCATAATTGAGCTCACATATGACATGAATGGCGTGGCGACATGGTATTCCTGTGATGTTCCATTGATTACAGGCGCAGTGTTTGTCCGGAATACAAACTGTATAGCTGCAGTCGTATTCGATCACTTCATACAAGCTCTCACTGCTTTGTATGATCGTACATGACCCACTGCCGGTTCTATTTTGCTCAAAAATCTCCATTACATTAGGAGGGAATTTGCTCTTACAGTTCCCTGTCTTCTCTCGCCTTCTTGATATCCTCTTCATTGTAAGCCTCCTAATCTCCTCCAACATGTTTATCATTGGTAACTTTCGAGCATCCTTAATTGTTCTGTTGAAACTCTCTGACAAGTTGTTACACACATCCTCACACCTCGCTTGTCGACTGAAAAAAGCCCTACACCACGTCTTTGGCTCTGTCTTAAGCAAGTCTTTGTGAGCTGTTTCGTCAAACCCCTTTAAGGCTCTCATGTTGTACTCATAATCTCCAATACAAACGCTATGTGCTATAGCCCAGAAGTAGTCTTCATACTCACTCAATCCATATACTTTCTTCCAGTTGGCAAATATGTGTCTTGCACAATGTCTGTGTTCTGCATTCGGAAGAAGATCAGAGATAGCATTAATCAATCCTTTTTGCTTGTCAGAGATGATTGTGTAGCCGTCGCCTAATTCCAAACCCAACTCATGCTTCAGTTTACCAACAAACCATGACCAAGACTCAGTATCCTCAACTCTAACTATAGCCCATGCAAACGGATATATCCTGTTGTCTGCGTCACGTCCTACAGCAGCTAATATCTCACCCTTTAACTCCCATTTCATGAAAGCTCCATCAAGGCCAATAATAGGACGGCAACAGCGCTTCCAAGTGTTTCTGAGATTTAATCAAAGCTGATGTAGAATTTATCGAACACCTGTTTGCCATCAGCACGGGGAATAGTCACAATTTCAGTGGATGTGTTCTCGTTTGAACGCCTGAGCTCACTCTCATAATCCCACAGCTTCGCAAATTGCGACCTCTGAGTTTCTATGACCATATCCAAAGCTATACGTCTCGCTTTTCTGCAAATCCACCTAGAAACTGACAAATTGTACCTGATCATGATCTCGTCCTTTATATCAGTCCATCTAATTCCTGGTCTTCTTCGAGCTTCATCTTTGAACAACAACGCGACTGTGCCTTGCTTCAACATCTTTGCCTTACTGCTCTTCATGTGGTTGTGTTCATCGACATAGGTTTTTACCATCCACTTACCTATTCGTTTCTCAACAGAACAATATATCCTCCATTTGCATCCCTCTTTTGTGCATACTGCTGCCAACTTGGTTTTCTCCCATTTACACAACTTGACGTCATAGTTTGTCTTCAAAACATATCTTAGAAGCTGCTCTTTAAACTCATCACCACTCTTGAACTTCTGTAACAGCCATAAGTATGGTGGATGCTCATTACTGTATCTGGTTCTCGAAATCTCGGTCTCCTTACGGTTAAAACCTTCCCATTCATCATCTGTGTCCACAGCCGGAGTGGGATGCTTGTCGTCTGCACACTGCCTTTCAAATTCATCCTCATCGAAAGCCTCATCAGCTTCATTTGGAACACTATTAGGCTCTTTGGCTTGTGGAGTAGGATGATGATCTCCTGACCCACCTTCTTCTTCACTATGGATTTCGTTGAAGAACGCAGTAAAACGCTCATCACCACCTGGTAAAACTTCCTCTACAACAGGTTCTTCATCTACTTGGTTGCCATCCGGAGGAGGATCCTCTCTATCTTCATCATTGCTATCATCTTCAACTTCATCTGCTCTATTTGGTATCTCAGTCGCAACTTCTACTTCTACTATATTTGGTATCTCAGCCGCGGCTTCTTCTTCTGCTCTATCTCGAATATCAGATGCTGCATTATCTCTTGGCGTATCTTTCTCACAACCTTGTATCACCTCTGAAACCTTGTTCTCTATGAAGATGTCAACCTCTCCTACTACCACAGCCTCGTTACACATTGCATTAATCTCAGCATCAGAACTCTGTTGGAATATTGCCTTAATGGAATCCATACTCTGGTTTGGGAGCTTGTACCATGCTTGTTCAACTACACCACCAATTCTGTTGTCTTCGCAAAACGAATCAAACACTGACCACGTCATGTAATCGGGATCAATTTGTATTCCAAACTTCACATCTCCGCCTTCGTACCTGAACCTATTATCATTCCACTTCATCAAGCCTCCATAGTACAAATTCACCTTGATTGTGTCCTCCAAGCTGCAAAACAGTGAACAAATGAAACCCAGAATCACGATCTCGCAAAATCTCAGTCGATTGTAAACCATGCAAGTCGAACCCAAAACCCGACTTCAAATTGTACACAAACCCTAGAATCAATGACATATTCAAATGAAACGCACATTAAAGATAGAAATCGATTGTAACATTACCTCATCCTAACTGGTTTTCGATTTCGAAAATCGATTAAGGTTAATCTCGGCCTTTATGAATGAGCAGTCATTCAACGAAAATCCAGCAGGCACACGGTGATATCGAGCTTCGTTAGGCTTCGAAAGATATGCTTCTGTTGAATTAAACGAAAGGAGTGGAGAAGATTAGGGTTCTAAATGGATTTGGGGCTTTTTCCCTTTAGAAATTAGGGTTCTAAAACGATTTGGGGGTTTTTACCATTTTCGCACAGGGTTAAAAATGTAATTTCCTTCTTTCTGTTTAGTCCGTCATTAATCAATCCGTTAAGCTAATTAACCATGGTTAAAATGGGGAGTAGAAATAACCATTTTCAAAAGTTGGGTAATTTTAAGGACAACAAAATTAACTTCAGGTATTTAAATGGCAACGAAAAAAGTCTGGATATTTTTCTGGCAAAAGAAATTCACGTCAAGTATTTTTTGGGGTTTTTCCCTTTAAACAATAAGATGCAGCCTTGAATAAAAATAAATGAATCTATTAACTTGCATTTAGATTGCCGAATTTTATACTAACCACATTATATTTTAATTTGCACATGCTTTCATATCTTTGCATTTATACACCAAATTATCTTATGTTATGCATCTTATAAATTCAACAATCGAAACCTTAATGAAAATCACCGGCCAATTAATTCAAGATACTAAACCTAACGAAATAATCTCAAGATTTTGAATATCATATATCTATACTATTAAAGCAGAAGTACGTTTTAGAAACTTCTCATTCTTTTCAATTTATTTACAAAGAATGCCACTGACTTTTTATTTTCTTTTTATTTCATTAATGACATAATAATATTAAAAAAATAGGAACTAATATTATTTACGACAATTTTTTATTCTACAATAATAAAATTCGATTTTTAATAACAATAATAATTACTTACCTAAAATTTCTCATAATCTAAACATCCTATTTTTTTCTATTTTTAATGCAGCCAAATAATGCAATTCGGATATTACATAACTAATTCTATTCCATTTTTAAATGCCATTCCCTTATTAAATCCAGATATTACTTATAAGTATAACTGAGAAGATATGATATAATAAATAAAAAGATTTAAAATTTCGCCAATAAAATTTGATATCTATATTATTAAGATTTTCAAAAATATCGGATATTTAATAATAATAATTTCTTATTAATATAAGGAACAAATTATATGTAACAGTAAATGTGGGAGATTGTGACTTCTTTAAATTACGGGAAGCTAAAACTTTATTTATCTTACATATACTATTTAATCTTTTGAAAATAAATGTTGACTTTTTGTTAACAAATTCTCAAGTTAAATAATTAATGTTTGATTTTTAGGTATATTCCTTTAAAAATGGCATATGCTATAATTATTTCGTTTACAATATTTTTTAGAGAAAATAAATTTATTAATTAATATTTTTGAAATAAAACGAATAAATTTATTAATAATTTAATTAAGTAGGTATATCTACATAATATATTACAACTTCTATTTTTAAACTGAATTTATAAGTTTTTTAGATTAAACTAAATGATGTGATGTGTAATAACTAAATAATGTAATTTAAACGTTAATTAAATTATTTAGTTGGTTATAACTAATGAAGACAGAGACAAATCGTAGTATAAGACTGCAAATCACTTTCTTAACCTCTGTAAATCAGTTTGCTTACAATATATACTGGAGACAAGAGTCTCAAGCCAAGACAGAGACAAATCGTAGTATAAGACTGCAAATCACTTTCTTAACCTCTGTAAATCAGTTTGCTTACAATATATACTGGAGACAAGAGTCTCAAGCCAAAAACCTAATCAACCACAACCATACACGTGGCTCAACATACATCATTAGTTGCAGAAGATAACAAAGCAAACCGATTAGTAATTGGAACTCCATTACTTGTCTTTAGCTTCTCTAGTTCAGTTCCACAACTCTCGTTACGTTTTGACCAGAAGGGAACTTCCTTCTTAACCGAGAAGAAAACTCCAGCCGGGTCTTGTCTTGACTTGAGAATGGGCTTTGGATCAGCTACACTTGAACTTCGTTGGCCCACTTCAGCTTCTGAGCCCAACTTCTTCTTTGTATCTTCTTCTCCACAAAACAGAGTTTTTGTGTCGTTGTTGCTTACACCCTCCCGCAAACTTGGGATTGGTAGAACTCCAACACCAAGTTTGGCTCGTAAATCAACAAAGGATCGCCTTGGAAGAGGTTTGGTGAATATGTCAGCAATCTGATCTTTAGCTGAAATATGTTGTATCTCAATGAGTCCAAGTGCTACTCTCTCACGGATGTAGTGATAGTCAACTTCAATATGTTTTGAGCGACTATGAAATCCAGGGTTAGCTGAGAGATATACAGCAGAAAGATTATCACACTGAAGCAGGGCTGGATCAGGTTGTGATATATGCAGATCTCGAAGCAAAGCATTAATCCATGTGAGTTCGGCCGCGGTGTGAGCAAGAGCTCTATATTCCGCTTCAGTAGAAGACCGTGACACAGTAGGTTGACGTTTTGCGCACCATGACACAAGATTGGAACCAATAAACACGCAAAATCCCGTCGTCGAACGTCGTGTATCACGACAGCCAGCCCAATCACTATCACTGAAGGACAAAAGAGACATCGATCGGTCCTTGAGAAGATGTAGACCAAAGTTGGTGGTACCTCTTATATACCTGAGGATTCGTTTCAATAGAGAAAAATCAGCATACGTCGGTGCATGCATTCGTTGACATACGAAATTAACTGCAAACTGAATTTCCGGGCGTGTGAGAGTCAAGTACTGTAACTTCCCAGCAATGGAACGAAAGAATGTAGGTTCTGGGAATAATTCAGTAGCATTGTAAACATCATCCAGACGAGTCGGCAGAGGAGTGGGCATTGGATTCGCTGTGTCCATTCCTGCTTGATGAAGAATTTCTTCAGCATACTTAGATTGGTGCAAGAACAGACCATGATCATGATATTGAGCCTGGATTCCAAGAAAATAGTGAATGGAACCAAGGTTTTTCATGGAAAATTGCCCACTGAGTTCAGTAATCAAATTCTCGATCAGCTCTGGACTGTTGCCTGTGAGTAAGACATCATCAACATACAATAACAGATACATCAGTCTTCCTGCACGATGATATGTGAATAGAGATGGATCGGCATTGCTGCATATAAAGCCAAACTCCAGCAAGAAATTACTGAACTTATCAAACCAAGCCCGTGGTGCCTGCTTAAGTCCATAGAGAGCTTTATGTAACTTACAAACATAGTCAGGGTATTCTGGATTTTCAAAACCAGGAGGTTGAGTCATATAAACTTCTTCTTGGAGCTCACCATGGAGAAATGCATTTTTAACATCGAGTTGTGTGACGGTCCAGCCTTTTGTTGTAGCCACACTAAGTACCGTTCGTATAGTTGAAGTTCTCACGACTGGGCTGTATGTTTCGAGAAAATCAACACCTTCCTCTTGATCAAAGCCCTTCGCTACCAATCTTGCTTTTAACTTATCAAGAGTGCCATCCGCCTTCAATTTGACTGTGAAAATCCAACGACAACCAAGAACATGCATACTATGTGTTCGGGGAACCAGAGACCATGAACCATTTAGCTCTTGTGCTGTCATCTCATCCCCCATAGCTGCATTCCAGCCTTCATGCTTTAAGGCTGCTACAACAGATTTTGGTTCAGGAGGAATATTATGAGAGGTAACCAAGGCATATTTGGGATTTGGCTTTGTAATGCCGTGTTGAAGTCGTGTTGTCATCTGGGGTGAGTGTCCAGATTCTGTAACTGGTACTGTGACACGAGCTGTTACCTCAGGAGACATCGAAGGTGAAGGTGATGATATTTCTTCAGTGGTAATGTGACTCTCTGAATCTGTGCCCATCGAGTCGTTACCCAAGGACCAATCTGATGAACGTGAGGAGATAAGTGGAGATTGTGGGGCCACAGGAGTTGATGTAGGAGCCTGAGAGATTGATTGCACAGTAGCTTGTGGAGCTGGTATCCAGTTTGGTGTAGACTGCCACGCCTTGAGGAGTGGTGTATTCTGCGGCACCACGTAGTCTTTGTAGCGGTTCATAAATGGGAAACTGCTTTCATCAAAAATAACATGTCGTGATATGTATATACGACCTGTGGGTGGAAACAAACACCTGTAGCCTTTGTACTGAGCATGATATCCCAAGAAAATACATTGCAACGAGCGAGGATCAAACTTGTGTTGAGAGTAAGGTCGAAGATAGGGGTAGCAGGCAGACCCAAAAACGCGAAGGAAGGAATAGTCAGGACGTTGTTGATGAAGAATCTCAAATGGACTGATTGCTGGAGAGGATGAGGATGGGAGCATATTGATAACAAAGTTAGCTGTATAATAGGCTTCCACCCAGTACTTGAAAGGAGTCCTACTTTGAAACAACATTGACAAAGCGAATTCAGTTAAATGTCTGTGTTTACGCTCTGCAATACCATTTTGCTCTGGAGTAGAAGGACATGACAGTTGATGAGCAATCCCATGATTCTTCAGATGCTCGCGAAATTGATTGCTTATGAACTCACCACCACCATCACTTTGGAAGACTTTAATCTTCTTACTGAATTGATTTTCGACCTGTCTTTGAAACCCCATAAACACTTTGCAAAAATCTGATTTAGCCTTGAGAGGAAATAACCAAGAGTAGCGAGAGTAATCATCCACAAAAACAACATAATACTTGAATCCTTGGACAGATACAATAGGAGCTGGTCCCCATAGATCACAATGTATTCGATCTAGGGGCGCTAACGTGGTAGACATAGAGTTATAAAATGGAAGCTTAGTACTTTTACCCATTTGGCAAGATTCACAAATAGGTGAGCTATTGCTCTTATTAACCGAGATAGCATTACTACTCTGAAGAAGTTGAAGGATCCGGGGGTTAGCATGTCCCAGCCTTTGATGCCATATTATCTCACTTGTTGCTCTTTGCCTGTTGGAGTAGAATGCTGCCAACTCCCTGTCCTTCAACACATAAAGATCACTTTGTCGTGGTCCCTTGGTCACCACTTTCTGAGTGCTCAAATCAATAATGTATACCCAATTAGCATCAAAATATACTCCACATGGGTAATCTGCACATAACTTAGAAATAGACAGCAAGGATTTTGTGATATTTGGGCAAACCAAAACATCCAAAAGGGGAATATCACCTGTGGAAGTGGTGAGAACCGTGGAACCAACATGAGTGATAGGAAGGCTATTCCCATTACCAACCATAACTGATTCTGGGCCATGGTAGGTTGTGGGATTCTGTAAGGCATTTACTGCAGATGTGATGTGAGCAGTTGCTCCTGAATCAGGATACCATTCATGTCCTTGAGGATCAGAAATCTGAAGCGCAGAAAGTGCTTGTGGAACATCTTCACTTTGATAGGTATTATCCCATCGGTTGTAGCACTTAAGAGCAGTATGTCCTGTTCTGCCACAAATTTGACAGGTTGGCCGAGTGTTAGACGATGAGTAGTAGTTTGGGTTCCAGCCAGATGTATTAACTTGCTGTGAGAACCCCCTGCCACGAGTAGAATAACCACCACGACCTCTATAATTTCCATGGCCTCTGAAATTTCCTCTATTGCCATAACCACCTCTTCCTCTATCTGATCCTTGAAAACCACCTCTTGAGTTTGAGCCTTGATTGAATTGCTGAGTCTGAAACGCCATATGCGGAGTGACTTCAGAAGCAACTTCTCGGGCTTGCAGCTTGGAATCATATCCTGAGACTTCAGACACAATATCTGTGAAACTGGGTCGAGGAACGCGCGTCATCGAGTTCTGCAAGACTGTGCAAATAGGATCATATTCACTGCTTAACCCATTAAGAAAGGTGAAAACTTTCATCGCTTCATCTGCAGGCTTTCCAATTGATGATAGCTGATCACATATGGCCTTGAACTCACGAACATACCCAGCCAAATCCTTCCCTTTGTTGCTTATAGTTTGGAACCTTCGACGTAATTCATATTCACGAGCTAAAGAATTTCTGTTAAAATCATTAGCTAGTGCCAACCAGACATCTTTAGAGGTCGTGAGACCAAAGACACTACCTATTACTTCCTCAGACAAAGTACCAACTATCCAGGACATTATCAGTTGATCAGTACAAGTCCAAGCTTCGAGCTGTGGGTTAGGAGTAACACCTACCTGATCTCCTTGTCGTGTCTCGATTGTTGCAGGTGGAGGAGGAGTTGATCCATCGACAAAGCCCATAAGCTTCTGACTTCTTAACAAGAATTCCATTTGGGTTTTCCAGGCAAGATAATTGCTGTCATTGAGCTTGACTGAGACTGAATTGGAGATATGAAGTTGCGACGGGAATGGATACGGCGGATCTGGAACTGGAACTTGAGCAGCAGCCATGACTGAACCTGTTAGGGTTTTTCAAAGCTCTGATACCATAATGAAGACAGAGACAAATCGTAGTATAAGACTGCAAATCACTTTCTTAACCTCTGTAAATCAGTTTGCTTACAATATATACTGGAGACAAGAGTCTCAAGCCAAAAACCTAATCAACCACAACCATACACGTGGCTCAACATACATCATTAGTTGCAGAAGATAACAAAGCAAACCGATTAGTAATTGGAACTCCATTACTTGTCTTTAGCTTCTCTAGTTCAGTTCCACAACTCTCGTTACGTTTTGACCAGAAGGGAACTTCCTTCTTAACCGAGAAGAAAACTCCAGCCGGGTCTTGTCTTGACTTGAGAATGGGCTTTGGATCAGCTACACTTGAACTTCGTTGGCCCACTTCAGCTTCTGAGCCCAACTTCTTCTTTGTATCTTCTTCTCCACAAAACAGAGTTTTTGTGTCGTTGTTGCTTACAATAACTTTAATATTTCTCACGATATACATATGATGAATTCAAGTACGTATATAAATAATTGTTAGTTTGGTGATTTGATTTATCGTTATTGCTTTTTCCTTATTCTAAATTATTTAATAATTGTTTTTGTAAAGTTGTTATAGTAGTTGCTGGATTTGGAAGAAAAAATATTTAGAATGAGATTAGATAACAGTAAATTAATTTTAGATATTCTTTTTACTATAGCTAAAAAAATTTGATTTTTTTTTAAATTCAGTTTTACCCTTTATAAATTTGAAATTTCATAAAGAAATTGAATGGCATATTTTGTATTTACATGGAAAACTAACGGCATTTTCTGTTTTGTACTTCTTTTTTAATAGTATAGATGATAATATATCAATTATAATATTTTCATGGTAACCACAATTTTATTTTTTAATAAAAAACCGGAAAATATTATAAACTTTTCGTAAACTTATGATGGTTTAAAAAAATCATTTAAAATATAAAATGAAAACGAAACCAAAAATAATTTTTTTTAATATAATATAAACATTCAAAAATCCAAATATTTTAGTTTACAAATCATAATAGATTATTGTTGTCATTAATAAAAACATTTAAAAATAGATATTGACAATAAATAAATAAAGATAAAAATCAGTAAATATTAACAATATAACTTAATGAATACACATTATTCGGATTTAGAGAAATTGCATTAATCTTGATTTTCATTAGACTTTATAAATATTTTAATAGTAATTTTATTATCAAATCCAAATAATGAATGAGTATTATATTAAAGTTATTAAATAAAAATATTTAAATTAATGCTATAAATTATATATTTATAATATTTTCCGTATTTTTGTAAATAAAGATGAAAATATTAATAACTAAATAAGGCAATAAACTAGATACCTTTTGGTTTGAGCAAGAGATTGTCACGGCAACAAAAAGTCTAACATAAGGTGGGTTAATTTCAACAAACAATTGATTGTAGATTTCAAACAAAATCTGTTGTCAGCTAAATTTTTGATTGATTTTTTTTTCTTCTGTTCATATGGTCAAAATGATCAAATATTTTGAGTGTATTTGGTAGTTTTGGGAAACCACCAACCTCTATCTTTCAATTTTTTTTTGATGAAATTGTATTTTCGAACCAATTCATTTATGATGTATCAATATTGTTGTGTTAAATAGGTGGAAAATATTGGATTCAATCAAAACAAAACTGTATAGGTAAATAAAATAAAAAAAATCTGTGTTTTGTATTAATATTAAAAAGTTAAAATATATAAACTGATTTATACGTATTCAAATATGCATATGTTATTTATGTTTGGTTTAAACAAACGGGTCTAAATAGATCATAAATATAAACAGGTCTAAACGGTTCAAATCCGTCTATTTTTACATCTCTATGTAATCACAAATAAAAATTTAAAAAAAAATCAAAACCCAAAAATATATGTTTTACTAAATAATTTTTGCAAGAAGAAAAATTCTTTTAAATTGGTGAGAAGTATTGGATTAAATTAGAGTAAAAATGTATAGAAAAAATTTACAAAGTTAAATTTTATATACTTTGTGTTAAATTTTTAAAAATTTAAATTAATAAACCGAACCTAAAAGATTAAGTAGGCATGTATAATTTCTGAAGGTTTTAGACAGACGAGTTTAAATGAATTTTAAATATAAGAGGATCTAAACGGGTCGGATTTTCCGTCTTAACATGTCTGTGTAAACTCAAATAAAATTTAAAAAATCCAAGAAATAAATGGTTTACTAAAAGAAATTTGCAAGAAAAAAATGAAAATGATACTATAAAACAAACATAACATATCGGTCAAGTCGGATATTTGAGTCAGTTCCATTTAGGTCCATCGGTTTAGTCTTAATATTAAGAACATGTAAATACCCAAAAAATTGGGGCTCTTGAAAATATATGAGAATTATAATATAACTCAGATATATAAAATATTTCTGTAAATATAAGCTGTAAAATGCACATTTTTAAAAAAAAAATTCTATTAGCAATAATTAAAATATTAGTTTTTAGTTTTTGGTTCAAGTCTTTTTTTGTAAAATAAACATCTTTATTGTTCCTTTTATGTTGTTAATTAAATTAAATTCTAAAAATTAGTTACTTAAAAAGAACTTATAAACTATAAGATTGATTTTCGATTTTAACATATAAATTAATAATATAATAATTAACGTGTTTATAATTTTACTATCTACTAATATTACATAACAAATATAAACTATAAAATAGTAACATCACCTAGACAACCAAATTGTCAACAAATCTCAAACCTCCACATCTACTAATAAAATATATAAAATAGAACATATTAGCATGTATAAATATATATTATACCCGTCCACGGGTGAGAAGCATCACATTTTTAATATTTTTTTTGTCATAATATGTTCAATAATATACATTTCTATAAATCAAATATAATTTCAATCCATAAACTGATAATTAAGAAACTAAAATTAGTCGGAAAAATAGAAGTTGTTATTTACAAGTACATTAAAATTCATTTTTACAATAAAGTATTAAGCGTCCAGCCACAAACGCCCCTTGCGTTTCAGAAACTAAAGATGGCAGAATCTTTTTAAGCCTCGTGCATAATACCTTTGAGATAATCTTGTATGAAACCGCACAAAGACTGATTGGCCTCAAATCTGTCATCTAGTTAGGATTGGGCTTCTTCGGAAGTAAACATATATGTGTATAATTCCAGTCACTTGGCAGTGAACCATGCTCGAAAAAGGCTTTAACCTCTGCGGTCACCTCTGTACCAGTGATATCCCAATAATTCAGGAAAAAAGCTCCAGTCATACCATCACTACCGGGAGCACTATCACTCTTTACTGCTTTCACAGCCCTTCTGATCTCCCCATCTGTGATCACTTTCGTGAGGTCTCTGTTCATTCTGGTCGTGACCCTGGTATCCAACCCACGAAGCAGCTCAGTCGCGGGTTCCAGATTTGAAGTTGTAAAGAGGCGTTTGAAATAATCCACAGCTATGTCCCCTTTTTTATCTTCCTCAAAATGTACATTTCCATCACGATCCATAAGTGAGGTAGCCATATTCTTCATTTTCCGAGTCTTTTCCCAACCATGGAAGACCTTCGTATTTTTATCCCCAACCTTAAGCCATCTAACTCCACTCTTTTGTTTCCAAAAGGATTCCTCGTCGATGATAGCTTTAGATATCTCTTGGCTCAGTCTTGCCAACTCCTGCATACATGGCGCTAACTTTGAGGATTCTACATCATGTTCTCTCCGAAGTTGTATGATTCTTTTCTTAGAATTATTATCTGAACGTCTCTTCCACTTTGACAATTCTTTTCTACAGTTCACAATGCGGTCGGAGACTAAAACAGAACACCTTCCAGCTCCCGAGTGTTTGTTCCAACCATTGCGAATAATATTTCAGACCTCAGGGATTTTGCACCACCTCTTATCAAAATAGAATCTCCCTGTCCGACAAAACCTAGCTGTAGCTAGACGAGTAAAGATCGGTCTGTGATCAGACTCCAATCTCTCCAAATATTTAGTCGTGGCCCGAGGAAATAAACGGAACCATTCTGCGTTTCCAAAAGCACGGTCCAGACTACACTGCACCCATACATTCTCCTTTAATCCGTTCACCATTGTCTCTCTCATCCCTGCCCATGTGATATATCAGGTTTTTAGGACTTTTGACATGTCTTTGTTATCGAGTTTTTTCTATGTGTTTTGGAGTCTTTTCAGGTGTTTTACAGGTTTAAGGACATTTGGAGCCTAATTGGACGTTTTGGAAGCATTTGGGTCAATTCTGCACTATATAGAGATCTCACAGAGTTCACTGGCTGCGTTTTTGCACTGCGTCGATCGACGCAGTATGCGCATGGTCGACGCAGTGGTCAACGCAGTTCTGCGCACAAAAATCCTGAAATTATAGTTTTTGCCCAGAAACTTCCCAGATTTGCAAAAAAGCCCCAGCCGAGTTTAGATCATAATATTAGGGTTTTTAGCCACTTTTTTAGGCGATGCTTTCAGACTTTAGTTTTATTTTTACTGAGAGAGAGAGAGAGAGAGAGAGAGAGAGAGAGAGAGATTTGGAACTCATATTCTTTGTTTCTCTTTTATGATATTTGGTTTTCTATTCAACATGTTTTCTATTTCATTGATCATGTCTAAGAAGTTTACATGTTAGGTTTAGGGATTCTCACAGGGGATTTCATGGAATTATAGGTTGATCAATCTGTAGGGATTCATATCTTTCTAGTTCTTCATCTAGAGTTGTTCTTAATGCTTGATCTGAATTGGCCACTTAGATTATTGATGTTAGGTTGATTTCTGCAACGAAAGTTGATTAATTAACTAGAAAG
Organism: Orychophragmus violaceus; assembly: GCA_030180135.1. NCBI lineage: Eukaryota > Viridiplantae > Streptophyta > Magnoliopsida > Brassicales > Brassicaceae > Orychophragmus > Orychophragmus violaceus. Next base: position 61,417,266 of record CM058239.1, read on the forward strand.
AACTTAGATGAGCAATTTGACTATTCGCAAAGAAATTTGGCTTAGGAGAATTGTGAACGAAAGAACCTGAGATTAATGCTTGTTTAGAACTCTAGGATTCGCAACGAAAGTTGGCTTGCTAGGTTGTTAGACATAGATAATATTCACAACAAAAGTTGGTCTGTTATAATTCTGTGATTCTAGTTCTAGAACAGTTCTTAATTAGATCCCGATTGATTGATTAGCATGTGTTCCTGATTTCCTGAGAACTCCCTTGACCTGACACTTCGTTTGATTGTCTACAAAGCCGATTTAATTACTTTTCTGCTCTGATTTACTGCTTTCTACTGCTTTACCTAGCTTAACCTGAAATTCTACAATCTATCGCAAGATCTTGAGTCTCTGTGGATTAGATACCCTATATACTACTGGTTCACGTCTGTGCACTTGCAGTGTAGATCTAGGGATTAAAACCTGATCGTATCAAGTTTTTGGCGCCGTTGCCGGGGACTCTTTTGAGTCTTTGATAGATTTGAACTTAGGGTTTAGACTAGGTTTTTTGTTTTTGTTTTTGGTTACTGATTTTTCTTTTCTTTTTGCGTTTTAGGTACGACCAGAATCGCCTTGCGTCGATCGACACCACCTGGGCATCGGTCGACACTTGCTCACGATTAGCATCGATCGACACTACTTTGCATCGATCGACACAGCGCGTAAGATGATAGGAATGTTGGAACGGATCTTGGAAAGTCAGCGGAATAACTCATTCTGCAGAGACTATGGTTCTTATTCATTCACCAGAGATTATGAATCTTCAGAATATCAGCTTGTTCCTCCTCAAAATACGCAGTCTGATAAGCATGATGGAGCAGTTTCTGGAAAGACAGGAGAAGAGTACAGTGGACTTCAATGATAAGCTTGATGCTCTGTACTTGGACATAAATGGGATGTTTGAGTCTCTGAGTACTCATGTGAAGAAGTTGGATGTTCAAGTTCAACAGACGGTTGGAGCTGTGCAAAGGCAGAATGGAGCTGGGAAAGCTGAACAGAACAAATTCGTCAATGTTGTGACCATAAGAGATGAGATTGACTTGTTGGAAGAAGAAGAGAGCATAATCTCGGATTTTCTAGATGAATACTGTCTGTCTGAGACATGCGTCAATCGACACACCCTCGATGTCGATCGATGCATCCCCGATACGTCTGATGAATTTGAACATAATCGCCTTGTGTCGATCGATACATCTCTTGCATCGATCGACACAGATCGCAGACATGACCATAAACCTGCAACAGTCCTAGAACGAGTCTATAAGACCTCTGTGTCATATCCTAAGGCTCCTAAATTGTCTAAACAGGAGCTAGACGAAGCTAAATGCATGAAAGTGATGGAAAAGAAGATGATTCAGATTACAGAGAAGATACCTGACCCAAGAGCCTTTGTGCTAGACTATTCCATCTCTAAGGACAGATTCAAGGAATCTCTGTGTGACTTAGGATCTGGTGTGAATCTCATGCCATACTCTGTGGCTGAGAGATTGGGAATGATGGAATTCCAGCCTACTAGGATCTCTCTTATCCTAGCTGATCGATCAAAAAGGTATCCGGAAGGAGTTCTTGAGGATGTTCCTGTCAGAATTGGAAACTACTTGATTCTAACGGACTTTGTAGTGCTGAAGTATAACATTGAGCCAGATGATCCTTTGTTACTTGGTAGACCTTTCTTAGCTACTGCTGGAGCTGTGATTAATGTGAGGCATGGACTGATTGATCTCCACCTGGGAGATGATCCATTGCGGTTCAAGATGGATAAGCTGCAGAAATCCACCATTGGTGGACAGAGCTTCAGTGTGGAAGTGGAACCAGAGATTCCTGTTGGAGAAGAGAAGATGGCAGTTCATTCTGAACTTGCTCTAACATCTTCAGAGCCTGCAACTGGTCTTAAGCAGAAAGCTCCAGATCTCTCCCATCCACCTAAGAAAAGGTATGGTTCTTTTAAACTTAGATCTCCTAAACCATCAGCTTTGAATGCAGGAAAACACAGTATCCCACCCTCGCTTCGCTCCCACCCTGCTCCGCTTCGCTCTTTTCTTGGGGAATCTCATGATCCGAAAGCTTATACGCCACCTTGGCTGAAGAGACATTCACAGAGACACTCAAAGTCTCTGTTGAATCCACCATAAGTCTGATCTCCTTTCCATAGTCAAGCTATTGACTTTAAACAAGCGCAGAGTGGGAGGCAACCCACTGTTAGATTCGTTTTTGTTTTCATTTTTTGTTTTGATTTGGTGTTTTTGATTTTCTATTTTTGTGTGTTCAAAGGCGTGAGAAACAGGCAGAATCGCACTGCATCGATCGACACACCTAGTGCATCGGTCGACACATTTTCGATTTAAGGTTTGCCGATTCAATTGCGGTTCAGACACTGGTTATTTACATAACCGCGAGCATATTCGCCTCGCATCGATCGACTCCCCTAGTGGCATCGATCGACGCAATCCGACGACGGGTAAGTGTTCTGACTCTTTTCGGATTCTCTTAATTCCGATTTTTCTCGCCAATCCTGAGCTTGACACTACTGGGGACAGTGTGTTTCAAGTGTGGGGGAAGTAGCTACTGACGCACCGCTTTTGTTTTCTTATAGTCAGTCTAAATTTGTTTTATTGAGTCAAAATTGAGTAGGAAACAAGGACTTTTTGAGGAGATTACCACACTTGCAGGAACTTAAGTGACCCTTGGATGAGTTGCAGATGATCTATGACTATTAGAAAACCCAACACAGACCAGCCTACCGAGGACACCCATATCACTTCAGGTATTCAGAGAATCCATTACTTGATTTCACCTTTAACTCGACTTAATTTTCTCTCCTATGGGCTTGGTATACTTCGAGTCGGATTCCTCTGTTGGTTCTGGCACAGCTTGTAAACCTGTCTGATTATGGTTCCCTTCTCTCCTTCCTTGAAAGAAAGAGATAAACTGAGGATAAGCTAGTAGCTTCGAAGTGGTCACGGGAGTAGTAGAGACCCCTATTACCTCCTGTGCATCCATGGAAACATGTCCAGAGTATGCCCCAGTAAGAGAAGAGCACTGATAGAAAAAATAAAATGATACCCTGTGGGGAAAAATCAATGCTAAGGAAGGGAAAAGAGAAGAAAGGAACCAGAAGCAACAATTGAGTGGTCAGATGCTAACAGAGTAAGTGTCCATGTGTTCTTTGATCGATACGCCATAGGTGAGACCACACTTAATAGCTTATAGAATTCAGTATCGTGAATTTGGATGCTCTGAATGTGATTGTGGAGTTTACTCAGGATAGTTGCTAAGTGTGGGGGAAGTACATGTTGGTCTTGATGTTTGCAGGTTCATTTTCATGTGGCTTACTAAGGGGAATATGAGTGTGGTGCTTCTACGATGAAACGAGTTTCTGAAGTTTTCAAACTTCTTTTCCTGATCTTGGTTTTCTGTTTGCTTGAGGGCAAGCAAAAGCTAATTGTGGGGGAGTTGATATATCATGGTTTTTAGGACTTTTGACCATGGTATATGTCTTTGTTATCGAATCTTTCTATGTGTTTTGGAGTCTTTTCATGTGTTTTACAGGTTTAAGGACATTTGGAGCCTAATTGGACGTTTTGGAAGCATTTGGGTCAATTTTTTCACTATTTAGAGATATCACAGAGTTCACTGGCTGCGTTTTCGCACTGCGTCGATCGACGCAGTGGTCGACACAGTTCTGCGCACAAAAATCCTAAAATTACAGTTTTTGCCCAGAAACTTCCCAGATTTGCAAATAAGCCCCAGCCGAGTTTAGATAATTAGGGTTTTTAGCCAATTGTTTAGGCGATGCTTTCAGACTTTCGTTTTATTTTTACTCAGAGAGAGATATTTGGAACTCATATTCTTTGTTTCTCTTTTATGATATTTGGTTTTCTATTCAACATGTTTTCTGTTTCATTGATCATGTCTGAGTAGTTTACATGTTAGGTTTAGGGATTCTCACAGGGGATTTCATGGAATTATAGGTTGATCAATCTGTAGGGATTCATATCTTTCTAGTTCTTCATCTAGGGTTGTTCTTAATGCTTGATCTGAATTGGTCACTTCGATTATTGATGTTAGGTTGATTTCTGCAACGAAAGTTGATTAATTAACTAGAAAGAACTTAGATGAGCAATTTGACTATTCGCAAAGAAATTTGGCTTAGGAGAATTGTGAACGAAAGAACGTGAGATTAATGCTAGTTTAGAACTCTAGGATTTGCAACAAAAATTGGCTTGCTAGGTTGTTAGACATAGATAATATTCGCAATGAAAGTTGGTCTGTTATAATTCTTGTATTCTAGTTCTACAACAGTTCTTAATTAGATCTCGATTGATTGATTAGCCTGTGTTCCTGATTTCCTGAGAACTCCCTTGACCTGACGCTTCGTTTGAATTTCTACAAAGCCGATTTATTTACTTTTCTGCTCTGATTTACTGCTTTCTACTGCTTTACCTAGCTTAACCTGAAATTCTACAATCTATCGCAAGATCTTGAGTCTCTGTGGATTCGATACCCTATATACCACTGGTTCAAGTCTGTGCACTTGCAGTGTAGATCTAGGGATTAAAACCTGATCGTATCACCATGATAAGGTGTTACCATAACTTGGTATTTCTTTAAGTCGGCATTCCCGTACAAATGAGCGAAATGCATAAAAGGAAGCTTCTGTACGCCTTACACCACCCAATTTATCTGAGTTGTTTAACAACTTTTTGAAATCTCCACATAAAAACCAAGGCCCGTTCCTGCTTAAACCAATATCAACAATGAGATCCCAAACCGCATGCCTTCTGTTTCGTACTGGATCTCCGTATACAAAGGTCATAAAATATTCGACACTGCCAATCTGTACCTTCGTATCGATCACTCTATTGTTTAAAAATAAAATCGAAACCTTATATGTATCTCTCCAAAATAATGCCAAGCCACCACTGAGCCCTATTGGATTCACCAGAAAATGGTTATCAAAACCCAATGCTCTCTGAAGACTTGAAACTTGAGTACTAGAGTTTTTAGTCTCTAGGAGGAACAGAAAATCCGGGAAATGTTCACGACACATCTCCTCTAGGCGTCGAACTGTCACGTTACCCCTCACACCCTGACAGTTCCAACTGAGCATCGTCATTGGAAATTGGATGGTTTCTGGCGAACCATCAAACCTTCAGCAGTTTTAGAGATCTTAGAAAAACCATCCTTCTCATCAGTTGCCTTCCGTTTCACCTGAGATTCTGCATTTTGCAACTCATGTCCTTCCTGAGGATTTATAAATTGCAGTGTAGGTCGGGTATGGTTCCTCTTTCTCCTCGACCAAGATGCAACTTTCCTTACATGCGATCGTCCCTTCTTGTACAAAGATGAGGACCCAGAATCCCCATATCCCGCTTTAAACTCCAAAAACTTAGTCTGCTCCTTGACCAAATCCATACCATTAGCTTCAAAATTCAGAGGCCAAAGTGACTGCCAATCCAGGTTTCTGTGAGATCTGTTATCAGCCACGTTGTTAATCATGAAGGACGGATTGAGCAGATTTAGATGTAGGTTCACCGCTTTATCCACTGATGCCTGATTCTCTTCCGTAAGGCGGAAGTCATAGATGTGATCCTTCCCTTTGCCCAAACATGATGATATCAGAGGAGGGTTTTCTAAACGAAGACATGCGCTTTGATCATAAGAATTCTTCGACAGCTCGTCCAAAGACTTCTTGAGTTGCATCTCTCGTAAGGCCCTCTGTTCAGGATCTTGGCAGTTCATGAACATTCGCATATGATCGAATACCTCAGGAGCCACTACGTTTGGGAGAGGGGTGAATCCTGGAGGAATTGAGGGATTCAGAAACGGCAATATCTTCTCTGACACGTTAGTGTGATGTTGTCGATGCAAAACCGGCTTGATAACAGCAGCTATTTGAGATTGTCCCTGAGCATTCTTTCGCGTTTTATTGCCAAGAAACAGAGGACATCTATGTTTTTCATATGAAAGACGAAGGCAGTGAAAACACTTCTTCCTCACTCGCTCGTATTCCACCTCAATGATTGCTTGACCACCTTTTGGTAAGTTTAAAGCTTTCGTGTCACGTAATGGCTGTGATAGATCTATGACCACCAAGACTTTGACATAGTTTTGGAGATGAGGCTTAGCCGGATCATACTCTATCTCTTTCACATGACCTATTGCATCAGCCAAGCGACGGATCGTGCCAAGAGTGAAGTGGTTCACCGGAATCTTCCTCAGCCGAATCCAAATCTCCGCAATTCGCAGGAAGTTAGGTGGAGGGATCTCCATCCACCAGTCCATCACCATACCCAAATCATCAAATGTATGGAAACCATGTTTCATAACTGTTTGTATATCCGTTTCATGGTCAAAAATAAACTGAAAGCTCTCGTTCGTTAAAGCGATGCCCCAACACGTTCATACACCTTCCATATGTTCGGCATCACTCTCAACATTCGCGACATATTTTGTGCTTTAGGATTTAGGAGACGACCAATGAGGATTTTTGCGCTTCTGCTCGCAGTGCTAAAATCTCCTTCTTCCGGTAAGTCAATCAGTATATCCTCTTCCAAGGACATTGAACGCATAGCTTGGTGAAGAGACTGATCCATTAGTAGAAGAAACAGGGTTCGTAGGTGCTTTTTGATGCAAATACGAGTTTGTTTTTGTGAAAGGAAGAACCCTAGATAAACACAAGGATATCTTGAAGATCGAAGAGGATAAGCATGAAAAGAGGAGATTTTCCAAGATATCTTGTTAGAAAAAAGGAAAAGATATATGCTAGATCTTAAGCCGACAGAATCAAATATTCTCCGTAGGAATACTCTACTCCCATTGGACGAGGCAAAGCCTCTAATTGGGAAAGAGAGACTTGAGCAAAAAATAAGCATTTTTTTACACGTACTGTTTAGAAATTACTTGAAATATGAAATAATATCCTAAATTTTATTTTTTCCCTAAATTCAACATAACAATCTCAACTATAATAGTTGTTTCTAATAACGACTAACAGAATATCTAATTTTTCCAAACCATATAACCGAATATACTGCAGCTATTTCTACGATTCCATGATTAAATATAAAACTTAATTTAAATTTAGTGTAAAGTTGAATCTTGCAAAAAATAATCCAAACCAAAAGAAAAAAAAATCCACACGTAAAAACACATAAAAATCAAATTCTATATGTAGAAGAAAACATTAAAAAAAAAATTGCACCCAAAACAATAGTATATTTTTATATTTTTGAATAAAAATAACAGAAAACATCTAAATTCAACACATAATTACAATTAAATAACTAAAAACATCTTAAATGATTGAAATATATCTAATCTATTAAACTAATCCGGTGTTTGATAATTAAAACTTTATTTGTTATAAGGTTTTGTTATAATTTTATATAACTTAAATAAAAAAACAAAATAAAAACAAAATCAATAAACAAAGATAACTTAAAGAACTAAAATATGGAACATTAAAAAACTGTTCCAAAAAAAATCGAAAACTAATAAATAATATGAAAAAATCTAAAACTAAAACCACACGCAATAAATTAATAAAAGAAAACCCTAGCCGCCTAGAGTTTTCACCTTTTGCCCTAGCCACCAAGAGCCGAGATCTACCGCTTGCGGCGAGCCATCACCTTCACCGGGCTTTTCTGCCGGTGTAGTGTGTGATGGTTCACCGTCTCTCTATTTTCTTTGCTTCGTTTTCGTCTCTCTTCTGATTTTAATCTTATTTTCTCTCTTCTCTTCCGGGTCGGCGCGTCATTCCATTCACTGGTGGTTCTGTGATGGTGCTTGGTGGGTGATGGCGTTTGGTAACTTGTTGAGCCGACGGTCTCATGTTCTCCACTGGGTTTCGCAGTCTCCATGTTTTGATTCTTTCAGTTTCGTTGTTTGGATTTTGTTCTTGATGTGTTGTTGTTGCTCTCCGGAACGGTTCACCTGCAAGAGATCCTTCACTTGGTTTTTGCGGCACTGGTCGCAGTTTATCTCTTTCTCAAGCTTGGATTTTGGAAGTTTGTCAATCCTAATTATCAATCTGATTTGTTTATTGATGTTCAAGTTTGTTCATCGGTAGTTTCAGAGAAGCTCTCTCCGGAATATTTGACAAAGCAATTGAAGAAGAAGATCTATCCTTATTATGAGAATTATCAAAAGGTATTAAAAGTAGAAGTTCGTCTGCTAGTGTAGGATTGAGAACGTCTGATTTTCTATCTTGTTTCGGAAAAAGATCGGCATGGTCTTGCTAGTGTGTCATTATCAATTGGTTTCCTTGTGTAAAGACCATTAGCTTCTCATTGTTCTTCATTTTGAAAATTTCTTCTGTGATGTAATGTGTTCCAAATCAGATTAATAAACATTGTTAAAAAAAAACCACACACAATGGAAAAAAAACAAAATTGTATAATAAAATTGATTGATATTATAATTTTTTTGTCCAAAACATTACATATTTACCATACAAATAAACAAACGCCCGCGCTTAGCGCAGATCAGACACTAGTTTGTTTTTAAAATTGATCTAGTTCGTGCAAAAAGAAGATATATCAACAAGAAAAGAGAAAATCGATGTGTTAAAATCGATTGAAGATTCGATGATGAATCTTTCTTGGCCGGTGAGACATGATGTAGTGAGATATTTGGAATATCTAGATAATTAGCATTTATTTGTATTTAATATTTTAATATTTATTTTTAGGGTGTCTAGAGTTTCTTTGTTTTCTTATAAATAGCATCTTAGGCTTGATGTATTATTGAATTTATGATTTTATTAATTAAAAGGAGTTTTTCTAAAGAGCTTTTGATAAATCACTGAGAAAAGTATTCTCAAACTCTAGTTTTCCGACATTCATAGAATCAACAGATCTCTAGTTCTATCCTACAAGCTTCCGCTTTATCGAAGAACATATATCCATGTGGGTGTCTAAGGTAATTTGTTGTAATTTTTCGCAATATGTGGATCGAACTTGAAACGTGTTAGTGTCTCAAATCCATATCCTTATCACTATATCACAAGGTTCTGAACTAAATACACGTCTCATCTTCAGTGCATAGTCTTTGAAAATATGCATTCTTCTTCCTTTTTCATCATAAACAAGTTGACTTCCTACCCCCGCGCACGCGCGAAGGTCCAATAGCTTTCTTGTATTTCGCTTATTGTATTTGTATTTTGGAGGCCTTCGATATAGTTTGTTCAAGTTTTTCCTAGTAATATGTGGTGTACACACATTTTATGTGTTCTAAATTGGTTGTTTGGCTTTTAGTTTGTTATTGTGTGGACATGTGATCATGGCGTACGTTGGTTTTGTGTTGGACTGTAGGTTGTTTGTCGTTTATGGCGTCCCTTGGTAGTTGACAATTTTGAAGCCATTAACAACAGGTATTTGTATAAATGTCGTCGCACATATAAACAATTGTAAACCTATTATATTGGTCCATTGAAAATTGCGTTTGATGTGGCAATATAAATTAGTTTTCTTGTCAAAACATGTAATGTCTTTCATTTTGAAACTGAATTTTACGTAAAATATATATTAGATACATTATATTCCAGGGAGGCATTAAACTTGGGGTAACTGTTATTTGAATCTAAATGTTGGAAAACATATAAAATATTTGGATGTCATGGTTAATTGGCGATGTTTTTGTAAGGTAGGTCATCAATATTTCATTATGAAGAAAATATTCCCAAACAATATTGGTTCGTTAGTTTTTTAAATTTGAATAATAATTTAGGGAATTTAAATTTATAGATTTAAACTTGGTCATGCGTGCGCGGACTGGACCGTCGGTCTCGTCACCCTTATTGATGTATGTAATTCGTCACATCCGGCTCTCTTACATTTGAAATTATTAAGGCGTGCAATATGATCTTACATGAGGAGCTAGAAAGATGTGCTTGACTTGTATGTTTATATTGGCGACAATTAATGATTTTTGTTATATATGCCTTAATGTTGAAATTAGTCGTGTGGATTACATATTAGCGGGGGTAGATCCTTGAAAGATTCTTTGTAGACAATGTTACACACACTTGCACTTACTTTGTGGGTCTTTGATGTGTCCACAATTTTTAGCCCTTTAGGCGACGTGACGCGTGACAAAGCGACGTATAGTTGACCGTGGGAAAATACCGGATTGGAGAGATACATTGAAACCTTCTTGAAGGTTTGGCCCTAGATTTTATTTATTGTCATCGCATAAGAAAGTCTTATTGGGAATTGCCGTCATCTAAGAGTGAAAGCGTGACATGTATCTTTTGGTGAGAGTATGATCTGTGGGATTAATATTTTCCTTCGTTGTTCATCATGCGACAGAAACTTTTCTTCGATAACTTTATCGCCCATTTGTGTGACAATAAGCCTTTTTCCATTGCACAATCCTTCTCTTGGGTTCAAATTCCTTATCATCATAATTGGGGCACCAACTTTGAAGCATAGTTTATGGACTGGTATTCCAGGAAACTCAAGGAAATTCAGAAACTCTAGCGGATAAGGTATGTCAAGTCCATCTTCAGTTGATTCGTCTGGACTTATGGTATCGCCACTGAGGTACTCCTGCAGACCAGGAACTTTAGAAAGGACGAAACTGTTAATTTCGTCGATTGTCTCGTTCCTTGGTGTTAATATTGCATACTCTCTTAGTGTTGCTCTATCCTCAAATGTATGTTTTATGTTTGGATAAATTGGGTTCGTTAGAACTTCAAGTAGCAGCATGGAAGGGAAATCGGCTGATTCCTACCTCAACACATCTCCACGGTCCCAATCAATACATACATTCATCACCTGTGCGAAATCATACATCAATTCAATTTTATTTTAAATTTCATACCTCTACTATTAAAATTAGGTCAAATCATTCATTGACCGCAATGTCCGTTAGTCAAACGTTAGTAAATGATGACATGGCAGTTACGGAGTATGACGTGTTAATCCAGTCACACTTATAGTGAAACGACGTCGTTTTGGGAAAAAAAATTAAAAAAAAAATATACTGAAACGAGACCATGTTGGTTTTAATGTAATTTTTGGTCGGCTTTAACATTAAAACCCAAACTGAATGTAAGTTTATAAATGGAACAAAGCCCATCAAACTATAAATATAACAATAAAGCCCAATTGTTAAACCCATTAACAATGGGATAACGTTAACTATATGTGTAAATTAGGATATTGACGGAAAAGAGAACATCGCGAGGCTGAGAACCACCGCCGCGACACTACTCACAATCAAAATCATGGAAATTCAACTGAAATCCATCATGATTCGACCCTTTTTCTTTGAATCCATTTGAAAGACACCAAAGTAGAATAGACCCAGACCAATCGATTAGTTTCCTCCACATCTCCTCCACATGAAACCATCTCAGACCACCTCAAGTTACAGGACACTTCACTCCACAACCTTCATTAGAGGCGCATGGAAGGAAAGATACAAGATTTGACCATATCGCTGAACAAATTGATTGCATCATCTAGCTTTATATCACGAAGCCAAATTCTGCTCAAACTCTTCCAAAAATCAATCACGCTAGAAAAAGCTCTTACCCAACATCAATAGAAACATCAATGGTTAAAAAAGGAATAATAGTTCTAGATTTATCTTCTCCTAGAAGATTTCGATGAAGCAATCTCGTCCTCGTTATCACAATCGATTCATCGTTTTCGATTTTTCTTTTTGTCTCTGATTTGGAGAGAGAGATGGAATGATAACCGGTTTATATGTTTAATATTAAACCGAATACAATCAAATCAAATCCCAAGTGATTTACATAATTGAGTGGTTATCTGTCTTACACTCAAACCAACATGACGTCGTCTTTTGTTTTTTAATATAATTTTTTTCCAAAACGATGTCGTTTCACTAGAAGTGTGACTGGATTAACACGTCACACTCCGTAACTGCCATGTCATCATTTACTAACGTTTGACTAACGGACATTACGGTCAATGAATGATTTGACCTTATTTTGATAGTAGAGGTATGAAGTTTAAAATAAAATTGAATTGATATATGATTTCGCACAGGTGATGAATGTATGTATTGATTGGGACCGTGGAGATGTGTTGAGGTAGGAATCGGCCGATTTCCCCAGCATGGACTCATCTATCTCTATGTTATCTTCTTTCCGGAAATCTTCCAATATGTTTTTAATATTTGGGGCTACTCCGCCTCCTACTTTTAGAATCCAAACGAATAAGATCTCATCTGGGTCAAGCCTCATGTTTTGTGAGAGGGAGTATTTTTCGCATGAATCCCAAAGATATGAACAATTCAGTACCCATTTTAGATATATAGTATTATTTCATATATTATGATTCGGTCATTGGGCCTTTTGGAAGATCTAGTTCATCTTAAATTTTTGTAGTGTTATTTTCTCTCCTTTTGTCTTTATCTTCACCTCGAATAACAAATTTCAGTGAATTGTGTGTTAGATTAATATAAAGGAAATAATACTTTAAATGATTTCTACATTTTGTAGTTTTATATCTCAGTGACTAAAAATATCTCAGTGCATATACATGGTTATTGTTATTCCATATCTATATATTTAATCTAATGTTTGGGTTCTTTTTTGTTGATACTATATATTTTTTTTTCATTTAAGGACGTTTTCAATTACAATTGTCAGCTTTTGGTATATCTCAATGAATTTATAATTAAATTTTATATTAGTATCATAATATATCATTGTGTAAAGATGAAGTATATTTGTTGTTGATGCATAACTTAAATTAAAACAATCATTGGCAACTAATTCGAAATTTTAAAACTCTGGTTAGTATTATAAAACAGATCTAATGTACTAGTTTGTTGTTTTTATTTAATATTTTCTTGCTATAACTAAGAAATTAGGTACTATGGATTTTTGGATAAAGAGAGGGATGGACTTCCAGTCATATTTTGTGTGTTTTTGTGCCGAGGTTTGAGAATTGCACGTACTGAGCGTTTTATTTAGTGTTAATGACTGAGTATTATTAATTTATTGTGGAGATAATTGTTATAAATTAATGTGGTGTTAACCATAGCATTGTTGTTACAAACATATTGTAACACTCATCACCCGGCTAACCGGAGACGCAGCATTAGGGCTCCCGTTGAACCAAATTCGGTCCAACCGAGACGCTTTCTTAACTAGTACTAGAAACCCGGCGCTTCCTTCGTATTCAAATCCACCAAAGACGTCACACGATCGATCAATCCCGCATCCGGACCTGCAAGAAAAACAGGGACATGGAAAGGGGAAGAGGACTGAATAATTGTTTCAAACACAATTACCCAGCGAGGGCGGATTTAAGGAACCCGCGATCCCGGCTTACGCCACACAATTACGACTCACAAGTCCTAGGCTAATATCACCTTGCAAACACGCCCGAAGGCTTCCCCACATAAATCTATGGCCAGAATGTACTAACAGGCACCATATCCCTCGCACTCTGGACTCCTACAGCCCGAAGCTCAAACAAAAAGCCTGGAGCTCCCCATTAGCCTCGGAGCTCATCAACTCGGTGGGGGCTCTCCCAAACTCCCGCGCGACGATACAAAGGAACGCGTACTCGTTATACGCGCCCTACACCCAACACCCTTTCAGGGGCCCTACCACAACACTAATTCACCCATATCCTTCACGCACAAGCAACGTTTTCGGTTTAAGCAATAACCTAGCAGTTCTACGTTCTCAAACAATCACATCGGGACCCTACTAGCCCTACACTAACTAGGAACGACGGTATTAACAAAGGACTATCGTTCGGAATTGAGATAGAGCAAAAGAGATCACAACCGGTCCTTACCTTAGCCAAAGAAGAGGAAAAATCGTAATTTAGGAAGTACATTAGCCCAAACGGACATCAGATATGGAAAGAGGACGGAAAACAAGTGAATTAGGCTTTTGTTTCGCACGAATCGGGTTAAGAATGGTCTAGTTATGATCAATTGAAGTTAACCAGCCCAAGCCGGATTAAACCGAACCAGACCGGTCAACCCGACCAAACCGGTCAACCCGACCTGACCCGGTCAACCCGACCTAGGCTAAACCGGAAATTGGAAATTGAGTTGGACCAAACCAAAAACGGATTCGTCAAGAACATACACGTTTTAGAAAACAGATCATAACTTCCAAACGGTAGGTCGGAATTGGGCGATTCTTACCTTTCTGGAAAGCCGAGATCAAGGGATTTCCAACGAAGTATTGTGTGTTCTGTGGTTCCTTACGGTTTGACGGGAAAATACGAATCAATATGACGGCCAGAATTACTTCGATCTTAAATCTGCGTTTGGAAAAGTGGTAGATCTAAGAAACAAGATTAGATCTCAGATCTACCACCACAGAGGATCAGATCTAGGAAAGGGAAAGAATGAAAAAACAGGATCAATGGAGAATAGAGTACCACTTAACCCGAGAGAAGAACGAAGAGAGATCCATGGAAAAGAAGGGAAGATCGGACAATGGTGGCTCAACGGAGATGGATGGTGACGGCTGGTGGCTCGCCGGAGGGACAGGGCTTCGCCGGAGGATTTTTATTCACAAATTTCTAAGAGGGGATGATTCTATTTATAAGGAGGAGGCTAGGATTTTGGGAAAAGAGAATAAGCTTTTGAGCTTTGGACTGGGCTTTATCTTCTTTTCTTAAAATTTTTAAATTGGCTGATTTTGGTATGTTACACATATGGTAATCATAGACGTTTAGTTTTGCAATGTTCTTATATTGTATTAGTTGTGTATTTACCTTGTATTTACTTTTTATGTATAAGCTCCTCTAAGAATTCATTGTCATAGCTGATGAAATAACCGGGGTGATGTAGCAGGATTTAGAGAAGACGCCGCAAAGGCCTTTTGTTAAATTGTATAAAGAAAAACCGAAATGAAATGCATATTTCTAACTTAATGTGGACATACTTGTTTGAGTTTGTTGACATAGTTTAGGTTTGCTTGGACTTTGAGTATTCAAGAACGTAAGGATCAATTGTTATCAAAGACAACGCATGCCCTTGTTAAAAAGATGCGTTACGGGTCACAACGCTATGAGATTGAACTGTGGTTGTGAAATAAGCGGATTCTCCCTTACGCTATGTGGTATGTCTTTCCTTGTAGATTGTGCGACATGTGAACGCCCGTCACAAATACTTTATGCGGTTGGTTCACGTATTTTCGATCTCATCGTGGGACTTTCTTGAGAAATCGTCTCTTATACCCTTATGAGGGAAATAGAAGTCCTGGTTACCCTATTTTAAGCTTCCATACCCCTTTTGATTTAATGAAATGTTGAAAGACGAACTTACCCTTACTTTCATGATTTTATAAAATAAAATAAGTAAAATTAAAACAAACCGAAATCCAAATAGAGATACCCAATCCGATCGAACCGAACCGAGATCCGATCTCACCCGATCGTCGAGGGATATCGTCGAGCAGCTCGCGAACCGGATTCACGAACCCGCATGGTTCGGGGAGCTCGTCGCCGCCGCCGTCAACCACGTCGTTATCCATCGCCTTCGTCGAAATCTAGATCCTTGGAGCTGCGTTGGCTTTGCTAATTGAGGTCTCATTGGATTTGATTCGTGTTTTACCATTGTTTTGGTGGGTCAATTAGGACTCTAAATTGGTTTACCATTGATTTGGGTCGATTAGGCCTCTAAATGCGTGTTTTACCTCTGATTTGGGTCGATTAGGACTCTAAATTTGTGTTTTACCATTGTTTTGGGCAGATTAGGACTCATTGGATTTGAATCGTAGTGAATTGTAGGTAAATTAAACCCGAAACCGATCCAATTTGAATGTTCATGCGATAGGAGAACTATGTAAAACTAATATTACTGTTAAATGTTGTATAACTAGTAGAACTGGTATTACTGAAAATCATGAGTTATTGATTAAAATATGGTGGACAACTAATGTTAGTGAATGAGGTTTTGTTGTTATTTCTGCAGGATAAAATCAACAACAACTCGTCCAAGGATGTGAAACAAAAGACGGCCAAGATAAGGACATCATGATTGGTTTTTGGAAGTTTTTATAGAGTTTTATTGTATATTAACCTTTTGTTTTTGTATGCCTTTGTCTCTAATTTGTAGACATGTATGTACGATTTAATATGTTGGTATAGGTTGTATAACTATTTGTCATATTTGATTGATGCTGGGTAATACTGGTATTAGCAAGAGACATGTGAAATTTGTAAAACTATAATAACAAGTATCATTCTAACAAATATCCTAATTAATCAACATATTGATGCATAAAACTATCAGATTTATAAGTTAATTGAATTACATGGTAATCGACTTAATAGACATATAATGGAAGAATCTACAAAATATTGTTCTTATACTTTTAAAATTACTTTGTAACTAATAACCAAATAAGTAAGATTTTTTTTTTTTAAATGAAGATTTTAAACAAATGATTGTATACAACAATCATAATTACATGTTAATTGATTTATATCAATTGTAAAACTACAAAAACACAATTTTAGATTATGTAATACTAAATAAACTGAAAACCATAAAAGTAGAACTATTTGAAAATTCCGTAAAATTAATATCTTAGGTAAAACTATGTGTTAATTTTTGGCGCTAAAACCCCATCGTCTCTTTCTTCTGGTTCTCTGTATTTGTCTTACATATAACCGATGTGACGTTTCTGAAGGAATTTCTAGCAGTTCCTAATCCAATTAGGCAGCCCTAGTCTGAATTCCAAGCCTAGGATCTAGGGTTCATATAATCGAATCAATGGGATCTCGAGATTACCTGTTGATTAGAAGCGGAAGGTTTGCAAGTAATCGATATCTAGATCGCCTCAATTGTTGCGCCTCTACTGGTAGCTACACGCACACAAACTGAACAGGAGGGATGCTAGTGCCTTTAGAGATCAGATCTCTCAAGAGGTTTCCGTTTCTTTTCTGGTGGCTGTGAATTAGGTTAGCTATGTGTAAAGGTCGACCATATATCTTATATATGTCGACTTATACCACCACCGAATTAACCAACAATTAAACCGAAGTTAATCTGGTCATTCGCGATCTGTGTCGACCGACACACTTACTGTGTCGATCGACACTGCCCCAGAAACTCGGTATTGAATGCATATTACCAGATCATTACATTAATGATCAACCTCATATACTACGTCCAGTTTGCTTAGGTGTGTGACCCTGTAGGATCATACAACACTAGCAATGAGTTCTAGACTCATTGATCATAAGTGGCTTCTAGCAAAGCATTATGTCTGCCCAGTGTCATATGATTGTCTCATCTCGACTATACGACTTTCACTTAGAGTAAGTACAAGTGTGATTTCAGGACATTCCCAACAATCTCCCACTTGTACTGGAATCATCTATTCCCACAATCCCTTCGTCTCTATACCTCGATCTGGCATAAGGCAAGATTCGTGTCATCCTTATTAAGCCAAAATCATGTTCATCGAACTCCGATTTATACTGATAAGACAAACGACTAACAATCACCTCGTTTGAGTGTGGCCACACATTTCTCAGTATCAAATCTTCGATGGGCCCTGAGATATTTATCTCCTGTTATATAGGATGGACAAATCCCTTCTTGCTCCATCCCTGTTTCTTCACACACTTCATGATACGCCCAATCAATGCCTTTATAATCACCAGTCACGGCTGACGTTTGACAAGGTTAAAGCGGACCAATTCACATGTAAGAAAACATGATGAACTCAGGTCTAAGGACTATACTCTATAGTCGTAATGAAAACTCTCATGACATTTATATAACTATCTTGTAGAGTTTTCACTAAAGGGTCATGTACGATCATGTGTTCTCTAACACATATCTATGTGATTGACTTTAATACTCTTATTAACGACTCCATGAAACTTAGTCATCAGTCACCTCACATACTAGTCTCACACGGTTGTTAGTGTCCCACTTTAACAACCTTGACCAGGGACCAAGTTAATTTATGTCATTTATCACTTATAGGGTTTCATGATCAAGTCACATACTTGATGACCTATAAAATGTCATAAATTACTTTGGGACTATTATTTAATAACATGATTAAATAATACTGATGTCAGAATTCATTAACATAATCAAATTATGTTTACACGAACATCATATCATAACTAAAATTAACAACAACAACTCCCACTAAAATTAAGATCACATCTTAATGCATCTAATGCCTGTAGCAGTTGTCTAAACCTCATTCGCTATTGCTCAGCATGTGTCAAAAGACACTGCGTCTTGCTAAGAGTAATGCCAAGTGTCATTGGCATGAAGCCCTTCTTGGAATCATGCATATTGGACCTGTGCAAGACCTCATCAATTTAAGCATCTTGACACAATCCAATTAGCTTGTCCAGTCTATCTCTATAGATTCTTATTCCAAGAATGTTTACGATTTCTTCATATTTTCATCGAAAAACTACTTTCGAGTCAAGTCTTAACAGACTGAAACAATGGAACTTCATTTCCAAGAAGTAGTATGTTATCAATATGCAATACTATAAATTCAATTGCGCTCCCACTAGTCCTCTTGTAAACACACGGTTCCTCTTCGTTCCTGACGAAGTCAATCCTTTTGACTGCTTCATCAAAACGAAGATTCCAACTCCGAGATGCTTGCTTCAATCCATGAATGGATCGATGAAGCTTGCATATCTTCCTAGTAGCATTGGGATCAATGAAAACTTCAGGTTGTGTCGTTCACACATCCCTTTCCAGAATTCCATTAAGGAAAACTGTTTTCACATCCATCTGCCCGTCATCATAATGAGCGGCGGTTGCTAGGAGAATCCGAATGGACATAAGCATGGCGTCTGGGACTAGGTTTCTTCACAGTCAATACCATGAATTTACTTGAAACCTTTTGCCACCAACCTAGCTTTGTACATCCATGTCAACTTTTCTTCTTGAAAACCCATTTACTCACAATGGCTTTTACACTATCGGGTAAATCAACCCAAGTCATACTTGGTTCTGTGACATGGATCCTATTTCGGATTCAGTGGCTTTTAGCCATTTTCGGAGTCAGGGCTCATTATTGCTTCTTCAAATTCGCAGGCCCGTCGCTTTCAATGATCAACATATCATGGCAATTGGTTACGAGAAATCTACATTTCTCGGGTTCGTGACGGATACTTTCGGATCTGCGAGTTTCAGTTTTGTGTAAAAGTCGCGCGCATATCTCATATGTTGAATTTTACCATGACCTAATTAACAAAAATTTTAAAACGTAGTTGATTAAGTCATAAACCAAAATCAATATTTTGGTTCGTGATCTGCGTCGATCGATACACCTTTGTGTCGATCGACACTTCCTTAGAAACTCGCCGTTTGAATATATATCGAATATACATTCACCAGATCCTTGCAAACTTTAGGCATCACAGGTGCAGGTTCTACAACTCTTTGTAGATCCAACTGCTACTCTTCCTCATCAGGTTGAGCAGTCTCCTGTGATTCTCGAATTTCTTCGAGTTGTACTTTACTCCCACTGTTCTTCTTGGAAAGAAAGTCTTTCTCAAGAAAACGTAGTTCTGAGCAATGATATACCATGGATTTTAGGGCTTTTAACCATGGTATATGTGTTATTTATCGAGTCTTTTACTATGTTTTAGAGTCTTTTCAGGTGTTTATTAGGTACAAGCACATTTGGAGCATATTTGGTGATTTAGACACTTTCTGGAGCTAATTGGAGTATTTGGCCGAGAGATAGAGTTCACTGTCCGAAACAGAGAAAGGTGTCGATCGTTGCATTCCTAGCATCGATCGATGCACCAGCGAGATGGGCCAAACGACGGTTTGATGAAGAATGATGACATTGCAATTCTGCCCAGAAGTTCCTGATATTTACAAAGAAGCCCCAAAACGTGTTTTAGGATTATAATTAGGTTTTACAGCCACTTGTTAGGCTAAGCTTTTCTTACGTTAAGTTTTACTGAGAGAGAGTTGAGGGGCTGATCCTGATCTCGAAAGAGACTTGATTTTGAACCCCAGTTCTTATTTGATTATATGATATTTGGTTTTCTACTTATGATATCTTCTGTCTCGATGAACATGTCTGAGTAGATTACCTGTTAGGTTGAAGGATTCTCATTAAGGATTTCAGAGAATTATAGTTTAATTGATCTGTAGAGATTCATATCTGCTAGTTCTTTATCTAAGTTGTTCTTAATGCCTAATCTGAAGTAGCTAATCAGAATTATGATGTTAGGTTGATTAATGCAGCGGAAGTTGGTTAATTTAACTAGAAAGAATTTAGATAAGCAATTAAACTATTCGCAAACAGAAGTTTGGTTCAGGTTAATTGTGAACATATCAAACTTGGAATTAATGCTAGTTTAATCTGTTAGTTCTCGCAAACGGAAGTTTGGTTTGCTGCACTTAGACTTAGAGAATTATCGCAAAGGAATTTGGTTAATTCTATATCAGTGTTTGAGTTCTAGAATAGTTATTGATTGGATCTAGATAGATTGATTGCTTGCGTTCCTGATTTTCTGAGAACTCCTGAAACCTAACGCCTCGCCTTCTTTCTTACAAACTCACTTGATTTACTTTGCTATTTCGTTTACTGTTTTCACATCTGCTTCGCTTAATTTAATCTGAACTGCTATTAATCTATTGTGTGACTGAGAGTCCTCGTGGAATTCGATACCTTATATACTACGATTGCATTAACTGTGCACTTGCAGTAGAATAGGGAAAACTACACACCTATCAAGCAACAAACAATTTGTTCTCGGACTGGTTGTAAAAGTAACATGCCTTGGTTTCGTTAGGACAACCAATGAAGTAGCACTTATCGAATTTAGATGTGAGCTTATCAGAAATTAAACGTTTTATATAAGCCTCGCAACCCCAAATCTTCATGAAGGATAAATCAGGAACATTTCCATTCCACATCTCATGTGGTATCTCTGTAACTGATTTTGATAGAACCCTATTTAATGTAAGCGAAGACGTTTCTAGAGCGTATTCTTAGGAGGATAATGGAAGATTTAAGTGATTCATCATTGATCGAATCATATCTAATAAAATCCGATTCAGGAGGAGTGAATTGTGAAACACTTTCACAATCTCTCAGATGATCACTAAATTCTTGACTTAAGTATTCACCTCCATGATCTCATCATAGAGCTTTAATACTTTTGCCAAATTGGTTATGTACTTCATTCTGGAACTCTTTGAACTTTTCAAAAGATTCTGACTTATATCTCATTAATAAGACATAACCGTACCTACTGAAATCATCAGTAAAGGTAATGAAGCACTGAAAGTTTTCTCTTAGCACTTGTGCTTATCGGGCCATACACATCCGTATGTACAAAGTCCAATAAGTTACTGGCCCTTTCATTTCGTTCGTTCACGACTTGTGTCGACCGACGCACCGTTTGTGTCGATCGACACTACCTTTTTTTGAAAGGGACCTTCGTCACTTTACCCAATAAACAAGTTTCACTTTACTCATTATGATTCATAATCAGATGAGCCCAAAAGTCCATTACTATGGAGCTTTTGAATCTGTTTCTCATTTATGTGGCCCAAAACGACAATGCCAGAGAGAAGTTTGATTCGTATCATTTGACTTGAATCTCTTGGTACTAATGTTATAGTTAGGCATGTTTTGGTTTAGAACATAAATTCCATTCTCTAATGGATTGCTACTATAAAATATATCATTGTAATCAAATGAATAACACTTATTCTTAATTTGAATACTGATATCCTTCCATATCCAAACAAGGAATAGAAATAATATTTCTGCTCATAGCAGATACATAGTAGCAGTTCTTAAGTTCCAAAAAAAAAATGTCATAAAGAAAACAAATGAAATACTCCTACGGCTAATGCATCAACTTTTGCTCCATTTCCCACGCGTAGATCCACTTGTCCTTTCTCCATAGTCCTACTTTTGCTCAGGCCCTGCACATTTTCACAAAATATGAGTACCACAGCTGGTATCTAATACCCAATAAGTAGGGCCATAAGAAGTAACATTTACTTCTATAACATAATACCTGAAGAAGAAGTCTCGTACGTCTTCTTCAGCTTCTCATAATCTTCCAAGAATTTATTGCAGTTTCTTTTCAAATGCCCATAACCATTACAATAACGACACTTAACATCTTCAGAAGGACTGGTTTTAACCTTAGGAACATGGTTGGACTCGCTTGGATTCACAATCGAGCTCGTCTTGCCATTACCTTTGTTCTTACCAAATTTCTTAAATCTTTCACCCTTTTGTACCATGAGGACATTTGGGGTGTCCTTCTTGATGTTAGGTTCAGCAGTCTTAAGCATCCCATGCAATTCAGTCAACGTCTTCGTCAAGTTGTTCATGTTATAGTTCATAACAAATTGATCATAGCTTGACGGCAGTGACTGCAGAATGATGTCAGTAGCCAACTCTTGGCTAATGGGACAATCCAGTTTCCCTAGGTTATCAATATAACCCATCATCTTAATGACATGAGGACTAACTGGTTCATCCTTTGGTAGCTTGCACTCAATCAGAGACCTACCCGTCTGGTATCTCTGAGTTCGTGCCTGCTCCTGAAACATACTTTTCAGGCCATTGATCATCTCTATTGGCGACTCCAAGTACTCATATTGCTTCTGCAATTCCGAGTTCATGGTAGCCAACATGAGACAACTCACATCGACCACATCATTAGAATGCTTATCCCAAGCATCCTTATCTGACTGCCAGGCATTGGCTCGGTACTTCTTGGGGAGAACTTTCTCAAGGACATAATCCTTTTTCTCTTGTTTGAGAACAATTCTCAAGTTCCGATACCATTCAAAAAGGTTGATCCATTTAACTTGTCCTTCTCAAGGACGGATCGCAGGGAAAAATTGTTACGATGGTTTGAGCTAGACATAACTGAAAAACAAGGGAGGTTTAGTTATGATGTTCAAGAAATGAGAAGTCTTAACCATTAAGGAAATTCACATTATATTCAAACAATGTTTCCTCAAATGAATATAATGATCCAAGACCCATACTTCACTAAACTTGAGTGAGCCAGTGGCAATCACCCAAATTTTAGCTATCTAGGTAAGCAACAACTTTGCTAGTTATATCCAATATAACTCTTGGTTGTGGATTGACATCTCATGTCCAATCCACCTGATGTCTCTGAGCCCAAAACGATTTTGATGGCCCAGTCAAGTAAACCAATCTCTTAAGTCACATAATTGTTGATGCCTTGCACTGCAAAACCATCAACATGATTACCTCATGTCTTACTCATGTAATCGTGGACATCTCGCACTGCAAGTCTATCGCACAATGAAATGAGTCTTGAGAGTTGACAAGATTGGAAATACATCAAGGATCACTTGATATTTGGTTGAGGAACGGAACCATTTAAACGTTCAGTTTTATTATGTTTTAATTCTTCTAATTAAAGTGTTTCATTATGGTTTGGTTCTGTGATTTCAGGTTCAATAACCTAAACCATCGGACCTTGTGTCGACCGACACTACTTTAGTGTCGATCGATGCAGGTTAACCAAAGCCAATTTGCGATAACCGATCAATCCAATTGATCCGGTTTTATGATAACCGGTCAGTGTCGATTGACACTACATTAGTGTCGGTCGATGCTAACCTTATCATATTAATCGCTTTAAACCGTTTAGCAGTTTAACCAATTTAAACCAAGCTCGATGATCGGTCCAATCCAATTGAACCGACTATCCTGATTGCGAGGTCTGTGTCGACCGACACAACTCTTGTGTCGATCGTCACAGTTAGGTTAAACTTAAGTTTTATTCGGGTTATCCTTCTGTGTCGACCGACACCGGATTGGTATCGATCGACACAGGGCGATAAACCCTGATCGATTTCAAGCAAAAACCTAAACTAGGTTTCATTGATTAAAACGAGTTCTAGCTGTTGGATAGTTTAGTGTCTCCTGATTCAATTCTCAGATTGATTCATCCTACTAAACGTGCAGATCTAGGTTCTCTTGATTAGAAACATAATAGATCTCACCTGTTACCTTGTTTTGCAGCGGAATGGGAGGTAAGGGTCAGAGATCAGCAGAACCACCAAGAGATAGCTCCTCCAAAGGCTCACACACGCACACCGGAAATTTGGCTGCTAGACCAAGACAGAGAGGAGGCGCAGAGAGAGAGGAGGGAGGCGCAGATGCTTGAGAAAAATAAGAGCTAGGGCAAGTTTTATTTAATAAAACCCTTGTCCAGTTCTTATGGGCTTTTGGGCCCAATTCTCAGTTCTGATTAAATCCCTTGGATTTAATCAGGCCCTTTAGTCTCTCTAAGTACAGTAAATGCCTAGCACTTTTACCGTACTTCTGCTAAACCGTTCCTTCGTATTTTCCCGTTAGCTTAGGCGTGTGACCCATATGGGATCATATAATAAAGGCAATAAGTCCAAGACTTATAGATCATGAGCGGACTCTAGCAAGCCATCATGACCCCCAGTATTATATGACTTATGTCTGATCATTGACATACTCTTACTTTCTAGAGACAGTACCGAGATTACTGGACACAATTCCAACAATCTCCCACTTGTACTGGAATCTCTGTATTCATAATCCTTTTGTCTCAATATCTCGATTAGTCATAAGGCAAGATGAGTGTCATCCTTATAAAGCCTAATCTTGTTCATCGGACTCTGATTTGATACTGACAATCCAAACGACTCGGGAAAGTCCGTTTGAGCATGGCCATGCATTTTCCAGTATACAAATCTCCGATTGGCCTAGAGATATTCACTCCATTTATATTGGAGGGACAAATCCCGTCTTGTTCCATCACTGTGAACTACTCATTTCATAATACACCCAAACAAGGTCCTTATAACTATCGCTTAACGACAGAATTAGACAATGATCAAAGTGCATTAGTTCATGTGCAGTCACATGCATGCGAACTCAGGTCTAAGGACTATACTCTATAGTCGTAGTAAGAATCTCTCATGACACATATATAAATATCCTGAAGAGTTCTTATAATCGGGTCATGTCCGGTCGTATGTACCCTACATACACCTATGTACTGACTTTGATGCCGCGCATCTATGACACACTGAGACTTTTTCATAAGTCACATACCAATCTAGTCTCACACGGTTGTTGGTGTTCCAATTTCAACAACCTTCGACTAGGGACATTATGATATAAGCCATCTATCAAATATAGGGTCTCATGATCAAGCTAAATGACTTTGATAACTCAAGATCAAGTCACTTACTTCGATGACCTATAAAATGGTTCATATCATTTTGGAACGATTATTTCATCACAGTTAAAATAATCTTGAAATAATAATTTCATTAAACATAAGAAAATGTTTTACAAGAACATATCAATAACTAAATAAAGCCCTCAAACTCCCACTCAAATTTAGATTACATTTCAATGTCTCTAATGCCTACAGCTTCAGTCAGGAACTCGAGCTTAGGTCTTGGGAGGGGCTTTGTCAATGGATCAGCGACGTTATCATCTGTCTGAACTCGGCTGATCTTGACTTCCTTTCTATTAATGATGTCACGTATCAAGTGAAATCTTCTTAGAACATGCTTGGATTTCTGGTGTGATCTTGGTTCCTTTGCCTGAGCAATAGCACCATTGTTATCACAAAACAGTGCCAGAGGCTCAGCCGCATTTGGTATCACACCTAGTTCAATAATGAACTTTCGTATCCAAACAGCTTCCTTCGCAGCTTCTGAAGCGGCGATATATTCAGCTTCTGTAGTGGAATCAGCAACGGTGTCTTGCTTGGAGCTTCTCCAACTGATTGCACCGCCATTCAGACAAAAGATATAACCGGACTGTGACCGGAAATCATCTTGGTCTGTCTGGAAACTTGCGTCCGTGAATCCACTGACTTCAAGCACATCACTTCCACCGTATACCAAGAACTTGTCCTTAGTATGTCTTAGATACTTCAGGATATTCTTGACGGCAATCCAATGGTTTTCACCTGGATTTGACTGGTATCTACTCGTCATGCTCAATGCATAAGCAACATCAGGACGAGTACAGATCATGGCATACATGACAGATCCTATTGCAGATGCATAAGGAATATTCTTCATGCGCTCAAGCTCAGCAGCCGTCGTAGGGCTCTGCTTCTTGCTTAGCGTTGTGCCATGTACCATTGGCGTGAAGCCCTTCTTGGAATCTTTCATGCTGAATCTTTGTAGGACTTTGTCAATATATGAATCTTGACACAAGCCTATCAGCCTTCTAGATCTATCCCGGTAGATCCTGATTCCAAGAACGTATGCGGCTTCACCCATGTCTTTCATGGAAAAACAACTTCCAAGCCAGTCCTTTACTGACTTCAGCATTGGAACGTCGTTTCCGAGAAGCAGTATGTCATCGACATACAGAATAAGAAATACTATCTTGCTCCCACTAGTTTTCTTATATACACATTGTTCTTCTTCGTTTCTGATGAAGTCAAATTGCTTGATCGCTTCATCAAAACGAAGATTCCAGCTCCTCGATGCTTGCTTCAATCCATAAATGGATTTATGAAGCTTGCATACTTTCCCAGCATTCTTTGGATCTATGTAACCGTCAGGTTGTGTCATATACACATCCTCTTCCAGAATTCCATTCAGGAAGGCGGTTTTCACGTCCATCTGCCAAATTTCATAATCATGAAAAGCTGCAGTTGCTAGTAGAATCCGAATAGATTTCATCATTGCCACTGGGGAATAGGTTTCATCGTAATCCACACCGTGAACTTGTCTGAAACCTTTTGCCACCAACCTGGCTTTATAAATCTGGACATTTCCATCCACGTCAATCTTCTTCTTGAAGATCCATTTGCACTCGATGGCTTTTACACCAGCGGGTAAGTCAACCAACGAAAACACTTGGTTGACCGACATGGAGTCCATTTCGGAATCAGTGGCTTTACGCCACTTAGAGGAATCTGGTCCCATCATGGCTTGATTGAAGTTCGATGGTTCATCACCATCAATGATCAGAAGATCATGACAGTTAGTCACGAGGAATCCTTGATATCTCTCGGGTTCGTGACGGATCCTCCCGGATCTTCGAACTTCAGGTACTACAGGTTCAGGCTCTACAATTTCTTGTAGGTCCTCCTGCTGCTCTTCCTCATTAGGTTGAGCAGTATCCTGTTCATCTTGAATTTCTTCAAGCAGTACCTTACTCCCACTGTCTTTCTTAGAGAGAAACTCCCTCTCAAGAAAGTTACAATCCCGGGCAACAAAGATCTTGTTCTCGGATCGTAGATAGAAGTAATAAGCCTTGGTTTCCTTCGGATAACCAATGAAGTAGCATTTATCAGACTTTGGTGTAAGCTTGTCAGAGATCAATCTCTTGACATAGGCTTCACAACCCCAAATTCTTAGATAAGACAGCAATGGAGCTACTCCAGTCCATAATTCATATGGTGTCTTTGCTACTGCTTTTGATGGCGCTCTATTTAGAGTGAACACTGCTGTTAGCAGAGCATATCCCCAAAGGGATATTGGAAGGTCTGTGTGACTCATCATAGACCGAACCATATCCAATAAGGTCTGATTTCTCCTCTCAGACACACCATTCCATTGAGGTGTTCCAGGAGGAGTGAGTTGAGATACGATCCCACACTCTCTCAGATGATCACTGAATTCTTGGCTTAAGTATTCTCCTCCTCGGTCGGACCGAAGAGCCTTAATGCTTTTCCCAAGTTGGTTCTGTGCTTCATTTTGGAATTCTCTGAATTTCTCAAACGATTCAGACTTATGTTTCATCAAATAAACATATCCATACCTACTGAAATCATCAGTGAAGGTAATGAAGTACTGATAGTTTCCTCTTGCATTTGTGGACATTGGGCCACACACATCAGTGTGTATCAGGCCCAATAAGTCACTGGCCCTCTCGTTAGGTTTATTAAAGGGGGCCCGTGTCATTTTGCCCATCATGCAGGATTCGCATTTCTCACATGACTCAAAGTCAAATGAGCCAAGAAGTCCATTCGAATGGAGCCTCTTGATGCGTTTCTCGCTGATGTGCCCTAAACGACAATGCCATAGAAACGTTCGGTTCTCCTCATTAGGTTTGAACCGTTTGGTATCAATGTTATAAATTGGCGCGGATTGATCAAGTATGTAAAGCCCATTCGTAAGAGGGGCACAACCATAGAACAAATTGTTGCGATTGAAGGAACATAATTTATTCTTAACTGAAAAATCATAACCTTCCAAATCCAACAAAGAAATTGAAATAATATTTCTGCTTATCGCAGGTACAAAATAACAATTATTGAGTTCTAAAACCAATCCCGAAGGTAAAGACAACAAGTATGTGCCTACAGCTAGTGCAGGAACTTTCGCTCCATTCCCAACTCGTAGCTCCACTTGTCCTAGCTTCAGCCTCCTACTGTTGCTGAGTGCCTGCATATTAGTACAAATATGAGCCCCACAACCAGTATCCATAACCCATGAGGTATTATCAGAAGTAGTTGTATTAACTTCTATAACAAAAATACCTGATGAAGAAGTCTCGAGAGTCTTCTTCTTCAATTCCTTTAGACCTTCTTGGAATTTCTTACATTCTCTCCTCCAATGCCCTGGTTCTTTACAGAACCTGCAGATGTCAGTAGGCCCAGCCTTGGATTTGGGCTTGGGCTTTGGCGTGTCCTTGTCCGAGACTTGAACAGCCTTAGCCTTTCCCTTGTCCTTGGCAGAGGATTTCTTAAAGCCCTTGCCCTTTTGCACCATAAGCACATTGGGGTCCTTGGCGGTTTTCCTCAAGTTGGGCTCTGCAGTCTTGAGCATTCCGTGAAGCTCAGGCAATGTCTTACTCAAGCCATGCATATTGAAGTCCAGGATGAACTGATCATAGCTTGCAGGTAAAGACTGCAGAACGATGTCGCAGGCAAGTTCCTGGCTGATAGGGCAGTCGAGTTTCTGAAGATGATCGAGATAACCCATCATCTTCAAGACATGAGGACTCACTGCCGCATTTGCAGCCAACTTACAGTCTAAGAGGTTCTTAACTGTCTGGAACCTCTCAGTCCTTGCCTGCTCCTGAAAAAGCGATTTCAGGCTTGCCATTATCTCGATGGGCGACAACACACTCTCGAACTGCATTTGCAGCTCAGCAGTCATGGTCGCCAACATCAGGCAATAGACATCATTTTCATCTGACGAATGCTTTTCCCAAGCATTATGCAGAGTCCTGGCGGCATTGTTAGGAGGTCTCTCGGGGAGGGGATCACGAAGGACATAATCCTTCTTCTCCTGCTTGAGGACCAGCCTCAAGTTCCTTGACCACGTCAGGAAGTTCGTTCCAGTCAGCTTCTCCTTCTCGAGAACAGACCGGATTGAGAATGTGTTTTGAGTGCTTGTAGTAGTCATAGCTGAAATATAAGATAAAAAGGTTATTAGTTAATATGTTCAATATGATTAATCTTGCATTATATTCAATAACATTAGTTATCCTCAAAAGAACATAATGATTCCAAGATCCACATATAACTAAGATCAAAGTGGGCCACTGGCCATCACCCAACCTTAGCTTATATCGGTAAGCCCTATGTCGGCTAATTATATCCGTGATATAACTCTTGGTTGTGAATCTGGGCCCGAGGCCCAATCCACTCTGATGTCTCAAGGCCCGGGACTCCCGATGGCCCAGTCAAGAAAAACCAGACTATACAGTCATGTAATCACTAACGTCTGGGACTCCCAATGACATTTATGAATCACAAACCGTCTTACCCACGCAAAAGTAGACACCCTCACACTGTAAGGCCATGAGTACAATTGAATGGGCTTCGACAGCTGACATAGACTGGACAAGACATCCAACGCTTGATATTATTTGAGGTTTGTAGGTTTATTAAAATTTTATCCCAAAATAGAAGATTACTATTTTGGGAAACTTTCCTTTTTGGGGTTTGTAGGTTTATGTGAGGTTTGTCTGGTTCATTAAAATTGGTCTTAACCAAAATTAATTACTACGATGACCACAATTGTCAACCGGTTATTTACTAAACCGGATTTTCTCAATTTATTTGGTCCAACCAAATCAAATTAGAAAATCACTGGTTTAAGCACAAAATCCAATTTTTCGACTTTGGATTTCTTATCCCGGTTTAACCAGAACTTAATAAATTTATTAAGTCTGTTTATTAAACCAAGACGATTTAAGTTTTAATAAATTTTTAAACCGAACCGAACCGAATTGGTCACGAACCATTCACGGCCGTGACCTAGCCGCAAGCCAGCACGCGAGCGATCCACGATCGGGACGGCTGCTGGACGGGACGATCGTTCGGGACGGGACGATGCTGGCCGAGACGCTACCGGGACGAAGCTCGGCTCTCGGTCACGCGGGACAGCAGGCTGGACACGCCGGGACGAGGCAGGAAGCGATCGCGATCGATCGATCCGATCCGCTCGGTCGTCCGGTCCAACTGCCGCGATTGTGTCGTCGACACAAGCCGATCCATGATTGGTTTGTGCATCAAACGATCCGGACGTGTGATCCGAAACTGATCAACACTCCGACGCAAACCAATTCATATAGATTGGATAATGCGATTTCTTGTTTGTTTAGGTTTTAATTCTTTGTTTCTTAAGTGTTTTCTCTTATCAGTAGATTGATTCAAAAACACCTCTTTTAACAATCCTAAACATGATTCTAAACAAGAAAAACCACAGAACCAATGGCTCTGATACCACTTTTGGATAGTTTAGTGTCTCCTGATTCAATTCTCAGATTGATTCATCCTACTAAACGTGCAGATCTAGGTTCTCTTGATTAGAAACATAATAGATCTCACCTGTTACCTTGTTTTGCAGCGGAATGGGAGGTAAGGGTCAGAGATCAGCAGAACCACCAAGAGATAGCTCCTCCAAAGGCTCACACACGCACACCGGAAATTTGGCTGCTAGACCAAGACAGAGAGGAGGCGCAGAGAGAGAGGAGGGAGGCGCAGATGCTTGAGAAAAATAAGAGCTAGGGCAAGTTTTATTTAATAAAACCCTTGTCCAGTTCTTATGGGCTTTTGGGCCCAATTCTCAGTTCTGATTAAATCCCTTGGATTTAATCAGGCCCTTTAGTCTCTCTAAGTACAGTAAATGCCTAGCACTTTTACCGTACTTCTGCTAAACCGTTCCTTCGTATTTTCCCGTTAGCTTAGGCGTGTGACCCATATGGGATCATATAATAAAGGCAATAAGTCCAAGACTTATAGATCATGAGCGGACTCTAGCAAGCCATCATGACCCCCAGTATTATATGACTTATGTCTGATCATTGACATACTCTTACTTTCTAGAGACAGTACCGAGATTACTGGACACAATTCCAACACTAGCATGCTTGTATCAACTATACAGAGATTCAGATTCAACTAATCTAATCAACATGCTACTGATTCAATAGAACCCTAAGGCTCTGATACCACTGAAGGAATTTCTAGCAGTTCCTAATCCAATTAGGCAGCCCTAGTCTGAATTCCAAGCCTAGGATCTAGGGTTCATATAATCGAATCAATGGGATCTCGAGATTACCTGTTGATTAGCAGCGGAAGGTTTGCAAGTAATCGAGATCTAGAGCACCTCAATTGCTGCACCTCTACTGGTATCCACACGCACACAAACTGAACAGGAGGGATGCTGGTGCCTTTAGAGATTAGATCTCTCAAGAGGTTTCTGTTTCTTTTCTGGTGGCTGTGAATTAGGTTAGCTATGTGTAAAGGTCGACCATATATCTTATATATGTCGACTTATACCACCACCAAATTAACCAACGATTAAACCGAAGTTAATCTGGTCATTCGCGATCTGTGTCGACCGACACACTTACTGTGTCGATCGACACTGCCCCAGAAACTCGGTATTGAATGCATATCAAATATGCATTCACCAGATCATTACATTAATGATCAACCTCATATACTACGTCCAGTTTGCTTAGGTGTGTGACCATGTAGGATCATACAACACTAGCAATGAGTTCTAGACTCATTGATCATAAGTGGCTTCTAGCAAAGCATTATGTCTGCCCAGTGTCATATGATTGTCTCATCTCGACAATACGACTTTCACTTAGAGTAAGTACAAGTGTGATTTCAGGACATTCCCAACAGTTTCTGTTTCTCGAACTATTGTCAAATCACAAACGTTAATGCAGGGGACAACTAGCCGTCGATCTTCAAAACCAAGAAAGATAACCCCCACGCCCACGCCATCATCACTACACCTCTGAAACCGGCAAATCGACACCTCTCGGCGAATCGACACCTCCCTAAGACGAAACCCTAAAGGATTTTTCTTTAAATACTCGATTCAGACTTAACCATCAAACACCCGAGTTTCTTAACAAAAACTGAGAGAAGTACACCGAAAACAAAGAGAAGTACAGAGAAGGATAGCATGGCAAACGCGAGATCGATTATTAGCCTACAAGAATTTCCGATCGAAATCCTCACCATTATCATCGAAAAGGTCAGCAAAGCTTCCTCCAACGATTACTGCAATGCTAGAGTAACCTGCACCAAGATGAAAGAAGCCTCCAAGGATCCGAGAGTCCTCTATTCTCTATGTCTCTCACCGCTGATCAAGAAGCCTCTCTGTGCGCTTGATAACATGGAGTTTCTGGACACATGCCTGGAGCAAGAGAATTACACCGCTTTCTTCGTTCAAGGTATTCTCGTTTATTTCATCGATGGCGACCCCTTAAACGGAATGGCATATTTAGATCTTGGGGCGATTGGGGAGGGCGACAATTTGATTTTGGAAGCTGTTTACCTGTAAAGTGTGCTCTGCTTCCTCCACGGTGAACCCATACATCAGTTGAGGAACTGGCCTTGGCGAAATGGCGGGGTGAGGAGGATTTGGAGACCGCTAATAAGGTTTGGAAGAACTTCAGGAAGACACTGTATGGAATCACTGTCTGACAGAAGCCGGTTTATTGGCATTGTTCCTGAACATGAAGCCTCCTCAATCTTGCCACCGTCTCGATCTGGAAATTGCCTGCCCCGACTGCTTCATTTACAAACGGTGTATGAAGTTCTTCAAAATGTATTGATTGAGGAACTTCTTGCTTGTTTTAATTTTTTTTCTCGTACTCTCTTTTTTGTTTTTAATTTCTCGTCTCTGTAGTACTCTTTTTAAAAGAACATCTCAGAAGTACTCTTTTTAATATAAAAGATCGTCTTTTGTATCTCTAAAATGTTAAGTCCCCACCATTTTCCATGAAAATCGAATTCGGAATCGAGTAGAACTAGAGTAGTTGTAACTAATTTCACGAATAAACCATAAATAACCAACGAAAAGTAATCTAAATTTTGAAATTTGGAAGGAGTGTGAAATTTTGGGTTAGATCCGATAGGTTTGGGCGGGTGGGTAAAAACCAGGTATAAGTTGTAATTTTGTGTACTTACTTTGGGTTTTTGGTAACTTAACCTATATTTCGCTTTAAAAAAAATGTTAAAAGATATTAAGTTATAACATAGTCATTTTAGATTTTCCAAATGAAAATAGGGGTATCTGAGATGATGACCCGACTTTCTTCACATCAGTTTCTCAAATCTCCATTTTCTTAAAACATAAAGTCAATCATTCAGTAACTAAAATCCAACTTACCGGACATCAAAATTGCATAAAATGTAAAGAAGTCTCAAGCAATATGTCCTCATCCAAATCACATGAACACGTACACTCATCAATCAAATCCTATCAAATCTTGAGTTTTTTCTGGAAATCTGAAAGCTAAAAGAATCTTTGAAAACAACTCTCAATAAAAGAAGCGGTTTTCACATGCAAAATGTGGGCAAAATCAGATGCTAATTTAACTACATCAGTGACTGATTCCAAATGCTTATGCCAAACATGGGTTGGTAAAAAAAATTCAATCAATGAACCACTCGAAACCAAGATCTTTCAATTCCATTTTTTGTTGTAAAAACATCCAATTTTACATGTAAGTTCTCGCTGGACCATCACGGGAGAAGCATAGCTGACTACTCATAGGCATCTTTTCAATAGTGAACTTAGAATATTGGTTTACCTTCCTCTGACTTGCCGTAGAACCCCTTGAGCTTTAGGACCATAACCCGAATCAGCACCATTCTATCCTATACGATAGAAAGAATTAAACTTCAATAAAGGCATTGTTAAAACAAAGAATGTTATGAAGGGAGAACTGAAGAATATATAGAACATTTGTCCAGTAAGAGTTGTCTTTAAGCCAATCGTCAGTGAACACAACACCCTCAACGTTCAGTGTATAAAAATCAATGTTAAACCACGCATCAGTACACAATCTGTTGGGATTGTTGGAATTGTGTCCAGTAATCTCGGTACTGTCTCTAGAAAGTAAGAGTATGTCAATGATCAGACATAAGTCATATAATACTGGGGGTCATGATGGCTTGCTAGAGTCCGCTCATGATCTATAAGTCTTGGACTTATTGCCTTTATTATATGATCCCATATGGGTCACACGCCTAAGCTAACAGGAAAATGTGTAGGAACGGCTTAGCAGAAGTACGGTAAAAGTGCCAGGCATTTGTCGTACTTAGAGAGAGATTAATGGGTCTGATTAAATCCAAGGGATTTAATCAGATTGGTATTTGGGCCCAAAAGCCCAAAAGGGAAAGAGAAGGGTTTTATAAACTAAAAGCCAAATCTCTTTCTCCTCAAACCCTAGCCCCCAGCCGCGACTCTCTCTCTCTCTCTCTGCGCCTCCCTCCTCGTGGTCTAGCAGCCTCTTTCCTGACGGTGTGCGTGTGTGAGTCTTTGGAGGATCCATCCCTAGGTGGTTCTGCTGATCTCTGACCTGTTCTCTCTTTCCGCTGCATAAACAGGTAAAAGGTGAGATCTATATTATGTTTCTAATCAAGAGAAGCTAGATCTGTATGTTTAGGACTGTTTAATCTGAAGAACTGAATCTGGATTAACACTAAACGATCCAAAAGTGGTATCAGAGCCATTGGTTCTGTGGTTTTTCTTGTTTAGATTCATGTTTAGGATTGTTTAAAAGGTGTTTTTGAATCAATCTACTGATAAGAGCAAAACACTTAAGAAACAAGAATTGAATCCTAAACTAATGAAATCGCAAATCCAATCTATATGAATTGGTTGCGTCGGAGTGTGGTCGAACCGCACGTCCGGATCGAATAGACGCACGGACCGATCGTTGGATCGAGTCGCGTGGTCGAGTCGATCACGGCGACATGGGCGAGCGATGGGCCGATCAGACATGACGCACGGACGGATCAAGGATCACGTCGCGTGGTCGATCCGATCAGCCGAGAGACGCACGATCATCGGATGGGCCGATCGACTGCGATCGCGTCCGTGATCTCTCGGCATCGTCCCGATCGTCCCGTCCCATCCCGATAACACGACCCGAGCCATCCCGTCCCGCGTCCCGTTCTGTCCCGATCGCATGATGCGGCTGCCCGGTTGTTGCTCGATCGAGTGTGGCCGCGATCGTTTCGAAACCTAATGGGCCGGTTCGTTTTCGGTTAGGTGGTTCGGTTTAAAATTTTATTAAAATTAAACGTCTTGGTTTAATAAACAGACTTAATAAATTTATTAAGTTCTGGTTAAACCGGGATAAGAAATCCAAAGTCGAAAAATTGGATTTTGTGCCTAAACCAGGATTTTCTAATTTGATTTGGTTGGACCAAATAAATTGAGAAAATCCGGTTTAGTAAATAACCGGTTGACAATTGTGGTCATCGTAGTAATTAATTTTGGTTAAGACCAATTTTAATGAACCAGACCGGTTATGTCATTTAATTGGACAATTGGGTCATGTCTTGGACATGGACCAATTCTTGGGCCTCGGGCCAAGAAGTTAAAACAATTGGGCCAATTATTTGAGTCTTTTCTTCAGATTAATTTAAAATTTATTTTTTATAAAATTATAAAATCGATTTTAAATTAAAGTTTCCGAAATTTTGAAATTAGAAAGTTTCTTAAAATAGAAGTTTCTAGATTTGCATGTTTTGGATTTTAAGAAATTTCTAAAGTTAGAAAGTTTCCGGTTTTAGAAAGTTTCCAATTTTAGAAAGTTTCCAAAAATAGTAGGTTTCCAAAAATAGAAAGTTTCCCGAAATAGTAATCTTCTATTTTGGGAATGAAATTTTAAAATAAACCTACAAACCTCAAATAATATCAAGCGTTGGATGTCTTGTCCAGGCTATGTCAGCTGTCGAAGCCCATTCAATTGTATTCATGGCCTTACAGTGTGAGGGTGTCTGTTTTTGCGTGGGTAAGACGGTTTGTGATTCATAAATGTCATTGGGAGTCCCAGACATTAATGATTACATGACTGTATAGTCTGGTTTTCTTGACTAGGCCATCGGGAGTCCCGGGCCTTGAGACATCAGAGTGGATTGGGCCTCGGGCCCAGATTCACAACCAAGAGTTATATCACGGATATAATTAGCCGATATAGGGCTTACCGATATAAGCTAAGGTTGGGTGACGGCCAGTGGCCCACTTTAATCTTAGTTATATGTGAATCTTGGAATCATTATATTCTATTGAGGGTAACTGATGTTATTGAATATAATGCATGATTAATCATATTAAATTTAATACGAGATTAATCATATTGAACATATTAACTAATAACCTTTTTATCTATATATTTCAGCTATGACTACTACAAGCACTCAAAACACATTCTCAATCCGGTCTGTTCTCGAGAAGGAGAAGCTGACTGGAACGAACTTCCTGATGTGGTCAAGGAACTTGAGGCTAGTCCTCAAGCAGGAGAAGAAGGATTATGTCCTTCGTGATCCCCTCCCCGAGAGGCCTCCTAACAATGCCGCCAGGACTCTGCATAATGCTTGGGAAAAGCATTCGTCAGATGAAAATGATGTGTATTGCCTGATGTTGGCGACAATGACTGCTGAGCTGCAAATGCAGTTCGAGAGTGTATTGTCACCCATCGAGATAATGGCAAGCCTGAAATCGCTTTTTCAGGAGCAAGCAAGGACTGAGAGGTTTCAGACAGTTAAGAACCTCTTAGACTGTAAGTTGGCTGCAAATACGGCAGTGAGTCCTCATGTCTTGAAGATGATGGGTTATCTCGATCATCTTCAGAAACTCGACTGCCCTATCAGCTAGGAACTTGCCTGCGACATCGTTCTGCAGTCTTTACCTGCAAGCTATGATCAGTTCATTCTGAACTTTAACATGCATGGCTTGAGTAAGACATTGCCTGAGCTTCACGGAATGCTCAAGACTGCAGAGCCCAACTTGAGGAAAACCGCCAAGGACCCCAATGTGCTTATGGTGCAAAAGGGCAAGGGGTTTAAGAAATCCTCTGCTAAGGATAAGGGAAAGGCCAAGGCTGTCCAAGTCGCGGACAAGGACACGCCAAAGCCCAAGCCCAAGTCCAAGGCTGGGCCAACTGACATATGCAGGTTCTGTAAAGAACCAGGGCATTGGAGGAGAGAATGTAAGAAATTCCAAGAAGGTCTAAAGGAATTGAAGAAGAAGACTCTCGAGACTTCTTCATCAGGTATTTTTGTTATAGAAGTTAATACAACTACTTCTGATAATACCTCATGGGTTATGGATACTGGTTGTGGGGCTCATATTTGTACTAATATGCAGGCACTCAGCAACAGTAGAAGGCTGAAGCAAGGACAAGTGGAGCTACGAGTTGGGAATGGAGCGAAAGTTCCAGCACTAGCTGTAGGCACATACTTGTTGTCTTTACCTTCGGGATTGGTTTTAGAACTCAATAATTGTTATTTTGTACCTGCTATAAGCAGGAATATTATTTCAATTTCTTTGTTGGATTTGGAAGGTTATGATTTTTCAGTTAAGAATAAATTATGTTCCTTCAATCGCAACAATTTGTTCTATGGTTGTGCCCCTCTTACGAATGGGCTTTACATACTCGATCAATCCGCGCCAATTTATAACATTAATACCAAACGGTTCAAACCTAATGAGGAGAACCGAACGTTTCTATGGCATTGTCGTTTAGGGCACATCAGCGAGAAACGCATCAAGAGGCTCCATTCGAATGGACTTCTTGGCTCATTTGACTTTGAGTCATGTGAGAAATGCGAATCCTGCATGATGGGCAAAATGACACGGGCCCCCTTTAATAAACCTAACGAGAGGGCCAGTGGCTTATTGGGCCTGATACACACTGACGTGTGTGGCCCAATGTCCACAAATGCAAGAGGAAACTATCAGTACTTCATTACCTTCACTGATGATTTCAGTAGGTATGGATATGTTTATTTAATGAAACATAAGTCTGAATCTTTTGAGAAGTTCAGAGAATTCCAAAATGAAGTACAGAACCAACTTGGCAAAAGCATTAAGGCTCTTCGGTCCGACCGAGGAGGAGAATACTTAAGCCAAGAATTCAGTGATCATCTAAGAGAGTGTGGGATCGTATCCCAACTCACTCCTCCCGGAACACCTCAATGGAATGGTGTGTCTGAGAGGAGAAATCGGACCTTATTGGATATGGTTCGATCTATGATGAGTCACACAGACCTTCCAATATCCCTTTGGGGATATGCTCTGCTAACAGCAGTGTTCACTCTAAATAGAGCGCCATCGAAAGCAGTAGCAAAGACACCATATGAATTATGGACTGGAGTGGCTCCAGTACTGTCTTATCTTAGAATTTGGGGTTGTGAAGCATATGTCAAGAGATTAATTTCAGACAAGCTTACACCAAAGTCTGATAAATGCTACTTCATTGGTTATCCGAAGGAAACCAAGGCTTATTACTTCTATCTACGTTCCGAGAACAAGATCTTTGTTGCCCGGGATTGTAACTTTCTTGAGAGGGAGTTTCTCTCTAAGAAAGACAGTGGGAGTAAGGTACTGCTTGAAGAAATTCAAGATGAACAGGATACTGCTCAACCTAATGAGGAAGAGCAGCAGGAGAACCTACAAGAAATTGTAGAGCCTGAACCTGTAGTACCTGAAGTTCGAAGATCCGGGAGGATCCGTCACGAACCCGAGAGATATCAAGGATTCCTCGTGACTGACTGTCATGATCTTTTGATCATTGATGGTGATGAACCATCGAACTTCAATCAAGCCATGATGGGCCCAGATTCCTCGAAGTGGCGCAAGGCCACTGATTCTGAAATGGACTCCATGTCGGTCAACCAAGTGTTTTCGTTGGTTGACTTACCCGCTGGTGTAAAAGCCATCGAGTGCAAATGGATCTTCAAGAAGAAGATTGACGTGGATGGAAATGTCCAGATTTATAAAGCCAGGTTGGTGGCAAAAGGGTTCAGACAAGTTCACGGTGTGGATTACGATGAAACCTATTCCCCAGTGGCAATGATGAAATCTATTCGGATTCTACTAGCAACTGCAGCTTTTCATGATTATGAAATTTGGCAGATGGACGTAAAAACCGCCTTCCTGAATGGAATTCTGGAAGAGGATGTGTATATGACACAACCTGACGGTTACATAGATCCAAAGAATGCTGGGAAAGTATGCAAGCTTCATAAATCCATTTATGGATTGAAGCAAGCATCGAGGAGCTGGAATCTTCGTTTTGATGAAGCGATCAAGCAATTTGACTTCATCAGAAACGAAGAAGAACAATGCGTGTATAAGAAAACTAGTGGGAGCAAGATAGTATTTCTTATTCTGTATGTCGATGACATACTGCTTCTCGGAAACGACGTTCCAATGCTGAAGTCCGTAAAAGACTGGCTTGGAAGTTGTTTTTCCATGAAAGACATGGGTGAAGCCGCATACGTTCTTGGAATCAGGATCTACCGGGATAGATCTAGAAGGCTGATAGGCTTGTGTCAAGATTCATACATTGACAAAGTCCTACAAAGATTCAGCATGAAAGATTCCAAGAAGGGCTTCACGCCAATGGTACATGGCACAACGCTAAGCAAGAAGCAGAGCCCTACGACGGCTGCTGAGCTTGAGCGCATGAAGAATATTCCTTATGCATCTGCAATAGGATCTGTCATGTATGCCATGATCTGTACTCGTCCTGATGTTGCTTATGCATTAAGCATGACGAGTAGATACCAGTCAAATCCAGGTGAAAACCATTGGATTGCCGTCAAGAACATCTTGAAGTATCTAAGACATACTAAGGATAAGTTCTTGGTGTACGGTGGAAGTGATGTGCTTAAAGTCAGTGGATTCACGGACGCAAGTTTCCAGACAGACCAAGATGATTTCCGGTCACAGTCCGGTTATATCTTTTGTCTGAATGGCGGTGCAATCAGTTGGAGAAGCTCCAAGCAAGACACCGTTGCTGATTCCACTACAGAAGCTGAATATATCGCTGCTTCAGAAGCTGCGAAGGAAGCTGTTTGGATACGAAAGTTCATTATTGAACTAGGTGTGATACCAAATGCAGCTGAGCCTCTGGCACTGTTTTGTGATAACAATGGTGCTATTGCTCAGGCAAAGGAACCAAGATCACACCAGAAATCCAAGCATGTTCTAAGAAGATTTCACTTGATACGTGACATCATTAATAGAAAGGAAGTCAAGATCAGCCGAGTTCAGACAGATGATAACGTCGCTGATCCGTTGACAAAGCCACTCCCAAGACCTAAGCTCGAGTTCCTGACTGAAGCTGTAGGCATTAGAGACATTGAAATGTAATCTAAATTTGAGTGGGAGTTTGAGGGCTTTATTTAGTTATTGATATGTTCTTGTAAAACATTTTCTTATGTTTAATGAAATTATTATTTCAAGATTATTTTAACTGTGATGAAATAATCGTTCCAAAATGATATGAACCATTTTATAGGTCATCGAAGTAAGTGACTTGATCTTGAGTTATCAAAGTCATTTAGCTTGATCATGAGACCCTATATTTGATAGATGGCCTATATCATTCAGTCCCTAGTCGAAGGTTGTTGAAATTGGAACACCAACAACCGTGTGAGACTAGATTGGTATGTGACTTATGACAAAGTCTCAGTGTGTCATAGATGCGCGGCATCAAAGTCAGTACATAGGTGTATGTGGGGTACATACGACCGGACTAGACCCGCTTATAAGAACTCTTCAGGATATTTATATCTGTGTCATAAGAGATTCTTACTACGACTATAGAGTATAGTCCTTAGACCTGAGTTCGCATGCATGTGACTGCACATGAACTGATGCGCTTTGATCATTGTCTAACGCTGTCGTTATGCGATAGTTATAAGGACCTTGTTTGGGTGTATTATGAAATGAGTAGTTTACAGTGATGGAACAAGACGGGATTTGTCCCTCCAATATAATGGAGTGAATATCTCTAGGCCAATCGGAGATTTGAATACTGGAAAATGCATGGCCATGCTCAAACGGACTGTCCCGAGTCGTTTGGATTGTCAGTATCAAATCAGAGTCCGATGAACAAGATTAGGCTTTATAAGGATGACACTAATCTTGCCTTATGACTAATCGAGATATTGAGACAAAAGGATTATGAATACAGAGATTCCAGTACAAGTGGGAGATTGTTGGAATTGTGTCCAGTAATCTCGGTACTGTCTCTAGAAAGTAAGAGTATGTCAATGATCAGACATAAGTCATATAATACTGGGGGTCATGATGGCTTGCTAGAGTCCGCTCATGATCTATAAGTCTTGGACTTATTGCCTTTATTATATGATCCCATATGGGTCACACGCCTAAGCTAACAGGAAAATGTGTAGGAACGGCTTAGCAGAAGTACGGTAAAAGTGCCAGGCATTTGTCGTACTTAGAGAGAGATTAATGGGTCTGATTAAATCCAAGGGATTTAATCAGATTGGTATTTGGGCCCAAAAGCCCAAAAGGGAAAGAGAAGGGTTTTATAAACTAAAAGCCAAATCTCTTTCTCCTCAAACCCTAGCCCCCAGCCGCGACTCTCTCTCTCTCTCTGCGCCTCCCTCCTCGTGGTCTAGCAGCCTCTTTCCTGACGGTGTGCGTGTGTGAGTCTTTGGAGGATCCATCCCTAGGTGGTTCTGCTGATCTCTGACCTGTTCTCTCTTTCCGCTGCATAAACAGGTAAAAGGTGAGATCTATATTATGTTTCTAATCAAGAGAACCTAGATCTGTATGTTTAGGACTGTTTAATCTGAAGAACTGAATCTGGATTAACACTAAACGATCCAAAAGGGATAGTGTCCTGAAATCACACTCGTACTCACTCCTGATGATAGTTGTGTGTCGAGATCAGACATTCGTGTAATACTGGGCGTTTGCAATGTTTTGCTAGAAGCCTCTTGCAATCTGTAAGTTGTATACTTACTGCCAGTATTATATGATCCTATAGGGTCACACACCTAAGCAAACTGGAAGCTACGACATGGGAATGATCATTATAGTAATGATCATATTAATGTGTATTGGATACACATTATAATCGATATAATGGTGTTGTGTCGATCGACACAGCTTATGTGTCGGTCGACACAGTTCGGGTTTTCGGAAAGGCTTTCCGAATTAAGACTTAATCTGGTCTGGCCCGTTAAGCATGTTTAGGTCGAATAAAACATGAGTTTTACGACCTAAACAGTGAGCGGTCAACTTTTATTGACAGAAAAAGTAGAAACACCAGAAACAGTTGATTCCCGTTGATCTGGCACTAGCATCCCGTTTCCAGCTTGTGTGCGTGTGTATCTGGTAGAGGCAAGGCATCTGCGTTGCACCACTGATCTCGTTCACCATTCTCATTCCGCTGCCAGTTCAAAGGTAAGAACGAGGTTGGTTTAATTCAATATATCAAACCCTAGATCCTAGGAGATCCAACAGTGGTATCAGAGCATGTTAGGGTTTAGACTATTGAATCTGATGCAATTAATTCGAAACTTGTTGTTGTTGAATTGAAAATTGCCTGCTAAAAATCGGTTTTCTTATGATAATCTCGGGTTATAAGCATGTTGAAAATCGATGACAAAGCGTGTGTCGGTCGACATGCCGTGAAATAACGCGTGAAACTTGTAAGGTTTGTCGCAAAGTATCGATCGACACAAAGCGTGTGTCGGTCGACACAGAGCGAAAACTCGCCTAAAATTTTAGGGTTTGTCGCAGAGTGTCGATCGACACAAAGCGTGTGTCGGTCGACGCAAAGCGAAAATCCGTAAATAATTTTAGGGTTTCGATCTGAGATCGAGTACCCGTATTCCTGTTGTGTCGATCGATACACTGGGTGTGTCGGTCGACACAGGCAAAGCGAACAGATAGATCAGTTCAATTGGATTCAACCGGTTATCTCGCTCGGTTAATTTTAATTAACCAATTGGTTCTGGTTTGGTAATGTCGATCGACACAGAGTTGTGTGACGATCGACATGGACCATTAAACCGAACCGGTTCAATTGGATTGAATCGGTTAAGTAAATTCGATCCGGTTTGACCGGTTGTCGAAGACCGGTTTATAATGAGTTGCGTCGACCGATGCCAATGTTTGGCATCGATCGACACGACATTCGCAAATATGATGGTTGGACCACAAATTTGCATATGCCAGAACTATTTAATTCTAAAAGTTCTAGTTGAATCTAAATTTAATAAAACTGAATGTTTTAAATAAATTAATAAATTCTTAGATGTATATTGGATATGCATCAAGATAAAACGGTTCCTTTCCTCAACTAAATATCAAGTAATCTTGATGTCTTGCGCGATATTGCCTACTGTCAAGACTCGTGTCGTTTGTTGGATATTCTTGGAGTCCTTGATATCCACTGCAACCAGAGTAAGGCAGGTGGTCATTGACAGACTTGCAGTGCAACTGTCAATGATCACAAGACAGAAAAGGATTGGTTTTACTTGACTGGGCTGTCAGAAGTTCTGGGCCCAGAGACATCAGAGTGGACTGGGCATAGTTTGTCTTATCCACGACCAAGAGTTGTACTGGGTACAATTAGCAATGATTTGCTTACCTAGATAACTAAAGTTTGAGTAACGGCGAGTCGCCCACTCGAATTTTAGTAATCTGAGGATCTTGGCTCATTGCATTCATCCGAGGAAACATAGTTTTGAATACAATGCGAGTTTTTCTTATTAGATAAGAATTCTCATTTCTTGAGCATTATAACTAAAACTCTACCTCTTTTAATTACAGCTATGTCTGTCTCAAATCACATCAACACTTTCTCGCTAAGATCCGTCCTGGAGAAGGACAGGTTAAATGGATCTAATTTCTTGGAATGGTATCGGAACCTGAGAATAGTTCTCAGGCAGGAGAACAAGGAATATGTCCTTGAAAGAGTTCTCCCCGATAGGCCACGTTCCAATGCCCCGCAGACAGAAAAGAATGCTTGGGATAAGCATTCAGCGGATATCAAAGATGTTAATTGTCTAATGCTGGTGACTATGTACTCTGAGCTGCAGAAGCAATATGAGAACGTGATGTCACCCATTGAGATGATTAACAGCCTGAAAGCTTTATTTCAGGAGCAAGCTCGCACAGAGAGATACCAGACGGTTAAGTCTCTCATGGATTGCAAGCTGGCTAAGGACAGTCCAGTAAGTCCTCATGTCCTTAAAATGATGGGTTACATTGATAACCTGGGGAAACTGGACTGTGCCATTAGCCAGGAGCTAGCCACTGACATGATTCTGCAGTCCTTGCCATCGTGTTTTGATCAGTTCATCATGAACTACAACATGCAAAACATGACTAAGACATTGACTGAGTTGCACGGCATGCTGAAGACAGCAGAGCCGAATCTCAAGAAGGCAACTCCCAGTGTACTAATGGTACAAGGGGGTAAAAGGTTTAAGAAACCTAAGAAGGGTAAGGGAAAGGCCCAGGTTGTCCAGACTGAAAGTCAGGACAAGCCCAAGCCGAAGCCCAAATCCGGGCCTTCTCCT
Organism: Orychophragmus violaceus; assembly: GCA_030180135.1. Lineage (NCBI taxonomy): Eukaryota > Viridiplantae > Streptophyta > Magnoliopsida > Brassicales > Brassicaceae > Orychophragmus > Orychophragmus violaceus. Next base: position 61,462,070 of record CM058239.1, read on the forward strand.
GAGGATAAGTGCAACTACTGCAAGCAGTTGGGGCATTGGAAGAAAGACTGCAAGAAGTTCATGGAAGATTACAAGAAGCTGAAGAAGACGTATGATGCATCTGACTCAGGTATTTATGTTATCGAACTTAATGTTATGTCTTCTAGTTCTACTTCGTGGGTATTGGATACCGGCTGCGGTGCTCATATTTATACTGATGTGCAGGCACTAAGAAATAGTAGGACGCTGAAGAAAGGACAAGTGGAGCTACGGGTCGGGAATGGAGCTAAGGTTGCTGCACTGGCCGTAGGCACCTACGAGTTGTCCTTGCCATCAGGCATGGTTTTAATTTTAAATAATTGCTACTTTTTACCTACGATAAGCAGAAACATAATTTCAGTTTCCGTTTTGGATTTGGAAGGTTTTGATTTTGCTGTTAAGAATAAAGTTTGTTCTTTTAATCGTGATGGTACTTATTATGGTAGCGCCCCATTAGATAATGGGTTATATGTTTTAAACCAAGAAATGCCTGTCTTTAACATAAATACAAAGCGGTTTAAGTCCAATGACGAAAACCCGACTTTCTTATGGCATTGTCGTTTGGGCCATATCAATGAGAAACGCATCCAAAGGCTCCATCGAAATGGGCTTTTGGGCTCATTTGATTTTGAATCATGTTAGAAATGCGAACCTTGTTTGATAGGCAAGATGGCTAGAGCCCCTTTCAACAAACCAAATGAAAGGGCCAGTGATTTATTGGGCCTTGTTCATACTGATGTATGTGGGCCGATGAGTACTGTTGCCAGAGGAAATTACAAGTACTTCATTACCTTCACTGATGATTTCAGTAGGTATGGCTATGTCTATTTGATGAGACACAAGTCAGAATCCTTTGATAGATTCAAGGAATTCAAGAATGAAGTACAGAACCAACTTGGAAAAAGTATCAAAGTTGTGCGATCGGATCGCGGAGGAGAATACTTGAGTCAAGAGTTCAGCGACTATCTGAGCGAGTGTGGAATTATTTCACAACTTACTCCTCCTGGAACACCCCAATGGAATGGAGTGTCAGAGAGGAGGAATCGAACCTTATTGGATATGGTTCGGTCTATGATGAGTCATTCAAATCTTCCATTATCCTTTTGGGGATACGCTCTCGAAACGTCTGCGTTTACACTAAATAGGGTACCATCTAAATCAGTGGAAAAGACACCACATGAACTGTGGACTGGGAATGTTCCTAGTCTGTCTTTCCTGAGGATTTGGGGTTGTGAGGCTTATGTCAAACGATTAATCTCTGACAAGCTTGCACCCAAATCAGATAAATGCTACTTCGTTGGTTATCCTAGGGAAACCAAGGCATACTACTTTTACAACCAATCTGAGAACAAAGTGTTTGTTGCTCGGGACTGTTCTTTTCTTGAGAGGGAGTTTCTCTCTAAGAAAAACAGTGGGAGTAAAGTACATCTTGAAGAAATTCAAAATGCACAGGAGACTGCTCAACCAGCTGAGGAAGAGCAGCAGTTGGATCCACAGAGTTCTGTGGAACCGGCACCTGTGGAGCCTGAAGTTCGCAGATCCGGAAGGATCCGTCACGAATCCGAGAGATACTATGGATTTCTCGTGACCAATTCAAATGATCTGATGATCATTGATAGTGACGAACTAGCGACCTTCGCGGAAGCAATGATGGACCCGGACTTCGAAAAGTGGCTTGGAGCCTCTAAATCCGAAATGGGATCCATGTCAGAAAACCAAGTTTGGACCTTGGTCGATTTACCTAATGGTGCAAAAGCCATTGAGTGTAAATGGATCTTCAAGAAGAAGATTGACGTGGATGGCAATGTACAGATTTACAAAGCGAGGTTGGTGGCTAAAGGTTTCAAGCAAATTCATGGTATTGACTATGATGAAACCTACTCCCCAGTCGCTATGCTTAAATCCATTCGGATTCTTCTAGCAATTGCCGCTCATTATGACTATGAGATTTGGAAAATGGATGTCAAAACCGCATTCATGAATGGTATTTTGGAAGAGGATGTGTATATGACACAGCCTGAAGGTTTTGTCGATCCTAAGAACGCTGGGAAGGTATGCAAGCTTCATAAATCCATTTATGGATTGAAGCAAACATCACGGAGTTGGAATCTTCGTTTTGATGAATCAGTTAAACAATTTGGTTTCGTCAAGAACGAAGAGGAACCATGTGTTTACAAGAAGACTAGTGGGAGAAAAATTGTGTTTCTTGTACTGTATGTCGATGACATACTCCTCCTTGGTAATGACGTTATGTTGCTTCAGTCTGTTAAGACTTGGCTCGGAAGTTGTTTTTCCATGAAAGACATGGGAGAAGCCGCGTACATTCTTGGAATCAGAATCTACAGAGATAGAATGAACAGGCTGATTGGATTGTGCCAGGACACTTATATTGATAAGGTACTGCACAGATTCAGGATGCATGATTCCAAGAAGGGCTTCATACCGATGTCTCATGGCACTAGTCTCAGCAAGAAGCAGTGTCCGGCGACACATGCTGAGCGAGAACGCATGAATAGGATTCCTTATGCTTCTGCAATAGGATCTATTATGTATGCCATGCTCTGCACTCGTCCAGATGTAGCTTACGCATTAAGCATGACGAGTAGATACCAATCTGATCCAGGTGAAGTTCACTGGACAGCTGTCAAAAATATTCTCAAGTATTTGAGACATACTAAGGATAAATTCCTGGTGTATGGAGGAAGTGAAGAACTTGTGGTGAATGGGTTCACCGATGCGAGTTTTCAGACGGACAGAGACGATTTCCGATCACAATCTGGATATGTCTTCTGTCTAAATGGCGGCAGTGAGCTGGAAGAGGTCTAAGCAGAATACCGTAGCTGATTCCACGACGGAAGCTGAATATGTTGCTGCTTCAGAAGCGGCAAAGGAAGCTGTTTGGGTCAAGAAGTTCATGACTGAACTTGGTGTGGTTCCTAGTATCTTGGAGCCAGTGGCTTTGTTTTGTGACAACAATGGAGCCATTTCTAAAGCAAAAGAACCCAGGTCACACCAGAAGTCCAAACACGTGGAGAGGAGATATCACTTGATTCGTGATATCGTCAATAGAGGTGATGTGAAGATCAGCCGAGTTCCGACAGACGAGAATGTCGTTGATCCTCTGACCAAGTCACTCCCAAGGCCTAAGCATGAGAGTCATACGACTGCTGTAGGCATTAGAGATCTTAAGATGTAATCTTGATTCTAGTGGGAGTTTTAGTTTTATTTTAGTTATAATAAGACGCTCTTGTAAACATTATTTTGGAAATGTTTAATGAAATTTGATTTCAGCATTATTTATTGTGATCTAAATAATGGTCCCAAAATAAGTTTATGACATATTATAGGTCATCAAGTTGAGGACTTGATCATGAAACCCTATAAGTTAATAAATTATGTTTTGTCCCTGGTCGAGGCTGTCAAAGTGGGACACTGACAACCGCGAGAGACTAGATTGTGAGGTGACTGTTGGCTAAGTTTCATGGAGCCAATGATATGATTATCGCAGTCAGTCACATAGATATATGTTAGTGAACATATGATCGGACATGACCCGCTAATGAGAAGTCTACAAGATAGTTATATTTGTGTCATAAGAGGTTCTCATTACGACTATAGAGTATAGTCCTTAGACCTGAGTTCATCATGCTTTCTTGCATATGAATTAGCACACTTTGACTTTGTCAAACGTCGACCCGTAACTGGTGACTATAACGGCACTGTTCAAGTATATCATGAAGTGTGCGTTGAAACAGGGATGGAACAAGATGGGATTTGTCCCTCCTGTATAACGGGAGATAAACATCTCAGGGCCTATCGAAGATTGAATACTGAGAGAATGTGTGGCCACACTCAAACGAACTGTAGTTCAGTTGTTTGTAATGTTTAGTATGAGATCAGGAGTTCGATAAACACGATGTTGGCTTAATAAGGATGACACCAATCTTGCCTTATGCCAAATCGAGATATAGAGACAAAAGGATTATAGGAATTGATGATTCCAGTACAAGTGGGAGATTGTTGGGATAGTGTCCTGAAATCACACTCGTACTCACTCCTGATGATAGTTGTGTGTCGAGATCAGACATTCGTGTAATACTGGGTGTTTGCAATGTTTTGCTAGAAGCCTCTTGCAATCTGTAAGTTGTATACTTACTGCCAGTATTATATGATCCTATAGGGTCACACACCTAAGCAAACTGGAAGCTACAACATGGGAATGATCATTATAGTAATGATCATATTAATGTGTATTGGATACACATTATAATCTATATAATGGTGTTGTGTCGATCGACACAGCTTATGTGTCGGTCGACACAGTTCGGGTTTTCGGAAAGGCTTTCCGAATTAAGACTTAATCTGGTATGGCCCGTTAAGCATGTTTAGGTCGAATAAAACATGAGTTTTTCGACCTAAACAGTGAGCGGTCGACTTTTCTTGACAGAAAAAGTAGAAACACCAGAAACAGTTGATTCCCGTTGATCCGTCACTAGCATCCCGTTTCCAGCTTGTGTGCGTGTGTATCTGGTAGAGGCAAGGCATCTACGTTGCTCCACTGATCTCGTTCACCATTCTCATTCCGCTGCCAGTTCAAAGGTAAGAACGAGGTTGGTTTAATTCAATATATCAAACCCTAGATCCTAGGAGAACACAACACCCTCAACGTTCAGTGTATAAAAATCAATGTTAAACCACGCATCAGTACACAATCACCTATCTTAAAAATAATCAATTGATGCAAATAATATAGACTAATAAGTTTTTGTTCACAAACAATATAGACTAATAAGTTTTGTCAATTCCCATGATTCCGTAGACCAAAACAATGTTACTAATAATCTTGAAAGAAAATTTGAAAATCTACCTTGTTGATTCTTGTTGTCCAGCTCCGACAAGAACAAAGAGCTACCATCCGCCACCTGAATCAACGCAGGCTTGTCTATTAGGGAAACCCACGTTTTCTCGACGACCTTTGGTCTTGAGAATTCCCAACTCTGAAACTATGTTTCTCACATCTCCTCCTCTTAGCTTCAATTCCTCCAGAAGGTGGTAGTATTGTGTTGACCTCGTGGCTGAGATGAACGCGTATATGACCGTATTCTTCATAAGTTTACAGTGGCACATATAAGCGTTAAGGTGTATAGAAAAGGTTGGTAATGGAAAACAATAAGATTGGGGATTTACCTTTTCATCGAGAAGGAGGAAGACGTTGCCCATAAACTCGCCATCTTTTCAGATTCCTGGCATCCCCGAATTAAAGGAGCTGACCGACCACCTGTTGGCTTGAACGCCAAAGATGAAGGTCGTCGAACGTGACATACCGCGAGGAAGCTGTTGTAATTATGTCCAGTAATCTCGGTACTGTCTCTAGAAAGTAAGAGTATGTCAATGATCAGACATAAGTCATATAATACTGGGGGTCATGATGGCTTGCTAGAGTCCGCTCATGATCTATAAGTCTTGGACTTATTGCCTTTATTATATGATCCCATATGGGTCACACGCCTAAGCTAACAGGAAAATGTGTAGGAACGGTTTAGCAGAAGTACGGTAAAAGTGCCAGGCATTTGTCGTACTTAGAGAGAGATTAATGGGTCTGATTAAATCCAAGGGATTTAATCAGATTGGTATTTGGGCCCAAAAGCCCAAAAGGGAAAGAGAAGGGTTTTATAAACTAAAACCCAAATCTCTTTCTCCCCAACCCTAGCCTCCCTGCGCCAACTCTCTCTCTCTCTGCGCCTCCTGTCCTTTGGTCTAGCAGCCTCTCTTCCTGCTTGGTGTGCGTGTGTGAACCTCTGGAGGAGTTATCACTTGGTGGCTCTCTGATCTCTGATATACCTTCTCTTTCCGCTGCATAAACAGGTATAAGGTGAGATCATAATGTTTCTATTCAAGAGAACCTAGATCCGCATGTTTAGGAACTGTTGAATCTGTGAATTGAATCAGAATTAACAACAAAACATCCTTCAGTGGTATCAGAGCTATTGGTTCTGGTTTTTCTTGTTTAGATTCATGTTTAGGATTGTTTTTCTTGTTTAAAAAGTGTTTTGAATCAACTACTGATAAGAGAAATCACTTAAGCAACAAGAATTGAAACCTAAACAAACTAATCAAAATCGCAAGCCAATCTATATGAATTGGTATGCGTCGGAGTGTTGATCAGTTTCGGATCACACGTCCGGATCGTTTTGACGAACAAACCGATCTTGGATCGGGTTTGTGTCATCAACACGATCGACGGCACGGCACAAACGATCGTATGGATCGAAGCCGTACGCGTCTCGTCCGATCGCGTAGGATGGTCCGATCGCATGGATTGCACGATCGCGATCGCATGGATCACGTCTAGTCCCGATCGCACGTCCCGCTCTCGGCCCGTCATGTCCCGTCCCGTCCTGCAATCGACCGAGCATCATCGCGTGATCGAGATGGACCGATCACGGATCGCGTCCCGTCCCGTTCGTGCGGCTGGCCGATGTTCCGTCCCGTCCCGCGATCATCCAAGCCTCGATCGTGATCGTGAGTTGGGCCGATCTCGGATCGAGTCCAATCCGACCATGATCGTTGCGTGATGCGGAAGCATGGAGCTAGGTCACAACCGTGATCGGTTTGTGACCAATTCGGTTCAAGGTTCGGTTTAAAACTTGATTAAAATCAAACGTCTCGGTTTAATAAACAGATTTAATAATTTTATTAAATTCTGGTTAAACCGGGATAAGAAATCCAAAGTCGAAATATTGGATTTTGTGCCTAAACCAGGATTTTCTAATTTGATTTGGTTGGACCAAATAAATTGAGAAAATCCGGTTTAGTAAATAACCGGTTGACAATTGTGGTCATCGTAGTAATTAATTTTGGTTAGACCAATTTTAATGAACCAGACCGGTTATGTCATTTAATTGGACAATTGGGTTATGTCTTGGACATAGACCAATTCTTGGGCCTCGGGCCAAGAAGTTAAAACAATTGGGCCAATTATTTGAGTCTTTTTCATCAGATTAATTTAAAATTTATTTTATAAAATTATAAATCGATTTTAAATTAAAGTTTCCGAAATTTTGAAATTAGAAAGTTTCTTAAAATAGAAGTTTCTAGATTTGCGGGTTTTGGATTTTAAGAAATTTCTAAAGTTAGAAAGTTTCCGGTTTTAGAAAGTTTCCAATTTTAGAAAGTTTCCAAAAATAGTAGGTTTCCAAAAAGGGAAAGTTTCCCAAAATAGTAATCTTCTATTTTGGGAATGAAATTTTAATAAACCTAAGAACCTCAAATAATATCAAGCGTTGGATGTCTTGTCCAGACTATGTCAGCTGTCGAAGCCCATTCAATTGTATTCATGGCCTTACAGTGTGAGGGTGTCTACTTTTGCGTGGATAAGACGGTTTGTGATTCATAAATGTCATTGGGAGTCCCAGACATTAATGATTACATGACTGTATAGTCTAGTTTTCTTGACTAGGCCATCGGGAGTCCCGGGCCTTGAGACATCAGAGTGGATTGGGCCTCGGGCCCAGATTCACAACCAAGAGTTATATCACGGATATAATTAGCCGACATAGGGCTTACCGATATAAGCTAAGGTTGGGTGATGGCCAGTGGCCCACTTTGATCTTAGTTATATGTGGATCTTGGAATCATTATATTCTATTGAGGGTAACTTATGTTATTGAATATAATGCGTGATTAATCATATTAAGTATAATACAAGATTAATCATATTGAACATATTAACTAAAATCCTTTTATTTTAATTTTTAGTTATGACTAGCACAAACAATCAAAACACTTTCTCGATCCGGTCTGTCCTTGAGATGGACAAGCTGAACGGATCAAATTTCTTGACTTGGTCGCGGAACCTGAGGCTAGTTCTCAGACAGGAGAGAAAGGACTATGTCCTTGAGAGAGCTCTCCCCGTGAGGATCGGGTCCAATGCTTCTCATGCAGTATATGATGCTTGGAATAAGCATTATAATGATGCGGTAGATGTGCGTGGTCTGATATTGGCTACCATGGACTCAGACTTGCGAAATCAATATGAGAACATGGAGTCGCCAATAGAGATGATCAGCAGCCTGAAATTGAAATTTCAGGAGCAGATAAGAGTGGAGAGATACCGGTTGGTTAAGTCTCTCACTAGCTGCAAGCTACCAAATGATCATCCAGTGAGTCCTCATGTCAGTAAAATGATGGGTTACATTGATAACCTGAGGAAACTGGATTATCCAGTTAGCCAAGAATTGGCAACTGAGATCATTCTGCAGTCACTGCCATCAAGCTATGATAAGTTCAGAAGGAACTATATCAAGAAAGGCTTAACGAAGACGCTGACTGAACTGCATGATATGCTCAAGACAGTTGAGCCAAACGTGAAGAGTACCCTGAATAATCTCATGAATGAGAAGGGTAGGTTTAATAAACCTAATGCTGACAAGGGTGAAGGCAAAGTTGTCCAGATTTTGAATCATGGCAAGCGTGTGTCTTCTGTGCCCGAGTCAGATACCTCTTACGTTGGTAAGTGCTGCTACTGTAAGGAGACAGGGCATTGGAAGAGAGATTGCATTAAATTCATGGAAGATGATGAGGAGTTGAAGTTGATGTATGCGACTACTTCCTCAGGTATTCATGTTATTACTTCATGTTCTACCTTAAAGGTATTGGATACTGGTTGTGGCACTGATATTTGTGATAATATGCAGAGCCTAAGCAACAGTAGAACGTTGAAGGAAGGACAAGTGGATCTACATGTCTGGAAGGAGCTATGGACGCTGCCTCAGCCGTAGGATTTTCACTTATAGATGCCTTCGAGGCTTGGTTTTATTAAGTAATTGCTACAATGTACCTGCTTTAAGCAGAGTTGTCTTTCATTTTCTTGTAAGAATTTGAATGTTTTTCATTTTGATAAAAGACAAGTTTTGTTCTTTTGATCTTAATGAAATATTAATTGTAGCACCCTATTCAAGGAATGGGTTTTATATCTTAAACCAAAGAGTGCCTAAATGTAACATAAATACCGAATTGGTTTAAATCTGATGAATTAAACCTGATTTTTCTTGGCATAAAAGTCTTAGTCACATAGAGTAAGTCGGATTCAGAAATCCCATAGTTATGGACTGTTGGGCTCATTTGATACATATATCTTATGAGACTTGAATTCTGCTTACTGGACCAAAAGGCAAAGGGTCTATCTTAGCCGAGCTAGAGAAAGGCCCAAAGGCTTATTGGACCTGGAACATACTCATGTATGTGGCCCAATGAGCAGTAATGCCAGAGAAAATTTCCTGTACTTCATTGTCTCTACTGATTACTTCAGTGAGTAAGACTGTGTCCATTTGATGAGACACAAGTTGGAATTCTTTGACATGGTCGAAAGAGTTCCAGAATGAAGTATAGGATCTGAATGACAGAAGTATTAAGACTCTGGATCAGATCACGAGTGAGAATACTTAAGTCATTGATGGTGTGATCATCTGAATGAGTGTGAAATCGTTTCACAGCTCATTTCTCCTGAAAACCTGAAGGTGTTTCTGTGAGAAAGAATCAGATCTTATTAGAAATGATTAAAGATGAGTCACACGAATCTTCCATGATATTATTTAAGAATAACGCTCTAAGAATATCTAAGTTTACGCTGAAAAGGTTCCACCAATATCAGTTGAAAGACACCACGTAAATGAGGATTGGAATCGATCCAAATTCGTCTTTACTGAGTATTTGTAGTTGTGCTACTTCGCTGGTTGTCCTAGGGAAACCAAGGCTTGTTACTTTTACGCCCATTCTGTTTTCTAAGAAGGGAAGTGTTGGAATTGTGTCCAGTAATCTCGGTACTGTCTCTAGAAAGTAAGAGTATGTCAATGATCAGACATAAGTCATATAATACTGGGGGTCATGATGGCTTGCTAGAGTCCGCTCATGATCTATAAGTCTTGGACTTATTGCCTTTATTATATGATCCCATATGGGTCACACGCCTAAGCTAACAGGAAAATGTGTAGGAACGGTTTAGCAGAAGTACAGTAAAAGTGCTAGGCATTTACTGTACTTAGAGAGAATAAAAGGTTTAGCCACTGTGCATCGATCGATGCATAAGGTGCAACGATCGATGCAGTGCGCAAACACCGACGAGTTAATTGGTATTTGGGCCAAATGGCCCAAACGGAACAGGACGAGTTTTGTGTCATAAAACTCGAGTTTCAGACTGATTAACCCTAAGACTTGAGCCGTAAACTCTCTCTCTCTGCGCCGAGTTCCCCTTGTGGTCTAGCAGCTGTTTCCTGTGAAAGCGTGTGTGAACCTTTGGAGGATTCATCCCTCGGTGTTTCTCTGATCTCAGACATACCATCCATTTCCGCTGCAATAACAGGTATAAGGTGAGATCATCATTTGTTTCTATTCTGAGAAGAACCTAGATCGCATGTTTAGGATAATCTGAATCTGGAATTGAATCAGGATTCATCTAAACGTTTCAACAGTGGTATCAGAGCATTTGGTTCTGTATTTTTCTTGTTTAGATTCATGTTTAGGACTGTTTTCTTGTTTAAAAGTGTTTTGAATCAACTACTGATAAGATAAATCACTTAAGAAACAAGAATTGAATCCTGAACAAACTGTTTAAAAATCGCATGACCAAACTATATTGATTTGGTATGTGATCTAAACTGATTTTGCATCGACTGAGATCGCATTGCATCGATCGATGCAATGCAAGGATCGATCGTTGCAGTCGCGAGAGATTGACCGCGATCGCATGGATCGTTCAAACGATCGCATGGATCTCGCGAGAATCTCTCGGCCAAACCTGATAACCGTTCGTGCACGCGTGAGAGCATCGATCGATGCAGGATCGATGAACGATCGTTGCAGGATCGATGCTGTGAGCATCGATCGATGCGGTTAGGGTTTTGGCTCGGTTTAATTTAATTAAAATTAAACGTCTCGGTTTAATAAACAGATTTGATAATTTTATCATGTCTGGTTAAACCGGGATAAGAAATCCAATGTCGAAAGAATTATTGGATTTAGTGCCTAAACCAGGAATTTCTAATTTGATTTGGTTGGACCAAATAAATTGAGAAAATCCGGTTTAGTAAATAACCGGTTGACAATTGTGGTCATCGTAGTAATTAAAACTTGGTTAGACCAGTTTTAATGAACCAGACCGGTTATGTCAAATAATTGGACAATTGGGTCATGTCTTGGACATGGACAAATTCTTGGGCCTCGGGCCAAGAAGTTAAAACAATTGGGCCAATTATTTGAGTCTTTCTTCAGATCAATTTAAAATTTATTTTATAAAATTATAAAGTCGATTTTAAATTAATGTTTCCGAAATTTTTGAAATTAGAAAGTTTCTTAAAATAGAAGTTTCTGGATTTGCGGGTTTTGGATTTTAAGAAATTTCTAAAGTTAGAAAGTTTCCAATTTTAGAAAGTTTCCGAAAATAGTAGGTTTCCAAAATAGAAAGTTTCCCGAAATAGTAATCTTCTATTTTGGGAATGAAATTTTAATAAACCTACGAACCTCAAATAATATCAAGCGTTGGATGTCTTGTCCAGGCTATGTCAGCTGTCAAAGCCCATTCAATTGTATTCATGGCCTTACAGTGTGAGGGTGTCTGCTTTTGCGTGGGTAAGGCGGTTTGTGATTCATAAATGTCATTGGGAGTCCCAGACATTAATGATTACATGACTGTATAGTCTGGTTTTCTTGACTAGGCCATCGGGAGTCCCGGGCCTTGAGACATCAGAGTGAATTGGGCCTCGGGTCCAGATTCACAACCAAGAGTTATGTCACGGATATAATTAGCCGATATAGGGCTTACCGATATAAGCTAAGGTTGGGTGACGGCCAGTGGCCCACTTTAATCTTAGTTATATGTGGATCTTGGAATCATTATATTCTATTGAGGGTAACTGATGTTATTGAATATAATGCATGATTAATCATATTATATTTTAATACGAGATTAATCATTTTGAACATTTAACTAATAACCTTTTTATTTATATATTTCAGATATGACTACTACAAGCACACAAAACACATTCTCGATCCGGTCTGTTCTCGAGAAGGAGAAGCTGACTGGAACGAACTTCCTGACGTGGTCAAGGAACTTGAGGCTGGTCCTCAAGCAGGAGAAGAAGGACTATGTCCTTCGTGATCCCCTCCCCGAGAGGCCTCTTGCCAATGCCGCCAGGACTCTGCACAATGCTTGGGAAAAGCATTCGTCAGATGAAAATGATGTCTATTGCCTGATGTTGGTGACAATGACTCCTGAGCTGCAAAAACAGTTCGAAAGTGTATTGTCTCCCATCGAGATAATGGCAAGCCTGAAATCGCTTTTTCAGGAGCAGGCTAGGACCGAGAGGTTTCAAACAGTTAAGAACCTCTTGGACTGCAAGTTGGCTGCGAATGCGGTAGTGAGTCCTCATGTCTTGAAGATGATGGGTTATCTCGATCATCTTCAGAAACTCGACTGCCCAATCAGCCAGGAACTTGCCTGCGACATCATTCTGCAGTCTTTACCTGCAAGCTATGATCAGTTCATTCTGAACTTTAACATGCATGGCTTGAGTAAGACACTACCTGAGCTTCACGGAATGCTCAAGACTGCAGAGCCCAACTTGAGGAAAACCGCCAAGGACCCCAATGTGCTTATGGTGCAGAAGGGCAAGGGGTTTAAGAAATCCTCTGCTAAGGATAAGGGAAAGGCCAAGGCTGTCCAAGTCACGGACAAGGACACGCCAAAGCCCAAGCCCAAGTCCAAGGCTGGGCCTACTGACATGTGCAGGTTTTGCAAAGAACTGGGGCATTGGAGAAGAGATTGTAAGAAATTCCAGGAAGGTCTAAAGGAATTAAAGAAGAAGACTTTCGAGACTTCTTCATCAGGTATTTTTGTTATAGAAGTTAATACAACTACTTCTGATAATACCTCATGGGTCATGGATACTGGTTGTGGGGCTCATATTTGTACTAATATGCAGGCACTCAGCAACAGTAGAAGGCTGAAGCAAGGACAAGTGGAGCTACGAGTTGGGAATGGAGCGAAAGTTTCAGCACTAGCTGTAGGCACATACTTGTTGTCTTTACCTTCGGGATTGATTTTAGAACTGAATAATTGTTATTTTGTACCTGCTATAAGCAGAAATATTATTTCAATTTCTTTGTTGGATTTGGAAGGTTATGATTTTTCAGTTAAGAATAAATTATGTTCCTTCAATCGCAACAATTTGTTCTATGGTTCTGCCCCTCTTTCGAATGGGCTTTACATACTCGATCAATCTGCGCCAATTTATAACATTAATACAAAACGGTTTAAACCTAATGAGGAAAACCGAACGTTTCTATGGCATTGTCGTTTAGGGCACATCAGCGAGAAACGCATCAAGAGGCTCCATTCGAATGGACTTCTTGGCTCATTTGACTTTGAGTCATGTGAGAAATGCGAATCCTGCATGATGGGCAAAATGACACGGGCCCCCTTTAATAAACCTAACGAGAGGGCCAGTGACTTATTGGGCCTGATACACACTGATGTGTGTGGCCCAATGTCCACAAATGCAAGAGGAAACTATCAGTACTTCATTACCTTCACTGATGATTTCAGTAGGTATGGATATGTTTATTTGATGAAACATAAGTCTGAATCTTTTGAAAAGTTCAGAGAATTCCAAAATGAAGTACAGAACCAACTTGGCAAAAGCATTAAGGCTCTTCGGTCCGACCGAGGAGGAGAATACTTAAGCCAGGAATTCAGTGATCATCTGAGAGAGTGTGGGATCGTATCCCAACTCACTCCTCCTGGAACACCTCAATGGAATGGTGTGTCTGAGAGTAGAAATCGGACCTTATTGGACATGGTTCGATCTATGATGAGTCACACAGACCTTCCAATATCCCTTTGGGGATATGCTCTGCTAACAGCAATGTTCACTCTAAATTGAGCGCCATCAAAAGCAGTAGCAAAGACACCATATGAATTATGGACTGGAGAAGCTCCAGTGCTGTCTTATCTCAGAATTTGGGGTTGTGAAGCTTATGTCAAGAGATTAATCTCAGACAAGCTTACACCAAAATCTGATAAATGCTATTTCATTGGTTATCCACGGGAAACCAAGGCTTATTACTTCTATCTACGTTCCGAGAACAAGATTTTTGTTGCCCGGGATTGTAACTTTCTTGAGAGGGAGTTTCTCTCTAAGAAAGACAGTGGGAGTAAGGTACTGCTTGAAGAAATTCAAGATGAACAGGATACTGCCCAACCTAACGAGGAAGAGCAGCAGGAGGACCTACAAGAAATTGTAGAGCCTGAACCTGTAGTACCTGAAGTTCGAAGATCCGGGAGGATCCGTCACGAACCCGAGAGATATCAAGGATTCCTCGTGACTAACTGTCATGATCTTTTGATCATTGATGGTGATGAACCATCGAACTTCAATCAAGCCATGATGGGCCCAGATTCCTCTAAGTGGCGCAAGGCCACTGATTCCGAAATGGACTCCATGTCGGTCAACCAAGTGTTTTCGTTGGTTGACTTACCCGCTGGTGTAAAAGCCATCGAGTGCAAATGGATCTTCAAGAAGAAGATTGACGTGGATGGAAATGTCCAGATTTATAAAGCCAGGTTGGTGGCAAAAGGTTTCAGACAAGTTCACGGAGTGGATTACGATGAAACCTATTCACCAGTGGCTATGATGAAATCTATTCGGATTCTACTAGCAACTGCAGCTTTTCATAATTATGAAATTTGGCAGATGGACGTGAAAACCGCCTTCCTGAATGGTATTCTGGAAGAGGATGTGTATATGACACAACCTGACGGTTACATAGATCCGAAGAATGCTGGGAAAGTATGCAAGCTTCATAAATCCATTTATGGATTGAAGCAAGCATCGAGGAGCTGGAATCTTCGTTTTGATGAAGCGATCAAGCAATTTGACTTCATCAGAAACGAAGGAGAACAATGCGTGTATAAGAAATCTAGTGGGAGCAAGATTGTATTTCTTATTCTGTATGTCGATGACATACTGCTTCTCGGAAACGACGTTCCAATGCTAAAGTCCGTAAAGGACTGGCTTGGAAGTTGTTTTTCCATGAAAGACATGGGTGAAGCCGCATACGTTCTTGGAATTAGGATCTATCGGGATAGACCTAAGAAGCTGATAGGCTTGTGTCAAGATTCATACATTGACAAAGTCCTACAAAGATTCAGCATGAAAGATTCCAAGAAGGGCTTCACGCCAATGGTACATGGCACAACGCTAAGCAAGAAGCAGAGCCCTACGACGGCTGCTGAGCTCGAGCGTATGAAGAACATTCCCTATGCATCTGCAATAGGATCTGTTATGTATGCCATGATCTGTACTCGTCCTGATGTTGCTTATGCATTGAGCATGACGAGTAGATACCAGTCAAATCCAGGTGAAAACCATTGGATTGCCGTAAAGAATATCTTGAAGTATCTAAGACATACTAAGGATAAGTTCTTGGTGTACGGTGGAAGTGATGTGCTTAAAGTCAGTGGATTCACGGACGCAAGTTTCCAGACAGACACAGATGATTTCCGGTCACAGTCCGGTTATGTCTTTTGTCTGAATGGCGGTGCAGTAAGTTGGAGAAGCTCCAAGCAGGACACCGTTGCTGATTCCACTACAGAAGCTGAATATATCGCCGCCTCAGAAGCAGCGAAGGAAGCTGTTTGGATACGAAAGTTCATTATGGAACTAGGTGTGATACCGAATGCGGCTGAGCCTCTGGCACTGTTTTGTGACAACAATGGTGCTATAGCTCAGGCAAAGGAACCAAGATCACACCAGAAATCCAAGCATGTTCAAAGAAGATTTCACTTGATACGTGACATCGTTAATAGAAAGGAAGTCAAGATCAGCCGAGTCCCGACAGATGATAATGTCGCTGATCCGTTGACAAAGCCACTCCCAAGGCCTAAGCTCGAGTTCCTGACTGAAGCTGTAGGCATTAGAAACATTGAAATGTAATCTAAATTTGAGTGGGAGTTTTTGTGAGCTTTATTTTAGTTATTCGATATGTTCTTGTAAAACATTATTTTATGTTTTAATGAAATTATTATTTCAAGATTATTTTAACTGTGATGAAATAATCGTTCCAAAATGATATGAACCATTTTATAGGTCATCGAAGTAAATGACTTGATCTTGAGTCATCGAAGTCATTTAGCTTGATCATGAGACCCTATATTTGATAAATGTTTTATATCATCCTGTCCCTAGTCGAAGGTTGTTGAAATTGGAACACCAACAACCGTGTGAGACTAGATTGGTATGTGACTTATGACCAAGTTTCATGTGTCATAGATGCGCGGCATCAAAGTCAGTACATAGGTGTATGTTGGGAACATACGACCGGATAAGACCCGATTATAAGAACTCTTCAGGATATTTATATCTGTGTCATAAGAGATTCTTACTACGACTATAGAGTATAGTCCTTAGACCTGAGTTTGCATGCATGTGACTGCACATGAACTGATGCACTTTGATCATTGTCTAACGCTATCGTTCTGTGATAGTTATAAGGACCTTGTTTGGGTACATTAAGAAATGAGTAGTTTACAGTGATGGAACAAGACGGGATTTGTCCCTCCAATATAAATGGAGTGAATATCTCTAGGCCAATCGGAGATTTGAATACTGGAAAATGTATGGCCATGCTCAAACGGACTTTCCCGAGTCGTTTGGATTGTCAGTATCAAATCAGAGTCCGATGAACAAGATTAGGCTTTATAAGGATGACACTAATCTTGCCTTATGACTAATCGAGATATTGAGACAAAAGGATTATGAATACAGAGATTCCAGTACAAGTGGGAGATTGTTGGAATTGTGTCCAGTAATCTCGGTACTGTCTCTAGAAAGTAAGAGTATGTCAATGATCAGACATAAGTCATATAATACTGGGGGTCATGATGGCTTGCTAGAGTCCGCTCATGATCTATAAGTCTTGGACTTATTGCCTTTATTATATGATCCCATATGGGTCACACGCCTAAGCTAACAGGAAAATGTGTAGGAACGGTTTAGCAGAAGTACAGTAAAAGTGCTAGGCATTTACTGTACTTAGAGAGAATAAAAGGTTTAGCCACTGTGCATCGATCGATGCATAAGGTGCAACGATCGATGCAGTGCGCAAACACCGACGAGTTAATTGGTATTTGGGCCAAATGGCCCAAACGGAACAGGACGAGTTTTGTGTCATAAAACTCGAGTTTCAGACTGATTAACCCTAAGACTTGAGCCGTAAACTCTCTCTCTCTGCGCCGAGTTCCCCTTGTGGTCTAGCAGCTGTTTCCTGTGAAAGCGTGTGTGAACCTTTGGAGGATTCATCCCTCGGTGTTTCTCTGATCTCAGACATACCATCCATTTCCGCTGCAATAACAGGTATAAGGTGAGATCATCATTTGTTTCTATTCTGAGAAGAACCTAGATCGCATGTTTAGGATAATCTGAATCTGGAATTGAATCAGGATTCATCTAAACGTTCCAACAGAAAGTTACTTTCAAAGAAGAACAGTGGGAGTAAAAGTATAACTCGAAGAAATTCGAGAAACACAGGAGGCTGCTTAACCTATTGAGGGAGAGCAGTGGAAGGATTTACAGATTTCTGTAGAATCTACACCTGTGGAGCCTGAAGTTCGCAGACATGAATGAATCAGTCACTAATCCGAGAGTGATTTCTCGTCATTAGTTGAACCTGATGATCATTGAAAGTTCGCATGATCTGATGATCATTGAAAGCGACGAATCTGCGAAATTCAAATAAGCGAAAGTGAGCCCGGACTCCGAAAATATACACTTTGTGTAAGTTAACTTCATCGATCCATTTATGGATGGAAGCAAACATATCGGAGTTGGAATCTTCGTTCTGTTGAAATAGTCAAGGTTTTGACTTGAACAGGAACGAAATGGAACTGTGCGTTTACTAATAGATAAGTGGGAGCAATATTGCATTTCTCATAATGTATGTCGATGACATACTGATTCTCGGATATAGTGTCCCAATGCTGCAGTCGGTAAAGGACTGGCTTGGGAGTTGGTTTTATGATTGACATGGGTAAAACCACGTAGTTCTTGGATTTTGGATCTAAAGATAAAGATCCGAAAGAGCTGGTAGGACAAAGTCAGGATTCTTATCCCGACAAAGTCCTACACGTTTTCAGCATTCCAAGAAGGGTTTTATGCCAATGTCACATGGCATTACGTTAAGCAAGACACAGTGTCCTACGATAACTGCTGAGCTTAAATGCATGGATAAGATTCCATATGCGTCGGCAATTGGATCTATCATGTATGCCATGAAACGTACTTGTTTGATGTTGCTTTAATGTTAAGCAAGACAAGTAAAGACCAGTCAAATCCAGCAAAGAATCACTGGATTGCCGTAAAGAATGTCCTAAAGTATTTGAGAAATACTTAGGATAAGTTCTTGATTTACGGAGAAAGTGAGGTGCTACAAGTCGGTAGAGTCTGAAAGGCAAGTTTCCAATAGACAAAGATGATTTCCGGTCACAGTCCGGTTATATCTTGTGTCTATCTGGCGGTGCAAGGCACTGTTGCTGACTCCATGACTTAAGCTGAACATTTCGCAGCTTGGGAAGCGGCGAAAGAGGTTGTTTGGAAAGAAGAGTTCGTCACTGAACTTGATGTGATTCCCAGCATAGATGAGACTAGCTGCACATCAGAGGTCCAAACACCTTGAGGATAGGTATAACCTATTCCGTGAGATAAATGACAGAGAAGTTAAGTAGATCAGCAAGTTTCAACGAATGAGAACGTTGCTAATCTATTAACGAAGCCACTCCTTAGGCCTAAGCACGAGTCGCGGACTGTTGCTGTAGGATAAGTGAAATTAAGATGTAGTCTTAATTTCAGTGGGAGTTAATAAAGGGCTTTATTTAGTTTTTGATATGTTCTTGTAAAACATTTTATGTTTAATGAAATTATTATTTCAAGATTATTTTAACTGTGATGAAATAATCGTTCCAAAGTGATATAAACCATTTTATAGGTCATCGAAGTAAGTGACTTGATCTTGAGTCATCAAAGTCATTTAGCTTGATCATGAGACCCTATATTTGATAGATGGCTTATATCATTCAGTCCCTAGTCGAAGGTTGTTGAAATTGGAACACCAACAACCGTGTGAGACTAGATTGGTATGTGACTTATGACAAAGTCTCAGTGTGTCATAGATGCGAGGCATCAAAGTCAGTACATAGGTGTATGTGGGGTACATACGACCGGACTAGACCCGCTTATAAGAACTCTTCAGGATATTTATATCTGTGTCATAAGAGATTCTTACTACGACTATAGAGTATAGTCCTTAGACCTGAGTTCGCATGCATGTGACTGCACATGAACTGATGCGCTTTGATCATTGTCTAACGCTGTCGTTATGCGATAGCTATAAGGACCTTGTTTGGGTGTATTACGAAATGAGTAGTTTACAGTAATGGAACAAGACGGAATTTGTCCCTCCAATATAAATGGAGTGAATATCTCTAGGCCAATCGGAGATTTGAATACTGGAAAATGCATGGCCATGCTCAAACGGACTGTCCCGAGTCGTTTGGATTGTCAGTATCGAATCAGAGTCCGATGAACAAGATTAGGCTTTATAAGGATGACACCAATCTTGCCTTATGACTAATCGAGATATTGTGACAAAAGGATTATGAATACAGAGATTCCAGTACAAGTGGGAGATTGTTGGAATTATGTCCAGTAATCTCGGTACTGTCTCTAGAAAGTAAGAGTATGTCAATGATCAGACATAAGTCATATAATACTGGGGGTCATGATGGCTTGCTAGAGTCCGCTCATGATCTATAAGTCTTGGACTTATTGCCTTTATTATATGATCCCATATGGGTCACACGCCTAAGCTAACAGGAAAATGTGTAGGAACGGTTTAGCAGAAGTACGGTAAAAGTGCCAGGCATTTGTCGTACTTAGAGAGAGATTAATGGGATTTAATCAGATTGGTATTTGGGCCCAAAAGCCCAAAAGGGAAAGAGAAGGGTTTTATAAACTAAAACCCAAATCTCTTTCTCCCCAACCCTAGCCTCCCTGCGCCAACTCTCTCTCTCTCTGCGCCTCCTCTCCTTTGGTCTAGCAGCCTCTCTTCCTGCTTGGTGTGCGTGTGTGAACCTCTGGAGGAGTTATCACTTGGTGGCTCTCTGATCTCTGATATACCTTCTCTTTCCGCTGCATAAACAGGTATAAGGTGAGATCATAATGTTTCTATTCAAGAGAACCTAGATCCGCATGTTTAGGAACTGTTGAATCTGTGAATTGAATCAGGATTAACAACAAAACATCCTTCAGAAGCAGGGATCGCGACAAAATCGAGAGAAGCCTTGGCAGATTTTGGAAAACGGATTTGATAACGGGCTGGTTCAAATTTTGCTTTGGAGAAATGGCGTAGAGGATTGGTGTTGCAGTGAGGATAGTATTTATAAGGTATGCTAGAGGTTTATAGGAACGGCCGGATGTGAAAAGGAAAGCAATTGAATGAGATTAAGAGGGGTTGGTCTGAGAGTCGAAACTCGCATTGTCAATATTTGAAGAGCTAAACTTTTTAGGGAACAGAAGAATCAAGAATAAACAATACGACAAGAGACCCGAAAGATATTTTATTGATAAGTTGAATCGGAGAAAAGTACAAAGAGCAAAAAACTTAAGAGAATTCTAAGTCTAGATGCTAGGGTTTATTGAGATGATTTGATCGTAGGAAGTCTTTCTTCTTATATAGTCGCGGCGAGTCAGCTTAGAGGATATTCGCCTGCAAGTTTTCTGAAAATCTTCATGTTATCGTATATTCCATTTCTGTTGGGATTTACTTTTCTGCTCGGATTTTCCTCTTCATGCTCAGAATTATCTTCTCCTTTCATTCTTCTAGTTTATCTTTCCATTTTTATAATTATCCATTCGGGGTTTAACTTTTCCTGCTGAATGGGCTGAAAAGAGACGATCTGAGTCTAGTTGAGCGTAAGTTTCTTGATGCGGCCCAATGTCTAGGAAATATGAGTCTTGTGGGCTAAGCCCAAGTTCGTATTTCGTATAACTTATTCGGCAATTTCGTTAACGGCTAGGAGCGAATAAGTTATCGTTTCGAAAATAGGTTGCGGCTAGCCGCGCATCTGGAGAGATTTTTGAAAATGTCCGAGCATCTGGTCTAAGAAAAGTGTATGTTTGGAAGGTTCAGGGAATATGTTTTGCTCAGAAGTTCCTAGGAAGTGTGTTCTGCTTGGAACCTCCGAGAGAATGTACCATCCTCAGAAAATAAGAGGGAATGTGCTCAGAATTTCCGAGCAGTTTGGTCAGCTCGGAATTTTCGAGTAGTTTGGTCAGCTTGGAATTTACGAGCTGCCTTGCTTGCTCGGAATTTCTGAGCAGTTTGGTCAGCTCGGAGCTTTCGAGCAGCTTGTTTGAATGTCAGGCTTGTCCGTAGATTCTATCAAGCGATATGCATGTCCGTGCAATCTATCCGAACAGTCCGATTACTCAAAAGTTCGGCTAAATGGTTTCGTACATTTCGTATAAAACGTTATTCATATGAAACGTTGTTCATACGAAACGTTGTTCATACGAAACGTTAACTCATACAAAACGTTGTTCAAACGAAACACCGTGAAGAAATATGTAATCTTTGAGAGGGTAAAAATTTGAACCAATTCAGAAGTCTTTTGCAAAACTCATGTATCATAAAGATTTCGAGTTGTCTAATTTCATAAAGGTTTGGAATTTTCTAATTTGATTTGAGGGATCAAATATGTTGAATCTTCTGTTGGGAAATCAAAGAAGAAGGAACATGTTGGGGTCAAAATCCCCCTCGACGAAAACAATAGCCGAAAACATAATCAAGCAATCGAATATGGTCGTTCTCAACACTTCGCATGAATAACGTTTCGTATAAACGAAACTTCGTATGAACGACATTTTATACGGAACACTCCGGATGAACAACGTTTCGTATAAACAACATTTCTTATAAACAACGTTTCGCATGAATAAACATTTCGTATGAACAACATTTCGTATGGATAAATTTTATACGAAATGAACGAAACCATTTAGCTGAACATCCATATTGGTCAATCATACAAACACATCACTCGACAGAATCTACAGACAAGCTCAAACATTCGGACAAAATGCTCGGAATTTCCGACCTAACCAACTAGGAAACTCCAAGCTTACTAATCTTCTCTGAAATTCCGAGCTGGCCAATCTTCTCGGAAATTCCGAGCTGACCAATCTTCTTAGGAATTCTGAGCTGGCCAATCTTCTCGGAATTCCGAGCTAACCAGCTCATAAATTCCAAGCTGGCCAATCTTCTCAAAAATCCGAGCTAACCAATCTTCTCGGAAATTATGAGCTAGCCAATCTTCTCAGAAATTCTGAGCTGGCCAATGTTCTCAGAAATTCTGAGTGCATCCCATCTTTTTTCCAAGCATGACACATTCCCTCGGAAGTTCCGAGCAGAATAAACTCCCAAGGAACTTTCGAGCAGGACATATTCCATGAATCTTCCAAATGGATACTTTGTTTATACCAAATGCTTAGACATTTGCCAATATCACTCTTTGGATGCGCGACTAGTCGCAATCCATATTCGAAACAATAACTTATACTCTCCTAGCCGTTAACAGGATTGCCTAATAAAGTTATACGAAATACGAACTTGGGCCTAAACCACCAGATTTGTATTTCCGAGACTTTGGGCCGAATCAAGAAGTTTTATGCTCAAACGGACTCGAATCGTCCCTTCTCGACCCATTTGGCAGAATAGGTTAAATCGCGTAATTATAATCATAAAAATAGAAAAATAAACTCGAAGAAAAAAAAGGAGAAGATATCTCCGAGCAGAAGAGGAAAATCGAGCAGAAAAGTAAATCCAAATGGAAATGTAATATATGATAACATGAAGATTTCCATAAATCTTGCAGGCGAAGATCCTCGAAGCCAACTCGCCACAACTATATAAGAAGGACTTCCTACGATCTAAGCATTTCGAAAAACATTAGCATAGAGACTTAGAACTTTTTAAGCTTTTTGCTGTTTGTACTCTTTTTTCGGGATCACTTATCAATAAAATATAATCCGGGTCTCTTGTCGTGTTGTTTATCATTGAAATATTCCCTTAAAAATTTAGCTCTAAAAATATCGACAGTGCGAGTTTCGACTCTCACAGAACCTGAAGATGAAGAAAAGATAGAAGGAGATATGGTTTGAAACTTCTTACTTGTTGGATCGATTGCAGAGTTTTGGTATGGATGAAGAATCTGAAGCAGAAAGGGAGTTTGGTGTCGATGGAGATGAAAGAAGAAGATTATAGAGAAGTGAAAAGTGTTTAAAGGGCAAAGAAATTGAATTTGTAGTTCACAAGACTGACCTTGTGCATGAAGTGGATGTTTGCTTAAGCATCAAACATTAGTTTTACCGGCCATTTATGCTTTTGAATTAAAATGCATCTTTTTGTTATCAAAATTACATAATTTCACCTTTCAAAATGGCTACCGTAAATTTTCATTAGTATAAAACTATTAATAAGGAGGAAAAGAGTGTAAGCTTAAAAATAAAAGCCAAGCAAAAAAAAAAAAAAACTTTAAACATAAGTTGAGATGTTCAAAACTAAAACTAGTCCTAACTTAGACATGTACAACCCAAAACACCAACGAACTGCTTCTCCTGGTTTTGGAGCCGATGACCAAAGTTCTCTCTAAATGTTGACATCTTCAAAGAAGGTAAGAGGAAGCTCCGGTGATACAGGCATAGTCGCAACACTCTTGAACTGTATTAGGAATCAAAATAGAGAGACATGTAAATCTCAAGAACATTGTGTTCCTCACATTTCAAGTCAAAATCAATTTCATAGTAGTTAATTAGTTTACCTTATGCTGCTTGTATTTCTCTCTAACAGCTTGTAAAGCTTCTCCTTTTCTGCTCAGATACAAGTCATGTATCATACACACACATTCTTTTAGATCACCCGCTTTGTATTTTGTGTATTCTTCTAACATTACACTCTGTTACATTACAAACATCCAGAGATTTTTAGTGTCTTATACAAAGTGGTGTGTATAGAATTAGAAAACAAGAACCACGCTTTACCCAGGGATGTTGTCTTGGTCGGATGATGAATCTTGCGAGATATACTGCTGAAGCAGCCACAACAGACGGGAGAAACTTCACACTGTTGTAGTCTAGCATGCTTAACTCCGAAAGATAACTACAGAGGAACTCCATCTGTAAATGTGACATCTGAAAAAGATTGAAGAGAAAAAGGCTTAGTAACTTAATACTAAGCCAATACATTCACAAAATAAAACAATTCAAGATGCGCTTACTTGGAAATCTTCTTGGGCAACTCTTGTGAACCGTCTGCACAAAAACCAACATATGCAGAAATGAGACAATGAAGTATACAACCATAACTTAATGACAACCAAAAGCATTAGAATCTAACCTCAGAAATGTGTTGCTTGTGGGGTTTCCTAATTCAAACTGCAGGGCAAGAAGTATATCAGCTTCCATCTTCACAATCTCTTGTTTTGTGTAAGTGTTGTCTGTGATGTAACAAAAGTCTTCTACATTTGGAGGAGTTATCTCTTCATACTTCCTACAAACGAGAATACATAAGCACAAACAATAGAAATGCAAACAAAGCCGAATGCTTAAACATTTTGCTTACGAGGCAATAAGCATTGCAGAAACTCCCAAAAGCTGAAGCTTTTGCCTGTTCACAGTCTTAAGAGACAAGAATCTGTCAATGTAGGAGACAGCGAGATAAAGAGTGTCCGAGAGAAGTTTGTACTCTTCAGCTACTTCCACTAACCAATCAACCAAAACACCTCTCATATTAGGTGTTATATCTTTCTGCATCTTCTCAATGTAATCAATCAAAGGCCTTGTTTTTTCCTTAACCTGTTAAAAATTTCACCAAAATCATTTTTTATTTTTTTTTGCAATCTCACAACACAGACATAAACCAACGAGTACAACCCCAGCAACTATTGTCTGAATTATATAAGACCCAGGTCGAATTTCAAATCGAGAAAACTAGATATTCCTCAAGAATCGCTATAACACCAGAAATCCAAATCGAATTGCAAAGATTTACCTCTAATTGACGGAGATACTCGTAGATTCCGGTAACATAAGGAGCACACATCTGGGGATCATCAGATCTAGTGTCGATATCAGAGTTTGGTTCTTTTGGCGTTGCTGCGACTTTCGAACTTGCTTTCTTCTTCTTCTGCTTCGTTGGAACCCTAACGGTTTTTCTGGGATTTTTGGTTTCTTTTAGCTGAATTGGAATCGCCGAGACGTTGGACAAGTTCGGAAGCTCCCCGAGAACAACTCTCTTCTTGGTGAGACGGTCCTCGTCTATAATCGCCGCCATGGAAGCTTTTCTTTTCGTCGCTGCTCTCGTCATCCTAACGAAGTTCTCCTTATCGTCGGCCATGGTTCGATGGATTCAAGAGATAGGAAGATGGAAAAAGTAACGAGAGAAGTAGAGATTGAGATCGAGTTCGAGTTCGATTGGAAGAAAATGAAGCAGAGAAGGAGAAGAAAAAGGGAAGAAGCAAAGCGCCATTTCTGAGATTTTTCCGAATAAACATTGAATTGGCGCTAGCTCTCTGTGATTAGTTTTTTTTTTTTTGAATTTTTCGAGATGTTCAAAAATTTTGGGTTACGAAAATATCAGCCGAATTTGTTGGCGGGATGATGTCTTTTCTGAATTGTGCCCTTCAAATATTTTCACCGGACAAAACCTTAAAAAACAAGTTTTTTTTTTGTTATAGGATAATGTTTTGGTTTTTGGACATGATTATCCAATATGAGCATTGTTTTTGGATGTGTATATCCAATAGAAAAACTTTCATTTTTACTTAATTATCTTATATTACTAATCTTTATTTTCATCACATGTATTATCCCCTGTAAATAGATGTGAGTGTGTGTACACACAACTTCAATTATAAAACTCACTTTAGTAAGTCACCACCACCCACCTCTCATTCTCTTTTCATATAGTATTAAATATATATATATATATATATATATACCCACTTATATAATATAAATCCATAACACGTTATTAGCACGACCCTCTTTCGATCCGTTCCTATACCGAAAATGTAAAGCTTAATTATGACCAGTTTATTTACAGATTTTTTTTTTTATAGTTTCGTTTATATATTATTTCGTAAAGATATGCACTGCCTTCTCCGAACCGATTGTAAGGTAGGCTATGCCTCCACGATCATGATCACATGGCAGACTATGTCTCTTCAGATGATGTTTATGGAGTGGCAGGTTAAGCCTCCTCCTTGATCAAAATTATGGAATGGTAGGGTAAGCCTCCTCCTTGATCAAAATTTTATGGAGTGAGAGGTTATCCCTCATTCTTCAATTTATGGTAGGCGTTGCCTTCTCAATTATTTTAATTTCGTTTTTTATGCATTTAAATTCTGCACTTATATTTATGTGTTTAAATTTCTGCTTTCAAATTTACATATTTCTTTAAAATAAAAATAAAATTTAATAAATGATTTAATTATATAGAGATAATGTTTATTTTAATTGCCATTTGATCATTGTCTTTGATGCTGCTGGCAAATATTATATGACATGGGCATCATATGTAAAATGAGATCTAAGATCAAATGGTCTTCTAAAAACCATTGATCTGTCTGAAACGACGTTTGATGAGGCTAAGGCTTGGGCCATGGTGTTTTTACGCCATCACCTCCATGATAATCTGAAAAATGAATACATCACGAAGGAAGATCCATCAGATCTCTGGCAATCACTTAAAGATAGGTTTGATCACCAAAAATACGCGATCTTACCAAAGGCCATATATGAATGGCTGCACCTCCGTTTTATGGACTACAAAAATGTTGAAGAGTATAATTCCGCGTTGTTCGGAATTACCGCCAGGATGATTTTATGTGGAGAAAAGATTATTGATTATGATATGATTGAGAAAACACTCTCCACATTTCATTCTGGAAATGTAATCTTGCAACAACAGTACTAGGCAAAAGGTTACACCCACTACTCGGAGTTGATGCAAGTTCTTCTTGTAGCAGAACAAAATAATGAACTCGTGATGTTAAACCATCAAGCTCGTCCAGCTGGATCGGCTCCATTCCCTGAAGCGAATGTCGTATCCAGAAATAATGATAATTATCGTGGACGAAGACATGGACGCGGCAGAGGCCGCAGTCGAGGTCGTGGACGATATCATGGACGTGGACAAGGAAGGGGTTTCAACACGGGAAGAAACAATAATTTCCAGATAAATGAAGGTGGTCGTGGATAAAAGAAGCCGACTGATACGATCAGTTTTTAATCCCTAGATCTACACTGCAAGTGCACAGACGTGACAATAGTATATAGGGTATCGAAATCCACAGAGACTCTAGACTCTTGCGATAGATTATAGAATTTCAGGTTAAGCTAGGTAAACAGTAAGTAAGAAGTAAATCAAAGCAGCAGAAAAGTAAATAAAGAGGTTTGTAAGCAATCAGGGAAGAGCTTCAGGTCAAGGGAATTCTCAGGAAATCAGGAACACAGACAATCAATCAATCGGGATCTAATTAAGAACTGTTCTAGAACTGGAATCACGGAAGTATAAAAAGCCAACTTTCGTTGCGAATCCTATCTATGTCTAACAACCTAGCAAGCCAACTTTCGTTGCGAATTCTAGAGTTCTAAACAAGCATTAATCTCAAGTTCTTTCGTTCATAATTCCTCTAAACCAAATTTATTTGCGAGTAGATCAAATTGCTCATCTAGGTTCTTTCTAGCTAATTAACCAACTGTCGTTGTGGAAATCAACCTAACATCATAAATCTGGGTAACTACTTCAGATTAAGCATTAAGAACAACCCTAGATGAAGAACTAACAGATATGAATCCCTACAGATTGATCAACCTATAATTCCATGAAATCCCTAATGAGATTCCCTAAACCTAACATGTAATCTACTCAGACATGTTCATCGAAACAGAAAACATCTTGAATAGAAAACCAAATAGCATATAATAAAACAAAGAACTGGGGTTCGAAATCCTCTCTCTTTCAAGAGCAGGATCAGCCCCTAACTCTCTCTGAATATAAAATAAAGCGTCGCCTAAACAATGGCTTAAAACCCTAATATATAAGTCTAAACACGTTTTTGGGCCTTTTTGCAAGTCTGGGAAGTTTCTGGGCAAAAACTATAATTTCTCCAAAATGCAGATTTTTGGGCGCAGAACCCTGGAATCACCTTGCGTCGACCACTGCACAGACTGCAACGACCGTTGCAAGGTGATTTCGCAGCCAGTGAACTCTGTAAGATCTCTAAACAGTGCAGAATTGACCCAAATGCTTCCAAAACGTCCAATTAGGCTCCAAATGTCCTTAAACCTGTAAAACACCTGAAAAGACTCCAAAACATTTTAAAAGACTCGATAAATAAGACATATACCATGACTAAAATCCCCAAAATCCATGGTATATCAACTCCCCCACACTTAGCTCTTGCTTGCCCTCAAGCAAGTAAAGAACCAAAGTACAAGAAAAGAGGTTTGAAAACACATAAACTCATTTCGTCCTAGGAACTTTCGCATTCCCATTCACTTAGTAAACCACTGAAAACTTTCCTACAGAAATCAAGACCTCAATATACTTCCCCCCACACTTAGCAACTATCCCAAGTAAACTCCACAATCAAGTTAGGACATTCAAGTTCACCACACCAGTCTCTGTATACAATTAGGTGCAGTCTCACAGAGGGATTATCGAATCAAAGGACACATGGACTCAACCTATTCAGTATCTGACCACCAAACTGTTGGTTTCTGGTTTCTTTCTTTTCCCTTTCTCCCTTAGCACTGATTTTTCCCCACTGGGTATCATTTTATTTTTTCTATCAGTGCTCTTCCCTTTTTATTGGGGTTTTAACTTTGGATCTTTCCATGGATACACAAGAGGTAATAGGGGTCTTTACCACTCCCGTGACCACTTCGAAGCTACTAGCTTATCCTCGGTTTTTATCTCTTTTTTCACTTTCAAAGGAGGAGAAAAAAAAAACATACTTAAGAACATGATCACAGGCTGTGCCAAACACATCAAAGGAATCCGACCCAAAGATTACCAAGCCCCTAAGTGAGAAATTAAAGTCAAGATTAAGCGCGAGACTAGTGATGGATCCTCCGAATAT
This sequence comes from Orychophragmus violaceus, assembly GCA_030180135.1. NCBI lineage: Eukaryota > Viridiplantae > Streptophyta > Magnoliopsida > Brassicales > Brassicaceae > Orychophragmus > Orychophragmus violaceus. The sequence continues at coordinate 61,491,342 of CM058239.1, forward strand.
CTGGTTAGATATGGGAGTCCTTGGTAAGCTGATCTGTTTGGGGTTTTCTAATAGTCATAGAGGTCTTGCAAGTCTGTCCAATGGTCACTTAGTTCCTCTTCAAGCGAAAAGTTTCATCGAAAAATCATAGTTTCATACAAATTTTGACTCAATAAAACAATTTTGGACTGACTCTAAGAAAACAAAAGCGTGCGTCAGGAGCTACCTCCCCCACACTTAAACTACATTGCCCCTAGTGTAATCAAGCTTAGGCTCGGTGATAACAAATAATCAAATTGAAAAGAGTCTGAAAAATCCAGATTTACGTACCTCTCTTCGCACTGTGTCGATCGATGCTCAGGACCGCATCGATCGACGCAAATCGCATTTGCTCAATTCATTCGTGTTCGCTTTGTGTCAATCGACACACAGGACCGTGTCGATCGATGCTAGGCGATTTTTTGACCTGTTCTCTCGTCTGAAAACACCAAAACGAAAAATAAAAGTAACAAAGACCTAAAAATGAAAAATAAAAACGAAAACTGACTCTATAGTGGGTTGCCTCCCACTCAGCGCTTGTTTTTAGTCATTAGCTTGACTATGGGATAGAGATTAGACTCATGGCGGTTTCAACAGAGACTTTGAGTGTCTCTGTGAATGTCTCCTCATCCAAGGTGGTGTATATGCTGTCGGATCGTGAGATCTCCCAAGGAAAGAAGGATTAGAATCAGGGCGGGAGCGAAGCATGGGTGGGATTCTGCGTTTTCCTGCATTCAAAGCAATGCGGTTAGGAGGTTTAAGCTTAGATGATTTGTGTCTTACCTTTGGTGGAAATGAGATGTCTGGAGCTTTCTGCTTATGAGCAGTTGCAGGCACTGAAGATGTTAGAGCAGATTCAAGAGGAACCGCCACCTTCTCTTCTCCAACAGGAACCTCTGGTTTCACCTCAACACTGAAGCTTTGTCCATCAATGGTGGATTTCTGCAGCTTATCCATCTTGAACCTCAATGTCTCATCTCCCAGTTGGAGATCAATTAGACCATGTCGCACATTAATCTCAGCTCCAGCAGTAGCTAAGAATGATCTTCCAAGTAGTAGAGGATCATCAGGTTCAATCTCATACTTTAGTACCACAAAGTCTGTTGGAATCAAGTAGTTTCCAACTTTGACAGGAATATCCTCAAGAACTCCTTCCGGATATCGCTTTGAACGATCAGCTAGGATAAGAGAGATCCTAGTAGGCTGGAATTCCATCTTTCCCAATCTCACAGCTACTGAGTACGGCATTAGATTCACACAAGATCCTAAGTCACACAGAGAACGCTTGAATCTGTCCTTAGAGATTGAACAGTCTAGCACAAATGCTCATGGATCTGGAAGCTTCTCTGTAATCTGAATCAGCTTCTTTTCCATTACTTTCATGCAGTTAGCCTCTTCTAGCTCCTGTTTAGAAATTTTAGGAACCTTAGGATATGGCACAAAAGGCTTATAGACTCTTTCCAGGACTGTTGCAGGTTTTTGGTCCCGTCTGTGATTTGTGTCGACCGATGCACGTTGTGTGTCGATCGACTCAAGGAGATTTTGAGCAATTTCAACAGACGTATCGGGACTGTGTCGATCGATGCACGATTTGCGTCGATCGATGCTTGTCTCAGACAGACATAATTCACCCAGAAAATCCGAGATTATGCTCTCTTCTTCTTCCAGCAAGTCAATCTCATCTCTTATGGTCACAACATTGATGGATCTGTTCTGTTCAGCTTTCCCAGCTTCATTTTGCCTTTGTATTGCTCCAGCTATTTGTTGAACTTGAACATCTAGCTTCTTCACATGTGTGCTCAAAGATTCAAACTTCTCATTCATATCTTCGTGCAATGCATCTAGCTTCCTATCGAAGTCTACAGCAGTCTTAGTCTGATCCTCTATCAACTGCTCCATCATGGCTTCCATCTTGCTCTCATAAGCATTAGCAGCAGGAGGTGTCTGATAAGAAGATGATCCATAGGTTCTCTGATAAGAATTACCTTGCTGAAAAGGCTTCTGATAACCAGCATTCTGTCCATATCCAGAAGAGTTATGATTGCTTATGAAAGCACTCTTCTGTCTACCATTAAATAACTTGTTACCTTGCTGATTACCAAACATGTTTCCTTGGAATCCAGAGCAATTGATGTAGTTCAAATCCTTTTCATGTCTTTCCAGTAACTGCTCCATCATACTTATCAGCTTATCAGACTGCGTATTTTGAGGAGGATCAGGCTGATATGATGAAGATTCATAATCTCTGGTGAATGAATAAGAACCATAGTCTCTGCAGAATGAGTTATTCTGCTGATTTTCCAACATCCGTTCCATCATTCCCATCATCTTACGCGCTGTGTCGATATATGCAAAGTAGTATCGATCGATGCAAGTGCGAAGATGTGACGATCGACACACATGACCGTGTCGATCGATGCAAGGCGATTACAGGCGTACCTAAAACGTAAGAAAAAGAAGAAGAAAATTAGTAAACAAAAACAAAAAACGAAAAACCTATTATAAACCCTAAGTTCAAATCTATCGAAGACTCAAAAGAGTCCCCGACAACAGCGCCAAAAACTTGATACGATCAGGTTTTAATCCCTAGATCTACACTGCAAGTGCACATACGTGACAGTAGTATATAGGGTATCGAAATCCACAGAGACTCTAGACTCTTGCGATAGATTATAGAATTTCAAGTTAAGCTAGGTAAACAATAAGTAAGCAGTAAATCAAAGCAGCAGAAAAGTAAATAAAGAGGTTTGTAAGCAATCATGGAAGAGCGTCAGGTCAAGGGAATTCTCAGGAATCAGGAACACAGACAATCAATCAATCGGGATCTAATTAAGAACTGTTCTAGAACTGGAATCACGGAAGTATAAGAAGCCAACTTTCGTTGCGAATCCTATCTATGTCTAACAACCTAGCAAGCCAACTTTCGTTGCGAATTCTAGAGTTCTAAACAAGCATTAATCTCAAGTTGTTTCGTTCACAATTCCTCTAAACCAAATTTCTTTGCGAGTAGATCAAATTGCTCATCTAGGTTCTTTCTAGCTAATTAACCAACTGTCGTTGTGGAAATCAACCTAACATCATAAATCTGGGTAGCTACTTCAGATTAAGCATTAAGAACAACCCTAGATGAAGAACTAACATATATGAATCCCTACAGATTGATCAACCTATAATTCCATGAAATCCCTAATGAGAATCCCTAATTAATCCCTCATTAATTAACTAAAAAGAACCTAGATGAGCAATTTGACTATTCGCAAAGAAATTTGGCTTAGGAGAATTGTGAATGAAAGAACTTGAGATTAATGCTTGTTACTCTAGGATTCGCAACGAAAGTTGGCTTGCTAGGTTTGTTAGACATAGATAATATTCGCAACGAAAGTTGGTCATTTATAATTCTGTGATTCTAGTTCTAGAACAGTTCTTAATTAGATCCCGATTGATTGATTAGCCTATGTTCCTGATTTCCTGAGAACTCCCTTGACCTGACGCTTCGTTTGATTGCTTACAAAACCGTTTAATTTACTTTTCTGCTCTGATTTTCCGGTTTTTTCATTGTTTCCTAGCTTAACCTAAAATTCTACAATCTATCGCAAGATCTTGAGTCTCTGTGGATTTTGATACCTTATATACTACTAGTCACGTCTGTGCACTTGCAGTGTAGATCTAGGGATTAAAACCTGATCGTATCAAGTTTTTGGCGCCGTTGCTGGGGACTCTTTTGAGTCTTCGATAGATTTGAACTTAGGGTTTAGACTAGATTTTTCGTTTTTGTTTTTGGTTACTAATTTTTCTTTTTCTTGCGTTTCAGGTACGCCTGTAATCGCCCTGCATCGATCGACACGGTCCTGAGTGTCGATCGACACATCTTCTTGCTCTGCATCGATCGACGCTCTGACTGCATCGATCGACACACCTGCGTAAACAGATCAGTTTATATCTGATCGCGACTCGAGGAGTAATTCAGATAAGGAGCTCGTGAATCTCGAACTTAAGGAGCTTGCAAAGCTTGAGAGAGAGAACATGAAAGCCCAGAAGGAAGCTAAGATGGCTAATGTCAATCGTATAATCTTGATTAGGGATGCTGAAGGTATTCTGAGGAATTCGGAGAACCAAGTCTGCAATGCGCTTGGTCAGAGACTCGATGCAGATGGGAATATCATTCCTGAGCCTGAGAGGCAGATTGTTCAACCTGATGGAGAAGCTCAAGGTGGACAAGGAAATCCACGAGCTGATGAGCCTCCTAATCCTCCTGCTAGGAGGACACTAGCTGATTACAATCGACCTGATGAGTTCTATGCTAATAGGTCTGCGATTGAACCTCCTGCGTTTCCGCGTAATGAATTCAAGCTGAAGACCTCTTACTACACACTTGTGGGACAACGAGTCTTCAGTGGATCTCCACATGAGCATCCTATGGACCACATTGAGCACTTTGAGTCCATAGTGACTGGAATGAAGAACAATGGAGTGAGCTATGACTACCTGTACTGCAAGCTTTTTTCTCACTCTCTTGTAGGTGAAGCTGCTGATTGGCTAAGTCAAATTCCAGTTGGGACTCTGACTACTTGGAATGCAGTGAAGGAGAAGTTTCTGCGACACTTTTATGATGATGCTCACTCTGATCATCTTAGATAGGATCTCTTGACCTTTAAGCAAGGACCTACAGAGCCTTTTAAGACAGCCTGGGTGAGATTTAAGAGATACCAGAGAGATTGCCCACATCATGGCTTCTCCGAGGTGCAGCTGTTGTGTATCTTCTTCAGAGGAGTTGATTTGTGGTATCAAATGGCTTTAGATGCTGCAAGTAATGGGAACTTCTACACTAAATCTCCAGAAGAAGCTATGGAGCTTATTGAGAACTTGGTCACTAGCAATAGTGTCAAGAATGCTGATATGGAGAGGATGAAATCTGGTGGGAAAGCTGATAATTCCCAGATAGTTGAGATGAACAAGAAGATTGATTCTGTACATAGCATCTTGCTTGGTAAGAAAGTGGATGTTCAAGAGGCTGAGGAGGTTAATTACATAGCTGGAGCTGGTTATCAAGGTCAGAGGTATGGAAATCAGCAAGGACAGACTTCAGGTTTCGCACCAAAGTCTGCATTTCAAAGACCTTTCTAGCAGAACAACTCATTCACTAGAGATTATGGTGCTTCATCATATCAGCCTGTTCCACCTAAAAATGAGCAGAATGATAAGATGATGGGACTCTTGGAAGACATCAGAAGAGTACAGTGGACTTCAATTGAAAGTTAGATGCTCTGTACCTTGATCTCAATGGGAAGATTGAATCCATAAGCACTCATGTGAAGAAGCTAGATGTTCAGGTTCAGCAGATTACTGGAGCAGAGCAAAGGCCAAATGGATCAGGAAGAGCTGAACATAATAAATTCGTCTATGCTGTGATCACAGAAGATGAGATTGATTTTGTAACGCCCCTTTCCCATTCTCCGCTGACCGTCGAGCTGACCGGTCAACAATCAAACAAGAACATGACCGATCGAACCCGAGCAAGTCGAACGGGAAAAGTTCGCCACAGGACGAAGCCAAAGTTAGTTCGGTTTGAGACAAAAGGCTCGCACCGATCTATCTTCGACTCCGCTATCCTCATATCCGTAGCGCAAGCAGTACTACTTGCACTACTTCAACGAGTTGTGTCGGTTCGGACTAAAACCTCATATCAGAGAAACAATTTCATTTTAAGTAATCAAACGTTGAATACAACGTTTAACGGGTTTTACAAACAATCGTCAAAATAAACACATAAAAAAATCAAAATCACGAAATAGCGCAGCTGCCGAACCGAAATAAAAACATCCAAAACCCCGAATCAAAACCCGTCACAAGCAACCCGAAGCTACACTGAGGACCTCCCGCGTTCGTCGCTGCTAAACCTCAAAAAAAAACAAAAAGAGTCTAATGAGCGATCACCCAGTGAATCGGCTCTCCACTAACGGCTTCTAATCTATCTAAAACTACAGATTCCCGCCCCCAAAACCGAAAATAACAATCAGCAGGAATAAATGGTCGATCACGCACTACCACGTCGTGATGAACCCAAACACACACAATCAAGCCAAGATAAAGAGAATTAGGGAAATCGAAGGCACTGCGACACATGTCCTCCGGCGTTGACCGGCGGCGGCGGCGGCGTTGACCACGGCGGAGGCTACTTTTCCGGCGACTTCCGACGGTGAACCACCTACCAATCTGCTAAGAATCACCAGATCTACCCACTCATAACCTCAAAATAACCAAATCTGATGAAGAAAAGAAAAGATCCCACAAACCCTAAGATGCGGTTGCTCCTTGGCTGGATTCCGGTGAACTCCGGCGGCAACAACAGCGGTGGCTGGCTGGAGAAGATAGAGGAGGGTGAGATGAAGCTAGAGGACTTTGTAGATCATGATTTGGGTTAATAGATCCATAGTTATACACTTTCTTGTGTAGGAAGTAAATGGAGGAGAGGAGGAAAAGCACCGGCGGCGGCTTCCTCCGGCGACTCTCCAGCGTCCCTCCTGTGGTGCTGAGGCGACTAACCGGTGGCGGTTGAAGAGGAGAACAAGGTAAGCTCAGTGGTATAAGAGGCTTGGAGAGACTTGGCTTGGATTACAAGATATTCTAGTCGCTTGATTCTCAAGTTAGGATGAACGCATGCATGTTCTTGAAAGAAGGTGAATGTTTATGGATTTTTAGGTGAAGAACAATGAATGGAAGTAGAGAGAGAGAGAGAGAGTACATCGATGGAGGAGGCAAGAGAGAAGGTGGAGAATTTACTTGATGTGATTTTTGGTGGTTAGAGAGAGTGTGAGAGAAGAGTGATTTCTTGCATGCACTTTCATGCATTGAATCTTTTAGATTCATTGCACACTTCCACCAACAGGTGGCGCCAAGGGAAGTGTGGAGAGCAACACTTGGCAATCCAGGGCACACCATCTACCTCATTCAAGGAACCAATGAATCCAATCCCACTCATACTCCGGTTTGTCCCGATGGCTCGGTTAGGTGATTTCGCGTTTAATATTATAGAACCATTCCAATTGATCCTATAAATCTTCAAACCTCCACAATAAGATTCTCCATGCTATTTTATGAATTTAGCATTTTGAATCACTCCGTTCGGGCTTACGTAGCTCTGGATATAAATTTTCAAAGTTTCTTCGGGTTTGTCGGTTTCCATTCCCGACAAGCCGTAAAACACGTTTCTGCCTCGATTCTTCCAATTCTGATCTTTTAATCATTCTTTATGTTAAAACATAAGAATATTTGGTCCGTCTCGACTTCCGTCTCGAACTTTGGTAAAATTACCATTTTACCCCCAACATTGGTAAAATGACAATTTTACCCCTGGTTGACTTTCTGCTGCCCGTTGACCGTATTTTTGATACGGGGTATCACATTCTTCCCCCTTACAGGAATTCGGTCATCGAATTCTCTGTCACTGACAGACTTCAAATCGGTTCCGAACCTTGCAAGTTGCTTCATCACTTCATTCCGACGCTTATATATTCGAACACTGCTGCATACCACTGGCTCAACACTACCCAAATCCGCTTCAATCTTAACTGACACTTGGCTTCCCCACTTCGCTTTAACCTCCACATCCTTTCGATCGTGACTTTCCTTCTTCTTTCTGGGACACTCTTCAAAAATCTGAACATGTGCTTCCGTCTGTCTGGTTTCAACAACTTCACGGATTCTTCTTTCCCAAATCTCTTCGCTAACTCATCATATTTCTCGGCTCTTTTTGACGGTCGCTCGGTAAGCTGATTCATTTTCCACTGACAATGTCTACTACTGCCTTACGGTTCGGTCTACTTATCTCACAATGTCTTGACACTTCTTCTCGCTTTTCGGGTTCGGGTTCGGTCTCGGATTCACATCGCGTCGTCATTCCGTCCTACATTCAACTCAACAACTCACTGAAACAGTTAGTTTCATCCCGATCTATCCCCGATATCACTTTCCTATAGAAATATGGTTACTTAATCACGTACCCGACGGTTACTCGTGATTAAATAACAATACCTTATAAGTCCGTTCTCTCGTGAATCGACGGTTGAACTCAACCGTTCGCAAGTCAGCTCCAAAACTTGAAATAAAATTAAAACAAAATCAACACTTTACCTTTCTAACAAAACCGAAGAAAAGCGATCAATCACTACTAAAATTCCCGAACAACAAGCAACCCAACGGTCTCTAAGACCAAAACAATCAGTCTACCAAAAACCACGCACGCTAATGACTATGCAATCTACCGCACAACAAAACAATCAATCAATCAATCAAGTAAGAAATAAAACAAGCAATTACCACACATATAATCACGCAATCTAATGATCGATCTGATGCGTCTTTGGCCCGGGTTCAGGTCATGATGAACGGTCGTCAGTTCCGCTCATCATTCAGTTTCACACAGTAAACCATTTGCTTTTCGAACCATCTCAATCATGCAAATAGTTACTATGCTACTATAAACGACCAGCTAAACACTCTGCATCCACCATATACATAAAACGATATATCATACATCATAAAGTTTTTAGTACGTGGTTACGATCAAAGTCCCTACATAAAGCCGTCATCATATCCAAAAACCCATACGACGCCGCTGTACATCAAAAAAGTCAAAGACGACACGCAAAGTCGCCTATCCGCCGATCTATCTACAAGACAAAAATAGAGTTAGTGCCCCCAACTTACCTGGCCAAACTACACCTATCCTAACCTAACACCTCCAGCAAGACCGAAATGCCCAACACCACTGGCAAAACGGCTCACTGAAGTATCCGCTGGCAGGTGCGCCGGGAGGGTGTGGTGGGTGTGCCTCTCGAGATGGCGCTCCGACATGCTGGTGCTCGGCGATCAGACAGAGATAAGCGTCGTGACCTGCGCGGCCACAAACCTGACAAACTAAGGTGGCTGCTGGGTGCGGTCCTCGGTAACACGTGGATGCCTGGTGACCATAACCTCCACACAACTGACACGGAGAAGTCGGCTCTGTCGGCGCTGACGGGGGATCCATGAAACAATCCGGTGCAAGATGTCCCTGACCTCTGCATAACTGACAAGTCCTCACTGGCTCGGGTCGAGGTGACGGAATGGCTGGCATCGGAATAACTGGTGGCTGACTGGGCTCGGGGTCTCTGCGGCTAGGTCCAGCTCCATAGTCCTCGGGTACCGATGCTCGGTACGGCTCTCCATCGGGCATACACAATCCTGCTCTGGTGATCGGGCAAGTCATCGCTCCATGGTCCTCCTGACCACATAACAGACAGTGGTCTGGTCCGGGTAAGGGATGATATGGCTCTCGAAGATGCGGGTCTACTGCGCGGGGACACCAATGCAAATGGAAATCGTATACTCCACATCCACTGCATGCTCTCCTCTCTGGTACTGCTGGCGGTGCCTCTATCGCCTCAGCTGGCGGCGAAACTGACTCGAACTCTGACTCAGTAGATGCCGGCGACATAGCCATATCCAACGGCGTACGAGGTGATCCGGGTCGTGGGTTTAACTGATGATGGGGCCCAACCTGCTGCTCTAACACATCCTGAAGTATCGCTACCTGCTCATCCACCTGCTGCTCCCACTGCTGAAGCTGCTCTGGGTCTACAGGCTCCATATCCAAGTCAAAACCAAATGGTAGCGGGCTCATCAGATAGTCCTCCACAGGAAGCGGCGGGGGAAACTCAGGTGCCGGAAGAAGCGGTGCCTGATACATCGGTGGTGCATATGATGCTGCGAGTATCTGTGGTCCAACTGGCTCGGGCCACTGTGGTGGTAACTGTAACTCCGCCTCTGCTCCTCCTAAGTAGCCCATCATGTCTGCGCAAGGGTCTCGGCTGCCTGCATCATCTATCATCGCTGGAGGTAAAAGGTCTGGAAGAGGCGACCAATCTACCTGTGTTGCCCTAGCACCCTGCATATGTCGCAACGGAACTGGCGGCTGATCCGCCGTACGAGATCCCCGCGAGTGACCTGGCGAAGCTGGGTATCCCTGGAACTGAACCAACTGACCCTGCGCTGAACCGGCTGATCCCTCCTGACTCATACTGCCTAACTGAACTACTCAACGCACACACACACACCCCTCCACTCTGTCCGGGACACACTGCTGTAAGACTGCAATCAAAACACAAAAGCATGTTAGTATGAATAATTCGAAAATTTTTACTTTCCCATCCCAACCCCAAGTTTAACGGACGCGGCTCGGTTTCCTAATGGATGCTTGTGTGACACATTTGACTCGATAAAACACGGAAAACACTCAAAAATGAAATGTTTCGAAACCCATGCAGAACCATGCTCTGATACCACCGATTTTGTAACGCCCCTTTCCCATTCTCCGCTGACCGTCGAGCTGACCGGTCAACAATCAAACAAGAACATGACCGATCAAACCCGAGCAAGTCGAATGGGAAAAGTTCGCCACAGGACGAAGCCAAAGTTAGTTCTGTTTGAGACAAAAGGTTCCCACCGATCTATCTTCGACTCCGCTATCCTCATATCCGTAGCACAAGCAGTACTACTTGCACTACTTCAACGAGTTGTGTCGGTTCGAACTAAAACTTCATATCAGGGAAACAATTTCATTTTTAAGTAATCAAACGTTGAATACAACGTTTAACGGGTTTTACAAACAATCGTCAATATAAACACATAAACAATCAAAATCACGAAATAGCGCAGCTGCCGAACCGAAATAAAAACATCCAAAACCCCGAATCAAAACTCGTCACAAGCAACCCGAAGCTACACCGAGGACCTCCCGCGTCCGTCGCTGCTAAACCTGAAAAACACAAAAGAGTCTAATGAGCGATCTAAGATCACCCGGTGAATCGGCTCCCCACTAACGGCTTCTAATCTATCTAAAACTACAGATTCCCGCCCCCAAAACCCAAAATAACAATCAGCAGGAATAAATGGTCAATCACGCACTAACACGTTGTGATGAACCCAAACACACAAAATCAAGCCAAGATAAAGAGAATTAGGGAAATCGAAGGCACTGCGGCACATGTCCTTGATTGGACTTGATCTATCTATCGCGCAGTAAAAGAGATAACAAAACAACACTGGGCCCTACGATCTCGGTAACTTCCACGGGTTTACTTCGTCACCTATATGGTAACTAACCCACAACTCCTACACGTGTACACGAGGTCCCACGAATAGGACACCATTCTAAGTCCATCGATACGCGGTGACTCGGACTACCCCTAGATAGCCAGAGTTTCCATGTGATTCGGCCCTAGGACATGACCCCGTATTCTCCGAATCACACACCTACTGGCGTCACCCGATAGGTTAACACCATAACCAGAATCACCATGATCCGGTTAGGTAAAACCCGAGGATCCCATCGGGTCGAAAGTACCGGAGCGTAATCAAAACCTAGGCTTGCGGAATCTAACGCACCCTAGAGTCCTAGTGCAGAAATGTAAACACGCAGACTCGCTGGGACTCTAGCACAAATCACGCAATCAACAACAATAATAAATCCCCAACATTCCGCAAGCCTCTACATTACCTACCACCGCTCTGACTAGGTAAGATACCTAGTCAGCACCAACTAACTTACCCGGTCCCATGACCGGAGTAAGTGTCCACACCAACTGCTCGGCCCAACACCGAGCAGTCTAACAAGCCTGCACACAAAGCTCAACACAACACAATCATAACAATCAAACACGCAATCATAATCAAACACACAATAACCACAAGCAGGCCTATTAGGGTTTCTAAGTCTTTTAATCATTTCTTATCCGCTACCTTGGGTTAGCAGATTGCTAACCCGTAAACGGCTTCCAACACACACCACTTCCTTATTTAACCCGTTCTAGATATCTTTTATTAAATCCTCGATCCGTCGGTTTAGAGTTTAGTAAACTTACTAACTCTCCGACGTCTCACTATTAACTTAATTGATTCATTACCCAAACCTGCTATTAACCTAAACCCAATCCCGTTATAATATTCTATAAGCCCGTTTAGGTTTAACTCATATTTTATTGTCGTCTTAATTCCCGTATATAGATTCATTAATTATCGTTCTTATACTCATATATATGCATATACGGTCCTATTCAACGGTCTATATGAATGCAACAATCAATCTTTACTAGCAACCTAGCGACACACAATCGGTTATTCATTTAATTCTTTAAACCCTAGAATGATTAATTCGGTCCTATTCAGTTTATCATTAAACGTCCGATTATTTATTAATTACTATTCATTTTGAATAACTGGTATGCAACCTAATACTATGGTTTAGTAATTTCCGGTCTATATGAATCTACGAGTTTGTGAGCCGACTCACAGTGAAATTAGTCGCGGAATGACGGTCCGATGCGAATGTGAATTCCCGAGATACCCGATACAAATCCCGAACTTCCGAACCTCGAACTCCGAATCCCGAACACACCTGAATCACTGAACCACCGAACCAATGAAGCAAACCGACCAATTTACCCCAAATAAACCGGTTTGATTAAACCGGTTTGAGATTAAACCGTTGACCGGTTCAACTCATTTTGACCCGGTTTAATCAACCTAAAAACAAATCCAAATTCCAATCAGATCAAACCACTATACCCCTTGAAGAACCGGCTGACTTTTGGCGGCGGAGAAGCTTCCCGGCGGCGACACTCCGGCGTTGACCGGCGGCGGCGGCGGCGTTGACCACGGCGGAGGCTACTTTTCTGGCGACTTCCGACGCCGAATCACCTACCAATCTGCTAAGAATCACCAGATCTACCCACTCATAACCTCAAAATAACCAAATCTGATGAAGAAAAGAAAAGATCCCACAAACCCTAAGATGCGGTTGCTCCTTGGCTGGATTCCGGTGAACTCCGGCGGTAACAACGGCGGTGGCTGGCTGGAGAAGATAGAGGAGGGTGAGATGAATCTAGAGGACTTTGTAGATCATGATTTGGGTTAATAGATCCATAGTTATACACTTTCTTGTGTAGGAAGTAAATGGAGGAGAGGAGGAAAAGCACCGGCGGCGGCTTCCTCCGGCGACTCTCCGGCGTCCCTCCTGTGGTGCTGAGGCGATTAACCGGTGGCAGTTGAAGAGGAGAACAAGGTAAGCTCAGTGGTATAAGAGGCTTGGAGAGACTTGGCTTGGATTACAAGATATTCTAGTTGCTTGATTCTCAAGTTAGGATGAACTCATGCATGTTCTTGAAAGAAGATGAATGTTTATGGATTTTTAGGTGAAGAACAATGAATGGAAGTAGAGAGAGAGAGAGAGTACATCGATGGTGGAGGCAAGAGAGAAGGTTGAGAATTTACTTGATGTGATTTTTGGTGGTTAGAGAGAGTGTGAGAGAAGAGTGATTTCTTGCATGCACTTTCATGCATTGAATCTTTTAGATTCATTGCACACTTCCACCAACAGGTGGCGCCAAGGAAAGTGTGGAGAGAAACATTTGGCAATTCAGGGCACACCTGCTCCCTCATTTAAGGAACCAATGAATCCAATCCCACTCATACTCCGGTTTGTCCCGATGGCTCGGTTAGGCAATTTCGCGTTTAATATTATAGAACCATTTCAATTGATCCCATAAATCTTTAAACCTCCACAATAAGATTTTCCATGCTATTTGATGAATTTAGCATTTTGAATCACTCCGTTCGGGCTTACGTAGCTCTTGATATGAATTTTCAAAGTTTCTTCGGGTTTGTCGGTTTCCATTCCCGACAAGCCGTAAAACATGTTTCTGCTTCGATTCTTCCAATTCTGATCTTCTAAACATTCTTTATGTTAAAACATAAGAATATTTGGTCCGTCTCTACTTCCGTCTCGAACTTTGGTAAAATTACCATTTTACCCCCAACATTGGTAAAATGACAATTTTACCCATGGTTGACTTCCTGCTGCCCGTTGACCGTATTTTTGATACGGGGTATCACAGATTTGCTGGGAGAAGAAGAGAGCATAATCTCGGATTTTCTGGATGAATACTGTTTGTCTGAGACATGCGTCGATCGACACACCCTCGATGTCGATCGATGCAAGCCCGATACATCTGATGAATGTACTAATAATCGCCTTGTGTAAATCGACACACCTATTGCATCGGTCTACACAGATCGCAGACGGGACCAGAAACCTGCAACAGTCCCAGAACGAATCTTTGAGCCTTCTATCACATATCTTCAGGCTCCTAAGCTGTCTAAACAGGAGCTAGACGTGGCTAATTGCATGCAAGTGATGGAAAAGAAGCTGATCCAGATTTCAGAGAAGATTCCAGATCCGGGAGCCTTTGTGCTAGACTGTTCAATCTCTAAGGAAAGATTCAAGGAATCTCTGTGTGATTTAGGATCTGGTGTGAATCTCATGCCATACTCTGTGGCTGTGAGATTGGGACTGATGGATTTCCAGCCTACTAGGATCTCTCTTATCCTAGCTGATCATTCAAAGAAGTATCTAGAAGGAGTTCTTGAGGACATTCCTGTCAGAATTGGAAACTACTTGATTCCAACAGACTTTGTGGTGCTGAAGTATAACATTAAGCCAACTGATCCTTTGCTACTTGGTAGACCTTTCTTAGCTACTGCTGGAGCAGTGATTGATGTGAGACATGGACTGATTGATCTCCACCTGGGAGACAAGCCTTTGAGGTTCAAGATGGATAAGCTGCAGAAATCCACCATTGATGGACAGAGCTTCAGTGTGGAAGTGGAACCAGAGATTCCTGTTGGAGAAGAGAAGATGGCAGTTCATTTTGAACTTGCTCTAACATCTTCTGATCCTGCAACTGCTTTTAAGCAGAAAGCTCCAAATCTCTTCCATCCACCAAAGCACAGGTATGACTCTTCTAAACTCAAACCTTCTAATCACAAAGCTGTGAATGCAGGCAAACGCTGTATCCCACCCTCGCTTCGCTCCCACCCTGGTTCTCTTCGCTTTTATCTTGGGAGATCTCATGATCCGAAAGCTTATATGCCACCTTGGTTGAAGAGACATTCACAGAGACACTCAAAGTGTCTGTTGAATCCCCCATAAGTCCGATCTCCTTTCCATAGTCAAGCTATTGACTTTAAATAAGCGCTGAGTGGGAGGCAACCCACTGTTAGGTTCGTTTTTCATTTCATTTTTTCGTTTTGATTTGGTGTTTTTGATTTTTATTTTTGTGTGTTCAAAGGCGTGAGAAATAGGCAGAATCGCACTGCATCGATCGACACACGGTGTGCATAGGTCGACACAGTGCGATTCACGGTTTGCCGATTTAATTGCGGTTCAGACACCAGTTATTTACATAACCGTGGGCATAATCGCCTTGCATCGATCGACACCCTAGTGGCATCGATCGACACAGGCCGACAACAGGTAAGTGTTCTGACCCTTTTTCGGTTTGTTTACATTCCGATTTCTTTTCTCACTGAGCCTAAGCTTGAGACCACTGGGGACAATGTGTTTTAAGTGTGGGGGAGGTAGCTACTGACACACGCTTTTATTTTCTTAGAGTCAGTCCAAATTTTGTTTTATTGAGTCAAAATTGAGTAGAAAACAAGGACTTTTTGAGGAGATTACCACACTTGCATGAACCTAAGTGACCATTGGATGATTTGCAGATGATCTATGACTATTAGAAAACCCAACACGGACCAGCCTACTGAGGACACCCATATCACTTCAGGTATTCAGAGAATCCATTACTTGACTTCACCTTTAACTTGACTTAATTTTCTCTCCTATGGGCTTGGTATACTTTGGATCGGATTCCTCTGTTGGTTCTGACATAGCTTGTAAACCTGTCTGATTATGGTTCCCTTCTCCCCTTCCTTGAAAGTAAAAAAAAAAGGGATAAACTGAGGATAAGCTAGTAGCTTCGAAGTGGTCACGGGAGTGGTAGAGACCCCTATTACCTCCTGTGCATCCATGGAAACATGTCCAAAGTACACCCCAATAAGGGAAGAGCATTGATAGATAAAATAAAATGATACCCAGTGAGGAAAAATCAGTGCTAAGAAAGGGAAAAGAGAAGAAAGGGACCAGAAGCAACAGTTGAGTGGTCATGAGCTGACAGAGTAAGAGTCCATGTGTTCTTTGATCGATACCCCATAGGTGAGACCGCACTTAATAGCTTATAGAAGTCAGTATGGTGAATTTGGATGCTTTGAATGTGATTGTGGAGTTTACTCAGGATAGCTAATAAGTGTGGGGGAAGTATATGTTAGTCTTGATGTCTGCAGGTTCATTTTCATGTGGCTTACTAAGAGGAATCTGAGTGTGGTGCTCCTACGATGAAACGAGTTTCTGAAGTTTTCAAACTTCTTCTCCTGATCTTGGTCTTATGTTTGCTTGAGAGCAAGCAAAAGCTAAGTGTGGGGGAATTGATATATCATGGTTTTTAGAACTTTTAACTATGGTATATGTCTTTGTTTTAGAGTCTTATAGAGTCTTTTGGAGTCCTATTACGAGAGTTTTCAGGTCTAGGCACATTTGGAGCGGACTTGGATATTATGGCGCATTCTGGAGCATTTTGGAGAATTAACCCGAGAGGAAGAGTTCACTATTGATTTCACAGATGTGTGTCGATCGACACAACCTGTGCATCGATCGACACAAATGCGGATAAGGCAATTCTCGGCGTTTAATGAAGAGTTTTGGAAGTTTCACTTTGGCCCAGAAGTTTCTCATAATTACAAAGAAGCCCCAACCGAGTTTAGATCATTATATTAGGGTTTTTAAGCCATTGTTTAGGCAACGCTTTCAGACTTAAGTTTTATTATTATTCAGAGAGAGAGATTTGGAACTCAATTCTTTGTTTCTCTTTTATGATATTTGGTTTTCTATTCAACATGTTTTCTGTTTCATTGACCATGTCTGAGTAGTTCTCCAGTTAGGTTTATGGATTCTCACAGGGGATTTCATGGAATTATAGGTTGATCAATCTGTAGGGATTCATATCTGTTAGTTCTTCATCTAGGGTTGTTCTTAATGCTTGATTTGAATTAGCTACCCAGCTGATTTCTGCAATGACAGTTGATTAATTAACTAGAAAGAACCTAAATGAGCAATTTGACTATTCGCAAAGAAATTTGGCTTAGGAGAATTGTGAACGAAATAACTTGAGATTAATGCTTGTTTAGAACTCTAGGATTCGCAACGAAAGTTGGCTTGCTAGGTTTGTTAGACGTAGATAATATTCGCAACGAAAGTTGGTCTGTTATAATTCTGTGATTCTAGTTCTAGAACATTTCTTAATTAGATCCCGATTGATTGATTAGCCTATGTTCCTGATTTTCTGAGAACTCCCTTGACCTGACGCTTCGTTTGATTGCTTACAAAACCGTTTAATTTACTTTTATTCTCCGATTTACTGCTTTCTTCATTGTTTCCTAGCTTAACCTGAAATTCTACAATCTATCGCAAGATCTTGAGTCTCTGTGGATTTCGATACCCTATATACTACTAGTCACGTCTTTGCACTTGCAATGTAGATCTAGGGATTAATACCTGATCGTATCATGTTTACAGCACGGCTTGCTGATTGCCATTTTAATGAAGATGAATTCCCTGCGTTAGGGGGAGGATTGAGAGAATCACCAAAAGATATCACATGGTGTACACAATCTTTGGCTTATCTTGATCCTCCTACCAATCAACGCGAGTTGGAAGTTCAGAAAATTATACACTTACAAAGTATGGCAAATTAATTACCAGACGCATTTACAGATACAAAGAAGGTGACTAAATCATATATACCCGCTGCAAATGCTCCATCTAGAATTGAAATTCCGAAAGAACGAAGTGACGGAAGCATTGCTAATGAACCGCGGGTCCAATTAAAAAGGAGGATGACATTGGGCTCTAAAGATAAAAATTCCCGAAAGAAAAAGAAGTTGGGAGAACAAAATGAAAAGATTCATCTCCAAAAGGTATTTGTGAAGAGGTTCATGAAGAACCTGATGAAGAGAAAAATCTCGAAGTCGAGCATGATACAAAAAAGTGTGAGATTTCCATTAATTACGTCCATGATGGAAAAGCATGAATTAGATATGAAATTAATGATGTGGATGGAACATTCTCCTTTTCAATCTCCAAAGACATTGATAATTATAATGATGATCCGGATCCAAGGTCCATATCGGAGTGCCAGAAAAGGCCCGATTGAGAGAAATGGCAAGAAGCCATGAGAAATGAATTACTCTCCCTTAATAAGAGAAATGTTTTTGGACCAGTTAGTATTACAGCTGCAGATGTAATACCAGTTGGATGTAAATGGGTCTTTATGAGAAAAAGAAATGAAAATAATGAAGTCACTAGATATTAAGTTCGGCTTATGGCACAAGGGTTTTATCAAAGACCGGGAATTGATTATGATGAAACATATTTCCCGGTAATGGATGCAATGAGCCAACGGCGTCGAAAAATCTAGAAATATGTCTCATGGATGTTGTGACTGCATATTTATATGGATCACTAGATAGTGACATATATATGAAAATCCCAGAAGGATTTAAGATCCCAGAAGGGTCAAAGTTTCCAGAAGAATCTGAGAAAATTTGTTCGGTCAAGTTACAACGATCACTTTATGGACTAAAACAATCCGGACGTATGTGGTATAATCGCTTGAGTGAATATTTTTTAAAGAAAGGATTTATCAATAATGCGATATGCCCTTGCGTATTTATAAGGAAATCCTCATCAAGATTTGTGATCATTGCTGTTTATGACCTGAATATAATTGGAATATAATTGGAACTCAAAAGGAAGTCGATGATGCACGAACTCATATGAAAGAAGAGTTTGAGATGAAAGATCTTGGAAAGACAAAATTTTGTCTTGAGCTCCAAATAGAGCATTTTCAAGATGGTATATTTGTGCATCAATCAAATTACACCACAAGGGTGTTAAAACGCTTTAATATGGACAAAGCAAATCCTTTGAGTACTCCAGTGGTCAATAGATCGCTTAATATTGACAAAGATCCATTTCGACCTTGTGAAGATAATCAGGAAATATTAGGTCCCGAGATACCTTATATGAGTGCTATAGGTGCACTCATGTATCTTGCAAATTGTACCAGATCAGATATAGCATTTGCTACAAATTTGCTTGCAAGATACAGTCCATCTCCTACACAAAGACATTGGACCGGGATAAAACACATCTTTCGTTATCTCCGAGGTACGATTGACATGGGATTATATTATCCTCGAAATTCTGCGCTTGGTCTAGTTGGTTTTGCAGATCCGGTTATTTATCTGATCCGCATAATGCTCGATCGCAAACCGGATACATTTTCACAATGGGAGGAACTGTGATCTCATGGCGTTCTCAAAAGAAAACTCTAGTCGCCACTTCTTCAAATTATGCGGAGACAATTGCGCTTCATGAGGCATGTCGAGAATGTATATGGTTGGGATCTATGACTCATCATATACAAGAAGGTAGCGGGATCATCACGAAAAAAGAACCAACAAAAGTATTTGAAGACAATTCGGCATGTGTTGCTCAACTCAAAGAAGGTTATATAAAGAGTGACAGAACAAAGCATATTCCCCCATGATTTTTCTCCTATGTTCGAGAGCTCGAGAAAAATCAAGAAGTGGACATCCAGTATATCCGCTCAAGCGACAATGCCGCAGATCTATTTACAAAGGCGCTTCCCACTACAATATTCGGAAAATATATTCAAAATATCGGAATGCGTCATTTGCGAGATTTATGAAGAAAAAATCATTTCCATCTTCCAGGGGGAGTTTACGTCACTATACTCTTTTCTTTGTCATGGTTTTTATCCCATTGGATTTTTCCATGATAAAGTTTTTAACGAGGCAGTACGTAAGATAAGATGGATAATCAAGGGAAAGTGTTATAGGATAATGTTTATCCAATAGCATGGTTTTTGGATATGATTATTCAATAGGAGCATTGTTTTTGGATGTATATATCCAATAGAAAAACTTTCATTTTTGCTTGTAATTATCTTGTATTACTAATCTTTATTTTCATCACATGTATTATCCCCTATAAATAGATGTGAGTGTATTTGTACAACACACAACTTCAATTATAAAACTCACTTTCGTAAGTCACCACCACCAACCTCTCATTCTCTTTTCATATAGTATTAAATATATATATTCCCACTTATATAATATAAATCCATAACATTTTTATTTTTTTTTTGTCAACAGTGACTTTGATATTAATTCAACAAGGAGTACAAGAAGTATAAAACTCATACAAATAAAAGTGTAGTGAACTATATACTGGCCCATACCAAATCAACTCTAAGAAGATAAGATCGGTTGGAAACATGTGTCAGCCAGTGAGAAAGATCGGCATGCAACCGCCACGAGATCAATCGCTCCGATGAACTCGCCGGAAAATGCTGTGGGCCCATGACACCTTAAGCTCTATAACGACAATTTACCCTTGTTGTCGATTACTCTTTCCGCCAAAGAGACCGCCAGAAGAGGAACCGCTTGAAAGAGAAGAGCTGCTTCAATATCTCACCGGAAAACTTACACCGAGGAAGCTACACCGCCGGCCAAACACAGAAGATTGATTTGGCCTTTTAACTCCCAATCCGTAGACGGGACAAATCGGCACATATATTACTCCACGAGAGAAAGCCTGCCATGAAAGACTCAAAAGAAAGCCAGACCCTTCGATGGGAAAGTAGATCGAAAAAGTCCGATATTAATCGGAAGAACTAAACCAAAAAAGTCGGAGAGAATCCGAACCAACCTAGACAAAACACACACACACAAAAACACCAAACCATAGATACAAAGCCGCAAAATCAGAATCCCTAAAATCCCTTATGAAAGATGAGATCGGTGAAGATGAGAGAGAGAACGATTTTCTCTAAGAATTGAACTTTCCTTCTGAAAATAGGTATGAGGGAAGAAGGACGAAGAAAAATTTGAGAGAATTTTCTCTCTCTAACCAAAGAGAGAGAGCGGCTTTCTATTTAAATATCATAAACAATTCTCAGAAAAGAAGAATATTCGGGGCATCAATGCATGTTTCCACGAAAAGGTCATTGTAATTGTATAATTTCAACCGCGTCTTTATCATCATATAAGACTTCTCAAAAGAGTTATTATACAAAGTAGTTCTGAGCATTCAGATTTTCAGGTTGGTCCTTTCAGATTCCGGATCAAACATATATAAGAATTAAGGACCCATTTAAGGCTCCGACTACTTTTGGGTCGAGTTCATGTCGATTCTATTTGGGTCCAGATCGGTTTGGGTCTAACTATGGAAAACCTGTAAAAACTTGGATTTTTTCTGGGTATCATTCAGTTCAAGTATTTTCAGGTAAACAATATCCGAAAACCTATAAAAATACCTGAAAACAACATATCCTATCAGATCCTTTCATGTTCTATCGGATTCATTCGGGTTATATCAAGTCATATCGGATCTTACCAGGTCGGTTACTAACATGTTCTATCGGATACCTAGTATATACTAATAGGTAATATTGGATACTCGAACGGATCTCACGTAAGACCATACCCGACCTGTTATATGTATCTCATGTCGGCCCAAGTGGTGATCTGGTCGTGGTGATGGCGTCGGCGTTACGAGACGGCTCGGTCCCACCAGAACATGGCGTGTCCCGTGAATTGAGCCACGTCCAAAGCTACCTTCATGCGATCGTCGTACGCATAGTAGTCGAAGATGTGCTCCATCCGTCGTTCCCAGTCTAGGTAGGATTCAGGGTCGACCTTACCTACAAAAGTGGGGGACTTTAGTTTCACATCATTAGAGGTCGGTCGTTGTACCTCATTGTCTTGTATGTGACAACGATGGTTCAGATCGCGTCGGTCAGGTGGTCGATGGTTCTGGTTGTTGGGAATGTCCTGAAATCTACCGTACTATCTCTAGAAAGTATGATAAGTGTCGAGATCAGACATAAGTCATAAATACTGGGTGATCATGATGGCTTGCTAGAGTCCGCTCTTGATCTATAAGTTTAGGACTTATTACCAGTATTGTATGATCCCTAAGGGTCACACACCATAGCTAACGGGAAAGTTAAATGGAATTAATACGGTAAGATGCAAAGGCATTTACTGTATTTGTACAGAGAGATGGGCCAGACAAAATACAGGCTTTTGTCTGATTTGTGTCTTGGGCCCAAAAGCCTGATAGGCCATTAGTTGATAACTTGGGCCTATATAAGGCAAAAGGGAGGCGCCAGAAACCCTACCTCTTCTGCGAGTTTCTGAGCTGTGCCGTCCTCTCTCTCTGTGATTTTCCAACTCGGTCTAGCAGCCTATCCGTGCTTGTAAGCGTGTGGATACCAAGGAGGAACAGGTAACCATCTGTTCTGTTGATCTCGTCATTACCATTATTCCGCTGCAAAGGTAATGTCCAGGTTTGTTTTATGATTCGATTACAAGAACCTAGATCCTTGTTTAAGATTATGCGTTAGGTTGCAATCTGAGAATTGAACCTTGAAAAACACGATAATCTTACAGTGGTTTCAGAGCATAGGTCGTTAGGTTTTTTCTTTTTGGATCATAACTGAATCAAATGTTGATTTTTGAATCATGTTGTTGACTTTGTTCAATTAATTATGAATCGATTGTTTAATTATATGACAAAATCGTTTTGTTCATAACGATAGAGGAAAGAATCGTTTTTTGTCCTCTTGTGATCGTGATCGATTTTTATTTGATTTGGTAAAGTTGTTGTTGATATTAATTATCACTCGATTGTTGTTGACAAAGAGAAACTTGTTAGGGTTTGTTAGATGACAAATTAGTTTTGTCTTCTTGTGGACATCATGAAACGAATTGGAATGTGATCGTAACAATAAGTAATTGTTTAATTGGAAAAGTCAAATTCAATTTGTTATCATCTTCGTTAGCTTAAAGTTAGAATCACTTGACTTTTTCAAAATCAAAAGTTGCATAAAGGACAAAAAATCGTTTTTGTTTTTAGTGATTGTTGACTTTGTTTGGCTTCGTTTTTGTCTTTAGTGATTGAATTAAGAATCATCAGCAAATCAATCGTTTAAGAAACGATGATGTCTTTAAGAATCGTTCAAACTTTGTTGACTTTGTTTTTTATAAAGGAACGATTTTGTTTTGGAAAAAGACAAAAACCAATTCTAAGCCTTGATAATTGTGGTTCGTTTTTTCCAAACCCGCGACAATGAACCGATCAAACCGATTGTGGTTCATTGTCTGCTTTAGCCAATACCGCAAGTTAGGTCAAAATTGGCTAAAACACAAGGTGTTTCTTCCTGATTTTGGACTTAACCGAACCGATCCAATTTAATTGGTGGTTCAAGCGGTTAACCCAAATCGCGTTTTGCTGGAAATTATTTAATACAATTGGTATTATTTAATTTCTGGTTAAACCGGATTGAAATTCAAAATTGAATTTTAACCTAAACCGAAGGCTGGTCTAAGTTTGATTTGGTTGGACCAAATAATTTAGAGCTGGTCTGGTTTAGTAAATAACCGATGGTTTTGATAGTTAATTTGGTCTTGGACCAGAATTAATAAACCGAATCGGTTATGTCAAATTATTGGGCCAACTGGAATTCTATGGTCTTGGGCCAAGAATTGGGCCTATAATTTGTGACCCAACCCGAAAATATTTATAAAATATTAAATTAGAAATTTCTATTTTTAGTATGTTACTAAATTTAGAAAGTTTCTAAAATAAGTAAGTTTCCCAAAATAGTAATCTTCTATTTTTGGAATTAAAACTTAAAAAATCCTCAAAACCAATATCAAGCTTGGATGTCTTTCCAATCTTGTCAGCTACTTAACGCTTATTCGATTACAGATATGGCTTACAGTGTGAGGTGTCTGTTTTCGCGTAAGTAAAGTAGTATATAGTCACTAATTTCATTGGGAGTCCCAGACTTTAGTGATTATTTGGCTGTAAGAGATTGGTTTCCTTGACTGGGCCATCGGGAGTCCCGGGCCTTGAGACATCTGGTGAATTGGGCCTTGGGCCCAATCCACAACCGAGAGTTATATGGTTATAACTAGCTGTGTGTATGCTTACCAAGTAAAGTTAATTATGGGTGACGGCCAGTGGCCCACTTTGGAATTAGCTGAACATGGGTCTCGGAATCATTGCATTCTTATGAGGTTGAACAAAGAAATTTTGAATGCAATGCGAGTTTTCTTATAAGTTGTTAAGATTACTCTTTTATGAACTAAATAACTAAAACTCTATTTATCTCTAAATTTCAGCTATGACGAGCACAAACAATCAAAACACTTTCTCGATCCGGTCTGTCCTTGAGAAGGACAAACTGAACGGATCAAATTTCTTGACTTGGTCGCGGAATCTGAGGCTAGTCCTCAGGCATGAGAGAAAGGACTATGTCCTTGAGAAAGCTCTCCCCGTGAGGATCGGGTCCAATGCCTCTCATGCAGTATATAATGCTTGGAATAAGCATTATAATGATGCGGTAGATGTGCGTGGTCTGATATTGGCTACCATGGACTCAGATTTGCTGAAGCAATATGAGAACATGGAGTCGCCAATAGAGATGATCAGCAGCCTGAAATTGAAATTTCAGGAGCAGGTAAGAGTGGAGAGATACCAGTTGGTTAAATCTCTCACTAGCTGCAAGCTACCAAATGATCATCCAGTAAGTCCTCATGTCAGTAAAATGATGGGTTACATTGATAACCTGAGGAAACTGGATTATCCAGTTAGCCAGGAATTGGCAACTGAGATCATTCTACAGTCACTGCCGTCAAGCTATGATAAGTTCGTAAGGAACTATATCAAGAAAGGCTTAACGAAGACGTTGACTGAACTGCATGATATGCTCAAGACAGTTGAGCCAAACGTGAAGAGTACCCTGTACAATCTCATGAATGAGAAGGGTAGGTTTACTAAACCTAATGCTGACAAGGGTGAAGACAATGTTGTCCAGATTTTGAATCATGGCAAGCGTGTGTCTTCTGAGCCCGAGTCAGATACCTCTTACGTTGATAAGTGCTGCTACTGTAAAGAGACTGGGCATTAGAAGAGAGATTGCATTAAATTCATGGAAGATTATGAGGAGTTGAAGTCGATGTATGAGACTACTTCCTCAGGTGTTCATGTTATTACTTCAAGTTATACCTTATAGGTATTGGATACTGGTTGTGGCACTGATATTTGTTATAATATGCAGAGCCTGAGCAACAGTAGAACGTTGAAGGAAGGGCAAGTGGAACTGCGTGTCTGGAAGGAGCTTGGGATGCTGCCTCAGCCGTAGGGTTTTTCACTTGTAGATGCCTTTGAGGCTTGGTTTTGTATTAAGTAATTGCTACAATGTACCTGCTTTAAGCAGAGTTGTCTTTCATTTTCTTGTAAGAATTTGAATGTTTTTCATTTTGATAAAAGACAAGTTTTGTTCTTTTGATCTTAATGAAATATTAATTGTAGCACCCTATTCAAGGAATGGGTTTTATATCTTAAACCATAGAGTGCCTAAAATGTAACATAAATACCGCAATTGGTTTAAATCTTATGAATTAAACCTGATTTTTCTTGGCATAAATGTTTTGGTCACATAGAGTAAGTCAGATTCAGAAACCCCATAGTTATGAACTTTTGGGCTCATTTGAATGGATATCTTATGAGACTTGAATTCTGCTTACTGGACCAAAAGAAAAGGGCCCATCTTAGCCGAGCTAGAGAAAGGCCCAAAGGCTTATTGGAGATTGAACATACTCATGTATGTGGTCCGATGAGCAGTAATGCCAGAGAAAATTTCCTGTACTTCATTGTCTCTACTGATTACTTCAGTGAGTATGACTGTGTTCATTTAATGAGACACAAGTCGGAATTCTTTGACATGGTCGAAAGAGTTCCAGAATGAGGTATAGAATCAAAGTGACATAAGTATTGAGACTCTGGATTAGATCAAGAGTGAGAATACTTAAGTCATTGATGGTGTGATCATCTGAATGAGTGTGAAGTCGTTTCACAGCTCATTTCTCCTGAAAACCTGGAGGTGTTTCTGTGAGAAAGAATCAGATCTTATTAGAAATGATTAAAGATGAGTCACACGAATCTGTTGGAATTGTGTCCAGTAATCTCGGTACTGTCTCTAGAAAGTAAGAGTATGTCAATGATCAGACATAAGTCATATAATACTGGGGGTCATGATGGCTTGCTAGAGTCCGCTCATGATCTATAAGTCTTGGACTTATTACCTTTATTATATGATCCCATATGGGTCACACGCCTAAGCTTACAGGAAAATGTGTAGGAACGGATTGACAGAAGTACGGTAAAAGTGCTAGGCATTTACTGTACTTAGAGAGAATAAATGGGTTTAGTCACTGTGTGTCGATCGATGCACAAGGTGTGTCGATCGACACAGTGCGAGAACGCCGTCGAGTTAATTGGTTTTTGGGCCAAAGGCCCAAACGGAACTGGACAAGTTTTATAAATAAAACTTGAGACGAGTTCAGGCAATTAACCCTAGCCCCAGTCTGCGCCTCTCTCTCTCTCTCTGTCGCCTCCCTCCTCGTGGTCTAGCAGCCAGATTCCTTTGCGTGCGTGTGTGAACCTTTGGAGGATCCATCCCTTGGTGGCTCTCTGATCTCTGACCTGTTCTCCCTTTCCGCTGCACAAAACAGGTAAAAGGTGAGATCAACAATTGTTTCTAATCAAGAGAACCTAGATCCGCATGTTTAGGATAATCTGAATCAGAGAATTGAATCAGGATTCATCTAAACATTCCTTCAGTGGTATCAGAGCTATTGGTTCTGATTTTTCTTGTTTAGATTCAAGTTTAGGATTGTTTTCTTGTTTAAGAAGTGTTTTGAATCAACTACTGATAAGAGAAATCACTTAAGCAACAAGGAATTGAAACCTAAACACACTTGAAATCGCAAATCCAAGCTATATTGATTTGGAATGCGATTTTCATAAAGAAGTATCGGCTGTGATCGCATGGATCGATCGATACGATCGCATGGATCGGTCGATACAACCGCGAGAGATCGACTGCAATCGCATGGATCGATCGAACGATCGCATGGATTTCGCATATCTCGGCCAAGCCTGCTCAACGCGTGAACGCATCGATCGATGCTGAGAATATCGACCGATGCGATTGATGAATCGATCGATGCGGTTGATGAATCGATCGATGCGGTTGATGAATCGATCGATGCGGTTGGTTCATCGATCGATACGGTTGGGTTTAAGGCTCGGTTTAAAATTTTTATTAAAATTATAATCGTCGCGGTTAAATAAACAGAATTAATAATTTTATTAAGTTCTGGTTAAACCGGGATAAGAAATCCAATGTCGAAATAATTATTGGATTTAGTGCCTAAACCAGGATTTTCTAATTTGATTTGGTTGGACCAAATAAATTGAGAAAATCCGGTTTAGTAAATAACCGGTTGACAATTGTGGTCATCGTAGTAATTAAAATTTGGTTAGACCAATTTTAATGAACCAGACCGGTTATGTCATTTAATTGGACAATTGGGTCATGTCTTGGACATGGACCAATTCTTGGGCCTCGGGCCAAGAAGTTAAAACAATTGGGCCAATTATTTGAGTCTTTCTTCAGATTAATTTAAAATTTATTTTATAAAATTATAAAGTCGATTTTAAATTAAAGTTTCCGAAATTTTGAAATTAGAAAGTTTCTTAAAATAGAAGTTTCTAGATTTGCGGGTTTTGGATTTTAAAGAAATTTCTAAAGTTAGAAAGTTTCCGGTTTTAGAAAGTTTCCAATTTTAGAAAGTTTCCTAAAATAGTAGGTTTCCAAAATAGAAAGATTCCCGAAATAGTAATCTTCTATTTTGGGAATGAAATTTTAATAAACCTACGAACCTCAAATAATATCAAGCGTTGGATGTCTTGCCCAGTCTATGTCAGCTGTCGAAGCCCATTCAATTGTATTCATGGCCTTACAGTGTGAGGGTGTCTACTTTTGCGTGGATAAGACGGTTTGTGATTCATAAATGTCATTGGGAGTCCCAGACATTAATGATTACATGACTGTATAGTCTGGTTTTCTTGACTAGGCCATCGGGAGTCCCGGGCCTTGAGACATCAGAGTGGATTGGGCCTCGGGCCCAGATTCACAACCAAGAGTTATATCACGGATATAATTAGCCGACATAGGGCTTACCGATATAAGCTGAGTTTTGGTGACGGCCAGTGGCCCACTTTAATCTTAGTTATATGTGGATCTTGGAATCATTATATTCTATTGAGGGTAACTTAGGTTATTGAATATAATGCGTGATTAATCATATTAAATTATAATACAAGATTAATCATATTGAACATATTAACTAAAATTCTTTTATCTTAATTTTCAGTTATGACTAGCACAAACAATCAAAACACTTTCTCGATCCGGTCTGTCCTTAAGATGGACAAGCTGAACGGATCAAATTTCTTGACTTGGTCGCGGAACCTGAGGCTAGTTCTCAGACAGGAGAGAAAGGACTATGTCCTTGAGAGAGCTCTCCCCGTGAGGATCGGGTCCAATGCTTCTCATGCAGTATATGATGTTTGGAATAAGCATTATAATGATGCGGTAGATGTGCGTGGTCTGATATTGGCTACCATGGACTCAGACTTGCGGAAGCAATATGAGAACATGGAGTCGCCAATAGAGATGATCAGCAGCCTGAAATTGAAATTTCAGGAGCAGATAAGAGTGGAGAGATACCGGTTGGTTAAGTCTCTCACTAGCTGCAAGCTACCAAATGATAATCTAGTGAGTCCTCATGTCAGTAAAATGATAGGTTACATTGATAACCTGAGGAAACTGGATTATCCAGTTAGCCAAGAATTGGCAACTGAAATCATTCTGCAGTCACTGCCGTCAAGCTATGATAAGTTCAGAAGGAACTATATCAAGAAAGGCTTAACGAAGACGCTGACTGAACTGCATGATATGCTCAAGACAGTTGAGCCAAACGTGAAGAGTACCCTGTACAATCTAATAGATGAGAAGGGTAGGTTTACTAAACCTAATGCTGACAAGGGTGAAGACAAAGTTGTCCAGATTTTGAATCATGGCAAGCGTGTGTCTTCTGAGCCCGAGTCAGATACCTCTTACGTTGGTAAGTGCTGCTACTGTAATGAGACTGGGCATTGGAAGAGAAATTGCATTAAATTCATGGAAGATGATGAGGAGTTGAAGTTGATGTATGAGACTACTTCCTCAGGTATTCATGTTATTACTTCAAGTTCTACCTTATAGGTATTGGATACTGGTTGTGGCACTGATATTTGTTATAATATGCAGAGCCTGGGCAACAGTAGAACTTTGAAGGAAGGGCAAGTGAAACTACATGTCTGGAAGGAGCTTGGGATGCTGCCTCAGCCGTAGGGTTTTCACTTATAGATCCCTTTGAGGCTTGGTTTTGTATTAAGTAATTGCTACAATGTACCTGCTTTAAGCAGAATTGTCTTTCATTTTCTTGTAAGAATTTGAATGTTTTTCATTTTGATAAAAGACAAGTTTTGTTCTTTTGATCTTAATGAAATATTAATTGTAGCACCCTATTCATGGAATGGGTTTTTTTATATCTTAAACCAAAGAGTGCCTAAATGTAACATAAATACCGAATTGGTTTAAATCTGATGAATTAAACCTGATTTTTCTTGGCATAAAAGTCTTGGTCACATAGAGTAAGTCGGAATCAGAAATCCCATAGTTATGGACAGTTGGGCTCATTTGATAAGATATCTTATGAGACTTGAATTCTGTTTACTGGACCAAAAGGTAAATGGCCTATCTTAGCGGAGCTAGAGAAAGGCCCAAAGGCTTATTGGACCTGGAACATACTCATGTATGTGGCCCAATGAGCAGTAATGCCAGAGAAAATTTCCTGTATTTCATTGTCTCTACTGATTACTTCAGTGAGTGTGACTGTGTTCATTTGATGAGACACAAGTCGGAATTCTTTGACATGGTCGAAAGAGTTCCAGAATGAAGTATAGGATCTGAATGACAGAAGTATTAAGACTCTGGATCAGATCACGAGTGAGAATACTTAAGTCATTGATTGTGTGATCATCTGAATGAGTGTGAAATCATTTCACAGCTCATTTCTCCTGAAAACCTGAAGGTGTTTCTGTGAGAAAGAATCAGATCTTATAAGAAATGATTAAAGATGAGTCACATGAATCTTCCATGATATTATTTAAGAATAACGCTCTAGAAATATCTAAGTTTACGCTGAAAAAGTTCCACCAATATCAGTTGAAAGACACCACGTAAATGTGGATTGGAATCGATCCAAATTCGTCTTTACTGAGTATTTGTAGTTATGCTACTTCGCTGGTTTTCTTAGGGAAACCAAGGCTTGTTACTTTTACGTCCATTCTGTTTTCTAAGAAGGGAAGTTATTTTCCAAGAAGAACAGTGGGAGTAAAAGTATAACTCGAAGAAATTCGAGAAATACAGGAGGCTGCTCAACCTGTTGAGGGAGAGCAACGGATGGATTTACAGATTTCTGTAGAATCTACACCTGTAGAGCCTGAAATTCGCAGATATGAATGAATCAGTTACTAATCCGAGAGTGATTTCTCGTCATTAGTTGAACCTGATGATCATTGAAAGTTCGCATGATCTAATGATCAATGAAAGCAACGAATCTGCGAAATTCAAAGAAGCGATAGTGAGCCCGGACTCCGAACAATTACATTTTGTGTAAGTTAGCTTCATCGATTCATTCATGGATGGAAGCAAACATATCGGAGTTGGAATCTTCGTTCTGTTGAAGTAGTCAAGGTTTTGACTTGAACAGGAACGAAAATGGAACTATGCGTTTACTAATAGATAAATGGGAGCGATAATGCATTTCTCATATTGTATGTCGAAGACATACTGATTCTCGGAAATGACGTCCCAATGCTGCAGTCGGTAAAGGACTGGCTTGGGAGTTGGTTCTAATGATTGACATGGGTAAAGCCACGTATGTTCTTGGATTTTGGATCTAAAGATAGAGATCCGAAAGAGCTGGTAGGACAAAGTCAGGATTCTTGTCCTGACAAAGTCCTACACGTTTTCAGCATTCCAAGAAGGGTTTTATGCCAATGTCACATGGCATTACGTTAAGGAAGACACAGTGTCCTACGATAACTGCTGAGCTTAAATGCATGGATAAGATTCCATATGCATCGGCAATTGGATCTATCATGTATGCCATGAAACATACTTGTTTGATGTTGCTTTAATGTTAAGCAAGACAAGTAAAGACCAGTCAAATCCAGCAAAGAATCACTGGATTGCCGTAAAGAATGTCCTAAAGTATTTGAAGAATACCAAGGATAAGTTCTTGATTTACGGAGAAAGTGAGGTGCTACAAGTCAGTAGAGTCTGAAAGGCAAGTTTCCAACAGACAAAGATGATTTCCGGTCACAGTCCGGTTATATCTTGTGTCTGTCTGGCGGTGCATGGCACTGTTGCTGACTCCATGACTTAAGCTGAACATTTCGCAGTTTGGATAGCGGCGAAAGAGGTTGTTTGGAAAGAAGAGTTCATCACTGAACTCAATGTGATTCCCAGCATAGATGAGACTAGCTGCACATCAGAGGTCCAAACACCTTGAGGATAGGTATAACCTATTCCGTGAGATAAATGACAGAGATGTTAAGTAGATCAGCAAGTTTCAACGAATGAGAACGTTGCTAATCTATTAACGAAGCCACTTCTTAGGCCTAAGCACGAGTCGCGGACTGTTGCTGTAGGATAAGTGAAATTAAGATGTAATCTCAATTTCAGTGGGAGTTAATAAAGGGCTTTATTTAGTTATTTGATATGTTCTTGAAAAACATTCTTATGTTTAATGAAATTATTATTTCAAGATTATTTTAACTGTGATGAAATAATCGTTCCAAAGTGATATAAACCATTTTATAGGTCATCGAAGTAAGTGACTTGATCTTGAGTCATCAAAGTCATTTAGCTTGATCATGAGACCCTATATTTGATAGATGGACTATATCATCCTGTCCCTAGTCGAAGGTTGTTGAAATTGGAACACCAACAACCGTGTGAGACTGGATTGGTATGTGACTTATGACAAAGTCTCAGTGTGTCATAGATGCACGGCATCAAAGTCAATACATAGGTGTATGTTGGGAACATACGACCGGACACGACCCGCTTATAAGAACTCTTCAGGATATTTATATCTGTGTCATAAGAGATTCTTACTACGACTATAGAGTATAGTCCTTAGACCTGAGTTCGCATGCATGTGACTGCACATGGACTGATGCACTTTGATCATTGTCTAACGCTGTCGTTCTGCGATAGTTATAAGGACCTTGTTTGGGTACATTATGAAATGAGTAGTTTACAGTGATGGAACAAGACGGAATTTGTCCCTCCAATATAAATGGAGTGAATATCTCTAGGCCAATCGGAGATTTGAATACTGGAAAATGCATGGCCATGCTCAAACGGACTGTCCCGAGTCGTTTGGATTGTCAGTATCGAATCAGAGTCCGATGAACAAGATTAGGCTTTATAAGGATGACACCAATCTTGCCTTATGACTAATCGAGATATTGTGACAAAAGGATTATGAATACAGAGATTCCAGTACAAGTGGGAGATTGTTGGAATTGTGTCCAGTAATCTCGGTACTGTCTCTAGAAAGTAAGAGTATGTCAATGATCAGACATAAGTCATATAATACTGGGGGTCATGATGGCTTGCTAGAGTCCGCTCATGATCTATAAGTCTTGGACTTATTACCTTTATTATATGATCCCATATGGGTCACACGCCTAAGCTTACAGGAAAATGTGTAGGAACGGATTGACAGAAGTACGGTAAAAGTGCTAGGCATTTACTGTACTTAGAGAGAATAAATGGGTTTAGTCACTGTGTGTCGATCGATGCACAAGGTGTGTCGATCGACACAGTGCGAGAACGCCGTCGAGTTAATTGGTTTTTGGGCCAAAGGCCCAAACAGAACTGGACAAGTTTTATAAATAAAACTTGAGACGAGTTCAGGCAATTAACCCTAGCCCCAGTCTGCGCCTCTCTCTCTCTCTCTGTCGCCTCCCTCCTCGTGGTCTAGCAGCCAGATTCCTTTGCGTGCGTGTGTGAACCTTTGAAGGATCCATCCCTTGGTGGCTCTCTGATCTCTGACCTGTTCTCCCTTTCCGCTGCACAAAACAGGTAAAAGGTGAGATCAACAATTGTTTCTAATCAAGAGAACCTAGATCCGCATGTTTAGGATAATCTGAATCAGAGAATTGAATCAGGATTCATCTAAACATTCCTTCAGAATCTTCCATGATATTCTTTAAGAATAACGCTCTAGTAATATCTAAGTTTACGCTGAAATAGTTCCACTAATAGTTCCATGATATACTGAGTATTTGTAGTTGTGCTACTTCGCTGGTTGTCCTAGGGAAACCAAGGCTTGTTACTTTTTACGTCCATTCTGTTTTCTAAGAGGGGAAGTAACTTTCCAAGAAGAACAGTGGGAGTAAAAGCGTAACTCGAAGAAATTCGAGAAATACAGGAGGCTGCTCAACCTGTTGAGGGAGAGCAGCGGATGGATTTACAGATTTCTGTAGAATCTACACCTGTAAAGCCTGTTCGCAGATCTGAATGAATCAGTTACTAATCCGAGAGTGATTTCTCGTCATTAGTTGAACCTGATGATCATTGAAAGTTCGCATGATCTGATGATCATTGAAAGCGACGAATCTGCGAAATTCAAAGAAGCGAAAGTGAGCCCGGACTCCGAAAAATTACATTTTATGTAAGTTGGCTTCATCGATCCATTCATGGATGGAAGCAAACATATTGGAGTTGGAATCTTCGTTCTGTTAAAGTAGTCAAGGTTTTGACTTGAACAGGAACGAAGTGGAACTGTGCGTTTACTAAAAGATAAGTGGGAGCAATATTGCATTTCTCATAGTGTATGTCGATGACATACTGATTCTCGGATATAACGTCCCAATGCTGCAGTCGGTAAAGGACTGGTTTGGGAGTTGGTTTTATGATTGACATGGGTAAAGCCACGTATGTTCTTGGATTTTGGATCTAAAGATAGAGATTCAAAAGAGCTGGTAGGACAAAGTCAGGATTCTTAAATTGACAAAGTCCTACACGTTTTCAGCACTCCAAGAAGGGTTTTATGCCAATGTCACATGGCAATATGTTAAGCAAGAAACAGTATCCTACGATATCTGCTGAGCTTGAATGCATGGATGAGATTCCATATGCGTCGGCAATTGGATCTATCATGCATGCCATGACACGTACTTGTTTTGATATTGCTTTAATGTTAAGCAAGACAAGTAAAAACCAGTCAAATCCAGCAAAGAATCACTGGATAGACGTAATGAATATCCTCAAGTATTTGGAAAATACTTAGGATAAGTTCTTGATTTACGGAGAAAGTGAGGTGCTACAAGTCGATAGAGTCTGAAAGGCAAGTTTCCAACAGAAAAAGATGATTTCCGGTCACAGTCTGGTTATATCTTGTGTCTGTCTGGCGGTGCAAAGCACTGTTGCTGACTCCATGACTTAAGCTGAACATTTCGCAGCTTGAGAAGCGGCGAAAGAGGTTGTTTGGATAGAAGAGTTCATCACTGAACTTGATGTGATTCACAGCATAGATGAGACTAGCTGCACATCAGAGGTCCAAACACCTTGAGGGTAGGTATAACCTATTCCGTGAGATAAATGACAGAGGTGTTAAGTAGATAAGCAAGTTTCATCGAATGAGAACGTTGCTAATCTATTAACGAAGCCACTCCTTATGCCTAAGCACGAGTCGCGGACTGTAGCTGTAGGATGAGTGAAATTAAGATGTAGTCTTAATTTCAGTGGGAGTTTGTAAAGGGCTTTACTTAGTTGTTTTGAAAGGTTCATGTAAACATAATATTTTATGTTTATGAAATCTGTGATTTCTGGATTATTTTAACTGTGATATAAATAATCGTTCCAAAATGATTCATGTCATTATATATGGGCCATCGAAGTACATGAGTAGACTTGATCCTGAAACCCCATATTTAACGAAATGACATAAATCATAGTGTCCATAGTCGAAGGTTGTTGAAATTGGAACACCAACAACCACTTGAGACTAGATTGTGTTGAGACTTATGACCAAGTTTCGAGGGGTCATAGATGCGCGGCATCAAAGTCGACACATAGGTATATGTAGGGGAGCATATGACCGGACATGGCCCGCTGATGAGAACTCTACAAGATATTAATATCTGTGTCATAAGAGGTTCTCATATACGACTATAGAGTATAGTCCTTAGACCTGAGTTCGCATGCATGTGGCTGCACATGGATTGATGCACTTTGATCATTGTCTAACGCTGTTTCGTAACTGGGAGCTATAAGGACCTTGATTGGGAGTATTATGAAGTATGTAGTTCATAGTGATGGAACAAGATGGGATTTGTCCCTGCCGTTTAACGGAGGTAATATCTCTAGGCCAATCGGAGACTTGATAGCTGGTAAGAGAGTGGCCACTCCCAAACGGACTTGCCCAAGTCGTTTGCATTGTCAGTATCAAATCTGGTCCGATTAAAATGGTCTGGCTATATAAGGATGACACGCATCTTGCCTTATGCCAGATCGAGATATTGAGACAAAAGGATTAGGGAATGTAGGATTCCAGTACAATCGAGAGATTGTTGGGAATGTCCTGTGTAGGATTCCAGTACAAGTGGGAGATTGTTGGGAATGTCCTGAAATCTACCGTACTATCTCTAGAAAGTATGATAAGTGTCGAGATCAGACATAAGTCATAAATACTGGGTGATCATGATGGCTTGCTAGAGTCCGCTCTTGATCTATAAGTTTAGGACTTATTACCAGTATTGTATGATCCCTAAGGGTCACACACCATAGCTAACGGGAAAGTTAAATGGAATTAATACGGTAAGATGCAAAGGCATTTACTGTATTTGTACAGAGAGATGGGCCAGACAAAATACAGGCTTTTGTCTGATTTGTGTCTTTGGGCCCAAAATCCTGATAGGCCATTAGTTGATAACTTGGGCCTATATAAGGCAAAAGGGAGGCGCCAGAAACCCTACCTCTTCTGCGAGTTTCTGAGCTGTGCCGTCCTCTCTCTCTGTGATTTTCCAACTCGGTCTAGCAGCCTATCCGTGCTTGTAAGCGTGTGGATACCAAGGAGGAACAGGTAACCATCTGTTCTGTTGATCTCGTCATTACCATTATTCCGCTGCAAAGGTAATGTCCAAGTTTGTTTTATGATTCGATTACAAGAACCTAGATCCTTGTTTAAGATTATGCGTTAGGTTGCAATCTGAGAATTGAACCTTGAAAAACACGATAATCTTACACTGGTCGAGCGGATAATCGTCGAGGTTGGGCATGTCGTCGTTTGTATCATCCCGTCGGGCATTACAGTCGCGTGCTCCTTGCCTTGCTCGTTTGTTATGTGGTTCAGCTTGAGGCTACTGGCCGACAGGATGTTCGTGGCGGTCGAGTCGAGGGCCTATGGCCTGAATCGCAACTACGAGCTGGGCGAGGTGAGGCGGGGCGGCCTGGTTGTTTTGGTCGTCGTCCATGCTCAATGTACAGCGCACTCAACAAAAGAATCAAATGCAAACAGGAAGACAAAAGCAAAATAGGAAAAGGATCAAGAAAGGGAAACAACAATAATCGGAACAAGCAAAAAATGGAAAGTCCCTAGCGCGATCAAGAAAAGGAAATATTAAAACTAAATGCGATTTTCTTTTATTTTTTTTGACTAAAGATCTCAAAATGGAAAGATGCACTAATTAGGTTAACCATTTCAGCAAGTTGACAGAACCGATCAATTAAACCGCAATGCCAAAGAGTAGACCAAATTCGAGTGAACCTTAATGCACACTAGGTTGTAATATGCGGCCGTCTAAAACTTTCCTAAATAGGATTTCTCTTCTTTTTTTTATGATGTGAATGCAGGAATGAACGAAACACGGGGAAAAACAATAGGTGACAAGCAAGAACACAGTCGCAGAACAAGCACAAGATCGGACGATGCACGACAGTCCTAGCGATAGGTCTAGATGCGGACGGTTCGAGTAAACCACCTAACAAGCCGTTTTAACTATATTTTTATTTTATTTTAAGTTTATGAATGAAACTGGAAGCAATAAAAGAAAAAACTAAGCAAGGACAATTCTTATGGATTTTATGCGTAGAGGTAATCGGTCGGTGTCGAGAGCCTAGGCTCTGATACCAGATGATGTAAGATCGGGTATGGATCCTACTGTCGGGCTGCCAGCTGGTCGAGGACGCTCTCTGGATAGACCATGGACGAGATGGAATGGGCGATGGGACGATGGCGAGTGGACGAGCGGGTGTGGTTGAGGGTAGCGATAGGACATGATGGTCGATGGGAGCCTTGCAACTGGTCTGAGCCGCTCTTTGCATCAGATTAGTGGATGGAACGATGGAGGTTTGAGTACAGAACAAATAACAAGTAACAAATGATCTTCTAGCCAAGGAGAAACCACGCAAGGAGAGAGAGAGATTGGCGCCGTCTTAGGGCAGAGAGAAACTCAAGGTTTTCTGTAAAATTAGACTTAATGAATTACAAATAAAAGAGAAGGCTAAATAGCCCTAGGGTTTTCAGTTACATCATGGGCCAGTGGGCCATCTAAATATTAAAAGAAAATAAGGAAAAACAAAACAAAGAAGGACTTAAAGAAATGAACGGGCCGGCCTATCTCTTTGGGATGGACGGGCCTAGGATCACCTCATTAAAAACCTTTTAAGGAAACCCCATTTGGAATAAAACCCCACAAGGGAAAATAGAATTACAAAGAAGCCCAAAACGTGTTTAGTTATTATATTAAGGGTTTTAAGCCATTGTTTAGGCTAAGTTTTATTCTATTAGAGATTATAAGATTTGGGGTTGGTCTTGTACTCGAGAGAGAAGAGATTTTGAACCCATGTTCTTACTCTTTTGGATTTTTATATGATATCTATTTTGACTATGTCTTTTGTGATGATTGCCATGTTTGAGTAGATCTCTTGTTAGGTTAGGGATCCTCATTAGGGATTTCAAGGAATGTTAGAATAATTGATTAATTTGGATTCACCATCTAGTTCTTCATCTAAATTGTTCTTAACGCTTAATCTGAATTGGTCATTTAGATTATTGATATTAGGTTGATTTCCGCAACGACAGTTGGTTAATTAACTAGAAAGAATTTATGTGAGGAATTTATCTATTCGCAAAGAGATTTTGTCTAGATAAATTGTGAACAAACGAACTTAGAATTAATGCATTTTTAGAACTTTAGAACTCGCAATGAGAGTTGGTTTGCTAGGTTGTTAGACATATATAATTATCGCAGCGAGAGCTGGTTAGTTATACTTCTGTGATTCTAGTTCAAGAACGCTAATAGATTGAATCATGATTGTTTGTTATCTGATTTCCTGATTTCCTGAGAACTTCCTGAAGCCAGACGCCTTTGCTAATTGTTTACACTCGCTTACTTCACTCGCTTAATTTGCTGCTTTGTTTACTGCTTTACAATCTGATTCGCTTAGCTTAATTCGATTACGTATAATCTGTCGTGTGAAACTTGAGTCTCTGTGGATTCGATACCCTTTAATACTACAATCACATATGTGCACTTGCAGTAGAAAATAGGGTTTAAGATTTGACCTATCAAATTCCACCGACTTGAGTCGGTAGACCCCATCACGAACGACATCGGTGACCTGGTAAGGTCCTTCCCACTTTTCCCCTAACTTTCCAGCGTGCTCCTCCTTTTTATTGTCGAACACTTTCTGTAAGACGAGCTCTCTTACCTGAAACCTTCGGGTTTTAATCTTGGATTCATAGTAGCGAGCTGCATCTTGTTGGTAATTCTTGATTCGGGCTAATGCGAGGTTCCTCCTTTCGTCGACGAGATCAAGCTCATCTGTTATCATCTGACAGTTCAGTTCCTCATGTTGTGGGCATTCTTTTTGGTGAATGCTAGACACGAGGATCTCTGCGGGTACTACGGCCTCGATACCGTAAGCCAAGGAGGAGGGAGTCTCGCTAGTTGACTTGCGAGGAGTAGTCCGATAGGCCTAGAGCACAGCTGGGAGTTCGTCACTCCAGCTCGATTTGCATTCGTCGAGCCTTTTCTTGAGGTTTTTATGATCGATTTATTAGCCGCCTCTACTAGACCGTTTCCTTGAGGATAACGAGGCGTCGAATAGGTCAGCTTGATGTTCCAGGTTCTGTAGAACGTTTGGAAAGTGTTCGAGATGAAATGGGGTCCGTTATCGGTGACAATCGCATGGGGTAGTCCGTGGAGACAGATGATGTTACACAAGACGAACTCATTTACGTGCACGTCTTTGATTTTTTGGTATGATTCGGCTTCGATCCATTTGGTGAAGGAGTCTGTCATGACCAGTATGTGCATGGCTTTCTTCTTGCCCGATGCGACTAAAAGTCCCACGATGTTTATTCCCATCGCATAAACGGATAGGGTAACGAGATCGATAAGAGTTTCTCGGATGAAGTATCAACCATTGACCTCAATCCAACCTCTGCGAAGAGATGGAATCTCCATGTCGATGGCGCGTCCTCAAGACAGGGATCAGGGGTCGGAGTAAAACTAGTATCACATACGAGAGAAGTACTGGAACAATCAGTCAGGCTAGGCTTCGCTGCATCGAAAAACGCTTTCAGCGACTCACAACTAGTCACGAGCAAGTTCCACGGTGACTACGAAGCCAAAGACGAACGCGTGGAAGAATATATACGAGTAGTTTGTTAACTCGCCGACCAAATCGACTTCTTCGATCTAACCTGAATCCCACGAGGCGTGCTGACGCCCTCGCTGCATTAGCTTCGACATCTGATCCCAATCTGAAAAGGATCATACCAATCGAAGGGATCGAAAAGCCAAGCATCAATATAGCGCTAAAAGCCTTATCCCTAAAGGGAGACGACCCCATCGAGTCAAACGATGTCGACAAGTAGGCACGCATGAAAATACACAACCCGACGTTGTTTAAATTAATGATGACATCGATCCCAGAAACACTGTCTGCAAAGGAAACGTGCCTGACGGTCCCATCCAAACCGCATCCACTAGTCGAGGATCTGAGCCCGATACTGAAAAAGATTGGAGAACTTCGATTATTCGATACATCACTGATGGCAAGGTCCCCGACGACATATGGGAAGCACGAAAACTCAATGCACAGAGTGCGAGATACTGTGTCATTGAAGGAGAGCTCTCAAATGCCTTAACGAAAAGCTAGCCCAAACTGTGATTACACAGGCGCATGAGGGATCATGCGGAAGTCATTCCGGAGGACGAGCTCTAGCCATACGAATCAAGAGGTAAGGCTTCTTCTGGCCGACCAAGGCAGCCTAGTGTGATTCCTTTTCCAATAAATGTGAGAAGTGCTAGAGGCACGCCCGATTATCCACCAACCATCCGAGAAACTCTTATCGATCTCGTTACCCTATCCGTTTATACGATGGGAATGAACATCGTGGGACTTTTAGTCGCATCGGGCAAGAAGAAAGCCATGCACATACTGGTCATGACAGACTACTTCACCAAATGGATCGAAGCCGAATCATACCAAAAAATCAAAGACGTCCACGTAAATGAGTTTGTCTGGCGTAACATCATCTGTCTCCACGGACTACCCCATGCGATTGTCATCGATAACGGACCCCATTTCATCTCGAACACTTTCCAAACGTTCTACAGAACCTGGAACATCAAGCTGACCTATTCGACGCCTCGTTATCCTCAAGGAAACGGTCTAGTAGAGGCGGCTAATAAATCGATCATAAGAACCTCAAGAAAAGGCTCGACGAATGCAAATCGAGCTGGAGTGACGAACTCCCAGCTGTGCTCTAGGCCTATCGGACTACTCCTCGCAAGTCAACTAGCGAGACTCCCTCCTCCTTGGCTTACGGTATCGAGGCCGTAGTACCCGCAGAGATCCTCGTGTCTAGCATTCACCAAAAAGAATGCCCACAACATGAGGAACTGAAATGTCAGATGATAACAGATGAGCTTGATCTCGTCGACGAAAGGAGGAACCTCGCATTAGCCCGAATCAAGAATTACCAACAAGATGCAGCTCGCTACTATGAATCCAAGATTAAAACCCGAAGGTTTCAGGTAAGAGAGCTCGTCTTACAGAAAGTGTTCGACCATAAAAAGGAGGAGCACGCTGGAAAGTTAGGGGAAAAGTGGGAAGGACCTTACCAGGTCACCGATGTCGTTCGTGATGGGGTCTACCGACTCAAGTCGGTGGAATTTGATAGGTCAAATCTTAAACCCTATTTTCTACTGCAAGTGCACATATGTGATTGTAGTATTAAAGGGTATCGAATCCACAGAGACTCAAGTTTCACACGACAGATTATACGTAATCGAATTAAGCTAAGCGAAGCAGATTGTAAAGCAGTAAACAAAGCAGCAAATTAAGCGAGTGAAGTAAGCGAGTGTAAACAATTAGCAAAGGCGTCTGGCTTCAGGAAGTTCTCAGGAAATCAGGAAATCAGATAACAAACAATCATGATTCAATCTATTAGCGTTCTTGAACTAGAATCACAGAAGTATAACTAACCAGCTCTCGACGAAGTATCAACCATCGACCTCGATCCAGCCTCGGCGAAGAGATGGAATCTCCACGTCGATGGCGCGTCCTCAAGACAGGGATCA
Organism: Orychophragmus violaceus; assembly: GCA_030180135.1. Lineage (NCBI taxonomy): Eukaryota > Viridiplantae > Streptophyta > Magnoliopsida > Brassicales > Brassicaceae > Orychophragmus > Orychophragmus violaceus. The sequence continues at coordinate 61,533,016 of CM058239.1, forward strand.
GGGGTCGGAGTAAAACTAGTATCACATACGAGAGAAGTACTAGAACAATCAGTCAGGCTAGGCTTCGCTGCATCGAACTCTGTCATTCTTCATAGTCCTCCAGCTATTACCGGGGCAAAGACGGAGCCCATTGAGTATGTTGTTTCACCGGCAAACCCTACTAGGGGTGTTTGTCCTTCTACAATTTCAGAGTCCTCTAACTCCATCTTTTTAAATGCGTTGTAAAAGAGGACATTGACCGAACTTCCTGTGTCGATCATTATCCTTGAGAGTTCGACATCCCCGACAACTAAGCACACGAGGAGCGCATCGTCGTGCGGTTTTGTCGAGGACGAGTGTCTCACTCTCGTAGAAGGTGATCTCATGATCAGGACCTTGCATTGGGATCCTTTCTCGTTTTTCGGTCTCGACTCTTCTTTGGAGGGCTTTGATCGAATTAAATGAGTCTCGGCATAGCTTAGAGCCACCAAAGATGAAGTCAACTCGTTTAGGGGGTACAACCTATACACCCCCCCCCCCCCCCCCCGCAAAAACGAGGGAGATTAATTTATGAGCTTAGGGTTTTCCTAGTAGCTGGAGGTGGGGATAATGCTGAACCTCCCGGAGTGCCGCGTAGACTGAGTTCAACGAGGATGACCTCGACTCTTTTTCGCGACCACTGGGGAAGAGCCTCGGGAGACCCTGCCTCCTTAGATCGTTCTCTTTTATTCTGAGAAGGCTTTTTAACGTTTGATTCTTTGGTCGATATGGTTTCCTTTTTGTCGGAAGCTGTTTTCTCTTCGACTTTGGACTCTTGGTTATTTTTGGCTTCTCGTTTTTGGGCTTAGACCTTGGCTCGGGTGTAGCATTCTTCCGCGAGATCTTCGGGCTTTCGACCGCGTTAACGGTCCCAGATTTACGAGAATCTTTTTTGAAGTTTGAGCTCTACGAACCCAACTGATTCTTTTCTTTTCGATATTTTTCTCTGAGGGCCGTAGTTTTGTCCTCAAGGCGGGCAAAGGTCGAGGCACGATGAAGAGCATCGTCGAGAGTTAGCGTTTCGCGGACTGTTATTTCCTCGCGGAACTTGGTTGAGTACCATAGTCCGCGTCTCAGTGCCTCTATTGATACTTCGTCGTTTGGGTTCACGATTTTGGATTTTATTTCCTTGAATCGGTCGATGTACGAGCGAAGTATTTTGTCGGGTCGTTGAGATATGCCGAATAGGGCTGCCTCACTTGTTTTGACCACGATATAGACGAAGTACTGCTTAAGGAACGTCGTCATGAACTAGGTGAAGTTGTCAATAGATTTCTCTTCCAGTCTGGCAAACCATTATAGAGCTGAGCCCGATAGGCTCTCAGCGAAGAGTCTATAGAAAGCAGGTTCCCTTTCTTCATCAGTTAGGTATACTTTGGACATTGCCAGTCTGAACGCTCTTATGTGAGCTTTAGGGTCTGACTTCCCCGAAAAATCTGGGAATTTGGTTTTCTTGATCTCTCGTATCCTTGCAAAGGCGATTTGATCTGTGAATGGTGTTCAAAGCGTTTCTTCGATCACTCAATCGATGTCGGGTGTACTCTAGTGGCCATGTGAACTCGCGAGCTTAAGCTCTGGAATTGGGTGTTGGCCTGCTCGATGTATTGCCTGAGCATGCCATGTTCGTCACCTACTATGGGAACGAATTGTGTTTGCGGTTGGGTCGACGATTGTTCATTAATGATCGGATCAACCAGATCAATCGTTGGAACGACGCTGGATTAGATCCAAGGGGATATCCAGAGCTTGAAGCGAAAGTCGATCCTCCGAGCTGACTTGGCCTAATGTCGGAACAGTTCGGCAAGGGAGGTTCTCCAGGTAATGGCTCTGTTCGGATCTATGATTAGCGGGCTTGATCTGGATGGAGTCGGTGTCACCGTAGATGTCATCACAGGGTAGAAACCAGTGTTCGATGTGCCGGTGACATTTCCCGATATTCCATGAGGTGATATCACCTAAGAGATGTCCAAACGTGTTCATGGTGGAGGACTTAAAGGAGGTCGTTAATCACGCGTTGATCGATCTCCTTGATTTGGCTAACAATCTCCTCGAAATGGGCATTAATGAGCCGTTCCTGTTCGGCGAGCTGGGTAGTTAGGGCACGGTTTGCGATGTCTTGGACCCGGGTGTTAGCCTCGTTGCTTCTCGTACGATTTACCATGAGGTTGAGCATCGTGCGAATTTCAGCGAGGTCGTCCGGACTTAGTCGCGGTGGCACAGAAAGTTGTGGCGGGCTGGATTTGAGCGTCCCGAATCCGCCTCCCGATGCAGAGGCAGAGGTGGAGTCAGTCCTCATCCAGACCCAGTTCCTTTTTGGATCGTTAGTTCTTGACAAGACGTTTGTCGACGTCAGGCCTGTCGTGGCTGTTTGAGCGACTGGGCCGATTGGTGCCGAAGTCGTGGAGACAGAGACTGAGCTCGTCATCACGCCATCAGCCTGACCCGTGGTTTTTACTTCGATGGTGTTCTGAGGAACGTTGCCGACCACTTGCTGGTGATCGACTGGAGGCATGGCGTCGGAAGAGCCGGGTTGGTCAGGATTCATCTCGATCTTTCGAACCATAGATCTGATTCTTATGAGAGGAAGATCTAAGGTAGTCCCACAGTTGGCGCCAAATGTGAGATCGTGATTCACACCAAGGATTTATATTTGTGGATCTGGACTTTTAAATGAATGAACAATATAGATTTTCTATGAATCAAAGATATATTTAGGATTGATCGTCGAGATCGAACTTATACAATCAAAAAGAAGTATACAAATGTGTTTAAACCATTAGTCGAAGTGTTTCCTCTCGAAGTTGGAATGTCTTGAATGATCTTCTACTTTCCTTTGAATAGCTTCGATCTCTCGATCTTCTTGTTCCGATCATCCGGCATCTCGTTGGAAACGATCTCCTCTTTTCCCTAATTCGTGGAAGTTGTTGTGACTAAAGAAGACCCGGTCGTTTAACTTTGGCACCCTCTATTGTCGAACTCGAGCTCGATCATCTGATATCTTAAGATATTTGAACCTTCACTGACTTGTGGTTAAACGGGTTTTGGACTAGTTGGACCTCTTTATAAGTTAACGGGCCGGATTACGAGATCCAGCACTAACAATATATGCAGTGTATAAATGTCATAATACAGTGGGTGTACACCATAATTTTGGCATTAATAGCTTAATATTTTTTTATGCGTAGATCATTCTAACAGAATGATCCGAACATAAAATAAAAAGAGACGGAAGTATGTGTGTAAGACGCAAAAAACAACCACATGTCCATTAGAGAAACAAAAATGGAAACTAAAAGACCACTAATTGGTAGCATGACATCATGAACGTGCACTTCGATGCCGGCTTCGACGGCGATAAATTAGACTTAGATGTTCTCAACGGTAATTTCTTTTCTTTGTTATAACTTTTTTTTGTCACTCAATCTGTGGTTTTGAGTTTCACGTGGCATCGAAATATTTGATTTTGAATAGGGCCTGGATTGTTAATTGATGTTCCAAGGGACAAGAACAAGATCACATGTCGTGTTTGTTTCTTTTTGGCTTATAATATATCATGGTTTTTATAGATTTTCAATCATGATATAGGTGTATATATTGACTTTTTAATCTTGTATTTGGAGTCTTTAGAGTTCTTTGCAGGTTTAGATACGTTTGGAGCTTATCTGGAGATTCTGGGAGCTTTTGGAGGGATTTTGCATCATACATGGATTTCACAGAGTTCACTGGGTGCGTCTGCACTTAGTGTCGCCCGACACTAAGTTGGTGTCGCCCGACGCCACTAAAGGACGAAATTCTTGCGCGTCAAAAATACAGCTTTTGGAGATTTGCAATATTTACACAGAAGTTTTCCATTTACAGAAAGACCCAAATCGTGTCTTACACTATTAATTAGGTTTATGAGCCATTGTTTTAGGCTAAGTTTTACTTACTAGAGATTAGGAGATTTGAGGCTGGTCTTGTACTCGAGAGAGAGGAGATTTCGAACCCATGTTCTTACTCTTTTGGATTTATATATGATATCTATTTTGACTATTTCTTTTGTGATGATTGATATGTCTGAGTAGATTTCTTGTTAGGTTAGGGATTCTCGTTAAGGATTTCAAGAATGTTGGAGTAATTGATTAATTTGGATTTATCGTCTAGTTCTTTACCTAAATTGTTCTTAACGCTAAATCTAAACTGGCCATTTAGATTACTGATATTATGTTGATTTTCACAGCGAGAGTTGGTTAATTAGCTAGAAAGGATTTAGGTGAGCAATTTATCTATTCGCAAAGAGATTTGGTCTAGTTAAATTGTGAACGAAAGAACTTGGAATTAATGCATGTCTAGAACTCTAGGATCCGCAACGAGAGTTGGTTTTCTAGGTTGTTAGACATAGATAATTGTCGCAGCGAGAGCTGGTTAGTTATACTTCTGTGATTCTAGTTCAAGAACGCTATAGATCGAATCCTAATTGTTTGTTATCTGATTTCCTGATTTCCTGAGAACTTCCCGAAACGTGACGCCTTCGTTAATTGCTTACATTCACCTCATTTCATTCGTTTACTTGCTGTCTTGTTTACTGCTTTACAAATCTGCTTGCTTAGCTTAATTCGACTACTCATAATCTATCGTGTGAAATCTTGAATCCTTGTGGATACGATACCCTGAATACTACAATAGCATAACTGTGCACTTGCAGTAGAATAGGGAATAATCTTGACTTATCAGCTTACTCTGTTCTTTATCTAGAATCTCAGTTAGATAGAGAGAAGCAAGAGAAATCAAACAACCAAAGATCTAACCCTAACCAAAAAAACCTCGTGCAGATCTTCTCTTCATTTCACATGGCGCTTACCCGTAACAACAGTTCACTTAACTCACCAAAATCCTTAAACCAAAGCACCTCCTTCTCCCTTCGATCAACAACATGTGCAGATCTTCTCTTCGCTCACCGAGGAGAAAAACCAAGTCAACGCGATATTTCAAACTACTAAGGATGAGCTCCAATCAGTTTTCGCAAAGCTGAAGAACAACTAACCGTAGAGAGGTAGAAAGTTGATGCTCTGGTGTTCAAGATTGAAGAACTTGATAGACACTAAAAAAAATCGAAGCTCTGTTGGAAGAAGAGGTAATAATGCACTCATCTCAAAAAGAGGGAAATGCAATTGTTATGTTATTTTTTGATATAGTCAGCTCTCTCTACTTGAAAACTTTATACTTGTGGTCTTTTGAAAGTCTGATTTCGCTGATAATACTGGTCTTTCTTCCTTAGGTTTGATCGTGACTGGAAGAAGATAAAACTGTGATTTTATCAATATGTTGTAGTTCAATGTCGATTACCAGGTCCTTGCTTTGGAATATTTACACGCTGAGGATGTTGTGCATCGTGATTGGAAACCTCACAATTTCTTGACTGCACATGATGGTCATGTTAAGGTAATAACCATTTCGGAAACTTATTTTTGAGTAGTTGACGACTACACTTGGCGTCATGCCATGTTATGCTCTGGCGTAGGGATGTTAACTTGGGTTAAATAATCCAACCTAAACCCAATCCACAAAAACCCAACCCACAAAAAGTCAAATCCATAATAAACACAAACATTTCTTTGTTAATGGGTAAAACCCATAAATAACTAATTAAGTTTTGGGTATGCCCATAGGTACTCATAATTTGATATTGATATTGTTTATTCATACTAGATTTTGATATTATTGTATTGTTTAATGAAAAATATCTAAACTAACTATATATGTATTAAAAAAATAATCAATATTGAAAATATCTTAATTTTTCTGTTTAGTTATTCAAAATTATTCAAAAATTTTCAAATTTCTAAATCATTTTAAATAAACAAAAATTGGGATATTACGTTTTTTGTGGAAAACATGATTTATGTTTTTGGCGGGAAAACATAGTTTTATGTTTGACGGGAAAACGAAATTTTACATTTTTGGCGGGAAACAAAATTTTACGTTTTGACGGGAAAACGAAATTTTACGTTTTGGCGGGAAAACAAGATTTTATGTTTTTGGCGGGAAAACAGAATTTTACGTTTTTGCGGGAAAACATAATTTTACATTTTTGGTGGAAAAACAAGATTTTACATTTTTGGCGGGAAAACGAAATTTTACGTTTTTGGCGGGAAAACAAAATTTTACGTTTTTGGAGAGAAAACAAGATTTTGTGTTTTTGGCGGAAAACAAAATTTTACGGTTTTGGCGGGAAACCAAGATTTTATGTTTTTGGCGGGAAAACAAGATTTTACATTTTTGGCAGGAAAACAGAATTTTACATTTTTGGCGAGAAAACGAGATTTTACGTTTTTGGCCGGAAAATAGGATATTACGTTTTTGGTAGGAAAATAGGATTTTACGTTTTTGGTGGGAGAATATAATTTTACGTTTTTGTCAGGAAAATAAGATTTTATGTTTTGGCGGGAAAACAAAATTTTATGTTTTTGGCGGGAAAACAAGATTTTATATTTTCGGCGGGAAAACAAGATTTTACATTTTTGGTGGAGCAACGAGATTTTAAGTTTTTCGCGAAAACAAAAGTTTACCTTTTGGTGGGAAAATAGATTTTTATGTTTTTGGCTTAAAATAGAAATTTGCATTTTTTACGAGAAAATAGAATTTTAAGTTTTTTTGAGGAAAATGAGATTAATGATGTAATTTAATAAATGATTAATTATCAAAAATTATGATCATTGATGATTTAATGTAATTTAAAAACTCATGGATACCCAAAATCCAATTATGTGAACTTATAAATAATGGGTTAATGGGTATCTGCCCATTTTAAACCCTTTCATTTTCCTATTAAAATAGTAGAGTTTTGGATCTGGATTTTTTAATGGGTTTGGATACCCATTTGGTTAATTACCCATTTTTAATATTCCTAGTCTAGAGCTTATAAAAGTAAACACACAGAATTAACCCCTAGTTATTTATCCTCGGACTGTAAAATATTATATATTAGAACTATACTTTCCTGCCTTATTTTGTTTCATATGAGCAGTTGGCAGATTTTGGGCTTGGCCTCATCAACAGCACTGATGATCTCTGGTCCAGATTCCAGTGGAGCGCCTATGCTCCTTGAGGAGAAATCCAAATTGCCAACATAGGAGCATAAGTTTGAAAGGACATGGTACACAAACATTCACACTTCCTTCTAATCGTTTTTGTCAGCCTGTCTCTATCATTCTAAATCTTCTTTTGAGTAGAAATTGGTGCTGGGTTGAGATTAAAATGATCACTCCTGGGTTGAGATAGTAATCTGAATAATAAAATATGTGTTATTCTTATTCCTCAAACAGGCCGAAGCCACATGGCTGCTGTCGTTGGGACCAAGAACTCCACCAAACACACTCCCGTCCATGAAAATAGCATCAATGGTTAAGAGACTTAGATATATGACAAAGCATCAAATCCCAAATCATAAAAAGTGTTGAGATGAGAAATTTTTATAAAGACGCCAACGTTGTTTTGAGCATTCCTGTGATGAACTCAAGTGAAGTTAATCATCGAACTCCAATCTGATACATTGATAGTATTGCTGACACTGGCGGACCCAGGATTGATTTTTAGGGATGTCATAATAATTTATAATAATTAAAATATGCATTTAAGGAGAGTTGAACCCAGGTTTGAAGGAGGTTTGGGGGTGTCAATCGCTCAAAGTTACACCACATGAGCCAACAAAAAATAACTAATTTAAGCTTACAAATAACAAAATTTAAATTTAACTGGTGTCACATGACACCCTATTCTCCTCTATGGGTCCGCCTCTGATTGCTGATGAAGATGAAGAAATCAACGGCATAATATCTCTTGAAGATGTCATGGAGGAACTCATACAAGTAATCATTATACATGGTTAGATTACTAACATTATATTTGTGAACTATTTTTTAGTTAACCATTTTTATGAACACTGTAGGAAAAAATATTTGATGAGACAGACCAGTGTATCGAAATTCATAAGAGGTATATGGATCACCATTTATCAGTTATAATGGATCGACTGCAATTTACACAGTATATTTCACCATACAACTCAATATCTTTTTTTTTCCTCTATAGAATAACAATAAACATGTCAGTATCCGGAAATTTGAGGCCACAGTCGCTGGAAATTGCCATGTAGCTATCGGAGCTAGCATCTCCTATCTCGCCGTATAGCTCAAGTCATGATCTAAGCTTAGGCTTTAGGCGATATTTGACTAGTTACAATGGGGTTTTGTAAAAAAATTTCAACAATTGTTAACTTTTTTTTAGTTACAATGAGGTGTTGTAAAATTAAAATCCTATGTGGCAAAAAAGTATTGTAAACTTTCAACATCCATGAAAGTTAATTTCTGGGGTCATATATATTTTTTTCTTTCTTTTGGTCTAAATTAGGATATACGTGTATAACACATGAAAATCACTAATTGAATGTTCATATTTGATATTTTTTTTAATAACAATTATCTAACATTAATTATTTCATAATAGTTATAATTATAATATATAATTTTTATATTAAAAATTTTTCATTTTTCATATTTTACAAATAGAGACTTGTTTCATTTATTTTGGATATAGGAAAAATTCGTATTTTTATTATTAAAGAGAAATAAAAAAATAATAGAAATAAAATGTTGTGGGGTATAGTGTTATAATGTTATTCAATAAAACCATTATAGATGAAAAAAATTGAGTGAATGTTAAATTCTGATGTGGAAGAAATAGAAATTGATGTGGAAGTTGTTGATAACTAAAACAACTAGAAAATAAAACCTCCGCGCACACGCGGGGGTGTTGTTGCCTTTTGTTAAGTCTTATGTCGTGGTTTTTATGTTTCGTCTTACTTTTCTTAATCATGTTTTTATGTTTCTAAGGCACCTTCGTTATGTTTATCTGCCAGGTTGTTTCTTTGAATTGGTTCCGGCTCTTTCACCTTTGGAACAACATTTGAAGTTATGTCAATTCTATATTTGCATTCTAATTGTGTTCTTCTGGTGAAGTTTTATAAAAGAACCATTGCTTCTTATGATGAGGTACCTTCTAGACGTTTTCAACATAACCATCTCGTATCGGAACTTGAGTTTTGTATTGGTTCCAAGTTTTTTTCGGCTTTGTAAAGGTTGTGATATTCTCTGTTGTATGTTTTGGAAATGTTCTAGAAATTTAAATACATCAGATCTCTTTGGTTCCTAATAAACACTATGTCTTAATGATGAAACACTTGGCAAGAGATCTTTTGGTGCGGAAGGAAACATCCTCAATATATATTATTTTAACCAAAATCAATGTATTTGGTCAAAAGCCAAAATAAAAATACATTTCTAGGTGAACCTTATTAATTGGAAAACAATAACATAATTTTTAGTTTCAGCCCTCACTTTACATATCACGATTAAGAAGGTTCCCAATTCTTCCTGTTGCAGCTACTTTCGCAAGTCCATGTGTCTCAGGTTCCTTGCAGAATGTCACTCCTTCAGACAATCCTGGTCCTCCAATGGCAATTGGTACCTGCAACACATTGAAGTCAGTTTCCACACTGTCGCATCAAATCTACTTCCGTTCTAGTAACAGTGAAGATGACATATATAGACTTACAGGCTTGGGGTTGTGAGAGGTTAGAATCTAAAGCTTCTCTTCCTTATCCAAAGCAGGTCTCCCAGCCTTTTCCCTCTTTACCATGTCCTCTGCGTTTCCATGATTAGCAGTCAAAAGTTAAATGCCTTTCATTTGTTCGATCGCATCAAGGAGCATCTGCAAAACAACAAAACCAGGCAACACCACTCGTGGATTATAACAGTCATTCATATTATTAATACTGGTCACGTAAAGAAAAGAAAAACAATACCTTAACAACACGATCACCAGCCTCGCATACAACAACCGTGGCTTCAATGGGGCTTACGCTATGTGTAGGACGATACCAACCATATCCCATCAGTAAATATTCCATTGGTATTACCATTGCCTGTGGCTGTTCTTCAGTCACCAATGACACACTTCCTTGTACATGTTACCATTTTATATCAGAGCAAATGAGATGCATACAAACCATAATATATAAGACAGGACGACATGCACAAAATTGAAATACAATATGGACTTTTTGGCGAAGTAAAGAAGACATTTTAAACAGGTAATTTGTATTGTACCTCGACTAATGCGCCGTATCTTCTGTCTAGCTTGGTGGTCATGTGTACAGCCTCAGAGTGATATGCAGAATTTTCACCAATGAATATTAAAGTTCTACATTGCAATTTCCTCAACCCTTCGCTAAAATCCACTCTTCTGTTTCACCTAAAACACACAAAAACAGAGTACTTTATGAAAACAACACATATCTCAGAATAAACAACAGAGAAATCGAGAATTACCCGTTGATCACCTCGAAGAATCTCCATACATTTGTGCTCTGACATTCACAAAGTAACTGGATAGTGGAGAACACAACATATAAATTCTACTTTAAAAAATGTCAAAGCATCAGAGAACTGCAGGAAAATAAAGAAAGATTATACTAACTCTTCTGCGTTCTAGAAAAATATTCGATTCCGGAACTTGAGCATTACCACTAACTTCCTATGATAACATATGCCAAACCCTATCACTTGGCTAATGCATTTCTAGTAACGCAACTTGAGCATTACCAAGGTCTATGCGTATTGATTAATTGTAAGGAATTAGGTTTGCTGTTGTAAATAGCTTTGAAATAAAACACTAACCTTCTCATCGAGGAGTAGGATTACAATCCCCATGAACTTATCTTCTTTCTTGGTGTTCCTAGCATCCCAGTACCGGAGGACGCGGCTGACCACCTACTGTGACGATCGTCGTATTAGAAGATCACTAAATTATCTAATTCCATTATATTCTGATTAAAAAAGATTGGAAAATAAAAGCTCATTTTTTCTCATTCCAATGGTCGTCAGCCATTGCAAAAGCTCAATAACCTTGGAAACACCTCGGTATGTGGAAATGATATTCTTACCAAGCCCGCTGAAGATTTTAACTGAACTATACGTTTTATAAAATGTACAGGTTCTTCTCCATGATAACATGAAACAGAACAACAGAAAACAATAAATTTTCTATATGATGTCTCACCTCTCCAGTCTCTTTAATCTCCTTCGTTCTAACCTATACAAATAATCAACCTTAAATTAATTTCCCAAATTACTCAAACCGTATACATAAATCTTCAAGATATGTAACAGAAATCAACTAAATTCAAAATATAATTTCCTCATCGAACTGAACGGGATAAAATTATGTTACCAATTAAAACCGGGTAATTGGTACGACGGTCTGATAAATCCATCCCCTAAAACCCACCTTGCTACTGCATTAATGGCGGTGCAGTGACTGGAGAAAAAATGTTCGAACAATCTCCAACACCGACGTTAAACCTCTTAGCAGGATCTTGATTTTCCTCTTTCCAAAACGGCATCGGAGAAATCGCCAGGAATAGATTCATTCTTGAGACATTGTGACCGGGAATCTGATGGTAAAGATCATCATCGAATATCATGTCTTGCTGAAATTGATGATGATGATCCTTATATTTATCCAGATGATGAGGAGGATGTCGAGATGATGTGGGGAACGTCCTAGCTGGAGATCATGGAAAGTCGGGTAGCCCGAAGAAACAGGTACGACGACGACATCAAATTTTGACATTATGAGCTGGGATTGTTTGAGATAGAAAAAGAGTAAGGAAAAAGGAGATCGTTATGGCAAAGGAAGCAGAGGCGATTACCTGTTCGTGAGCGTGGTGAATTTATATATGAAGGGGAGACGGTTTGTTTGACGATGAGGGGTGAGCAAGACCGTTTCAGAAATTAATGCCCGATTAACAGAGAGTTTTATTTTCATTGATATAGATCGTGGGGAATGAGTGAAGGGTTTGAAAATGGTTACTCTTTCGAGTCTCAAATCAGAGATGAAAAAGATTAGGGTTTCGGGATGAGGAAAGTCGTGGGAGAGGTTGAGGATGAGACTCAATAGAGGGGAGAAGTTTGTTCTTGTTTGCGGAGGGTGAGCCGACGTTAAAGTTGTTTTAGTTGGGTGGTGTTGGGCTTCTTAATGGATTACATTATAATAACATTGTAAAGAATGAGGTGGCTTCGATCTAAATGTAAACCAATGAGACACAGCCACATCAGCTTTGAGTTAGTGCTGAGGTGTCTTCATGAGAGGAGAGTAAAAAAGTGCTTCATTATATATATGATTGTACATAGTCTTAGGATAATGATGTAATCAATCCCATCCTTATTATTATATTGTTTTTTTGTGAAAAGAGAAAAAAAAACATGTAACCTACAATATTTCCAAATTCCTAACAAAATTATTTATGGACAACGACTAAATTATCTTTAAACTATTAAAAGTGAACTACATATTAGAGTATCATATATCATCATCATCATCCTATATATATAATGAGAGAAGGGATCAGCCCCTCCTTGATTAGTCAATTTTGATCAAAATTTTCCACTTCATCATTAATGTATTTAATGTAATCTTATTTAATTTAAATGTATTTAGTTAAAATTATTGAAACATAAATTCTAAATTTGAATTTAATTTACAATCTCATAAATATATAAATATTATATATTATAAATTTAAAATATGTCTTTCATATTTTTATGTAATAAATAAACAAAAATAAATAAATCTCAATAAATTGAAATATCAAATTATAAGATTAAAATAAAGATAGCATTATTAAAAAGTTTACAATAATTGAAAACTAGAAGCAAATAACCATAAAAATTATAAATAATAGAAATTATTATTATTATTAAGAATAAAAAAATATTATAAAAATCAGATACAATAAGAATAAAAATATGCAAAATATAAAAAACATATGAAAATAATATATATATATAAATTAAAGAAATCTAAAATGATAACTAAAATATTAGAATATAGAAATAATTATTATTAATAATAGAAAGAAAATATTACAAAATGAGACAAAATGATAATAAAAAAAGAAATTATATAAAATATAAAAACATAGGAAAGAAAATAAAATCGATGATATATATATATATATATATATATATATATATATATATATAAAATAAATAAATTTTAAAATGATAACTAAAAATATTAAAATATTATGAATGAAAACTAAAAATATAAGAGTTTGATAAATGAAAATGTATAAATAGCAAGTATAGATATATTTAAAATAGTTTATAAAAATTAAAAAGATGGTAAAAAAGGTTGAAGGAAATAAAATTTTATAATTTAAAATATTTATTTATAAAACAAATTAAATTAATAATCGTATGTTGGCGCATATTCTCTCCAAAAATCATTATATTTATAAAATACAAATTTGTAAATTAAAAACATATAAAATATTGATACTTAAAATAAATATCAAAATATATTAAATATTTATAAATTTAAGCAAAATCCGCGCATTTGCGCGGGTTCTCTCCTAGTATATACTCTCTCTGTTTCATATTATAAGACGTTTAAGGTTTTTGCATATGGATTAAGAACTCATTTAATTTTGTTTATTTTCATAACTAAAACAACATTTATTATTCATCTAACCTAATTTGACCAATGATAAAACAATATTTAGATTATAAATTATCAAAAACAAGAAAAAACTATTTAATTCTGCATTAAAAGTTGAAAACATCTTATAATTTGAAACAAAATAAAATCACCAATACATCATATATTGTGAAACACAAGGAGTATATAATAATTGAGTTTTTTCCCCTCTCCATCTAGGCCTCCCTCAGCAATTTATTTTGGTTTACTTGGCAACCTAATTTATTTCTAATTTTCTTTGGAAGGCCTGCATTACATGATATCACACATACCCCAATTATTATAATAATTTTTTCTGGCGATTAGGATTTCACAATAGGGAGATCGGGAACGGTTATCTTCATTAATATTCATTGCTATAATTTGTCCTGTCGTCTTCCTCGATTATTCCAGCCAGCTACTCCGTTTCTGAATTCTGGGTTTCGATTCTTCCACTCTAACCATCTCTTATGGGAAGATAAACGGCCCAAGCCCAATCTATTCTCTCCCAGGCGACTTTACCGAGAAACCCTAAATCACCATTTGCTTCTTCTCCGGCGGATCCGCCGCCAAGCCACTATCATCTCCGGCAATAACTCTTCTGCTCCATCGATGTCGTCACTCTCTCCTCCGACGACGTCAATATCTCTGGCTCCAACAACATCTCTCACTCCGGCTCAATCGATGGCATCTCTCAGTCCTTCGACGTCGTCTCTCGCTCCGCCTTCAATGACGGTGTTCGACCCTACCTCGACGACGAAGACTTCTTCTTCTACTCCGGATCCGTTCCCATTGCATTCTGCTGGTTCTGGTGTGAAGGTCGTCGATGTGGACCCACGATGGCCTCTGTTAAACCGTTGGTCAACTCCAGTGGCTATCTCTCCTCTTGCTCTGCCTGCACCTTTGGCTCTTGTCTCGGCTCATAACCAGCGGACAGGAGATTCACAGATCTCTTTATCCAAAGTTTGTGATACTTTTGTTTAGTCTCCCGTAATCCCGAGCTTTATCGCTCCTTTACCTTCGTCTGAGGCTGAAAACTCAAAGAAAACATCAACCTTCTCCACTCTTTTGAGAGCTTGGAAGAGGCCTCTACCTATTCTCAATTCGTCTCTTCAGCAAACATCAGAAGCAGAGCATTTTGTAGAGACTTCTAAATCTCAGTGGCCTCCTCTTTCGGTTGATAATGGACGTAAACGCTCGAATTTGGTTCGTGATCCACTAAAAGTTTCAAAAGCTTTTGATAATTCAGAGGCATTGAAAGCTTATTCCAAAGAATTTCCTTGGGCAGCAAAGATGAACCCATCGATGAGAAATCTTCACAGAGTTACAGTTCCTGAATACATGGAAGACGGTACTCCAAAGGTACGAATTCCGAGCCATGTTCTTCTTGGTGGATTGGAATATCAAAAAGAGTTCGTGGTTGGACAGTTTTATCGTTGTTTGGATCCATCAAGTGGACAAATTCAAGTTGTTGTTACTAGGATTTGGGGTCAAAAATGTAGAATCTTCACCAAAAAATTAAGAGAATCTACTTATTTATTCCATATTCCTGATGAATCAACTCGTAAATGGGTCCTTCAGAGAGGTCAATGGCATGTTGACGACTGCTTGTTGTTCGTCTCACCGTGGTCTCTGGCAGATACTATCTCCATCCCAGAGATAACTACGGTTCCAGTTTGGTTGACACTTCAAAATATTTCGGATCAGCTATATTCGATATTGGGAATCAAGTGGATTGCTTCGGGTATTGGAGAACCTTTTTCAACTGAGAAACCATGGCTTGACCCATCACAAATGGGAAAAGCGAAGATTTTAGTAGAGGTAAAGCTTGACAAACCTTTTCCTAAGAGAATGGCTTTAATTGATAAAAGTGATGCAATTACAATGGTGGATGTTGTGTACTCCTGGTTGCCATCGACTTGCAGTGGTTGTGGTCAATTAGGGCATAAAGCTTCACGATGTCTACTTCTACGTGCAAATACTGCTTCTGCTCCTAAGGTTAACGATATTACTGGGGATTCTTCAAAGCTTGGAAGTAACAATGGGAAGGCTCCTATTACTGCTTCACTTCATACTGTCCAAGAGGAAAGTTTGGAGCGAGGAAATTCTTGCACTAGTGTCCCAATCATGACTTCTCCGGTGTGTACTCAAGAAACTAATGCAAGGATCCCTATTACTCCGACAGTTGTCTCACCAAAGGCAAGAGCTATTTCAGCTATTTCACGGGAAAAATCAACTACACATGCTACTACTTCTACAACTTTCACCAACAACACTGATTTGGCTAAATCGAATGAGGTAACTAATATTGAGGTAGTATCTTCTCCAACTACTACTGTAGAGCGTTCTATTCGTAGGTCGTTATCTTGTGCAACCTTGGGTAACAATAGATTTTCGTCTTTGGATTCTTCTGAGGATGAGGAAACTTGTATAGATGTTGACATTGAACCGGATCAAGGAGAATTTTGGACCCCTGCGGGTGAAAGAATTCTCCGAGAAAGGTCTGTCAAACCGTCTGCAAAGGCTAAAGACATGCAGTGGTTTCCACCATCTGGCCGAGGTAATCGGGGACGAGGAAATAAAGGTGGACGTGGCTAGATTGGCTATCTTTGATCTCCTCTTATTGAACTCGAAGCGGAAGATTCGGGTTGTAATCTTTTTCTTTCTTGCCATATAACTTATGTGTTTCCACTCAAGTTTATGGCTTATGCTACCAAAAATATCTAGCCTTTTGGTTTGTAAACTTTTTTCTGTTTTTTCAATTTTAATATAAAAGCCCTTTTTACAAAAAAAAAAAACCCATCTCTTATGTTAAAGTTGTCTTTATTCGAAATTATTTCCCCCCTGGTAATTATGATCTGCCTCTTCTTTTCTTTGTTGTGGATTCACATTTCTTTTTTACCACGCATGTTACGTGTTCGACGAATTGTTTTAAATTTTTTAGCATCTCTCTAAGGAAGACAATCTTCTATTCGAATATTTGCATCTGTTGCTTTCGACATCCCTTTTGTTTTTACATAGTTTGCATTTTTAGTAATTCGTAAAAGATACTAATGATGCTTTTTCAGAAGGGTCTAGGATAGCAATTGAGAATATCCAAATTGTTCGGCAGCGTCGATACTAGAAATGTATGGTGAACCTAATGTACTTCAAACCAGGATCTCATAGACGAAGGAAAGGTAGTGCTTGCTAATAGTTTGCCGTCGGATGTATTGAGTTTATTTTTGTTTTCCAACAACACTACATGTATAACAAATTTAACTGTAAATCTCAAAAAACAGAATCTTGATCTTTCCGTCAAATTCTGTAACAGATACAGAGTGATTCACACGGCAAAATGTGATCATCCAGAATGGTTACAGCTTGCTAGCTCGGACCCGTTTAGAAGGTAATCTCTCTAGAAACATAGAAAGCAGTGATAGACATTTGGTCTTATGTAACCTTGTGAGCATGTCTTTAATTTTGATGCCACCAAAAAAAATTGGAATATTGGATTGCTTGCTTATTCCCCTCTCGGAGGCGGCTCCTTACTTGTTACAGACCCAGAAGCTACAAAGAATGCAAGGCTGAATCTTTTCCCAGGTTTCAAGGGATCCTTAGCCAAGGTATGTTCTTGATCCAACTATGCTTGAGAAACGTCGTTAATCCAAATTCGTGACGTCAATTTTTATTCTTCTTCCTATCTTAGGAAGCAACGCAACAATACAATTAGGTAGCGAAGAAGCATGGTTTCATTGGAGCAACTTAAAGCAGACATTGATGCTTTTCTGATGGCGGAGAGGTCGTTTTTGCTAGAAGCTATGGTTGATATCGAATCCGTTTTCAGAAGGTACAATGACCCTTCTTTCTTTTGAGAAAAAGGGTTTCTTCTCTTCATGAGTTTGTGACCTCTGTATGCTGTAATATTATTTTTCTATTCTTCACAAATCATTTGACCGGTTTCTGTTTTATTGATTTTTATCGATTATCTGCAGAGAGGTGAAACTAAGAGGTATATGTAGGGTTTGGTAGTCTTCAGGGAGCTATAGTTGGAATGGTGGCGTAGCAGTTCCACTTGCACTTAGCTATCTAGAGGCTGAACTCTTATCTGTGATGAATAATTCTGTATGAAATCTATTCGCATAAAATGCAAAAGTTGTTGATTTATTCGAATAGAACATTATAACTTAGAGGCTTAATATTCAGGTGGTGGAAAAGTATGCGGGAGACCGGCCTGTGTCCAGTCCAGCTCAGTTCTTCATTAATCTGCGTGTTCGAGAAAGAACAAACAAATAAAATGTAAGACTTTGATTTTTTACTGACCATGCCATACATGAGGGACTGTTAACGTCACAATTGGCCAGAAGAGCCTTGAGTTTTGATGGGTCAATCCTGGACATGGAGACGTACGGGCAAAGACATTCAAGATTAGCGGATTTGGCCACTGCGTAGCAGTCAGGACTCGGAGGTGGCGGGGTTTTTCCAGTGACAGCTGGACGACATTTCTCCAAGTCGTTTGTGTCGACGTTACATAGGGGAATGCTCTTAGCTTCTTCAATCATCATCACAGCGGTTAAAACAATTGCAAGAGCTGTGATGAGGAGGCCACTGGTATTGTTCTTACCCATTTTTGTCTCTTTTTCTTAATGTTCACTCTAAATCTAATGAGCTTCTTATATATCAATGTTAATGCTAAGTTAAAGTTAGTAAAACATGGCACGGGTCTTTTATGTGGAAAATTTGTAAGAAAACGGACATATGTGGGAGACCTTAGAGCACCCACATTGGTGTTACCCAACATGGGTTTCTTAGAATTACTTTATTAATATTTTTGTAAGTTATGAATAGTTAAGAATCTTAGAACATTTGCCTCTTCCATTGGTGTTACCCTATTTGGGGTTTCTAAAATTAAAAATATATGTTATCAAAAGTTTTATTTGAATTTTTATATTTCCAAGTGATGTAGTAGTAGTCCTTTGTTAATCACACTTTACACGACACAAAACTTTCCAGCTTATGGAAATGAAAAACTTAGATGGATTCAAAAATCATCTACCTTGCCTAAGGAAACATACGGGAGTCAAATGTCGTCATGGCCGGCTCTATATAACTACTGGCTCCGGAACCTCCGCCGGCTCTTGCTCTGCTTACACTCTCCTTCAGCTCAGCCACCACCTGACTCATGGCCCGTGACAACCTTAGTCGTTAATAAGCCAACATACCAGAGTTGTTGCACCAAGTAGTTTAAAATATCACTTGTGGCATCACAAATACATTAAGCGCTGAAAGCTAATACCTTCCATCATCCTGTTGGAGGTTTTTCATGGATAACAATAGTAATTCAGAGTCGATGGTAGAGAGATCATGCCCAATAACCTTCAGTATTGCCAAGGCGCAGTAAGTGCTTGCCATGTGACTGTTGTTGTGAGTTAAATCCTGTGCCACATACTAAATGTAAAGCCCACACACATGCAAAACAAAGATGATCAAAAGAAAAATCTTGTTGAATACAAAGCATCCATAATCGGCTTATTATTACCCCATTCTCATCTATGGGAAACTGAGAAATTCTTGAACCGTAGAAGCCATAGAATTCGCCTGCAGATTTAAAAAAAATTCAGAAAGAAGTTCTCATGATTCTCAGCCATAATAACACGGTAGATTCTGAACCATTAAGCGGGCGATCAATGGTTGGCTAAGCATATGCTCGTAATCCATAATCATACTCAAAAGATTCTAGATAAGTCATAAAGGTACCTTTTTTAAGTGAAGCTCTGTTACTAGGGAAGGCCTGGAAGGACAAAACCCAGTTTACAACGACATCTTTATCGATCTTTAGCAGCGAAATCAATAGGTGAATATCAGAAATCACAGATGAAAGTTACGTACTTGAACGTATCATAACAGAACATAGAAACAGAGATATAGGTTTGAGAGAAAGAGAGACGAACACACTCTCTTGCGCCGAGAAAGTGGAGTCCCGAAATTATGAAGTGAGTGAGGGTGAGGCGATTGATCTCCTGCGATTGGTAATGGTACGGAAGCAACTCGTACATCATCTCCAAATACATCAAGTGCCTCAATGTTCAATTCAACAGCAACAGATTCATTGCACTCGCAGCTTTACGATCAATGGCATTTGTAATCAACGATCGATTTTCTCATCCTCAGTTTATAGCCCGATACAATCTCAGATCTGAAGTTCAGATCTAGAGTAACGAAATCTCACACCAACACGCCAGTAGATTAAGATGTTTACCTTGGATTGTGAAGATTAGAGCTCATCGTCGTATTAGAGAGGAAGAAGAAATGAGATGAGGAGAGGCTGAAGAAGCCGAGCCTCAGTCCTAAACAAAGCAAGAGAAGAAGGTTCCACAAGAAAAGAGGTGGTTCCACAAGCAACAAGAGAGTGTTACACAAGCAACACTCATAGACGAAGATGTGCAAAGTTGGGGCACAAGCAAGGCTGTGCAAAATCAGGGCCAAATATGCATAAGAAGATGTTGGAATCAATGTGCAAAAGTGGGGCAGAATCAAGTCTTACACTAAGCATGTTCGGATGTTCAACAAGATTACACAAGAAGGAGTCACATGTTTAGTTAAGGTCTGAACACAAGTGAAGACCAGTCACTATCAGCCTTTGGGAGTGTGTTCTCTCTCTCTCCAGACCTACAACACGCCAAATAAGAGAGAGGAGAGGTCACTTTCATGTCTGAACTCACTAGAAACCAAGAAGGAGTGAAGAAGATCCAGCCATCCATTTTGAATTCGAATCTCCCTCCTAAAGAATCAATGGCTATGATTTGTTGTCTTTGTTTATGGTTGTCTTAACCTAATTGTGAGCCTATTTAAAGGTCTCCCACGCCATTGTATCCCTTAGCTAATTCACATACAATTGAAAGACTTATTGTTACAAACAAAGTCTCTCTTCTTCTCTCTTTCCCTTTAGTTTTGTTCTTGCGGTTCCATTACTTAACTCTCATTGTGCTCTTCAATAAGACACAATGTAGACTCATGTAAGAGCATTGGTTGGCTGCTTAGGCAGTCCAAAACCACACTTGGATAGTTCTTCCATAACTAATCCAAGTGTGAGAAGCTCTCGGTTTTCATTAAAGCTCTTACATAGTTTTCCTTTTCTTCTTTAGAACACCTCTTAGCTAATTACTGATTTGGATCCATTCTCATGAGTAAACTCTCCTAATGAGATGTTAAGCTCTTGGATACATTTTCATATAGCTTAAGTGTTCATTGTCTTGAGGTAGAATAGCTTTCTTCTCTTTTAGAACCGCAAACCCTAGTTTTCTCTCTCTAAGCGGCTTAAGAACCCTAACCATGTCTTAAGCCTCTTTCTTCATTCTACCTCATTCTCTAGAACCAGACTTGATATTAAGAGCTTCCTCATGGATGTCTCTTGAAATTCCAACATGGTATCAGAGCCACAAGTTCTTGGCTCAAAGTTGTTTCAAGATAGAGAGCAAAATCTGTCTTGATTTTTCTTTTACTTCCGCAATGTTTTAGATGGACCAAGCTTCTGGTTTTACTTGGTTTCATGTTCTTAATACTTGTAGCTCTCTGTTTTGAAGAGATGACAAGTTGGTTAAGAAATCAGAGAGGAACAAGAGCATATAGTTATGTCTTTACTTGTTGCTTCTCTGGTTTGTTTGTTGCTTGTTTCAAACTGAGCAAACTCAGTCCCTGAAATGTTGAGATGTTTATGAGTTAAACTGAGCAAGAAACTCAGTCCCTGAACCTTAAACATGTGTTGGTTTCTAAGTTAAACTAAGCTATCTTAGTCCCTGAACTAGAAACATATTCTCTAACTTTTTATTTTCTATGTTTCAGGTTCATTCTCCCATACTCACATTCTACTATACTCTGAGTTTGGTTTACATGCTCTTAAATCTGAGTTTATGCATTCCAAACTCACATACTCTCTATACTCTCATTCTCTGGTGCACACTCTCTTAAATCTGAGTTGTGTGTCATCCCATTCTCCTTATACTCTCTGGTTACTTCTATTTTACTCTAAAGTTTACTCCTAAAGATCTATCTTATTATTGCACAGAAACTTAAAGCTCATTAGTCCTGATCAAACTTGTGTTGCTTGAGTGTTATCTTGTGTTTAGGTGTTCTTAGGAGGAATGAAGAGATGTTGGCAGTGAGGATCAGTCATAAAAAGAGGATGCATACTCTAAGTGGCGGTTCAAGCTGATGATATTGGAGTTGTGTGGTTGAGGAGCTGAAGAAGTCTCCAACAAAACCAGTGAACTCATGGAGTTGTGGATTAGCTGAAATCCTCATTTCAAGCTGATGGTGTTATTGGAGTTGTGTGGTTGAGGAGCTGAAGAAGTCTCCAACAAAACCAGTGAGCTCATGGAGTTGTGGATAAACTGAAATCCTCATTTTGTTGGAGCCATCACCGAGTTGGGAATCAGCTGGTGGATGAGCTTATGGTTCAAGGATCTTCCCAAAGAAGAAGGCGGTTTACAAGCTGTCCATTCAAAGGAGGAAGAGGCCTTGTTCAAGAAGTTGTACAAGGAGTTGTACAAGTCATGTATGCGCATGGTGAAGAGCCATTCAAGGGTGCGGGGGAGCTTGTTGGATCAGTCATGGTTATGTTCCAACAAGACAAAGAAATCACTCCCAACCGCAACAATAAATCAGGCTACTTCTAAACCCTCTCATTTCATTTCCATTAAGCTTCCATCTTATGAGTTCTCTTGATTATGATTGTTTTTCAAAGTCAAAATGTTTTAAACCTAATTCTCAAAACGTTTTAGACTTGTTTTCTCTTAAGTATCTTGTTGTGATCATGTGTTTCAATTCAAAAACGTTTTAAAACTAATACTCAAAACGTTTCAAAACATTAAGGTTTAATGCTTAGCTAATGTTCTAAATGTCTTGCACACACTTAACATGTTTCCTTTAAACCTTTGTGTTGAAGGAAAAGATAAAGACATGCTTGAGGAGCATTAAAAAGTGAAGGAGCTATGAGGAGCATCCGCAAGTCTTGAAGTCTTTCCAAGAGGAAGATGAGACCAACTTGAAGTTCAACTCAGGAAGAGAAGGATTATCAATGTTGGGGTTAAAGGCCGGAGCACTATAGAGTCCAAGTTTCAAAAGACACAACAAAGATCAAAGAAGTTCATATCAAGAAGAATCAAATCAAGGAATGCTAAGGAAAGAAAGAGATGGGAAAAGGAGTGAGCCGTGAGTTAAGATGATGATACCAAGGTCAAGTTACATCTTGAGTAGGTGACTATACTCTTTTTGTCCTCCTTAAGGTTTTATCCCAAGAGGTTTTACTTAAGGAGGTTTTTAATGAGGTAGTTCAACCGCTCCAAGCTTGGCCTTTGGTCCTCTTCTCCCTTTGGTCTTTTGGAGTCCCGACGACCAAGCTTGCGGGGGAGTATTAGAGAGGAAGAAGAAATGAGATGAGGAGAGGCTGAAGAAGCCGAGCCTCAGTCCTAAACAAAGCAAGAGAAGAAGGTTCCACAAGAAAAGAGGTGGTTCCACAAGCAACAAGAGAGTGTTACACAAGCAACACTCATAGATGAAGATGTGCAAAGTTGGGGCACAAGCAAGGCTGTGCAAAATCAGGGCCAAATATGCATAAGAAGATGTTGGAATCAATGTGCAAAAGTGGGGCAGAATCAAGTCTTACACTAAGCATGTTCGGATGTTCAACAAGATTACACAAGAAGGAGTCACATGTTTAGTTAAGGTCTGAACACAAGTGAAGACCAGTCACTATCAGCCTTTGGGAGTGTGTTCTCTCTCTCTCCAGACCTACAACACGCCAAATAAGAGAGAGGAGAGGTCACTTTCATGTCTGAACTCACTAGAAACCAAGAAGGAGTGAAGAAGATCCAGCCATCCATTTTGAATTCGAATCTCCCTCCTAAAGAATCAATGGCTATGATTTGTTGTCTTTGTTTATGGTTGTCTTAACCTAATTGTGAGCCTATTTAAAGGTCTCCCACGCCATTGTATCCCTTAGCTAATTCACATACAATTGAAAGACTTATTGTTACAAACAAAGTCTCTCTTCTTCTCTCTTTCCCTTTAGTTTTGTTCTTGCGGTTCCATTACTTAACTCTCATTGTGCTCTTCAATAAGACACAATGTAGACTCATGTAAGAGCATTGGTTGGCTGCTTAGGCAGTCCAAAACCACACTTGGATAGTTCTTCCATAACTAATCCAAGTGTGAGAAGCTCTCGGTTTTCATTAAAGCTCTTACATAGTTTTCCTTTTCTTCTTTAGAACACCTCTTAGCTAATTACTGATTTGGATCCATTCTCATGAGTAAACTCTCCTAATGAGATGTTAAGCTCTTGGATACATTTTCATATAGCTTAAGTGTTCATTGTCTTGAGGTAGAATAGCTTTCTTCTCTTTTAGAACCGCAAACCCTAGTTTTCTCTCTCTAAGCGGCTTAAGAACCCTAACCATGTCTTAAGCCTCTTTCTTCATTCTACCTCATTCTCTAGAACCAGACTTGATATTAAGAGCTTCCTCATGGATGTCTCTTGAAATTCCAACACGTCGGTGTCCTCATTTCCCACTCTCTCTCTTTCTCTGAATCGCAATCGGAGGCTTTCATCCAGAAAAAAAAAAAAAACCAATGGAAAGCAGCCACCTGGCTAAAAAACGGGTTCTTAAACTCCTTAGCTAAGAGTCGATCCTTAACAATTACCCACTAATTCATTTATTTTAATTACATTGGCCCTAAAAAACTGAGCCCAAAAACACTTAAAAAACTCCCATGGACCTGCTCTTAATCTCGTGCATAAGTCTTCATGTTAGTAAATGAAAGACCTTTCTCCTTTACGTGTCCCAAATGGGTTTTGTTTTGTCCTTGTCATTGTCAAGTATAGAGATTTTAAAACCAAAAAGGAAAAAAAAAAGAGAAAAGAAAAGTCATGGATTTTGAGTAAAGATCATAGATTGTTTTCTTGTCATGTAGCACCCGAGGTCTCTGGTTTTGTGAGATATCTGCTTCCTCATGATTCAAGTCACAAGACAAAAAAAAAACAGAGTTAAAAAAGCCATGTGTACCCTATCCATGTTGAAGGTGTACTTCCATATGAACTAATTCCACAATTACTCCTAAGATAATTCGGAATATTCCACAATTACTCCTAAGATAATTCGGAATATTTCGTAAAAATAAAAATAAGTTCTGCAAATAAAAATAGAGATATTTACTCGTATAAGCACTTATAAGTGTATTTATTACAAAATAAGACATTTAGGTGTTTTAAGACACTTTTACCAATCAACAACAGTAGGTTTTTCCGTCAATAAGGACAGCACATTGTTAATAATAAGGGATTGCAACATAAATTTGAGAATGGCCCTCCAACAATTGGGAAAGACGTAATGACTAAGAGGTGTGTGGTGATAAAGAATTTCAAAATACATCGACAATTAAAAAAATTACGCCAACACTCGATGTGGATCCAGTTTGTAGCTATGTCACAAATACTTAGACACCAATAATATCTCCCACAAAAAAATGCCCTAAAATACATAACGCTATCCCTCAACGTGAATGTAAAAACACACACAAGTGGACCTAGGAGATCACCGAAGCAGGGATTACACACAAAGAGATCCACCCAATATTACATATTCTTCGAGACATCTAACGCTCAATCAAAGAACGTAATGAGATACATGAGCATCGAAGAACGTAAAGAGATACATGGTTAAATACACATTATGCTTTAATACATTATCCAGCTATGCTTGAGGAAATGATTTGGATATGCCTTGTGTTTAATGAGACTGTTTCAGCAAGTAATAAATCTAAGTGAAGTCAAGCTTTTAGATAATATGATTAAGAATTGTGGTACATAAAACTACAAATTTATTAAATAAGGCGGTAATAATACTACAGAAAAATGGTGAAACATTATTAGAGGTGGGTTTAGCATCCCTCTAAGGCCCGGCCCAATAACGAAGTGGTCCATAAGAGACCCGGTCCAGGAGACATACCGGAGACCCGACACGAGGTAGCCCAGCAGTGTCGAGGCAGCTCGGCGACGTGCTCGACCGACCTGCATGGCGAAAGAGATAAATATGTTAGTTTACCATTTTTTTCAAATGATAAATATGAATCTTTTAAGGGAATAAAATCTATATGGTTCAGATTTTGTAAAGAATATCAGACAAAAACTAGGGAAAAACCCTAGGTCCTCTGATATAAATATACTTTCCCTGTGCGGGAAAATACCAAGTCGAAACAGACACGCTTTGTACTCAAAAACCCTAAGAGCTAGCGATATAATTTGATTCCGGCTCAAATTCTTAATAAAGACTAGATTTTCCAGTCGAAACTGATCTTGATTTTTAATCCTTATTTAATCTCATATCCAAGTCCCTAAATTTCTAATCGATTTTATAAATTGATTATTGTTTGATTTTCGGAATCAACAATTGGCACTGTCTGTGGGGACTTTGGATATTTTGATTAATCAAAGGAGAGATTAGCGATGACATAATCACCGTTTTCGTCACACGAGACAGAAGGAACGAGCAACACGAGCAATATCACCGACGCTGCGGCGGGAGAAGAGAGGAACTAACCAAACCCATACCAGCAAGGCGACGGAGCACGCAACGCATCAACAAACCCGAGGCCGCATGATAACGCGCCGCCCGCAAGAGGCTTGAGCTCCCTGACCGCGCCCACAGTGAGGCCGATACGATCGACATGCGACATAGAGCCACCGGCGAGGCCAGTGCGTATGAACACCACGATACCAACAAGCTGAATTGGAAATCTGACCACGACGGAGATGCTTCGCGCGCTACTGAACCGAGTCGAAAACTTTGACAAAACGGCAAACGAACGCATCACCTCAATCACTGACCAACAAAACTGGATCCAAGAAAGCTTGCACAGACGCCAAGGTGCACCCACATCGGATCGGACTCAAGAGCGAGCACCGTCTATCAGTCGACGAATTTTTCTTGAAGTACCTCGAAGGACCAGCTCGCGAATATACTAAGCCAAATTCAGGAGCTGAGATCCAAAGTTCATCGCGTAGCCAGTTCGGCCCCGGAGCTCGGTCGCGTGTTGGAACAAGCACAATAGACGCCTTTCACAGCTCGGATCATGAACACAAGAATCCCACGTATCGAGAAGGTCAAGTTCCCTTTCTACGAAGGAAAAACCGACCCCAGCCAATTCATGACCGCCTTCATGATAGCAATGAGTCGCAACCGATTCACCGACGACGAAAGGGACCCCGGATACTGCCAACACTTCGTGGAGAACCTCAGGGGAATCGCCCTCACCTGGTTCTCGCGACTCAAGACGGGATCGATCGACAGTTTCTAGGAGCTCTAGGAACTGTTCCTAAAGCACAATTTGCTCTACATAATGCCCGAATCATCGGATGCCGACCTGTGGGACCTCGAGCAAAAACAAGACGAGCCCCTAGAGACTTTATCGATCGATTCAAGGAAGTCGTGTCCAAAATAAACGTGGATGACAACGCAACTAGAGGAGCACTTCAGAAGGGACTACTCTATCGTTCAGATTTCAGAATAGATTTGAAACTCAACAAGCCCACATCCTTAGAAGACGCATTGCACAGAGCAGTGACATTCATCGAATTGGAAGAAGAGGACGCGATATTCTCCAAAGAGCAATCCGGCTCGTCCAAAAAAGCCTCTACGGCAAAAGAAAAAAACCGATTCCCAGGATAGCTGCAGCGGAAAAGCAGCTTCGACCTTCGTCGTCGGGAACACGTACCAAGGACGGAACAAGTTTGTTCGGAACCAACCACAATCAGAGGATGCCAACGATGATTGACCATACTGCGAATATCACAAGAAACACTCTCACGATACCTCATCATGCCGGAACTTGGCCAAATACCGAGCGAGGTGGCCGACGACCCAAAAGTAACAACAACGGATAATAGAACCTAGAAAAAGGCCACCTACCGGGAAGAGCCGGAAGAACACCCCCAGGAGACAAAGCCTAACAAGCGCCCTCGAGACCAAGGCGACGAGAGGCGGGCTGCCCCGAAACCCCGTCGTAGAATCAATATGATAATGGGCGGACTACAATTGTGTTCGGATTCGGTACGGTCCATTAAAGAGTATGGCCAAGAAGCAACAACAATCAAGCGTAACCCGCTCCCAATCGAGGAGGGCATACCGCTATCGTTCACCGAAGCTGATGCAATCGAAGTAGACGTACCACATAATCTCTGGTGATCGAGATCCTGATCAGAAATTGCGAGATCTCCCATGTGCTGGTTGATACAGGAAGCTCGGTTGACGTAATCTTTAAAGAAGCGCTGGAAAAAGCAGAATTCAAGAACTTACATGTTAAACCAAAGGTGCAGCCGTTAAACGGATTTTATGGTGACCAAACTATGACTATAGGCACAGTCAAACTCCCAATCTTTATTGGTGGAGTAAAACCAATGACGAAGTTCGTCATATTGGACAGACCAGCCATCTACAACGCCATCCTGGGAACACCTTGGCTACACGCAATGAAAGCAGTCGTCTCGACATACCATCAATGCGTCAATTTCCCGACCCCAAACGAAATACATACGCTAAGAGGAGATCAGACCACCTCGAGGTTATGCTTCATAAGCAAACGAAAGATTCGCCACCCCTCCGAACCGAGAGTAAGGAGATGGATCATACCAGGACCGCCCACCGGAGGAAGGGCACATGAAGGAAATACACCTCGGCAAAACCAGGCTTAGACTCGAAAGCGGTCGAGCTACTTTACGGGTTTCCTGCCAAAAAAAAAAACTATTACCTTGTGTAATATGAACTACGAACGGCTTGATCCTCGTCTTCGAAGTACGTAGGCAACTCTACCCAGAGTGCAGCTGTAAATCAATAAAAAGACTTTTGTCAAAACAAAATATTGTCTCAAACAACGCCGACGTCCTAACAGAATGCTCGACTTAATCATATCCACACAACAAACGTGCAAGAACACTCGCCTTCCACATACAACAAAGACTACGATCTTAAGTCGCATTGGCACACGGAAAAGCCGGGAATCGCACCCGCACCCTTACTCAGACAGACTAAGTCAGCCGACCTGCCTCCCATAGCCGATCCCGAATTAGGAACAAAAACTCAGTACCGAGCTCCGCTCTATGAATCAAAACCGAGTCTTCACTCGATCAAAACAAAACCCTTATTCAAGGTACAAACATTATCCTCGAGAAAAGCACTCGAAGGGAGCCAAGCTCCGAATTACAACAACGGAATAATGAATTCCCTTCCTTCAAATCCTTAAAAAGATTTGAAGACAACAACAGAATAATGAATTCCCTCCCTTTTCTTGTCTACCTTGTTCGTACAACAATAAAGTCTCTTCAGACTACGTCGACGAACAACGAGATGAACTCATCGTCACACACGTAAATAAATCAAAAGCGAAAGTAACTCCTCGCCAAAAAATAATAAACAACTCAAAAAGGATTATCAATCCCGAAAGGCAAGAAAAATTCCGCCTCAACATGATCATACAAAGAAGGAGACTTCATAAAAGCGTAATTTCATTCCAAAAAGGGGGACACCGTCACCCGATAAGATTTCTACAAAAAGGGGGATCAAGGCCACCCCAAAAGAAATTACAACAACAAAACACAAAATATCTAGACCGATAGAGGGAGATCTTGAGCTGGCTCGACCAGAGGAGCATCTGGGGCCAAGGTAGGCATTAACGCGGGCAACGACGAGGGAGTTTCCGTCACCGCGAGATGCGCACCCTCAGGACTCTTCAAAGTCTCGACCACTTCCGTCGATATCACATCCACGTTGGTGCCAAACTCATCGAGTAAGGAAACGTCGTCTACTTGTTGAACGTCAAACGGAGGCTGAAAGGGGAGAGGATAGGGAGGATTGCAGTCACACATCCTCATCGGAACCGGGGAAATCACGAAATATTCGTCAACAATCTCAGGAGCACCGATCTCGTCGATTTTCCTATTCCATTTCTCCTTCTCCGCCGCGAGCTCTTCAAAGATCTCATCGGGAACGGCTAATCCCCTCTCATCTCGGAGCGATCGAAGGTAGTCCAAGGTCCCGGAGTACTGGCTGAGATTCATATATGCGTCACTCTTAGCGTCCTTTAAAGAAAACACATCCTTAAAATCTCGAAGGCGAAACTCTTACTTATGAATTAAGTCCTTAAGACCATTAATGAGGTCACCGACCTCCATTCACGAGATATTCCGCTCCTTGGTCACCTCCTCGGCGCGACGAAGTTTCTCTTGCGCAAGCTCGGCAGACAGATTCTCCTTGTATTCCACGAGCTCCTGGTTGCGAGTTTCGAGCAACTTAACATGCTCATAGGAAGTAGCAACCTGTCTTTTCAAGTTCGCATCGCTTATTCGAAGAAACTCAGTGGAGAGCTGAAGCTTTTCCAGATCCTTCGTCTTCCGAGAAAGTTCTTTGCGGTCTCAGCGCTTCCCGTCAACAGCTGAAGATTCATATCAAAGATGTACGAATTCAGCAGCGAAGTCCTTTGCAAAACAAAGAACATTGAGATAAAGGAAAAACATCAACCTTAAAATACGATGATCGCTGAAACAAAAGTGAACACTCACACCGACAAAAAACTTGGAGACGTTGCGGTACACTTCCGACTTATACATCTGATTGACGAGGCAAGGCGTAATGGCTTCGCAGGAGTTATTCAGAAACATCTCCCCATAGTAGTACTCATTCGGATTCTTCAGCTTATCCCCTCGAAGAGCAAAGGATCTATTTTTCTAACTCTCCGAGGACTCCCCAACCCTCGCACCCGAGCCCTCGGAGAAATTGGCGATCTCAGAGGACCTTTTTCTCGTCTTGGCAGGCGAAGTCGAGGTCCCTGTAGGTCCAGAGGTCGATACTGGGCGAGCAGAAGGAGGAGAAGGAATCCCTTTATCAGACGAGGGGGCTGCCCCAACAGGATCAGTTAATTTCAAAGTTTTCCGAATCAACGGGGCAGAGGACTCCTCTAGCTCGTCCTCAACAAGAGAAGCACCACCTCTCTTCTTCGGATCATCGGCACGATCAGCCGCCTTCCTAGCCCTCGGTTCGGAAGAACGTTTTTTGGCCTCCTCAGCCCTTGTCTTATCGGCATCATCAGAGGTCCGTTTCTCTACTCTCATAGGTTGTGATCTAGGAGAAGCAATCGACTTAGCAACCGAAGATCGGCTTGGACCATCTGGTCGACCGACATCTGAAGATCTCGAGGCCTTCTTCGGATCAATCACCATGCTTGGGATGACCTTTCTTGCCTTCCCAATTTTCTTCACCGCTTGAGACGCTGCAAGGAGCAATTCATAAGAACAAAAATAATAAAATAAGCCGAACCGCGAGGTATCCGTAAACTCACTAGTTTTCTTGGGTTCTTCGGTCTCTAGCCAAATCTGGCAGCCGAGCTCAGAAAACTTCCTGCCGACGTCGTTCAAATACTCCTTATTAAGAAGCTTTGTATTGAGGCGAGCTGCAAAGCATGAAAAACTATGTTAAGAATCAACAACAAGAAAAAATGTTGACATCTAGCCAATCGGTCAACTACCAACAAAGAGGTTCCACTCGCTGACGACCAAGGCCGCAAGATCGGGAAACGAATACTTGTCAATCCTGACAAAGAAGTACTTCCTCTGCCAGTTGTGAGTTTTGCTGGATTTGATACCAGTCATCAATTTATATTGCGGTCGTAAGTTAACCATAATCCACTCCGGCATCTTCGCCACGATGTTCAGTTGACCGAAGCACTCGAATAGCTCGACCTTGAGTGGGATCTCGAGAAGGCCGGTTAAATTAATGATACCAGCGAGGTTAAGCTGGGTGAAAGCGATTTTGAATTTCACACAAAAGTTGACCAGCACCTTCAGCAATGGAAATCGAAGATTCCCAACATGGAAAAATGACTCATAGAGACAAGCAAAATTTGGGGGAGCACTCCAATGGCGCTGCGAGGTGGAAGGAAAAAGAATCTCGACGTTTTCACACCCAGGAAGGGCCTTTAACGAGGCCAGAGACTCTTCGGTAGAGGAAGTCGGCAAAACACCGAAATCGTCCACAGATCGAGAAGAAGACGCCTTTTATTCCCCTCTCTTCTGGGTAGCCTCTCTCTTATCTCGGCCTTGAGAAGCCGCCCTCAGCGCAAGAGGAACGTGATAGTCGGAGTGATCGCAAGAGGAAAGATAAATAGATATCTTTTAAGGGAATATAATCTAGATGGTTCAGATTTTGTAAAGAATATCAGAGAGAATCTAGGGAAAAACCTTAGATCCTCTAATATAAATATTCTTCCCTTGCGCGGGAAAAGACCAAGTCGAGACTTACACGTTTTGTATTCAAAAAACTTAAGAACTAGTGATATACCATGGTTTTTAGGACTTTTAACCATGGTATATGTCTTCTTATCGAGTCTTTTAGAGTCCTTTGGAGTCCTATTATCTATGTTTTCAGGTCTAGACACGTTTGGAGCGGATTTGGACATTATGGCGCATTCTGGAGCATTTTGGAGATTTAACCCGAGAGATAGAGTTCACTGCCCATTTCACAGACCTGTGTCGATCGACACAACATGTGCATCGATCGACACAAGGTCGACACAGACAATTCTCGGCGTTTTATCAAGAGTTTGGAATTTGCACTTTTGCCCAGAAGTTTCTCATAATTACAAAGAAGCCCCATCCATGATTAGATCATTATATTAGGGTTTTAAGCCATTGTTTAGGCTACGCTTTCAGACGGAAGTTTTATTTTTATTCAGAGAGAGAGATTTGGAACTCATATTCTTTATTTCTCTTTTATGATATTTGGTTTTCTATTCATGATGTCTTCTGTTTCGATGATCATGTCTGAGTAGTTTACCAGTTAGGTTTAGGTATTCTCATTAGGGATTTCATGGAATTATAGGTTGATCAATCTGTAGGGATTCATATCTGTTAGTTCTTCATCTAGGGTTGTTCAATGCTTGATCTGAATTGGCCACTTAGATTATTGATGTTAGGTTGCTTTCTGCAACGAATGTTGATTAATTGACTAGAAAGAACTTAGATGAGCAATTTGACTATTCCCAAAGAAATTTGACATAGGAGAATTGTGAACAAAAGAACCTGAGATTAATGCTTGTTTAGAACTCTAGGATTCACAACGAAAGTTGGCTTGCTAGGTTGTTAGACATAGATAATATTCGCAACGAAAGTTGGTCTATTATAATTCTGTGATTCTAGTTCTAGAACAGTTCCTAATTAGATCACATTTGATTGATTAGCTTATGTTCCTGATTTTCTGAGAACTCCCTTGACCTGACGCCTTGCCTTCTTGTTTACAAACCGATCTATTTACTTTATTGCTTGACTTACTACTATTCTTTGTTTCACCTAGCTTAACCTGACGTTCTATAATCTATCGTAAGAATCTAGAGTCTCTGTGGATTCGATACCCTATATACTACTGGTTCACGTCTGTGCACTTGCAGTGTAGATCTAGGGAATAAAAACATGATCGTATCAAGTTTTTGGCGACGTTGCTGGGGACTCTTTTGAATCTTTGATAGATTTGAACTTAGGGTCTAGACTAGGTTTTTCGTTTTTGTTTTTGGTTACTAATTTTTTTTCTTTTTCTTGCGTTTCAGGTACGCCTGTAATCGCATTGCATCGATCGACACGGTCCTGTGTGTCGATCGACATCGTTTTCGCATTGCATCGATCGACGCTGTTCCTGCATCGATCGACACAAAGCGAAACCCGAGATACCGAGCACTTGAACGTTTAGTAGGTTTCTCTCTATGGAACCTATAATTCTAATTCGCGGTGAGGACGGCATTTTACGAGACCAAGAGGGTCATATACGCAACGCGAAGGGTCAGAAACTGGATGGGGAAGGAAACCCCATCATACCAGAGGTTGCCGTGGGCGCGGAATCTAGACAACAAGAGGCTGGCCAAAAGAAGACACTTGCTGACTATAACAGACCGGATCTATTCTATGCTAATCGGTCTGCGATTCGACCACCTCCGTTTTCCAGAGCTAAATTCAGGCTGAAACAAGAGTACTACGCATTGGTTGGATAGCATCGGTTCCATGATCTTTCTAGCGATCATCCTATGGATCATATAGACACATTTGAGGAATTGGCTAGCAGTAACAAAGCCGAGGGAGTCTCTTCAGATTATCTTTTCTGTAAGCTCTTCCCATTCTCTCTAAAAGGGGAAGCAGCTTACTAGCTGAAACAGCTACCACCAGGATCTTTGACAACTTTGGATGCAGTCAAGAAGGAGTTCCTTAGACACTTTTATGACGATGCTAGATCCGAACAGCTTCGGCATGACCTCTTGACATTCGAGCAGGAACCTATAGAGTCTTTTAAGGCAGCTTGGATGAGATTCAAAAGGTACCAAAGAGATTGTCCACACCACGGTTTCTCTGAGGTGCAGCTTTTATGTGCCTTTTTCAGAGGTTTGGACTTTTGGTATCAGAAAGCTATGGACGCAGCCAGTGATGGGAACTTCTATACCAAGACTCCAGAGGAAGCTAAAGAGCTTATTGAGAACTTGATAACTAGCAATAGTGTCAAGAATGCTGACAAGGAGAGGCAGAGATCTAGTGGCAGAGATGATAGCTTGCAGATAGCTGATATAAGGGACAAGGTGGATTCTGTTCACAACATCCTAGTTAGGAAGAGGCAAGTCCAATCTGAAGCAGTAGCTGAAGAGTTTGCAGAAGTGAATTATATAGATGGAGCTGATTATCATGGATAGACATATAGAAATCAACAAAGACAAGCTCTGAGATCGAATGATTATGGATGTTCATCTCACCAAGCTCCTCCCACTAATGAGCAGACAAAGATTGAGTCCATGCTTGAGCAGCTACTTCTTGGACAGAATAAGATGACACAAGATCTGAATGGAAAGATGGACTTCATGTATCAGGATCTGAGTGGAAAATTGGAGACTTTGACAAGCAGGGTTGATAATCTGGATGCTAGGATAACGGAAGTGGAAACCAGTATACATGCAGAACATGTTAAGGCAGCTTTGGTAGAAGATGGAGCTGAGCAGAATCAAGATACTAAGGCTTTGGAGCTGAAAAATCCGAGACATTCTCGAGATGAAGATACTGCATCGATCGATACAGAAGTGTGTCGGTCGACACAACTTTCGAGTGTCAGTATCGATCGACACCATTTTAGTGTCGATCGACACCATGGGCGTGAGCAGCCAGCCTCTCCAGAGAAGCCGATTGCAGCTGAAGAAAGAGTCTACAAACCGAAGATTCTTTCCCTAGGAAGTCCAAGAAAGAGATTCAGTTAGAAAAGTGCATGAAGATGATGAGAGATAAGCTAACTGAAGCCCAATTGATTGATGCTGTTAAGAACATTCCTATGGTAAGGAGATGTGTTACAGACATAATTTCTAGTAACATGACTGAAGAAAAAGGTGTCTTGATGGTCTCTGAAGTGTGTGATGCTGTTAGTCATGGTAGGATTCCTGAGAAGCTAAAGGATCCATGGGTTTTATGTTAGATTGTTATATCTACAAAGACAGATTCAAGAGGTCTTTGTGTGATCTTGGCTCAAGTGTGAATCTCATGCCATACTCTGTGGCTGCGAGATTAGGACTGATGGATTTCCAGCCCACTAGGATCGCTCTTGTCCTAGCTGATCGATCAAAGAGATATCCAGAAGGAGTTCTTGAGAACATCCCTCTCAGAGTTGGAAATTACTTTATTCCAACAGACTTTGTGGTGCTGAAGTATGAGATTGAACCAGATGATCCTATTCTGCTTGGAAGATCATTCTTAGCTACTGCTGGAGCTGTAATTGATGTGAGACAGAGTTTGATTGCTCTCCACATGGGATATCAACCTTTGGAGTTCAAGATGGATAGTTTACAGAGATCCACCATTGATGGACAGAGTTTCAGTGTGGAAGTGGAAACAGAGATTCCTGTTGGAGAAGAGAAGATGGCAGTTCATTCTGAACTTGCTCTAACATCTTCAGATGCCGCAACTGCTCTTAAGCAGAAAGCTCCAAATCTCTTCCATCCAGCAAAGCACAAGTATGATCATTCTAAACTCAAACCTCCTAATCACAAAGCTGTGAATGCAGGAAAATGCAGTATCCCACCCTCGCTTCGCTCCCACCCTGGCTCTCTTCGCCCTTATCTTGGGAGATCTCATGATCCGAAAGCTTATACACCCCCTTTGCTGAAGAGACATTCACAGAAACACTCAAAGTCTCTGTTGAATCCCCCATAAGTCCGATCTCCTATCCATAATCAAGCTATTGACTTTAAACAAGCGCTGAGTGGGAGGCAACCCACTGTTAGGTTCGTTTTTGTTTTCATTTTTCGTTTTGATTTAGTGTTTTTAATCTTCTGTTTTTGAGTGTGTTCAAAGGCGTGAGAAAAACAGGCAGAATCGCACTGCATCGATCGACACACTTAGTACATCGGTTGACGCATTTGCGATTTACGGTTTTCCGATTCAATTGCGGTTCAGACGCCGGTTATCTACTTAATCGTGGGCATAATTGACTTGCATCGATCGACACACCTCGTGCATCGATCGACGCAGGCCGACGATAGGTAAGTATTCTGACTCTTTTCAGTTTGTCTTCATTCCGATTTCTTTTCTCGCCAATCCTGAGCTTGACACCACTGGGGATAGTGTGTTTTAAGTATGGGTGAGGTAGCTACTGACACACGCTTTTGTTTTCTTAGAGCCCGTCCAAAATGTTTTTTTATTGAGTCAAAATTGAGTAGGAAACAAGGACTTTTTGAGGAGATTACCACATTTGCAGGAACTTAAGTGACCATTGGATGATTTGCAGATGATCTATGACTATTAGAAAACCCAACACAGACCAGCCTACTGAGGACTGTTGGGATTATGTTCTGAAATCATATTGTACTTACTCTGATGATAGTTGTATCGTCGAGATCGGACAATTCATGTGATACTAGGTGGTCATAATGTTTTGCTAGAAGCCGCTTATGACAAATGAGTTGTAACTCATTGCTAGTATTATGTGAACCTACAGGGTCACACACCTAAGCAAGCTGGATACACTTTGTATGGGATTGATCATTGACAAATGGTCTGGTCAGTGTGTATTGGATACACATTGAATTTGAGTTTTAAGAGGTGTGTCGATCGACACTATTGATGTGTCGATCGACACAAGGCGCAGACCCAAACTGACGTTTCGGTTTAATGACTTAAATTGACCCGGTTTATTTACTGGGTAATTAGGTCGACTCAAAGGCCTATATATATAGAATATGAGGCACGACTTTGAGAATGAGGTTCTTGATAGAACAACCGAGCCACCTCTCTAGACACAGGGATTCCCAGGAGATCCGATTCCCGGCACTAGCATCCCGGCGGATTCCAGCTTGTGTGCGTGTGGACTGAAGTAGAGGCGCAGCAATTGAGGCTCTCTTGATCTCAATTACCTGTTCATCATTCCGCTGCAAATCTCCAGGTAAACACGAGATCTATTCTAATGATTCAATTAACTAAACCCTAGATCCTAGGCTTCAGGAACAGATTAGGATTCAAACTGATGTTAGAATTGGCCCAAGTTCCTTCAGTGGTATAAGAGCCTTAGGGTTTTAATCATTGAATCTGAAGCATGTAATTCGAATAATGATTTATTTGAAGAGGTTAATGCTTGCTAGTTTTCGTTTTGATGAAAATAATCTCGGATTTTGTTTCTTATCGAAAACGAAGAATCTGTGTTTTCGCACAATGTCGATCGACACAAGTTTGTGTCGGTCGACACACCGCGAAAACGATCATAAAACTTTAGGGTTTTCGCACAGTGTCGATCGACACTATGTTTGTGTCGGTCGATGCACTGCGAATACGCTCATTAAAATTTGGGTATCGATCTTAGAGATCGCACTGTGTCGATCGACACACTGGGTGCATCGATCGACACAGGCTGTGCGAAAGGATAGATCGGTTTAATTGGATTGAACCGGTTATCTCGCATGGTTAAATTTCCTGATACCCTACTGTGTCGATCGATACAGGATAAGTGTCGGTCAACACAGGCCTTGCGATTGATTGAATCGGTTCAATTGGATTGACCGGTTATCGGGTTTTGTTTAGGTTGGATGCGAACCGTAATCGTTTGGTTATTGAACCAAATGATTGAGAAACCGAACCAAATGACCTAACCCACTTTTGTTAGAACAATTAAAACTCAATTAAAATTAAAAGTTAATCATGTTCTAAATCCATTGAATGCACATTGGATGTGTATTAGATCAAAGCTTAGTTTCAATATGGTCAACTGTCAAGACTCATTTCGTTGTTGTGATACTCTTGCCAAGAGCTTGGTGTCCACAATTACATGAGTAAGGCAGATAGTTGTGTTGATGGTCTTGCAGTGCTTGACATCAACAATTACATGACCTAAGAGATTGATTTACTAACCTTTTAAAGTTCCGTTTCCTCAACTAAATCTCAAGTTACCTTGATGTCTTGCCCAATCTTGTCTACTGTCAAGACTCGTTTCGTTGTTGGATAGTCTTGGAGTCCTTGGTATCCACAATTACATGAGTAAGGCAGGTGATCATTGATAGACTTGCAGTGCGACTGTCATTGATCACAAGACTGAAGAGATTGGTTTAACTTGACTGAGCTATCAGAAGTTCTGGGCCCAGAGACATCAGAGTGGATGAGACATGGATTGTCTTATCTGCGACCAAGAGTTGTACTGGGTACAATTAGCAATGAGTTGCTTACCTAGATAACTGAAGTTTGGGTGATGGCGAGTCATCCACTCAGATTTTGGTGAAGTATGGGTCTTGTATCATTATATTCATAGAGAAAACATAGTTTGAGTATAATGCGAGTTTTCTTATTAGATAAGATTTCTCATTTCCTAAACTTCATAACTAAAACTTTTCTTTTCTTAGTTTTCAGCCTATGTCTAAAACTACTTTCTCGTTGCGATCCGTCCTTGAGAAGGACAAGTTAAATGGATCAAATTTCCTGGATTGGTATCGGAACTTGAGATTTATTCTCAAGCAAGAGAATAAGGACTATGTCCTTGAGAAAGCTCTCCCCGAGAGGCTTGGGACCAATGCCTCGCATGCAGTATATGATGCTTGGAATAAGCATTATATTGATGTGGTAGATGTGTGTGGTCTGATGTTGGCTACCATGAACTCGGACTTAAAGAGTCAACACGAGAACATGGAGTCGCCAATCGAGATGATCACCAACCTGAAACTGAAGTTTCAGGATCAGGCACGAGTTGAGAGATGCCAGATGGTCAAGTCTCTCATTGGGTGCAAGCTACCAAAGGATGCTCCAGTGAGTCCTCTTGTCATTAAAATGATGGGTTACATTGATAACCTGGGGAAACTGGATTGTCCTGTTAGCCTAGAGTTGGCTACTGAAATCATCATGCAGTCACTGCCGTCAAGTTATGAGAAGTTTATCAAGAGCTATATCAAGAATGGCTTGACGAAGACATTGGCTGAGCTGCATGGCATGCTCAAGACAGCTGAGCAAAACATCATAAAAGGTAAAAGATTTGAGAAATCTTGTATAGACAAGGGTAGAGGCAAGGTCGTCCAGATTTGGAATCAAGATAAGCCTGTGTCATCTTATAAGCCCAAGTCTGGCCCATCTGATGTTGATAAGTGCTGCTATTGTGAAGAGTTTGGGCATTGGAAGAGAAATTGCATTAAATTCTTGGAAGATTCACAAGAGATGAAGGAGATGTACGGAACTTCTTCTTCATGTATTGTGTTATTACTTCAAGTTCTACGTAGGTATTGGATACTGGTTGTGGTACTGATATTTTTGAAATATGCAGGGCCTAAACAACAGTACAACGTTGAAGAAAGGACAAGTGGAATTGCGCGTCTGGAATGGAGCAATGGTTGCTGCATTAGCCGTAGAGATCCTCCACTTGTATGAGCCTTTCAAGCTTGGTTTTTGAATTAAGTAATTGCTGCTATGTACCTGCTTTAAGCAGAGATGTCTTTCATTTTCTTGTAAGAATTTGGATGTTTTTCATTTTGATTAAAGACAAGTTTTGCTCTTTTGATCTTGATGAAATATTCTATAGTAGCACCCCTTTTTGAAATGGGTTTTATATCTTAAACCAATGTACGCCTGTAAATAACATAAATACCAAACGGTTTAAGTCTGAAGACTCGAACTCGATTTTTCCTTAGCATAGTCGTTTAAACTACATGGAGTGAAGCGAATTTAGAAGATCCATAGTTATGGGCCTTTGGGCTCATTTGATTATAAATCATATGAGATATGAATTCTGCTTACTGGGCCAAATGACTAAGACTTCTTTAGCAGAGCTAAAGAAAAGGGCCTGAGGCTTATCAGGCCTTGCTCACACTGATGTATGTGGCCCGATGAGCATTAGTGCCAGAGGAAAACTTCAGTACTTCATTACCTTATTGATGGCTTCAGTAAGTATGGCTGTGTTCATTTGATGAGACACGAGTCAGAATCCTTTGAAATGGTCAAAGGAGTTCCAGAATGAAGTATAGAACCGATATGACAGAAGTATTAAAGATCCTCGATTAGATCGCGGAGGAGAATGCTTGAGTCAAGAATTGAGTGATTATCTAAGTGAGTGTGAAGTCGTCTCACAGCTCATTTCTCCTGAAAAACCTGATGGTGTTTCTGAGAATGAATCGGACCCTATTGGATATGCTCCGATTAATGATGAGTCACATGAATCTTCCATTATCCTTTTAGGAATACGCTTTAGAAATGTATGTATTTGCGCCAAATAGGTTTCTATCAGAATCAGTTGAAAGACACCACATTGGATGTGGACTGGAAGTTTTCCAAGTATGTTTTCCTGATTAATTGGGATTGCAAGGTTTATGCAAAGCAGTTGTCAACAGACAATCTTGAACCCAAATCTGATAAGTGCTGCTTCGCTGGTTGTCCTAGGGAAACCGAGGCTTATTACTTTTGCAACCAATCCGAGAACAAAGTTTCGTTGTTCGGAACTCTGTTTTTTTTTTAGATAGAAAGTTTCTTTCCAGGAAAAACAGTGGGAGTGGAAGTACAGCTCGAAGAAAATTCGAGGAACACATGAGGCTGCTCAACCTGCCATGGGAGAGCAGCGGTTGGATCTGCAAAGTACTGTAGGACCTACACCTGTGGAGCCTGAAGTTCGCAAATCCAAATGGATCCGTCACTAACCCGAGAGTAATTTCTCGTGACCGATTGCCGTGATCTGTTGATCATTGAAAAGTGATGAGCATGCGAAATTCAAGAAGCGATGGTGAGCCCCAACTCCGAAAAATTTGCTAGGTATGCATGTTAGCTTCACCGATCCATTTCTGGATTGAAGCAAACATCTTGGAGTTGGAATCTACGTTCTGTTAAAACGGTCAAAAGTTTTGACTTGATCAGGAACAAAAAGGAACCGTGCGTATACAAGTAAACTAGTGGGAGCGTAGTTGCATTTCTCACATTGTATGTATATAACATACTTATTCCCTTAAACAACGTTCCGTCGCTTAAGCCTTTTGTGACTTGGGTCGGAAGTCATTTTCAACGATAGACATGGGAGAAGACACGTGAGTTCTTGGAATAAGGATCTATTGAAATAGATTGGGTAGGCTAATTGGATCGTGTCAGAATCCTTATCTAGATAAGGTATTGGACAGTTCCAATATGCATGATTCCAAGAATGGCTTCACACCAAAGGTCTTATGGCAGTAATCTTAGCAAGATGAAGTGTCTTGGACACTGGCTGAGATAGTATGTATGAGTGTGATTCCTTATGCTTCTGTAATAGAATCCATCATGAATTCCATATTTTGCGCTCGTCTAGATGTAGCTTACGCATAAAATCATGACGAGAAGATACCAATATGTTCTGATAAAAGTCACTGGACAATTGTAAGGAATAACCCCAAGTGTTTGAGAAACACTAAGGATAGGTTCTTGTTCAACTGAGAAAGTGACGAATCTTTTATGAGTAGTTAGACGGATAAAGACGATTCCCGGTTCCCACCTGGTTATGTCTCTTTGTCTGTGTAGTGGTGCTATATGTTGGAAGGGCTCCAAGCAAGAACACCGCAGCCTCTCTCACAACCTAAGCACGAGTTTTAAAATGTTGCTGTAGGTATTAGATATCTAAAGACGTGGTCTTGATTCTAGTGGGAGTTATGTTAGTTATGACGTTTCACATAGACATGCTATGGTCATGTTTATGAAAAACTGACATCAGCATTATTTGATTATTGGATAATTAAATAATGGTCCCAAAGTATTTCTGTTCATTTTATAGGTCGTCA
Source organism: Orychophragmus violaceus (assembly GCA_030180135.1). NCBI lineage: Eukaryota > Viridiplantae > Streptophyta > Magnoliopsida > Brassicales > Brassicaceae > Orychophragmus > Orychophragmus violaceus. The sequence continues at coordinate 61,574,884 of CM058239.1, forward strand.
AGTTGAGGACTTGATCATGAAACCCTATAAGTGAAAGATGACATAAAATTATGTTTGTCCCGGGTCGTAGGTTGTTAAAGTGGGACACTAACAACCGTTAAGACTAGTATGTGAGGTGACGTATGACTAAGTTTCATGGAGTCATTGATATGAGTATCAACGTCAATCACATAGATATATGTTGGTGAACATATGATCGGACATGACCTGCTAATGAGAACTCTACAGGATATTTATATCAGTGTCATGAGAGGTTCTCATTACGACTATAGAGTATAGTCCTTAGACCTGAGTTCATCATGCTTTCTAGCATGTGAATTGGTGCGCTTTGACCTTGTCAAACGTCGTTCCGTAACTGGCGGCTATAACGGCATTGCTTAGGCGTATCATGAAGTGTGTGTAGAAACAGGGATGGAACAAGAAGGGATTTGTCCCTCCTATATAACAGGAGATAAATATCTCAGGGCCCATCGAAGATTTGATACTGAGAAAATGCATGGCCGTGCTCAAACGAGGTGATTGTCAGTCGTTTGTTTTATCAGTATAGATCAGGAGTTCGATGAACATGATGTTGGCTATAATAAGGATGACACAGTCTCTTACCTTATGCCATATCGAGATATAGCGATAAAGGGATTATGGGAATAGATGATTCCAGTACAAGTGGGAGATTGTTGGGATTATGTCCTGAAATCATATTGTACTTACTCTGATGATAGTTGTATCGTCGAGATCGGACAATTCATGTGATACTAGGTGGTCATAATGTTTTGCTAGAAGCCGCTTATGACAAATGAGTTGTAACTCATTGCTAGTATTATGTGAACCTACAGGGTCACACACCTAAGCAAGCTGGATACACTTTGTATGGGATTGATCATTGACAAATGGTCTGGTCAGTGTGTATTGGATACACATTTAATTTGAGTTTTAAGAGGTGTGTCGATCGACACTATTGATGTGTCGATCGACACAAGGCGCAGACCGAAACTGACGTTTCAGTTTAATGACTTAAATTGACCCGGTTTATTTACTGGGTAATTAGGTCGACTCAAAGGCATATATATATAGAATATGAGGCACGACTTTGAGAATGAGGTTCTTGATAGAACAACCGAGCCACCTCTTTAGACACAGGGATTCCCAGGAGATCCGATTCCCGGCACTAGCATCCCGGCGGATTCCAGCTTGTGTGCGTGTGGACTGAAGTAGAGGCGCATCAATTGAGGCGCTCTTGATCTCAATTACCTGTTCATCATTCCTCTGAAAATCTCCAGGTAAACACGAGATCTATCCTAATGATTCAATTAACTAAACCCTAGATCCTAGGCTTCAGGAACAGATTAGGATTCAAACTGATGTTAGAATTGGCCCAAGTTCCTTCAAGGACACCCATATCACTTCAGGTATTCAGAGGATCCATTACTTGACTTCGCAATTTAACTTGACTTAATTTTCTCACCTAAGGGCTTGGTATACCTTGAGTCGGACTCCTCTGTTAGTTCTGACACAGCTTGTAAACCTGTCCAAGTAAGGTTCCCTTCTCCCCTTCTCTTAAAGTAAAAAAAAAAGAGAATAATAAACTGAGGATGAGCTAGTAGCTCTGAAGTGGTCACGGGAGTGGTAGAGACCCCTATTACCTCCTGTGCATCCATGGAATGTGTCCAAAATACACCCCATAACGGGAAGAGCACTGATAAAAAAAATAAAATGATACCCAATGGGGAGAAATCAGATGCTAAGGAAGGGAAAAGAGAAGAAAGGAACCAGAAAAAGATAGTTGAGTGGTCAGAGCTGACAGAGAAAGATTCCATGTGTTCTTTGATCGATACCCCATAGGTGAGACCGCACTTAATAGCTTATAGAAGTCAGTATGGTGAATTTGGATGCTCTGAATGTGATTGTGGAGTTTACTCAGGATAGTTGCTAAGTGTGGGGGAAGTATATGTTGGTCTTGATGTTTCCAGGTTCATTTTCATGTGGCTTACTAAGGCGAATCTGAGTGTGGCGCTTCTACGATGAAACGAGTTTCTGAAGTTTTCAAACTTCTTCTCCTGATCTTGGTCTTCTGTTTGCTTGAGGGCAAGCAAAAGCTAAGTGTGGGGGGAGTTGATATACCATGGCTTTTTGGACTTTTAACCATGGTATATGTCTTCTTATCGAGTCTTTTAGAGTCCTTTGGAGTTCTATTATCTATGTTTTCAGGTCTAGACACGTTTGGAGCGGATTTTGACATTATGGCGCATTCTGGAGCATTTTGGAGATTTAACCCGAGAGATAGAGTTCACTGCCCATTTCACAGACCTGTGTCGATCGACACAACATGTGCATCGATCGACACAAGGTCGACACAGACAATTCTCGGCATTTTATCAAGAGTTTAGAATTTCCACTTTTGCCCAGAAGTTTCTCATAATTACAAAGAAGCCCCAGACGTGATTATATCATTATATTAGGGTTTTTAAGCCATTGTTTAGGCTACGCTTTCAAACGAAAGTTTTATTTTTATTCAGAGAGAGATTTGGAACTCATATTCTTTGTTTCTCTTTTATGATATTTGGTTTTCTATTCATGATGTCTTCTGTTTCGATGATCATGTCTGAGTAGTTTACCAGTTTGGTGTAGGGATTCTCATTAGAGATTTCATGGAATTATAGGTTGATCAATCTGTAGGGATTCATATCTGTTAGTTCTTCATCTAGGGTTGTTCTTAATGCTTGATCTGAATTGGCCACTTAGATTATTGATGTTAGGTTGATTTCTGCAACGAAAGTTGATTAATTGACTAGAAAGAACTTAGATGAGCAATTTGACTATTCGCAAAGAAATTTGGCTTAGGAGAATTGTGAACGAAAGAACCTGAGATTAATGCTTGTTTAGAACTCTAGGATTCGCAACGAAAGTTGGCTTGCCAGGTTGTTAGACATAGATAATATTCGCAACGAAAGTTGGTCTGTTATAATTATGTGATTCTAGTTCTAGAACAGTTCCTAATTAGATCCCGTTTGATTGATTAGCTTATGTTCCTGATTTCCTAAGAACTCCCTTGACCTGACGCCTTGCCTTCTTGTTTACAAACCGATCTATTTACTTTATTGCTTGACTTACTGCTATTCTTTGTTTCACCTAGCTTAACCTGACGTTCTATAATCTATCGTAAGAATCTAGAGTCTCTGTGGATTCAATACCCTATATACTACTGGTTCACGTCTGTGCACTTGCAGTGTAGATCTAGGGATTAAAACTCTGATCGTATCAGCTAGTGATAGAATTCGATTCCGGCTCAAATTCTTAATAAAGACTAGATTTTTCGGTATAAACTTTTCTTGCTTTTTAATCATTATATAATCTTATATCCAAGTCCCTAAATTTCTAATCGATTTTACAAATTGATTATTGTTTGATTTTTGGAATCAACAAACATTAATCTTGAATTCTACATATTCGTCAGGGGATAAGCACGTACGAGAACACTTGTGACAATTTCTCAAATATTCAAAATAAACCGCATATGTGACGTCTTGAAGCGCGTATGACGCAACCACCTTCAACTCTAACAAGCATTACACATTTAGCATTACATAACGTATCCAATTGATTACACAATCTGAAACTTCTTTGCATTTACAATACAATCAACCACTTTTTTCCGAGAACCCATAGACGCGGCAGCTGGCCTATCCACGCTCACATGTTCTATTGTTTTAATTTAACAAAACACCAATACTTGACAATCACAACACTTTAGGCACAAACTGCTTTAGACAACGCAATCGGTTCATCATTGACTCCAGGAGCGGACGCTGGTAAGGATAAGGTGTGGCACATACCCCACTCTAGTTTTTTTTTTTTTTCCCTTAAGAAACTAGTATTAGTTTTATTTAAATGGTCTTAATTGAAATTTTATTATACTATATGCCCCCATAATTAATAATCTTCTGGATGCACTCGTGATTGACACCAAGATCAAAATCTTACATATGTCTTCTCAAGTTGTCACTCATAGTTAACAAACATAAATTGTTAAAAGTAATTTTGAGAAAACTCAGAAGAACGATTAAATAGGGGGGATTCCATGACTGTTTCAAAAACAGTACTGAAGTGTGTGTAATTTCTGACAATTTTAGATAAGATAAATAAAAATTAATTGATAACTTAAATAAATTTGGCTAACTCTACCTGAATCTAATGAAATCTTTTGAATTAATTTATTAGCAGAATAAATAAAATTTAATAATAAAAATTGAAATAAGTAATTAATAATTTATGTAAAAATATTAGAAATTATTAATGATTTATGTTTCAGTTATTAGAATTAGATTAATTAGGGATTGAACCTCCGCACATGCAAGGGGATGTTGTTGCCTTTTATAAAGTCTTATGTCACGTTTTGATTTTTCCAAGTCTTCTTCGTTATGTTAGTTCCTTTGGAATTCTATCTGCCACATTGCTTCTTTGAATTGGTCTTGGCTCTTTCACCTTTGGAGCAACAATTGAAGTTATGTCATTTGTATATTTTCATTCAAATTGTGTTCTTCTTCTACAGTCAACCCCCCCTGTTTTATTAGTCTATCTTGGTGGTTGTGCATCACTGGGCACGGGCTTGTAATCTTTCCGAAGGACCTTAGTAGCGTATTTATGTTTTTGACATAAGTGACAATGTTTGAAAATCTCTTTCGATATGCGTTCTTTTGTTTTTTATGTGTTATAGTTTTATGGTGGGGATTTACAAAAGAACCATTGCCTCATTATGATGAGGTACCTTTTACACGTTTTAAACTTATCAACCTCCTCTCGAATTGGTTTTTGTTTTCGTTTATACTTCACTGAAGCGCTTCACTAAGGCGCTGATGTTGTTGTCTTTTCCCTTTGGTCACATACTTTAGATAGTAGGAAGTTTTTTATTGTGTTTTTGTTATTAAAATTATAGTCAATCATCACTGATTGCCATAGTAATATAATTTGTATTAAGTTTTTCAGTTTATAATTGAACCTTTTTCCATAGGTATCTTTTTAATTTTACTTTGTTTAAGACCCAAAAAGCTGTATGTTGTTGTTTATACTAAACTTAGCGTTACGGGGGTAGAAGGGAGCTCGTAGAGGGAAAGTATCTGAGTGATTTTTAGCCTTTTCTCTTACTCAATCGGTCCTTGGTTCCTTTTGCTTCTCTCCACCCCCTCATCTATCTCTTTAGTGAGTTTTTTCGTCCTAATTCGGAAAAATTCAATGAGAAAATAAGGTAGGCGTTTATTCTTGAGAGGAAAACCCTAGTCGTTAACTTTTTTTTTAATTCAAATCTTCGTCGGAGTCGGTGGTCGGCGGTCTTTTGACGCTGGAGCTGGCCTCCCTTCTCTTTTTGCTTTGCTTTTCCTTCTTTTCTTTTGATTTTGGGTTTTTCTCTTTATGTTTATAGTGGTTTTCATGCTCTTCTCTTGGTGATTTTGGTGGATCTGGATTATTTCATCTGGTGGCCTGATATGAAATTATCTTTATCTCTCCTATGCCGGTTGGTAAGGAGTTTTTTTTGAGATTTTCTCTTGGTTATTATGTTGTGTGGTTTTAAGTGAACTGTTGTCATTTTATCTATTTATTTATCTGGTTTGTATTTTGTTGTTCAAGTTCGGTCAACGATAGCTTCAGTGAAGATAATTCCGAAGAAAGTTGACAAAGAAAATTGAAGAAGATGATCTAACTCAATTATGAGAATTATTATCGTGTTTCGTAAAAAGGTATTGGAAATCCGCTTGCTAGTGTAGGTAGGAAAACGTCTAATTTACCTTGTTTCGTAAATAGGTCGACATGATATTGTCAATAATGATTGTTATCTTCGATTAATGGTAGAGAAAGACCTTTAGCTTCTCACTGTATTACATATATGTAACTTCTTCTATGATGTAATATGTTTCAAACCAGATGTAATAAAACAATGTTAAAAAAGTAGGTAAAATTCGGTAAAATATTTAAAAAATCGTCATAATAGTTCAAAAAGTTATGGAAATAATTTTCACTCACAGAAATAAAAATTTCAGATTCATAAATTCTTCTACTCTACAGTTTACTGCTTCTTCTGATTTTTTTTTATAATAGGTAACAGAGACACACAATCATTGTATCTTTGCTTTTCTTTCTTCGGCCTTCTCTCTCTCTCTCTCTCTCTCTCTCTCTCTCTCTCTCTCTCTCTCTCTCTCTCTCTCTCTCTCTCTCTCTCTCTCTCTCTCTCTCTCTCTCTCTCTCTCTCTCTCTCTCTCTCTCTCTCTCTCTCTCTCTCTCTCTCTCTCTCTCTCTCTCTCTCTCTCTCTCCGAATAGTAAAGTTATGATTGTGTCTCTTGTCGTTAACTACGGCACCTCACTCCGGCGCCATCCGAGATGCGAACTCCGTGATGAAGTTCATTCCTTTCTCGTAGACAACGAAGAATCGATAACGTGTCTTCAAGGGTAGGTTGATCGACATAAACATGTTGAAATCTACGCTCTAAGGCTGGATCTTTCTCTATGCGCTTCCTATATTCATCGAGAGTTGTTGCACCGACAAATCGTAGCTTGCCTCGACCTAGCATCGTTTTAGCAGATTACCAGCATTGCCCCATTAGTCGCACATGAAAGAATGAAAAACAAAACAAACTTTCTTAAAAATCATTGCAAGAAAAAGTACAAAATATCCTTTTGAACAGCCTGTGATAATAGGAAAGCCCTATATCTTGAAATTAATTCCTTTTTATAGATGGTCAAAGCGCTCAAACCTGATTACGGGATGAATTAGAAAAGGAGATAGTACCAAGTCAAGATACGAAAAGATGTGCTGCACGGTTTGCATTTTAACCCGATCTGGGAAGCTGCATCCGTTGATGAATGGCTATACTGACGGAAGAATGTAATGGGCTTCTGCAAGGGAATTAGAATAGGTGACAAATGCCGCAGAAGGAACACATGTTTCAAAATCAAATAGATGTATTATCATAATCCCCCTGTTAGATTTATTATTCTTTTTGTCTTCTTCCCATACAATCAAACGATATTGCATACCTGCACCAACAACTGTGTGGATCTCATCGATGAACAAAATGATTTGGCCTTCTGATTCTGTAAAGTCATTGAGTACAGCCTTTAGTCTATCTTCGAGTTCTCTTTGATAATTTGCTCCAACACTAAGTGCACCCATATCGAGAGATTTCAAATGAGAAGAAACCAAATGATGATTGAGCCACTTGTTGTCCATATTTGAATACCTTTCTGTTCATAAACGCTTGAGGTACATCTCCTTAGACAATCCTCTGAGCAAGTCTGTTTCAAAATGGAAATGAAATATCTTAGCATTACAGAGACATATGTTTCTGAAATTTAGTGTATTGGTGACAATTTATGATGCAACATCATCCTAACTTGACCGCTACGCTTTTCTTAGTTTCCTTTTTACAGTTTTATTAGTTTTCCTAAAATCCACAAGTTCCTAATTATGTTAAGATTTCCTAAAAGTCTATTGTTTTTCCTTTACATATTTCCATCGTGAACTAGGATTAAAGCTTATATATAGCTTTCGTTTGTAAGGGTTTGGAGACAGTTTTGCAGAATTAATAATAAAGAGATTTCTCTTCTTCCTTGTTCAGAATTCTTTGAATTCCTTGCACAAGAAGCATGTCCTTTTTATTTCTCTCAGAAGTAACTAGTTGAGCTGACCTTACGGTTTACGCCAATTTACCCTTCTGAAATTGCGGTTTTACCAACACTTGGTTTACCGATCAACACATGGTTGTTCTTTGTTCTCCTTGAGAGAATCTATAGATCTCGTCATCTCTTCCAAACACATGATCCAGTTTTCCTTCTCTCGCCATTGCTGTCAACCGAAACATCTTAAGTGAGAACTCCAACTTTCAAAATGATAATATATATACTGAACAAAAGGATGTCACTTAAAATCAGAAAATAACTGGAGGTAACTCAAAACGTGAAAGATACAAAGCCCTTTTCAATAAAAAAAAAGAGATGATTTTAGAGGTAAACGGAGAAATCGTGTACCTTGTTTTGTATTACATCTTTCAATATTTGAGTAATACTTGATAGAGTCTCGATTTTATTTTGCATTTCACTCACATTAGTCAAATGTGCCACATTTTTATCATCCTAAAATTGATGAACAGAGAAGTTAGATACAAAGCGTTAAACAAACCTCATTACAGATATAAATGAGAAGTTTATCTTGCGGCTGTTAGGCAATTCAAACTTGGATCCATATCTTATTTCATTTTGAAAGAGAAGCAAACCCTAAAAAGGTACCTTCCTCCCTTGCAAATTTGCAATTTTCCTTTGCACAACAAATATTTCTGTCAAGACCCTTGTTAAATCATTGCCTCTTTCACCACTTGAAGGCACCAAGCTTTGTAATTCTTCCTACAGTGGAAAAGATTGAGCACAACTCAATTCAATATGCGTTACCACTTACCAAATTGATGATTAAAGCAACTGAATAATATGAATTTGAATGATCACAATGTATCTCATTGAACATATAAAATTAACCATTCATCTTCTCTAATTCATGAAGGATTCAGATTCAATACTTCAAGCCTAGAGATTAAAATTACAGATCACATACTCTTTGTAATGTGAAAGCAATATCCAGAGTATATACATTAATGTGGAACCTAAATCCGATACTTATTAAATTTGAGAGCTAATGAATTGGAGAATCGATTGGTAAAGTTACCTGCGGCAGAGGAGGAGCGGCGAGGTTACCGAGATAGGAGGCAATGGAGAGAGCATCAGACAATCCGCCGATGCGCTTGATTGGTTTCTTTCCATCGAAGGGCGATGACCTGCTGGGAAGATCGAGCGAGTTGCAGGTCATTACATACGGGTAGAATAGTTTCTATTCTTTGAGAACAGTTCAACGGGATGGGCTTACTTGAATCGGCTGTCACTGGTAAGTCATGTAAAGCTTCGATTCACATTCACAGAGATTTATGGGATTTTAAATAACGTCAACGATTCGCGGAATGGCTGTAACGGTGGCGCGCCATGGGAGGTTGTAGAGTTTGTTGCCGGGATGCATGTCGAGGAAGAAGGAGAAAGGTAGGGATGTTAATATGTCACCCCATTAGAGCAACTCCAACGGTTAGAAGCTCAATTGAATTTCTTACCAACTAAAATAATAATATTTTTAAATTAGTTTAATTATCTAATTAAATTTTAACTTTAAAAGAAAATGAAATCAATCATAGAGTGACAAGTGTTAAGTGAGTTTCTTATATTCTTTGTTGGGGTTCTTAAAGTCTTCTTTTTTCCTCCTGCTCTCTCTTCTCTTTTCAATTTATTCATTTTAATAATGCTAAGATACTCATTTAGATACTTCCATTGAGGTTGCTCTTAGACTCACCCCATTTAGATCCTACCCCATCTAAACCCCAAATCCCTATCCATTTAATTTTAAAGTCTAATATAATTACCTATTTAAACTTATTAATTTTATATTTACTCATTAAAACTCATTTAGATCCATATAAATTAGATAGAAATTTTATTTTATTTTACTATTGATATATTTACAAAAACAACTAAAATCTGATTTTTAATTTAGTTTAATAAGATATATTTTAAGAATAAAATTATTAAATAATATTTGGAAAAACATATTCCACCAAAAACGTTATTCTATTTTTTTCCGTCAAAAACGTGATTCTGGATTTTCTCACTGAAAACGTGATTTCAGATTTTTGCGCCAAAAACAAGATTCAAAACTTTCCTGCAAATAACGTAATTTCTTGTTTTTTGCCAAAATAGAAATTTCGCGTTTTCCCACCAAAAACGCAAAATTGCGTTTTAACGCCAAAAATAAAATTTTGCATTTTCTCGGCAAAAACAAAATTCTGCATTTTCTCGCCAAAACAAAATTCTGCATTTTCCCGTCAAATACGATATTTTACATTTTTCCGCCAAAAAATGTTATTCCAAATTTTCCGCTAAAAACAAGATTCTGCATTTTCTTGCCAAAACAAGATTCCACGTTTTCCGCCGAAATGAGATTCTGTGTTTTCCACCAAAAACGAAATTCTGTGTTTTCCGTCAAAAACACGATTATGCGTTTTCCGCTAAAAACACGATTCTAAGATTTCTTGCCAAAACTGCGATTATGAGATTTCCTGCCAAAAACACGATTTCATGTTTCCCGCAAAATCCTAATCTCTAATTTTTTATTATTTTATTTTTTAGATACTCATTTAAGATATTACCATTAGAAGTGCTCTTAGAATCATACACCCAATAATAAAAAAATAGTTAGAGAATGGGTTTAGTAGCCACTTCTATGGGACAAAAAGCATGAATGTTGTTTCACAAAATAAAATAGCTATACAATTTTTCTATTAATCGATAAATAGTGTTTGTTGTTTTAATTTTTATTTGGTTTTACGTATCGATATACTTACGTAAAAAATTATTAAAGAGTCAATATTTCTATTAATAGTAAAAGGAATTTGTTGTAGATATTAATCTATAATAAAGAAACTGATGAGGTCGTCAGAACCAGACCAGACCAGGCGCTCATTGATTCAACCCCTACGTTAGTCAGCGCAAAGAAACCAAGATAAGTCAAGGCCACAATGAGTTCTGTTCCAACACAAGGCATAGGATTGATTATACATCCAACAATCAATCCTAAGAAGACATATGACTCAGGAGGGATCAAACCAACCAATCCATCAAACCAACAAGAAGACGTCAACCATATTGCCTTATACACTAACTAATTGGATCCAAATAAGTAAATCAACCTCATTCTGTATTTGGACACACCTCAAAGCTTTATTTGGAAACTAGGAGATCATGCACCCGAACTACATTGCACTTCAGCACACCAGATTATAAGGAGCCTTAACTTACCATTTTTGGAGCAAAAAGAGATCAAACACCAACGGCTCCTTTCCAAGAATGCAAGTGGCGAATTCTTTTCCTACGAAGTTGTTCCAGAGATCCTCACTTATCCCCTAAAGCCATCCAGATACAAAAAAACCATCAAGAGCCTGGATCCTTACCAAAATCAGCCTAACGGCTAGTTTCCTTTAACTTTGCGATTTCTATCTTTATTTCTTGTCAATAAGACCGTTGTAGAAAAAGCCTATATAAGCTCAGCATAGTTCATTGTATTATTTACCTTTCAATCTCCAAAGTAATATAAAATTTCGTTTTTGTTTCAAAGCTTTCTTTGATTCATTTTGTCTTTAGAACTCTTGAGTGATTCAACCAGTTCTACAGATTCTGTGTTTTGATTCCTAAGTGTTTGAAGCCTTAGTGATCAGTTGATAAAGGATTGAGTCCTGTTTTGAGTGATTCAAGCAGCCTTGCTTCTCCACAGATTGAGAGACTCAATCATCCCACCAGATTGAGAAAGTCAATCATCCATTCATTCCATCCATCTCGGTCAAGTAAAAGAGCTATAAAGCCAGTGCTTGTTCCTCCATAATTCTATCCATCAAGTCTCATCTTTGGGGCTACATCATCTGGTATCAGAGCCGAAAGGTTCCTAGATCAGGTGTAATCTATCCTTTATCTTGTTGGTTTTCATTGCATCTTCAATAAAAACCCCATAAAAATTGTTTGTTTCATCATATTGCTTAGCTTCTAGTCTCTGATTTTGTTTGCATACTTAATTGAGAAGCCATAAAAATCATTATGTCTTGCATTGATTCATAGTTCATTCTGTTTTCACATTAAAAAAAAAAAGTTGTTTGCATCTAGATTGTTTCTGTGTTTTAAGTTTGACATCCAAAAGCGAAAGAAAAACTGTTTATTTGTTTCCCATATCATTTGTGCATTCTTAAACCAAAAAGTTAAAAAGAGTGTTTGTTACCTTATTTTGCAACCTCAGTTTTCAAAAATCTCTATCAAAAGGCTCCTCTGATTTGCAAAGAAATTCTATTTCCTATTTCAAAACAAGTAAAACTGTGTGCAACATCTTAAGAGAAGGAGGTTATACTTCTCAAACCGTTTTCAATTGATTTAAAACCAAGAAAAGGTGGTTTAACTTAAGTGAACCGTGGACATGATTTATAAAACCCTCAACCCTCTATTTCGAAATCCCTTAACCAGTTTTTGAATAGATTTCAAGGTTTCTTAAAAATCCCAAATCGGTTTTCCAAAATTCATGTTCAAACTTCCTAAAATATTTTCTAAACCGAGTTTTATCTTTCTTTGCTTTGCTAAAAGGGATCAAACCGTTTTGTAAAGTGATTAGGTCTTCTAAGATTGTTGTGAAGCTTGTGTGCATCAATAACAACTGTTCATAGTTTTGCAAAACTCTTAGGAAGAAAGTTCAGAACCTATTAATACTTGTCTGCTCTTGTATCAACTTTCAGGCAGAAAGGACTCATGGGAGAAGAGGTTGGACACGACCAAAGCACCATGAAACAACTACTTGAAGTCTTGAGAGGCATAAGTGAGAGTCTGACCCAGCTGGAAAAGTCCCATCCTACACAACAAGAAGAAGAAAAGGGAATTGGGAGTGCACCAGAAGCTACTTATGTTGAGCCTAAACCACCAGACCAACCTTGGAGAACCAGAAGACAAAAACCAGTGATTTATACATTTGCAGAAGGAGGGAAGGCTAGCTATATAGATTGTGAAAGCAACATGGACGGGTACTTTAGCTACTATTGTGTTCCTTATGATGAGCAACTTCATATAGCACTTGGACAACTCACCAATGAGGCTCTAAGATGGTGGAATAAAGAGGAGTATGAGAGATGATACTACAAGGAGCCCAAAATCAGAACATTTTATGACTTAAAGATGAGCATGTGGGAGAAGTATTGTTCACAGAACAAAACTACTTATCCACCAAAGGGATCATCAACTCCTAAACTTGTGCAAGATGCCAATACCTCTCAAACAAAGTATCAAGGTAAGTGCTCTGTCTCTAAGAATACATTAGAACTAATGTGTTATAAGTGTAAGAGCAGGGGTCATGTTGCTAAGGACTGTCCAAGAAAGAAGACCACAACATCAAATGGTGAAAAGCTAGTACCACAAGAGACCAAAGGAGGAGAAAAATGACCAGCAGTCCCTGAACCATTTAATGAGTTTCCCACCTTCAGTTTAGCACCAGTAGAGCACACTCACGAAGTATTGAAGGAGAAACCAGAGTTGGGCACCAACTCATTGTCTAAATCACAAGACAGCCCCATAATTGAAGAAGTTCAATTCTTGGCTAATAACAAGGTGAATTATGAACTTAGAGTGAATAAACTTGCTTGTCAAACCACTGTTATGATACACTTGTCTCTGGACCAAAAGGTTCATGAAGGTTTAGGTGCCAAAGAAGAAGTGGAGCAACAACAGTGTCATGATCCACAAGCAAGTAAAGGACAAGAGTACATTCAAGGTACCATCATGACTGTTGCACCAAGACATGAACAATGCAAGGTGAGTAATTATCTTACTCAAACTGTTCATACTGATTCCAAGGATATGATAATGCATTTGTCTTGTCCAAAAGAACTTGAGAAATGTATAGGTATTGAAGTCAAGTTTCGGGCAGAATCATCAATACAAAGGAGTCAAGATGAGAAAGATCATGGAGCTTCAACCAATGATGGACTAGAGCATAAAACCTCTAGTAGTACACGCACCAGGAGAGAGGAGACTCTGAACCAGCTTGTCAAAGCCATAATGGTAAGTTCCAACCTTGTGCAACCTGTTTTTAAAGTTTCAAATTCAGATATAATCCACTTGCTCTTTCCCTTAAGTGTTGACTTAGGTAGAGGTCTGATAAAGATCAAGAACCCAAAGGCAGAAGGAGTCTTGAAAGAGAGGCCAAAACTGAGCCATCTTTCCACATATAAGCAACAAGCAAACCAAAGACTTGAAACATATCATGCTCCAACCAAACCTGAGGTTATTTCTGAACTTGAAATGAGTATTCTTGACTATCAATCTACTGGTATGATGCACTTGTCCCTGGAGTCAAATGATGAGATAGGACCAGAAGCCAAGAATGCTAAAACCAGAAGAGAATTCAAAGAAGAGCCACCATACCAAAGCAAGGACACTACATCTAATAACATGGTAAGTCTTTCTTTGATCCATTTCATTTCCAATGACTCAACAACTGTGTTAAAGGACTTGTTAAGTTTGCAAGAAGATGAGATATCACTAGCACAAGAAGATGACTCTAAGGAAAATGATTCAAACCGTTATTTTGTGATAAGAAGCCCATAATGCACTTGTCTCTTTGCCAAAGTGTTGAACATATTTCAGGTCTTAAGGAGAGCAGAAGCAAGACAAGCAAAGTATACACCATACCAGCCCAAAGAAGAGGAGTACTGATATCCTACTTACTCAAAGAAGAACCACCGGGTGCTCAACAACCCCACCAAAATCAAAATGATTCCCAAGGTAATCTACTGAGCCCTCATTCACTTCAGTGGACTAACTTTATTTATCTATGTGCAGGTGATCAAGTTTTGAGGTCAAAACTTCTTGAAGAGGGAGGGTAGGATGAGGTCATCAGAACCAGACCAAACCAGACGTTCACTAACTCAACCACTACGTCAGTCAGCGCAACCAGACCAGACCAGGCGCTCACTGTCTCAACCCCTACGTCAGTCAGCGCAAAGAAACCAAGAGAAGTCAAGGCCACAATAAGTTATGATCCAACACAAGGCATAGGATTGATTATACATCCAACAATCAATCTTAAGAAGACATATGACTCAAGAGGGATCAAACCAACAAATCCATTAAACCAACAAGAAGACGTCAACCATATTGCCTTATACACTAACCAATTGGATCCAAATAAGGAAATCAACCTCATTCTGTATTTGGACACACCTTAGAGCTTTATTTGGAAACCATGAGATCATGCACCCGGGCTACATTGCATTTCAACACACCAGATTAGGTGGAGCCTTAACTTACCATTTTTGGAGCAAAAAGAGATCAAACACCAACGGCTCCTTTCCAAGAATGCAAGCTGCGAATTCTTTGCCTACCAAGTTGTTCCAGAGATCCTCACTTATCCCCTAAAGCCATCCAGATACAAAGAAACCATCAAGAGCCTGAATCCTTACCAAAATCAGCCTAATGGCTAGTTTCCTTTAACTTTGCGATTTCTATCTTTATTTCTGGTCAATAAGACCGTTGTAGAAAAGCCTATATAAGCTTAGCATAGTCCATTGTATTATTTACCTTTCATTCTCCTTTGTTTCAAAGCTATCTTTGATTTATTTTGTCTTTAGAACTCTTGAGTGATTCAACCGGTTCTAAAGATTCTATGTTTTGATTCCTAAATGTGTGAAGCCTTAGTGATCAATTGACAATGGATTGAATCCTGTTTTGAGTGATTCAAGCAGCCTTGATTCTCCAAAGATTGAGAGAGTCAATCATCCCACCAGATTGAGAGAGTCAATCATCCATTCATTTCATCCATCTCGGTCAAGTAAGAGAGCTATAAAGCCAGTGCTTGTTCCTCCATCAATATATCCATCAAGTCTCATCTTTGGGGCTACATCAGAAACATTCAAAGAAAAAAAACAAATCATTAAATACTACTTTTAGAGATCACAAACCATTATATACACATGGAAAAACTTTTCTAAAAACTTGCACACTCAATATATACAATAATTTACATATGTTTTCTTCTCGATATCTTTTTTTTTTAACTAATAGATAGTTATTAAATTTATATGTATTATATTTTATTGATTTAAGATATTTTTCATTTCAGAAATGGTATCATCATCTTTTTCTCGTAAGGTAATATATAAATATTTTTAATAAATTATTATATAATTGGTGAGGACTATGTTATTGTGGGGTATGAAAGCATGCGCTGCAACGCTTGCATCCTTCCCATAAACGATTAACGATGACCCCTTCTACAAATGTGTGGAATGCGAGTTTTGCCTTCACCAAACATGCACAAATCTTCCTCGTAAGAAACGACATGTGTGCAACAACCACAAGCTGATCCTAAGAAGTGATTATCATGGAGAAAATCATTGATTCAAATGCACAGATTGTAGCCAGCTCTCGAATGGTTTCAAGTATGAGTGTTACTGTAATGGCCCATTTCTGGTGACAACAAAACTCATACCTTTCTTGAGTTATTTAGTTTTTATGAAGAAAAAGAGAATTGGAAGGAAGTGTACAAAGGGAAAAGAGTGACTGATTAACAAATTTCATGAGGCAACATGATATAAGTTATTCTGGAAAAATAAAAAAAAATCATTACGATAATGTTAAAATATGATATAATGCATACAAAAGATGGAGCAGAAAAACGAAGTTTATGTCAATTCTAGTGGAAAATTGAAATGCAATGGTGGGAAGATCGATGCAAAATAAATTTATGTAATAATTTTTATTTAATATACTATTTACATTATATTATAGTAATTAATCAATAACGATAATTTTATTTTATATAGGAAATTGCCGGTGCTCGCCATATTAAAAAAACCCATTGCAAGATCTTGATATGCTAGACAAAATATTTGCAGCTGCGTATATTGAAACTGAAGATTGGTGGGGTGTTGGAAATGGTTTTGATGAGTTGTGCCAGTGGATGATTATGTCACTGACACACAAACTGAAGTAGATGAATTTGACAAAAGTGATTATAATGAATCAAATTTTCTTAAAACTCCAAGCACCCAAGATCATACCCCAACAAATAAAACTCATTCCAACACAAATGTTAGACACAATTGTAAAGGCTCAGAGAGTGGTGAAAAATCTGAAATTTTAATGGCGTACGATCAACGATCGGAAACAATTAAATATGCAGGAGAAGCAATGGCCTCTGACAGAGAGATTCTGCCAGAAGGTTTTGAGTTCGATGAAAAACCCTTATGAGAACCATATTTGCTCGGTTATTTCATTGGGGGAACTCCCCCATACACTACAAGAAAATCTGTGTTTAGCCACGAACGAGCCACGAACTTTTCGTGGCTAAGAATATTCCTGCCACGAACAGCTACGAACCTGCCACGACTGACTTTCGTAGCTAGGTCGTAGATATTCGTGGCTATATAGCCACGAATTGTGTATCGTAGCTATTCGTGGAACCGTAGCGACGAATAGCTACGAGATAGTTCGTGGATACACTTTGCCACGAATAACCACGACAGAGTCCGTGGCTGCTTTGCCACGAACTGATTTCGTAGCTTTTCATAGAAAATTAGCCACGAATAGCGACGAGATTGGTTGTGGAAACATTTTGCCACGAATAGCGACGAAGATTTCGTGGAAACTTATAGCCACGGCCATTTTCGTGGCTAGTCGTGGCGAAGTTGATATGATAATGGCGCGACCTCACGGGTGTAATAGTCTGATAACATCAGGCTTTATGTCATGACAGGCTTTATGTCACATTCTGTCTCAAAGCCACGACTAGCCACGACTCAGGACGTGGCTACTATGTTAGCGACGAATAACCACGAATTTGTTCGTGTCGATTCGTGGTTACGAGTATAGCCACGAAAATGTCATGACTATTCGTGGCTAGTCGCGGCTACCCAGCAAATAAAAAACGTTTTCAACTCTCAACCGATTTCTATCCCATCATTCACAAGGCTAATAACTGTGGATGAGTCAGAGAATATATTCTCTCCATAGCCACGACTTGTTTGTGGCTATTCGTGGCTCAGTCACCTTATAAAACTTCAACCGAGAAAGAATTGAAAGTATCAAAGAAAAATTCAAATACATCTATTTCCTTGTGACAAAAAAATCTCTTTTCCAAAAAAAAAAAACGAAATAATAGAAAATGTCAGAGTTTTTCGAATCGAGGGAGTGGATGTATAAACGTCGAAAACGTCTTGATAATAGTGTGTCTGCAAAATTTAGTGAGGGGTTAAACACTTTTATTTCTTTTGCTTGTAGTCAGGCTTCTTATCTTGAGACTGGAGAATTATTTTGTCCGTGCAAAAGGTGCAAGAATCAAAAGCCCCACAATGTTAATACCGTGACGACTCACCTTATGATGAAAGGATTTATGGAAAATTATTATCTGTGGACGCAACACGGAGAAAATTGCTATTACGCTGGTGAAGCTTCAACAAGTCATCCCGTCACAGAGCAAGAGGAAGAAGCGTGGACTGGATATCCTGATACCGCAGCTCCAATCGATCAGCTCCATGATCCCCCTGGACATTTGAACATGTTACCCGAAGGTGGCGAAGCTTTTCAAGAACCAATCTACGAGGAGTATCATGATCCCGTTCAACAAGCGTTAGAAGATGCCAATCAACCTTTATATGATGGATGTGCCGATGGAATTTCGCAATTGTATCTGACGTCGAAGCAAATGACTTGGAAGACGAATTACAATATCCCGGAGGAATGCTTGGATGATATCGCACAAACATTTAATTATGTCCTTCCATCGCCTAATACTGCGCCTAAGTCGTACTACGAGACAAAGAAGCTGACGAAATCTCTTGGGTTACCGTGTCACAAGATTGATGTATGCGAAGAGAACTGTATGCTTTTTTGGAAAGGAGAAGATAGTGAGTTGTCACACTGTCGGTTTTGTGGAAAAGATCGGTATGAGCCTATAGTGGGTCGGTCGGGGAAAAAGATACCAAAACAACGGATGTTTTATCTTCCACTAGGAGATCGGTTGAAGCGGTTGTATCAATCAAATACGACGGCTTCACAAATGAGATGGCATGCTGAACATGTGTCTCCTGAAGGAGAAATGCATCATCCGTCAGATGGAAAGGCATGGAAGCATTTTCAAGAGGTATATCCTTCATTTGCTTCTGAGAGTCGAAATGTCTATCTAGGTTTATCAACTGATGGATTTAATCCAATTGGTATGAACGGACAATCATATTCTATTTGGCCTGTCATAGTAACACCATACAATTTACCCCCCGGGATGTGCATGAAAAGGGAATATTTTTTCCTTTCCATATTAGTACCCGGTCCAAAGCATCCCAAAAAAAGCTTGGATATCTATCTACAACCGCTGATTGAAGAATTAAAAGATCTTTGGAGTGAAGGCGTGCAGGCTTACGATGTCTCACGAAAGGAAACATTCACCATGCGAGCAGCCTTGATGTGGACAATTAGCGACTTTCCAGCATACGGTATGCTATCTGGATGGATGACACATGGGAGGTTGGCGTGTCCGTATTGTATGGATGAGACAAAATCGTTTTGGTTGCCAAACGGGAGGAAACATAGCTGGTTCGATTGTCACAGAAGGTTTTTGCCCCATGAGCATCCTTATAGACGGAATGTAAGAGCTTTCCTAAAAGGCAAGGCAGTCCGTGATGATCCTCCGCCATGGCTTAACGGGGAAGAAATCTTGCATGAAAGGATGAACAACATCAACGGACTACATAAGACAGTGATTTGCGGTGGCAATGGACATAACAACCCATCTCGAACAATCGAATCGTATGGTGTGCACCACAATTGGGTGAAGAAAAGTATCTTCTGGGAGTTACCGTATTGGGAACAACTTCTTCTTCGGCACAACCTTGACTTTATGCACATTGAGAAGAATTTCTTCGACAATCTCATCAACACAATCCTAAATGTTCCTGGCAAGACGAAGGATAGCGTAAAATCAAGGCTGGACCTTGCTTCATTATGCAGAAGACCTGACTTAGAAGTTACTCCAGATGGAAACGTGCCTATTCCTATCTTTAGATTGTCGAAAGAAGGCAAAGGCAAATTCCTTAGATGGTTGAAGGAAGACATCAAATTTCCAGACGGGTATGTATCAAAATTTTCACATTGTGTTAACATCGAAAATGGGAAGATTTCAGGTCTAAAAAGTCATGACTGTTGATAGGTGTCAGGTTTTAACCCTATTCTAACTGCAAGTGCACAGTGATGTAGTTGTAGTACTTAGGGTATCGAATCCACAGGGACTCTGGTCAATGATAGATAAGAACAGAAGTGATTAAACTAGGAGAAAGCAAAGGTGATTAAACTAAAAGCAGAGCAGAAAAGTAAATAGCAGCGAGTTTGTGAGCAAGGAAGCGAAGCGTTAGGTTTCAGGAGTTCTCAGGAAATCAGGAACGCAAGCAATCAATCTATCTAGATCCAATCAATAACTATTCTAGAACTCAAACACTGATATAGAATTAACCAAATTCCTTTGCGATAATTCTCTAAGTCTAAGTGCAGCAAACCAAACTTTCGTTTGCGAGAACTAACAGATTAAACTAGCATTAATTCCAAGTTTGATATGTTCACAATTATCCTAAACCAAACTTTCGTTTGCGAATAGTTTAATTGCTTATCTAAGTTCTTTCTAGTTAAATTAACCAACTTCCGCTGAATTAATCAACCTAACATCATAACTCTGATTAGCTACTTCAGATTTAGCATTAAGAACAACTTAGATAAAGAACTAGCAGATATAAATCTCTACAGATTGATTTAAACTATAATTCTCTGAAATCCCTAATGAGAATCCTTCAACCTAACAGGTAAACTACTCAGACATGTTCATCGAAACAGAAAACATCTTAAGTAGAAAACCAAATATCATAAAACAGAATAATCAACAGGGGTTCGAAATCCTCTCTCTTTCGAGAGCAAGATCAGCCCCTAAGGCTCTCTGAAAATAAAATAAGACTTAAAAGTAAAGCGTCGCCTAAACAATGGCTTAAAAACCCTTATATAATAGCTAAAACACGTTTTGGGCTTCTGTGTAAATATCTGGGCTTTTCTGCAAAATCAGCATTCTTCATTAAATCGGCGGGTCTGGCCCATTCGCATATGCAACGATCGATGCAGGTGTGCAACGATCGACGCAATCTCCAAAACTGGACAGTGAACTCTGTCTCTCGGACCAAATCTCCAAAATACACCAAACAGCTCCAAAATCTCCACTTCTGCTCCAAATGTGTCTAAACCTGTAAACATACTAAAAAGACTCCAAAACATAACATAAGACTCGATAAATAAGGCATATACCATGGTTAAAACCGGTAAAATCCATGGTATATCAACTCCCCCACACTTAGCTCTTGCTTGTCCTCAAGCAAGTAAAGAACCAAAGTATAAGCGAAGAGGTTTGAAAACACAGAAACTCATTTCGTCCTAGGAACTTTCACAATCACATTCACTTAGTAAGCCACTGAAAACTTCCCTACAGAACTCAAGACCACAATATACTTCCCCCACACTTAGCAACTGTCCTAAGTAAACTCCACAATCACATTCAAGCATTCAAATTCTCCCTACTGACTTCTGCAAGTATTTAAGTGCGGTCTCACCTAAGGATTATCGATCAAAGGGCACATGGATTCTTACCTTATCAGCTCTAGACCACCATACTATCTTTCTCTAGTCCCTTTCTTCTCTTTCCCTTCTTTAACAACTGATTTTTCCCCACTGGGTATCATTTTATTTTTTTTATCAGTGTTCTTCCCGTTATGGGGTGTACTTTGGACACATTCCATGGATCATATGAGAGATAATAGTGTTTGCTACTATTCCCATGACCACTTCGGAGTTACTAACTCATCCTCAGTTTATTATTTTTTTTTTTTTTTACTTTACAGAAGGGGAGAAGGGAACTAAATAGGACAGGTTTACAGGCTGTGTCAGAACTAACAAGGGAATCCGACACAAAGTATACCAAGCCCTTAGGTGAGAAATCTAAGTCAGTATTAAGGTTGAAGTCAGTAAAAGGATCCTCTGATACCTGAAATGATGTGGGTGTTCCCAGTAGGTTGATCTGTGATGGAGTTTTCTAACAGTCATAGAGGCTCTGCAAGTCTGTCCAATGGTCACTTAGTTCCTGTTCAAGCGAAAAGTTTCCTCGAAAAATCATAGTTTCATACAAATTTTGACTCAATAAAACAAATTTTGAAAAACTAAGAAAACAAAAGCGTGCGTCAGTAGCTTCCTCCCCCACACTTAAACTACACTGTCCCCAGTGTAATCGAAGCATGAGCTCGGTGAAAGAATAATCAAATTGAAGAACAAACCGAAAAGTTGCAGAATACTTACCTGTCGTCGCCCTGCGTCGATCGATGCCCAAGGGTGTCGATCGATGCAAGGCGATTATCGCTCGCGGTTATGTAGATAACCGATGTCTGAACCGCAAATGAATCGGTAAACCGTAAATCGCGACTGCATCGACCGATGCACAATGTGTGTCGATCGATGCAATGCGATTATTCCTGTTTCTCACGCTTCTGAACACACTTAAACAGAAAAATTAAAAATACCAAAACCAAAACGAAAATTGAAAAACAAAAACGAACCTACTAGTGGGTTGCCTCCCACTCAGCGCTTGTTTTTAAAGTCATTAGCTTGACTATTGGAAGAGATTTGATTCATGGTGGTTTCAACAGAGACTTTGAGTGTCTCTGTGAATATCTCTTCATCCAAGGAGGTGTATAGGCATTATGATCATGGGGCTTTCCAAGGAAAGAGAAATCAGAATCAGGGCGGGAGCGAAGCTTGGGAGGTCTACTGCGTTTCCCTGCATTCAAAAAAATGCGGTCAGGAGGTTTAAGCTTATGTGATTTATATCTTACCTTTGGTGCAGATCTGATGTCTGGAGCTTTCTGCTTATGAGCAGTTGCAGGTACTGAAGATGTTAGAGCAGGTTCAAGAGGAACTGCCATCTTCTTCTTTCCACTATCAGATACTGTAGTTCCACCAATCTGAACTTCTTCTTTCAGATCACCTTCAGTGGAGATCATCTTCTTTGCATGAACTCGCAAAGTTTCAACTGGTGGTGTTTTATTCACCTTCTTATCCATCACTTTTATGCAGTTAACCACTTCTAGCTCTTGTCTGGAAGGTTTAGGAACCTTAGGATATGGCACCGGGGGCTTGTAAGCTTGTTCTGGCACTGTTGCAGGTTTCTGGACATGTGTGCGTTCTGTGTCGATCGTTGCATAATGTGTGTCGATCGATGCAAGGCGATTCTGTTTCTCGAAAGAACTCGAAATTGCCGTCAGAATGGCGTGTCGATCGTCACTAAGGGGGTGTCGATCGGTGCATGTATCAGGCAGACAATATTCATCCAGAAAATCCGAGATTATGCTCTCTTCTTCACCTAGCAACTCAATCTCATCCCTTATGTTCACAGCATTAATGTGCAGCTTCCGTTCAGCTCTCTTAGCTTCATTTTGCCTCTCTATCGCTGCATCCAGCTCCTCCATATGTGTGCTCAAAGATTCAAGCTTCTCATTCAAATCTTCATACAAAGCATCCATCTTTGAGTTTAAGGACCTATAAATCTGTTGTTGTCTCTCAAGGTACTGCTCTATAATGATTTCCATTATGCTCTCATGAGCTGTAGGTGCAGGCGGTACTTGGTAAGAAGAAACGCTACAACTCCTTGAGAAGGCATTGCCCTGTTGCTGGAAAGGTCCATGAAAAGCAGATTCCTGACTGTAGAATTCATTCCCTCCAACGTAGTTGATAGCTTCTTGCCCATACTTTTCAAGTACAAGACTATGCAGAGACTCTACTTTGCTCTTTAACCAAGTTATCTGCGAGTTGTCAATCCCTGGATTGAAGAAATCATACATCTTCCTTACGATATGTGTCGATCGATGCAGGAGAAGCGTCGATCGATGCAAGCGCGATGATGTGACGATCGACACACAGGACCGTGTCGATCGTTGCAGGGCGATTACAGGCGTACCTGAAACGCAAGAACAGAAAAAGAAAAAAAATTAGTAGCAAAATTAAAAAAAACGAAAATCCTAGTCTAAACCCTAAGTTCAAATCTATCGAGAACTCAAAAGAGTCCCCGGCAACGGCGCCAAAAACTTGATAGGTGTCAGGTTTTAACCCTATTCTAACTGCAAGTGCACAGTGATGTAGTTGTAGTACTTAGGGTATCGAATCCACAGGGACTCTGGTCAATGATAGATAAGAACAGAAGTGATTAAACTAGGAGAAAGCAAAGGTGATTAAACTAAAAGCAGAGCAGAAAAGTAAATAGCAGCGAGTTTGTGAGCAAGGAAGCGAAGCGTTAGGTTTCAGGAGTTCTCAGGAAATCAGGAACGCAAGCAATCAATCTATCTAGATCCAATCAATAACTATTCTAGAACTCAAACACTGATATAGAATTAACCAAATTCCTTTGCGATAATTCTCTAAGTCTAAGTGCAGCAAACCAAACTTTCGTTTGCGAGAACTAACAGATTAAACTAGCATTAATTCCAAGTTTGATATGTTCACAATTATCCTAAACCAAACTTTCGTTTGCGAATAGTTTAATTGCTTATCTAAGTTCTTTCTAGTTAAATTAACCAACTTCCGCTGAATTAATCAACCTAACATCATAACTCTGATTAGCTACTTCAGATTTAGCATTAAGAACAACTTAGATAAAGAACTAGCAGATATAAATCTCTACAGATTGATTTAAACTATAATTCTCTGAAATCCCTAATGAGAATCCTTCAACCTAACAGGTAAACTACTCAGACATGTTCATCGAAACAGAAAACATCTTAAGTAGAAAACCAAATATCATAAAACAGAATAATCAACAGGGGTTCGAAATCCTCTCTCTTTCGAGAGCAAGATCAGCCCCTAAGGCTCTCTGAAAATAAAATAAGACTTAAAAGTAAAGCGTCGCCTAAACAATGGCTTAAAAACCCTTATATAATAGCTAAAACACGTTTTGGGCTTCTGTGTAAATATCTGGGCTTTTCTGCAAAATCAGCATTCTTCATTAAATCGGCGAGTCTGGCCCATTCGCATATGCAACGATCGATGCAGGTGTGCAACGATCGACGCAATCTCCAAAACTGGACAGTGAACTCTGTCTCTCGGACCAAATCTCCAAAATACACCAAACAGCTCCAAAATCTCCACTTCTGCTCCAAATGTGTCTAAACCTGTAAACATACTAAAAAGACTCCAAAACATAACATAAGACTCGATAAATAAGGCATATACCATGGTTAAAACCGGTAAAATCCATGGTATATCAACTGTCATGTCATAATGCAACGACTACTCCCATTTGCATTTTCAGAACTACTCCCGACCGCCGTTCATACGGCTATTTCAGGTAAAATAGCTGATATAATATTTGTATATTTTGATATGGAAATATATTTACATGTATATAATTCCTTGATGTTTTACGTAGATATTGCACTTTTTTCCGAGATATATCTACCAAAGTCCTACGGACCGAAGACGTTGCAATTTTGAAAGAAAATATTGCTGTGAGGTTGTGCAATTTGGAAAGAATCTTCCCACCGGCATTCTTCGATGTGATGGAACATTTACCGGTGCATCGTCCAGATGAAGCTGATTTAGGAGGTCCGGTCCAATACAGGTGGATGTATCCTTTTGAACGATACATGTATCACTTGAAGAAAAAGGTTAAGAACAAAGCACGAATTGGAGGATCGATAGTAGCTCAGTGTGTCATCGAAGAAATCTCCCATGTGGCATCTAATTATATTACTCCTCCAACGGATTCCGCAGAAGATGTCCATGAAATTCGATTCATTTACAATTATCCAGATGTTCCTATCATGTTTCAACAAGTGGGACGAATCGGCGGAAGATTAACGACAAGATGGCTAGATGATGTAGATCATAAAGTGCTTCAGACTTTTTTACTCCTCAATTGTCAGGCGTTTGAACCATACGAAAGGTTTGTTTTTAATTGATAACTTTAAAATAAACATTTTGTTAAATATATATAATCTACTTACTAATCTATATGCAGGATGTATGAAGAAGAGATAAGGAATGATATGCCAGATATTTCTCCAGACGCATTAACGCGACTTAAAGATGCCAATTTTTCAACCTGGTGCAAAAAATATGTAAGAATTATAACTTAAATAAAAAAATATAACCATGATATATATATATATATATATACATATAAATCTTTGTCATTTACAAAAATTGAAATATGTGCAGGTTAATGATGCAAGCATATTATTTGAATTTACGTTGTGGTTTCTAGAATTTGTGCAAGGACCAATGCATAAAATCACTTCATGGCCCATGTATTTCTCGAGAGGATATCATTACCAAACTCAGAACCATGGGCAAAATAGGAAGACTATGAATTATGGTGTTGCCGTTCATGGAACCACTGAATTAGAGTATTTTGGGTTGATTGATGAAATATTCATGATTGAGTATAGTGGTGCTGTGGGGTTAAAGCTCATGATTTTCAAATGCCAATGGTTCAACACTACTCGAGGAATACGAAAACATCCTTCAGGTATTGTCGACGTTTGCCCCCAATTGCATTACGAGAAGTACGATCCTTTCATATTACCGGAGCAATGCGATCAAGTTTGTTATATTCCTTATCCACGAATACGGCAAACCAGAGAGGAATGGTGGGCAACAACGAGGGTAATGCCGAGAGGATACACTCAAACACAAGAAGTGACCTAAATTGCAGTACAGAACGACTATGTTGATCACGAGATACAAGATACTGCTATACTACGAGTGGAAGCTCATGCGGTTCAAGATGCTTTTGATTATGATCCTACACCGACCACAAATCCCAATGACGAGTATGATTCCGAAAATGAGACGGACGATCAATATAGTGAATATTCTGATTCGGATTCATGTTCGGACGATTAATTGTATTTGTGTATTTTTATGTTCTTAATAAAATTTAGTGTGTTGTCTTTACTAGAGTTTGAAATTTTTTTAAATTGTCATCAACATTATAAATCAAACATAAATATTTATAAGTTTTTATTTCAAATTTTTGTGAATCATAAATTTTTTTAATCAACAATAACACATTAAGTTTTAAAAAAAATCTAAATTGTTAAAATCATACAAAACTCAAATATTCGTATAGCCACGAACTGAGTCGTGGCTATCCGTGGCTAAATTTCAATTACCCACGGATAGCCACGACTCAGTTCGTGGCTATATAAATATTTAGTTTCGCGGTTTGGTAAAAATAATTTCGCGGTTTAATTGTGATTTGGCGGTATAACAAATATAGTTTCGCGGTCAAATAATTTAATATAGCCACGAATGGCCTTGACCTTGCCGTGGCTATGGTATTTTGGGTCGCGGGCCAATTTTGGCCCAGAGAATTGATATTTCTTTCAGGTTTTCGGCCCATATTAGGCCTACCTATATATGCCTAAATCTACTCCGAAAACCCTAATTCTCTTTTGCACCGCCTCTCTCTCGATCGAACCCTCTCTCTCTCTCTCCAACTCTTGCTCTCTCGATCTCTCTTTCTCGATCGATCTCCGGTGGCTTGCTCTCTCTTTCTCTCTCGATTCTCTCCCAAACTCCGTCTCGATCTCTCTTTCTCTCTCGGACATCACCGCATCTCAATCGATCTACGTTGACCGTCTCGATCTCTCTATCTCTCTCGATCCTCATCACCGCCTCGATCTCTCTCTTGCAACTCCTATCTCGACATGGTAAGGATGAAAAACATTAGTAGTCTAAATCATTTTGATTGCATGCATATTAGGATTTTGATTTTGGGATTTTCCCTTCTCGGTTTTGCTAATATACTCTTTTGTTTTTGCATGAAGATGATTCGATCAAGCTCTTCTTCGGGGAGGACCGAATCCCAAAGGCGAGCCCAAACCACTATCCCACCGGGAGCGCTTAGGGCTGCCGCTACAGCCCAAGCTCGTCATCCATTACCCAGCCTTGCCGCCGTGATGGCTGCGCCGGAGAGACAGCACATGCCTCTCATCCATCCGCAAAAGCTGAACGGTGGTTTATGGTTAGTGTTTCTTTTTCCCGAGACTGTATAAAGCCTGTATAAAAGTTGTCTGTGTAACTTGCATGTATAAAGCCTGTATAAAAGTTGTCTGTGTAACTTGCCTGTATAAAAGTTGACTGCGTAACTTGCCTGTATAAAAGTTGTCTGTGTGATTCTCGACTGTAAATTGACTTGTCTGTGTAACTTGCCTGTATTGACTTGTCTGTATAAAGACTGAAAATTGCTATATACTCGTCTGTATAATTATCGAGTTTGGCTTTGATTTGTGTGAAGTTGTCTGTGTGATTCTCGACTGTAAATTGACTTGTCTATATAACTTGCCTGTATTGACTTTGACTTGTCTGTATAATGACTGTAAATTGCAATTGCTATAGACTCAGTCTTTGTAAATAACGAATTTGGCTTTGTTTTGTGTCAAGTTGTCTGTGATTCTCGACTGTAAATTGACTTGTCTGTGTAACTTGCCTGTATTGACTTGTCTGTATAAAGACTGAAAATTGCTATAGACTCGTCTGTATAATTATCGAGTTTGGCTTTGATTTGTGTGAAGTTGTCTGTGTGATTCTCGACTGTAAATTGACTTGTCTATATAACTTGCCTGTATTGACTTTGACTTGTCTGTATAATGACTGTAAATTGCAATTGCTATAGACTCAGTCTTTGTAAATAACGAATTTGGCTTTGTTTTGTGTCAAGTTGTCTGTGATTCTCGACTGTAAATTGACTTGTCTGTATAATTTGCCTGTATTGACTTGTCTTTATAAAGACTGTAAATTGCAATTGCTATAGACTCGTCTGTCTGAAAATGCTTCTCGATTCTTGTCTGCCTAAAGATTGTAAATTGCTATAGACTCAGTTTGTATAAATATCGAATTTGGCTTGATTTGTGTGTAGTTGTCTGTGTGATTCTTGATACTTGTCTGTATAAAGACTGTTTATTTCTATAGACTCGTCTGTATAAATGTTGAATTTGGCTTTGATTTGTGAAGTTGGTTGATTCAGTTGGTCTTATCAGACTTTAGCGGTTATGTGTGTAGTTGTCTATGTCTGTACAGCACTCGTCTGTATAAATGTTGAATTTGACTTTGTGTTCACAAGTTATTTGATTCAGTTGGTCTTATCAGATTGTATAAAGCTTGTGTTTGCTATTAGATATACAATGGCTTCTAAGTCTTGTGTCTTTGTCTGTTTATTTAGTCTGTTGTCTGATTTGATTTGTTTTTTTCTTTTCGGTTTGATGTTGGTGTTTGTGTTTTATTTTACACAGGTTTGGCATTGATGACTGCATCCGCAGGGACATTGTTGCCTCATACCAATCAAACTTCTGGGGGCCATGGTGGAATTATGGAATGGTGCCTAAGGAAAAGAAGGATGAATGGTGGACAACCTTTGTGGTAATGTTCCCCCAATCGTTCTCATTATATAATTAGAGTTGTGTTAAAGATTGCTTCACTATTTAACTAATGCAAATGTTTTCTTTTTTTTTTTGTAGCAAAAATACAACTGGGAAAAACAACATGAGAATTTGGTGTATTTGCGGTGGGAGAAGGTTCTGAGACTGTCCATTGGTGATCTAGTGAGCAAGAGGAAGCGCGCTGGCAAGAAACCGACCTATATAGGACAGACGGATTGGGACTCCATGCTTGAAACTTGGGAGGAGGAGCCTCACCAAAAGAGAAGCAAGACAAACTCCGAGAACTCTTCATCTAATCCAGATGGATTAGGGAAACACTGCCATACTTCTGGACGTGTGCCACACATTCGTGTGGCACATAATATGGTAAGTATGTCAATACACTTATTATTTATAAAATGTATGTTGTTTTTATTTATCATTACTAACACATTGCTTTCTTTTGTAGGCTCTCGAGATGGGCGAAGAACCACCTGCAACTGCGGTGGTTCTTAAGACTCACTCTAACAAGAAGGGAGAAATCATAGATAAGCGAGCAGAGGCTCTTGTTAAGGCTGCAGAGGAGTTGGCTGTGTCCAGATCGCAGCAATCTTCTGTCTCGGATGGACCCCCCCTACTCCTTCTAACCAAGAGCTCACGGCTGCATACATCGAGGTAAGAATCCATATTTGCTTGTATTGTTTTGTTTTACGAATGGTTAACTGTTATTGGTTTGGAAATGCTTGTAGTGTTTTGTTTTAGGAATGGTTAACTGATTAGAATCTGACTTCATAAGATTAAGTGTTATTGTTTTGCAAATGGTTGTATTGTTTTGGAAATGGTTGTATTGTTTTGAAATGGTTAAGTGTTGATGTTTGCTTATGTTCAGTTCTCTGTTTAGTGTTATTTAGTTTCATTAATGCCGCTCATTTTGTTTTCATCTCGCAGACTGCAAAGAACAGCAAAGGGCGAGTGTATGGTCTTGGTTCTATCCAGTACCTCACTGCCTCGCCAAATGAGTCTGCAGCTTCTTCGCTTCTCAAGCATGTGGAGACTAATGCAAGGCTCTGCAATGTGGAGCAGAATATGGGTGGGATAAAAAAAGGGCTGGGGATTCTCTTAACCTTGGCGGGATTTGATCCGGTGACTTATCAGCCAATTGGACGACCTGCTCCACGTGAGAGTGCTGGTTCTGCACCAAGCAACCACTCAGACCCTTCCCAGGAGCGGCCAAACGATCCCAACTTCTCTCCGATCAACCTTGCAAACGCAACTCCTCATTCTCTGTCAATCATCAATGAACAACCTCTACCTCAGGACGCTCAGGACTAAGTTTAATTTTGTTTTAAGACTGTATGTACTATATTAACCAGGATGTCTAATGTATTTGGAACCTTTGTAGAACTTAAACATCATTTGATGTTTTTTTTTGTTATGTATATATATGAATGCAATTTCTTTATGGCAGTAACATTTTCGATTAATCAAATCTATAATTCTAGAAAAAGTTTTGAATATGATTATAATGCATATAAATATAATTCGTGGATATGTGCCAATTCAGCTACGACAATTTCGTGGTTAGTCGTAGCTAAATAGCAACAAATATATCGTGGTTATTCGTGGCTATCAAGCTACGAATATATCGTGGTTATTCGTGGCTATCTAGCTACGAATATATCGTGGTAATTCGTAGCTATATAGCTACGAACTATTCGTTGTAATTCGTAGCTATATAGCTACGAACAATTCGTGGTAATTCGTAGCAAAATAGCCACGAATATATCGTGGATAGTCGTAGCTATATAGCCACGAATATATCGTGGATAGTCGTAGCTAAATAGCCACGAATATATCGTGGATAATCGTAGCTATATAGCCACAAATATATCGTGGATAGTCGTAGCTAAATAGCCACGAATATATCGTGGATAGTCGTAGCTAAATAGCCACAAACTTGTTTGTAGCTATTCGTGGCTATTATCCACGAATAGGTTCGTGGCTATTATCCACGAATAGGTTCGTGGCTACACCGTGGCAAGCTTGCTACGACTAGCCACGACTAGCCACGGTGAAACATTAGCAACGAGCTCGAAGCTACGAAACATTTTCGTGGCTAGTCGTGGCAAAGGGCGATCTAGCCACGGATTTTTGGCTCTAGCCACGAAAAAATTCGTGGCTAAATACAGATTTTCTTGTAGTGATATTGGCTATATTCATGCTACCACGAATTGATGAGGACCTCAACCAAGAACAAGCCAAAATTACTACTTGTATTGCATCTGAGAGCATGGATTCCAACGAGCCTTGCCACAAGCTATCCCAGAACATTCTTGTAGAATTTCAGGAAGCCCAACACGTTGAATACCCCTTCAAAAGCAACTCATACCAGCCTATGAATGGTGAAGACTCAAAACTGTTTATGTCGTACTCAATTGGATCAGAAAGTATGAAGCCCAATCAGCATTGGTCCAACAACTTCCTCAACATCAATATCACTGTCTTAAGAGCCCAGGACACTAAGTCTATCAAGGAGAAAAGCCCAACCCATTTCGGAATCAAGCTCACAAGTGCAATGTTCTATTTCAAAGAAAACAAGGATATTTACTTGTTTGAATTCTCACCAACTAATGAAGATTCCCTAGCTGATCCAGAGTATTTCTAGGGATATATGGACGTTTTAAATCAAGGAATACAAGCCAAGAAAGTGTCTAGATGCATCTAGATGATCCTCCCATTCAAATTCAAAAATCTGCTTTAATTTCAGGCTTTAATTCGTTTCCTTTTCTTTTTGATCTTTGATATGTTTCCTTTTGTGTATTAAGACCATTGGGTCGTCCTCCTCCTTGCTGAGATTATATAAATCTCTATTTTTGTTCTTTGTAAGGACAGATTTGAAGTTGAATAAAAGAAAACCTTTTGCCTTGACAAATTCTTATGAGTTCTGTGTAGAATTCATTTAGAGAGTGAGTGAGAAGCTGCTCTTGTTTTAGTCTTATCAAGGTTCTGTCATAATTCTTGTGGCGACCATCAATCCATAAACCAACTCCATTCCATCCCTTTGCTTGTTTCTGAGAGTGTTATAAAACCAGCAGATCCAAGTCCATCTCATTCCACATCAATCCATCAATTGGCCAAGTTGAGAGAGTTACACAACCAGCAACTTGTCCCCATCTCTATCCATTCCAAGTCTCTGATTTTTGGGGCTACATCACTCAGAAAGGTAGAATGAGAAGCATGTTATACAAGTTGTTGTTCCTTTCAATCACCTCCAAGTAACACTACTAAGAGACTAGAAAGAAACTTTGATCTTGTAAAAGGCCCTATGAGAATCCTAAAAAAAACTTTGTAACCAAAACTTCTTGAAACATATATGTCATGGATTGAAGAATTTAGGTGATGTAAGACAACTATAAGTAAGTTTATGTATGCTCAGAAAGGTAGAATGAGAAGCATGTTATACAAGTTGTTGTTCCTTTCAATCACCCCCAAGTAACACTACTAAGAGACTAGAACGAAACTTTGATCTTGTAAAAAGCCCTATGAGAGTCCTAAAAAAAACTTTGTAACCAAAACTTCTTGAAACATATATGTCATGGATTGAAGAATTTAGGTGATGTAAGACAACTATAAGTAAGTTTATGTATGCTCAAAAAGGTAGAATGAGAAGCATGTTATACAAGTTGTTGTTCTTTTCAATCACCCCCAAGTAACACTACTAAGAGACTAGAAAGAAACTTTGATCTTGTAAAAGGCCCTATGAGAATCCTAAAAAAAACTTTGTAACCAAAACTTTTTGAAACATATATGTCATGGATTGAAGAATTTAGGTGATGTAAGACAACTATAAGTAAGTTTATGTATTCTCAGAAAGGTAGAATGAGAAGCATGTTATACAAGTTGTTGTTCCTTTCAATCACCCCCAAGTAACACTACTAAGAGACTAGAAAGAAACTTTGATCTTGTAAAAGGCCCTATGAGAATCCTAAAAAAAACTTTGTAACCAAAACTTCTTGAAACATATATGTCATGGATTGAAGAATTTAGGTGATGTAAGAACTATAAGTAAGTTTATGTATGCTCAGAAAGGTAGAATGAGAAGCATGTTATACAAGTTGTTGTTCTTTTCAATCACCCCCAAGTAACACTACTAAGAGACTAGAAAGAAACTTTGATCTTGTAAAAGGCCCTATGAGAATCCTAAAAAAAACTTTGTAACCAAAACTTCTTGAAACATATATGTCATGGATTGAAGAATTTAGGTGATGTAAGACAACTATAAGTAAGTTTATGTATGCTCAGAAAGGTAGAATGAGAAGCATGTTATACAAGTTGTTGTTCCTTTCAATCACCCCCAAGTAACACTACTAAGAGACTAGAAAGAAACTTTGATCTTGTAAAAGGCCCTATGAGAATCCTAAAAAAAACTTTGTAACCAAAACTTCTTGAAACATATATGTCATGGATTGAAGAATTTAGGTGATGTAAGACAACTATAAGTAAGTTTATGTATGCTCAGAAAGGTAGAATGAGAAGCATGTTATACAAGTTGTTGTTCCTTTCAATCACCCCCAAGTAACACTACTAAGAGACTAGAAAGAAACTTTGATCTTGTAAAAAGCCCTATGAGAGTCCTAAAAAAAACTTTGTAACCAAAACTTCTTGAAACATATATGTCATGGATTAAAGAATTTAGGTGATGTAAGATAACTATAAGTAAGTTTTCGTATGTGATAGTTTTAGAGTGTGTGAACATTAGGGTTCATGCTAAAGAAGAGAGAGTATGCGCAGAAGTAAAGAGAGAGAGAATGAGGTTCATAAACCCTTAACTTGTTTCTTTGGTGTTACAACATACTTATAGGAGTTACAATACATAAGATGCTTAACCTAAAGTAGAAACAAGACAAAATGAGTAGAGACAAAGGTCTGAGATGTCTGAACCGTGGCAGGAGGTGAGAGAAGGAGAGTGGTCCCCCCTTGTGGTCCAAAACACACCTTAACCCTAACGGCTCTCACTCCTCCCCAACGGCTCTCTTCTTCTACTTTAGGTCTCAAATAGTTGGCGCCTCACAATCTGATGTCCCCAACTTTGTACTTTTATTAATGTGCAAGTCTTGTGCATTTTATGATAATGAACAAGTCTTGACACATTGATCCTATCATGATCAATACTCCCCCTCAAGTTCAGACTTTGGAATCACCCTAAAAGCTGAACTTGGAATGATCATGGCAACACCTCATTAAAAACCTTGATGTGGAAAACCACTTGGGACAAAACCACATCAAGGGAAAAAGAGTATGCTGCGCATGAATCAGGAGAGTTCTAATCATGAATAGCTACTAGCCCTAGTTTGCCAAAGACATGAGTGCAAACCTTAAGACTAGCAGCCTTAGTGAAGATGTCTGCAAGTTGATCTTCACTCTTTGTGTAACAAGGCAGAATGGTCCCATCTTCAATCTTCTCCCTTACCTTGTGACAATCAATCTCAATGTGTTTTGTCCTCTCATGAAACACTGAGTTGGTTGCAATGTGAATAGCAGCCTGGTTGTCACAATGGAAGGTGATTGGACTTGTTTGCTCTATGCCAAAGTCCTTGAGCAAAGCTTTCAACCATGTTAACTCGGTTGCAAGCTTCCTCATTGCCCTATACTCAGCTTCAGCACTAGAACAAGATACCACCTTCTGCTTCTTTGTCTTCCAAGTTACCAAGTTGCCTCCAATGAAGGTACAATAGCCGGTTGTTGATCTCCTATCACTCTTATCTCCAGCCCAATCTGCATCACAATAGCCAACAATCTCTGTGCTCTCATTCTTACCCATCCAAATACCTTGTTCAGTTGATCCTTTGAGATATCTGAGTATCCTCTCAATCAAACTCCAATGATACACTGTGGGTGATTGCATATGTTGGCTAACTTGATTCACAGCAAAACACAAGTCTGGTCTTGTGAGAGTGAGGTAGATAAGCTTCCCAACCAGCCTCCTATACAATGAGACATCCTTGAACTTGACTTCATCTGATTTCTCCCCCTTTCTATTGACTTGGTAGCCATCTTCAAGAGGAGTCTTTGCAATCTTGCAATCAAGCATACTTGTTTCTGTCAACAAGTCCTTAACATACTTCCTTTGGGACAGAAACAATCCATCATTGAATCTGCAAACTTCAATGCCCAAGAAGTACTTCAACTCACCAAGGTCCTTGATATCAAAGGAACTGTTGAGAAACGCCTTTGTGGATTGAATCCCATCATTATCACTTCCTGTGATGATCAAATCATCCACATATATCAGAACTACCACCACTCCTTGAGCACTTTGAAGTGTGAACAATGTGTGATCAGATTGAGACTTCTTGAAACCATGGTCCATGAGAGTGTGACTGAGCTTATGGTACCATGCCCTTGGTGATTGCTTCAGACCATAAATTGCCCTTCTCAGCCTCAACACTTCACCATCTTTACACAAGTGCTTCAAACCTGGTGGTGGAGTCATATACACTTCCTCTTCAAGTTCACCTTGTAGAAAGGCATTCTTCACATCCATTTGCCATAGATTCCATGAGAGGTTTGTGGCTAGGCTCAATGTGACTCTCACTGTATGGAGTTTAGCCACTGGTGCAAAGGTGTCTGTATAGTCTTCTCCATAGGTTTGAGTAAAGCCCCTTGCCACTAGCCTTGCCTTGTACCTCTCTATGTCTCCATTGCTTTTATACTTGATTGTGAAGACCCATTTAGAGCTGACAGTCTTCTTTCTTTTTGGCAGCTTCTCCACAATCCAAGTGTGGTTCCTCTCCATAGCTTCTTTCTCATCCTTGACTGCATCCATCCAAACCTTGATACCCTCAGCCTCTTCATAAGTCTTAGGAACCTGGTTTAGCTCAATCTTCCCAAGAAAGGCCTTGTGACTAGATGGCAGCAAGTCAATAGAACAAGTAGACTGACTAGGATGAGCTACTGCTTGGTTGTTGTAGTAGACTCTTGTCTTCATCCATTCTGATGGATCTTTCTTTTCCCTTGTGCTTCTCCTGAGTTGCTGAACCTGTTGATCAACCACCTCCTCATTACCCACTGCCTCTTGATAAACCATCTCATCCTCATTCATATCCAAGTCCACTTGGTTCTGATCTTGAGGTGGAGTGTCTTCTTGAGTTTCAGCCGGTTCATGTGTGTGTGTTGCTGGTTCAGTATCCTCTTGTTGAGCTTCTTGGGTAGTTGTGTCATGCTTCTCTGGCCGTGGGGTATCATTACCCAAGTGATCCAACAAGTACTTCAAACTTGTTGCCAAATCTGAAGGTGATCTTGAGAGGTCCTTCAAACCTTCCCAATCCTTCTTCTCATAGTATCTCTGCCCCTCAATGAACTTAACATCCCTTGAAACATAGGTCCTGTTGTTGCTTGGATCAAAACACTTGTAGCCCTTCTGAGTTGTGGAGTATCCAAGGAACATACACCTTATGCTCTTAGCATCTAGCTTATCCCTTTGATCTCCTGAGATATATACAAAACAAACACAACCAAACACACGTAAGTGTTCAATAAATGGTTTGGCTTTGTTCAATACCTCATATGGTGAAATGTCTTGAAGGATTCTAGTTGGGATCCTGTTGATAAGATAGCATGCTGCCAACACTGCATCTCCCCAAAACCTCTTAGGAACATTGGTGTGGAACATCATAGACCTAGCAACTTCCATGAGATGTCTATTCTTCCTTTCAGCCACACCATTTTGTTGAGGAGTATGGGGACAGCTTGTTTGATGAAGGATCCCACATTTGTTCAAGTGAGCTTTGAATCTTTGGCTTGTATACTCTCCTCCATTATCTGACCTAAACACTTTGATCTTGGCATTAAACTGATTAGTAACATAGTTTTGGAAATTCAAAAATGCATCAAACACCCTATCTTTAGATGGCAGCAATGTTACCCAAGTATATTTTGATTTTTCATCTATGAAGGTCACAAAGTA
Source organism: Orychophragmus violaceus (assembly GCA_030180135.1). Lineage (NCBI taxonomy): Eukaryota > Viridiplantae > Streptophyta > Magnoliopsida > Brassicales > Brassicaceae > Orychophragmus > Orychophragmus violaceus. The sequence goes on from CM058239.1 coordinate 61,611,938, forward strand.
CTTGTTTCTATCTCTAGACAGACAAGGTGAGGTCCAAACATCAGAGTGCACAAGATCAAAACAATGTTCATAGATAGCAGTTGATTTAGGAAAGATAGTTCTACAATGTTTGCCAAGGATACAAGCTTCACAAGTTGAATGATCAAAGCTAACATTAGGAAACATTAAGTTCAAAGCACGAGCATGAGGATGTCCTAGTCTAGCATGCCATAGGACATTTTGATTGAAAGAAAAACAGGATTTAAAAGCTAATGAATCCGAGTTGCTTGGAGAAGTGTCTTCAAGGAGGTAAAGCTCATCTTGTGTACCACCTCTTCCAATAACCTTTCCATTCTTAATATCCTGAAAGCAAACATCATTAGGCCCAAAGATAACATTGCAATTCAAGTCTTTAGTGATCCTCTTAACCGACAGCAAGTTAGACTTAAACTTAGGAACATAAAATGCATCACTTTCCTTGTTAAATAATCTCAACTTTCCTGTACCTATTATTGGAATCCCTTGACCATCAGCTATAGTTACTCTTCCTAGGGCAGGTTTAATGTTCTCCAACAACTTAGCATTACTAATCATATGATGAGAAGCTCCTGAATCTACTACCAACTTATGATCAGTTTTACTAAGCAATTTATGTGAGAATAAAGAGATACCAGAGAGTTTAGAGGCATAAGCCTTCATGAGATCCTCAAGGTCACTCTTCTTGACATACTCAGTGGCTGTGTAGAGTGCTAGCTCCCCTCCTTGAGCTGAAGTGGAGGCTGGTTCATTCACAGCTCCTTGTGAGATGTTTGCATTTGCCCTTGAGTTCTTGAACTTGTCTGGTTTGAGGTGGGGATGAAGGACCCAACACTTATCCTTGGAGTGGCCTTTCCTCTTGCAATGATCACAAAATGGCGCCTTCTTCTCCTCAGTTTTGAAGCCGGCTTTGTTGGCAGTCACCAACTCCCCCTTTCCTCCAAACAAACCAATGTTTCCTTCTTCCTTTTGGAGCCTTGAGCACACCTCTTCAAAATCAGGAAGTGTAGTCTCCCTTAGGATCTTCATGATGGCATCATTGTAAACCGGATTCAAGTTGAGTAGAAGGCCAAAGATCTTGTCTTGCTCCTTTCTCTCAATGAGAACCTTGGGGTTTAAAGTGCTTGGCCTTAGCATCTCAAGTTCAGACCATGCTGAAGAGAACTTCCCAAGATACTTGGTAAAGTCATGGTCTTCTTGTTTCAGCTCATTTATGGCCTTCTTCACCTCATATACTCTGCTCAGATTTGAAACATCTCCATAAATCTTCTTGAGAGTATCCCACAGTGACTTGGCTGTCTCACAATGAGAATAAGCTTCAAGGATGGATGGGTCAAGAGAGTTTTGGAGAAAGCCAAGCACAAGCTGATCTTCTTGAAACCATTTAGCTTCTGCCTTCTTAGTTTCCTCATCCTTCTTCTTGGCTTCATCTTCTTCAGTTGGTGTTTTATCCTCCAAGATGTGTTCCCACAAACCTCTTCCACAAATAGCAGTCTTGATGGTCCTTTGCCATGTCCTATAGTTGATACCTTTGAGCATAACAGGGACAACAGTAGGCCTCAAGCTGGAGCTAAGATGAGTAGAGTCTTCCATGGAGAGTGACTGAAGAGAGTGAGTGAGGACTTGAGTAACCGAGAAGAGTTGGAATCTTGAGTAACCGAGAAGAGTGAGAAGCTTATAGGGTTTAGGACAGAGAGTAAGAGTGATGAACAGGTGAGGAACCGTGAGAGATTTAGAAGGAACCGTGAGAGATTTAGGACAGAGAATTATGAGCTGAAGGTTAATGATCTTAAGAGTGAGAGAATGGTGAAATGAAGAGAGAATCAAAGAAAGTAGAGATCTTGCTCTGATACCATGATAGTTTTAGAGTGTGTGAACATTAGGGTTCATGCTAAAGAAGAGAGAGTATGCGCAGAAGTAAAGAGAGAGAGAATGAGGTTCATAAACCCTTAACTTGTTTCTTTGGTGTTACAACATACTTATAGGAGTTACAACACATAAGATGCTTAACCTAAAGTAGAAACAAGACAAAATGAGTAGAGACAAAGGTCTGAGATGTCTGAACCGTGGCAGGAGGTGAGAGAAGGAGAGTGGTCCCCCCTTGTGGTCCAAAACACACCTTAACCCTAACGGCTCTCACTCCTCCCCAACGGCTCTCTTCTTCTACTTTAGGTCTCAAATAGTTGGCGCCTCACAATCTGATGTCCCCAACTTTGTACTTTTATTAATGTGCAAGTCTTGTGCATTTTATGATAATGAACAAGTCTTGACACATTGATCCTATCATGATCAATAGTATGCTACTAAAAGGTAGAATGAGAAGCATGTTATGCAAGTTTATGTTCTTTGAATCACCCCTAAGTAACCATAATAAAAGACTAGAAAGAATCTTTGATCTTCTAAAAGGCCATATGAGAATCTTAAAAAAAAAACTTTGTAACCAAAACTTCTTGAAACATATATGTCATGGATTGAAGAATTTAGGTGATGTAAGACAACTATAAGTAAGTTTATGTATGCTCAGAAAGGTAGAATGAGAAGCATGTTATACAAGTTGTTGTTCCTTTCAATCACCCCAAAGTAACACTACTAAGATACTAGAAAGAAACTTTGATCTTGTAAAAAGCCCTATGAGAGTCCTAAAAAAAACTTTGTAACCAAAACTTCTTGAAACATATATGTCATGGATTAAAGAATTTAGGTGATGTAAGACAACTATAAGTAAGTTTTCGTATGCTACTAAAAGGTAGAATGAGAAGCATGTTATACAAGTTTATGTTCTTTGAATCACCCCTAAGTAACCATAATAAAAGACTAGAAAGAATTTTTGATCTTTTAAAAGGCCATATGAGAATCTTAAAAAAAAACTTTGTAACCAAAAAAAAAACTTTGTAACCAAAACTTCTTGAAACATATATGTCATGGATTGAAGAATTTAGGTGATGTAAGACAACTATAAGTAAGTTTATGTATGCTCAGAAAGGTAGAATGAGAAGCATGTTATACAAGTTGTTGTTCCTTTCAATCACCCCCAAGTAACACTACTAAGTAACACTAATAAGAGACTAGAAAGAAACTTTGATCTTGTAAAAAGCCCTATGAGACTAGAAAGAAACTTTGATCTTGTAAAAAGCCCTATGAGAGTCCTAAAAGACTAGAAATAATCTTTGATCTTCTAAAAGGCCATATGAGAATCTTAAAAAAAAACTTTGTAACCAAAACTTCTTGAAACATATATGTCATGGATTGAAGAATTTAGGTGATGTAAGACAACTATAAGTAAGTTTATGTATGCTCAGAAAGGTAGAATGAGAAGCATGTTATACAAGTTGTTGTTCCTTTCAATCACCCCCAAGTAACACTACTAAGAGACTAGAAAGAAACTTTGATCTTGTAAAAAGCCCTATGAGAGTCCTAAAAAAAAACTTTGTAACCAAAACTTCTTGAAACATATATGTCATGGATTAAAGAATTTAGGTGATGTAAGACAACTATAAGTAAGTTTTCGTATGCTACTAAAAGGTAGAATGAGAAGCATGTTATACAAGTTTATGTTCTTTGTGTTGGGAATGTCCTGAAATCTACCGTACTATCTCTAGAAAGTATGATAAGTGTCGAGATCAGACATAAGTCATAAATACTGGGTGATCATGATGGCTTGCTAGAGTCCGCTCTTGATCTATAAGTTTAGGACTTATTACCAGCATTGTATGATCCCTAAGGGTCACACACCATAGCTAACGGGAAAGTTAAATGGAATTAATACGGTAAGATGCAATGGCACTTACTGTATTGGATCAGAGTTTTGGGCCAGACAAATACAGGCTTTTGTCTTATTTGTGTTTTGGGCCCAAAAGATTAATGAGCCATTAGTCTAATGACTTGGGCCCATTAATGAGATATAAGAGAATCAGAAAACCCTAAGGAAGCAAGGCTTCTGCGATTTTCTCCTCTGTGGCCGCGCCCTCTCTCTCTCTCTGAAATCTCTCTCTCTGATTCTTCCAACTCTTTGGTCTAGCAGCCGTCCCGTGCTTGTAAGAGTGAGGATACTCGAGGAGGAGCCGATTCTCATCAGCTCTAATCTGATCTTGTCATCACCACCAATCACTCCGCTGCAAAAAGGTAAAGATCAGGTTGGTTTTATGATTCGTTTTGCAAGAACCTAGATCTGTTTAAGGATTTGTGTTAGGTTGTAATTGAGAATTAAACCTTGGAAAAACATCCATAATCCTACAGTGGTATCAGAGCCTAGGTTTTAGGTTTCTTGTGAAATTGGATCATATGAAAATTGATTAATTGATTAATTAATTTTGATTGTTGATAATCGGCTCGGCTATAATCGAATTATCGAATGTTAATAATTGAATCGAATTCGTTACTGAATTGATGCAATCGACTGTGTCCCATTCAATTATTAAACCGGTTCATGTGCTTGAATGAAACCCTAACCGAAAGTGAATTGGCCGTGTATTGATGCTCGATGCGATCACATGACAAATGATTGGGCGTGTGTGTGCGTGTGCCGACCATGTGCTATTCGATCATTCAATTATTAAATGAATGATGCAATATAAAACCTCAATTATAAAACGTTGCTAATACGTTGCTTCATGATGCGGCTCCATTCTATTATTGAATCGGTTCAATGCGTACCCTAACCGGTTCATAAGGCCGTTGTTAATTCGTTGCAATTACCGTGTGATATTGCTTGAGCCGTAAGGCTGAGTAACATGGATCGCGTCATAAGCCGAGACCGATCTTACGATCGTGAGGCGAGGTGAGCGATGCGTGGGCCGTGTAACCGAGCCGAGCGTGATCATGCGTTGCGATGATCGATCGTTTTGATCGTGAGCAACTGCTGTGTCGAAATGGATCATGGGCCTCGGATCGTTATGGGCCCACAATTGCGTTAATGGGCCGAGTTGGATCTTGGATCCGATTGTTTGGCCCATTAAAATTTTACGTCCCGCGAATAGTCAATCGGTTAAACCGAGCTTCGCGGTTCGTTGTCCAAAACCACTCCAATTAAACCGGTCCAATTTATTGGCGGTTGATTGAGTGTTTAAAGCCTTAAACCGCAAGTTAAATCAAATTGGCTAAAACACTAGGTGTTTCTTCCCGGTTTTGGATTTAACTGAACCGATCCAATTTATTGGTGGTTCAAGCGGTTAACCCAAATCGCGGTTTGCTAGAAATAATTTAATACATGGTATTATTTAATTTCTGGTTAAACCGGATTTAAATTCATAAAATTGAATTTTAACCTAAACCGAAGGCTGGTCTAAGTTTGATTTGGTTGGACCAAATAATTTAGAGCTGGTCTGGTTTAGTAAATAACCGATGGTTTTGATAGTTAATTTGGTCTTGGACCAGAATTAATAAACCGGATCGGTTATGTCAAATTATTGGGCCAGCTGGAATTCTATGGTCTCGGGCCAAGAATTGGGCCTATAATTTGTGACCCAACCCAAAATATTTAATAAAATATTAAATTAGAAATTTCTATTTTTAGTAAGTTACTAAATTTAGAAAGTTTCTAAAATAAGAAAGTTTCCCAAAATAGTAATCTTCTATTTTTGGAAATAAAACTTAGAAATCCTCAAAAACAATATCAAGCTTGGATGTCTTTCCAATCTTGTCAGCTACTTAACGCTTATTTGATTACAGATATGGCTTACAGTGTGAGGTGTCTGTTTTCGCGTAAGTAAAGTAGTATATAGTCACTAATTTCATTGGGAGTCCCAGATTTTAGTGATTATTTGGCTGTAAGAGATTGGTTTCCTTGACTGGGCCATCGGGAGTCCCGGGCCTTGAGACATCTGGTGAATTTGGGCCTCGGGTCCAACTCACAACCGAGAGTTATTGGTTATAACTAGCTGTGTGTATGCTTACCAAGTAAAGCTAATTCTGGGTGACGGCTAGTGGCCCACTTTGGATTTAGCTAAACATGGGTCTCGGAATCATTGTATTCTTATGAGGTTAAACAAAGAAAATTTGAATACAATGCGAGTTTTCTTATAAGTTGTTAAGATTACTCTTTTATGAACTTAATAACTAAAACTCTATTTATCTCTGAATTTCAGCTATGACAAGCACAAACAATCAAAACACTTTCTCGATCCGGTATGTCCTTGAGATGGACAAACTGAACGGATCAAATTTCTTGACTTGGTCGCGGAACCTGAGACTAGTTCTCAGGCATGAGAGAAAGGACTATGTCCTTGAGAAAGCTCTCCCCGAGAGGATCGGATCCAAAGCCAGTCATGCAGTATATAATGCTTGGAATAAGCATTATAATGATGCGGTAGATGTGCGTGGTCTGATATTGGCTACCATGGACTCAGATTTGCGGAAGCAATATGAGAACATGGAGTCGCCAATAGAGATGATCAGCAGCCTGAAATTGAAATTTCAGGAGCAGGTAAGAGTGGAGAGATACCAGTTGGTTAAATCTCTCACTAGCTGCAAGCTACCGATCATCCAGTAAGTCCTCATATCAGTAAAATGATGGGTTACATTGATAACCTGAGGAAACTGGATTATCCAGTTAGCCAAGAATTGGCAACTGATATCATTCTGCAGTCACTGCCGTCAAGCTATGATGAGTTCGTAAGGGACTATATCAAGAAAGGCTTAACGAAGACGTTGACTGAACTGCATGACATGCTCAAAACAGTTGAGCCAAACGTGAAGCACCCTGTACAATCTCATGAAGGAGAAGGGTAGGTTTACCAAACCTAAAGCTGACAAGGGTGAAGACAAAGTTGTCCAGATTTTGAATCATGGCAAGCGTGTGTCTTCTGAGCCCGAGTCAGATACCTCTTACGTTGGTAAGTGCTGCTACTGTAAAGAGACTGGGCATTGGAAGAGAGATTGCATTAAATTCATGGAAGATTATGAGGAGTTGAAGTTGATGTATGAAACTACTTCCTCAGGTATTCATGTTATTACTTCAAGTTATACCTTATAGGTATTGGATACTGGTTGTGGCACTGATATTTGTTATAATATGCAGAGCCTGAGCAACAGTAGAACGTTGAAGGAAGGGCAAGTGGAACTGCGTGTCTGGAAGGAGCTTGGGATGCTGCCTCAGCCGTAGGGTTTTCACTTGTAGATGCCTTTGAGGCTTGGTTTTATTAAGTAATTGCTACAATGTACCTGCTTTAAGCAGAGTTGTTTTTCATTTTCTTGTGAAGAATTTGAATGTTTTCATTTTGATAAAGACAAGTTTTGTTCTTTTGATCTTAATGAAATGTTAATTGTAGCACCCTATTCAAGGAATGGGTTTTATGTCTTAAACCAAAGAGTGCCTAAATGTAACATAAATACCGAATTGGTTTAAATCTGATGAATTAAACCTGATTTTTCTTGGCATAAATGTTTTGGTCACATAGAGTAAGTCAGATTCAGAAACCCCATAGTTATGGACTTTTGGGCTCATTTGAATGGATATCTTATGAGACTTGAATTCTGCTTACTGGACCAAAAGACATAGGGCCCATCTTAGCCGAGCTAAGAAAGGCCCAAAGGCTTATCGGAGATTGAACATACTCATGTATGTGGTCCGATGAGCAGTAATGCCAGAGAAAATTTCCTGTACTTCATTGTCTCTACTGATTACTTCAGTGAGTGTGATTGTGTTCATTTGATGAGACACAAGTCGGAATTCTTTGACATGGTCGAAAGAGTTCCAGAATGAAGTATAGAATCTGAATGACAGAAGTATTAAGACTCTGGATTAGATCACGAGTGAGAATACTTAAGTCATTGATTGTATGATCATCTGAATGAGTGTGAAGTCGTTTCACAGCTCATTTCTCCTGAAAACCTAGAGGTGTTTCTGTGAGAATGAATCAGATCTTATTAGAAATGATTAAAGATGAGTCACACGAATCTTCCATGATATTCTTTAAGAATAACGCTCTAGAAATATCTAAGTTTACGCTGAAATAGTTCCACCAATATCAGTTGAAAGACACCACGTAAATGTGGATTGGAATCGATCCAAATTCGTCTTTACTGAGTGTTTGTAGTTGTGCTACTTCGCTGGTTGTCCTAGGGAAACCAAGGCTTGTTACTTTTACGTCCATTCTGTTTTCTAAGAAGGGAAGTTACTTTCCAAGAAGAACAGTGGGAGTAAAAGTATAACTCGAAGAAATTCGAGAAATACAGGAGGCTGCTCAACCTGTTAAGGGAAAGCAACGGATGGATTTACAGATTTCTGTAGAATCTACATCTGTAGAGCCTGAAGTTCGCAGATATGAATGAATCAGTCACTAATCCGAGAGTGATTTCTCGTCATTAGTTGAACCTGATGATCATTAAAAGTTCGCATGATCTGATGATCATTGAAAGCGACGAATCTGCGAAACTCAAAGAAGCGAAAGTGAGCCCGGACTCCAAAAAGTTATACTGTACGTAAGTTAGCTTCATCGATCCATTCATGGATGGAAGCAAACATATCGGAGTTGGAATCTTCGTTCTGTTGAAGTAGTCAAGGTTTTGACTTGAACAGGAACGAAATGGAACTGTGCGTTTACTAATAGATAAGTGGGAGCGATGCTGCATTTCTCATAGAGTATGTCGATGACATACTGATTCTCGAAAATAACGTTCCAATGCTGCAGTCGGTAAAGGACTGGCTTGGGAGTTGGTTTTATGATTGACATGGGTAAAGCCACGTAGTTCTTGGATTTTGGATCTAAAGATAGAGATCCAAAAGAGCTGGTAGGACAAAGTCAGGATTCTTAAGTTGACAAAGTCCTACACGTTTTCAGCATTCCAAGAAGGGTTTTATGCCAATGTCATATGGCATTACGTTAAGCGAGATACAGTGTCCTACGATATTTGCTGAGCTTGAAAGCATGGATAGGATTCCATATGCGACGGCAATTGGATCTATCATGTATGCCATGACACGTACTTGTTTTGATGTTGCTTTAATGTTGAGCAAGACAAGTAAAGACCAGTCAAATCCAGCAAAGAATCACTGGATTGCCGTATAGAATATCCTAAAGTATTTGAGGAATACTAAGGATAAGTTCTTGATTTACGGAGAAAGTGAGGTGCTACAAGTCAATAGAGTCTGAAAGGCAAGTTTCCAATAGACAAAGATAATTCCTGGTCACAGTCCGGCTATATCTTGTGTCTAACTGGCGGTGCAAGGCACTATTGCTGACTCCATGACTTAAGCTGAACATTTCGCAGCTTGAGAAGCGGCGAAAGAGGTTGTTTGGATAGAAAAGTTCATCACTGAACTTGATGTGATTGCCAGCATAGATGAGGCTAGCTGCACATCAGAGGTCCAAACACCTTGAGGATAGGTATAACCTATTTCGTGAGATAAATGACAGAGGTGTTAAGTAGATAAGCAAGTTTCATCGAATGAGAACGTTGCTAATCTATTAACGAAGCCACTCCTTATGCCTAAGCACGAGTCGCGGACTGTAGCTGTAGGATGAGTGAAATTAAGATGTAGTCTTAATTTCAGTGGGAGTTTGTAAAGGGCTTTACTTAGTTGTTTTGAAAGGTTCATGTAAACATAATATTTTATGTTCATGAAATCTAATGATTTCTGGATTATTTTAACTGTGATATAAATAATCGTTCCAAAATGATTCATGTCATTATATATGGGCCATCGAAGTACATGAGTAGACTTGATCCTGAAACCCCATATTTAACGAAGTGACATAAATCATAGTGTCCATAGTCGAAGGTTGTTGAAATTGGAACAACAACAACCTGTTGAGACTAGATTGTGTTGAGACTTATGACCAGGTTTCGAGGGGTCATAGATGCGCGGCATCAAAGTCGACACATAGGTATATGTAGGGGAGCATATGACCGGACATGGCCCGCTGATGAGAACTCTGCAAGATATTAATATCTGTGTCATAAGAAGTTCTCATATACGACTATAGAGTATAGTCCTTAGACCTGAGTTCGCATGCATGTGGCTGCACATGGAGTAATGCGCTTTGATCATTGTCTAACGCTGTTTCGTAACTGGGAGCTATACGGACCTTGGTAGGGTGTATTATGAATTGTGTAGTTCATAGTGATGGAACAAGACGGGATTTGTCCCTGCCGTTTAACGGAGGTAATATCTCTAGGCCAATCGGAGATTTGATAGCTGGTAAGAGAATGGCCATTCCCAAACGGACTTGCCCAAGTCGTTTGCATTGTCAGTATCAAATCTGGTCCGATAAACATGGTCTGGCTATATAAGGATGACACACATCTTGCCTTATGCCAGATCGAGATATTAAGACAAAAGGATTAGGGAATGTAGGATTCCAGTACAATCGGAAGATTGTTGGGAATGTCCTTTGTAGGATTCCAGTACAAGTGGGAGATTGTTGGGAATGTCCTGAAATCTACCGTACTATCTCTAGAAAGTATGATAAGTGTCGAGATCAGACATAAGTCATAAATACTGGGTGATCATGATGGCTTGCTAGAGTCCGCTCTTGATCTATAAGTTTAGGACTTATTACCAGCATTGTATGATCCCTAAGGGTCACACACCATAGCTAACGGGAAAGTTAAATGGAATTAATACGGTAAGATGCAATGGCACTTACTGTATTGGATCAGAGTTTTGGGCCAGACAAATACAGGCTTTTGTCTTATTTGTGTTTTGGGCCCAAAAGATTAATGAGCCATTAGTCTAATGACTTGGGCCCATTAATGAGATATAAGAGAATCAGAAAACCCTAAGGAAGCAAGGCTTCTGCGATTTTCTCCTCTGTGGCCGCGCCCTCTCTCTCTCTGAAATCTCTCTCTCTCTGATTCTTCCAACTCTTTGGTCTAGCAGCCGTCCCGTGCTTGTAAGAGTGTGGATACTCGAGGAGGAGCCGATTCTCATCAGCTCTAATCTGATCTTGTCATCACCACCAATCACTCCGCTGCAAAAAGGTAAAGATCAGGTTGGTTTTATGATTCGTTTTGCAAGAACCTAGATCTGTTTAAGGATTTGTGTTAGGTTGTAATTGAGAATTAAACCTTGGAAAAACACCCATAATCCTACACTTTGAATCACCCCTAAGTAACCATAATAAAAGACTATAAAGAATCTTTGATCTTCTAAAAGGCCATTTGAGAATCTTAAAAAAAAACTTTGTAACCAAAACTTCTTGAAACATATATGTCATGGATTGAAGAATTTAGGTGATGTAAGACAACTATAAGTAAGATTTTGTATGCTCAGAAAGGTAGAATGAGAAGCATGTTATACAAGTTGTTGTTCCTTTCAATCACCCCCAAGTAACACTACTAAGAGACTAGAAAGAAACTTTGATCTTGTAAAAGGCCCTATGAGAATCCTAAAAAAAACTTTGTAACCAAAACTTCTTGAAACATATATGTCATGGATTGAAGAATTTAGGTGAAGTAAGACAACTATAAGTAAGTTTATGTATGCTCAGAAAGGTAGAATGAGAAGCATGTTATACAAGTTGTTGTTCCTTTCAATCACCCCCCAAGTAACACTACTAAGAGACTAGAAAGAAACTTTGATCTTGTAAAAAGCCCTATGAGAGTCCCAAAAAAAACTTTGTAACCAAAACTTCTTGAAACATATATGTCATGGATTAAAGAATTTAGGTGATGTAAGATAACTATAAGTAAGTTTTCGTATGCTACTAAAAGGTAGAATGAGAAGCATGTTATACAAGTTTATGTTCTTTGAATCACCCCTAAGTAACCATAATAAAAGACTAGAAAGAATCTTTGATCTTCTAAAAGGCCATATGAGAATCTTAAAAAAAAAACTTTGTAACCAAAACTTCTTGAAACATATATGTCATGGATTGAAGAATTTAGGTGATGTAAGACAACTATAAGTAAGTTTATGTATGCTCAGAAAGGTAGAATGAGAAGCATGTTATACAAGTTGTTGTTCCTTTCAATCACCCCAAAGTAACACTACTAAGATACTAGAAAGAAACTTTGATCTTGTAAAAAGCCCTATGAGAGTCCTAAAAAAAACTTTGTAACCAAAACTTCTTGAAACATATATGTCATGGATTAAAGAATTTAGGTGATGTAAGACAACTATAAGTAAGTTTTCGTATGCTACTAAAAGGTAGAATGAGAAGCATGTTATACAAGTTTATGTTCTTTGAATCACCCCTAAGTAACCATAATAAAAGACTAGAAAGAATTTTTGATCTTTTAAAAGGCCATATGAGAATCTTAAAAAAAAACTTTGTAACCAAAACTTCTTGAAACATATATGTCATGGATTGAAGAATTTAGGTGATGTAAGACAACTATAAGTAAGATTTTGTATGCTCAGAAAGGTAGAATGAGAAGCATGTTATACAAGTTGTTGTTCCTTTCAATCACCCCCAAGTAACACTACTAAGAGACTAGAAAGAAACTTTGATCTTGTAAAAAGCCCTATGAGAGTCCTAAAAAAAACTTTGTAACCAAAACTTCTTGAAACATATATGTCATGGATTGAAGAATTTAGGTGATGTAAGACAACTATAAGTAAGTTTATGTATGCTCAGAAAGGTAGAATGAGAAGCATGTTATACAAGTTGTTGTTCTTTTCAATCACCCCCAAGTTATTAGAGAGGAAGAAGAAATGGGATGAGGAGAGGCTGAAGAAGCCGAGCCTCAGTCCTAAACAAAGCAAAAGAAGAAGGTTCCACAAGAAAAGAGGTGGTTCCACAAGCAAGAAAAGAGTGTTATCCAAGCAACACTCCTTGAAGAGCAATGTGCAAAGTTGGGGCACAAGCAAGGCTGTGCAAAATCAGGGCCAAATATGCATAAGAAGATGTTGGAATCAATGTGCAAAAGTGGGGCAGAATCAAGTCTTACACTAAGCATGTTCGGATGTTCAACAAGATTACACAAGAAGGAGTCACATGTTTAGTTAAGGTCTGAACACAAGTGAAGACCAGTCACTATCAGCCTTTGGGAGTGTGTTCTCTCTCTCTCCAGACCTACAACACGCCAAATAAGAGAGAGGAGAGGTCACTTTCATGTCTGAACTCACTAGAAACCAAGAAGGAGTGAAGAAGATCCAGCCATCCATTTTGAATTCGAATCTCCCTCCTAAAGAATCAATGGCTATGATTTGTTGTCTTTGTTTATGGTTGTCTTAACCTAATTGTGAGCCTATTTAAAGGTCTCCCACGCCATTGTATGCTTTTGCTAATTCACATACAATTGAAAGACTTATTGTTACAAACAAAGTCTCTCTTCTTCTCTCTTTCCCTTTAGTTTTGTTCTTGCGGTTCCATTACTTAACTCTCATTGTGCTCTTCAATAAGACACAATGTAGACTCATGTAAGAGCATTGGTTGGCTGCTTAGGCAGTCCAAAACCACACTTGGATAGTTCTTCCATAACTAATCCAAGTGTGAGAAGCTCTCGGTTTTCATTAAAGCTCTTACATAGTTTTCCTTTTCTTCTTTAGAACACCTCTTAGCTAATTACTGATTTGGATCCATTCTTATGAGTAAACTCTCCTAATGAGATGTTAAGCTCTTGGATACATTTTCATATAGCTTAAGTGTTCATTGTCTTGAGGTAGAATAGCTTTCTTCTCTTTTAGAACCGCAAACCCTAGTTTTTCTCTCTCTAAGCGGCTTAAGAACCCTAACCGTGTCTTAAGCCTCTTTCTTCATTCTACCTCATTCTCTAGAACCAGACTTGATATTAAGAGCTTCCTCTTGGATGTCTCTTGAAATTCTAACATGGTATCAGAGCCACACAAGTTGTTGGCTTCAAATTGTTTCAAGATAGAGAGCAAAATCTGTCTTGATTTTTCCTTTAGCTTCCGCAATGTTTTTCATGAACCAAGCTTCTGGTTTTACTTGGTTTCATGTTCTTAATACTTGTAGCTCTCTGTTTTGAAGAGATGATAAGTTGATTAAGAAATCAGAGAAGAACAAGAGCATATAGTTATGTTTTTACTTGTTGCTTCTCTGGTTTTTTTTGTTTCTTGTTTCAAACTGAGCAAACTCAGTCCCTGAACTTTTGAAATGTTTATGAGTTAAACTGAGCAAGAAACTCAGTCCATGAACCTTAAACATGTGTTGTTTCTAAGTCAAACTAAGCTATCTTAGTCCCTGAACTAGAAACATATTATCTAACTTTTTATTTTCTGTGTTTCAGGTTCATACTCCCATTCTCCCATACTACTATTCTCTGAGTTTGGTTTACATGCTCTTAATCTGAGTTTATGCATTCCAAACTCACATACTCTCTATACTCTCATTCTCTGGTGCACACTCTCTTAATCTGAGTTGTGTGTCATCCCATACTCTTTATACTCTCTGGTTACTTCTATTTTACTCTAAAATTTACTCCTAAAGAACTATCTTATACTTGCACATAAACTTAATTCAAGCTCATTAGTCCTGATCAAACTTGTGTTGCTTGAGTATTGTTTTGTGTTTAGGTGTTCTTAGGAGGAATGAAGAGCTGTTGGCAGTGAGGATCAGTCACAAAAAGGAGGGTGCACACTCTAAGTGGCGGTTCAAACTGATGTTATTGGAGTTGTGTGGTTAAGGAGCTGAAGAAGTCTCCAACAAAACCAGTGAACTCATGAAGTTGTGGATAAACTGAAATCCTCAGTTGGTTGTGGGTTAACCTAAATCCTCATGAAGTTGTGGATAAACTGAAATCCTCATTTTGTTGGAGCCATCACCGAGTTGGGAGTCAGCTGGTGGAGAAGCTCATGGTTCAAGGATCTTCCCAAAGAAGGAGGCGGTTTACAAGCTGTCCATTCAAAGGAGGAAAAGGCCTTGTCCAAGAAGCTGTACAAGGAGTTGTACAAGCTGTGTATGCATGGTGAAGAGCCATTCAAGGGTGCGGGGGAGCTTGTTGGATCAGTCATGGTTATGTTCCAGCAAGGCAAACAATGAATCACTCCCAACCGCAACAAGAAATCAGGCTACTTCTAAACCCTCTTTTTCATTTCCATTAAGCTTCCATCTTATGAGTTCTCTTGATTATGTGAAGTTTTCAAAGTCAAAATGTTTTAAACTCAATTCTCAAAACGTTTTAGACTTGTTTTTCTCTTAAGCATCTTGTTGTGATCATGTGTTTCAATTCAAAAACGTTTTAAAACTAATACTCAAAACGTTTCTAAACAAGAAGGTTAATGCTTAGCTAATGTTCTAAATGTCTTGCACACACTTAACATGTTTCCTTTAAACCTTTGTGTTGAAGGAAAAGATAAAGACATGCTTGAGGAGCATTAGAAAGTAAAGGAGCTATGAGGAGCATCCGCAAGTCTTGAAGTCTTTCCAAGAGGAAGATGAGACCAACTTGAAGTTCAACTCAGGAAGAGAAGGATTATCAATGTTGGGGTTAAAGGCCGGAGCACTATAGAGTCCAAGTTTCAAAAGACACAACAAAGATCAAAGAAGTTCATATCAAGAAGAATCAAATCAAGGAATGCTAAGGAAAGAAAGAGATGGGAAAGGAGTGAGCCGTGAGTTTAGATGGTGATACCAAGGTCAAGTTGCATCTTGAGTAGGTGACTATACTCTTTTTGTCCTCCTTAAGGTTTTATCCCAAGAGGTTTTACTTAAGGAGGTTTTTAATGAGGTAGTTCAACCGCTCCAAGCTTGGCCTTTGGTCCTCTTCTCCCTTTGGTCTTATGGAGTCCCGACGACCAAGCTTGCGGGGGAGTATTAGAGAGGAAGAAGAAATGGGATGAGGAGAGGCTGAAGAAGCCGAGCCTCAGTCCTAAACAAAGCAAAAGAAGAAGGTTCCACAAGAAAAGAGGTGGTTCCACAAGCAAGAAAAGAGTGTTATCCAAGCAACACTCCTTGAAGAGCAATGTGCAAAGTTGGGGCACAAGCAAGGCTGTGCAAAATCAGGGCCAAATATGCATAAGAAGATGTTGGAATCAATGTGCAAAAGTGGGGCAGAATCAAGTCTTACACTAAGCATGTTCGGATGTTCAACAAGATTACACAAGAAGGAGTCACATGTTTAGTTAAGGTCTGAACACAAGTGAAGACCAGTCACTATCAGCCTTTGGGAGTGTGTTCTCTCTCTCTCCAGACCTACAACACGCCAAATAAGAGAGAGGAGAGGTCACTTTCATGTCTGAACTCACTAGAAACCAAGAAGGAGTGAAGAAGATCCAGCCATCCATTTTGAATTCGAATCTCCCTCCTAAAGAATCAATGGCTATGATTTGTTGTCTTTGTTTATGGTTGTCTTAACCTAATTGTGAGCCTATTTAAAGGTCTCCCACGCCATTGTATGCTTTTGCTAATTCACATACAATTGAAAGACTTATTGTTACAAACAAAGTCTCTCTTCTTCTCTCTTTCCCTTTAGTTTTGTTCTTGCGGTTCCATTACTTAACTCTCATTGTGCTCTTCAATAAGACACAATGTAGACTCATGTAAGAGCATTGGTTGGCTGCTTAGGCAGTCCAAAACCACACTTGGATAGTTCTTCCATAACTAATCCAAGTGTGAGAAGCTCTCGGTTTTCATTAAAGCTCTTACATAGTTTTCCTTTTCTTCTTTAGAACACCTCTTAGCTAATTACTGATTTGGATCCATTCTTATGAGTAAACTCTCCTAATGAGATGTTAAGCTCTTGGATACATTTTCATATAGCTTAAGTGTTCATTGTCTTGAGGTAGAATAGCTTTCTTCTCTTTTAGAACCGCAAACCCTAGTTTTTCTCTCTCTAAGCGGCTTAAGAACCCTAACCGTGTCTTAAGCCTCTTTCTTCATTCTACCTCATTCTCTAGAACCAGACTTGATATTAAGAGCTTCCTCATGGATGTCTCTTGAAATTCTAACACAAGTAACACTACTAAGAGACTAGAAAGAAACTTTGATCTTGTAAAAGGCCTTATGAGAATCCTAAAAAAAACTTTGTAACCAAAACTTCTTGAAACATATATGTCATGGATTGAAGAATTTTGGTGATGTAAGATAACTATAAGTAAGTTTATGTATGCTCAGAAAGGTAGAATGAGAAGCATGTTATACAAGTTGGTGTTCCTTTCAATCACCCCCAAGTAACACTACTAAGAGACTAGAAAGAAACTTTGATCTTGTAAAAAGCCCTATGAGAGTCCTAAAAAAAACTTTGTAACCAAAACTTCTTGAAACATATATGTCATGGATTAAAGAATTTAGGTGATGTAAGACAACTATAAGTAAGTTTTCGTATGCTACTAAAAGGTAGAATGAGAAGCATGTTATACAAGTTTATGTTCTTTGAATCACCCCTAAGTAACCATAATAAAAGACTAGAAAGAATCTTTGATCTTCTAAAAGGCCATATGAGAATCTTAAAAAAAAACTTTGTAACCAAAACTTCTTGAAACATATATGTCATGGATTGAAGAATTTAGGTGATGTAAGACAACTATAAGTAAGTTTATGTATGCTCAGAAAGGTAGAATGAGAAGCATGTTATACAAGTTGTTGTTCCTTTCAATCACCCCCAAGTAACACTACTAAGAGACTAGAAAGAAACTTTGATCTTGTAAAAAGCCCTATGAGAGTCCTAAAAAAAAACTTTGTAACCAAAACTTCTTGAAACATATATGTCATGGATTAAAGAATTTAGGTGATGTAAGACAACTATAAGTAAGTTTTCGTATGCTACTAAAAAGTAGAATGAGAAGCATGTTATACAAGTTTATGTTCTTTGAATCACCCCTAAGTAACCATAATAAAAGACTAGAAAGAATCTTTGATCTTCTAAAAGGCCATATGAGAATCTTAAAAAAAAACTTTGTAACCAAAACTTCTTGAAACATATATGTCATGGATTGAAGAATTTAGGTGATGTAAGACAACTATAAGTAAGTTTATGTATGCTCAAAAAGGTAGAATGAGAAGCATGTTATACAAGTTGTTGTTCCTTTCAATCACCCCAAAGTAACACTACTAAGATACTAGAAAGAAACTTTGATCTTGTAAAAAGCCCTATGAGAGTCCTAAAAAAAACTTTGTAACCAAAACTTCTTGAAACATATATGTCATGGATTAAAGAATTTAGGTGATGTAAGACAACTATAAGTAAGTTTTCGTATGCTACTAAAAGGTAGAATGAGAAGCATGTTATACAAGTTTATGTTCTTTGAATCACCCCTAAGTAACCATAATAAAAGACTAGAAAGAATTTTTGATCTTTTAAAAGGCCATATGAGAATCTTAAAAAAAAACTTTGTAACCAAAACTTCTTGAAACATATATGTCATGGATTGAAGAATTTAGGTGATGTAAGACAACTATAAGTAAGATTTTGTATGCTCAGAAAGGTAGAATGAGAAGCATGTTATACAAGTTGTTGTTCCTTTCAATCACCCCCAAGTAACACTACTAAGAGACTAGAAAGAAACTTTGATCTTGTAAAAAGCCCTATGAGAGTCCTAAAAAAAACTTTGTAACCAAAACTTCTTGAAACATATATGTCATGGATTGAAGAATTTAGGTGATGTAAGACAACTATAAGTAAGTTTATGTATGCTCAGAAAGGTAGAATGAGAAGCATGTTATACAAGTTGTTGTTCTTTTCAATCACCCCCAAGTAACACTACTAAGAGACTAGAAAGAAACTTTGATCTTGTAAAAGGCCTTATGAGAATCCTAAAAAAAACTTTGTAACCAAAACTTCTTGAAACATATATGTCATGGATTGAAGAATTTTGGTGATGTAAGATAACTATAAGTAAGTTTATGTATGCTCAGAAAGGTAGAATGAGAAGCATGTTATACAAGTTGTTGTTCCTTTCAATCACCCCCAAGTAACACTACTAAGAGACTAGAAAGAAACTTTGATCTTGTAAAAAGCCCTATGAGAGTCCTAAAAAAAACTTTGTAACCAAAACTTCTTGAAACATATATGTCATGGATTAAAGAATTTAGGTGATGTAAGACAACTATAAGTAAGTTTTCGTATGCTACTAAAAGGTAGAATGAGAAGCATGTTATACAAGTTTATGTTCTTTGAATCACCCCTAAGTAACCATAATAAAAGACTAGAAAGAATCTTTGATCTTCTAAAAGGCCATATGAGAATCTTAAAAAAAAACTTTGTAACCAAAACTTCTTGAAACATATATGTCATGGATTGAAGAATTTAGGTGATGTAAGACAACTATAAGTAAGTTTATGTATGCTCAGAAAGGTAGAATGAGAAGCATGTTATACAAGTTGTTGTTCCTTTCAATCACCCCCAAGTAACACTACTAAGAGACTAGAAAGAAACTTTGATCTTGTAAAAAGCCCTATGAGAGTCCTAAAAAAAAACTTTGTAACCAAAACTTCTTGAAACATATATGTCATGGATTAAAGAATTTAGGTGATGTAAGACAACTATAAGTAAGTTTTCGTATGCTACTAAAAGGTAGAATGAGAAGCATGTTATACAAGTTTATGTTCTTTGAATCACCCCTAAGTAACCATAATAAAAGACTAGAAAGAATCTTTGATCTTCTAAAAGGCCATATGAGAATCTTAAAAAAAAACTTTGTAACCAAAACTTCTTGAAACATATATGTCATGGATTGAAGAATTTAGGTGATGTAAGACAACTATAAGTAAGATTTTGTATGCTCAGAAAGGTAGAATGAAAAGCATGTTATACAAGTTGTTGTTCCTTTCAATCACCCCCAAGTAACACTACTAAGAGACTAGAAAGAAACTTTGATCTTGTAAAAGGCCCTATGAGAATCCTAAAAAAAACTTTGTAACCAAAACTTCTTGAAACATATATGTCATGGATTGAAGAATTTAGGTGATGTAAGACAACTATAAGTAAGTTTATGTATGCTCAGAAAGGTAGAATGAGAAGCATGTTATACAAGTTGTTGTTCCTTTCAATCACCCCCAAGTAACACTACTAAGAGACTAGAAAGAAACTTTGATCTTGTAAAAAGCCCTATGAGAGTCCTAAAAAAAACTTTGTAACCAAAACTTCTTGAAACATATATGTCATGGATTAAAGAATTTAGGTGATGTAAGATAACTATAAGTAAGTTTTCGTATGCTACTAAAAGGTAGAATGAGAAGCATGTTATACAAGTTTATGTTCTTTGAATCACCCCTAAGTAACCATAATAAAAGACTAGAAAGAATCTTTGATCTTCTAAAAGGCCATATGAGAATCTTAAAAAAAAAACTTTGTAACCAAAACTTCTTGAAACATATATGTCATGGATTGAAGAATTTAGGTGATGTAAGACAACTATAAGTAAGTTTATGTATGCTCAGAAAGGTAGAATGAGAACCATGTTATACAAGTTGTTGTTCCTTTCAATCACCCCAAAGTAACACTACTAAGATACTAGAAAGAAACTTTGATCTTGTAAAAAGCCCTATGAGAGTCCTAAAAAAAACTTTGTAACCAAAACTTCTTGAAACATATATGTCATGGATTGAAGAATTTAGGTGATGTAAGAACTATAAGTAAGTTTATGTATGCTCAGAAAGGTAGAATGAGAAGCATGTTATACAAGTTGTTGTTCCTTTCAATCACCCCCAAGTAACACTACTAAGAGACTAGAAAGAAACTTTGATCTTGTAAAAAGCCCTATGAGAGTCCTAAAAAAAACTTTGTAACCAAAACTTCTTGAAACATATATGTCATGGATTGAAGAATTTAGGTGATGTAAGACAACTATAAGTAAGTTTATGTATGCTCAGAAAGGTAGAATGAGAAGCATGTTATACAAGTTGTTGTTCTTTTCAATCACCCCCAAGTAACACTACTAAGAGACTAGAAAGAAACTTTGATCTTGTAAAAGGCCCTATGAGAATCCTAAAAAAAACTTTGTAACCAAAACTTCTTGAAACATATATGTCATGGATTGAAGAATTTAGGTGATGTAAGATAACTATAAGTAAGTTTATGTATGCTCAGAAAGGTAGAATGAGAAGCATGTTATACAAGTTGTTGTTCCTTTCAATCACCCCCAAGTAACACTACTAAGAGACTAGAAAGAAACTTTGATCTTGTAAAAAGCCCTATGAGAGTCCTAAAAAAAACTTTGTAACCAAAACTTCTTGAAACATATATGTCATGGATTAAAGAATTTAGGTGATGTAAGACAACTATAAGTAAGTTTTCGTATGCTACTAAAAGGTAGAATGAGAAGCATGTTATACAAGTTTATGTTCTTTGAATCACCCCTAAGTAACCATAATAAAAGACTAGAAAGAATCTTTGATCTTCTAAAAGGCCATATGAGAATCTTAAAAAAAACTTTGTAACCAAAACTTCTTAAAACATATATGTCATGGATTGAAGAATTTAGGTGATGTAAGACAACTATAAGTAAGTTTATGTATGCTCAGAAAGGTAGAATGAGAAGCATGTTATACAAGTTGTTGTTCCTTTCAATCACCCCCAAGTAACACTACTAAGAGACTAGAAAGAAACTTTGATCTTGTAAAAAGCCCTATGAGAGTCCTAAAAAAAACTTTGTAACCAAAACTTCTTGAAACATATATGTCATGGATTAAAGAATTTAGGTGATGTAAGACAACTATAAGTAAGTTTTCGTATGCTACTAAAAGGTAGAATGAGAAGCATGTTATACAAGTTTATGTTCTTTGAATCACCCCTAAGTAACCATAATAAAAGACTAGAAAGAATCTTTGATCTTCTAAAAGGCCATTTGAGAATCTTAAAAAAAATCTTTGTAACCAAAACTTCTTGAAACATATATGTCATGGATTGAAGAATTTAGGTGATGTAAGACAACTATAAGTAAGATTTTGTATGCTCAGAAAGGTAGAATGAGAAGCATGTTATACAAGTTGTTGTTCCTTTCAATCACCCCCAAGTAACACTACTAAGAGACTAGAAAGAAACTTTGATCTTGTAAAAGGCCCTATGAGAATCCTAAAAAAAAATTTGTAACCAAAACTTCTTGAAACATATATGTCATGGATTGAAGAATTTAGGTGATGTAAGAACTATAAGTAAGTTTATGTATGCTCAGAAAGGTAGAATGAGAAGCATGCTATACAAGTTGTTGTTCCTTTCAATCACCCCCAAGTAACACTACTAAGTATTGATATGGAGATCACAAGTTGCACAATTCATCAATGTGCAAATATGGGGCGGTTTTGTGTTCATAAGCAAGTGGTTCTCGGATGTAAACCTTATTAGGGTTTACACTCTCTCTCAAGAATAATATTAAGGACTTTGGCTCATTACTATTTTGGGAAGTCTGAGAAGATCAGAGCAGTGAAGACCAAGCTCAGAAGCGCCTCAGGACCTGTCACTATCACCTAGAACAAGACAAAGAGAGGTCATTATCTTGTGACCGTTTTCCTCTCTCTCTCCAACCGAGTTCCCTCTTTGTCTTCTACTTGTATATCATTTGTTTATTGTCCATAAACCCTAGAGTAGCCTTTATATATTGTTGTAACTCATGTTTGAACATTAATGAGAAATATACTTCTCTAAAACTCTCCATCTCTCTTATTCTCTCTCAAACCGGCGCAAGAACCCTAATAGGGTTTCTGTGCTTCTCTCTTCCATTCTACCTTATTCTACTTCATTCTCTCAATCCAATCTTCATATTCTAACATGGTATCAGAGCTATAAGCTTCTGTACCTCTTTTACTTCCGCTGATTCTCACAAAAATCTGTTCTTGAGCTGTTAAAAGAATCTGTCAAACTCTCTCTCGGTTTTCACAAGTTCTTAAGCTCTTCATTTCATTTCTTTTGCCTCTTTATCTACTGTTGTGTTCTCTGTGAGCTGAGAAACCTTTCCTTCATCTTGAATACTCCCTCCTTGCTTCATTTCAGTCTTAGCAATGGAGAACTCAAGAGTTGTTATTCCTGTGATTTTGAAAGGCTCAAACTACATTGTTTGGGCTAGGATGGTGAAGTCTGCACTTGGAGGCAAAGGGCTGTGGAAGTTTATCCTGAGTGATACTGCTCCACAGAAGGTGTTTAAGGCCAGGTCTGAAGCTGAAGCCAAGAAAGGAGCTGAGGCAGAAACAAAAGGCAGTGATGAGTCTCTTGAAGAGGCAGCTGAAGCAGAAGAAGAGGCATGGATGCAAGGGGACCAGAATGTGCTTTCTATACTCCAAAGCTCACTGGACCAGCACCTATTGGAAGCCTACTCTTACTGTGTGACTTCTAAGCAGCTGTGGGTTACTCTTGAGAAGGTTTATGGGAATAAATCAAACTTACTAAGAGTTTTTGAAGTGAAGCTGGCCATTAACAATCTCCAGCAAGAAGATATGGAGTTTACAGCTCATTTTGGGAAGTTCAGCTCACTATGGTCAGAGTTGGAGATGCTGAGGCCACCAAGCAGTGATCCTTTGGTGTTACAAGAAAGAAGAGAGCAGGATAAAGTCTTTGCTCTTCTGCTCACCTTGAATGCATCCTATAATTCTTTGATCAAGCATATCCTAAGGGCAGAGACTCTACCTGACATTGATGACGTGTGTGGGCAAGTTCAGAAGGAACAAGGCTCATTTGGGTTGTTCAAAGGAAAAGGAGAGCTGGTAACCGCAAACAAGGGGATGTACAAGGCTGATGAGAGGAAGAACTATGGAGGTGACCAGAGAGGTGTCTTGATGTGTGATTTTTGCAAGAAGAGTGGGCATTTGAAGGACAGATGCTGGCGCCTTCACCCCAACCTCAGACCCTCATCTCACAACAACAGATTCAAAGATCAAAGGGCACACTACTCAAATGGTGCAGCTGGACCAGGTTCTTCTTCAATGCAGCAATGTGATGAAGGAAGAGCAATGGTGGTTCATCAAGCACCAGCTGTGACTCCTCAGAATGATGTGGTAAGGAGGTCAGACCTTGAGGCTCTCATCAAAGCTCTCAAGGAGAACTCTGGTATGGCTCTTGGTACTTCTCTCTTTGCTGCAAATAAAATCAGACCCTTGATTATTGATTCTGGAGCTTCTCATCACATGATTAGTGATCCTAAGTTGATAGAAAATGTTAAACCAGCCTTAGGATGTGTAGTGATTGCAAATGGTGATAAAATCCCAATTCAAGGCATAGGAAATCTGAAATTGTTTGATAAAGAATCTAAGGCCTTCTTCATGCCCAGTTTTACATCCAACTTAGTTTCTGTTAAAAAAATAGCCACTGATTTAAATTGCAATGTTGTTTTTAGTCCTAATGATGTTGTGTTTCAGGATATTAAGACAAGTAAGTTGATTGGGAAAGGTGTGACAAAGGATGAGCTCTACATGATTGAAGACATCAATCCCTCTTCTGAATTATCCCCTGCTTTATCTACTGCTTTATCTACTTGTGTTGGTGTGGATGACTCTATTTGGCATGCTAGATTAGGACATCCACACTCTAGGGCTTTAGGACTTTTATTACCTTCTGTTGTGTTTAAGAATGATGAGTGTGAGGCATGTATTCTTGGTAAACATTGCAAATCTGTTTTTCCAGCTTCTAAAACTATTTATGAAAGTTGCTTTGATCTTGTTCACTCTGATGTATGGACTGCTCCTTGTTTGTCTAGAGAGAATCATAAGTATTTTGTCACTTTCATTGATGAAAAATCTAAGTATACTTGGATAACCTTGATGCAAACTAAAGACAGAGTTTTAGAAGCTTTTATGAACTTTCAAAATCATGTTACTAACCATTTCAATGCTAAGATCAAAATTTTTAGATCAGATAATGGTGGTGAATATACAAGCAATGCCTTCAAACAACACCTATCCAAGCATGGGATTCTCCATCAAACAAGCTGTCCTTACACTCCCCAACAAAATGGCGTGGCTGAGAGAAAGAACAGACACTTAATGGAGGTGGCAAGGTCCATGATGTTCTATAGGAATGTCCCTAAAAGGTTTTGGGGAGATGCAGTCATGACAGCATGTTATTTGATCAATAGAACTCCCACAAGAGTTCTTAAGGATCAATCTCCATTTCAGGTACTAAACAAGACCAATCCATTAGTTGATCACTTACGTGTGTTTGGGTGTATTTGCTTTGTGTTAATCCCAGGAGAACAAAGGGATAAGTTGGATGCTAAGAGCACCAAAGCTATGTTCATTGGTTATTCAACAACACAAAGAGGATACAAGTGTTATGTACCTGACACAAGGAAGGTTTTGATATCAAGAGATGTGAAGTTTATGGAGACAAGGAGCTTCTATGATGAGAAGAATTGGGATAGCTTGAAGGATCTTCCCACTTCTCAATCAGATAGAGCTGCCAATCTAAGGATGATCATGGAAAACCTTGGTATTAGTATGCCTCATCAACAACCGATTAGGACAAGTGTTGCTCCTTCAGTTTCTGCTCCAACTTCAGTAGCTCATCCCCATCTTGATCATGAGGGGGACACTCATGAATCTATTGAATTGGAGATCCAAAGTATTGAGATGAAGACATTAATCAGTTGTCCTTTCATCCGATCAGAAGAAGAAGAAGTGAATAAGTAAAAGCGAAGGGAATTTAATCTCATGGTTAAGTGGTAAAAGGATAAGTTACCATGAATCAAGTCAAAGATCTTCTAGAAGGTTGACTCCACGGATGAATAGTGCCAGGAGACAAGATTCAAATTCAAATGGAGATTCCCTTCCCTACTTGCTTCACCCTTTTGTCTAAATGGGTCCTAAGAATTATTTTGTCATCTAAATTTGAATTCAAATGTATAGCCACGAAATTTAGTTATTTTTATGTCTATATATTCATTGTAATATCAAGAAGAAAAATACACACTTTTTTTGGGAGTTTTTCCCTCATACTTCTTCTTATCTCTCTCTCACAATCTCTCCTCTAATCTCATACGAATTTCTCTCATGTTCTTCATTCTCACTAAGTTAAACACTCAAATACTCTTCATAATCTCATATTCTAATTCTAACATGGTATCAGAGCAATAAGCTCCTGTACCTATTCATTTCCGCAATCTTTTATTTGAACTTGTTCTAAAATCTGTTCTTGAAAGCTTGTCCCTGTTTTTGAAACTTTTAAACTCTTAAGTCATTTCTTTGGCTTATTTACTCCTGTGTGTGTTCTCTGTGAGTTGAGAACTCTTTTGTTCAAACATTTACCTTGAAAACTCCCTCCTTGCAACAAACCAGTCTTAGCAATGGAGAACTCAAGGGTAATAATTCCTGTGATTCTTAAAGGTGCCAACTATATTGTTTGGGCCAGAATGGTGAAGTCTGCACTTGGAGGCAGAGGTTTTTGGAAGTACATCATGAGGAGCACAGCTCCACATAAGGTGTTGAAGGCTGAAGCTAAGGTGGGAACCGAGGCAGAGGCTAAAGATGTTGTTGAGTCTCATGAGGAGGCATCTGAAGCTGATGAAGAAGCATGGATACAAGGGGACCAGAATGTGCTCTCTATACTTCAAAGCTCACTTGACCAGCACCTGTTGGAGGCTTACTCCTATTGTGTGACTTCCAAGCAGCTGTGGGATACTATTGAGAAGGTTTATGGGAATAAATCAAACCTAACCAGAGTCTTTGAAGTTAAGCTGGCCATCAACAATCTCCAGCAAGAAATATGGAGTTTAAAGCTCACTTTGGAAAGTTTAGCTCACTGTGGTCAGAGTTGGAGATGTTGAGGCCACCAAGCAGTGATCCTTTGGTGTTACAAGAAAGGAGAGAGCAAGATAAAGTCTTTGCTCTTCTGCTCACCTTGAACTCATCTTACAATGGGTTGATTAAGCACATTCTGAGGGCAGACACTTTACCTGACTTGGATGATGTGTGTGGGCAAATTCAGAAAGAGCAAGGCTCATTTGGGTTGTTCAAAGGCAAAGGGGAGCTGGTAACTGCCAACAAAGGGATGTATAAGGCTGATGAGAGGCAGAACTATGGAGGTGACAAGAGAGGAGTCTTGATGTGTGAGTTTTGCAAGAAGAGTGGGCACTTGAAAGATAGATGCTGGCGCCTTCACCCTAACCTCAGACCCTCATCTCACAACAACCGGTTTAAAGATCAAAGGGCAAACTTCTCTTATGGTGCAGTTGGACCAGGTTCTTCTTCAATGCAGCAATGTGATGAAGGAAGAGCAATGGTGGTCCATCAAGCTCCAGCCATGACTGATCAGAGTGATGTGGTAAGAAGGTCAGACCTTGAGGCTCTCATCAAAGCCCTCAAGGAAAACTCTGGTATGGTTCTTGGTACTTCACTCTTTGCTTCAAATAAAACCAGACCCTTGATCATTGATTCAGGAGCCTCTCATCATATGATTAGTGATCCTAAGTTGATAGAAAATGTTAAACCAGCTTTAGGATGTGTAGTGATTGCAAATGGTGATAAGATCCCAATTCAAGGCATAGGAAATCTGAAATTGTTTGATAAAGAATCTAAAGCTTTCTTTATGCCTAGTTTCACATCTAACTTAGTATCTGTGAAAAGAATAGCCACTGATCTAAATTGCAATGTTGTTTTTAGTCCTAATGATGTTGTGTTTCAGGATATTAAGACAAGTAAGTTGCTTGGGAAAGGTGTAACAAAGGATGATCTCTACATGATTGAAGACACCAATCCATCTTCTGAATTATCTTCTGCTTTTTCTACTTTCATGAGTGTTGATGATTCTATTTGGCATGCTAGACTAGGACATCCACACTCTAGAGCTTTAGGACTCTTATTACCTTCTGTTTCTTTTAAAAATGATGATTGTGAGGCTTGTATTCTTGGGAAACATTGCAAATCTGTTTTTCCAAACTCTAAAACTACTTATGAATGTTGCTTTGATCTTATTCATTCTGATGTGTGGACTGCTCCTTGTGTATCTAGAGAGAATCATAAGTACTTTGTCACTTTCATTGATGAAAAATCTAAGTATACTTGGATAACCTTGATGCAAACTAAGGATAGAGTGTTAGAAGCTTTCATAAACTTTCAAAATCATGTTACTAACCATTTCAATGCTAAGATCAAAATTTTTAGATCAGACAATGGTGGTGAGTATACAAGCAATGCCTTCAAACAACACTTATCCAAACATGGGATTCTTCATCAAACAAGCTGCCCTTACACTCCACAACAAAATGGAGTGGCTGAGAGGAAAAACAGACACTTAATGGAGGTGGCAAGATCCATGATGTTCTACAAGAATGTCCCTAAGAAGTTTTGGGGAGATGCAGTCATGACTGCATGTTACTTGATCAATAGAACTCCCACAAGAGTTCTTAAGGATCAATCCCCATTTCAGGTACTTAACAAAACAAATCCATTGGTTAATCACTTACGTGTGTTTGGGTGCATTTGTTTTGTGTTAATACCAGGAGAACAAAGAGATAAGTTGGATGCTAAAAGCACCAAAGCAATGTTCATTGGATATTCCACAACACAAAGAGGGTACAAGTGTTATGTTCCTGAGACAAGGAAGGTTTTGATCTCAAGAGATGTGAAATTTATGGAGACAAGAAGTTTCTATGATGAGAAGAATTGGGAAAGCTTGAAGGATCTTCCCACTTCCCAATCAGACCGAGCTGCTAATTTAAGGATGATCATGGAAGGTCTTGGTATTAATCTGCCTCAGCAACCGGCCAAAGCAATTCATGCTCCTTCAGTCCCTGATTTACCTTCAGAAGCTCCACAACAACCCCATCCTGATCATGAGGGGGACACTCAAGAATCAGGGCAAGAACCACAAGAATCTGATTCAAGTACACATGATCAAGCTGATTCAAGTACACATGATCAAGCTGGTGTTGAGGAGCATGAGGAACATGGGATAGAAACTGAGGAGTTGGATCATCAAAATGGAGAGACTGAACAGCCAGTTCTGAATGAGCAGCCAGTTCAAGTGTTAAGGAGAAGCACAAGGGAGAGAAAGGATCCATCAGAATGGAAGAAGACTAGAGTTTACTTCAACAGCAATGCAGTAGCTCATCCAATTCAAGCTGTATGCACGTTGGCTCATATACCTTTGGAACATCAAGTGTTCATTGGGAAGTTGGATCAAGAACAAGTACCAACAACTTATGAAGAAGCCAAGGAGGATAAGAGGTGGATGCAAGCTGTGAATGAAGAGACTAAAGCAATGGAAAACAATGAGACTTGGTATGAGGCAGAACTTCCAAAAGGGAAGAAGGCAGTGAGTTCTAAGTGGGTGTTCACCATCAAGTATAGAAGTAATGGAGAGGTGGAGAGATACAAAGCAAGGCTGGTAGCAAGAGGCTTCACTCAAACCTATGGAAAGGATTACTTGGATACCTTTGCACCAGTAGCTAAGCTTCACACAGTTAGGATCATCTTATCTTTGGCAACAAACCTTGATTGGGAGCTTTGGCAAATGGATGTCAAG
Source organism: Orychophragmus violaceus (assembly GCA_030180135.1). Classification (NCBI taxonomy): domain Eukaryota; kingdom Viridiplantae; phylum Streptophyta; class Magnoliopsida; order Brassicales; family Brassicaceae; genus Orychophragmus; species Orychophragmus violaceus. The sequence goes on from CM058239.1 coordinate 61,641,182, forward strand.
AATGCATTCCTTCAAGGGGAGCTCGAAGATGAGGTATATATGACACCACCTCCTGGTCTTAAGGACATTGTGAAACCAGGAAAGGTACTAAGACTTAAGAAGGCGATCTATGGACTAAAGCAATCACCTAGAGCTTGGTACCATAAGTTGAGCTCAACACTAATGCAAAGAGGATTCAAGAAATCTGAAGGAGATCACACCTTGTTCACTCTCCAAGATCAAGAAGGTATCATTGTCATCCTTGTTTATGTTGATGACATTATCATATCAGGAAGCAACAAGTCAGGTATACAAGACACTAAGGCTTATCTCAAATCTATTTTTGACATAAAAGATCTTGGTGCTCTAAAGTACTTCCTTGGGATAGAAGTTTGTCGATCTAATGATGGACTCTTCTTATCACAAAGGAAGTACACACTTGATTTGTTATCTGAAGCAGGAAAGATAGGAGCAAAACCGGCTAAGACACCTCTTGACGAAGGCTACAAAGTCATAAGAGAGGGGGAGCTTGAGGACAGACCATTTGAGGACATTACTCAGTATAGAAGGATGGTTGGTAAGCTCATTTACTTAACCATAACCAGACCTGATTTGTGTTATGCAGTAAACCAAGTAAGCCAACATATGCAAGCACCCAAGATGCATCATTGGAACATGGTTGAAAGGATACTTAGATACCTAAGTGGTGCTCCTGGTCAAGGCATTTGGATGGGTTGCAATCAAAGCACAGAGATAGTTGGGTATTGTGATGCTGATTGGGCAGGAGATAGAGTGGACAGGAGGTCTACTACTGGATATTGCACATTCATTGGAGGCAACCTTGTTACTTGGAAGAGCAAGAAGCAGAAGATAGTGTCATGTTCAAGTGCTGAAGCTGAATATAGAGCAATGAGGAAGCTAGCAACAGAATTGGCGTGGATCAAAGGTCTTCTTGTGGATTTGGGGATTGAGACTTCAAAGCCAATCACTATGCATTGTGACAACCAAGCTGCTATTCACATTGCATCAAACTCAGTCTTCCATGAGAGGACCAAGCATATAGAAGTTGATTGTCACAAGGTGAGGCAGATGATTGAGCAAGGAGTGGTGTTACCATGTTTCACACGGAGTGAAGAGCAGCTAGCTGATGTGTTCACCAAGGCAGCTAGCTTGAAGGTGTGTGAGTCCATTCACACTAAGCTTGGACTCATGGAGCTTCCGGAATCCTCTAAGGCTGTGGAGTCTACACTCTTTTTCCCTTCATGAAGTTTTATCCCAAGTGGTTTTCTTCATGAAGGTTTTTAATGAGGTAGATCTCCATTGCCATTCCAAGCTTGATTCAGCCTTTGAATTCAAGCTTGAGGGGGAGTATTGAATTGGAGATCCAAAGTATTGAGATGAAGACATTAATCAGTTGTCCTTTCATCCGATCAGAAGAAGAAGAAGTGAATAAGTAAAAGCGAAGGGAATTTAATCTCATGGTTAAGTGGTAAAAGGATAAGTTACCATGAATCAAGTCAAAGATCTTCTAGAAGGTTGACTCCACGGATGAATAGTGCCAGGAGACAAGATTCAAATTCAAATGGAGATTCCCTTCCCTACTTGCTTCACCCTTTTGTCTAAATGGGTCCTAAGAATTATTTTGTCATCTAAATTTGAATTCAAATGTATAGCCACGAAATTTAGTTATTTTTATGTCTATATATTCATTGTAATATCAAGAAGAAAAATACACACTTTTTTTGGGAGTTTTTCCCTCATACTTCTTCTTATCTCTCTCTCACAATCTCTCCTCTAATCTCATACGAATTTCTCTCATGTTCTTCATTCTCACTAAGTTAAACACTCAAATACTCTTCATAATCTCATATTCTAATTCTAACAGAATCAGCTCCAGAACCGCAAGAACCTGATTCACTAACACATGATCAAGCTGAGGCTGAGGAGAATGAGGATCATGAGGTAGAACCTGAGGAGTTTGATCATCATCATGAAGAAGTTGAACAACAACAACCGGTTCAGGTAAATGACCAACAAATTCAAGCACTAAGGAGGAGTACAAGGGAGAAAAAGGATCCATCAGAATGGATGAAAACTAGAGTGTTCTTCAACAGCAATGCAGTAGTATTGAGAAGAAGATCCAAAGTGTGCAATATGATCAGTGTATTGAGTATTGAGATGAACACCTTAAGTGTTCAGATCAATGTGAAGTCCTTTTGATCCGATCAGAAGAAGAAGAGGTAAATAAGTAAAAGGGAGAGAGTTTAATCTTATGGTTAAGTGGTAAAAGGATAAGTTACCATTAACCAAGTCAAAGATCTTCTAGAAGCTTGACTCCACGGATGAACAGTACCAGGAGACAAGATTCAAATTCAAATGGAGATTCCCTTCCCTACTTGCTTCACCCTTTTGTCCAAAGGTGTCTTTAGAATTATTTTGTCATTAGAGTTTGAATTTGAAAGTAGTAGCCACGAAATTGAGTTATTTTTTGTCTATATATTCATTGTAAAATCAATAAGAAAAATATAGACTTGGGAAAGCTTTTCCCTCATACTCCTCTTGTGCAATTCTTCTTCTTTCTTTCTCTCTTGCTAAATCTCTCATATAACTCTCTAATTCTAATATTCTTACATTCTTCACCATTCTACCTTATTCTCTCACTCTAAATCTCATATTCTAACAAGTAGCTCATCCCATTCAAGCGGTTTGCAGTTTGGCTCATGTACCTTTGGAGCATCAAGTGTTCATTGGGAAGTTGGATCAAGAACATGTACCAACAACCTATGAAGAAGCAAAAGGAGATAAGAGGTGGATGCAAGCTGTGGATGAAGAAATCAAAGCAATGGAGAACAATGAGACTTGGTATGAAGCTGAACTTCCAAGAGGAAAGAAGGCAGTGACTTCTAAGTGGGTTTTCACCATCAAGTATAGAAGTGATGGAGAAGTTGAGAGATACAAAGCAAGACTGGTTGCAAGAGGCTTCACTCAAACCTATGGAAAAGATTACTTGGATACATTTGCACCAGTGGCTAAGCTTCACACAGTTAGGATCATCTTGTCTCTAGCAACAAACCTTGATTGGGAGCTATGGCAAATGGATGTCAAGAATGCATTTCTTCAAGGAGAGCTTGAGGATGAGGTATACATGAGACCACCTTCTGGTCTTGAAAGTATTGTGGAACCAGGAAAGGTGTTAAGGCTCAAGAAGGCTATCTATGGACTCAAACAATCACCTAGAGCTTGGTACCATAAACTGAGCTCAACCCTTATGCAAAGAGGATTCAAAAGGTCTGAAGGAGATCATACCTTGTTTACCCTCCAAGATCAGGAAGGTATCATTGTCATCCTTGTTTATGTTGATGACATTATCATATCAGGAAGCAACAAGTCAGGTATACAAGACACTAAGGCTTATCTCAAATCTGTTTTTGACATTAAGGATCTTGGTACTCTAAAGTACTTTCTTGGGATAGAAGTTTGTCGATCTAATGATGGACTCTTCTTATCTCAAAGGAAGTACACACTTGATTTATTATCTGAAGCAGGAAAGATTGGATCAAAACCAGCTAAGACACCTTTGGAGGACGGTTACAAAGTCATAAGAGAGGGGGAGCTTGAAGACAGACCATTTGAGGACATCACTCACTATAGAAGGATGGTTGGTAAGCTAATCTATTTAACAATAACCAGACCTGATTTGTGCTTTGCTGTGAACCAGATAAGTCAACATATGCAAGAACCCAAGATGCATCATTGGAACATGGTTGAAAGGATACTCAGATATCTAAGTGGCACTCCGGGTCAAGGCATTTGGATGGGTTGCAATCAAAGCACAGAGATAGTTGGATATTGTGATGCAGATTGGGCAGGAGATAGAGTGGACAGAAGGTCAACAACTGGGTATTGCACATTCATTGGAGGCAATCTAGTTACTTGGAAGAGTAAGAAGCAGAAGATAGTCTCTTGTTCAAGTGCTGAAGCTGAGTATAGAGCCATGAGGAAGTTGGTGACCGAGTTAGCATGGATCAAAGGCCTTCTCGCAGATTTGGGGATTGTAACAGCCAAGCCTATCACCATGCATTGTGATAATCAAGCAGCCATTCATATTGCATCAAATTCAGTCTTCCATGAAAGGACCAAGCACATAGAAGTGGATTGTCACAAGGTGAGGCAGATGATTGAGCAAGGAGTGGTGTTGCCTTGTTTCACAAGGAGTGAGGAGCAGCTAGCTGATGTGTTCACCAAGGCAGCTAGCTTGAAGGTGTGTGAGTCCATTCACACCAAGCTTGGACTCATGGAGCTTCCGGAATCCCCTAAGACCATGGAATCTACACTCTTTTTCCCTTCATGAAGTTTTATCCCAAGTGGTTTTCTTCATGGAGGTTTTTAATGAGGTAGATCTCCATTGTCACTCCAAGCTTGATTCAATCCTTGAATTCAAGCTTGAGGGGGAGTATTGATATGGAGATCACAAGTTGCACAATTCATCAATGTGCAAATATGGGGCGGTTTTGTGTTCATAAGCAAGTGGTTCTCGGATGTAAACCTTATTAGGGTTTACACTCTCTCTCAAGAATAATATTAAGGACTTTGGCTCATTACTATTTTGGGAAGTCTGAGAAGATCAGAGCAGTGAAGACCAAGCTCAGAAGCGCCTCAGGACCTGTCACTATCACCTAGAACAAGACAAAGAGAGGTCATTATCTTGTGACCGTTTTCCTCTCTCTCTCCAACCGAGTTCCCTCTTTGTCTTCTACTTGTATATCATTTGTTTATTGTCCATAAACCCTAGAGTAGCCTTTATATATTGTTGTAACTCATGTTTGAACATTAATGAGAAATATACTTCTCTAAAACTCTCCATCTCTCTTATTCTCTCTCAAACCGGCGCAAGAACCCTAATAGGGTTTCTGTGCTTCTCTCTTCCATTCTACCTTATTCTACTTCATTCTCTCAATCCAATCTTCATATTCTAACACTAAGAGACTAGAAAGAAACTTTGATCTTGTAAAAGGCCCTATGAGAATCCTAAAAAAAAACTCTGTAACCAAAACTTTTTGAAAAATATATGTCATGGATTGAAGAATTTAGGTGATGTAAGACAACTATAAGTAAGTTTATGTATTCTCAGAAAGGTAGAATGAGAAGCATGTTATACAAGTTGTTGTTCCTTTCAATCACCCCCAAGTAACACTACTAAGAGACTAGAAAGAAACTTTGATCTTGTAAAAGGCCCTATGAGAATCCTAAAAAAAACTTTGTAACCAAAACTTCTTGAAACATATATGTCATGGATTGAAGAATTTAGGTGATGTAAGACAACTATAAGTAAGTTTATGTATGCTCAGAAAGGTAGAATGAGAACCATGTTATACAAGTTGTTGTTCCTTTCAATCACCCCAAAGTAACACTACTAAGATACTAGAAAGAAACTTTGATCTTGTAAAAAGCCCTATGAGAGTCCTAAAAAAAACTTTGTAACCAAAACTTCTTGAAACATATATGTCATGGATTGAAGAATTTAGGTGATGTAAGAACTATAAGTAAGTTTATGTATGCTCAGAAAGGTAGAATGAGAAGCATGTTATACAAGTTGTTGTTCCTTTCAATCACCCCCAAGTAACACTACTAAGAGACTAGAAAGAAACTTTGATCTTGTAAAAAGCCCTATGAGAGTCCTAAAAAAAACTTTGTAACCAAAACTTCTTGAAACATATATGTCATGGATTGAAGAATTTAGGTGATGTAAGACAACTATAAGTAAGTTTATGTATGCTCAGAAAGGTGGAATTAGAAGCATGTTATACAAGTTGTTGTTCTTTTCAATCACCCCCAAGTAACACTACTAAGAGACTAGAAAGAAACTTTGATCTTGTAAAAGGCCCTATGAGAATCCTAAAAAAAACTTTGTAACCAAAACTTCTTGAAACATATATGTCATGGATTGAAGAATTTAGGTGATGTAAGATAACTATAAGTAAGTTTATGTATGCTCAGAAAGGTAGAATGAGAAGCATGTTATACAAGTTGTTGTTCCTTTCAATCACCCCCAAGTAACACTACTAAGAGACTAGAAAGAAACTTTGATCTTGTAAAAAGCCCTATGAGAGTCCTAAAAAAAACTTTGTAACCAAAACTTCTTGAAACATATATGTCATGGATTAAAGAATTTAGGTGATGTAAGACAACTATAAGTAAGTTTTCGTATGCTACTAAAAGGTAGAATGAGAAGCATGTTATACAAGTTTATGTTCTTTGAATCACCCCTAAGTAACCATAATAAAAGACTAGAAAGAATCTTTGATCTTCTAAAAGGCCATATGAGAATCTTAAAAAAAAACTTTGTAACCAAAACTTCTTAAAACATATATGTCATGGATTGAAGAATTTAGGTGATGTAAGACAACTATAAGTAAGTTTATGTATGCTCAGAAAGGTAGAATGAGAAGCATGTTATACAAGTTGTTGTTCCTTTCAATCACCCCCAAGTAACACTACTAAGAGACTAGAAAGAAACTTTGATCTTGTAAAAAGCCCTATGAGAGTCCTAAAAAAAACTTTGTAACCAAAACTTCTTGAAACATATATGTCATGGATTAAAGAATTTAGGTGATGTAAGACAACTATAAGTAAGTTTTCGTATGCTACTAAAAGGTAGAATGAGAAGCATGTTATACAAGTTTATGTTCTTTGAATCACCCCTAAGTAACCATAATAAAAGACTAGAAAGAATCTTTGATCTTCTAAAAGGCCATTTGAGAATCTTAAAAAAAAACTTTGTAACCAAAACTTCTTGAAACATATATGTCATGGATTGAAGAATTTAGGTGATGTAAGACAACTATAAGTAAGATTTTGTATGCTCAGAAAGGTAGAATGAGAAGCATGTTATACAAGTTGTTGTTCCTTTCAATCACCCCCAAGTAACACTACTAAGAGACTAGAAAGAAACTTTGATCTTGTAAAAGGCCCTATGAGAATCCTAAAAAAAAATTTGTAACCAAAACTTCTTGAAACATATATGTCATGGATTGAAGAATTTAGGTGATGTAAGAACTATAAGTAAGTTTATGTATGCTCAGAAAGGTAGAATGAGAAGCATGCTATACAAGTTGTTGTTCCTTTCAATCACCCCCAAGTAACACTACTAAGAGACTAGAAAGAAACTTTGGTCTTGTAAAAGGCCCTATGAGAATCCTAAAAAAAAACTCTGTAACCAAAACTTTTTGAAAAATATATGTCATGGATTGAAGAATTTAGGTGATGTAAGACAACTATAAGTAAGTTTATGTATTCTCAGAAAGGTAGAATGAGAAGCATGTTATACAAGTTGTTGTTCCTTTCGATCACCCCCAAGTAACACTACTAAGAGACTAGAAAGAAACTTTGATCTTGTAAAAGGCCCTATGAGAATCCTAAAAAAAACTTTGTAACCAAAACTTCTTGAAACATATATGTCATGGATTGAAGAATTTAGGTGATGTAAGAACTATAAGTAAGTTTATGTATGCTCAGAAAGGTAGAATGAGAAGCATGTTATACAAGTTGTTGTTCTTTTCAATCACCCCCATGTTATTAAGTTGAAGAATAAAGAAGGATAATGAGCAGTCAGACAAAGGAACAAGAGAAGATAGTATGTGCAAAGTTGGGGACTTAAGTTGGCTGTGCAAAGTTGGGGACTTAAGCTACAAACAAATATTGAAGTCTGGTTTGGGAAATGATTTGTTTATGTGGTCTTCATAGTACCAACTTGTTTGAGGGCGCAGCAGAAGAGCAGGGACTGATCCCTAGGGCAGAATGCACCTTTCTCTCTCCTCAGAAACGTCCAAGACCTGTCACTGTCCATTGGAGCCGTTGCATAGTCTGCTGAGATTCCTTGTCTTCTTCTTCTCTTGTTTATTGTGTTTTAATGACTGAATGCCCTAGAGATATCTCTATATATGTAACACAACTCATGAATATGAACACACACACTTAGGCAACATATTTCCCAAGTTACAACCTCTTTACTCTCTCTCGGCTACTACTCTCTCTCTCTTAAAACCCTAGCGCATTCTCTCCTCTTCTATCATCTCTAAACTCCTCAATACTCACTCAATCTCTCCTAAACTCCTAATTCTAACATGGTATCCGAGCTTACAAGCTCCTGAACCTATTCTCTCTTCCGCATTACTCTTCTTTACTCAACACTTCTCTCTTGTTCTTTGATTACTTCACTGCCGGTTCTTATCATTTTGTTCCAAAATCTTTTGAAGACTCTTTCTCTTGATATTCCCTCTTTGCTCAGTCATGGAGAACTCAAGGGTGAATATTCCAGTGACTCTTAAAGGAGCCAACTACTTGGTGTGGGCTAGAATGGCCAAAAGTGCTCTTGGTGGAAGAGGCTTGTGGAAGCATGTCTTATGTGACACTGCTCCAATGAAGATGAAGAAAGCTGAGCCCAAAGGTGAAGCTGCTAAAGGTGAAGCTGACGCTGAGGCTAAGGCTGATGAGGAAGTTGTTGAAGAAGCATCCCTTGAAGATGAAGAAGCATGGATCCAAGGAGACCAACATGTGCTGTCCATTCTTCAAAGCTCCCTTGAACCTTCTCTGTTGGAAGCTTACTCTTACTGTGAGAGCTCCAAAGACTTATGGGACACCTTGTACAAGGTCTATGGCAACATGTCTAACCTCAGTAGGGTATTTGAAGTGAAGATGGCCATCAACAATCTGAGCCAAGAAGATATGGAGTTCAAGCAATGTTCATTGGGTATTCTACAAACCAGAGAGGATACAAGTGCTATGTACCTGAGACTAGAAGGGTATTGGTCTCTAGAGATGTCAAGTTTGTGGAGTCAAAGGGTTTCTATGAAGAAAAGAGTTGGGAGAGCCTTAAGGACCTTCCTAATAACCCCTCTGACCGTGCCAACAACCTTAGGATGATCCTAGAGAGCTTAGGGATTACTCAACCCAAGAGGAGAGAGGAGACTCAAGTGAACAAACCGGCTGAGGAGACTCACATTGTGAATGACTCTACTCACCTTGATCATGAGGAGGGCAATGGAGAATCACAAGAAGAACCACAAGTTGATGGTTCTGCCACACATGATCAAGATGATAGAGAAGAGTTAGTTGGCCAACAAATGGAACCTGAAGTTGTACAAGAGGAACATGAATCTGTGCAAGAGGAACCTGAAGTTGTGCAACAACAACAGCCGGTTCAAGTGCTTAGGAGAAGTACTAGAGAGAGAAAGGATCCATCTGAATGGAAGAAGACTAGGGTTTACTACAATTGCAAGGCAGTATCTCATCCAACACAAGCTGATTGTACACTTGCTCACTTCCCAACTGAGCACAAGGTGTTTATGGGTGCTATTGATGCTGAATGGGTTCCTAAAACCTATGAAGAAGCTAAGGAGCACAAGAAGTGGACTGATGCAGTTGGAGAAGAGATCAAGGCAATGGAAAACAACAACACTTGGTATGAAACAGATTTACCAAGGAAGAAGAGTGCAGTGAGTTCCAAATGGGTTTTCACTATCAAATACAAGAGCAATGGAGAGATAGAGAGGTACAAGGCCAGATTAGTTGCAAGAGGGTTTACACAAACCTATGGAGAGGATTATAGAGACACTTTTGCACCAGTAGCCAAGCTCCATACAGTGAGAGTTATTCTGTCCTTAGCAACAAACTTGGAGTGGGATTTGCACCAAATGGATGTCAAGAATGCATTTCTCCAAGAATGCATTTGTATCCTCACCAAATGTTCTCTATACAAAAGTGTTCACCAAAAGACACTTTTGCAATCATTGGGTATAGCACTTTTGCAACGTTCTCTATACAAAAGTGTCTCTATAATCATTTGTGTTTTGCAGTGAACCAGGTGAGCCAGCATATGCAAGCTCCAATGATGCATCATTGGAACATGGTGGACCGGATCCTAAGGTATCTCAATAGAACTCCGGGACAAGGGATATGGATGGGATGCAATCAAAGCACAGAGATTGTAGGATATTGTGATGCAGATTGGGCAGGAGATAGAGAGGATAGGAGGTCCACTTCAGGCTATTGTACATTCATTGGAGGCAATCTTGTGACTTGAAAAACAAAGAAGCAGAAGGTGGTATCTTGTTCAAGTGCAGAGGCAGAGTATAGAGCAATGAGGAAGCTTACAAATGAGTTGACATGGCTGAAGGCTTTACTTGAAGATTTGGGCATTGATCTGATAGAATTTGAGATTAAGCATGAGTGTTCTTGAGAGAGTAAAGAGAGAATAAGAGAGAGAATTCACTGGAGTATAAGAGAAAGAGAGTTTGAAAACCCTTGTATTCATTTCTGGTCATACATAGCCTTTTATATGGGATATATTCAGCAAATGTTTAACCTAAACAAGTAAAAGACAAATGCACTATGGGACAAGGAGGTCTGAACCATGGCAGAGGTGAGAGAAAGTGTGTGGACCACTTTGTGGTCCTAAACCCCAACGGCTCTCACTCTTCCCTCAAACCCTAACATCTCTCACTCCTTGTTTGATCCGAGACATGCTTTCAAATAGTTGGCGCCTTATTGTGAAATGAAGTCCCCAACTTTGCACTTCATCAATGTGCAAGACTTGTGCATTTTATGATAATGCACAATCTTAACACATTGGTCTTCTCATGATCAATACTCCCCCTCAAGTTCACACTTTGGAATCACCCTAAAGACTGAACTTGGAATGATCATGGCAACACCTCATTAAAAACCTTGATGTGGAAAACCACTTGGGACAAAACCACATCAAGGGAAAAAGAGTATGCTGCTCATGAATCAGGAGAGTTCTAATCATGAATAGCTACTAGCCCTAGTTTGCCAAAGACATGAGTGCAAACCTTAAGACTAGCAGCCTTAGTGAAGATATCTGCAAGTTGATCTTCACTCTTTGTGTAGCAAGGCAGAATGGTTCCATCTTCAATCTTCTCCCTTACCTTGTGACAATCAATCTCAATGTGTATGGTCCTCTCATGAAACACTGAGTTGGTTGCAATGTGAATAGCAGCCTGGTTGTCACAATGGAAGGTGATTGGACTTGATTGCTCTATGCCAAAGTACTTAAGCAAAGCCTTCAGCCATGTTAACTCGGTTGCAAGCTTCCTCATGGCCCTATACTCAGCTTCAGCACTAGAAAAAGATACCACCTTCTGCTTCTTAGTCTTCCAAGTCACCAAGTTGCCTCCAATGAAGGTGCAATAGCCGGTTGTTGATCTTCTATCACTCTTATCACCAGCCCAATCTGCATCACAATAGCCAACAATCTCTGTGCTATCATTCTTACCCATCCAGATGCCTTGTCCAGTTGATCCTTTGAGATATCTGAGTATCCTCTCAATAAAACTCCAATGATACACTGTGGGTGATTGCATATGTTGGCTAACTTGATTCACAGCAAAACACAAGTCTGGTCTTGTGAGAGTGAGGTAGATAAGCTTCCCAACCAGCCTCCTATACAATGAGACATCCTTGAACTTGACTTCATCTGATTTCTCCCCCTTTCTATTGACTTGGTAGCCATCTTCAAGAGGAGTCTTTGCAATCTTACAATCAAGCATACTTGTTTCTGTCAACAAGTCCTTAACATACTTCCTTTTGGACAGAAACAATCCATCATTGAATCTGCAAACTTCAATACCCAAGAAGTACTTCAACTCACCAAGGTCTTTAATATCAAAGGAACTCTTGAGAAAAGCCTTTGTGGATTGAATCCCATCATTATCACTTCCTGTGATAATCAAATCATCCACATAAATCAGAACCACCACCACTCCTTGAGCACTTTGAAGCGTGAACAATGTGTGATCAGATTGAGACTTCTTGAAACCATGGTCCATGAGAGTGTGACTAAGCTTATGGTACCATGCCCTTGGTGATTGCTTCAGACCATAAATTGCCCTTCTCAGCCTCAATACTTCACCATCTTTACACAAGTGCTTCAAACCTGGTGGTGGAGTCATATACACTTCCTCTTCAAGTTCTCCTTGTAGAAAAGCATTCTTCACATCCATTTGCCATAGATTCCATGAGAGGTTTGTGGCTAAGCTCAATGTGACTCTCACTGTATGAAGTTTAGCCACTGGTGCAAAGGTGTCTGTATAGTCTTCTCCATAGGTTTGAGTGAATCCCCTTGCCACTAGCCTTGCCTTGTACCTCTCTATGTCTCCATTGCTTTTATACTTGATTGTGAAGACCCATTTAGAGCTGACAGTCTTCTTCCTTTTTGGCAGCTTCTCCACAATCCAAGTGTGGTTCCTCTCCATAGCCTCTTTCTCATCCTTTACTGCATCCATCCAAACCTTGATCCCCTCAGCCTCTTCATAAGTCTTAGGAACCTGGTTTAGCTCAATCTTTCCAAGAAAGGCCTTGTGACTAGATGGTAGCAAGTCAATAGAACAAGTAGACTGACTAGGATGCGCCACTGCTTGGTTGTTGTAGAAGACCCTTGTCTTCATCCATTCAGATGGATCTTTCTTTTCCCTTGTGCTTCTTCTGAGTTGCTGAACCTGTTGATCAACCACATCCTCATTACCCACTGCCTCTTGATAAACCATCTCATCCTCATTCATTTCCAAGTCCACTTGGTTCTGATCTTGAGGTAGAGTGTCTTCTTGAGCTTCAGCCGGTTCATGTGTGTGTGTTGCTGGTTCAGTATCCTCTTGTTGAGCTTCTTGGGTAGTTGTGTCATGCTTCTCTGGCCGTGGGGTATCATTACCCAAGTGATCCAACAAGTACTTCAAACTTGTAGCCAAATCTGAAGGTGAACTTGAGAGGTCCTTCAAACCTTCCCAATCCTTCTTCTCATAGTATCTCTGCCCCTCCATGAACTTAACATCCCTTGAGACATATGTCCTGTTGTTGCTTGGATCAAAACACTTGTAGCCCTTCTGAGTTGTGGAGTATCCAAGGAACATACACCTTATGCTCTTAGCATCTAGCTTATCTCTTTGATCTCCTGAGATATAAACAAAACAAACACAACCAAACACACGTAAGTGTTCAATAAATGGTTTGGCTTTGTTCAATACCTCATATGGTGAGATATCTTGAAGAACTCTAGTTGGGATCCTGTTGATAAGATAGCATGCTGCCAAGACTGCATCTCCCCAAAACCTCTTAGGAACATTGGTGTGGAACATCATAGACCTAGCAACTTCCATGAGATGTCTATTCTTCCTTTCAGCCACACCATTTTGTTGAGGAGTATGGGGACAGCTTGTTTGGTGTAGGATCCCACATTTGTTCAAGTGAGCTTTGAATCTTTGGCTTGTGTACTCTCCTCCATTATCTGACCTAAACACTTTGATCTTGGCATTAAACTGATTAGTAACATAGTTTTGAAAGTTTAGAAATGCATCAAACACCCTATCTTTAGATGGCAGCAAAGTTACCCAAGTATATTTTGATTTTTCATCTATGAATGTCACAAAATACTTGTTTCTATCCCTAGACAGACAAGGTGAAGTCCAAACATCAGAGTGCACAAGATCAAAGCAATGTTCATAGATAATAGTTGATCTAGGAAAGATAGTTCTACAATGTTTGCCAAGAATACAAGCTTCACAAGTTGAATGATCAAAGCTAACATTAGGCAACATTAAGTTCAAAGCACGAGCATGAGGATGTCCTAGTCTAGCATGCCATAGGACATTTTGATTGAAAGAAAAACAGGATTTAAAAGCTAATGAATCCAAGTTGCTTGGAGAAGTGTCTTCAAGGAGGTAAAGCTCATCTTGTGTACCACCTCTTCCAATAACCTTTCCATTCTTAATATCCTGAAAACAAACTTCATTAGGCCCAAAGATAACATTGCAATTCAAGTCTTTAGTGATCCTCTTAACCGACAACAAGTTAGATTTAAACTTAGGAACATAGAATGCATCACTTTCCTTGTTAAATAATCTTAACTTTCCTGTACCAATTATAGGAATCCCTTGACCATCAGCTATTGTTACTCTTCCTAGGGCAGGTTTAATATCTTTTAACAACTTAGCATCACTAATCATGTGGTGAGAAGCTCCTGAATCTACTACCAACTTATGATCAGTTTTACTAAGCAATTTATGTGAAAATAAAGAGATACCAGAGAGTTTAGAGGCATAAGCCTTGATGAGGTCCTCAAGGTCACTCTTCTTGACATACTCAGTGGCTGTGTAGAGTGCAAGCTCCCCTCCTTGAGCTGAAGTAGAGGCAGGTTCATTCACAGCTTCTTGAGAAATGTTTGCATTTGCCCTTGAGTCCTTGAACTTGGCTGGTTTGAGGTGGGGATGAAGGACCCAACACTTATCCTTGGAGTGGCCTTTCCTCTTGCAATGCTCACAAGCTGGCGCCTTCTTCTCCTCAGGTTTAAAGCCTGCTTTGTTGGCAGTCACCAACTCCCCCTTTCCTCCAAACAAACCAATGTTTCCTTCTTCCTTTTGGAGCCTTGAGCACACCTCTTCAAAATCAGGAAGTGTAGTCTCCCTTAGGATCTTCATGATGGCATCATTGTAAACCGGATTCAAGTTGAGTAGAAGGCCAAAGATCTTGTCTTGCTCCTTTCTCTCAATGAGAACCTTGGGGTTCATAGTACTTGGCCTTAGCATCTCAAGTTCAGACCATGCTGAAGAGAACTTCCCAAGATACTTGGTAAAGTCATGGTCTTCTTGTTTCAGCTCACTTATGGCCTTCTTCACCTCATATACTCTGCTCAGATTTGAAACATCTCCATAAATCTTCTTGAGAGTATCCCACAGTGACTTAGCTGTCTCACAATGAGAATAAGCTTCAAGAATGGATGGGTCAAGAGAGTTTTGGAGAAAGCCAAGCACCAGCTGATCTTCTTGAAACCATTTAGCTTCTGCCTTCTTGGTTTCCTCATCCTTCTTCTTGGCTTCATCTTCTTCAGTTGGAGTTTTATCCTCCAAAATGTGATCCCACAATCCTCTTCCACAAATGGCAGTCTTGATGGTCCTTTGCCATGTCCTGTAGTTTATTCCTTTGAGCATAACAGGGACAACAGTAGGCCTCAAGCTTGAGCTGAGATGAGTAGAGTCTTCCATGGTGAGAGACTGAAGAGAGTAGATGGAAGCTTGAATGACCGAGATGAGTGACTAGCTTCTAGGGTTTTTGGACCGAGAAACTTGTAAGTCTGAAGCTTAGAACCGGTCTTAGAGTTTAGGGCAGAGAGTAAGAGAGTGATGAACACAAGAGAAGATCTGAGAGAGACTAAGAAACCGTGAGTGATTTTAGGACAGAGAGAATTAGGTTTTCGGACAGAGAATAAAGAACCGAGAGAGATTGGTAAGATTGAGTGTGAGAGAATGATGAAACAAAGAGAGAATCAAGAGAATAGAGATCTATGCTCTGATACCATGATAGAATTTGAGATTAAGCATGAGTGTTCTTGAGAGAGTAAAGAGAGAATAAGAGAGAGAATTCGCTGGAGTATAAGAGAAAGAGAGTTTGAAAACCCTTGTATTCATTTCTGGTCATACATAGCCTTTTATATGGGATACATTCAGCAAATGTTTAACCAAAACAAGTAAAAGACAAATGCACTATGGGACAAGGAGGTCTGAACCATGGCAGAGGTGAGAGAAAGTGTGTGGACCACTTTGTGGTCCTAAACCCCAACGGCTCTCACTCTTCCCTCAAACCCTAACAGCTCTCACTCCTTGTTTGATCCGAGACATGCTTTCAAATAGTTGGCGCCTTATTGTGAAATGAAGTCCCCAACTTTGCACTTCATCAATATGCAAGACTTGTGCATTTTATGATAATGCACAATCTTAACACATTGGTCTTCTCATGATCAATATGATCAACCAACTCCAATCACAATGCATTGTGATAATCAAGCAGCAATACACATAGCTTCCAACTCAGTGTTTCATGAGAGAACAAAGCACATTGAGGTGGATTGTCACAAGGTGAGGCAGAAGGTTCAAGAAGGTGTGATCTTACCTTGTTACACAAGAAGCTCGGATCAACTAGCTGACATCTTCACCAAGGCTGCTACATTGAAGGTTTGTGAGTTCATTCATCCAAAGCTTGGACTCATAGACCTCTCCCAAGCGTGAAGACCCTAGGCTGTGGACCTTATACTCTTTTTCCCTTGATATAGTTTTTATCCCATGTGGTTTTTCTATATCAAGGTTTTTTTAATGAGGTAAGTGTCCACGGTTCCAAGCTTGATCACTCCATCTCCATGATCAAGCTTGAGGGGGAGTATTAAGTTGAAGAATAAAGAAGGATCATGAGCATTCAGACAAAGGAACAAGAGAAGATAGTATGTGCAAAGTTGGGGACTTAAGTTGGCTGTGCAAAGTTGGGGACTTAAGCTACAAACAAATATTGAAGTCTGGTTTGGGAAATGATTTGTTTATGTGGTCTTCATAGTACCAACTTGTCTGAGGGCGCAGCAGAAGAGCAGGGACTGATCCCTAGGGCAGAATGCACCTTTCTCTCTCCTCAGAAACGTCCAAGACCTGTCACTGTCCATTGGAGCCGTTGCATAGTCTGCTGAGATTCCTTGTCTTCTTCTTCTCTTGTTTATTGTATTTTAATAACTGAATACCCTAGAGATCTCTCTATATATGTAACACAACTCATGAATATGAACACACACATTTAGGGAACATATTTCCCAAGTTACAACCTCTTTACTCTCTCTCGGCTACTACTCTCTCTCTTAAAACCCTAGCGCATTCTCTCCTCTTCTCTCATCTCTAAACTCCTCAATACTCACTCAATCTCTCCTAAACTCCTAATTCTAACACAAGTAACACTACTAAGAGACTAGAAAGAAACTTTGATCTTGTAAAAGGCCCTATGAGAATCCTAAAAAAAAACTTTGTAACCAAAACGTTTTGAAACATATATGTCATGGATTGAAGAATTTAGGTGATGTAAGACAACTATAAGTAAGTTTATGTATTCTCAGAAAGGTAGAATGAGAAGCATGGTATACAAGTTGTTGTTCCTTTCAATCACCCCCAAGTAACACTACTAAGAGACTAGAAAGAAACTTTGATCTTGTAAAAGGCCCTATGAGAATCCTAAAAAAAACTTTGTAACCAAAACTTCTTGAAACATATATGTCATGGATTGAAGAATTTAGGTGATGTAAGAACTATAAGTAAGTTTATGTATGCTCAGAAAGGTAGAATGAGAAGCATGTTATACAAGTTGTTGTTCTTTTCAATCACCCCCAAGTAACACTACTAAGAGACTAGAAAGAAACTTTGATCTTGTAAAAGGCCCTATGAGAATCCTAAAAAAAACTTTGTAACCAAAACTTCTTGAAACATATATGTCATGGATTGAAGAATTTAGGTGATGTAAGACAACTATAAGTAAGTTTATGTATGCTCAGAAAGGTAGAATGAGAAGCATGTTATACAAGTTGTTGTTCCTTTCAATCACCCCCAAGTAACACTACTAAGAGACTAGAAAGAAACTTTGATCTTGTAAAAGGCCCTATGAGAATCCTAAAAAAAACTTTGTAACCAAAACTTCTTGAAACATATATGTCATGGATTGAAGAATTTAGGTGATGTAAGACAACTATAAGTAAGTTTATGTATGCTCAGAAAGGGAGGATGAGAAGCATGTTATACAAGTTGTTGTTCCTTTCAATCACCCCCAAGTAACACTACTAAGAGACTAGAAAGAAACTTTGATCTTGTAAAAAGCCCTATGAGAGTCCTAAAAAAAACTTTGTAACCAAAACTTCTTGAAACATATATGTCATGGATTAAAGAATTTAGGTGATGTAAGATAACTATAAGTAAGTTTTCGTATGCTACTAAAAGGTAGAATGAGAAGCATGTTATACAAGTTTATGTTCTTTGAATCACCCCTAAGTAACCATAATAAAAGACTAGAAAGAATCTTTGATCTTCTAAAAGGCCATATGAGAATCTTAAAAAAAAACTTTGTAACCAAAACTTCTTGAAACATATATGTCATGGATTGAAGAATTTAGGTGATGTAAGACAACTATAAGTAAGTTTATGCATTCTCAGAAAGGTAGAATGAGAAGCATGTTATACAAGTTGTTGTTCCTTTCAATCACCCCCAAGTAACACTACTAAGAGACTAGAAAGAAACTTTGATCTTGTAAAAGGCCCTATGAGAATCCTAAAAAAAACTTTGTAACCAAAACTTCTTGAAATATATATGTCATGGATTGAAGAATTTAGGTGATGTAAGAACTATAAGTAAGTTTATGTATGCTCAGAAAGGTAGAATGAGAAGCATGTTATACAAGTTGTTGTTCTTTTCAATCACCCCCAAGTAACATTACTAAGAGACTAGAAAGAAACTTTGATCTTGTAAAAGGCCCTATGAGAATCCTAAAAAAAAACTTTGTAACCAAAACTTTTTGAAACATATATGTCATGGATTGAAGAATTTAGGTGATGTAAGACAACTATAAGTAAGTTTATGTATTCTCAGAAAGGTAGAATGAGAAGCATGTTATACAAGTTGTTGTTCCTTTCAATCACCCCCAAGTAACACTACTAAGAGACTAGAAAGAAACTTTGATCTTGTAAAAGGCCCTATGAGAATCCTAAAAAAAACTTTGTGACCAAAACTTCTTGAAACATATATGTCATGGATTGAAGAATTTAGGTGATGTAAGACAACTATAAGTAAGTTTATGTATGCTCAGAAAGGTAGAATGAGAAGCATGTTATACAAGTTGTTGTTCTTTTCAATCACCCCCAAGTAACACTACTAAGAGACTAGAAAGAAACTTTGATCATGTAAAAGGCCCTATGAGAATCCTAAAAAAAACTTTGTAACCAAAACTTCTTTAAACATATATGTCATGGATTGAAGAATTTAGGTGATGTAAGACAACTATAAGTAAGTTTATGTATGCTCAGAAAGGTAGAATGAGAAGCATGTTATACAAGTTGTTGTTCCTTTCAATCACCCCCAAGTAACACTACTAAGAGACTAGAAAGAAACTTTGATCTTGTAAAAGGCCCTATGAGAATCCTAAAAAAAACTTTGTAACCAAAACTTCTTGAAACATATATGTCATGGATTGAAGAATTTAGGTGATGTAAGACAACTATAAGTAAGTTTATGTATGCTCAGAAAGGTAGAATGAGAAGCATGTTATACAAGTTGTTGTTCCTTTCAATCACCCCCAAGTAACACTACTAAGAGACTAGAAAGAAACTTTGATCTTGTAAAAAGCCCTATGAGAGTCCTAAAAAAACTTTGTAACCAAAACTTCTTGAAACATATATGTCATGGATTAAAGAATTTAGGTGATGTAAGATAACTATAAGTAAGTTTTCGTATGCTACTAAAAGGTAGAATGAGAAGCATGTTATACAAGTTTATGTTCTTTGAATCACCCCTAAGTAACCATAATAAAAGACTAGAAAGAATCTTTGATCTTCTAAAAGGCCATATGAGAATCTTAAAAAAAAAACTTTGTAACCAAAACTTCTTGAAACATATATGTCATGGATTGAAGAATTTAGGTGATGTAAGACAACTATAAGTAAGTTTATGTATGCTCAGAAAGGTAGAATGAGAAGCATGTTATACAAGTTGTTGTTCCTTTCAATCACCCCAAAGTAACACTACTAAGAGACTAGAAAGAAACTTTGATCTTGTAAAAAGCCCTATGAGAGTCCTAAAAAAAACTTTGTAACCAAAACTTCTTGAAACATATATGTCATGGATTAAAGAATTTAGGTGATGTAAGACAACTATAAGTAAGTTTTCGTATGCTACTAAAAGGTAGAATGAGAAGCATGTTATACAAGTTTATGTTCTTTGAATCACCCCTAAGTAACCATAATAAAAGACTAGAAAGAATCTTTGATCTTCTAAAAGGCCATATGAGAATCTTAAAAAAAAACTTTGTAACCAAAACTTCTTGAAACATATATGTCATGGATTGAAGAATTTAGGTGATGTAAGACAACTATAAGTAAGATTTTGTATGCTCAGAAAGGTAGAATGAGAAGCATGTTATACAAGTTGTTGTTCCTTTCAATCACCCCCAAGTAACACTACTAAGAGACTAGAAAGAAACTTTGATCTTGTAAAAGGCCCTATGAGAATCCTAAAAAAAACTTTGTAACCAAAACTTCTTGAAACATATATGTCATGGATTGAAGAATTTAGGTGATGTAAGACAACTATAAGTAAGTTTATGTATGCTCAGAAAGGTAGAATGAGAAGCATGTTTCTGTGCAAGAAAAGGAATGGGCTCTTTAGGAGTGAATTTTGAGAGAGAATAAGAAAGGAAAAAGAAAAATGAAGAGAATGGGAGAATGGATGACACAACTCAGATTTAAGAGTTTGTGCATCAGAGTATAAAAGAGTTTGAGAGTGAGAGAGTATAAGAGAATGTGATTTTGGAAGACAAAGCTCAGATTTAAGAGTATGTGAGCCAAAATCAGAGTATAAGAGAGTATGGGAGAATGAAAAGAAAAGAAAGGAAAAAAAATGTTTCAGGTTCAGGGACTAAGTTGTGCTTAGTTTAACTCAGAAACTTATGTGTTTAAGGTTCAGGGACTGAGTGTTTTCCTCAGTTTAACTCATAAACAACCACATGAAAAATAACCAGAGAAGTCAAGAGTGAAAGAAGCAATAATGTGCTCTTGCACTTCTCTGATTTTTCTCAACAATAACTTGTTGCCTCCCAAAGACAAATGGAGCAACAAGCAAAATGTCTATGGTTCAGGGACTGAGGGTTTTCTCTTAGTTTGACTCATGACAAAGAGAATGGCACCAAGTGAACTGAGCTTGGTCCATTTTAAAACCTTGCGCAAACAAGACAGAGAGATAAGAGTGAAAGAAGCAAAGATGTGCTCTTACTCTCTCTGATTTTTCATCAACAACTTGTTAACTCTCAAGGAAGGCAGAGCAACAAGTTTTGATGGACAGGAACCAAGAAAAACAGAAGCTTGGTCCTTGAAAACTTTGCGGAAGCAAAACACTTAACAAGACAGATTTTGCTCTCTATCTTGAAACAACTTTGAGCCAACAACTTGTGTGGCTCTGATACCATGTTAGAATTTCAAGAGACATCCATGAGGAAGCTCTTAATATCAAGTCTGGTTCTAGAGAATGAGGTAGAATGAAGAAAGAGGCTTAAGACACGGTTAGGGTTCTTAAGCCGCTTAGAGAGAGAAAACTAGGGTTTGCGGTTCTAAAAGAGAAGAAAGCTATTCTACCTCAAGACAATGAACACTTAAGCTATATGAAAATTATATCTAAGAGCTTAACATCACATAGGAATGTTTACTCATGAGAATGGATACAAATCAGTAATTAGCTAAGAGGTGTTCTAAAAGAAAGAAAAGAAGAACATGTAAGAGCTTTACAACCGAGAGCTATCCAAGTGTGGATTTGGGACTGCCTTAGCAGCCCATCAAGGCTCTTACATGAGTCTACATTGTGTCTTGTTTGAAGATCACAATGAGAGTTTTAGAAGGAAAACTGCAAGAACAAAACTAAAGGAAAGGGAGAAAGACTTAAGAGAGAATATCAAGAATCTTGTTGATTTCTTGTGAAGTGAATTAGCCAATGATACAATGGGCGTGGGAGCCCTTTAAATAGAGATACAATTAGGTCACACACTCATAAACAAAGACATTTAATCTCAGCCATTGATTCTTTAGGAGGGAAATCCGAATTTGAATCAATGGTTGGATCTTCTTCTTTCATTTGAACTCTTGTGTCTTCTTGTGCTGAAAGTGACTTCTCCTCTCTCTTGTTTGGCATGTTGCAGGTCTGGAGAGAGAGGGAATTACGCTCCCAAGGCTGATAGTGACTGGTCTTCACTCTTGTTCAGACCATAACTCCACATGTGACTCTTCTTGAGTCTGTTTCTGTACAGACATCTGTTTGGCCCCAACTTTGCACATTCTTGATTGTCTGAATGTATGAGTGCCCCAACTTTGCACTTCATAAGTTTGGCCCTGACTTTGCACATGATGATCTTGCCCCAACTTTGCACATTGATCATCTGTGTCTGTGTCTGTGTGCCCCAACTTTGCACATCTTCATCTATGAGTGTTGCTTCTGTAACACTCTCTTCTTGCTTGTAGAACCACCTCTCTTTACTTGTGGAACTCTTCTCTTGCTTTATCTAGGAATGAGGCTCGGCTTCTTCAGCCTCTCCTCTTCCATTTCTTCTTCCTCTCTAATATTTAGGTGATGTAAGACAACTATAAGTAAGATTTTGTATGCTCAGAAAGGTAGAATGAGAAGCATGTTATACAAGTTGTTGTTCCTTTCAATCACCCCCAAGTAACACTACTAAGAGACTAGAAAGAAACTTTGATCTTGTAAAAGGCCCTATGAGAATCCTAAAAAAAACTTTGTAACCAAAACTTCTTGAAACATATATGTCATGGATTGAAGAATTTAGGTGATGTAAGAACTATAAGTAAGTTTATGTATGCTCAGAAAGGTAGAATGAGAAGCATGTTATACAAGTTGTTGTTCTTTTCAATCACCCCCAAGTAACACTACTAAGAGACTAGAAAGAAACTTTGATCTTGTAAAAGGCCCTATGAGAATCCTAAAAAAAACTTTGTAACCAAAACTTCTTGAAACATATATGTCATGGATTGAAGAATTTAGGTGATGTAAGACAACTATAAGTAAGTTTATGTATGCTCAGAAAGGTAGAATGAGAAGCATGTTATACAAGTTGTTGTTCCTTTCAATCACCCCCAAGTAACACTACTAAGAGACTAGAAAGAAACTTTGATCTTGTAAAAGGCCCTATGAGAATCCTAAAAAAAACTTTGTAACCAAAAATTCTTGAAACATATATGTCATGGATTGAAGAATTTAGGTGATGTAAGAACTATAAGTAAGTTTATGTATGCTCAGAAAGGTAGAATGAGAAGCATGTTATACAAGTTGTTGTTCCTTTCAATCACCCCCAAGTAACACTACTAAGAGACTAGATTCTTTGATCTTGTAAAAGGCCCTATGAGAATCCTAAAAAAAACTTTGTAACCAAAACTTCTTGAAACATATATGTCATGGATTGAAGAATTTAGGTGATGTAAGACAACTATAAGTAAGTTTTCGTATGCTACTAAAGGTAGAATGAGAAGCATGTTATACAAGTTTATGTTCTTTGAATCACCCCTAAGTAACCATAATAAAAGACTAGAAAGAATCTTTGATCTTCTAAAAGGCCCTATGAGAATCTTAAAAAAAAAACTTTGCAACCAAAACTTCTTGAAACATATATGTCATGGATTGAAGAATTTAGGTGATGTAAGACAACTATAAGTAAGTTTATGTATGCTCAGAAAGGTAGAATGAGAAGCATGTTATACAAGTTGTTGTTCCTTTCAATCACCCCCAAGTAACACTACTAAGAGACTAGAAAGAAACTTTGATCATGTAAAAGGCCCTTTGAGAATCCTAAAAAAAACTTTGTAACCAAAACTTTTTGAAACATATATGTCATGGATTGAAGAATTTAGGTGATGTAAGACAACTATAAGTAAGTTTATGTATGCTCAGAAAGGTGGAATGAGAAGCATGTTATACAAGTTGTTGTTCCTTTCAATCACCCCCAAGTAACACTACTAAGAGACTAGAAAGAAACTTTGATCTTGTAAAAGGCCCTATGAGAATCCTAAAAAAAACTTTGTAACCAAAACTTCTTGAAACATATATGTCATGGATTGAAGAATTTAGGTGATGTAAGATAACTATAAGTAAGTTTATGTATGCTCAGAAAGGTAGAATGAGAAGCATGTTATACAAGTTGTTGTTCTTTTCAATCACCCCCAAGTAACACTACTAAGAGACTAGAAAGAATCTTTGATCTTGTAAAAGGCCCTATGAGAATCCTAAAAAAACCTTTGTAACCAAAACTTCTTGAAACATATATGTCATGGATTGAAGAATTTAGGTGATGTAAGACAACTATAAGTAAGTTTTCGTATGCTACTAAAAGGTAGAATGAGAAGCATGTTATACAAGTTTATGTTCTTTGAATCACCCCTAAGTAACCATAATAAAAGACTAGAAAGAATCTTTGATCTTCTAAAAGGCCATATGAGAATCTTAAAAAAAAACTTTGTAACCAAAACTTCTTGAAACATATATGTCATGGATTGAAGAATTTAGGTGATGTAAGACAACTATAAGTAAGTTTATGTATGCTCAGAAAGGTAGAATGAGAAGCATGTTATACAAGTTGTTGTTCCTTTCAATCACCCCCAAGTAACACTACTAAGAGACTAGAAAGAAACTTTGATCTTGTAAAAAGCCCTATGAGAGTCCTAAAAAAACTTTGTAACCAAAACTTCTTGAAACATATATGTCATGGATTAAAGAATTTAGGTGATGTACTATACGTAAGTTTTCGTATGCTACTAAAAGGTAGAATGAGAAGCATGTTATACAAGTTTATGTTCTTTGAATCACCCCTAAGTAACCATAATAAAAGACTAGAAAGAATCTTTGATCTTCTAAAAGGCCATATGAGAATCTTAAAAAAAACTTTGTAACCAAAACTTCTTGAAACATATATGTCATGGATTGAAGAATTTAGGTGATGTAAGACAACTATAAGTAAGATTTTGTATGCTCAGAAAGGTAGAATGAGAAGCATGTTATACAAGTTGTTGTTTCAATCACCCCCAAGTAACACTACTAAGAGACTAGAAAGAAACTTTGATCTTGTAAAAGGCCCTATGAGAATCCTAAAAAAAACTTTGTAACCAAAACTTCTTGAAACATATATGTCATGGATTGAAGAATTTAGGTGATGTAAGAACTATAAGTAAGTTTATGTATGCTCAGAAAGGTAGAATGAGAAGCATGTTATACAAGTTGTTGTTCCTTTCAATCACCCCCAAGTAACACTACTAAGAGACTTGAAAGAAACTTTGATCTTGTAAAAGGCCCTATGAGAATCCTAAAAAAAACTTTGTAACCAAAACTTCTTGAAACATATATGTCATGGATTGAAGAATTTAGGTGATGTAAGAACTATAAGTAAGTTTATGTATGCTCAGAAAGGTAGAATGAGAAGCATGTTATACAAGTTATTGTTCCTTTCAATCACCCCCAAGTAACACTACTAAGAGACTAGAAAGAAACTTTGATCTTGTAAAAGGCCCTATGAGAATCCTAAAAAAAAACTTTGTAACCAAAACTTTTTGAAACATATATGTCATGGATTGAAGAATTTAGGTGATGTAAGACAACTATAAGTAAGTTTATGTATGCTCAGAAAGGTAGAATGAGAAGCATGTTATACAAGTTGTTGTTCCTTTCAATCACCCCAAAGTAACACTACTAAGAGACTAGAAAGAAACTTTGATCTTGTAAAAGGCCCAATGAGAATCCTAAAAAAAACTTTGTAACCAAAACTTCTTGAAACATATATGTCATGGATTGAAGAATTTAGGTGATGTAAGAACTATAAGTAAGTTTATGTATGCTCAGAAAGGTAGAATGAGAAGCATGTTATACAAGTTGTTGTTCTTTTCAATCACCCCCAAGTAACACTACTAAGAGACTAGAAAGAAACTTTGATCTTGTAAAAAGCCCTATGAGAGTCCTAAAAAAAACTTTGTAACCAAAACTTCTTGAAACATATATGTCATGGATTAAAGAATTTAGGTGATGTAAGACAACTATAAGTAAGTTTTCGTATGCTCTAAAATGTAGAATGAGAAGCATGTTATACAAGTTTATGTTCTTTGAATCACCCCTAAGTAACCATAATAAAAGACTAGAAATAATCTTTGATCTTCTAAAAGGCCATATGAGAATCTTAAAAAAAAACTTTGTAACCAAAACTTCTTGAAACATATATGTCATGGATTGAAGAATTTAGGAGATGTAAGACAACTATAAGTAAGTTTATCTATGCTCAGAAAGGTAGAATGAGAAGCATGTTATACAAGTTGTTGTTCCTTTCAATCACCCCCAAGTAACACTACTAAGAGACTATAAAGAAACTTTGATCTTGTAAAAAGCCCTATGAGAGTCCTAAAAAAACTTTGTAACCAAAACTTCTTGAAACATATATGTCATGGATTAAAGAATTTAGGTGATGTAAGACAACTATAAGTAAGTTTTCGTATGCTACTAAAAGGTAGAATGAGAAGCATGTTATACAATTTTATGTTCTTTGAATCACCCCTAAGTAACCATAATAAAAGACTAGAAAGAATCTTTAATCTTCTAAAAGGCCATATGAGAATCTTAAAAAAAAACTTTGTAACCAAAACTTCTTGAAACAAATATGTCATGGATTGAAGAATTTAGGTGATGTAAGACAACTATAAGTAAGATTTTGTATGCTCAGAAAGGTAGAATGAGAAGCATGTTATACAAGTTGTTGTTCCTTTCAATCACCCCCAAGTAACACAACTAAGAGACTAGAAAGAAACTTTGATCTTGTAAAAGGCCCTATGAGAATCCTAAAAAAAACTTTGTAACCAAAACTTCTTGAAACATATATGTCATGGATTGAAGAATTTAGGTGATGTAAGAACTATAAGTAAGTTTATGTATGCTCAGAAAGGTAGAATGAGAAGCATGTTATACAAGTTGTTGTTCCTTTCAATCACCCCCAAGTAACACTACTAAGAGACTAGAAAGAAACTTTGATCTTGTTAAATGCCCTATGAGAATCCTAAAAAAAAACTTTGTAACCAAAACTTTTTGAAACATATATGTCATGGATTGAAGAATTTAGGTGATGTAAGACAACTATAAGCAAGTTTATGTATGCTCAGAAAGGTAGAATGAGAAGCATGTTATACAAGTTGTTGTTCCTTTCAATCACCCCCAAGTAACACTACTAAGAGACTAGAAAGAAACTTTGATCTTGTAAAAGGCCCTATGAGAATCCTAAAAAAAACTTTGTAACCAAAACTTCTTGAAACATATATGTCATGGATTGAAGAATTTAGGTGATGTAAGATAACTATAAGTAAGTTTATGTATGCTCAGAAAGGTAGAATGAGAAGCATGTTATACAAGTTGTTGTTCCTTTCAATCACCCCCAAGTAACACTACTAAGAGACTTGAAAGAAACTTTGATCTTGTAAAAGGCCCTACGAGAATCCTAAAAAAAACTTTGTAACCAAAACTTCTTGAAACATATATGTCATGGATTGAAGAATTTAGGTGATGTAAGAACTATAAGTAAGTTTATGTATGCTCAGAAAGGTAGAATGAGAAGCATTTTATACAAGTTGTTGTTTCAATCACCCCCAAGTAACACTACTAAGAGACTAGAAAGAAACTTTGATCTTGTAAAAGGCCCTATGAGAATCCTAAAAAAAACTTTGTAACCAAAACTTCTTGAAACATATATGTCATGGATTGAAGAATTTAGGTGATGTAAGAACTATAAGTAAGTTTATGTATGCTCAGAAAGGTAGAATGAGAAGCATGTTATACAAGTTGTTGTTCCTTTCAATCACCCCCAAGTAACACTACTAAGAGACTTGAAAGAAACTTTGATCTTGTAAAAGGCCCTATGAGAATCCTAAAAAAAACTTTGTAACCAAAACTTCTTGAAACATATATGTCATGGATTGAAGAATTTAGGTGATGTAAGAACTATAAGTAAGTTTATGTATGCTCAGAAAGGTAGAATGAGAAGCATGTTATACAAGTTATTGTTCCTTTCAATCACCCCCAAGTAACACTACTAAGAGACTAGAAAGAAACTTTGATCTTGTAAAAGGCCCTATGAGAATCCTAAAAAAAAACTTTGTAACCAAAACTTCTTGAAACATATATGTCATGGATTGAAGAATTTAGGTGATGTAAGACAACTATAAGTAAGTTTATGTATGCTCAGAAAGGTAGAATGAGAAGCATGTTATACAAGTTGTTGTTCCTTTCAATCACCCCAAAGTAACACTACTAAGAGACTAGAAAGAAACTTTGATCTTGTAAAAGGCCCAATGAGAATCCTAAAAAAAACTTTGTAACCAAAACTTCTTGAAACATATATGTCATGGATTGAAGAATTTAGGTGATGTAAGAACTATAAGTAAGTTTATGTATGCTCAGAAAGGTAGAATGAGAAGCATGTTATACAAGTTGTTGTTCTTTTCAATCACCCCCAAGTAACACTACTAAGAGACTAGAAAGAAACTTTGATCTTGTAAAAAGCCCTATGAGAGTCCTAAAAAAAACTTTGTAACCAAAACTTCTTGAAACATATATGTCATGGATTAAAGAATTTAGGTGATGTAAGACAACTATAAGTAAGTTTTCGTATGCTACTAAAATGTAGAATGAGAAGCATGTTATACAAGTTTATGTTCTTTGAATCACCCCTAAGTAACCATAATAAAAGACTAGAAATAATCTTTGATCTTCTAAAAGGCCATATGAGAATCTTAAAAAAAAACTTTGTAACCAAAACTTCTTGAAACATATATGTCATGGATTGAAGAATTTAGGTGATGTAAGACAACTATAAGTAAGTTTATGTATGCTCAGAAAGGTAGAATGAGAAGCATGTTATACAAGTTGTTGTTCCTTTCAATCACCCCCAAGTAACACTACTAAGAGACTATAAAGAAACTTTGATCTTGTAAAAAGCCCTATGAGAGTCCTAAAAAAACTTTGTAACCAAAACTTCTTGAAACATATATGTCATGGATTAAAGAATTTAGGTGATGTAAGACAACTATAAGTAAGTTTTCGTATGCTACTAAAAGGTAGAATGAGAAGCATGTTATACAATTTTATGTTCTTTGAATCACCCCTAAGTAACCATAATAAAAGACTAGAAAGAATCTTTAATCTTCTAAAAGGCCATATGAGAATCTTAAAAAAAAACTTTGTAACCAAAACTTCTTGAAACAAATATGTCATGGATTGAAGAATTTAGGTGATGTAAGACAACTATAAGTAAGATTTTGTATGCTCAGAAAGGTAGAATGAGAAGCATGTTATACAAGTTGTTGTTCCTTTCAATCACCCCCAAGTAACACTACTAAGAGACTAGAAAGAAACTTTGATCTTGTAAAAGGCCCTATGAGAATCCTAAAAAAAACTTTGTAACCAAAACTTCTTGAAACATATATGTCATGGATTGAAGAATTTAGGTGATGTAAGACAACTATAAGTAAGTTTATGTATGCTCAGAAAGGTAGAATGAGAAGCATGTTATACAAGTTGTTGTTCCTTTCAATCACCCCCAAGTAACACTACTAAGAGACTAGAAAGAAACTTTGATCTTGTAAAAGGCCCTATGAGAATCCTAAAAAAAACTTTGTAACCAAAACTTCTTGAAACATATATGTCATGGATTGAAGAATTTAGGTGATGTAAGACAACTATAAGTAAGTTTATGTATGCTCAGAAAGGTAGAATGAGAAGCATGTTATACAAGTTGTTGTTCCTTTCAATCACCCCCAAGTAACACTACTAAGAGACTAGAAAGAAACTTTGATCTTGTAAAAGGCCCTATGAGAATCCTAAAAAAAACTTTGTAACCAAAACTTCTTGAAACATATATGTCATGGATTGAAGAATTTAGGTGATGTAAGATAACTATAAGTAAGTTTATGTATGCTCAGAAAGGTAGAATGAGAAGCATGTTATACAAGTTGTTGTTCCTTTCAATCACCCCCAAGTAACACTACTAAGAGACTTGAAAGAAACTTTGATCTTGTAAAAGGCCCTATGAGAATCCTAAAAAAAACTTTGTAACCAAAACTTCTTGAAACATATATGTCATGGATTGAAGAATTTAGGTGATGTAAGAACTATAAGTAAGTTTATGTATGCTCAGAAAGGTAGAATGAGAAGCATGTTATACAAGTTATTGTTCCTTTCAATCACCCCCAAGTAACACTACTAAGAGACTAGAAAGAAACTTTGATCTTGTAAAAGGCCCTATGAGAATCCTAAAAAAAAACTTTGTAACCAAAACTTTTTGAAACATATATGTCATGGATTGAAGAATTTAGGTGATGTAAGACAACTATAAGTAAGTTTATGTATGCTCAGAAAGGTAGAATGAGAAGCATGTTATACAAGTTGTTGTTCCTTTCAATCACCCCAAAGTAACACTACTAAGAGACTAGAAAGAAACTTTGATCTTGTAAAAGGCCCAATGAGAATCCTAAAAAAAACTTTGTAACCAAAACTTCTTGAAACATATATGTCATGGATTGAAGAATTTAGGTGATGTAAGAACTATAAGTAAGTTTATGTATGCTCAGAAAGGTAGAATGAGAAGCATGTTATACAAGTTGTTGTTCTTTTCAATCACCCCCAAGTAACACTACTAAGAGACTAGAAAGAAACTTTGATCTTGTAAAAAGCCCTATGAGAGTCCTAAAAAAAACTTTGTAACCAAAACTTCTTGAAACATATATGTCATGGATTGAAGAATTTAGGTGATGTAAGACAACTATAAGTAAGTTTATGTATGCTCAGAAAGGTAGAATGAGAAGCATGTTATACAAGTTGTTGTTCCTTTCAATCACCCCCAAGTAACACTACTAAGAGACTAGAAAGAAACTTTGATCTTGTAAAAGGCCCTATGAGAATCCTAAAAAAAACTTTGTAACCAAAACTTCTTGAAACATATATGTCATGGATTGAAGAATTTAGGTGATGTAAGAACTATAAGTAAGTTTATGTATGCTCAGAAAGGTAGAATGAGAAGCATGTTATACAAGTTGTTGTTCCTTTCAATCACCCCCAAGTAACACTACTAAGAGACTAGAAAGAAACTTTGATCTTGTAAAAGGCCCTATGAGAATCCTAAAAAAAACTTTGTAACCAAAACTTCTTGAAACATATATGTCATGGATTGAAGAATTTAGGTGATGTAAGACAACTATAAGTAAGTTTATGTATGCTCAGAAAGGTAGAATGAGAAGCATGTTATACAAGTTGTTGTTCCTTTCAATCACCCCAAAGTAACACTACTAAGAGACTAGAAAGAAACTTTGATCTTGTAAAAGGCCCAATGAGAATCCTAAAAAAAACTTTGTAACCAAAACTTCTTGAAACATATATGTCATGGATTGAAGAATTTAGGTGATGTAAGAACTATAAGTAAGTTTATGTATGCTCAGAAAGGTAGAATGAGAAGCATGTTATACAAGTTGTTGTTCTTTTCAATCACCCCCAAGTAACACTACTAAGAGACTAGAAAGAAACTTTGATCTTGTAAAAAGCCCTATGAGAGTCCTAAAAAAAACTTTGTAACCAAAACTTCTTGAAACATATATGTCATGGATTAAAGAATTTAGGTGATGTAAGACAACTATAAGTAAGTTTTCGTATGCTACTAAAATGTAGAATGAGAAGCATGTTATACAAGTCTGTATTTTTTTATGTTCTTTGAATTTGAATTCAAGAGTTGAATCAAGCTTGGAATGACAATGGAGATCCACCTCATTAAAAACCTTCATGAAGAAAACCACTTGGGATAAAACTTCATGAAGGGAAAAAGAGTGCAGACTCCACAGCCTTAGAGGATTCGGGAAGCTCCATGAGTCCAAGCTTAGTGTGAATGGACTCACACACCTTCAAACTAGCTGCCTTGGTGAACACATCAGCTAGTTGTTCTTCACTCCTTGTAAAGCAAGGCAACACCACTCCTTGCTCAATCATCTGCCTCACTTTGTGACAATCCACTTCTATGTGCTTGGTCCTTTCATGGAAGACTGAATTTGAAGCAATGTGAATGGCTGCTTGGTTATCACAATGCATGGTGATTGGTTTTGAAGTCTCAATCCCTAAATCCACAAGCAGAGCTTTGATCCATGCCAATTCGGTTGCTAGCTTCCTCATTGCTCTATATTCAGCTTCAGCACTTGAACATGACACTATCTTCTGCTTCTTGCTCTTCCAAGTAACAAGGTTGCCTCCAATGAATGTGCAATATCCAGTAGTAGACCTCCTGTCTACTCTATCTCCTGCCCAATCAGCATCACAATACCCAACTATCTCTGTGCTTTGATTGCAACCCATCCAAATGCCTTGACCAGGAGCACCACTTAGGTATCTAAGTATCCTTTCAACCATGTTCCAATGATGCATCTTGGGTGCTTGCATATGCTGGCTTACTTGGTTCACTGCATAACACAAATCAGGTCTGGTTATGGTTAAGTAAATGAGCTTACCAACCATCCTTCTATACTGAGTAATGTCCTCAAATGGTTTATCCTCAAGCTCCCCCTCTCTTATGACTTTGTAGCCTTCCTCAAGAGGTGTCTTAGCCGGTTTTGCTCCTATCTTTCCTGCTTCAGATAACAAATCAAGTGTGTACTTCCTTTGAGATAAGAAGAGTCCATCATTAGATCGACAAACTTCTATCCCAAGGAAGTACTTTAGAGTACCAAGGTCTTTAATATCAAAAACAGATTTGAGATAAGCCTTAGTGTCTTGTATACCTGACTTGTTACTCCCTGATATGATAATGTCATCAACATAAACAAGGATGACAATGATACCTTCCTGATCCTGAAGAGTGAACAAGGTGTGATCTCCTTCAGACCTCTTGAATCCTCTTTGCATAAGTGTTGAGCTCAGTTTATGATACCAAGCTCTAGGTGACTGCTTTAATCCATAGATAGCCTTCTTGAGTCTTAACACCTTCCCTGGTTTCACAATGCTTTCAAGACCAGAAGGTGGTGTCATGTATACCTCATCTTCAAGCTCCCCTTGAAGGAATGCATTCTTGACATCCATTTGCCAAAGTTCCCAATCAAGATTTGTTGCTAAAGACAAGATGATCCTAACTGTGTGAAGCTTAGCTACTGGTGCAAAGGTATCCAAGTAATCCTTTCCATAGGTTTGAGTGAAGCCTCTTGCAACCAACCTTGCTTTGTATCTCTCAACTTCTCCATTACTCCTATACTTGATGGTGAAAACCCATTTAGAGGTCACTGCCTTCTTTCCTTTAGGAAGTTCTGCCTCATACCAAGTCTCATTGTTTTCCATTGCTTTGGTCTCTTCATCTACAGCTTGCATCCATCTCTTATCTCCTTTGGCCTCTTCATAGGTTGTTGGTACATGTTCTTGATCCAACTTCCCAATGAACACTTGATGTTCCAAAGGTACATAAGCTAAAGTGCAAGTAGCTTGAATGGGATGAGCTACTGCATTGCTGTTGAAGTAAACCCTAGTCTTCTTCCATTCTGATGGATCCTTTTTCTCCCTTGTGCTCCTCCTTAATACTTGAACTGGCTGCTCATGTAGAACCGGTTGTTCCATCTCTTCATTTTGATGGTCCAACTCCTCAGCTTCTATCTCATGTTCTTCATGTTCCTCAATACCGGCTTGATCATGTGTAGTAGAATCAGGTTCTTGCGGTTCTGGTGCTGATTCATGAGTGTCCCCCTCATGATCAGGATGGGGATGTTGAGGAGCTTCTGAAGTTGGAGCAGGGACTGAAGAAGTAGGACTTGTCTTGGCCGGTTGTGGAGGCATACTAATACCAAGGTTTTCCATGATCATCCTTAGGTTAGCAGCTCGGTCTGATTGAGATGTGGGAAGATCCTTCAAGCTATCCCAATTCTTCTCATCATAGAAACTTCTTGTCTCCATAAATTTCACATCTCTTGAGATCAAAACCTTCCTTGTTTCAGGCACATAACACTTGTATCCTCTTTGCGTTGTGGAATATCCAATGAACATGGCTTTGGTGCTCTTAGCATCCAACTTATCCCTCTGTTCTCCTGGTATTAACACAAAGCAAATACACCCAAACACACGTAAGTGATCAACCAATGGATTTGTTTTGTTTAGTACCTGAAATGGAGATTGATCCTTAAGAACTCTCGTGGGAGTTCTATTGATCAAGTAGCATGCAGTCATGACTGCATCTCCCCAAAACCTCTTAGGAACATTCTTATAGAACATCATGGACCTTGCCACCTCCATTAAGTGTCTGTTCTTTCTCTCAGCCACTCCATTTTGTTGTGGAGTGTACGGGCAGCTTGTTTGATGAAGAATCCCATGTTTGGACAAGTGTTGTTTGAAGGCATTGCTTGTATACTCACCACCATTGTCTGATCTAAAAATTTTGATCTTAGCATTGAAATGGTTAGTAACATGACTTTGAAAGTTCATAAAAGCTTCTAACACTCTATCTTTAGTTTGCATCAATGTTATCCAAGTGTATTTAGATTTTTCATCAATGAAAGTGACAAAGTACTTATGATTCTCTCTAGACAAACAAGGAGCAGTCCACACATCAGAATGAACAAGATCAAAGCAACTTTCATAAGTAGTTTTAGAACTTGGAAAAACAGATTTGCAATGTTTCCCAAGAATACAAGCCTCACAATCATCATTCTTAAAAGAAACAGAAGGTAATAAGAGTCCTAATGCCCTAGAGTGTGGATGTCCTAGTCTAGCATGCCAAATAGAGTCATCCACACCAACACAAGTAGATAAAGCAGTAGATAAAGCAGGAGATAATTCAGAAGAGGGATTGGTGTCTTCAATCATGTAGAGCTCATCTTTTGTCACACCTTTCCCAATCAACTTACTTGTCTTAATATCCTGAAACACAACATCATTAGGACTGAAAACAACATTGCAATTTAGATCAGTAGCTATTCTTTTAACAGATACTAAGTTAGATGTGAAGCTAGGCATAAAGAAAGCTTTGGATTCTTTATCAAACAATTTC
Source organism: Orychophragmus violaceus (assembly GCA_030180135.1). NCBI lineage: Eukaryota > Viridiplantae > Streptophyta > Magnoliopsida > Brassicales > Brassicaceae > Orychophragmus > Orychophragmus violaceus. Next base: position 61,675,812 of record CM058239.1, read on the forward strand.
AGATTTCCTATGCCTTGAATTGGAATTTTATCACCATTTGCAATCACTACACATCCTAAAGCTGGTTCAACATTTTCTATCAACTTAGGGTCACTGATCATGTGATGAGAAGCTCCAGAATCAATGATCAAGGGTCTGATTTTATTTGAAGCAAAGAGTGAAGTACCAAGAACCATACCAGAGTTTTCCTTGAGGGCTTTGATGAGTGCCTCAAGGTCTGACCTTCTTACCACATCACTCTGATCAGTCATGGCTGGAGCTTGATGGACCACCATTGCTCTCCCTTCATCACATTGCTGCATTGAAGAAGAACCTGGTCCAGCTGCACCATAAGAGTAGTTTGCCCTTTGATCTTTGAACCGGTTGTTGTGAGATGAGGGTCTGAGGTTAGGATGAAGGCGCCAGCATCTGTCTTTCAAGTGCCCACTCTTCTTGCAAAAATCACACATCAAGACTCCTCTCTTGTCACCTCCATAGTTCTGCCTCTCATCCGCCTTAAACACCCCTTTGTTGGCGGTCACCAGCTCTCCTTTCCCTTTGAACAGCCCAAATGAGCCTTGCTCTTTCTGAATTTGTCCACACACATCATCAATATCAGGTAGATTGTCTGCCCTTAGAATGTGCTTAATCAACCCATTGTAAGATGAGTTCAAGGTGAGCAGAAGAGCAAAGACTTTATCTTGCTCTCTCCTTTCTTGCAACACCAAAGGATCACTGCTTGGTGGCCTCAACATCTCCAACTCTGACCACAGTGAGCTAAACTTTCCAAAGTGAGCTTTAAACTCCATATCTTCTTGCTGGAGATTGTTGATGGCCAGCTTAACTTCAAAGACTCTGGTTAGGTTTGATTTATTCCCATAAACCTTCTCAATAGTATCCCACAGCTGCTTGGAAGTCACACAATAAGAGTAGGCTTCCAATAGGTGCTGGTCCAGTGAGCTTTGGAGTATAGAGAGCACATTCTGGTCCCCTTGTATCCAAGCTTCTTCATAAGCTTCAGACGCCTCTTCATGAGACTCAACACCATCTTTAGCCTCTGCCTCGGTTCCTACCTTAGCTTCAGCCTTCATCATCTTCTGTGGAGCTGTACTCCTCATGATATACTTCCAAAGACCTCTGCCTCCAAGTGCAGACTTAACCATTCTGGCCCAAACAATGTAGTTGGCACCCTTAAGAATCACAGGAATGATTACCCTTGAGTTCTCCATTGCTGAGACTGATTTGTAGCAAGGAGGGAGTTTTCAAGGCAAGATTCTAAACAAGAGAGTTCTCAATTCACAGAGAAAACACACAAGAGTAAACTAGCCCAAAGAAATGACTTAAGAGCTTAAAAATTTCAAGAACATGAACAAACTTTCAAGAACAGATTTTAGAACAAGAAAATCAGAGTTTTAGAACAAGATTGCGGAAATGAATAGGTACAGGAGCTTATAGCTCTGATACCATGTAAGAATATGAGAATTAGAGAGTTATATGAGAGATTTAGCAAGAGAGAAAGAAAGAAGAAAAATTGCACAAGAGGAGTATGAGGGAAAAGTTTTCCCAAGTCTGTATTTTTCTTATTGATTTTACAATGAATATATAGACAAAAACTAACTCAATTTCGTGGCTACTACTTTCAAATTCAAACTCTAATGACAAAATAATTCTAAAGACACCTTTGGACAAAAGGGTGAAGCAAGTAGGGAAGGGAATCTCCATTTGAATTTGAATCTTGTCTCCTGGTACTGTTCATCCGTGGAGTCAAGCTTCTAGAAGATCTTTGACTTGGTTAATGGTAACTTATCCTTTTACCACTTAACCATAAGATTAAACTCTCTCCCTTTTACTTATTTACCTCTTCTTCTTCTGATCGGATCAAAGGACTTCAAATTGATATGAACACTTAAGGTGTTCATCTCAATACTCAATACACTGATCATATTGCACACTTTGGATCTTCTTCTCAATATGAATCACCCCTAAGTAACCATAATAAAAGACTAGAAATAATCTTTGATCTTCTAAAAGGCCATATGAGAATCTTAAAAAAAAACTTGGTAACCAAAACTTCTTGAAACATATATGTCATGGATTGAAGAATTTAGGAGATGTAAGACAACTATAAGTAAGTTTATGTATGCTCAGAAAGGTAGAATGAGAAGCATGTTATACAAGTTGTTGTTCCTTTCAATCACCCCCAAGTAACACTACTAAGAGACTATAAAGAAACTTTGATCTTGTAAAAAGCCCTATGAGAGTCCTAAAAAAACTTTGTAACCAAAACTTCTTGAAACATATATGTCATGGATTAAAGAATTTAGGTGATGTAAGACAACTATAAGTAAGTTTTCGTATGCTACTAAAAGGTAGAATGAGAAGCATGTTATACAATTTTATGTTCTTTGAATCACCCCTAAGTAACCATAATAAAAGACTAGAAAGAATCTTTAATCTTCTAAAAGGCCATATGAGAATCTTAAAAAAAAACTTTGTAACCAAAACTTCTTGAAACAAATATGTCATGGATTGAAGAATTTAGGTGATGTAAGACAACTATAAGTAAGATTTTGTATGCTCAGAAAGGTAGAATGAGAAGCATGTTATACAAGTTGTTGTTCCTTTCAATCACCCCCAAGTAACACTACTAAGAGACTAGAAAGAAACTTTGATCTTGTTAAATGCCCTATGAGAATCCTAAAAAAAACTTTGTAACCAAAACTTTTTGAAACATATATGTCATGGATTGAAGAATTTAGGTGATGTAAGACAACTATAAGTAAGTTTATGTATGCTCAGAAAGGTAGAATGAGAAGCATGTTATACAAGTTGTTGTTCCTTTCAATCACCCCCAAGTAACACTACTAAGAGACTTGAAAGAAACTTTGATCTTGTAAAAGGCCCTATGAGAATCCTAAAAAAAACTTTGTAACCAAAACTTCTTGAAACATATATGTCATGGATTGAAGAATTTAGGTGATGTAAGATAACTATAAGTAAGTTTATGTATGCTCAGAAAGGTAGAATGAGAAGCATGTTATACAAGTTGTTGTTCTTTTCAATCACCCCCAAGTAACACTACTAAGAGACTAGAAAGAAACTTTGATCTTGTAAAAGGCCCTATGAGAATCCTAAAAAAAACTTTGTAACCAAAACTTCTTGAAACATATATGTCATGGATTGAAGAATTTAGGTGATGTAAGATAACTATAAGTAAGTTTATGTATGCTCAGAAAGGTAGAATGAGAAGCATGTTATACAAGTTGTTGTTCTTTTCAATCACCCCCAAGTAACACTACTAAGAGACTAGAAAGAAACTTTGATCTTGTAAAAGGCCCTATGAGAATCCTAAAAAAAAACTTTGTAACCAAAACTTTTTGAAACATATATGTCATGGATTGAAGAATTTAGGTGATGTAAGACAACTATAAGTAAGTTTATGTATGCTCAGAAAGGTAGAATGAGAAGCATGTTATACAAGTTGTTGTTCCTTTCAATCACCCCAAAGTAACACTACTAAGAGACTAGAAAGAAACTTTGATCTTGTAAAAGGCCCAATGAGAATCCTAAAAAAAACTTTGTAACCAAAACTTCTTGAAACATATATGTCATGGATTGAAGAATTTAGGTGATGTAAGAACTATAAGTAAGTTTATGTATGCTCAGAAAGGTAGAATGAGAAGCATGTTATACAAGTTGTTGTTCTTTTCAATCACCCCCAAGTAACACTACTAAGAGACTAGAAAGAAACTTTGATCTTGTAAAAAGCCCTATGAGAGTCCTAAAAAAAACTTTGTAACCAAAACTTTTTGAAACATATATGTCATGGATTGAAGAATTTAGGTGATGTAAGACAACTATAAGTAAGATTTTGTATGCTCAGAAAGGTAGAATGAGAAGCATGTTATACAAGTTGTTGTTCCTTTCAATCACCCCCAAGTAACACTACTAAGAGACTAGAAAGAAACTTTGATCTTGTAAAAGGCCCTATGAGAATCCTAAAAAAAACTTTGTAACCAAAACTTCTTGAAACATATATGTCATGGATTGAAGAATTTAGGTGATGTAAGAACTATAAGTAAGTTTATGTATGCTCAGAAAGGTAGAATGAGAAGCATGTTATACAAGTTGTTGTTCTTTTCAATCACCCCCAAGTAACACTACTAAGAGACTAGAAAGAAACTTTGATCTTGTAAAAGGCCCTATGAGAATCCTAAAAAAAACTTTGTAACCAAAACTTCTTGAAACATATATGTCATGGATTGAAGAATTTAGGTGATGTAAGACAACTATAAGTAAGTTTATGTATGCTCAGAAAGGTAGAATGAGAAGCATGTTATACAAGTTGTTGTTCCTTTCAATCACCCCCAAGTAACACTTCTAAGAGACTAGAAAGAAACTTTGATCTTGTAAAAGGCCCTATGAGAATCCTAAAAAAAACTTTGTAACCAAAAATTCTTGAAACATATATGTCATGGATTGAAGAATTTAGGTGATGTAAGAACTATAAGTAAGTTTATGTATGCTCAGAAAGGTAGAATGAGAAGCATGTTATACAAGTTGTTGTTCCTTTCAATCACCCCCAAGTAACACTACTAAGAGACTAGATTCTTTGATCTTGTAAAAGGCCCTATGAGAATCCTAAAAAAAACTTTGTAACCAAAACTTCTTGAAACATATATGTCATGGATTGAAGAATTTAGGTGATGTAAGACAACTATAAGTAAGTTTTCGTATGCTACTAAAGGTAGAATGAGAAGCATGTTATACAAGTTTATGTTCTTTGAATCACCCCTAAGTAACCATAATAAAAGACTAGAAAGAATCTTTGATCTTCTAAAAGGCCCTATGAGAATCTTAAAAAAAAAACTTTGCAACCAAAACTTCTTGAAACATATATGTCATGGATTGAAGAATTTAGGTGATGTAAGACAACTATAAGTAAGTTTATGTATGCTCAGAAAGGTAGAATGAGAAGCATGTTATACAAGTTGTTGTTCCTTTCAATCACCCCCAAGTAACACTACTAAGAGACTAGAAAGAAACTTTGATCATGTAAAAGGCCCTTTGAGAATCCTAAAAAAAACTTTGTAACCAAAACTTTTTGAAACATATATGTCATGGATTGAAGAATTTAGGTGATGTAAGACAACTATAAGTAAGTTTATGTATGCTCAGAAAGGTGGAATGAGAAGCATGTTATACAAGTTGTTGTTCCTTTCAATCACCCCCAAGTAACACTACTAAGAGACTAGAAAGAAACTTTGATCTTGTAAAAGGCCCTATGAGAATCCTAAAAAAAACTTTGTAACCAAAACTTCTTGAAACATATATGTCATGGATTGAAGAATTTAGGTGATGTAAGATAACTATAAGTAAGTTTATGTATGCTCAGAAAGGTAGAATGAGAAGCATGTTATACAAGTTGTTGTTCTTTTCAATCACCCCCAAGTAACACTACTAAGTGTTAGAATTAGGAGTTTAGGAGAGATTGAGTGTGTATTGAGGAGTTTAGAGATGAGAGAAGAGGAGAGAATGCGCTAGGGTTTTAAGAGAGAGAGTAGTAGCCGAGAGAGAGTAAAGAGAGTGTAACTTGGGAAATATGTTCCCTAAGTGTGTATTGATGAAAAATGTGTGTTACAACCTTTAAATAGAGAGAGATATCTAGGGTATCCAAGACAACAAAACATTAAACAAAGAAGAACAAGACAAAGACTTCATTGGAGAAAGGAGTGTAACGGCTAGGAGTGATAGCGACAGGACCTAGTTGGTTCCAAGGAGAGAGAAACCTTGTCCTGACCTAGGGATCAGACCTCTGCTCCTCTGATCAGCTCCAGACCTCCTTGTACTATGTTGGGGACATAAACAATTCATTTTACAACCGAGATACCTAATTGTTTCTGTCCCCAAAGTCCCCAACTTTGCACAACCTAAAACCGGCTCTTCCTTGTGTAACACTTCTTGAATACTTCTTGGATACTTCTTTTATTCTTCAAATCAATACTCCCCCTCAAGCTTGATCATGGAGATGGAGTGATCAAGCTTGGAACCGTAGATACTTACCTCATTAAAAACCTTGATATAGAAAAACCACTTGGGATAAAAACTATATCAAGGGAAAAAGAGTATAAGCTCTACGGCCTAGGGTTCTTCAAGCTTGAGAGAGGTCAATGAGTCCAAGCTTAGGAAGAATGAACTCACAAACCTTCAAGCTAGCAGCCTTGGTGAAGATGTCTGCTAGTTGATCCGAGCTTCTTGTGTAACAAGGTAAGATCACACCTTCTTGAACCTTCTGCCTCACCTTGTGACAATCCACCTCTATGTGCTTTGTTCTCTCATGAAACACTGAGTTGGAAGCTATGTGTATTGCAGCCTGATTATCACAATGCATTGTGATTGGAGTTGGTTGATCAATGCCCAAATCTTCAAGCAAAGCCTTCAGCCATGTCAACTCATTTGTAAGCTTCCTCATTGCTCTATACTCTGCCTCTGCACTTGAACAAGACACCACCTTCTGCTTCTTTGTTTTCCAAGTCACAAGATTGCCTCCAATGAATGTACAATAGCCTGAAGTGGACCTCCTATCTTGTCTATCTCCTGCCCAATCTGCATCACAATATCCTACAATCTCTGTGCTTTGGTTGCACCCCATCCATATCCCTTGGCCAGGAGATCCATTGAGGTACCTTAGGATCCGGTCCACCATGTTCCAATGATGCATCAATGGAGCTTGCATATGCTGGCTCACCTGGTTCACAGCAAAACACAAATCAGGCCGTGTAATGGTAAGATAAATCAGCTTACCAACCATCCTCCTATAGAGTGTAATGTCTCCAAATGGCTCCTTTGCAATCTCCCCCTCTCTTGTGACTTTGTAGCCTTCTTCAAGAGGTGTCTTGGCTGTCTTTCCATTGAGCTTACCTGCTTCACTCAATAAATCAAGAGTGTACTTCCTTTGTGATAAGAAGAGGCCTTCTTTAGACCGGCACACTTCTATCCCTAGGAAGTACTTTAGTTCACCAAGATCCTTGATATCAAACACAGATTTCAAATGATCTTTGCAAGCTTGAATTCCTACCTTGTCACTCCCTGAGATGATGATATCATCTACATAAATGAGAATGACAACAATACCTTCTTGGCTTGATTGAGTGAAGAGAGTATGATCAGCCTCTGATCTACTAAAACCCTTTTCCATGAGAGTTGTGCTTAGCTTGTGGTACCAAGCTCTAGGAGATTGTTTGAGACCATAGATTGCCTTCTTCAACCTCAGAACCTTTCCTTGTGTTACCATGCCTTCAAGACCAGGTGGTGGAGTCATGTAAACCTCATCCTCTAGCTCTCCTTGGAGGAATGCATTCTTGACATCCATTTGATGCAAATCCCACTCCAAGTTTGTTGCTAAGGACAGAATCACTCTCACTGTATGAAGCTTGGCTACTGGTGCAAAAGTGTCTCTATAATCCTCTCCATAGGTTTGTGTAAACCCTCTTGCAACTAATCTGGCCTTGTACCTCTCTATCTCTCCATTGCTCTTGTACTTGATAGTGAAAACCCATTTGGAACTCACTGCCCTCTTCTTCCTTGGTAAATCTGTTTCATACCAAGTGTTGTTGTTTTCCATTGCCTTGATCTCTTCTCCAACTGCATCAGTCCACTTCTTGTGCTCCTTAGCTTCTTCATAGGTTTTAGGAACCCATTCAGCATCAATAGCACCCATAAATACCTTGTGCTCAGTTGGGAAGTGAGCAAGTGTGCAAACAGCTTGTGTTGGATGAGCTACTGCCTTGCAATTGTAGTAAACCCTAGTCTTCATCCATTCAGACGGGTCCTTTCTCTCTCTAGTACTTCTTCTAAGCCCTTGAACCGGCTGTTGATGTTGTACTACTTCAGGTTCCTCTTGCACTACAGATTCCTCTTGCATAGCTTCAGGTTCCATTTGTTGGCCAACAATCTCTTCTCTATCATCTTGATCATGTGTGGCAGAACCATCAGCTTGTGGTTCCTCTTGTGATTCTCCATTGCCCTCCTCATGATCAAGATGAGTAGGCTCATCCACAATGTTAGTTTCCTCAGCCGGTTTATCCACTTGAGTCGCCTCACTCCTCTTTGGCTGAGCAATTCCCAGGCTCTCTAAGATCCTCCTTAGGTTATTGGCACGGTCAGAAGGGTTATTAGGAAGGTCCTTAAGGCTCTCCCAACTCTTCTCTTCATAGAAACCCTTTGACTCCACAAACTTGACATCTCTAGAGACTAATACCCTTCTAGTCTCAGGTACATAGCACTTGTACCCTCTCTGGTTTGTAGAATACCCAATGAACATTGCTTTGACACTCTTATGATCAAGCTTATCTCTCTGCTCTCCTGGTTTTAAAACAAAACACAAACATCCAAACACACGTAAGTGATGAATTGAAGGTTTAGTTTTGTTCAATACCTGATATGGTGAAGCATCTTGTAGAACTCTTGTGGGTGTCCTATTGATTAGATAGCAAGCAGACATCACAGCATCACTCCAAAACCTTTTGGGAACATTTGTATGAAACATGATTGATCTGGCCACCTCCATCAAGTGTCTATTCTTCCTCTCAGCCACACCATTCTGTTGTGGAGTGTATGGACAACTTGTTTGGTGAATGATCCCATGTTTTGCAAGATGATGTTTGAATGCATTGCTTGTGTATTCCCCACCATTATCTGACCTAAATATCTTAATCTTGGCATTGAAATTGTTAGATACATAGGTTTGAAAGTTCATGAATGCTTCTAACACCCTATCTTTAGATTGAATCAAAGTTAACCAAGTATACTTGGATTTCTCATCAATGAATGTCACAAAGTACTTATGATTTTCTCTAGAAACACATGGAGCAGTCCAAACATCAGAGTGAACAAGATCAAAGCAGTTTGCATACACGGTTTTAGAACTAGGGAAGACTGATTTGCAATGTTTTCCAAGGATACATGCTTCACAATCATCATTTTTAAAAGAAACAAAGGGCAACATTAAACCTAAAGCACGAGAGTGAGGGTGACCAAGTCTAGCATGCCATACAGAATCATTAACTAGAGTAGAACTAAAAACAGAAGCAGATAATTCAGATGCAAGGTTGGTGTCTTCAAGCATGTATAACTCATCCTTTGTCACACCCTTTCCAAGCAACTTACTTGTCTTAATATCCTGAAAAATCACATCATTAGGACTGAAGATAACATTGCATTTAAGATCAGTAGCTACTCTCTTAACACTCAACAAGTTTGATGTAAAACTAGGCATATAAAAGGCTTTTGATTCTCTGTCAAACAACCTAACATTTCCTATGCCTTTAATTGGAATCCTTTCACCATTAGCAATCACAACATTCCCTAGAGCAGGCTTAACATCTCTAATCAAGTTCAAATCACTAATCATGTGATGTGAAGCCCCTGAATCTACTATCAAAGGTTTATGATCAACTATCAAGGACTTGTGATTGATTAAAGCATGAAAGGAACTACCATACACATTACCAGAACTCTCCTTGAAGGCTTTGATGAGAGCATCAAGATCAGACCTCCTCACCAAGTCATTTTGAGGCGCCACATTAGGAGCAGGAGCAAAGGCTGGTATCATCTCTCTACAATCATTCCCACCATGGTTTGATGAAGTAGAAGCACTAGGCGCAGCAGGACCAGCTAGGGTTGATTCACTTGAGTAATGAGCTCTCTGGTCCTTGAACTTGTTGTTGTTGAAGGCCGGTTTGAGGTGGGGATGAAGCAGCCAGCATTTGTCCTTGAAATGCCCCTTTCTCTTGCAATGGTCACATACACCCGGGACTCTTCTCTCCTCAGGTTTGTAGGCACCTTTGTGAGCAGTAGCAAGCTCACCTTTCCTTCCAAACAGCCCAAAAGATCCCTGCTCCTTTTGGATTTGAGCACACACTTCATCTAGATTTGGGAGAGTTTCTGCCCTTAACATGTGTTTGATCAAGCCATTGTAAGATGGGTTTAGGGTTAGCAGGAGAGCAAACACCTTGTCTTGCTCCCTCCTCTCATTTAGAACCTGTGGATCAACTGTTGGTGGCCTCAGCATTTCCAACTCTGCCCACAATGATCTAAACTTCCCAAAGTGTTGCTTAAACTCCATATCTTCTTGGCTCAGATTGTTGATGGCCATCTTGACTTCAAACACCCTACTGAGGTTGGACATGTTGCCATAGACCTTGTACAAGGTGTCCCATAAGTCCTTAGAGCTCTCACAGTAGGAGTATGCTTCCAACAGAAACGGTTCAAGTGAGCTTTGAAGAATGGACAGAACATGTTGGTCTCCTTGGATCCAAGCTTCTTCATCTTCAAGGGCTGCTTCTCCAACAGCTTCCTCATCAGCCTTAGCCTCAGCCTCAGCTTCACCTTTAGCAGCTTCACCTTTGGGCTCAGCTTTCTTCATCTTCATTGGAGCAGTGTCACATAAGACATGCTTCCACAAGCCTCTTCCACCAAGAGCACTTTTGGCCATTCTAGCCCACACCAAGTAGTTGGCTCCTTTTAGAGTCACTGGAATAATCACTCTTGAGTTCTCCATGACTGAGCAAAGAGGGAGTATCAAGAGAAAGTGGTTTCAAAAGGTTTAGAACAAAAGAGTATACAGCCGGGTATAGAAGAAGTAAGAGTAACCGAGAGTTAAGAGTAAGAACAAGGGAGTTTTCAAGAGTTTTGCGGAAGTAAGAGTGGTTCAGGAGCTTGAAGGCTCTGATACCATGTTAGAATTAGGAGTTTAGGAGAGATTGAGTGTGTATTGAGGAGTTTAGAGATGAGAGAAGAGGAGAGAATGCGCTAGGGTTTTAAGAGAGAGAGTAGTAGCCGAGAGAGAGTAAAGAGAGTGTAACTTGGGAAATATGTTCCCTAAGTGTGTATTGATGAAAAATGTGTGTTACAACCTTTAAATAGAGAGAGATATCTAGGGTATCCAAGACAACAAAACATTAAACAAAGAAGAACAAGACAAAGACTTCATTGGAGAAAGGAGTGTAACGGCTAGGAGTGATAGCGACAGGACCTAGTTGGTTCCAAGGAGAGAGAAACCTTGTCCTGACCTAGGGATCAGACCTCTGCTCCTCTGATCAGCTCCAGACCTCCTTGTACTATGTTGGGGACATAAACAATTCATTTTACAACCGAGATACCTAATTGTTTCTGTCCCCAAAGTCCCCAACTTTGCACAACCTAAAACCGGCTCTTCCTTGTGTAACACTTCTTGAATACTTCTTGGATACTTCTTTTATTCTTCAAATCAATACTAAGAGACTAGAAAGAATCTTTGATCTTGTAAAAGGCCCTATGAGAATCCTAAAAAAACCTTTGTAACCAAAACTTCTTGAAACATATATGTCATGGATTGAAGAATTTAGGTGATGTAAGACAACTATAAGTAAGTTTTCGTATGCTACTAAAAGGTAGAATGAGAAGCATGTTATACAAGTTTATGTTCTTTGAATCACCCCTAAGTAACCATAATAAAAGACTAGAAAGAATCTTTGATCTTCTAAAAGGCCATATGAGAATCTTAAAAAAAAACTTTGTAACCAAAACTTCTTGAAACATATATGTCATGGATTGAAGAATTTAGGTGATGTAAGACAACTATAAGTAAGTTTATGTATGCTCAGAAAGGTAGAATGAGAAGCATGTTATACAAGTTGTTGTTCCTTTCAATCACCCCCAAGTAACACTACTAAGAGACTAGAAAGAAACTTTGATCTTGTAAAAAGCCCTATGAGAGTCCTAAAAAAACTTTGTAACCAAAACTTCTTGAAACATATATGTCATGGATTAAAGAATTTAGGTGATGTACTATACGTAAGTTTTCGTATGCTACTAAAAGGTAGAATGAGAAGCATGTTATACAAGTTTATGTTCTTTGAATCACCCCTAAGTAACCATAATAAAAGACTAGAAAGAATCTTTGATCTTCTAAAAGGCCATATGAGAATCTTAAAAAAAACTTTGTAACCAAAACTTCTTGAAACATATATGTCATGGATTGAAGAATTTAGGTGATGTAAGACAACTATAAGTAAGATTTTGTATGCTCAGAATGGTAGAATGAGAAGCATGTTATACAAGTTGTTGTTTCAATCACCCCCAAGTAACACTACTAAGAGACTAGAAAGAAACTTTGATCTTGTAAAAGGCCCTATGAGAATCCTAAAAAAAACTTTGTAACCAAAACTTCTTGAAACATATATGTCATGGATTAAAGAATTTAGGTGATGTAAGAACTATAAGTAAGTTTATGTATGCTCAGAAAGGTAGAATGAGAAGCATGTTATACAAGTTGTTGTTCCTTTCAATCACCCCCAAGTAACACTACTAAGAGACTTGAAAGAAACTTTGATCTTGTAAAAGGCCCTATGAGAATCCTAAAAAAAACTTTGTAACCAAAACTTCTTGAAACATATATGTCATGGATTGAAGAATTTAGGTGATGTAAGAACTATAAGTAAGTTTATGTATGCTCAGAAAGGTAGAATGAGAAGCATGTTATACAAGTTATTGTTCCTTTCAATCACCCCCAAGTAACACTACTAAGAGACTAGAAAGAAACTTTGATCTTGTAAAAGGCCCTATGAGAATCCTAAAAAAAACTTTGTAACCAAAACTTTTTGAAACATATATGTCATGGATTGAAGAATTTAGGTGATGTAAGACAACTATAAGTAAGTTTATGTATGCTCAGAAAGGGAGAATGAGAAGCATGTTATACAAGTTGTTGTTCCTTTCAATTGTTGGAATCTCAGATACATCCATGGGGATGCTCTGAGAAACAAGTCTGGCTCAAGAGAATGAGGTAGAGTAGAAGAAACAAGCCTAAGACCCAATTAGGGTTCTTAAGGCGCTTAGAGAGAGAAACTAGGGTTTGCGGATTAAAAGAGAAACAAAAGCTACTCTACCTCTAGAAATGAACACTTAAGCTATATGAAAATGTCTCCAAGAGCTTAACATCACATTAGGATAGTTTACTCATGAGAATGGAGCCAAATCAGTAATTAACTTAGAGGTGTTCTAAAAGAAGAAGACAAAACTATGTAAGAGCATTAAAGGAAAACCGAGAGCTCTCACACTTGGATTAGTTATGGAAGAACTATCCAAGTGTGGATTTGGGACTGCCTTAGCAGCCCAACCATGCTCTTACATGAGTCTACATTGTGTCTTATTGAAGATCACAATGAGAGCTTAAGAGAAAGAAACCGCAACTAAAGACTAAAGGAAAGGAGAGAAGAAGAGAGACTTTGTTTGTTACAAGAAGTCTTAGAAATGTATGTGAATTAGCAAATGTTTACAATGGCGTGGGAGACCTTTAAATAGGCTCACAATTAGGTTAAGACAACAATAAACAAAGATAAACCAAGATTACATCTCAACCATTGATTCATAGGAGGGAAAAACGAGTTTGAATGGATGGTTGGATCTTCTCCTCTTCATTTTGGTTTCTAGTGAGTTCAGACTTGAAAGTGACTTGTCTAAACTCTTAATTGGCGTGTGCAGGTCTGGAGAGAGAGAAGGCACACTCCCAAGAGTGATAGAGACATTTCTGCACCACTTGCATCTTCTTAAACACACATGTGACTCTTCTTGAGTCTGTTTTTGTACAGACATCTGTTTGGCCCCAACTTTGCACATCTTCATCTTCTGATTATCTAAGTGCCCCAACTTTGCACTTCATAACTTTGGCCCTGACTTTGCACATGATGATCTTGCCCCAACTTTGCACATTGATCATCTGTGTCTGTGTCTGTGTGCCCCAACTTTGCACATCTTCATCTATGAGTGTTGCTTGTAACACTCTTCTCATGCTTGTGGAACCACCTCTTTTACTTGTGGAACACTTCTTCTTGCTTTGTTTAGGACTGAGGCTCGGCTTCTTCAGCCTCTCCTCATCCCATTTCTTCTTCCTCTCTAATACTCCCCCGCAAGCTTGGTCGTCGGGACTCCAAAAGACCAAAGGGAGAAGAGGACCAAAGGCCAAGCTTGGAGCGGTTGAACTACCTCATTAAAAACCTCCTTAAGTAAAACCTCTTGGGATAAAACCTTAAGGAGGACAAAAAGAGTATAGTCACCTACTCAAGATGTAACTTGACCTTGGTATCATCATCTTAACTCACGGCTCACTCCTTTTCCCATCTCTTTCTTTCCTTAGCATTCCTTGATTTGATTCTTCTTGATATGAACTTCTTTGATCTTTGTTGTGTCTTTTGAAACTTGGACTCTATAGTGCTCCGGCCTTTAACCCCAACATTGATAATCCTTCTCTTCCTGAGTTGAACTTCAAGTTGGTCTCATCTTCCTCTTGGAAAGACTTCAAGACTTGCGGATGCTCCTCATAGCTCCTTCACTTTCTAATGCTCCTCAAGCATGTCTTTATCTTTTCCTTCAACACAAAGGTTTAAAGGAAACATGTTAAGTGTGTGCAAGACATTTAGAACATTAGCTAAGCATTAAACCTTAATGTTTTGAAACGTTTTGAGTATTAGTTTTAAAACGTTTTTTGAATTGAAACACATGATCACAACAAGATACTTAAGAGAAAACAAGTCTAAAACGTTTTGAGAATTAGGTTTAAAACATTTTGACTTTGAAAAACAATCATAATCAAGAGAACTCATAAGATGGAAGCTTAATGGAAATGAAATGAGAGGGTTTAGAAGTAGCCTGATTTATTGTTGCGGTTGGGAGTGATTTCTTTGTCTTGTTGGAACATAACCATGACTGATCCAACAAGCTCCCCCGCACCCTTGAATGGCTCTTCACCATGCGCATACATGACTTGTACAACTCCTTGTACAACTTCTTGAACAAGGCCTCTTCCTCCTTTGAATGGACAGCTTGTAAACCGCCTTCTTCTTTGGGAAGATCCTTGAACCATAAGCTCATCCACCAGATGATTCCCAACTCGGTGATGGCTCCAACAAAATGAGGATTTCAGTTCATCCACAACTCCATGAGGATTTGGGTTCACCCACAACCAAATGAGGATTTCAGTTTATCCACAACTCCTTGAGTTCACTGGTTTTGTTGGAGACTTCTTCAGCTCCTCAACCACACAACTCCAACATCATCAGCTTGAACCGCCACTTAGAGTATGCATCCTCTTTTTGTGACTGATCCTCACTGCCAACATCTCTTCATTCCTCCTAAGAACACCTAAACACAAGATAACACTCAAGCAACACAAGTTTGATCAGGACTAATGAGCTTTAAGTTTCTGTGCAATAATAAGATAGTTCTTTAGGAGTAAACTTTAGAGTAAAATAGAAGTAACCAGAGAGTATAAGGAGAATGGGATGACACACAACTCAGATTTAAGAGAGTGTGCACCAGAGAATGAGAGTATAGAGAGTATGTGAGTTTGGAATGCATAAACTCAGATTTAAGAGCATGTAAACCAAACTCAGAGTATAGTAGAATGGGAGTATGGGAGAATGAACCTGAAACACAAAAAAAATAAAAAGTTAGAGAACAGGTTTCTAGTTCAGGGACTAAGATAGCTTAGTTTAACTTAGAAACCAACACATGTTTAAGGTTCAGGGACTGAGTTTCTTGCTCAGTTTAACTCATAAACATTTCAACATTTCAGGGACTGAGTTTGCTCAGTTTGAAACAAGCAATAAACAAACCAGAGAAGCAACAAGTAAAGACATAACTATATGCTCTTGTTCCTCTCTGATTTCTTAACCAAATTAAGTCCAACTTGTCATCTCTTCAAAACAGAGAGCTACAAGTATTAAGAACATGAAACCAAGTAAAAACAGAAGCTTGGTCCATCAAAAACATTGCGGAAGCAAAAGACTAAACAAGACAGATTTTGCTCTCTATCTTGAAACAACTTTGAGCCAAGAACTTGTGGCTCTGATACCATGTTGGAATCTCAGATACATCCATGGGGATGCTCTGAGAAACAAGTCTGGCTCAAGAGAATGAGGTAGAGTAGAAGAAACAAGCCTAAGACCCAATTAGGGTTCTTAAGGCGCTTAGAGAGAGAAACTAGGGTTTGCGGATTAAAAGAGAAACAAAAGCTACTCTACCTCTAGAAATGAACACTTAAGCTATATGAAAATGTCTCCAAGAGCTTAACATCACATTAGGATAGTTTACTCATGAGAATGGAGCCAAATCAGTAATTAACTTAGAGGTGTTCTAAAAGAAGAAGACAAAACTATGTAAGAGCATTAAAGGAAAACCGAGAGCTCTCACACTTGGATTAGTTATGGAAGAACTATCCAAGTGTGGATTTGGGACTGCCTTAGCAGCCCAACCATGCTCTTACATGAGTCTACATTGTGTCTTATTGAAGATCACAATGAGAGCTTAAGAGAAAGAAACCGCAACTAAAGACTAAAGGAAAGGAGAGAAGAAGAGAGACTTTGTTTGTTACAAGAAGTCTTAGAAATGTATGTGAATTAGCAAATGTTTACAATGGCGTGGGAGACCTTTAAATAGGCTCACAATTAGGTTAAGACAACAATAAACAAAGATAAACCAAGATTACATCTCAACCATTGATTCATAGGAGGGAAAAACGAGTTTGAATGGATGGTTGGATCTTCTCCTCTTCATTTTGGTTTCTAGTGAGTTCAGACTTGAAAGTGACTTGTCTAAACTCTTAATTGGCGTGTGCAGGTCTGGAGAGAGAGAAGGCACACTCCCAAGAGTGATAGAGACATTTCTGCACCACTTGCATCTTCTTAAACACACATGTGACTCTTCTTGAGTCTGTTTTTGTACAGACATCTGTTTGGCCCCAACTTTGCACATCTTCATCTTCTGATTATCTAAGTGCCCCAACTTTGCACTTCATAACTTTGGCCCTGACTTTGCACATGATGATCTTGCCCCAACTTTGCACATTGATCATCTGTGTCTGTGTCTGTGTGCCCCTATTAGAAAGGAAGATAAAATGAAGTGCAATATGGTTATGGTAGATTTGAAGAACGTGAAGTATGAAATGTGGTGGCATGCAAACCTTATCACATACTTGGACTACAAGCAAGTATGGTGTACCTTGGACGTATGATCATGCACGTAGGTGTGGTGGACGTATGATCATGCACGTATGATCATGCATCATGCCTTGGAGAAGAAGCAAATGTGATTTTGAATAATAGGCATGCAATCATGTCACGCATGAGGAACATGTATGATGGGCGAATGAGGAGCGCCTCCAATAAACAATGAGGAGCGTGAGAAGAATGAACAATGAGGAGCGTGTGTCTACAATAAACAAATAGCACAGCAGCTAAAAGACAAGCATGTGGAAGACACACGCTCATGGACATACTCAAATGTTGCGCACCTCTTATTCTTTAACATTATTGGTGACATGAAAGGACACTATCATGAAGCGTGGTTAAAAGTGTTATGGGCGAGAGTTATGGGCTTATTTTATTTTTCTGTGTACTCTCCCTTTAAAAGACTTGTAATGATCGTAGCAATAGACTAAGAGAGAGAGAGTTATTCTCTCTACTCCCCATTCTCTTATTCTCTCTATACTTCTATTCTCTCAATACTAAACACATCCGAACTATACTCTCCACTCTTCATTCTCTAATCTTGTTACTTATTCTCTATTCTGGTTCCTAATTCTTGATACTAATCTCTTAATTCTCTCTTCCTCATCTCAATATTCTAACATGGTATCAGAGCTTAAGATTCTAGGATTGAATCAAGCTCAAAAACTTCCGCAAATTCAAATAAAAACAGAGCCAAACTCTGTCCTTATTCTCCTCTTACTCACGACCAAGCTCTCACTTACGTTAAAACAGACTTGAAACATGAGTAATCCCTCACTGTCCAAACTGATGTTCGTGCTTGGCTCCTGTTTCAAAGGAAAGAAGAAGAAAAAAAAAAAAAAAAAAAATCCAGAGAGAGAGAAAGAATCTCCTTTTGCGTGTTCCTGTAAACCCACACTGAATGGTGCAGAAAAATGGTGCAGAAGCTTAAAGAATGGTGTAGCAAAGCCGGCTCATGAAAAACGGTGATGGAAGAGGAGGTTCAGATACTAGACTGATCCTGAATTTGTTTCAAGAAGGAGCAAGGATAGAGGATCAGTTCTGGTCAATCTAGCAAGAACCGGTCAAAGATATTTCCAACACCAAAGAAGGGCATGACTCTGACCGTGGATATCAAGGACGGTTCAAGGGAACGTCCAGTGCAAGAAAGCCAAGGTTGAGACAACACTTGCAAAGTCTGAGAAGTGTAATGAATTAATGGCTGAAGCAAATGAAGAAAAGAAGGCTACAGAAGCTCGAGAGCAGAGCTGAAATCCCCTAATACTTCCCTGCTTCGAAACTTGTTCTCAAATTGACGCATGAAAACCGCTTTGATTCCAGCGAGTTATACTGTTTGGGAATACTTTACTACTCAATGTTTCCGACTCAAGAAGATGATGAGGACGATGCAGATGATGGTTCACCGCAAGCTTCACATCTCCAAGGGACCAGGGAGTCCCAATGAAGACCGTCCACTTGATTCAGAGCTTTGGTGGTTGGTAGTAGCTGTAGTGGAAGCCAGAGGACTGCGAGGAAAGGGACACAACCAATCTCCATACTTTTTCCGACAAAGAAGATCGATGACAAGGAGGCGGGTGACGTTTCTAACAAAACCAGAGTCATTAAGGAAGAAGTGAAGATGAACCAAGAAGAGTCTACACTCACGGGTGAAGATGTCCGGGAAAAGAAAAATGGTGTTGCTGAGGCAAACTATATAGTTTCCAAGAGTTCACAAGCCATAAGTCTTTGAAGACCAGCTCCGAAGATATTCCAAGAAGGAATAATCATGTGGGATTGGGTTCAAGATGTGGTGTATTACGTCGGAATCATTAAGAAGCTGTGATGGTTTCAACATCAGGAAACCAACTAAGACTCAACTCAAGTTCCAGAGCACGACATATAAAGATTGCCAAACTGAAGAGACGTCATTCTTGATTTGGGAAGAGGAAGATTGCCCGTGAAGCTAAGTCGCCAACAAAGGCACTGTGGTTGCATAGGATGCAAGTTCTAAGGCGCCTCCTGAAGAAATGCAGAGAGTCAAAGAATATTGACAAGCATATGTACCATGACATGTACATGAAGGGGGAAAGAATCTGAAGATGGCGGCAGTATAACATGAGGTAGCTTGATGAAGAAGTAACAAGACAGTCAAGGGTTCATGGAGGTAGTGTCAAGCAAGCATGCGTTGAGACTTGGAGGGAACGCATGCATCGTGACCAAGGAAGCATGTAACAATAAACAATTATGTGATTGTTTATTGTAAGAGAAGAACATGGTGGTATGGTGGACGAGTGAGGAGCGTGTAAGATGGGCTTCTCAAATAAACAAAGAACACATGAAGCTTGTCACTAGAAGACAAACCTGTGGGAGACACACGCTCATCAAGAGACTCAAGTTGTGCGCAACACACGTGAAGAATAAAGAATAAGGACGTAAATGCAGAGAATAAATGCAAAGAAGTATTCAGCAACCGTGTCTTGAGAGAGATTGAGAGCCGTCAAGAGGGTCGTAGTCTCGATTCCCACATTGAGGACCAGTTTACAAGTGGCCGCTTGTTTGAATCTCTCCAAGACCTGACCAGTATGGACGTGCTGATGGTTACATACCTGAAGGCAAAGAGTTAGAATTCCACCAGAAGAAGATCACGAAAGTATCGTATGAGACAGAAGTCATACGGCATCGTTTACGTCATCCACACCATCACTGTCCAGTATGGTTCCGAGAACAAAGCTATTACACAGCACATTGCGCTGTTTAACAACATTCTTCATAGTGTGGGCTGATAGAAAGAGACAGAAGTCATCATCTATCAAGCAAAAGGATAACCTCTTAAACTCTCTCATTATTCTATTCTCGTTAAATTATATATCAGTCACTTATTTTCTCATGGCATAGGGCTTTAACATCTTGTTTCTTTTGAATCTTGATTGAAGGTTCAAAGGAGAGTTAAAGAAAGAGTAAGATCGTGAGCATTGTTTGGGTTGTGGATAAGCCGAAAATCCTCATGGATAGTTGTGGGTTAGCTGAAATCCTCATGGAGCATTCATCAAGATGGTGGATGTGCTTATTGTTGAAGGATCTTCTCAAGGAAGAATGGCGGTTTATACTCTATCCATTCAAGAAGGGAGAGGCCTCATTTGTTGTTTGTTGGTGTTAGAACCGTGGTTCAACCAAGTGGAGTAAGACCACAAGATAAGCCCAACATAGTTAAAATCAAAGAGATGGCTATGGTGGAAGATCTAGTGGATATGCAAGCTGGTGACACGATGAATCAGCCCAACTTGTCTCTTGAATACTCCCTCCATAACAATGGAGAACTCAAGAGTGGTTGTGATATGTCTCTTGAATACTCCCTCCATAATAACGGAGAACTCAAGAGTGATAGTTTCGGAAATCACCAAGTGGAGCATGCCAAGAAGAGTATGCAAGCTGATGATAGATTTGTGGTGCATTTCACAAGTGGTAGAGTCATGGTGAAAAGCCATGGATAATTCAAGAGTGCGGGGGAGTTCGAATTCAAATCCAAACCGCAACTCACATTATTATGATCAGGCTACTTCTAAAACTCTTACTCTTTACGCTTTTTTTCATGTCATTACCTTAGATTGCCTAAAGACTTGATAGGGTTTGATAGAATTTGAAGTGTTGAAAACGTTTTCCCAAATATCAAACGTTTTCAATCGATTCTTAAAAGGTTTTGAAACCAATGGAAGTTCAAACTCTTGTGATTCTCCCGATTATGATGCGGTTACGTTTCATTTCAAAGCTAAAAACGTTTTAAAATTAATTCTCAAAACGTTTTGAGTTTTTTTATTCATATCTTGTTGTGATCATGTGTCTCAAAGTTAAAACTTTTTACAATCTATTCTCTAAAACGTTCCAAACATAAAGGTTTATTCATAACTAATATCTTAGATGTCATTTCATATACTTTAACATGTTTCCTTTAAACCTTTGTGTTGAAGGTTTATAAGTATTGAGAAGAAGATCCAAAGTGTGCAATATGATCAGTGTATTGAGTATTGAGATGAACACCTTAAGTGTTCATATCAATTTGAAGTCCTTTGATCCGATCAGAAGAAGAAGAGGTAAATAAGTAAAAGGGAGAGAGTTTAATCTTATGGTTAAGTGGTAAAAGGATAAGTTACCATTAACCAAGTCAAAGATCTTCTAGAAGCTTGACTCCACGGATGAACAGTACCAGGAGACAAGATTCAAATTCAAATGGAGATTCCCTTCCCTACTTGCTTCACCCTTTTGTCCAAAGGTGTCTTTAGAATTATTTTGTCATTAGAGTTTGAATTTGAAAGTAGTAGCCACGAAATTGAGTTAGTTTTTGTCTATATATTCATTGTAAAATCAATAAGAAAAATACAGACTTGGGAAAACTTTTCCCTCATACTCCTCTTGTGCAATTCTTCTTCTTTCTTTCTCTCTTGCTAAATCTCTCATATAACTCTCTAATTCTCATATTCTTACATGGTATCAGAGCTATAAGCTCCTGTACCTATTCATTTCCGCAATCTTGTTCTAAAACTCTGATTTTCTTGTTCTAAAATCTGTTCTTGAAAGTTTGTTCATGTTCTTGAAATTTTTAAGCTCTTAAGTCATTTCTTTGGGCTAGTTTACTCTTGTGTGTTTTCTCTGTGAATTGAGAACTCTCTTGTTTAGAATCTTGCCTTGAAAACTCCCTCCTTGCTACAAATCAGTCTCAGCAATGGAGAACTCAAGGGTAATCATTCCTGTGATTCTTAAGGGTGCCAACTACATTGTTTGGGCCAGAATGGTTAAGTCTGCACTTGGAGGCAGAGGTCTTTGGAAGTATATCATGAGGAGTACAGCTCCACAGAAGATGATGAAGGCTGAAGCTAAGGTAGGAACAGAGGCAGAGGCTAAAGATGGTGTTGAGTCTCATGAAGAGGCGTCTGAAGCTTATGAAGAAGCTTGGATACAAGGGGACCAGAATGTGCTCTCTATACTCCAAAGCTCACTGGACCAGCACCTATTGGAAGCCTACTCTTATTGTGTGACTTCCAAGCAGCTGTGGGATACTATTGAGAAGGTTTATGGGAATAAATCAAACCTAACCAGAGTCTTTGAAGTTAAGCTGGCCATCAACAATCTCCAGCAAGAAGATATGGAGTTTAAAGCTCACTTTGGAAAGTTTAGCTCACTGTGGTCAGAGTTGGAGATGTTGAGGCCACCAAGCAGTGATCCTTTGGTGTTGCAAGAAAGGAGAGAGCAAGATAAAGTCTTTGCTCTTCTGCTCACCTTGAACTCATCTTACAATGGGTTGATTAAGCACATTCTAAGGGCAGACAATCTACCTGATATTGATGATGTGTGTGCACAAATTCAGAAAGAGCAAGGCTCATTTGGGCTGTTCAAAGGGAAAGGAGAGCTGGTGACCGCCAACAAAGGGGTGTTTAAGGCTGATGAGAGGCAGAACTATGGAGGTGACAAGAGAGGAGTCTTGATGTGTGATTTTTGCAAGAAGAGTGGGCACTTGAAAGACAGATGCTGGCGCCTTCATCCTAACCTCAGACCCTCATCTCACAACAACCGGTTCAAAGATCAAAGGGCAAACTACTCTTATGGTGCAGCTGGACCAGGTTCTTCTTCAATGCAGCAATGTGATGAAGGGAGAGCAATGGTGGTCCATCAAGCTCCAGCCATGACTGATCAGAGTGATGTGGTAAGAAGGTCAGACCTTGAGGCACTCATCAAAGCCCTCAAGGAAAACTCTGGTATGGTTCTTGGTACTTCACTCTTTGCTTCAAATAAAATCAGACCCTTGATCATTGATTCTGGAGCTTCTCATCACATGATCAGTGACCCTAAGTTGATAGAAAATGTTGAACCAGCTTTAGGATGTGTAGTGATTGCAAATGGTGATAAAATTCCAATTCAAGGCATAGGAAATCTGAAATTGTTTGATAAAGAATCCAAAGCTTTCTTTATGCCTAGCTTCACATCTAACTTAGTATCTGTTAAAAGAATAGCTACTGATCTAAATTGCAATGTTGTTTTCAGTCCTAATGATGTTGTGTTTCAGGATATTAAGACAAGTAAGTTGATTGGGAAAGGTGTGACAAAAGATGAGCTCTACATGATTGAAGACACCAATCCCTCTTCTGAATTATCTCCTGCTTTATCTACTGCTTTATCTACTTGTGTTGGTGTGGATGACTCTATTTGGCATGCTAGACTAGGACATCCACACTCTAGGGCATTAGGACTCTTATTACCTTCTGTTTCTTTTAAGAATGATGATTGTGAGGCTTGTATTCTTGGGAAACATTGCAAATCTGTTTTTCCAAGTTCTAAAACTACTTATGAAAGTTGCTTTGATCTTGTTCATTCTGATGTGTGGACTGCTCCTTGTTTGTCTAGAGAGAATCATAAGTACTTTGTCACTTTCATTGATGAAAAATCTAAATACACTTGGATAACATTGATGCAAACTAAAGATAGAGTGTTAGAAGCTTTTATGAACTTTCAAAGTCATGTTACTAACCATTTCAATGCTAAGATCAAAATTTTTAGATCAGACAATGGTGGTGAGTATACAAGCAATGCCTTCAAACAACACTTGTCCAAACATGGGATTCTTCATCAAACAAGCTGCCCGTACACTCCACAACAAAATGGAGTGGCTGAGAGAAAGAACAGACACTTAATGGAGGTGGCAAGGTCCATGATGTTCTATAAGAATGTTCCTAAGAGGTTTTGGGGAGATGCAGTCATGACTGCATGCTACTTGATCAATAGAACTCCCACGAGAGTTCTTAAGGATCAATCTCCATTTCAGGTACTAAACAAAACAAATCCATTGGTTGATCACTTACGTGTGTTTGGGTGTATTTGCTTTGTGTTAATACCAGGAGAACAGAGGGATAAGTTGGATGCTAAGAGCACCAAAGCCATGTTCATTGGATATTCCACAACGCAAAGAGGATACAAGTGTTATGTGCCTGAAACAAGGAAGGTTTTGATCTCAAGAGATGTGAAATTTATGGAGACAAGAAGTTTCTATGATGAGAAGAATTGGGATAGCTTGAAGGATCTTCCCACATCTCAATCAGACCGAGCTGCTAACCTAAGGATGATCATGGAAAACCTTGGTATTAGTATGCCTCCACAACCGGCCAAGACAAGTCCTACTTCTTCAGTCCCTGCTCCAACTTCAGAAGCTCCTCAACATCCCCATCCTGATCATGAGGGGGACACTCATGAATCAGCACCAGAACCGCAAGAACCTGATTCTACTACACATGATCAAGCTGGTATTGAGGAACATGAAGAACATGAGATAGAAGCTGAGGAGTTGGACCATCAAAATGAAGAGATGGAACAACCGGTTCTACATGAGCAGCCAGTTCAAGTATTAAGGAGGAGCACAAGGGAGAAAAAGGATCCATCAGAATGGAAGAAGACTAGGGTTTACTTCAACAGCAATGCGGTAGCTCATCCCATTCAAGCTACTTGCACTTTAGCTTATGTACCTTTGGAACATCAAGTGTTCATTGGGAAGTTGGATCAAGAACATGTACCAACAACCTATGAAGAGGCCAAAGGAGATAAGAGATGGATGCAAGCTGTAGATGAAGAGACCAAAGCAATGGAAAACAATGAGACTTGGTATGAGGCAGAACTTCCTAAAGGAAAGAAGGCAGTGACCTCTAAATGGGTTTTCACCATCAAGTATAGGAGTAATGGAGAAGTTGAGAGATACAAAGCAAGGTTGGTTGCAAGAGGCTTCACTCAAACCTATGGAAAGGATTACTTGGATACCTTTGCACCAGTAGCTAAGCTTCACACAGTTAGGATCATCTTGTCTTTAGCAACAAATCTTGATTGGGAACTTTGGCAAATGGATGTCAAGAATGCATTCCTTCAAGGGGAGCTTGAAGATGAGGTATACATGACACCACCTTCTGGTCTTGAAAGCATTGTGAAACCAGGGAAGGTGTTAAGACTCAAGAAGGCTATCTATGGATTAAAGCAGTCACCTAGAGCTTGGTATCATAAACTGAGCTCAACACTTATGCAAAGAGGATTCAAGAGGTCTGAAGGAGATCACACCTTGTTCACTCTTCAGGATCAGGAAGGTATCATTGTCATCCTTGTTTATGTTGATGACATTATCATATCAGGGAGTAACAAGTCAGGTATACAAGACACTAAGGCTTATCTCAAATCTGTTTTTGATATTAAAGACCTTGGTACTCTAAAGTACTTCCTTGGGATAGAAGTTTGTCGATCTAATGATGGACTCTTCTTATCTCAAAGGAAGTACACACTTGATTTGTTATCTGAAGCAGGAAAGATAGGAGCAAAACCGGCTAAGACACCTCTTGAGGAAGGCTACAAAGTCATAAGAGAGGGGGAGCTTGAGGATAAACCATTTGAGGACATTACTCAGTATAGAAGGATGGTTGGTAAGCTCATTTACTTAACCATAACCAGACCTGATTTGTGTTATGCAGTGAACCAAGTAAGCCAGCATATGCAAGCACCCAAGATGCATCATTGGAACATGGTTGAAAGGATACTTAGATACCTAAGTGGTGCTCCTGGTCAAGGCATTTGGATGGGTTGCAATCAAAGCACAGAGATAGTTGGGTATTGTGATGCTGATTGGGCAGGAGATAGAGTAGACAGGAGGTCTACTACTGGATATTGCACATTCATTGGAGGCAACCTTGTTACTTGGAAGAGCAAGAAGCAGAAGATAGTGTCATGTTCAAGTGCTGAAGCTGAATATAGAGCAATGAGGAAGCTAGCAACCGAATTGGCATGGATCAAAGCTCTGCTTGTGGATTTAGGGATTGAGACTTCAAAACCAATCACCATGCATTGTGATAACCAAGCAGCCATTCACATTGCTTCAAATTCAGTCTTCCATGAAAGGACCAAGCACATAGAAGTGGATTGTCACAAAGTGAGGCAGATGATTGAGCAAGGAGTGGTGTTGCCTTGCTTTACAAGGAGTGAAGAACAACTAGCTGATGTGTTCACCAAGGCAGCTAGTTTGAAGGTGTGTGAGTCCATTCACACTAAGCTTGGACTCATGGAGCTTCCCGAATCCTCTAAGGCTGTGGAGTCTGCACTCTTTTTCCCTTCATGAAGTTTTATCCCAAGTGGTTTTCTTCATGAAGGTTTTTAATGAGGTGGATCTCCATTGTCATTCCAAGCTTGATTCAACTCTTGAATTCAAGCTTGAGGGGGAGTATTGAGAAGAAGATCCAAAGTGTGCAATATGATCAGTGTATTGAGTATTGAGATGAACACCTTAAGTGTTCATATCAATTTGAAGTCCTTTGATCCGATCAGAAGAAGAAGAGGTAAATAAGTAAAAGGGAGAGAGTTTAATCTTATGGTTAAGTGGTAAAAGGATAAGTTACCATTAACCAAGTCAAAGATCTTCTAGAAGCTTGACTCCACGGATGAACAGTACCAGGAGACAAGATTCAAATTCAAATGGAGATTCCCTTCCCTACTTGCTTCACCCTTTTGTCCAAAGGTGTCTTTAGAATTATTTTGTCATTAGAGTTTGAATTTGAAAGTAGTAGCCACGAAATTGAGTTAGTTTTTGTCTATATATTCATTGTAAAATCAATAAGAAAAATACAGACTTGGGAAAACTTTTCCCTCATACTCCTCTTGTGCAATTCTTCTTCTTTCTTTCTCTCTTGCTAAATCTCTCATATAACTCTCTAATTCTCATATTCTTACAATAAGGAGATGAGAAAGGCATGCTTAATGAGCATTAGGAAGTGAAGGAGCCATGAGGAGCATCCGCAAGCCTTGAAGTCTTTCCAAGAGGAAGATGAGACCGACTTGAAGTTCTTCCAAGATGAGAAGGATGATGGAAGTTGGGCTTAAAAGGCCGGAGCACTATGGATTCCAATTTCCAAAAGACACAACAAGATCAGGAAGCTCATATCAAGAGAAGTCAAGTCATGGAACGCTAAGGAATGAACGAGTTGTGGAAAGGAGCAGCCATGGATCAATATGTTCATATGCCAAGGTCAAGTTACATCTTGAGTATGTGGACTATACTCTTTTTGTCCTCCTTAAGGTTTTATCCCAAAGCGGTTTTACTTAAGGAGGTTTTTAATGAGGTAGTTCCACAGCTCCAAGCTTGGCCTTTGGTCCTTCTCTCTTTGGTCTTTTGAAGTCCCGACGACCAATCTTGCGGGGGAGTATTAGAAAGGAAGATAAAATGAAGTGCAATATGGTTATGGTAGATTTGAAGAACGTGAAGTATGAAATGTGGTGGCATGCAAACCTTATCACATACTTGGACTACAAGCAAGTATGGTGTACCTTGGACGTATGATCATGCACGTAGGTGTGGTGGACGTATGATCATGCACGTATGATCATGCATCATGCCTTGGAGAAGAAGCAAATGTGATTTTGAATAATAGGCATGCAATCATGTCACGCATGAGGAACATGTATGATGGGCGAATGAGGAGCGCCTCCAATAAACAATGAGGAGCGTGAGAAGAATGAACAATGAGGAGCGTGTGTCTACAATAAACAAATAGCACAGCAGCTAAAAGACAAGCATGTGGAAGACACACGCTCATGGACATACTCAAATGTTGCGCACCTCTTATTCTTTAACATTATTGGTGACATGAAAGGACACTATCATGAAGCGTGGTTAAAAGTGTTATGGGCGAGAGTTATGGGCTTATTTTATTTTTCTGTGTACTCTCCCTTTAAAAGACTTGTAATGATCGTAGCAATAGACTAAGAGAGAGAGAGTTATTCTCTCTACTCCCCATTCTCTTATTCTCTCTATACTTCTATTCTCTCAATACTAAACACATCCGAACTATACTCTCCACTCTTCATTCTCTAATCTTGTTACTTATTCTCTATTCTGGTTCCTAATTCTTGATACTAATCTCTTAATTCTCTCTTCCTCATCTCAATATTCTAACAGCCCCAACTTTGCACATCTTCATCTATGAGTGTTGCTTGTAACACTCTTCTCATGCTTGTGGAACCACCTCTTTTACTTGTGGAACACTTCTTCTTGCTTTGTTTAGGACTGAGGCTCGGCTTCTTCAGCCTCTCCTCATCCCATTTCTTCTTCCTCTCTAATATCAATCACCCCAAAGTAACACTACTAAGAGACTAGAAAGAAACTTTGATCTTGTAAAAGGCCCAATGAGAATCCTAAAAAAAACTTTGTAACCAAAACTTCTTGAAACATATATGTCATGGATTGAAGAATTTAGGTGATGTAAGAACTATAAGTAAGTTTATGTATGCTCAGAAAGGTAGAATGAGAAGCATGTTATACAAGTTGTTGTTCTTTTCAATCACCCCCAAGTAACACTACTAAGAGACTAGAAAGAAACTTTGATCTTGTAAAAAGCCCTATGAGAGTCCTAAAAAAAACTTTGTAACCAAAACTTCTTGAAACATATATGTCATGGATTAAAGAATTTAGGTGATGTAAGACAACTATAAGTAAGTTTTCGTATGCTACTAAAATGTAGAATGAGAAGCATGTTATACAAGTTTATGTTCTTTGAATCACCCCTAGGTAACCATAATAAAAGACTAGAAATAATCTTTGATCTTCTAAAAGGCCATATGAGAATCTTAAAAAAAAACTTTGTAACCAAAACTTCTTGAAACATATATGTCATGGATTGAAGAATTTAGGAGATGTAAGACAACTATAAGTAAGTTTATCTATGCTCAGAAAGGTAGAATGAGAAGCATGTTATACAAGTTGTTGTTCCTTTCAATCACCCCCAAGTAACACTACTAAGAGACTATAAAGAAACTTTGATCTTGTAAAAAGCCCTATGAGAGTCCTAAAAAAACTTTGTAACCAAAACTTCTTGAAACATATATGTCATGGATTAAAGAATTTAGGTGATGTAAGACAACTATAAGTAAGTTTTCGTATGCTACTAAAAGGTAGAATGAGAAGCATGTTATACAATTTTATGTTCTTTGAATCACCCCTAAGTAACCATAATAAAAGACTAGAAAGAATCTTTAATCTTCTAAAAGGCCATATGAGAATCTTAAAAAAAAACTTTGTAACCAAAACTTCTTGAAACAAATATGTCATGGATTGAAGAATTTAGGTGATGTAAGACAACTATAAGTAAGATTTTGTATGCTCAGAAAGGTAGAATGAGAAGCATGTTATACAAGTTGTTGTTCCTTTCAATCACCCCCAAGTAACACAACTAAGAGACTAGAAAGAAACTTTGATCTTGTAAAAGGCCCTATGAGAATCCTAAAAAAAACTTTGTAACCAAAACTTCTTGAAACATATATGTCATGGATTGAAGAATTTAGGTGATGTAAGAACTATAAGTAAGTTTATGTATGCTCAGAAAGGTAGAATGAGAAGCATGTTATACAAGTTGTTGTTCCTTTCAATCACCCCCAAGTAACACTACTAAGAGACTAGAAAGAAACTTTGATCTTGTTAAATGCCCTATGAGAATCCTAAAAAAAAACTTTGTAACCAAAACTTTTTGAAACATATATGTCATGGATTGAAGAATTTAGGTGATGTAAGACAACTATAAGCAAGTTTATGTATGCTCAGAAAGGTAGAATGAGAAGCATGTTATACAAATTGTTGTTCCTTTCAATCACCCCCAAGTAACACTACTAAGAGACTAGAAAGAAACTTTGATCTTGTAAAAGGCCCTATGAGAATCCTAAAAAAAACTTTGTAACCAAAACTTCTTGAAACATATATGTCATGGATTGAAGAATTTAGGTGATGTAAGATAACTATAAGTAAGTTTATGTATGCTCAGAAAGGTAGAATGAGAAGCATGTTATACAAGTTGTTGTTCCTTTCAATCACCCCCAAGTAACACTACTAAGAGACTTGAAAGAAACTTTGATCTTGTAAAAGGCCCTACGAGAATCCTAAAAAAAACTTTGTAACCAAAACTTCTTGAAACATATATGTCATGGATTGAAGAATTTAGGTGATGTAAGAACTATAAGTAAGTTTATGTATGCTCAGAAAGGTAGAATGAGAAGCATTTTATACAAGTTGTTGTTTCAATCACCCCCAAGTAACACTACTAAGAGACTAGAAAGAAACTTTGATCTTGTAAAAGGCCCTATGAGAATCCTAAAAAAAACTTTGTAACCAAAACTTCTTGAAACATATATGTCATGGATTGAAGAATTTAGGTGATGTAAGAACTATAAGTAAGTTTATGTATGCTCAGAAAGGTAGAATGAGAAGCATGTTATACAAGTTGTTGTTCCTTTCAATCACCCCCAAGTAACACTACTAAGAGACTTGAAAGAAACTTTGATCTTGTAAAAGGCCCTATGAGAATCCTAAAAAAAAATTTGTAACCAAAACTTCTTGAAACATATATGTCATGGATTGAAGAATTTAGGTGATGTAAGAACTATAAGTAAGTTTATGTATGCTCAGAAAGGTAGAATGAGAAGCATGTTATACAAGTTATTGTTCCTTTCAATCACCCCCAAGTAACACTACTAAGAGACTAGAAAGAAACTTTGATCTTGTAAAAGGCCCTATGAGAATCCTAAAAAAAAACTTTGTAACCAAAACTTTTTGAAACATATATGTCATGGATTGAAGAATTTAGGTGATGTAAGACAACTATAAGTAAGTTTATGTATGCTCAGAAAGGTAGAATGAGAAGCATGTTATACAAGTTGTTGTTCCTTTCAATCACCCCAAAGTAACACTACTAAGAGACTAGAAAGAAACTTTGATCTTGTAAAAGGCCCAATGAGAATCCTAAAAAAAACTTTGTAACCAAAACTTCTTGAAACATATATGTCATGGATTGAAGAATTTAGGTGATGTAAGAACTATAAGTAAGTTTATGTATGCTCAGAAAGGTAGAATGAGAAGCATGTTATACAAGTTGTTGTTCTTTTCAATCACCCCCAAGTAACACCACTAAGAGACTAGAAAGAAACTTTGATCTTGTAAAAAGCCCTATGAGAGTCCTAAAAAAAACTTTGTAACCAAAACTTCTTGAAACATATATGTCATGGATTAAAGAATTTAGGTGATGTAAGACAACTATAAGTAAGTTTTCGTATGCTACTAAAATGTAGAATGAGAAGCATGTTATACAAGTTTATGTTCTTTGAATCACCCCTAAGTAACCATAATAAAAGACTAGAAATAATCTTTGATCTTCTAAAAGGCCATATGAGAATCTTAAAAAAAAACTTGGTAACCAAAACTTCTTGAAACATATATGTCATGGATTGAAGAATTTAGGATATGTAAGACAACTATAAGTAAGTTTATGTATGCTCAGAAAGGTAGAATGAGAAGCATGTTATACAAGTTGTTGTTCCTTTCAATCACCCCCAAGTAACACTACTAAGAGACTATAAAGAAACTTTGATCTTGTAAAAAGCCCTATGAGAGTCCTAAAAAAACTTTGTAACCAAAACTTCTTGAAACATATATGTCATGGATTAAAGAATTTAGGTGATGTAAGACAACTATAAGTAAGTTTTCGTATGCTACTAAAAGGTAGAATGAGAAGCATGTTATACAATTTTATGTTCTTTGAATCACCCCTAAGTAACCATAATAAAAGACTAGAAAGAATCTTTAATCTTCTAAAAGGCCATATGAGAATCTTAAAAAAAAACTTTGTAACCAAAACTTCTTGAAACAAATATGTCATGGATTGAAGAATTTAGGTGATGTAAGAACTATAAGTAAGTTTATGTATGCTCAGAAAGGTAGAATGAGAAGCATTTTATACAAGTTGTTGTTTCAATCACCCCCAAGTAACACTACTAAGAGACTAGAAAGAAACTTTGATCTTGTAAAAGGCCCTATGAGAATCCTAAAAAAAACTTTGTAACCAAAACTTCTTGAAACATATATGTCATGGATTGAAGAATTTAGGTGATGTAAGAACTATAAGTAAGTTTATGTATGCTCAGAAAGGTAGAATGAGAAGCATGTTATACAAGTTGTTGTTCCTTTCAATCACCCCCAAGTAACACTACTAAGAGACTAGAAAGAAACTTTGATCTTGTTAAATGCCCTATGAGAATCCTAAAAAAAAACTTTGTAACCAAAACTTCTTGAAACATATATGTCATGGATTGAAGAATTTAGGTGATGTAAGAACTATAAGTAAGTTTATGTATGCTCAGAAAGGTAGAATGAGAAGCATGTTATACAAGTTGTTGTTCTTTTCAATCACCCCCAAGTAACACTACTAAGAGACTAGAAAGAAACTTTGATCTTGTAAAAAGCCCTATGAGAGTCCTAAAAAAAACTTTGTAACCAAAACTTCTTGAAACATATATGTCATGGATTAAAGAATTTAGGTGATGTAAGACAACTATAAGTAAGTTTTCGTATGCTACTAAAATGTAGAATGAGAAGCATGTTATACAAGTTTATGTTCTTTGAATCACCCCTAGGTAACCATAATAAAAGACTAGAAATAATCTTTGATCTTCTAAAAGGCCATATGAGAATCTTAAAAAAAAACTTTGTAACCAAAACTTCTTGAAACATATATGTCATGGATTGAAGAATTTAGGAGATGTAAGACAACTATAAGTAAGTTTATCTATGCTCAGAAAGGTAGAATGAGAAGCATGTTATACAAGTTGTTGTTCCTTTCAATCACCCCCAAGTAACACTACTAAGAGACTATAAAGAAACTTTGATCTTGTAAAAAGCCCTATGAGAGTCCTAAAAAAACTTTGTAACCAAAACTTCTTGAAACATATATGTCATGGATTAAAGAATTTAGGTGATGTAAGACAACTATAAGTAAGTTTTCGTATGCTACTAAAAGGTAGAATGAGAAGCATGTTATACAATTTTATGTTCTTTGAATCACCCCTAAGTAACCATAATAAAAGACTAGAAAGAATCTTTAATCTTCTAAAAGGCCATATGAGAATCTTAAAAAAAAACTTTGTAACCAAAACTTCTTGAAACAAATATGTCATGGATTGAAGAATTTAGGTGATGTAAGACAACTATAAGTAAGATTTTGTATGCTCAGAAAGGTAGAATGAGAAGCATGTTATACAAGTTGTTGTTCCTTTCAATCACCCCCAAGTAACACAACTAAGAGACTAGAAAGAAACTTTGATCTTGTAAAAGGCCCTATGAGAATCCTAAAAAAAACTTTGTAACCAAAACTTCTTGAAACATATATGTCATGGATTGAAGAATTTAGGTGATGTAAGAACTATAAGTAAGTTTATGTATGCTCAGAAAGGTAGAATGAGAAGCATGTTATACAAGTTGTTGTTCCTTTCAATCACCCCCAAGTAACACTACTAAGAGACTAGAAAGAAACTTTGATCTTGTTAAATGCCCTATGAGAATCCTAAAAAAAAACTTTGTAACCAAAACTTTTTGAAACATATATGTCATGGATTGAAGAATTTAGGTGATGTAAGACAACTATAAGCAAGTTTATGTATGCTCAGAAAGGTAGAATGAGAAGCATGTTATACAAATTGTTGTTCCTTTCAATCACCCCCAAGTAATATTGATCATGATAAGAACAAATGTGCAAGTCTTGTGTATTATCAAAATATGCACAAGTATTGCACATTTGATAATGTGCAAACAATGGGACATTATGAACAAGGATTATGAGGCGCCATCTAGTGTCAAAGTATAAGGTTAATGTGTAACCTAAATGTGACCGTTGGAGCATAAGGAGTGTGGCGCCAAAGAAGTGGTCCCAAAATGGTCCACGGTTCTCTCTCTCTCTCCTGCCATGCTCAGACCTCATCAGACTTTGTCCTTTGTTTATTTTGGCTTTAAGCTCCTTTAGGTTAAGCATCTTTGGTCTTTTGTATCCAATATATAAGTTGTAACCCCAAAAGATCAATGTAACAAGTTTTTGAGTCTCTCATTCTCTCCTCTTTACTTCCGCCACAAATGGACTCAAGAACCCTAATTCTATCAATCTTCATACTCTAAATCTATCATGGTATCAGAGCATTGATCTCTACACTCTCAAATCTCTCTCTTATTCTTCAATCTTTCTCGGTTACTCAATCATCCGGCTACAAAACCCTAACTCTCTCTCTCTTAATTCTCTCGGTTCTACTTCAATCTTTCTCTGTTCTTCACTTGTGCACTTCATACTCTCTGCTCTAAGAACTAAAAGCTTGCTCAGAACTCTCGGACCTCATTTACTTCTCGGTCTTAAAACCTAAAAGCTTTTCAACTCTTCTCGGTCATTCAAGTCATCACTCACTCTCTTCAGTCACTCTCCATGGAAGACTCTTCTCATCTTTGTAAGAATATTAGAATTAGAGAGTTATATGAGAGATTTAGCAAGAGAGAAAAGAAGAAGATGAATTGCACAAGAGGAGTATGAGGGAAAAGCTTTCCCAAATGTATATCTTTCTTATTGATATTACAATGAATATATAGACAAAAAATAACTTAATTTCGTGGCTAATACATTTAAATTCAAACTCTAATGACAAAATAATTCTAAAGACACCTTTGGACAAAAGGGTGAAGCAAGTAGGGAAGGGAATCTCCATTTGAATTTGAATCTTGTCTCCTGGTACTGTTCATCCGTGGAGTCAAGCTTCTAGAAGATCTTTGACTTGGTTAATGGTAACTTATCCTTTTACCACTTAACCATAAGATTAAACTCTCTCCCTTTTACTTATTTACCTCTTCTTCTTCTGATCGGATCAAAGGACTTCACATTGATTTGAACACTTAAGGTGTTCATCTCAATACTCAATAATTGTAATCTGATGCAAGTACTGATCTCCATTCCAATACTCCCCCTCAAGCTTGAATTCAAGAGTTGAATCAAGCTTGGAATGCAATGGAGATCTACCTCATTAAAAACCTTCATGAAGAAAACCTCATGGGATAAAACTTCATGAAGGGAAAAAGAGTGTAGACTCCATAGCATTAGAGGATTCTGGAAGCTCCATGAGTCCAAGCTTTGTGTGAATGGACTCACACACCTTCAAGCTAGCTGCCTTGGTGAACACATCAGCTAGTTGTTCCTCACTTCTTGTGAAACATGGCAACACCACTCCTTGCTCAATCATCTGCCTAACCTTGTGACAATCAACTTCTATGTGCTTGGTTCTTTCATGGAAGACTGAGTTTGAAGCAATGTGTATGGCTGCTTGGTTGTCACAATGCATGGTGATTGGCTTTGAAGTCTCAATCCCCAAATCCACAAGAAGACCTTTGATCCACGCCAATTCTGTTGCTAGCTTCCTCATTGCTCTATATTCAGCTTCAGCACTTGAACATGACACTATCTTCTGCTTCTTGCTCTTCCAAGTAACAAGGTTGCCTCCAATGAATGTGCAATAGCCAGTAGTAGATCTCCTGTCCACTCTATCTCCTGCCCAATCAGCATCACAATACCCAACTATCTCTGTGCTTTGGTTGCAACCCATCCAAATGCCTTGACCAGGAGCACCACTTAGGTATCTAAGTATCCTTTCAACCATGTTCCAATGATGCATCTTGGGTGCTTGCATATGCTGGCTCACTTGGTTCACTGCATAACACACATCAGGTCTGGTTATGGTTAAGTAAATGAGCTTACCAACCATTCTTCTATACTGAGTAATGTCCTCAAATGGTTTGTCCTCAAGATCCCCCTCTCTTATGACTTTGTAACCTTCTTCCAATGGTGTCTTAGCCGGTTTTGATCCAATCTTTCCTGCTTCAGATAACAAATCAAGTGTGTACTTCCTTTGAGATAAGAAGAGTCCATCATTAGATCGACAAACTTCTATCCCAAGGAAGTACTTTAGAGCACCAAGGTCTTTAATGTCAAAAACAGATTTGAGATAAGCCTTAGTGTCTTGTATACCTGACTTGTTGCTCCCTGATATGATAATGTCATCAACATAAACAAGGATGACAATGATACCTTCCTGATCTTGAAGAGTAAACAAGGTGTGATCTCCTTCAGACCTCTTGAATCCTCTTTGCATAAGTGTTGAGCTCAGTTTATGATACCAAGCTCTAGGTGATTGCTTTAATCCATAGATAGCCTTCTTGAGTCTCAACACCTTCCCTGGTTTCACAATGCTTTCAAGACCAGAAGGTGGTCTCATGTATACCTCATCTTCAAGCTCTCCTTGAAGGAATGCATTCTTGACATCCATTTGCCAAAGTTCCCAATCAAGGTTTGTTGCTAAAGACAAGATGATCCTAACTGTGTGAAGCTTAGCTACTGGTGCAAAGGTGTCCAAGTAATCCTTTCCATAGGTTTGAGTGAAGCCTCTTGCAACCAACCTTGCCTTGTATCTCTCCACTTCTCCATTACTTCTATACTTGATGGTGAAAACCCATTTAGAAGTCACTGCCTTCTTTCCTCTAGGAAGTTCAGCTTCATACCAAGTCTCATTGTTCTCCATTGCTTTGGTCTCTTCATCCACAGCTTGCATCCACCTCTTATCTCCCTTTGCTTCTTCATAGGTTGTTGGTACATGTTCTTGATCCAACTTCCCAATGAACACTTGATGCTCCAAAGGTACATGAGCTAAGCTACAAACAGCTTGAATGGGATGAGCTACTGCCTTGCTGTTGAAGTAAACCCTAGTCTTCTTCCATTCTGATGGATCCTTTTTCTCCCTTGTACTCCTTCTTAACACTTGAAATTGTTGCTGCTCATTCACAACAGGCTGTTCAACCTCTTCATTTTGATGATCCAACTCCTCAGGTTCTTCCTCATGTTCCTCATGCTCCTCATTTTCAGCTTGATCATGTGTTGAAGGATCAGCCACTTGCGGTTCTGATGCTGATTCATGAGTGTCCCCCTCATGATCAAGATGGGAATGTTGAGGAGTTTCTGAAGTTGGAGCAGGGACTGAAGTGGTAGGGCTTGTCTTGGCCGGTTGCTGGGGCATACTAATACCCAAGTTTTCCATGATCATCCTTAGGTTAGCTGCTCTATCTGATTGAGAAGTGGGAAGATCCTTCAAGCTATCCCAATTCTTTTCATCATAGAAACTTCTTGTTTCCATAAACTTCACATCTCTTGAGATCAAAACCTTCCTTGTTTCAGGTACATAACACTTGTATCCTCTTTGTGTTGTGGAGTAACCAATGAACATAGCTTTGGTGCTCTTAGCATCCAGCTTATCTCTTTGTTCTCCTGGTATTAACACAAAGCAAATACACCCAAACACACGTAAGTGATCAACCAATGGATTTGTGTTGTTTAATACCTGAAATGGAGATTGATCCTTAAGAACTTTTGTGGGAGTTCTGTTGATCAAATAGCATGCTGTCATCACTGCATCTCCCCAAAACCTCTTAGGAACATTCCTATAGAACATCATGGACCTTGCCACCTCCATCAAGTGTCTGTTCTTTCTCTCAGCCACTCCATTTTGTTGGGGAGTGTAGGGACAGCTTGTTTGATGGAGAATCCCATGCTTGGATAAGTGTTGTTTGAAGGCATTGCTTGTATATTCACCACCATTATCTGATCTAAAAATTTTGATCTTAGCATTGAAATGGTTAGTAACATGATTTTGAAAGTTCATAAAAGCTTCTAAAACTCTATCTTTAGTTTGCATCAGTGTTATCCAAGTATACTTAGATTTTTCATCAATGAAAGTGACAAAATACTTATGGTTCTCTCTAGACAAACAAGGAGCAGTCCACACATCAGAATGAACAAGATCAAAGCAACTTTCATAAGTAGTTTTAGAGTTTGGAAAAACAGATTTGCAATGTTTACCAAGGATACAAGCCTCACAATCATCATTCTTAAACGAAACAGAAGGTAATAAAAGTCCTAAGGCCCTAAAGTGTGGATGTCCTAATCTAGCATGCCAAATAGAATCATCCACACCAACACAAGTAGATAAAGCAGTAGATAATTCAGAAGAGGGATTGGTGTCTTCAACCATGTAGAGCTGATCCTTTGTCACACCTTTCCCAATCAACTTACTTGTTTTAATATCCTGAAACACAACATCATTAGGACTGAAAACAACATTGCAATTCAAATCAGTGGCTATCCTTTTTACAGAAACTAAGTTTGAAGTGAAACTAGGCATAAAGAAGGCTTTAGATTCTTTGTTAAACAATTTCAGATTTCCTATGCCTTGTATTGGAATTTTATCACCATTTGCAATCACTACACTTCCTAAGACAGGTTCAACATTGTTTATCAACCTAGAATCACTTATCATATGATGAGAGGCTCCTGAATCAATGATCAAAGGTTTCAGTTTGTTTGAAGCAAAGAGTGAAGTACCAAGAACCATACCAGAGTTATCCTTGAGGGCTTTGATGAGAGCCTCAAGGTCTGACCTTCTTACCACATCACTTTGAGCAGTCATGGATGGAGCTTGATGGACCACCATTGCTCTCCCTTCATCACATTGTTGCATTGAAGAAGAGCCTGGTCCAGCTGCACCATAAGAGTAGTTTGCCCTTTGATCTTTGAATCTGTTGTTGTGAGATGAGGGTCTGAGGTTAGGATGAAGGCGCCAGCATCTGTCCTTCAAATGCCCACTCTTCTTGCAGAAATCACACATCAAGACTCCCCTCTTGTCACCTCCATAACTCTGCCTCTCATCAGCCTTGTACATCCCCTTGTTGGCGGTTACCAACTCTCCTTTCCCTTTGAACAACCCAAATGAACCTTGTTCCTTCTGAATTTGTCCACACACATCATCAATGTCAGGTAGAGTGTCTGCCCTTAGGATGTGCTTAATCAGCCCATTGTATGATGAGTTCAAGGTGAGCAGAAGAGCAAAGACTTTATCCTGCTCTCTCCTCTCTTGTAACACCAAAGGATCACTGCTTGGTGGCCTCAACATCTCCAACTCTGACCACAGTGAGCTAAACTTTCCAAAGTGAGCTTTGAACTCCATATCTTCTTGCTGGAGATTGTTAATGGCCAGCTTAACTTCAAAGACTCTGGTTAGGTTTGATTTATTCCCATAAACCTTCTCAATGGTATCCCACAGCTGCTTGGAAGTCACACAATATGAGTAAGCTTCCAATAGGTGCTGGTCAAGTGAGCTTTGAAGTATGGAGAGGACATTCTGATCCCCTTGAATCCACGCTTCTTCATCAGCTTCAGATGTGTCCTCATGAGACTCAACATCTTCTTTAGCTTCAGCCTCAGTTCCAACCTTAGCTTTAGCCTTCACCACCTTCTCTGGAGCTGTGCTCCTCATGATGTACTTCCATAAACCTCTGCCTCCAAGAGCAGACTTCACCATCCTGGCCCAAACAATGTAGTTGGCACCTTTAAGAATCACAGGAATGATTACTCTTGAGTTCTCCATTGCTAAGACTGATTTGTTGCAAGGAGGGAGTTTTCAAGATAAGCTTCTGAATAAGCAAGTTCTCAACTCACAGAGAACACACACCAGATAAAATAAACCAAAGAAGAATGCTTGAGAGCTTTGGAACTTTCAAGAACAAGGACAGGAACTTTCAAGAACGCTTTCAAGAACAAGAAGAACAAGAACTAGAAAATCAGAGTTTATGAATCAGAGTATGCGGAAATGAATAGGTATAGGAGCTTAAAGCTCTGATACCATGTAAGAATATTAGAATTAGAGAGTTATATGAGAGATTTAGCAAGAGAGAAAAGAAGAAGATGAATTGCACAAGAGGAGTATGAGGGAAAAGCTTTCCCAAATGTATATCTTTCTTATTGATATTACAATGAATATATAGACAAAAAATAACTTAATTTCGTGGCTAATACATTTAAATTCAAACTCTAATGACAAAATAATTCTAAAGACACCTTTGGACAAAAGGGTGAAGCAAGTAGGGAAGGGAATCTCCATTTGAATTTGAATCTTGTCTCCTGGTACTGTTCATCCGTGGAGTCAAGCTTCTAGAAGATCTTTGACTTGGTTAATGGTAACTTATCCTTTTACCACTTAACCATAAGATTAAACTCTCTCCCTTTTACTTATTTACCTCTTCTTCTTCTGATCGGATCAAAGGACTTCACATTGATTTGAACACTTAAGGTGTTCATCTCAATACTCAATAATT
The DNA here is from genome assembly GCA_030180135.1 of Orychophragmus violaceus. Classification (NCBI taxonomy): domain Eukaryota; kingdom Viridiplantae; phylum Streptophyta; class Magnoliopsida; order Brassicales; family Brassicaceae; genus Orychophragmus; species Orychophragmus violaceus. The sequence goes on from CM058239.1 coordinate 61,715,862, forward strand.
GTAATCTGATGCAAGTACTGATCTCCATTCCAATAATCTTAACTCAAGCTTGAGGCCTACTGCTGTTCCTGTGATGCTTAAAGGCACCAACTATAGGACATGGCAGAGAACCATCAAGACTGCCATTTGTGGGAGAGGATTGTGGGATCACATCTTGGAGGATAAAACACCAACTGAAGAAGATGAAGCCAAGAAGAAGGATGAGGAAACTAAGAAGGCAGAAGCTAAATGGTTTCAAGAAGATCAGCTTGTGCTTGGGTTTCTTCAAAATTCTCTTGACCCATCCATCCTTGAAGCTTATTCTCATTGTGAGACAGCCAAGTCACTGTGGGATACTCTCAAGAAGATTTATGGAGATGTTTCAAATCTGAGCAGAGTTTATGAGGTGAAGAAGGCCATAAATGAGCTGAAACAAGAAGACCATGACTTTACCAAGTATCTTGGGAAGTTCTCTTCAGCATGGTCTGAACTTGAGATGCTAAGGCCAAGTACTTTAAACCCTAAGGTTCTCATTGAGAGAAAGGAGCAAGACAAGATCTTTGGCCTTCTACTCAACTTGAATCCGGTTTACAATGATGCTATCATGAAGATCCTAAGGGAGACTACACTTCCTGATTTTGAAGAGGTGTGCTCAAGGCTCCAAAAGGAAGAAGGAAACATTGGTTTGTTTGGAGGAAAGGGGGAGTTGGTGACTGCCAACAAAGCCGGCTTCAAAACTGAGGAGAAGAAGGCGCCATTTTGTGATCATTGCAAGAGGAAAGGCCACTCCAAGGATAAGTGTTGGGTCCTTCATCCCCATCTTCAACCAGCCAAGTTAAAGGACTCAAAGGCAAATGCAAACATCCCCAAGGAAGCTGTGAATGAGCAGGTCTCTAATTCAGCTCAAGGAGGGGAGCTTGCACTCTACACCAACACTGAGTTTGTTAGGAAGAGTGACCTTGAGGACCTCATCAAAGCTTATACTTCTAAGCTCTCTGGTATCTCTTTATTTTCTCATAAATTGCTTGCTAAAACTGATCATAAGTTGGTAGTAGATTCTGGAGCTTCTCACCATATGATTAGTAATGCTAAGTTGTTGGAGAACATTAAACCTGCCCTAGGAAGAGTAACTATAGCTGATGGTCAAGGGATTCCTATAATAGGTACAGGAAAGTTAAGATTGTTTAACAAGGAAAGTGATGCATTCTATGTTCCTAAGTTCAAATCTAACTTGCTGTCGGTTAAAAGGATCACTAAAGACTTGAATTGCAATGTTATCTTTGGGCCTAATGAAGTTTGTTTTCAGGATATTAAGAATGGACAGGTTATTGGAAGAGGTGGTACACAAGATGAGCTTTACCTCCTTGAAGATACTTCCTCAACCAACCCGGTTTCCTCATCTTTTAAATCCTGTTTTGCTTTCAATCAAAATGTTCTATGGCATGCTAGACTAGGACATCCTCATGCTCGTGCTTTGAACTTAATGCTGCCTAATGTTAGCTTTGATCATTCAACTTGTGAAGCTTGTATTCTTGGCAAACATTGTAGGACTATCTTTCCTAAATCAACTACTATCTATGAACATTGCTTTGATCTTGTGCACTCTGATGTTTGGACCTCACCTTGTCTGTCTAGAGATAGGAATAAGTACTTTGTGACCTTCATAGATGAAAAATCAAAGTATACTTGGGTTACATTGCTTCCATCTAAGGATAGGGTGTTTGATGCTTTTCTGAACTTTCAAAACTATGTTACTAATCAGTTTAATGCCAAGATCAAAGTGTTCAGGTCAGATAATGGAGGAGAGTACACAAGCCAAAGATTCAAAGCTCACTTGAACAAGTATGGGATCCTACATCAAACAAGCTGCCCACATACTCCTCAACAAAATGGTGTGGCTGAAAGGAAGAACAGACATCTCATGGAGGTTGCTAGGTCTATGATGTTCCACACCAATGTTCCTAAGAGGTTTTGGGGAGATGCAGTGTTGGCAGCATGTTATCTTATCAACAGGATCCCAACTAGAGTCCTTCAAGACATTTCACCATATGAGGTATTGAACAAAGCCAAACCATTTATTGAACACTTACGTGTGTTTGGTTGTGTTTGTTTTGTATATATCTCAGGGGATCAAAGGAACAAGCTAGATGCTAAAAGCACAAGGTGTATGTTTCTTGGATACTCCACAACTCAGAAGGGCTACAAATGTTTTGATCCAAGTAACAACAGGACCTATGTTTCAAGGGATGTTAAGTTCATTGAGGGGCAGAGTTACTATGAGAAGAAGGATTGGGAAGGTTTGAAAGATCTCTCAAGATCACCTTCTGATTTGGCTACAAGTTTGAAGTACTTGTTGGATCACTTGGGTAATGACACCCCACGGCCAGAAAAGCATGAAACAACTACCCAAGAAGCTCAACAAGAGGATACTGAACCAGAAACACACACACATGAACCGGCTGAAGCTCAAGAAGACACTCTACCTCAAGATCAAAACCAAGTGGACTTGGATATGGATGAGGATGAGATAGTTTATCAAGAAGCAGTGGGTAATGAGGAGGTGGTTAATCAACAGGTTCAGCAACTCAGGAGAAGCACAAGGGAAAAGAAAGATCCATCAGAATGGATGAAGACAAGAGTCTACTACAACAACCAAGCAGTAGCTCATCCTAGTCAGTCTACTTGTTCTATTGACTTGCTACCATCTAGTCACAAGGCCTTTCTTGGAAAGATTGAGCTAAACCAAGTGCCTAAGACTTATGAAGAGGCTGAGGGTATCAAGGTTTGGATGGATGCAGTAAAGGATGAGAAAGAAGCTATGGAGAGGAACCACACTTGGATTGTAGAGAAGCTGCCGAAAAAGAAGAAGACTGTTAGCTCTAAATGGGTCTTCACAATCAAGTATAAAAGCAATGGAGACATAGAGAGGTACAAGGCAAGGCTAGTAGCAAGGGGATTCACTCAAACCTATGGAGAGGACTATACAGATACCTTTGCACCAGTGGCTAAACTTCACACAGTGAGAGTCACATTGAGCTTAGCCACAAACCTCTCATGGAATCTATGGCAAATGGATGTGAAGAATGCTTTTCTACAAGGTGAACTTGAAGAGGAAGTGTATATGACTCCACCACCAGGTTTGAAGCACTTGTGTAAAGATGGTGAAGTTTTGAGGCTGAGAAGGGCAATTTATGGTTTGAAGCAATCACCAAGGGCATGGTACCATAAGCTTAGTCATACTCTCATGGACCATGGTTTCAAGAAGTCTCAATCTGATCACACATTGTTCACGCTTCAAAGTGCTCAAGGAGTGGTGGTGGTTCTGATCTATGTGGATGATCTGATTATCACAGGAAGTGATAATGATGGGATTCAGTCTACAAAGGATTATCTCAAGAGTTCCTTTGATATTAAAGACCTTGGAGAGTTGAAGTACTTCTTGGGCATTGAAGTTTGCAGATTCAATGATGGATTGTTTCTGTCCCAAAGGAAGTATGTTAAAGACTTGTTGACAGAAACAAGTATGCTTGATTGCAAGATTGCAAAGACTCCTCTTGAAGATGGCTACCAAGTCAATAGAAAGGGGGAGAAATCAGATGAAGTCAAGTTCAAGGATGTCTCATTGTACAGGAGGCTGGTTGGGAAGCTTATCTATCTCACTCTCACAAGACCAGACTTGTGTTTTGCTGTGAATCAAGTTAGCCAACATATGCAATCACCCACAGTGTATCATTGGAGTTTGATTCAGAGGATACTCAGATATCTCAAAGGATCAACTGAACAAGGTATTTGGATGGGTAAGAATGATAGCACAGAGATTGTTGGCTATTGTGATGCAGATTGGGCTGGGGATAAGAGTGACAGGAGATCAACAACCGGTTATTGCACCTTCATTGGAGGCAACTTGGTGACTTGGAAGACAAAGAAGCAGAAGGTGGTATCTTGTTCTAGTGCAGAAGCTGAGTATAGAGCCATGAGGAAGCTTGCAACCGAGTTAACATGGCTGAAGGCTTTACTTAAGGACTTTGGCATAGAGCAATCAAGTCCAATCACCTTCCATTGTGACAATCAGGCTGCTATTCACATTGCAACCAATTCAGTGTTTCACGAGAGGACAAAGCACATTGAGATTGATTGTCACAAGGTAAGGGAGAAGATTGAAGATGGAACCATTCTGCCTTGTTACACAAAGAGTGAAGATCAACTTGCAGACATCTTCACAAAGGCTGCTAGTCTTAAAGTTTGCACTCATGTCTTTGGCAAACTAGGACTAGTAGCTATTCATGATTAGAACTCTCCTGATTCATGAGCAGCATACTCTTTTTCCCTTGATGTGGTTTTGTCCCAAGTGGTTTTCCACATCAAGGTTTTTAATGAGGTGTTGCCATGATCATTCCAAGTTCAGTCTTTAGGGTGATTCCAAAGTCTGAACTTGAGGGGGAGTATTGATCATGATAAGAACAAATGTGCAAGTCTTGTGTATTATCAAAATATGCACAAGTATTGCACATTTGATAATGTGCAAACAATGGGACATTATGAACAAGGATTATGAGGCGCCATCTAGTGTCAAAGTATAAGGTTAATGTGTAACCTAAATGTGACCGTTGGAGCATAAGGAGTGTGGCGCCAAAGAAGTGGTCCCAAAATGGTCCACGGTTCTCTCTCTCTCTCCTGCCATGCTCAGACCTCATCAGACTTTGTCCTTTGTTTATTTTGGCTTTAAGCTCCTTTAGGTTAAGCATCTTTGGTCTTTTGTATCCAATATATAAGTTGTAACCCCAAAAGATCAATGTAACAAGTTTTTGAGTCTCTCATTCTCTCCTCTTTACTTCCGCCACAAATGGACTCAAGAACCCTAATTCTATCAATCTTCATACTCTAAATCTATCAAGTAACACTACTAAGAGACTAGAAAGAAACTTTGATCTTGTAAAAGGCCCTATGAGAATCCTAAAAAAAACTTTGTAACCAAAACTTCTTGAAACATATATGTCATGGATTGAAGAATTTAGGTGATGTAAGATAACTATAAGTAAGTTTATGTATGCTCAGAAAGGTAGAATGAGAAGCATGTTATACAAGTTGTTGTTCCTTTCAATCACCCCCAAGTAACACTACTAAGAGACTTGAAAGAAACTTTGATCTTGTAAAAGGCCCTACGAGAATCCTAAAAAAAACTTTGTAACCAAAACTTCTTGAAACATATATGTCATGGATTGAAGAATTTAGGTGATGTAAGAACTATAAGTAAGTTTATGTATGCTCAGAAAGGTAGAATGAGAAGCATTTTATACAAGTTGTTGTTTCAATCACCCCCAAGTAACACTACTAAGAGACTAGAAAGAAACTTTGATCTTGTAAAAGGCCCTATGAGAATCCTAAAAAAAACTTTGTAACCAAAACTTCTTGAAACATATATGTCATGGATTGAAGAATTTAGGTGATGTAAGAACTATAAGTAAGTTTATGTATGCTCAGAAAGGTAGAATGAGAAGCATGTTATACAAGTTGTTGTTCCTTTCAATCACCCCCAAGTAACACTACTAAGAGACTTGAAAGAAACTTTGATCTTGTAAAAGGCCCTATGAGAATCCTAAAAAAAACTTTGTAACCAAAACTTCTTGAAACATATATGTCATGGATTGAAGAATTTAGGTGATGTAAGAACTATAAGTAAGTTTATGTATGCTCAGAAAGGTAGAATGAGAAGCATGTTATACAAGTTATTGTTCCTTTCAATCACCCCCAAGTAACACTACTAAGAGACTAGAAAGAAACTTTGATCTTGTAAAAGGCCCTATGAGAATCCTAAAAAAAAACTTTGTAACCAAAACTTTTTGAAACATATATGTCATGGATTGAAGAATTTAGGTGATGTAAGACAACTATAAGTAAGTTTATGTATGCTCAGAAAGGTAGAATGAGAAGCATGTTATACAAGTTGTTGTTCCTTTCAATCACCCCAAAGTAACACTACTAAGAGACTAGAAAGAAACTTTGATCTTGTAAAAGGCCCAATGAGAATCCTAAAAAAAACTTTGTAACCAAAACTTCTTGAAACATATATGTCATGGATTGAAGAATTTAGGTGATGTAAGAACTATAAGTAAGTTTATGTATGCTCAGAAAGGTAGAATGAGAAGCATGTTATACAAGTTGTTGTTCTTTTCAATCACCCCCAAGTAACACTACTAAGAGACTAGAAAGAAACTTTGATCTTGTAAAAAGCCCTATGAGAGTCCTAAAAAAAACTTTGTAACCAAAACTTCTTGAAACATATATGTCATGGATTAAAGAATTTAGGTGATGTAAGACAACTATAAGTAAGTTTTCGTATGCTACTAAAATGTAGAATGAGAAGCATGTTATACAAGTTTATGTTCTTTGAATCACCCCTAAGTAACCATAATAAAAGACTAGAAATAATCTTTGATCTTCTAAAAGGCCATATGAGAATCTTAAAAAAAAACTTGGTAACCAAAACTTCTTGAAACATATATGTCATGGATTGAAGAATTTAGGATATGTAAGACAACTATAAGTAAGTTTATGTATGCTCAGAAAGGTAGAATGAGAAGCATGTTATACAAGTTGTTGTTCCTTTCAATCACCCCCAAGTAACACTACTAAGAGACTATAAAGAAACTTTGATCTTGTAAAAAGCCCTATGAGAGTCCTAAAAAAACTTTGTAACCAAAACTTCTTGAAACATATATGTCATGGATTAAAGAATTTAGGTGATGTAAGACAACTATAAGTAAGTTTTCGTATGCTACTAAAAGGTAGAATGAGAAGCATGTTATACAATTTTATGTTCTTTGAATCACCCCTAAGTAACCATAATAAAAGACTAGAAAGAATCTTTAATCTTCTAAAAGGCCATATGAGAATCTTAAAAAAAAACTTTGTAACCAAAACTTCTTGAAACAAATATGTCATGGATTGAAGAATTTAGGTGATGTAAGAACTATAAGTAAGTTTATGTATGCTCAGAAAGGTAGAATGAGAAGCATTTTATACAAGTTGTTGTTTCAATCACCCCCAAGTAACACTACTAAGAGACTAGAAAGAAACTTTGATCTTGTAAAAGGCCCTATGAGAATCCTAAAAAAAACTTTGTAACCAAAACTTCTTGAAACATATATGTCATGGATTGAAGAATTTAGGTGATGTAAGAACTATAAGTAAGTTTATGTATGCTCAGAAAGGTAGAATGAGAAGCATGTTATACAAGTTGTTGTTCCTTTCAATCACCCCCAAGTAACACTACTAAGAGACTTGAAAGAAACTTTGATCTTGTAAAAGGCCCTACGAGATGTAAGTTTTAGAATATGAGATTATGAAGAGTATTTGAGTGTTTAACTTAGTGAGAATAAAGAACATGAGAGAAATTCGTATGAGATTAGAGGAGAGATTGTGAGAGAGAGAGAAGAAGAAGTATGAGGGGAAAACTCCCAAAAAGAGTGTATATTTTCCTTCTTGATATTACAATGAATATATAGACATAAAAACAAGTAAATTTCGTGGCTATACATTCAAATTCAAATTTAGATGACAAAATAATTCTTAGGACCCCTTTAGACAAAAAGATGAAGCAAGTAGGGAAGGGAATCTCCATTTGAATTTGAATCTTGTCTCCTGGCACTATTCATCCGTGGAGTCAACCTTCTAGAAGATATTTGACTTGATTCATGGTAACTTATCCTTTTACCACTTAACCATGAGATTAAATTCTCTTCGGTTTTACTTATTCACCTCTTCCTCTTCTGATCGGATGAAGGGACTTCTGATTAATGTCTTCATCTCAATACTTTGGATCTCCATTTCAATACTCCCCCTCAAGCTTGAATTCAAAGGCTGAATCAAGCTTGGAATGGTAATGGAGATCTACCTCATTAAAAACCTTCATGAAGAAAACCACATGGGATAAAACTTCATGAAGGGAAAAAGAGTGTAGTCTCCACAACCTTAGAGGATTCATGAAGCTCCATGAGTCCAAGCTTGGAGTGAATGGACTCACACACCTTCAAACTGGCCGCCTTGGTGAAGACATCAGCAAGTTGTTCTTCACTTCTTGTAAAACATGGCAACACAATCCCTTGCTCAATCATCTGTCTAACCTTGTGACAATCCACTTCTATATGCTTGGTCCTTTCATGGAAGACAGAATTTGAAGCAATATGAATAGCAGCTTGGTTGTCACAATGCATAGTGATTGGCTTTGATGTTTCAATCCCCAAATCCACAAGGAGAGCTTTGATCCATGCCAACTCGGTTGCTAACTTCCTCATAGCTCTATACTCAGCTTCAGCACTTGAACATGACACTATCTTCTGCTTCTTGCTCTTCCAAGTAACAAGGTTGCCTCCAATGAATGTGCAATATCCAGTAGTAGACCTCCTGTCCACTCTATCTCCTGCCCAGTCAGCATCACAATACCCAACCACTTCTGTGCTTTGATTTCTACCCATCCAAATGCCTTGACCAGGAGCACCACTTAAGTATCTAAGTATCCTTTCAACCATACTCCAGTGATGTATCTTAGGAGCTTGCATATGTTGGCTTACTTGATTTACTGCAAAACACAAATCAGGTCTGGTTATGGTTAAGTAAATGAGCTTACCCACCATCCTTCTGTACTGAGTAATGTCCTCAAATGGTCTATCCTCAATCTCCCCCTCTCTTATGACTTTGTAGCCTTCCTCAAGAGGTGTCTTAGCCGGTTTTGCTCCTATCTTTCCTGCTTCAGATAACAAATCAAGTGTGTACTTCCTTTGAGATAAGAAGAGTCCATCATTAGATCGACAAACTTCTATCCCAAGGAAGTACTTTAGAGCACCAAGATCTTTTATGTCAAAAACAGATTTGAGATAAGCCTTAGTGTCTTGTATACCTGACTTGTTGCTTCCTGATATGATAATGTCATCAACATAAACAAGTATGACAATGATACCTTCCTGATCTTGAAGAGTAAACAAGGTATGATCTCCCTCAGACCTCTTGAATCCTCTTTGCATAAGTGTTGAGCTTAACTTATGGTACCAAGCTCTAGGTGATTGCTTGAGTCCATAGATGGCCTTCTTGAGTCTTAGCACCTTCCCTGGTTTCACAATGCTTTCAAGACCAGAAGGTGGTGTCATATATACCTCATCTTCAAGCTCCCCTTGAAGGAATGCATTCTTGACATCCATTTGCCAAAGCTCCCAATCAAGGTTTGTTGCTAAGGACAAGATGATCCTAACTGTGTGAAGCTTAGCTACTGGTGCAAAGGTATCCAAGTAATCCTTTCCATAGGTTTGAGTGAAGCCTCTTGCAACCAGCCTTGCTTTGTATCTCTCAACCTCTCCATTGCTTCTATACTTGATAGTGAAAACCCATTTAGAACTCACTGCCTTCTTTCCTTTAGGAAGTTCAGCTTCATACCAAGTCTCATTGTTTTCCATTGCTTTGGTTTCTTCATTCACAGCTTGCATCCATCTCTTATCTCCCTTAGCTTCTTCATAAGTTGTTGGTACATGTTCTTGATCCAACTTCCCAATGAACACTTGATGTTCCAAAGGTACATGAACTAAACTGCAAACAGCTTGAATGGGATGAGCTACTGCATTGCTGTTGAAGTAAACTCTAGTTTTCTTCCATTCTGATGGATCCTTCTTCTCCCTTGTGCTCCTTCTTAACACTTGAACTTGCTGCTCATTCACAACCGGCTGTTCAACCTCTTCATTTTGATGATCCAACTCCTCAGGTTCTACTTCATGTTCCTCATTCTCCTCAGCTCCAGCTTGATCATGTGTAGGAGAATCAGGTTCTTGCGGTTCTTGAGCTGATTCTTGAGTGTCCCCCTCATGATCAAGATGGGAATGTTGAGGAGTTTCTGAAGGCAAAACAGGGACTGAAGAGGCTGGGCTTGGTTTAGACGGTTGATGATGCATACTAATACCAAGGTTTTCCATGATCATCCTTAGGTTAGCTGCTCTATCTGATTGAGATGTGGGAAGATCCTTCAAGCTATCCCAATTCTTCTCATCATAGAAACTTCTTGTCTCCATAAATTTCACATCTCTGGAGATCAAAACCTTCCTTGTTTCAGGCACATAACACTTGTATCCCCTTTGTGTTGTAGAGTAGCCAATGAACATGGCTTTGGTGCTCTTAGCATCCAACTTATCCCTTTGTTCTCCTGGTATTAACACAAAGCAAATACACCCAAACACACGTAAGTGATCAACTAATGGATTGGTTTTGTTTAATACCTGAAATGGAGATTGATCCTTAAGAACTCTTGTGGGAGTTCTATTGATCAAGTAGCAGGCAGTCATGACTGCATCTCCCCAAAACTTCTTAGGAACATTCTTGTAGAACATCATGGACCTTGCCACCTCCATTAAGTGTCTGTTCTTTCTCTCAGCCACTCCATTTTGTTGTGGAGTGTAAGGACAGCTTGTTTGATGAAGAATCCCATGTTTGGACAAGTGTTGTTTGAAAGCATTGCTTGTATACTCTCCACCATTGTCTGATCTAAAAATTTTGATCTTAGCATTGAAATGGTTAGTAACATGACTTTGAAAATTCATGAAAGCTTCTAACACTCTATCCTTAGTTTGCATCAATGTTATCCAAGTATACTTAGATTTTTCATCAATGAAAGTGACAAAGTACTTATGATTCTCTCTAGACATACAAGGAGCAGTCCACACATCAGAATGAACAAGATCAAAGCAACTTTCATAAGTAGTTTTAGAAGTTGGAAAAACAGATTTGCAATGTTTTCCAAGAATACAAGCCTCACACTCATCATTTTTAAAAGAAACAGAAGGTAATAAGAGTCCTAAAGCCCTAGAGTGTGGATGTCCTAGTCTAGCATGCCAAATAGAATCATCCACACCAACACAAGTAGATAAAGCAGTAGATAAAGCAGTAGATAATTCAGAAGAGGGGTTGGTGTCTTCAACTATGTAGAGCTCATCCTTTGTCACACCTTTCCCAATCAACTTACTTGTCTTAATATCCTGAAACACAACATCATTAGGACTAAAAACAACATTGCAATTTAGATCAGTGGCTATTCTTTTCACAGATACTAAGTTGGAAGTGAAGCTAGGCATATAGAAAGCTTTAGATTCTTTGTTAAACAATTTCAGGTTTCCTATGCCTTGTATTGGAATCTTATCACCATTTGCAATTACCACACTTCCTAAAGCTGGTTTAACATTGTCTATCAACCTAGAATCACTTATCATATGATGAGAGGCTCCTGAATCAATAATCAAGGGTCTGATTTTATTTGAAGCAAAGAGTGATGTACCAAGAACCATACCAGAGTTATCCTTGAGGGCTTTGATGAGAGCCTCAAGGTCTGACCTTCTTACCACATCACTCTGAGCAGTCATGGCTGGAGCTTGATGGACCACCATTGCTCTTCCTTCATCACATTTCTGCATTGAAGAAGAACCTGGTCCAGCTGCACCATACGAGTAGTTTGCCCTTTGATCTTTGAACCGGTTGTTGTGAGATGAGGGTCTGAGGTTTGGGTGAAGGCGCCAGCATCTATCTTTCAAATGGCCACTCTTCTTGCAAAACTCACACATTAAGACTCCTCTCTTGTCACCTCCATAGTTCTGCCTCTCATCAGCTTTATACATCCCTTTGTTGGCGGTTACCAGCTCACCTTTACCTTTGAACAGCCCAAATGAGCCTTGCTCTTTCTGAATTTGTCCACACACATCATCCAAGTCAGGTAAAGTGTCTGCCCTTAAAATGTGCTTAATCAACCCATTGTAAGATGAGTTCAAGGTGAGCAGAAGCGCAAAGACTTTATCCTGCTCTCTTCTTTCTTGTAACACCAACGGATCACTGCTTGGTGGCCTCAACATCTCCAACTCTGCCCACAGTGAGCTAAACTTTCCAAAGTGAGCTTTAAACTCCATATCTTCTTGTTGGAGGTTGTTGATGGCCAGCTTAACCTCAAAGACTCTGCTCAGGTTTGATTTGTTCCCATAAACCTTCTCAATAGTATCCCACAGCTCCTTGGAAGTCACACAATAAGAGTAGGCTTCCAATAGGTGCTGGTCCAGTGAGCTTTGGAGTATAGAGAGCACATTCTGGTCCCCTTGTATCCAAGCTTCTTCATCAGCTTCAGTAGCCTCTTCATGAGACTCACCACCACTTTTAGTCTCTGCCTCAGCTCCACTCTTGGCTTCAGCTTCAGACCTGACTTTAAACACCTTCTGTGGAGCATTGCTACTCAAGATATACTTCCACAGACCTCTGCCTCCAAGAGCAGACTTAACCATTCTGGCCCAAACAATGTAGTTGGTGCCCTTAAGAATCACAGGAATAACCACTCTTGAGTTCTCCATTGCTGAGACTGATTTGTAGCAAGGAGGGAGTTTTCAAGATGAAATGTTTGAACAGAAGAGTTCTCAACTCACAGAGAACACACACAGGAGTAACCAAGTCAAAGAAATGACTTAAGAGTTTAAAAATTTCAAAAACAGGAACAAGCTTTCAAGAACAGATTTTAGAACAGGTTCAAAGAAAAGATTGCGGAAATGAATAGGTACAGGAGCTTAATGCTCTGATACCATGTAAGTTTTAGAATATGAGATTATGAAGAGTATTTGAGTGTTTAACTTAGTGAGAATAAAGAACATGAGAGAAATTCGTATGAGATTAGAGGAGAGATTGTGAGAGAGAGAGAAGAAGAAGTATGAGGGGAAAACTCCCAAAAAGAGTGTATATTTTCCTTCTTGATATTACAATGAATATATAGACATAAAAACAAGTAAATTTCGTGGCTATACATTCAAATTCAAATTTAGATGACAAAATAATTCTTAGGACCCCTTTAGACAAAAAGATGAAGCAAGTAGGGAAGGGAATCTCCATTTGAATTTGAATCTTGTCTCCTGGCACTATTCATCCGTGGAGTCAACCTTCTAGAAGATATTTGACTTGATTCATGGTAACTTATCCTTTTACCACTTAACCATGAGATTAAATTCTCTTCGGTTTTACTTATTCACCTCTTCCTCTTCTGATCGGATGAAGGGACTTCTGATTAATGTCTTCATCTCAATACTTTGGATCTCCATTTCAATACGAGAATCCTAAAAAAAACTTTGTAACCAAAACTTCTTGAAACATATATGTCATGGATTGAAGAATTTAGGTGATGTAAGAACTATAAGTAAGTTTATGTATGCTCAGAAAGGTAGAATGAGAAGCATTTTATACAAGTTGTTGTTTCAATCACCCCCAAGTAACACTACTAAGAGACTAGAAAGAAACTTTGATCTTGTAAAAGGCCCTATGAGAATCCTAAAAAAAACTTTGTAACCAAAACTTCTTGAAACATATATGTCATGGATTGAAGAATTTAGGTGATGTAAGATAACTATAAGTAAGTTTATGTATGCTCAGAAAGGTAGAATGAGAAGCATGTTATACAAGTTGTTGTTCCTTTCAATCACCCCCAAGTAACACTACTAAGAGACTTGAAAGAAACTTTGATCTTGTAAAAGGCCCTACGAGAATCCTAAAAAAAACTTTGTAACCAAAACTTCTTGAAACATATATGTCATGGATTGAAGAATTTAGGTGATGTAAGAACTATAAGTAAGTTTATGTATGCTCAGAAAGGTAGAATGAGAAGCATTTTATACAAGTTGTTGTTTCAATCACCCCCAAGTAACACTACTAAGAGACTAGAAAGAAACTTTGATCTTGTAAAAGGCCCTATGAGAATCCTAAAAAAAACTTTGTAACCAAAACTTCTTGAAACATATATGTCATGGATTGAAGAATTTAGGTGATGTAAGAACTATAAGTAAGTTTATGTATGCTCAGAAAGGTAGAATGAGAAGCATGTTATACAAGTTGTTGTTCCTTTCAATCACCCCCAAGTAACACTACTAAGAGACTTGAAAGAAACTTTGATCTTGTAAAAGGCCCTATGAGAATCCTAAAAAAAACTTTGTAACCAAAACTTCTTGAAACATATATGTCATGGATTGAAGAATTTAGGTGATGTAAGAACTATAAGTAAGTTTATGTATGCTCAGAAAGGTAGAATGAGAAGCATTTTATACAAGTTGTTGTTTCAATCACCCCCAAGTAACACTACTAAGAGACTAGAAAGAAACTTTGATCTTGTAAAAGGCCCTATGAGAATCCTAAAAAAAACTTTGTAACCAAAACTTCTTGAAACATATATGTCATGGATTGAAGAATTTAGGTGATGTAAGAACTATAAGTAAGTTTATGTATGCTCAGAAAGGTAGAATGAGAAGCATGTTATACAAGTTGTTGTTCCTTTCAATCACCCCCAAGTAACACTACTAAGAGACTTGAAAGAAACTTTGATCTTGTAAAAGGCCGTATGAGAATCCTAAAAAAAACTTTGTAACCAAAACTTCTTGAAACATATATGTCATGGATTGAAAAATTTAGGTGATGTAAGAACTATAAGTAAGTTTATGTATGCTCAGAAAGGTAGAATGAGAAGCATGTTATACAAGTTATTGTTCCTTTCAATCACCCCCAAGTAACACTACTAAGAGACTAGAAAGAAACTTTGATCTTGTAAAAGGCCCTATGAGAATCCTAAAAAAAACTTTGTAACCAAAACTTCTTGAAACATATATGTCATGGATTGAAGAATTTAGGTGATGTAAGAACTATAAGTAAGTTTATGTATGCTCAGAAAGGTAGAATGAGAAGCATGTTATACAAGTTGTTGTTCTTTTCAATCACCCCCAAGTAACACTACTAAGAGACTAGAAAGAAACTTTGAACTTGTAAAAAGCCCTATGAGAGTCCTAAAAAAAACTTTGTAACCAAAACTTCTTGAAACATATATGTCATGGATTAAAGAATTTATGTGATGTAAGACAACTATAAGTAAGTTTTCGTATGCTACTAAAATGTAGAATGAGAAGCATGTTATACAAGTTTATGTTCTTTGAATCACCCCTAAGTAACCATAATAAAAGACTAGAAATAATCTTTGATCTTCTAAAAGGCCATATGAGAATCTTAAAAAAAAACTTGGTAACCAAAACTTCTTGAAACATATATGTCATGGATTGAAGAATTTAGGATATGTAAGACAACTATAAGTAAGTTTATGTATGCTCAGAAAGGTAGAATGAGAAGCATGTTATACAAGTTGTTGTTCCTTTCAATCACCCCCAAGTAACACTACTAAGAGACTATAAAGAAACTTTGATCTTGTAAAAAGCCCTATGAGAGTCCTAAAAAAACTTTGTAACCAAAACTTCTTGAAACATATATGTCATGGATTAAAGAATTTAGGTGATGTAAGACAACTATAAGTAAGTTTTCGTATGCTACTAAAAGGTAGAATGAGAAGCATGTTATACAATTTTATGTTCTTTGAATCACCCCTAAGTAACCATAATAAAAGACTAGAAAGAATCTTTAATCTTCTAAAAGGCCATATGAGAATCTTAAAAAAAAACTTTGTAACCAAAACTTCTTGAAACAAATATGTCATGGATTGAAGAATTTAGGTGATGTAAGAACTATAAGTAAGTTTATGTATGCTCAGAAAGGTAGAATGAGAAGCATTTTATACAAGTTGTTGTTTCAATCACCCCCAAGTAACACTACTAAGAGACTAGAAAGAAACTTTGATCTTGTAAAAGGCCCTATGAGAATCCTAAAAAAAACTTTGTAACCAAAACTTCTTGAAACATATATGTCATGGATTGAAGAATTTAGGTGATGTAAGAACTATAAGTAAGTTTATGTATGCTCAGAAAGGTAGAATGAGAAGCATGTTATACAAGTTGTTGTTCCTTTCAATCACCCCCAAGTAACACTACTAAGAGACTTGAAAGAAACTTTGATCTTGTAAAAGGCCCTACGAGAATCCTAAAAAAAACTTTGTAACCAAAACTTCTTGAAACATATATGTCATGGATTGAAGAATTTAGGTGATGTAAGAACTATAAGTAAGTTTATGTATGCTCAGAAAGGTAGAATGAGAAGCATTTTATACAAGTTGTTGTTTCAATCACCCCCAAGTAACACTACTAAGAGACTAGAAAGAAACTTTGATCTTGTAAAAGGCCCTATGAGAATCCTAAAAAAAACTTTGTAACCAAAACTTCTTGAAACATATATGTCATGGATTGAAGAATTTAGGTGATGTAAGATAACTATAAGTAAGTTTATGTATGCTCAGAAAGGTAGAATGAGAAGCATGTTATACAAGTTGTTGTTCCTTTCAATCACCCCCAAGTAACACTACTAAGAGACTTGAAAGAAACTTTGATCTTGTAAAAGGCCCTACGAGAATCCTAAAAAAAACTTTGTAACCAAAACTTCTTGAAACATATATGTCATGGATTGAAGAATTTAGGTGATGTAAGAACTATAAGTAAGTTTATGTATGCTCAGAAAGGTAGAATGAGAAGCATTTTATACAAGTTGTTGTTTCAATCACCCCCAAGTAACACTACTAAGAGACTAGAAAGAAACTTTGATCTTGTAAAAGGCCCTATGAGAATCCTAAAAAAAACTTTGTAACCAAAACTTCTTGAAACATATATGTCATGGATTGAAGAATTTAGGTGATGTAAGAACTATAAGTAAGTTTATGTATGCTCAGAAAGGTAGAATGAGAAGCATGTTATACAAGTTGTTGTTCCTTTCAATCACCCCCAAGTAACACTACTAAGAGACTTGAAAGAAACTTTGATCTTGTAAAAGGCCCTATGAGAATCCTAAAAAAAACTTTGTAACCAAAACTTCTTGAAACATATATGTCATGGATTGAAGAATTTAGGTGATGTAAGAACTATAAGTAAGTTTATGTATGCTCAGAAAGGTAGAATGAGAAGCATGTTATACAAGTTATTGTTCCTTTCAATCACCCCCAAGTAACACTACTAAGAGACTAGAAAGAAACTTTGATCTTGTAAAAGGCCCTATGAGAATCCTAAAAAAAAACTTTGTAACCAAAACTTTTTGAAACATATATGTCATGGATTGAAGAATTTAGGTGATGTAAGACAACTATAAGTAAGTTTATGTATGCTCAGAAAGGTAGAATGAGAAGCATGTTATACAAGTTGTTGTTCCTTTCAATCACCCCAAAGTAACACTACTAAGAGACTAGAAAGAAACTTTGATCTTGTAAAAGGCCCAATGAGAATCCTAAAAAAAACTTTGTAACCAAAACTTCTTGAAACATATATGTCATGGATTGAAGAATTTAGGTGATGTAAGAACTATAAGTAAGTTTATGTATGCTCAGAAAGGTAGAATGAGAAGCATTTTATACAAGTTGTTGTTTCAATCACCCCCAAGTAACACTACTAAGAGACTAGAAAGAAACTTTGATCTTGTAAAAGGCCCTATGAGAATCCTAAAAAAAACTTTGTAACCAAAACTTCTTGAAACATATATGTCATGGATTGAAGAATTTAGGTGATGTAAGATAACTATAAGTAAGTTTATGTATGCTCAGAAAGGTAGAATGAGAAGCATGTTATACAAGTTGTTGTTCCTTTCAATCACCCCCAAGTAACACTACTAAGAGACTTGAAAGAAACTTTGATCTTGTAAAAGGCCCTACGAGAATCCTAAAAAAAACTTTGTAACCAAAACTTCTTGAAACATATATGTCATGGATTGAAGAATTTAGGTGATGTAAGAACTATAAGTAAGTTTATGTATGCTCAGAAAGGTAGAATGAGAAGCATTTTATACAAGTTGTTGTTTCAATCACCCCCAAGTAACACTACTAAGAGACTAGAAAGAAACTTTGATCTTGTAAAAGGCCCTATGAGAATCCTAAAAAAAACTTTGTAACCAAAACTTCTTGAAACATATATGTCATGGATTGAAGAATTTAGGTGATGTAAGAACTATAAGTAAGTTTATGTATGCTCAGAAAGGTAGAATGAGAAGCATGTTATACAAGTTGTTGTTCCTTTCAATCACCCCCAAGTAACACTACTAAGAGACTTGAAAGAAACTTTGATCTTGTAAAAGGCCCTATGAGAATCCTAAAAAAAACTTTGTAACCAAAACTTCTTGAAACATATATGTCATGGATTGAAAAATTTAGGTGATGTAAGAACTATAAGTAAGTTTATGTATGCTCAGAAAGGTAGAATGAGAAGCATGTTATACAAGTTATTGTTCCTTTCAATCACCCCCAAGTAACACTACTAAGAGACTAGAAAGAAACTTTGATCTTGTAAAAGGCCCTATGAGAATCCTAAAAAAAAACTTTGTAACCAAAACTTTTTGAAACATATATGTCATGGATTGAAGAATTTAGGTGATGTAAGACAACTATAAGTAAGTTTATGTATGCTCAGAAAGGTAGAATGAGAAGCATGTTATACAAGTTGTTGTTCCTTTCAATCACCCCAAAGTAACACTACTAAGAGACTAGAAAGAAACTTTGATCTTGTAAAAGGCCCAATGAGAATCCTAAAAAAAACTTTGTAACCAAAACTTCTTGAAACATATATGTCATGGATTGAAGAATTTAGGTGATGTAAGAACTATAAGTAAGTTTATGTATGCTCAGAAAGGTAGAATGAGAAGCATGTTATACAAGTTGTTGTTCTTTTCAATCACCCCCAAGTAACACTACTAAGAGACTAGAAAGAAACTTTGATCTTGTAAAAAGCCCTATGAGAGTCCTAAAAAAAACTTTGTAACCAAAACTTCTTGAAACATATATGTCATGGATTAAAGAATTTAGGTGATGTAAGACAACTATAAGTAAGTTTTCGTATGCTATTAAAATGTAGAATGAGAAGCATGTTATACAAGTTTATGTTCTTTGAATCACCCCTAAGTAACCATAATAAAAGACTAGAAATAATCTTTGATCTTCTAAAAGGCCATATGAGAATCTTAAAAAAAAACTTGGTAACCAAAACTTCTTGAAACATATATGTCATGGATTGAAGAATTTAGGAGATGTAAGACAACTATAAGTAAGTTTATGTATGCTCAGAAAGGTAGAATGAGAAGCATGTTATACAAGTTGTTGTTCCTTTCAATCACCCCCAAGTAACACTACTAAGAGACTATAAAGAAACTTTGATCTTGTAAAAAGCCCTATGAGAGTCCTAAAAAAACTTTGTAACCAAAACTTCTTGAAACATATATGTCATGGATTAAAGAATTTAGGTGATGTAAGACAACTATAAGTAAGTTTTCGTATGCTACTAAAAGGTAGAATGAGAAGCATGTTATACAATTTTATGTTCTTTGAATCACCCCTAAGTAACCATAATAAAAGACTAGAAAGAATCTTTAATCTTCTAAAAGGCCATATGAGAATCTTAAAAAAAAACTTTGTAACCAAAACTTCTTGAAACAAATATGTCATGGATTGAAGAATTTAGGTGATGTAAGACAACTATAAGTAAGATTTTGTATGCTCAGAAAGGTAGAATGAGAAGCATGTTATACAAGTTGTTGTTCCTTTCAATCACCCCCAAGTAACACTACTAAGAGACTAGAAAGAAACTTTGATCTTGTTAAATGCCCTATGAGAATCCTAAAAAAAACTTTGTAACCAAAACTTTTTGAAACATATATGTCATGGATTGAAGAATTTAGGTGATGTAAGACAACTATAAGTAAGTTTATGTATGCTCAGAAAGGTAGAATGAGAAGCATGTTATACAAGTTGTTGTTCCTTTCAATCACCCCCAAGTAACACTACTAAGAGACTTGAAAGAAACTTTGATCTTGTAAAAGGCCCTATGAGAATCCTAAAAAAAACTTTGTAACCAAAACTTCTTGAAACATATATGTCATGGATTGAAGAATTTAGGTGATGTAAGATAACTATAAGTAAGTTTATGTATGCTCAGAAAGGTAGAATGAGAAGCATGTTATACAAGTTGTTCTTTTCAATCACCCCCAAGTAACACTACTAAGAGACTAGAAAGAAACTTTGATCTTGTAAAAGGCCCTATGAGAATCCTAAAAAAAACTTTGTAACCAAAACTTCTTGAAACATATATGTCATGGATTGAAGAATTTAGGTGATGTAAGATAACTATAAGTAAGTTTATGTATGCTCAGAAAGGTAGAATGAGAAGCATGTTATACAAGTTGTTGTTCCTTTCAATCACCCCCAAGTAACACTACTAAGAGACTTGAAAGAAACTTTGATCTTGTAAAAGGCCCTATGAGAATCCTAAAAAAAACTTTGTAACCAAAACTTCTTGAAACATATATGTCATGGATTGAAGAATTTAGGTGATGTAAGAACTATAAGTAAGTTTATGTATGCTCAGAAAGGTAGAATGAGAAGCATGTTATACAAGTTATTGTTCCTTTCAATCACCCCCAAGTAACACTACTAAGAGACTAGAAAGAAACTTTGATCTTGTAAAAGGCCCTATGAGAATCCTAAAAAAAAACTTTGTAACCAAAACTTTTTGAAACATATATGTCATGGATTGAAGAATTTAGGTGATGTAAGACAACTATAAGTAAGTTTATGTATGCTCAGAAAGGTAGAATGAGAAGCATGTTATACAAGTTGTTGTTCCTTTCAATCACCCCAAAGTAACACTACTAAGAGACTAGAAAGAAACTTTGATCTTGTAAAAGGCCCAATGAGAATCCTAAAAAAAACTTTGTAACCAAAACTTCTTGAAACATATATGTCATGGATTGAAGAATTTAGGTGATGTAAGAACTATAAGTAAGTTTATGTATGCTCAGAAAGGTAGAATGAGAAGCATGTTATACAAGTTGTTGTTCTTTTCAATCACCCCCAAGTAACACTACTAAGAGACTAGAAAGAAACTTTGATCTTGTAAAAAGCCCTATGAGAGTCCTAAAAAAAACTTTGTAACCAAAACTTCTTGAAACATATATGTCATGGATTAAAGAATTTAGGTGATGTAAGACAACTATAAGTAAGTTTTCCTATGCTACTAAAATGTAGAATGAGAAGCATGTTATACAAGTTTATGTTCTTTGAATCACCCCTAAGTAACCATAATAAAAGACTAGAAATAATCTTTGATCTTCTAAAAGGCCATATGAGAATCTTAAAAAAAAACTTGGTAACCAAAACTTCTTGAAACATATATGTCATGGATTGAAGAATTTAGGAGATGTAAGACAACTATAAGTAAGTTTATGTATGCTCAGAAAGGTAGAATGAGAAGCATGTTATACAAGTTGTTGTTCCTTTCAATCACCCCCAAGTAACACTACTAAGAGACTATAAAGAAACTTTGATCTTGTAAAAAGCCCTATGAGAGTCCTAAAAAAACTTTGTAACCAAAACTTCTTGAAACATATATGTCATGGATTAAAGAATTTAGGTGATGTAAGACAACTATAAGTAAGTTTTCGTATGCTACTAAAAGGTAGAATGAGAAGCATGTTATACAATTTTATGTTCTTTGAATCACCCCTAAGTAACCATAATAAAAGACTAGAAAGAATCTTTAATCTTCTAAAAGGCCATATGAGAATCTTAAAAAAAAACTTTGTAACCAAAACTTCTTGAAACAAATATGTCATGGATTGAAGAATTTAGGTGATGTAAGACAACTATAAGTAAGATTTTGTATGCTCAGAAAGGTAGAATGAGAAGCATGTTATACAAGTTGTTGTTCCTTTCAATCACCCCCAAGTAACACTACTAAGAGACTAGAAAGAAACTTTGATCTTGTTAAATGCCCTATGAGAATCCTAAAAAAAACTTTGTAACCAAAACTTTTTGAAACATATATGTCATGGATTGAAGAATTTAGGTGATGTAAGACAACTATAAGTAAGTTTATGTATGCTCAGAAAGGTAGAATGAGAAGCATGTTGTACAAGTTGTTGTTCCTTTCAATCACCCCCAAGTAACACTACTAAGAGACTTGAAAGAAACTTTGATCTTGTAAAAGGCCCTATGAGAATCCTAAAAAAAACTTTGTAACCAAAACTTCTTGAAACATATATGTCATGGATTGAAGAATTTAGGTGATGTAAGATAACTATAAGTAAGTTTATGTATGCTCAGAAAGGTAGAATGAGAAGCATGTTATACAAGTTGTTGTTCTTTTCAATCACCCCCAAGTAACACTACTAAGAGACTAGAAAGAAACTTTGATCTTGTAAAAGGCCCTATGAGAATCCTAAAAAAAACTTTGTAACCAAAACTTCTTGAAACATATATGTCATGGATTGAAGAATTTAGGTGATGTAAGATAACTATAAGTAAGTTTATGTATGCTCAGAAAGGTAGAATGAGAAGCATGTTATACAAGTTGTTGTTCCTTTCAATCACCCCCAAGTAACACTACTAAGAGACTTGAAAGAAACTTTGATCTTGTAAAAGGCCCTATGAGAATCCTAAAAAAAACTTTGTAACCAAAACTTCTTGAAACATATATGTCATGGATTGAAGAATTTAGGTGATGTAAGAACTATAAGTAAGTTTATGTATGCTCAGAAAGG
Source organism: Orychophragmus violaceus (assembly GCA_030180135.1). NCBI lineage: Eukaryota > Viridiplantae > Streptophyta > Magnoliopsida > Brassicales > Brassicaceae > Orychophragmus > Orychophragmus violaceus. Next base: position 61,738,320 of record CM058239.1, read on the forward strand.
TAGAATGAGAAGCATGTTATACAAGTTATTGTTCCTTTCAATCACCCCCAAGTAACACTACTAAGAGACTAGAAAGAAACTTTGATCTTGTAAAAGGTCCTATGAGAATCCTAAAAAAAAACTTTGTAACCAAAACTTTTTGAAACATATATGTCATGGATTGAAGAATTTAGGTGATGTAAGACAACTATAAGTAAGTTTATGTATGCTCAGAAAGGTAGAATGAGAAGCATGTTATACAAGTTGTTGTTCCTTTCAATCACCCCAAAGTAACACTACTAAGAGACTAGAAAGAAACTTTGATCTTGTAAAAGGCCCAATGAGAATCCTAAAAAAAACTTTGTAACCAAAACTTCTTGAAACATATATGTCATGGATTGAAGAATTTAGGTGATGTAAGAACTATAAGTAAGTTTATGTATGCTCAGAAAGGTAGAATGAGAAGCATGTTATACAAGTTGTTGTTCTTTTCAATCACCCCCAAGTAACACTACTAAGAGACTAGAAAGAAACTTTGATCTTGTAAAAAGCCCTATGAGAGTCCTAAAAAAAACTTTGTAACCAAAACTTTTTGAAACATATATGTCATGGATTGAAGAATTTAGGTGATGTAAGACAACTATAAGTAAGTTTATGTATGCTCAGAAAGGTAGAATGAGAAGCATGTTATACAAGTTGTTGTTCCTTTCAATCACCCCCAAGTTGTTGAAATGAAGAAGAAAGAAGTACAAGAAGTGTTTAACAAGGAAGATAGCCGGTTAGGGTTTATGAGAGGGAAAAGAGCCGGATGAGGTCTGGTGCATTGGTTTGAATTTGGGGACTAAATAAACATGTGACTTAGATGGTTTATAGTTTGGTTATGTCCCCAACATAAGTACCAACTTGTCTGGAGTTGATCAGAAGCGCAGGAAGACTGATCCCAAGGCAGAACACACCTTTCTCTCTCCTCAGTGTGCTGTCGCTATCTACCTTGGAGCCGTTACCTCTCTCTTGTCTTCTTCTCCTTTGTTTATTGTTTTAAGTGTCCAGAACCCTAGTAGCATCTCTATTTAAGCATTGTAAACCTTGAACATCAATACAAGTTAAGGGAAACTCATTCCCAAGCTCCAAACTCTTTACTCTCTCGGTTAACCTAGTTCTCTCGCTCTAAGAACCCTAAACGGTTCTAAGAGCTTCTCTCTTCATACAATCCCTTCTACACTCAAAAACTAACATGGTATCAGAGCTCATAAGCTCCTGAACCTATTCTCTCTTCCGCAACACTCCTTACACTCTTGAAAATCTCTGATTCTTGATTCAAACTTTTCTGTTCCTAAACTCCCTTACGCTTAATACTCTACCCGGTTCTTCTCCCTTTTGTTCTAAATCTTTTGAAACCATTTTCTCTTGATATTCCCTCTCTGCTCAGTCATGGAGAACTCAAGGGTGATTATTCCAGTGACTCTGAAAGGAGCCAACTACTTGGTGTGGGCTAGAATGGCCAAAAGTGCTCTTGGTGGAAGAGGCTTGTGGAAGCATGTCTTATGTGACACTGCTCCAATGAAGATGAAGAAAGCTGAGCCCAAAGGTGAAGCTGCTAAAGGAGAAGCTGAGGCTGAGGCTAAGGCTGATGAGGAAGCTGTTGAAGAAGCAGCCCTTGAAGATGAGGAAGCATGGATCCAAGGAGACCAACATGTGCTGTCCATTCTTCAAAGCTCCCTTGAACCGTCTCTGTTGGAAGCTTACTCCTACTGTGAGAGCTCCAAAGACTTATGGGACACCTTGTACAAGGTCTATGGCAACATGTCTAACCTCAGTAGGGTGTTTGAAGTGAAGATGGCCATCAACAATCTGAGCCAAGAAGATATGGAGTTCAAGCAACACTTTGGGAAGTTTAGATCATTGTGGGCAGAGTTGGAAATGCTGAGGCCACCAACAGTTGATCCACAGGTTCTAAATGAGAGGAGGGAACAAGACAAGGTGTTTGCACTCTTGTTAACCCTCAATCCAGCTTACAATGGTCTCATCACACACATGTTAAGGGCAGAAACTCTTCCCAACCTAGATGAAGTGTGTGCACAAATCCAAAAGGAGCAAGGATCCTTTGGGTTGTTTGGAAGGAAAGGTGAGCTAGCCACTGCTCACAAAGGTGCTTACAAGCCTGAGGAGAGGAGGATCCCTGGTGTTTGTGATCATTGCAAGAGGAAGGGCCATTTCAAGGACAAATGTTGGTTACTTCATCCCCATCTCAAACCGGCTTTCACCAACAAGTTCAAGGACCAGAGAGCTCATTACTCAAGTGAATCAACCCATGTTCAAGCTGCTGGTGCTCCTGGTGCTTCCACTTCTTCAAACCGGCTTGGAAATGATTGTAGAGAGATGGTACCAGCCTTTGCCCCTGCTCCTAATGTGGCGCCTCAAAATGAATTGGTGAGGAGGTCTGATCTTGATGCTCTCATCAAAGCCTTCAAGGAAGGTTCTGGTAATGTTCTTGGTAGCTCCTTTCATGCTTTAATCAATCACAAACATTCCATATCTGATCATAAGCCATTGATAGTAGACTCAGGTGCTTCACATCACATGATTAGTGATTTAAACTTGATAAAGAATGTGGAACCTGCTCTTGGTAATGTTGTGATTGCTAATGGTGAAAGGATTCCAATTAAAGGCATAGGAAATGTTAAGTTGTTTGATAGAGAATCAAAAGCTTTTTACATGCCTAGTTTCACATCAAACTTGCTAAGTGTTAAGAGAGTAGCTACTGATCTTAAATGCAATGTTATTTTCAGTCCTAATGATGTGATTTTTCAGGATATTAAGACAAGTAAGTTGCTTGGAAAGGGTGTGACAAAGGATGAGTTATACATGCTTGAAGACACCAACCTTGCATCTGAATTATCTCCTACTGTTTTTAGCTCTACTCTAGTTAATGATTCTGTTTGGCATGCTAGACTTGGTCACCCTCACTCTCGTGCCTTAGGTTTATTGTTGCCCTTTGTTTCTTTTAAAAATGATGATTGTGAGGCATGTATCCTTGGTAAACATTGCAAATCAGTCTTTCCTAGTTCTAAAACCGTGTATGCAAACTGCTTTGATCTTGTTCACTCTGATGTTTGGACTGCTCCATGTGTTTCTAGAGAAAACCATAAGTACTTTGTGACATTCATTGATGAGAAATCCAAGTACACTTGGTTAACATTGATTCAATCTAAAGATAGGGTGTTAGAAGCATTCACAAACTTTCAAAACTATGTGACTAACAACTTCAATGCCAAGATTAAAATCTTTAGGTCAGATAATGGTGGGGAATACACAAGCAATGCATTCAAACAACACCTAGCAAAACATGGGATCATTCACCAAACAAGCTGTCCATACACTCCACAACAAAATGGTGTGGCTGAGAGAAAGAATAGACACTTGATGGAGGTGGCCAGATCAATAATGTTCCATACAAATGTTCCCAAAAGGTTTTGGAGTGATGCTGTGATGTCTGCTTGCTATCTAATCAATAGAACACCCACCAAAGTTCTTCAAGATGTCTCACCATATCAGGTATTGAACAAAACCAAACCTTCAATTCATCACTTACGTGTATTTGGGTGTTTGTGTTTTGTTTTAAAACCAGGAGAGCAGAGAGATAAGCTTGATACAAGGAGTGTCAAAGCAATGTTCATTGGGTATTCTACTAGCCAAAGGGGATACAAATGCTATGTACCTGAAACAAGAAGAGTATTGGTCTCTAGAGATGTCAGATTTGTGGAATCAAAAGGTTTCTATGAAGAAAGGAGTTGGGATAACCTTAAAGATCTTCCCAACAATCCTTCTGACCGTGCCAACAACTTAAGGATGATTTTGGAGAGTCTTGGGATCACTCAACCAGAGAAGAAAGAGGATACCAAGAAGGACAAATCAGCTGTGCAAACCAACACTACTGATGAGGCTACTCACCTTGATCATGAGGGGGACAATGGAGAATCAAATGGAGAATCACAAGCTGATCATCAACAAGAGGATTCATCCACGCATGATCAAGGTGAAGTACAAGAACTAGGTATGCATCAAATGGATGATATGGAATCTGAAATGATGCAACAACAACCAGAAGTGGTGCAACAACAAGAGGAGACACATTCTGGAGTACAAACTGATCAACCGGTACAAGTACTTAGGAGAAGTACTAGAGAGAGAAAGGACCCGTCTGAATGGATGAAGACTAGGGTTTACTACAATTGCAAGGCAGTAGCTCATCCAACACAAGCTGTTTGCACACTTGCTCACTTCCCAACTGAGCACAAGGTGTTTATGAGTGCTATTGATGCTGAATGGGTTCCTAAAACCTATGAAGAAGCTAAGGAGCACAAGAAGTGGACTGATGCAGTTGGAGAAGAGATCAAGGCAATGGAAAACAACAACACTTGGTATGAAACAGATTTACCAAGGAAGAAGAGGGCAGTGAGTTCCAAATGGGTTTTCACTATCAAATACAAGAGCAATGGAGAGATAGAGAGGTACAAGGCCAGATTAGTTGCAAGAGGGTTTACACAAACCTATGGAGAGGATTATAGAGACACTTTTGCACCAGTAGCCAAGCTTCATACAGTGAGAGTGATTCTGTCCTTAGCAACAAACTTGGAATGGGATTTGCATCAAATGGATGTCAAGAATGCATTCCTCCAAGGAGAGCTAGAAGATGAGGTTTACATGACTCCACCACCTGGTCTTGAAGGCATGGTAACACAAGGAAAGGTTCTGAGGTTGAAGAAGGCAATCTATGGTCTCAAACAATCTCCTAGAGCTTGGTACCACAAGCTAAGCACAACTCTCATGGAAAAGGGTTTTAGTAGATCAGAAGCTGATCATACTCTCTTCACTCAGTCAAGCCAAGAAGGTATTGTTGTCATTCTCATTTATGTAGATGATATCATCATCTCAGGGAGTGACAAGGTAGGAATTCAAGCTTGCAAAGATCATTTGAAATCTGTGTTTGATATCAAGGATCTTGGTGAACGAAAGTACTTCCTAGGGATAGAAGTGTGCCGGTCTAAAGAAGGCCTCTTCTTATCACAAAGGAAGTACACTCTTGATTTGTTGAGTGAAGCAGGTAAGCTAAATGGAAAGACAGCCAAGACACCTCTTGAAGAAGGCTACAAAGTCACAAGAGAGGGGGAGATTGCAAAGGAGCCATTTGGAGACATTACACTCTATAGGAGGATGGTTGGTAAGCTGATTTATCTTACCATTACACGGCCTGATTTGTGTTTTGCTGTGAACCAGGTGAGCCAGCATATGCAAGCTCCAATGATGCATCATTGGAACATGGTGGACCGGATCCTAAGGTACCTCAATGGATCTCCTGGCCAAGGAATATGGATGGGGTGCAATCAAAGCACAGAGATTGTAGGATATTGTGATGCAGATTGGGCAGGAGATAGACAAGATAGGAGGTCCACTTCAGGCTATTGTACATTCATTGGAGGCAATCTTGTGACTTGGAAAACAAAGAAGCAGAAGGTGGTGTCTTGTTCAAGTGCAGAGGCAGAGTATAGAGCAATGAGGAAGCTTACAAATGAGTTGACATGGCTGAAGGCTTTACTTGAAGATTTGGGCATTGATCAACCAACTCCAATCACAATGCATTGTGATAATCAGGCTGCAATACACATAGCTTCCAACTCAGTGTTTCATGAGAGAACAAAGCACATAGAGGTGGATTGTCACAAGGTGAGGCAGAAGGTTCAAGAAGGTGTGATCTTACCTTGTTACACAAGAAGCTCGGATCAACTAGCAGACATCTTCACCAAGGCTGCTACATTGAAGGTTTGTGAGTTCATTCTTCCTAAGCTTGGACTCATTGACCTCTCTCAAGCTTGAAGAACCCTAGGCCGTAGAGCTTATACTCTTTTTCCCTTGATATAGTTTTTATCCCAAAGTGGTTTTTCTATATCAAGGTTTTTAATGAGGTAAGTATCTACGGTTCCAAGCTTGATCACTCCATCTCCATGATCAAGCTTGAGGGGGAGTGTTGAAATGAAGAAGAAAGAAGTACAAGAAGTGTTTAACAAGGAAGATAGCCGGTTAGGGTTTATGAGAGGGAAAAGAGCCGGATGAGGTCTGGTGCATTGGTTTGAATTTGGGGACTAAATAAACATGTGACTTAGATGGTTTATAGTTTGGTTATGTCCCCAACATAAGTACCAACTTGTCTGGAGTTGATCAGAAGCGCAGGAAGACTGATCCCAAGGCAGAACACACCTTTCTCTCTCCTCAGTGTGCTGTCGCTATCTACCTTGGAGCCGTTACCTCTCTCTTGTCTTCTTCTCCTTTGTTTATTGTTTTAAGTGTCCAGAACCCTAGTAGCATCTCTATTTAAGCATTGTAAACCTTGAACATCAATACAAGTTAAGGGAAACTCATTCCCAAGCTCCAAACTCTTTACTCTCTCGGTTAACCTAGTTCTCTCGCTCTAAGAACCCTAAACGGTTCTAAGAGCTTCTCTCTTCATACAATCCCTTCTACACTCAAAAACTAACACAAGTAACACTACTAAGAGACTAGAAAGAAACTTTGATCTTGTTAAATGCCCTATGAGAATCCTAAAAAAAAACTTTGTAACCAAAACTTTTTGAAACATATATGTCATGGATTGAAGAATTTAGGTGATGTAAGACAACTATAAGTAAGTTTATGTATGCTCAGAAAGGTAGAATGAGAAGCATGTTATACAAGTTGTTGTTCCTTTCAATCACCCCCAAGTAACACTACTAAGAGACTTGAAAGAAACTTTGATCTTGTAAAAGGCCCTATGAGAATCCTAAAAAAAACTTTGTAACCAAAACTTCTTGAAACATATATGTCATGGATTGAAGAATTTAGGTGATGTAAGATAACTATAAGTAAGTTTATGTATGCTCAGAAAGGTAGAATGAGAAGCATGTTATACAAGTTGTTGTTCCTTTCAATCACCCCCAAGTAACACTACTAAGAGACTTGAAAGAAACTTTGATCTTGTAAAAGGCCCTATGAGAATCCTAAAAAAAACTTTGTAACCAAAACTTCTTGAAACATATATGTCATGGATTGAAGAATTTAGGTGATGTAAGAACTATAAGTAAGTTTATGTATGCTCAGAAAGGTAGAATGAGAAGCATGTTATACAAGTTATTGTTCCTTTCAATCACCCCCAAGTAACACTACTAAGAGACTAGAAAGAAACTTTGATCTTGTAAAAGGCCCTATGAGAATCCTAAAAAAAAACTTTGTAACCAAAACTTTTTGAAACATATATGTCATGGATTGAAGAATTTAGGTGATGTAAGACAACTATAAGTAAGTTTATGTATGCTCAGAAAGGTAGAATGAGAAGCATGTTATACAAGTTGTTGTTCCTTTCAATCACCCCAAAGTAACACTACTAAGAGACTAGAAAGAAACTTTGATCTTGTAAAAGGCCCAATGAGAATCCTAAAAAAAACTTTGTAACCAAAACTTCTTGAAACATATATGTCATGGATTGAAGAATTTAGGTGATGTAAGAACTATAAGTAAGTTTATGTATGCTCAGAAAGGTAGAATGAGAAGCATGTTATACAAGTTGTTGTTCTTTTCAATCACCCCCAAGTAACACTACTAAGAGACTAGAAAGAAACTTTGATCTTGTAAAAAGCCCTATGAGAGTCCTAAAAAAAACTTTGTAACCAAAACTTCTTGAAACATATATGTCATGGATTAAAGAATTTAGGTGATGTAAGACAACTATAAGTAAGTTTTCGTATGCTACTAAAATGTAGAATGAGATGTTGGAATTTCAGATACATCCATGGGGATGATCTGAGAAACAAGTCTGGCTCAAGAGAATGAGGTAGAGTAGAAGAAACAAGCCTTAGACCCAATTAGGGTTCTTAAGGCGCTAGAGAGAGAGTATTAGGGTTTGCGGTTAAAGAAGGAAACAAAAGCTATTCTACCTCAAACAAATGAACACTTAAGCTATATGAAAATGTTATCCAAGAGCTTAACATCACATAGGATTGTTTACTCATGATAATGGATGACAAATCAGTAATTAGCTAAGAGGTGTTCTAAGAAGAAAGAAAAGGAAAACATGTAAGAGCTTTATAAACCGAGAGACTCTCACACTTGGATTAGTTATGGAAGAACTATCCAAGTGTGGATTTGGGACTGCCTTAGCAGCCCAACCATGCTCTTACATGAGTCTACATTGTGTCTTGTTGAAGATCACAATGAGATTAAAAGGGAAAGAAACCGCAAGAACAAAACTAAAGGAAATAGAGAAAGACTTAAGAGAGAATATCAAGTATCTTGTTGATTACTTGTGAGTGAATTAGCAAAGCTCTACAATGGCGTGGGACTCTCTTTTATAGAGATACAATTAGGTTAAGACCACAATAAACAACTCATTAAATCACAGCCATTGAATAAGAGGAGGGAGATTCGGATTTGAATTGGATGGTTGGATCTTCTTCTTCCATTTGAAGTCTTGTGTCTTCTTGTGCTGATAGTGACATCTCTCTTCCCTTCCTTGGCGTGATGTAGGTCTGGAGAGAGAGAGTCCACGCTTCCAAGAGTGATAGTGACTTGTCTTCACTCTTGTTCAGCCCTTAACTCAACATGTGACCTTCTTGTTTAACTCTTGTTTAACATCCGAGATATGCATCTGATTATGCCCCACTTTTGCACATTGAATCCATCATCTTATTATCATCTGGCCCTGACTTTGCACAGACCATTTTGTGCCCCAACTTTGCACAATCTTCTTCAAGGAGTGTTGCTTGGATAACACTCTTTTCTTGCTTGTGGAACCACCTCTTTTCTTGTGGAACACTTCTTCTTGCTTTGTTTAGGACTGAGGCTCAGCTTCTTCAGCCTCTCCTCATCCCATTTACTCCTCCTCTCTAATACTCCCCCGCAAGCTTGGTCGTCGGGACTCCAAAAGACCAAAGGGAGAAGAGGACCAAAGGCCAAGCTTGGAGCGGTTGAACTACCTCATTAAAAACCTCCTTAAGTAAAACCTCTTGGGATAAAACCTTAAGGAGGACAAAAAGAGTATAGTAACCTACTCAAGATGTAACTTGACCTTGGCTTCATCTAAACTCACGGCTCACTTCTTTCTCCAACTCTTCCTTTCCTTAGCATTCCTTGGTTTGATCTCTTCTTGATATGAACTTCTTTGATCTTTGTTGTGTCTTTTGAAACTTGGACTCTATAGTGCTCCGGTCTTTAACCCCAACATTGATAATCCTTCTCTTCCTGAGTTGAACTTCAAGTTGGTCTCATCTTCCTCTTGGAAAGACTTCAAGACTTGCGGATGCTCCTCATAGCTCCTTCACTTTCTAATGCTCCTCAAGCATGTCTTTATCTTTTCCTTCAACACAAAGGTTTAAAGGAAAAATGTTAAGTGTGTGCAAGACATTTAGAACATTAGCTAAGCATTAACCTTAATGTTTAGAAACGTTTTGAGTATTAGTTTTAAAACGTTTTTGAATTGAAACACATGATCACAACAAGATACTTAAGAGAAAACAAGTCTAAAACGTTTTGAGAATTGAGTTTAAAACATTTTGACTTTGAAAAACAATCATAATCAAGAGAACTCATAAGATGGAAGCTTAATGAAAATGAAAAAGGAGGTTTTAGAAGTAGCCTGATTTCTTGTTGCGGTTGGGAGTGATTGAATGTTTGCCTTGTTGGAACATAACCATGACTGATCCAACAAGCTCCCCCGCACCCTTGAATGGCTCTTCACCATGTATACACAGCTTGTACAACTCCTTGTACAGCTTCTTTGAACAAGGCCTCTTCCTTCTTTGAATGGACAGCTTGTAAACCGCCTTCTTCTTTGGGAAGATCCTTGAACCTTGAGCTCATCCACCAGCTGACTTCCAACTCGGTTATGGCTCCAACAACATGAGGATTTCAGTTGATCCACAACTCCATGAGGATTTAGGTTAACCCACAACCAAATGAGGATTTCAGTTTATCCACAACTCCTTGAGTTCACTGGTTTTGTTGGAGACTTCTTCAGCTCCTCAACCACACAACTCCAATAACATCAGTTTGAACCGCCACTTAGAGTATGCATCCTCTTTTTGTGACTGATCCTCACTGCTAACAGCTCTTCATTCCTCCTAAGAACACCAAGAACAAACACATAACAATTCTCAAGCAACACAAGTCTGGCCAGAACCATGAGCTTGATTAAGTTTCTGTGAAAGAAAAAGAATGGGCTCTTTAGGAGTGAATTTTGAGAGAGATAATAAGAAAAGAAAAGAAAAATGAAGAATGGGAGAATGGATGACACAACTCAGATTTAAGAGTGTGTGCATCAGAGTATAAAGGAGTTTGAGAGTGAGAGAGAATGAGAATGTGATTTTGGAAGACAAAGCTCAGATTTAAGAGTATGTGAGCCAAAATCAGAGTATAAGAGAGTATGGGAGTTTGAAAAGAAAAAAAAAAGAATGAAATGAAAAGAAAAATGTTTCAGGTTCAGGGACTAAGTTGTGCTTAGTTTAACTCAGAAACTTATGTGTTTAAGGTTCAGGGACTGAGTGTGTTTCTCAGTTTAACTCATAAACAACCACATGAAAAAGAACCAGAGAAGTTAAGAGTGAAAGAAGTAATGATGTGCTCTTACACTTCTCTGATTTTTTTCTCAACAAGAACTTGTTGTCTCCCAAAGACAAATGGAGCAACAAGCAGAACGTCAATGGTTCAGGGACTGAGGGTTTACTCTCAGTTTGACTCATGACAAAGAGAATGGCACCAAGTGAACTGAGCTTGGTCCATTTAAAACAATGCGGAAGCAAGACCGAGAGATAAGAGTGAAAGAAGCAAAGATGTGCTCTTACTCTCTCTGGTTTTTCATCAACAACTTGTTAACTCTCAAGGAAGGTAGAGCAACAAGTTTTGATGGTTAGGATCCAAGAAAAACAGAAGCTTGGTCCTCTTAAAACATTGCGGAAGCAAAACACTTAACAAGACAGATTTTGCTCTCTATCTTGAAACAACTTTGAGCCAACAACTTGTGTGGCTCTGATACCATGTTGGAATTTCATATACATCCATGGGGATGATCTGAGAAACAAGTCTGGCTCAAGAGAATGAGGTAGAGTAGAAGAAACAAGCCTTAGACCCAATTAGGGTTCTTAAGGCGCTAGAGAGAGAGTATTAGGGTTTGCGGTTAAAGAAGGAAACAAAAGCTATTCTACCTCAAACAAATGAACACTTAAGCTATATGAAAATGTTATCCAAGAGCTTAACATCACATAGGATTGTTTACTCATGATAATGGATGACAAATCAGTAATTAGCTAAGAGGTGTTCTAAGAAGAAAGAAAAGGAAAACATGTAAGAGCTTTATAAACCGAGAGACTCTCACACTTGGATTAGTTATGGAAGAACTATCCAAGTGTGGATTTGGGACTGCCTTAGCAGCCCAACCATGCTCTTACATGAGTCTACATTGTGTCTTGTTGAAGATCACAATGAGATTAAAAGGGAAAGAAACCGCAAGAACAAAACTAAAGGAAATAGAGAAAGACTTAAGAGAGAATATCAAGTATCTTGTTGATTACTTGTGAGTGAATTAGCAAAGCTCTACAATGGCGTGGGACTCTCTTTTATAGAGATACAATTAGGTTAAGACCACAATAAACAACTCATTAAATCACAGCCATTGAATAAGAGGAGGGAGATTCGGATTTGAATTGGATGGTTGGATCTTCTTCTTCCATTTGAAGTCTTGTGTCTTCTTGTGCTGATAGTGACATCTCTCTTCCCTTCCTTGGCGTGATGTAGGTCTGGAGAGAGAGAGTCCACGCTTCCAAGAGTGATAGTGACTTGTCTTCACTCTTGTTCAGCCCTTAACTCAACATGTGACCTTCTTGTTTAACTCTTGTTTAACATCCGAGATATGCATCTGATTATGCCCCACTTTTGCACATTGAATCCATCATCTTATTATCATCTGGCCCTGACTTTGCACAGACCATTTTGTGCCCCAACTTTGCACAATCTTCTTCAAGGAGTGTTGCTTGGATAACACTCTTTTCTTGCTTGTGGAACCACCTCTTTTCTTGTGGAACACTTCTTCTTGCTTTGTTTAGGACTGAGGCTCAGCTTCTTCAGCCTCTCCTCATCCCATTTACTCCTCCTCTCTAATATGAGAAGCATGTTATACAAGTTTATGTTCTTTGAATCACCCCTAAGTAACCATAATAAAAGACTAGAAATAATCTTTGATCTTCTAAAAGGCCATATGAGAATCTTAAAAAAAAACTTTGTAACCAAAACTTCTTGAAACATATATGTCATGGATTGAAGAATTTAGGAGATGTAAGACAACTATAAGTAAGTTTATGTATGCTCAGAAAGGTAGAATGAGAAGCATGTTATACAAGTTGTTGTTCCTTTCAATCACCCCCAAGTAACACTACTAAGAGACTATAAAGAAACTTTGATCTTGTAAAAAGCCCTATGAGAGTCCTAAAAAAACTTTGTAACCAAAACTTCTTGAAACATATATGTCATGGATTAAAGAATTTAGGTGATGTAAGACAACTATAAGTAAGTTTTCGTATGCTACTAAAAGGTAGAATGAGAAGCATGTTATACAATTTTATGTTCTTTGAATCACCCCTAAGTAACCATAATAAAAGACTAGAAGGAATCTTTAATCTTCTAAAAGGCCATATGAGAATCTTAAAAAAAAACTTTGTAACCAAAACTTCTTGAAACAAATATGTCATGGATTGAAGAATTTAGGTGATGTAAGACAACTATAAGTAAGATTTTGTATGCTCAGAAAGGTAGAATGAGAAGCATGTTATACAAGTTGTTGTTCCTTTCAATCACCCCCAAGTAACACTACTAAGAGACTTGAAAGAAACTTTGATCTTGTAAAAGGCCCTATGAGAATCCTAAAAAAAACTTTGTAACCAAAACTTCTTGAAACATATATGTCATGGATTGAAGAATTTAGGTGATGTAAGAACTATAAGTAAGTTTATGTATGCTCAGAAAGGTAGAATGAGAAGCATGTTATACAAGTTATTGTTCCTTTCAATCACCCCCAAGTAACACTACTAAGAGACTAGAAAGAAACTTTGATCTTGTAAAAGGCCCTATGAGAATCCTAAAAAAAAACTTTGTAACCAAAACTTTTTGAAACATATATGTCATGGATTGAAGAATTTAGGTGATGTAAGACAACTATAAGTAAGTTTATGTATGCTCAGAAAGGTAGAATGAGAAGCATGTTATACAAGTTGTTGTTCCTTTCAATCACCCCAAAGTAACACTACTAAGAGACTAGAAAGAAACTTTGATCTTGTAAAAGGCCCAATGAGAATCCTAAAAAAAACTTTGTAACCAAAACTTCTTGAAACATATATGTCATGGATTGAAGAATTTAGGTGATGTAAGAACTATAAGTAAGTTTATGTATGCTCAGAAAGGTAGAATGAGAAGCATGTTATACAAGTTGTTGTTCTTTTCAATCACCCCCAAGTAACACTACTAAGAGACTAGAAAGAAACTTTGATCTTGTAAAAAGCCCTATGAGAGTCCTAAAAAAAACTTTGTAACCAAAACTTTTTGAAACATATATGTCATGGATTGAAGAATTTAGGTGATGTAAGACAACTATAAGTAAGTTTATGTATGCTCAGAAAGGTAGAATGAGAAGCATGTTATACAAGTTGTTGTTCCTTTCAATCACCCCCAAGTAACACTACTAAGAGACTAGAAAGAAACTTTGATCTTGTTAAATGCCCTATGAGAATCCTAAAAAAAAACTTTGTAACCAAAACTTTTTGAAACATATATGTCATGGATTGAAGAATTTAGGTGATGTAAGACAACTATAAGTAAGTTTATGTATGCTCAGAAAGGTAGAATGAGAAGCATGTTATACAAGTTGTTGTTCCTTTCAATCACCCCCAAGTAACACTACTAAGAGACTTGAAAGAAACTTTGATCTTGTAAAAGGCCCTATGAGAATCCTAAAAAAAACTTTGTAACCAAAACTTCTTGAAACATATATGTCATGGATTGAAGAATTTAGGTGATGTAAGATAACTATAAGTAAGTTTATGTATGCTCAGAAAGGTAGAATGAGAAGCATGTTATACAAGTTGTTGTTCCTTTCAATCACCCCCAAGTAACACTACTAAGAGACTTGAAAGAAACTTTGATCTTGTAAAAGGCCCTATGAGAATCCTAAAAAAAACTTTGTAACCAAAACTTCTTGAAACATATATGTCATGGATTGAAGAATTTAGGTGATGTAAGAACTATAAGTAAGTTTATGTATGCTCAGAAAGGTAGAATGAGAAGCATGTTATACAAGTTATTGTTCCTTTCAATCACCCCCAAGTAACACTACTAAGAGACTAGAAAGAAACTTTGATCTTGTAAAAGGCCCTATGAGAATCCTAAAAAAAAACTTTGTAACCAAAACTTTTTGAAACATATATGTCATGGATTGAAGAATTTAGGTGATGTAAGACAACTATAAGTAAGTTTATGTATGCTCAGAAAGGTAGAATGAGAAGCATGTTATACAAGTTGTTGTTCCTTTCAATCACCCCAAAGTAACACTACTAAGAGACTAGAAAGAAACTTTGATCTTGTAAAAGGCCCAATGAGAATCCTAAAAAAAACTTTGTAACCAAAACTTCTTGAAACATATATGTCATGGATTGAAGAATTTAGGTGATGTAAGAACTATAAGTAAGTTTATGTATGCTCAGAAAGGTAGAATGAGAAGCATGTTATACAAGTTGTTGTTCTTTTCAATCACCCCCAAGTAACACTACTAAGAGACTAGAAAGAAACTTTGATCTTGTAAAAAGCCCTATGAGAGTCCTAAAAAAAACTTTGTAACCAAAACTTCTTGAAACATATATGTCATGGATTAAAGAATTTAGGTGATGTAAGACAACTATAAGTAAGTTTTCGTATGCTACTAAAATGTAGAATGAGAAGCATGTTATACAAGTTTATGTTCTTTGAATCACCCCTAAGTAACCATAATAAAAGACTAGAAATAATCTTTGATCTTCTAAAAGGCCATATGAGAATCTTAAAAAAAAACTTTGTAACCAAAACTTCTTGAAACATATATGTCATGGATTGAAGAATTTAGGAGATGTAAGACAACTATAAGTAAGTTTATGTATGCTCAGAAAGGTAGAATGAGAAGCATGTTATACAAGTTGTTGTTCCTTTCAATCACCCCCAAGTAACACTACTAAGAGACTAGAAAGAAACTTTGATCTTGTAAAAGGCCCTATGAGAATCCTAAAAAAAACTTTGTAACCAAAACTTCTTGAAACATATATGTCATGGATTGAAGAATTTAGGTGATGTAAGATAACTATAAGTAAGTTTATGTATGCTCAGAAAGGTAGAATGAGAATCATGTTATACAAGTTGTTGTTCTTTTCAATCACCCCCAAGTAACACTACTAAGAGACTAGAAAGAAACTTTGATCTTGTAAAAGGCCCTATGAGAATCCTAAAAAAAACTTTGTAACCAAAACTTCTTGAAACATATATGTCATGGATTGAAGAATTTAGGTGATGTAAGAACTATAAGTAAGTTTATGTATGCTCAGAAAGGTAGAATGAGAAGCATGTTATACAAGTTGTTGTTCTTTTCAATCACCCCCAAGTAACACTACTAAGAGACTAGAAAGAAACTTTGATCTTGTAAAAGGCCCTATGAGAATCTTAAAAAAAAACTTTGTAACCAAAACTTCTTGAAACAAATATGTCATGGATTGAAGAATTTAGGTGATGTAAGATAACTATAAGTAAGTTTATGTATGCTCAGAAAGGTAGAATGAGAAGCATGTTATACAAGTTGTTGTTCCTTTCAATCACCCCCAAGTAACACTACTAAGAGACTATAAAGAAACTTTGATCTTGTAAAAAGCCCTATGAGAGTCCTAAAAAAACTTTGTAACCAAAACTTCTTGAAACATATATGTCATGGATTAAAGAATTTAGGTGATGTAAGACAACTATAAGTAAGTTTTCGTATGCTACTAAAAGGTAGAATGAGAAGCATGTTATACAATTTTATGTTCTTTGAATCACCCCTAAGTAACCATAATAAAAGACTAGAAAGAATCTTTAATCTTCTAAAAGGCCATATGAGAATCTTAAAAAAAAACTTTGTAACCAAAACTTCTTGAAACAAATATGTCATGGATTGAAGAATTTAGGTGATGTAAGACAACTATAAGTAAGATTTTGTATGCTCAGAAAGGTAGAATGAGAAGCATGTTATACAAGTTGTTGTTCCTTTCAATCACCCCCAAGTAACACTACTAAGAGACTAGAAAGAAACTTTGATCTTGTAAAAGGCCCTATGAGAATCTTAAAAAAAAACTTTGTAACCAAAACTTCTTGAAACAAATATGTCATGGATTGAAGAATTTAGGTGATGTAAGACAACTATAAGTAAGATTTTGTATGCTCAGAAAGGTAGAATGAGAAGCATGTTATACAAGTTGTTGTTCCTTTCAATCACCCCCAAGTAACACAACTAAGAGACTAGAAAGAAACTTTGATCTTGTAAAAGGCCCTATGAGAATCCTAAAAAAAACTTTGTAACCAAAACTTCTTGAAACATATATGTCATGGATTGAAGAATTTAGGTGATGTAAGAACTATAAGTAAGTTTATGTATGCTCAGAAAGGTAGAATGAGAAGCATGTTATACAAGTTGTTGTTCCTTTCAATCACCCCCAAGTAACACTACTAAGAGACTAGAAAGAAACTTTGATCTTGTTAAATGCCCTATGAGAATCCTAAAAAAAAACTTTGTAACCAAAACTTTTTGAAACATATATGTCATGGATTGAAGAATTTAGGTGATGTAAGACAACTATAAGTAAGTTTATGTATGCTCAGAAAGGTAGAATGAGAAGCATGTTATACAAGTTGTTGTTCCTTTCAATCACCCCCAAGTAACACTACTAAGAGACTAGAAAGAAACTTTGATCTTGTAAAAGGCCCTATGAGAATCCTAAAAAAAACTTTGTAACCAAAACTTCTTGAAACATATATGTCATGGATTGAAGAATTTAGGTGATGTAAGATAACTATAAGTAAGTTTATGTATGCTCAGAAAGGTAGAATGAGAATCATGTTATACAAGTTGTTGTTCTTTTCAATCACCCCCAAGTAACACTACTAAGAGACTAGAAAGAAACTTTGATCTTGTAAAAGGCCCTATGAGAATCCTAAAAAAAACTTTGTAACCAAAACTTCTTGAAACATATATGTCATGGATTGAAGAATTTAGGTGATGTAAGAACTATAAGTAAGTTTATGTATGCTCAGAAAGGTAGAATGAGAAGCATGTTATACAAGTTGTTGTTCTTTTCAATCACCCCCAAGTAACACTACTAAGAGACTAGAAAGAAACTTTGATCTTGTAAAAGGCCCTATGAGAATCCTAAAAAAAACTTTGTAACCAAAACTTCTTGAAACATATATGTCATGGATTGAAGAATTTAGGTGATGTAAGATAACTATAAGTAAGTTTATATATGCTCAGAAAGGTAGAATGAGAAGCATGTTATACAAGTTGTTGTTCCTTTCAATCACCCCCAAGTAACACTACTAAGAGACTTGAAAGAAACTTTGATCTTGTAAAAGGCCCTATGAGAATCCTAAAAAAAACTTTGTAACCAAAACTTCTTGAAACATATATGTCATGGATTGAAGAATTTAGGTGATGTAAGAACTATAAGTAAGTTTATGTATGCTCAGAAAGGTAGAATGAGAAGCATGTTATACAAGTTATTGTTCCTTTCAATCACCCCCAAGTAACACTACTAAGAGACTAGAAAGAAACTTTGATCTTGTAAAAGGCCCTATGAGAATCCTAAAAAAAAACTTTGTAACCAAAACTTTTTGAAACATATATGTCATGGATTGAAGAATTTAGGTGATGTAAGACAACTATAAGTAAGTTTATGTATGCTCAGAAAGGTAGAATGAGAAGCATGTTATACAAGTTGTTGTTCCTTTCAATCACCCCAAAGTAACACTACTAAGAGACTAGAAAGAAACTTTGATCTTGTAAAAGGCCCAATGAGAATCCTAAAAAAAACTTTGTAACCAAAACTTCTTGAAACATATATGTCATGGATTGAAGAATTTAGGTGATGTAAGAACTATAAGTAAGTTTATGTATGCTCAGAAAGGTAGAATGAGAAGCATGTTATACAAGTTGTTGTTCTTTTCAATCACCCCCAAGTAACACTACTAAGAGACTAGAAAGAAACTTTGATCTTGTAAATGTAAGAATATGAGAATTAGAGAGTTATATGAGAGATTTAGCAAGAGAGAAAGAAAGAAGAAGAATTGCACAAGAGGAGTATGAGGGAAAAGTTTTCCCAAGTCTGTATTTTTCTTATTGATTTTACAATGAATATATAGACAAAAACTAACTCAATTTCGTGGCTACTACTTTCAAATTCAAACTCTAATGACAAAATAATTCTAAAGACACCTTTGGACAAAAGGGTGAAGCAAGTAGGGAAGGGAATCTCCATTTGAATTTGAATCTTGTCTCCTGGTACTGTTCATCCGTGGAGTCAAGCTTCTAGAAGATCTTTGACTTGGTTAATGGTAACTTATCCTTTTACCACTTAACCATAAGATTAAACTCTCTCCCTTTTACTTATTTACCTCTTCTTCTTCTGATCGGATCAAAGGACTTCAAATTGATATGAACACTTAAGGTGTTCATCTCAATACTCAATACACTGATCATATTGCACACTTTGGATCTTCTTCTCAATACTCCCCCTCAAGCTTGAATTCAAGAGTTGAATCAAGCTTGGAATGACAATGGAGATCCACCTCATTAAAAACCTTCATGAAGAAAACCACTTGGGATAAAACTTCATGAAGGGAAAAAGAGTGCAGACTCCACAGCCTTAGAGGATTCGGGAAGCTCCATGAGTCCAAGCTTAGTGTGAATGGACTCACACACCTTCAAACTAGCTGCCTTGGTGAACACATCAGCTAGTTGTTCTTCACTCCTTGTAAAGCAAGGCAACACCACTCCTTGCTCAATCATCTGCCTCACTTTGTGACAATCCACTTCTATGTGCTTGGTCCTTTCATGGAAGACTGAATTTGAAGCAATGTGAATGGCTGCTTGGTTATCACAATGCATGGTGATTGGTTTTGAAGTCTCAATCCCTAAATCCACAAGCAGAGCTTTGATCCATGCCAATTCGGTTGCTAGCTTCCTCATTGCTCTATATTCAGCTTCAGCACTTGAACATGACACTATCTTCTGCTTCTTGCTCTTCCAAGTAACAAGGTTGCCTCCAATGAATGTGCAATATCCAGTAGTAGACCTCCTGTCTACTCTATCTCCTGCCCAATCAGCATCACAATACCCAACTATCTCTGTGCTTTGATTGCAACCCATCCAAATGCCTTGACCAGGAGCACCACTTAGGTATCTAAGTATCCTTTCAACCATGTTCCAATGATGCATCTTGGGTGCTTGCATATGCTGGCTTACTTGGTTCACTGCATAACACAAATCAGGTCTGGTTATGGTTAAGTAAATGAGCTTACCAACCATCCTTCTATACTGAGTAATGTCCTCAAATGGTTTATCCTCAAGCTCCCCCTCTCTTATGACTTTGTAGCCTTCCTCAAGAGGTGTCTTAGCCGGTTTTGCTCCTATCTTTCCTGCTTCAGATAACAAATCAAGTGTGTACTTCCTTTGAGATAAGAAGAGTCCATCATTAGATCGACAAACTTCTATCCCAAGGAAGTACTTTAGAGTACCAAGGTCTTTAATATCAAAAACAGATTTGAGATAAGCCTTAGTGTCTTGTATACCTGACTTGTTACTCCCTGATATGATAATGTCATCAACATAAACAAGGATGACAATGATACCTTCCTGATCCTGAAGAGTGAACAAGGTGTGATCTCCTTCAGACCTCTTGAATCCTCTTTGCATAAGTGTTGAGCTCAGTTTATGATACCAAGCTCTAGGTGACTGCTTTAATCCATAGATAGCCTTCTTGAGTCTTAACACCTTCCCTGGTTTCACAATGCTTTCAAGACCAGAAGGTGGTGTCATGTATACCTCATCTTCAAGCTCCCCTTGAAGGAATGCATTCTTGACATCCATTTGCCAAAGTTCCCAATCAAGATTTGTTGCTAAAGACAAGATGATCCTAACTGTGTGAAGCTTAGCTACTGGTGCAAAGGTATCCAAGTAATCCTTTCCATAGGTTTGAGTGAAGCCTCTTGCAACCAACCTTGCTTTGTATCTCTCAACTTCTCCATTACTCCTATACTTGATGGTGAAAACCCATTTAGAGGTCACTGCCTTCTTTCCTTTAGGAAGTTCTGCCTCATACCAAGTCTCATTGTTTTCCATTGCTTTGGTCTCTTCATCTACAGCTTGCATCCATCTCTTATCTCCTTTGGCCTCTTCATAGGTTGTTGGTACATGTTCTTGATCCAACTTCCCAATGAACACTTGATGTTCCAAAGGTACATAAGCTAAAGTGCAAGTAGCTTGAATGGGATGAGCTACCGCATTGCTGTTGAAGTAAACCCTAGTCTTCTTCCATTCTGATGGATCCTTTTTCTCCCTTGTGCTCCTCCTTAATACTTGAACTGGCTGCTCATGTAGAACCGGTTGTTCCATCTCTTCATTTTGATGGTCCAACTCCTCAGCTTCTATCTCATGTTCTTCATGTTCCTCAATACCAGCTTGATCATGTGTAGTAGAATCAGGTTCTTGCGGTTCTGGTGCTGATTCATGAGTGTCCCCCTCATGATCAGGATGGGGATGTTGCGGAGCTTCTGAAGTTGGAGCAGGGACTGAAGAAGTAGGACTTGTCTTGGCCGGTTGTGGAGGCATACTAATACCAAGGTTTTCCATGATCATCCTTAGGTTAGCAGCTCGGTCTGATTGAGATGTGGGAAGATCCTTCAAGCTATCCCAATTCTTCTCATCATAGAAACTTCTTGTCTCCATAAATTTCACATCTCTTGAGATCAAAACCTTCCTTGTTTCAGGCACATAACACTTGTATCCTCTTTGCGTTGTGGAATATCCAATGAACATGGCTTTGGTGCTCTTAGCATCCAACTTATCCCTCTGTTCTCCTGGTATTAACACAAAGCAAATACACCCAAACACACGTAAGTGATCAACCAATGGATTTGTTTTGTTTAGTACCTGAAATGGAGATTGATCCTTAAGAACTCTCGTGGGAGTTCTATTGATCAAGTAGCATGCAGTCATGACTGCATCTCCCCAAAACCTCTTAGGAACATTCTTATAGAACATCATGGACCTTGCCACCTCCATTAAGTGTCTGTTCTTTCTCTCAGCCACTCCATTTTGTTGTGGAGTGTACGGGCAGCTTGTTTGATGAAGAATCCCATGTTTGGACAAGTGTTGTTTGAAGGCATTGCTTGTATACTCACCACCATTGTCTGATCTAAAAATTTTGATCTTAGCATTGAAATGGTTAGTAACATGACTTTGAAAGTTCATAAAAGCTTCTAACACTCTATCTTTAGTTTGCATCAATGTTATCCAAGTGTATTTAGATTTTTCATCAATGAAAGTGACAAAGTACTTATGATTCTCTCTAGACAAACAAGGAGCAGTCCACACATCAGAATGAACAAGATCAAAGCAACTTTCATAAGTAGTTTTAGAACTTGGAAAAACAGATTTGCAATGTTTCCCAAGAATACAAGCCTCACAATCATCATTCTTAAAAGAAACAGAAGGTAATAAGAGTCCTAATGCCCTAGAGTGTGGATGTCCTAGTCTAGCATGCCAAATAGAGTCATCCACACCAACACAAGTAGATAAAGCAGTAGATAAAGCAGGAGATAATTCAGAAGAGGGATTGGTGTCTTCAATCATGTAGAGCTCATCTTTTGTCACACCTTTCCCAATCAACTTACTTGTCTTAATATCCTGAAACACAACATCATTAGGACTGAAAACAACATTGCAATTTAGATCAGTAGCTATTCTTTTAACAGATACTAAGTTAGATGTGAAGCTAGGCATAAAGAAAGCTTTGGATTCTTTATCAAACAATTTCAGATTTCCTATGCCTTGAATTGGAATTTTATCACCATTTGCAATCACTACACATCCTAAAGCTGGTTCAACATTTTCTATCAACTTAGGGTCACTGATCATGTGATGAGAAGCTCCAGAATCAATGATCAAGGGTCTGATTTTATTTGAAGCAAAGAGTGAAGTACCAAGAACCATACCAGAGTTTTCCTTGAGGGCTTTGATGAGTGCCTCAAGGTCTGACCTTCTTACCACATCACTCTGATCAGTCATGGCTGGAGCTTGATGGACCACCATTGCTCTCCCTTCATCACATTGCTGCATTGAAGAAGAACCTGGTCCAGCTGCACCATAAGAGTAGTTTGCCCTTTGATCTTTGAACCGGTTGTTGTGAGATGAGGGTCTGAGGTTAGGATGAAGGCGCCAGCATCTGTCTTTCAAGTGCCCACTCTTCTTGCAAAAATCACACATCAAGACTCCTCTCTTGTCACCTCCATAGTTCTGCCTCTCATCAGCCTTAAACACCCCTTTGTTGGCGGTCACCAGCTCTCCTTTCCCTTTGAACAGCCCAAATGAGCCTTGCTCTTTCTGAATTTGTCCACACACATCATCAATATCAGGTAGATTGTCTGCCCTTAGAATGTGCTTAATCAACCCATTGTAAGATGAGTTCAAGGTGAGCAGAAGAGCAAAGACTTTATCTTGCTCTCTCCTTTCTTGCAACACCAAAGGATCACTGCTTGGTGGCCTCAACATCTCCAACTCTGACCACAGTGAGCTAAACTTTCCAAAGTGAGCTTTAAACTCCATATCTTCTTGCTGGAGATTGTTGATGGCCAGCTTAACTTCAAAGACTCTGGTTAGGTTTGATTTATTCCCATAAACCTTCTCAATAGTATCCCACAGCTGCTTGGAAGTCACACAATAAGAGTAGGCTTCCAATAGGTGCTGGTCCAGTGAGCTTTGGAGTATAGAGAGCACATTCTGGTCCCCTTGTATCCAAGCTTCTTCATAAGCTTCAGACGCCTCTTCATGAGACTCAACACCATCTTTAGCCTCTGCCTCGGTTCCTACCTTAGCTTCAGCCTTCATCATCTTCTGTGGAGCTGTACTCCTCATGATATACTTCCAAAGACCTCTGCCTCCAAGTGCAGACTTAACCATTCTGGCCCAAACAATGTAGTTGGCACCCTTAAGAATCACAGGAATGATTACCCTTGAGTTCTCCATTGCTGAGACTGATTTGTAGCAAGGAGGGAGTTTTCAAGGCAAGATTCTAAACAAGAGAGTTCTCAATTCACAGAGAAAACACACAAGAGTAAACTAGCCCAAAGAAATGACTTAAGAGCTTAAAAATTTCAAGAACATGAACAAACTTTCAAGAACAGATTTTAGAACAAGAAAATCAGAGTTTTAGAACAAGATTGCGGAAATGAATAGGTACAGGAGCTTATAGCTCTGATACCATGTAAGAATATGAGAATTAGAGAGTTATATGAGAGATTTAGCAAGAGAGAAAGAAAGAAGAAGAATTGCACAAGAGGAGTATGAGGGAAAAGTTTTCCCAAGTCTGTATTTTTCTTATTGATTTTACAATGAATATATAGACAAAAACTAACTCAATTTCGTGGCTACTACTTTCAAATTCAAACTCTAATGACAAAATAATTCTAAAGACACCTTTGGACAAAAGGGTGAAGCAAGTAGGGAAGGGAATCTCCATTTGAATTTGAATCTTGTCTCCTGGTACTGTTCATCCGTGGAGTCAAGCTTCTAGAAGATCTTTGACTTGGTTAATGGTAACTTATCCTTTTACCACTTAACCATAAGATTAAACTCTCTCCCTTTTACTTATTTACCTCTTCTTCTTCTGATCGGATCAAAGGACTTCAAATTGATATGAACACTTAAGGTGTTCATCTCAATACTCAATACACTGATCATATTGCACACTTTGGATCTTCTTCTCAATAGTAAAAAGCCCTATGAGAGTCCTAAAAAAAACTTTGTAACCAAAACTTTTTGAAACATATATGTCATGGATTGAAGAATTTAGGTGATGTAAGACAACTATAAGTAAGTTTATGTATGCTCAGAAAGGTAGAATGAGAAGCATGTTATACAAGTTGTTGTTCCTTTCAATCACCCCCAAGTAACACTACTAAGAGACTAGAAAGAAACTTTGATCTTGTTAAATGCCCTATGAGAATCCTAAAAAAAAACTTTGTAACCAAAACTTTTTGAAACATATATGTCATGGATTGAAGAATTTAGGTGATGTAAGACAACTATAAGTAAGTTTATGTATGCTCAGAAAGGTAGAATGAGAAGCATGTTATACAAGTTGTTGTTCCTTTCAATCACCCCAAAGTAACACTACTAAGAGACTAGAAAGAAACTTTGATCTTGTAAAAGGCCCAATGAGAATCCTAAAAAAAACTTTGTAACCAAAACTTCTTGAAACATATATGTCATGGATTGAAGAATTTAGGTGATGTAAGAACTATAAGTAAGTTTATGTATGCTCAGAAAGGTAGAATGAGAAGCATGTTATACAAGTTGTTGTTCTTTTCAATCACCCCCAAGTAACACTACTAAGAGACTAGAAAGAAACTTTGATCTTGTAAAAAGCCCTATGAGAGTCCTAAAAAAAACTTTGTAACCAAAACTTCTTGAAACATATATGTCATGGATTAAAGAATTTAGGTGATGTAAGACAACTATAAGTAAGTTTTCGAATGCTACTAAAATGTAGAATGAGAAGCATGTTATACAAGTTTATGTTCTTTGAATCACCCCTAAGTAACCATAATAAAAGACTAGAAATAATCTTTGATCTTCTAAAAGGCCATATGAGAATCTTAAAAAAAAACTTTGTAACCAAAACTTCTTGAAACATATATGTCATGGATTGAAGAATTTAGGAGATGTAAGACAACTATAAGTAAGTTTATGTATGCTCAGAAAGGTAGAATGAGAAGCATGTTATACAAGTTGTTGTTCCTTTCAATCACCCCCAAGTAACACTACTAAGAGACTATAAAGAAACTTTGATCTTGTAAAAAGCCCTATGAGAGTCCTAAAAAAACTTTGTAACCAAAACTTCTTGAAACATATATGTCATGGATTAAAGAATTTAGGTGATGTAAGACAACTATAAGTAAGTTTTCGTATGCTACTAAAAGGTAGAATGAGAAGCATGTTATACAATTTTATGTTCTTTGAATCACCCCTAAGTAACCATAATAAAAGACTAGAAGGAATCTTTAATCTTCTAAAAGGCCATATGAGAATCTTAAAAAAAAACTTTGTAACCAAAACTTCTTGAAACAAATATGTCATGGATTGAAGAATTTAGGTGATGTAAGACAACTATAAGTAAGATTTTGTATGCTCAGAAAGGTAGAATGAGAAGCATGTTATACAAGTTGTTGTTCCTTTCAATCACCCCCAAGTAACACTACTAAGAGACTAGAAAGAAACTTTGATCTTGTAAAAGGCCCTATGAGAATCTTAAAAAAAAACTTTGTAACCAAAACTTTTTGAAACATATATGTCATGGATTGAAGAATTTAGGTGATGTAAGACAACTATAAGTAAGTTTATGTATGCTCAGAAAGGTAGAATGAGAAGCATGTTATACAAGTTGTTGTTCCTTTCAATCACCCCAAAGTAACACTACTAAGAGACTAGAAAGAAACTTTGATCTTGTAAAAGGCCCAATGAGAATCCTAAAAAAAACTTTGTAACCAAAACTTCTTGAAACATATATGTCATGGATTGAAGAATTTAGGTGATGTAAGAACTATAAGTAAGTTTATGTATGCTCAGAAAGGTAGAATGAGAAGCATGTTATACAAGTTATTGTTCCTTTCAATCACCCCCAAGTAACACTACTAAGAGACTAGAAAGAAACTTTGATCTTGTAAAAGGCCCTATGAGAATCCTAAAAAAAAACTTTGTAACCAAAACTTTTTGAAACATATATGTCATGGATTGAAGAATTTAGGTGATGTAAGAACTATAAGTAAGTTTATGTATGCTCAGAAAGGTAGAACGAGAAGCATGTTATACAAGTTGTTGTTCTTTTCAATCACCCCCAAGGAACACTACTAAGAGACTAGAAAGAAACTTTGATCTTGTAAAAGGCCCTATGAGAATCCTAAAAAAAACTTTGTAACCAAAACTTCTTGAAACAAATATGTCATGGATTGAAGAATTTAGGTGATGTAAGACAACTATAAGTAAGATTTTGTATGCTCAGAAAGGTAGAATGAGAAGCATGTTATACAAGTTGTTGTTCCTTTCAATCACCCCCAAGTAACACAACTAAGAGACTAGAAAGAAACTTTGATCTTGTAAAAGGCCCTATGAGAATCCTAAAAAAAACTTTGTAACCAAAACTTCTTGAAACATATATGTCATGGACTGAAGAATTTAGGTGATGTAAGAACTATAAGTAAGTTTATGTATGCTCAGAAAGGTAGAATGAGAAGCATGTTATACAAGTTGTTGTTCCTTTCAATCACCCCCAAGTAACACTACTAAGAGACTAGAAAGAAACTTTGATCTTGTTAAATGCCCTATGAGAATCCTAAAAAAAAACTTTGTAACCAAAACTTTTTGAAACATATATGTCATGGATTGAAGAATTTAGGTGATGTAAGACAACTATAAGTAAGTTTATGTATGCTCAGAAAGGTAGAATGAGAAGCATGTTATACAAGTTGTTGTTCCTTTCAATCACCCCCAAGTAACACTACTAAGAGACTAGAAAGAAACTTTGATCTTGTAAAAGGCCCTATGAGAATCCTAAAAAAAACTTTGTAACCAAAACTTCTTGAAACATATATGTCATGGATTGAAGAATTTAGGTGATGTAAGATAACTATAAGTAAGTTTATGTATGCTCAGAAAGGTAGAATGAGAAGCATGTTATACAAGTTGTTGTTCTTTTCAATCACCCCCAAGTAACACTACTAAGAGACTAGAAAGAAACTTTGATCTTGTAAAAGGCCCTATGAGAATCCTAAAAAAAACTTTGTAACCAAAACTTCTTGAAACATATATGTCATGGATTGAAGAATTTAGGTGATGTAAGAACTATAAGTAAGTTTATGTATGCTCAGAAAGGTAGAATGAGAAGCATGTTATACAAGTTGTTGTTCCTTTCAATCACCCCCAAGTAACACTACTAAGAAACTTGAAAGAAACTTTGATCTTGTAAAAGGCCCTATGAGAATCCTAAAAAAAACTTTGTAACCAAAACTTCTTGAAACATATATGTCATGGATTGAAGAATTTAGGTGATGTAAGAACTATAAGTAAGTTTATGTATGCTCAGAAAGGTAGAATGAGAAGCATGTTATACAAGTTATTGTT
Organism: Orychophragmus violaceus; assembly: GCA_030180135.1. NCBI lineage: Eukaryota > Viridiplantae > Streptophyta > Magnoliopsida > Brassicales > Brassicaceae > Orychophragmus > Orychophragmus violaceus. The sequence continues at coordinate 61,765,807 of CM058239.1, forward strand.
CCTTTCAATCACCCCCAAGTAACACTACTAAGAGACTAGAAAGAAACTTTGATCTTGTAAAAGGCCCTATGAGAATCCTAAAAAAAAACTTTGTAACCAAAACTTTTTGAAACATATATGTCATGGATTGAAGAATTTAGGTGATGTAAGACAACTATAAGTAAGTTTATGTATGCTCAGAAAGGTAGAATGAGAAGCATGTTATACAAGTTGTTGTTCCTTTCAATCACCCCAAAGTAACACTACTAAGAGACTAGAAAGAAACTTTGTGTTGGGAATGTCCTGAAATCTACCGTACTATCTCTAGAAAGTATGATAAGTGTCGAGATCAGACATAAGTCATAAATACTGAGTGATCATGATGACTTGCTAGAGTCCGCTCTTGATCTATAAGTTTAGGACTTATTACCAGTATTGTATGATCCCTAAGGGTCACACACCATAGCTAACGGGAAAGTTAACAAGGAATTAATACGGTAAGATGCAAGGCATTTACTGCATTTGTACAGAGAATTGGACCAGACAAAATACATGCTTTTGTCTGATTTGTGTCTTGGGCCCAAAATCCTAATAGGCCATTAGTTTAATAACTTGGGCCCATATAAGGAAGAGGAATGGCGCCTAGGGCAAATACACAACCCCATCTGCGATTTACCTGAGCCGTCCTCTCTCTCTCGGTTGATTCCAACTTGGTCTAGCAGCCTGATCCAGTAGCTTGTAAGAGTGTGGATACCTAGGAGGAGCCGGTTTCTATCAGCTCTTGCAGATCTCTTCATTCCTTTGATCAATCCGCTGCAATCACAAGGTAATGAATCTGATCTGTTCATGATTCAACTGCAAATCACCTAGATCCTAGTTTATTATGTGCTAGGATGTAACCTGACAATTACACCATGAACACACATAATCCTACAGTGGTATCAGAGCTTGGTCGTTAGGTTTTTGCTGTTTGGATCATATTTAGGTTGTTTTATTGTTAAGAATCGAATTTGGCTTAAGAAATTTGATTAGAACTTGTAAAACCCTAATATGAAATCGCTTGTATCAATCGCTTTTGACATAATCGCTTGTTGACTTTTAGATCGTTTGAATAAGCAAAGCGTGTTTGATAATTAAACAATGTCACAATCGATTGTTAAATTTGAATGTCAAAATCGTTTATGTGTTTATGCATGAATGTCATAATCGCACATGTTGTTTTTGATTGGTTTGTTAATAAGCATGAATCGAAAGTCAAAGTTGATTATTGAATTAAGAATCGATAATGTGATGATCGTTTTGTCCTTTAGTGAAGTTCATAATCGAAAATTGACCTTGTTGTTAATCATAAGAATCGTGTATGTCATGATATGATTTAGATTTGTCAAATTCGATTATTTTGGAAAAGTCAAAAATCACTTATTGAAGATATTGTTAAGATTCGATTTGTTAAGTTTGTTAAAGACAAAATCGTTTCAAAAATTTGAATAATTATGGTTTAAGCGGTTAACCCAAATCGCGGTTTGCTGGAAATTATTTAATGCAATTGGTATTATTTAATTTCTGGTTAAACCGGATTTAAATTCAAAAAATTGAATTTTAACCTAAACCGAAGGCTGGTCTAAGTTTGATTTGGTTGGACCAAATAATTTAGAGCTGGTCTGGTTTAGTAAATAACCAGTTGGATTTAGTAGTTAATTTGGTCTCGGACCAGAATTAATGAACCGACTCGGTTATGTCAAATTATTGGGCCAATTGGAATTCTGTGAGTCTTGGGCCTATAATTTGTGACCCAACCGAAAACTTTAATAAAATATTAAATTAGAAATTTCTATTTTTAGTATATTTCTAAATTTAGAAAGTTTCTAAAATAAGAAAGTTTCCCAAAATAGTAATCTTCTATTTTTGGAAAGAAAACCTAAAATCCTCAAAACCAATATCAAGCTTGGATGTCTTGCCCAATCTTGTCAGCTACTTAACGCTTATTCAATTACATATATGGCTTACAGTGTGAGGTGTCTGTTTTTGCGTAAGTAAAGTAGTATATAGTCACTAATTTCATTGGGAGTCCCAGACTTTAGTGATTATTTGGCTGTAAGAGATTGGTTTCCTTGACTGGGCGATCGGGAGTCCCGGGCCTTGAGACATCTGGTGAATTGGGCCTTGGGCCCAATCCACAACCGAGAGTTATATGGTTATAACTAGCTGTGTGTATGCTTACCAAGTAAAGCTAATTCTGGGTGACGGCCAGTGGCCCACTTTGGATTTAGCTGAACATGGGTCTCGGAATCATTGCATTCTTATGAGGTTAAACAAAGAAATTTTGAATGCAATGCGAGTTTTCTTATAAGTTATTAAGATTACTCTTTTATGAACTAAATAACTAAAACTCTATTTTCTCATAATTTCAGCTATGTCAAGCACAACAACACAAAACACTTTCTCGATCCGGTCTGCCCTTGAGAAGGACAAACTGAACGGATCAAACTTCCTGAACTGGTCCAGGAACCTGAGACTTGTGCTCAGGCAGGAGAAGAAGGCTTATGTCCTTGAAAGAGTTCTCCCCCCTAGACCTGCGAATAATGCCGCACAAGCTGTGAAGAATGCTTGGGATACGCATTCTTCAGATGCTAATGACGTGGTTTGCCTAATGTTGGCGACAATGGCTCCCGAACTGCAGATGCAGTGGGAAGGCCTGACTTGTCCCATGGAACTGATGGCAAACCTGAAAGCGTTGTTTGAGGAGCAGGCCCGTACAGAGAGATTCCAAACTGTTAAGAATCTTTTGGACTGTAAAATGGCTAAAGATGCAGCAGTGAGTCCACATGTTCTGAAAATGATGGGTTATCTCGATCATTTGACTAGACTCGACTGTCCTATAAGCCAAGAGCTTGCTTGTGATATCGTTCTGCAGTCTCTTACTCCTGCATATGACCAGTTCATCTTGAACTATAATATGCATGGGTTGATAAAGACTTTGCCTGAGCTACATGGTATGCTCAAGACTGCAGAACCTAATCTGAAGAAGGCCAAGGAACCGTCTGTACTCATGGTACAGAAGGGCAAGGGTTTCAAGAAATCCGCTGCGGACAAGGGAAAGGGCAAGGCAGTAAACAATGAAAAGGCCAAGCCCAAGCCCGTGTCTAAAGCTGGGCCTTCTGATATCTGCCACTTTTGCAAAGAGGCAGGGCATTATCCTAGGGACTGTAAGAAATACCAGGAAAGTCTGAAGGAGAAGAAGAAGTCCTTGGCGACTAAATCTTCAGGTATTTTTGTTATTGAAGTAAATACTACTACTTCTGATAATACCACTTGGGTATTAGATACTAGATGTGGGGCTCATATTTGTACTAATATGCAGGCGCTCAGCAACAGTAGAAGGTTGAAGCAAGGGCAAGTAGAGTTGCGGGTTGGCAATGGAGCGAAGGTTCCAGCACTGGCCGTTGGCACTTACTTGTTGTCTTTACCTTCTGGATTGATTTTAGAACTTGAGAATTGTTATTTTGTACCTGCTATAAGCAGAAATATCATTTCAGTTTCATTATTGGATTTGCAAGGATTTGATTTTTCTATTAAGAATAAATTGTGTTCCTTTAATCTCAATAATATGTTCTATGGCTGTGCCCCTCTTATAAATGGGCTGTACATGCTGGATCAATCTGCTCCAGTATATAACATTAATACAAAACGGTTCAAATCTAACGAAGAAAATGAGACGTTTCTCTGGCATTGTCGTTTGGGGTGTAGGATTATGTGTGTTCATGGTGTAATTGTCAGATTACAACCTATCACATAATCAACTAGGATCTAGGTGATTTGCAGTTGAATCATAAACAGATCAGGATCATTACCTTATGATTGCAGCGGATTAATCAAGGGAATATCGAGATCTGCAAGAGCTGATGATTACCGGCTCCTCCTAGGTATCCACACGCTTACAAGCTACTGGATCATGCTGCTAGACCAAGCTGGAACCAACAGAGAGAGAGAGAGGACGGCTCAACCTAATAAAATCGCAGACTTATGGTCTCAATGGCGCCACCTCTTCCCTTATATGGGCCCAAGGAATTAACCTAATGGCCTATTGGGATTTTGGGCCCAAGACACAAATCAGACAAAAGCCTGTATTTTGTCTGGCCCAACTCTCTGTACAAATACAGTAAATGCCTTTGCATCTTACCGTATTATTTCCATTTAACTTTCCCGTTAGCTATGGTGTGTGACCCTTTGGGATCATACAATACTCGTAATAAGTCCTAAACTTATAGATCAAGAGCGGACTCTAGCAAGTCATCATGATCACCCAGTATTTATAACTTATGTCTGATCTCGACACTTATCATACTTTCTAGAGATAGTACGATAGATTTCAGGACATTCTTAACAATCTCCCACTTGTACTGGAATCCTACATTCCTTAATCCTTTTGTCTCAATATCTCGATCTGGCATAAGGCAAGATGCGTGTCATCCTTATATAGCCAGACCATGTTCATCGGACCAGATTTGATACTGACAATGCAAACGACTTGGGCAAGTCCGTTTGGGAGTGGCCACTCTCTTACCAGCTATAAAGTCTCCGATTGGCCTAGAGATATTACCTCCGTTAAACGGCAGGGACAAATCCCATCTTGTTCCATCACTATGAACTACACACTTTATAATACACCCAACCAAGGTCCTTATAGCTCCCAGTTACGAAACAGCGTTAGACAATGATCAAAGTGCATCAATCTATGTGCAGCCACATGCATGCGAACTCAGGTCTAAGGACTATACTCTATAGTCGTATATGAGAACCTCTTATGACACAGATATTAATATCTTGTAGATTTCTCATTAGCGGGCCATGTCCGGTCATATGCTCCCCTACATATACCTATGTGTCGACTTTGATGCCGCGCATCTATGACCCCACGAAACTTGGTCATAAGTCTCAACACACTCTAGTCTCAAGTGGTTGTTGGTGTTCCAATTTCAACAACCTTCGACTATGGACACTATGATTTATGTCATTTCGTTAAATATGGGGTTTCAGGATCAAGTCTACTCATGTACTTCGATGGTATTAGAGAGGAGGAGTAAATGGGATGAGGAGAGGCTGAAGAAGCCGAGCCTCAGTCCTAAACAAAGCAAGAAGAAGTGTTCCACAAGAAGAGAGGTGGTTCCACAAGCAAGAAAAGAGTGTTATCCAAGCAACACTCCTTGAAGAAGATTGTGCAAAGTTGGGGCACAAGTTGGTCTGTGCAAAGTCAGGGCCAAATGATAATAAGAAGATGTTGAATACAATGTGCATAAGTGGGGCATAATCAGATGCATATCTCGGATGTGCAAGAAGAATAAACAAGGAGAGATCACATGTTGAGTTAAGGTCTGAACACAAGTGAAGACCAGTCACTATCAGCCTTTGGGAGCGTGTCTCTCTCTCTCTCCAGACCTACAACACGCCAAAGGAGCAAGAGGAGAAGTCACTTTCAGCACAAGAAGACACAAGACTTCAAATGGAAGAAGAAGATCCAACCGTTGAAGTTCAAATCCGAATCTCCCTCTCTTAATCAAGGGCTGTGATTTAATGCTTTGTTTATTGTGGTCTTGACCTAATTGTATCTCTATATAAGAGAGTCCCACGCCATTGTATCAAGTTGCTAATTCACTTCACAAGTAATCAACAAGATTCTTGTCATTCTCTCTTAAAGTCCTTCTCTCTTTACTTTAGTTGTTCTTGCGGTTTCTTTCTCTTAAGCTCTCATTGTGATCTTCAATAAGACACAATGTAGACTCATGTAAGAGCCTTGTTTGGCTGCTAAGGCAGTCCAATATCACACTTGGATAGTTCTTCCATAACTAATCCAAGTGTGAGAACAATCGGTTCCTTTAAAGGTTCTTACACTCTTTTCTTCTCTTAGAACACCTCTTAGCTAATTACTGATTTGTCATCCATTATCATGAGTAAACTATCCTAATGTGATGTTAAGCTCTTGGAGACATTTTCATATAGCTTAAGTGTTCATTTCTTGTGGTAGAGTAGCTTTTGTTTCCTTCTTATAACCGCAACCCTAGTTTCTCTCTCTAAGCGCCTTAAGAACCCTAATTGGGTCTAAGGCTTGTTTCTTCTACTCTACCTCATTCTCTTGAGCCAGGCTTGTTTCTCAGATCATCCCCATGGATGTATCTGAAATTCCAACATGGTATCAGAGCCACACAAGTGGTTGGCTCATTTTTGTTTCAAGATAGAGAGCAAAATCTGTCTTGTTATGTTTTTGCTTCCACAAAGTTTTAAGAGGACCAAGCTTCTGTTTTTCTTGGATCCTAACCATCAAAACTTGTTGCTCTACCTTCCTTGAGAGTTAACAAGCTGTTGATGAAAAATCAGAGAGAGTAAGAGCACATCTTTGCTTCTTTCACTCTTAACTTCTCTGGTTATTTTTCATGTGATTGTTTATGAGTTAAACTGAGGAAAACACTCAGTCCCTGAACCTTAAACACATAAGTTTCTGAGTTAAACTAAGCTCAACTTAGTCCCTGAACCTGAAACATTTTCTTTTCTTTTCATTCTTTTCTTTCAATTCTCCCATACTCTCTAATACTCTGATTTTGGCTCACATACTCTTAAATCTGAGCTTTGTCTTCCAAAATCACATTCTCATTCTCTCTCACTCTCAAACTCCTTTATACTCTGATGCACACACTCTTAAATCTGAGTTGTGTCATCCATTCTCCCATTCTTCATTTTTCTTTTCTTTTCTTATTCTCTCTCTCAAAATTCACTCCTAAAGAGCCCATTCTTTTCTTTCACAGAAACTTAATCAAGCTCATGGTTCTGGCCAGACTTGTGTTGCTTGAGAATGTTATGTGTTTGTTCTTGGTGTTCTTAGGAGGAATGGAGAAGTGTTGGCAGTGAGGATCAGTCACAAAAGGAGGGTGCACACTCTAAGTGGCGGTTCAAGCTGATGTTATTGGAGTTGTGTGGTTGAGGAGCTGAAGAAGTCTCCAACAAAACCAGTGAACTCATGGAGTTGTGGATAAGCTGAAATCCTCATTCTGTTGGAGCCATAACCGAGTTGGGAGTCAGCTGGTGGATGAGCTCAAGGTTCAAGGATCTTCCCAAAGAAGAAGGCGGTTTACAAGCTGTCCATTCAAAGAAGGAAGAGGCCTTGTTCAAAGAAGCTGTACAAGGAGTTGTACAAGCTGTGTATACATGGTGAAGAGCCATTCAAGGGTGCGGGGGAGCTTGTTGGATCAGTCATGGTTATGTTCCAACAAGGCAAACATTCAATCACTCCCAACCGCAACAAGAAATCAGGCTACTTCTAAAACCTCCTTTTCATTTTCATTAAGCTTCCATCTTATGAGTTCTCTTGATTATGTGAAGTTTTCAAAGTCAAAATGTTTTAAACCTTATTCTCAAAACGTTTTAGACTTGTTTTTCTCTTAAGTATCTTGTTGTGATCATGTGTTTCAATTCAAAAACGTTTTAAAACTAATACTCAAAACGTTTCTAAACATAAAGGTTTAATGCTTAGCTAATGTTCTAAATGTCTTGCACACACTTAACATGTTTCCTTTAAACCTTTGTGTTGAAGGAAAAGATAAAGACATGCTTGAGGAGCATTAGAAAGTGAAGGAGCTATGAGGAGCATCCGCAAGTCTTGAAGTCTTTCCAAGAGGAAGATGAGACCAACTTGAAGTTCAACTCAGGAAGAGAAGGATTATCAATGTTGGGGTTAAAGGCCGGAGCACTATAGAGTCCAAGTTTCAAAAGACACAACAAAGATCAAAGAAGTTCATATCAAGAAGAGATCAAACAAAGGAATGCTAAGGAAAGGAAGAGTTGGAGAAAGAAGTGAGCCGTGAGTTAAGATGATGATACCAAGGTCAAGTTACATCTTGAGTAGGTGACTATACTCTTTTTGTCCTCCTTAAGGTTTTATCCCAAGAGGTTTTACTTAAGGAGGTTTTTAATGAGGTAGTTCAACCGCTCCAAGCTTGGCCTTTGGTCCTCTTCTCCCTTTGGTCTTATGGAGTCCCGGCGACCAAGCTTGCGGGGGAGTATTAGAGAGGAGGAGTAAATGGGATGAGGAGAGGCTGAAGAAGCCGAGCCTCAGTCCTAAACAAAGCAAGAAGAAGTGTTCCACAAGAAGAGAGGTGGTTCCACAAGCAAGAAAAGAGTGTTATCCAAGCAACACTCCTTGAAGAAGATTGTGCAAAGTTGGGGCACAAGTTGGTCTGTGCAAAGTCAGGGCCAAATGATAATAAGAAGATGTTGAATACAATGTGCATAAGTGGGGCATAATCAGATGCATATCTCGGATGTGCAAGAAGAATAAACAAGGAGAGATCACATGTTGAGTTAAGGTCTGAACACAAGTGAAGACCAGTCACTATCAGCCTTTGGGAGCGTGTCTCTCTCTCTCTCCAGACCTACAACACGCCAAAGGAGCAAGAGGAGAAGTCACTTTCAGCACAAGAAGACACAAGACTTCAAATGGAAGAAGAAGATCCAACCGTTGAAGTTCAAATCCGAATCTCCCTCTCTTAATCAAGGGCTGTGATTTAATGCTTTGTTTATTGTGGTCTTGACCTAATTGTATCTCTATATAAGAGAGTCCCACGCCATTGTATCAAGTTGCTAATTCACTTCACAAGTAATCAACAAGATTCTTGTCATTCTCTCTTAAAGTCCTTCTCTCTTTACTTTAGTTGTTCTTGCGGTTTCTTTCTCTTAAGCTCTCATTGTGATCTTCAATAAGACACAATGTAGACTCATGTAAGAGCCTTGTTTGGCTGCTAAGGCAGTCCAATATCACACTTGGATAGTTCTTCCATAACTAATCCAAGTGTGAGAACAATCGGTTCCTTTAAAGGTTCTTACACTCTTTTCTTCTCTTAGAACACCTCTTAGCTAATTACTGATTTGTCATCCATTATCATGAGTAAACTATCCTAATGTGATGTTAAGCTCTTGGAGACATTTTCATATAGCTTAAGTGTTCATTTCTTGTGGTAGAGTAGCTTTTGTTTCCTTCTTATAACCGCAACCCTAGTTTCTCTCTCTAAGCGCCTTAAGAACCCTAATTGGGTCTAAGGCTTGTTTCTTCTACTCTACCTCATTCTCTTGAGCCAGGCTTGTTTCTCAGATCATCCCCATGGATGTATCTGAAATTCCAACAGATGGCCCATATATAATGACATGAATCACTTTGGAACGATTATTTATATCACAGTTAAAATAATCCAGAAATCATAAATTTCATAAACATAAAATATTATGTTTACATGAACCTTTCAAAACAACTAAATAAAGCCCTTTACAAACTCCCACTGAAATTAAGACTACATCTTAATTTCACTTATCCTACAGCTACAGTCCGCGACTCATGCTTAGGCCTAAGGAGTGGCTTCGTTAATAGATTAGCAACGTTCTCATTCGTTGAAACTCGCTGATCTACTTAACACCTCTGTCATTTATCTCACGGAATAGGTTATACCTACCCTCAAGGTGTTTGGACCTCTGATGTGCAGCTAGTCTCATCTATGCTAGGAATCACATCAAGTTCAGTGATGAACTCTTCTTTCCAAACAACCTCTTTCGCCGCTACCCAAGCTGCGAAATGTTCAGCTTAAGTCATGGAGTCAGCAACAGTGCCTTGCACCGCCAGACAGACACAAGATATAACCGGACTGTGACCGGAAATCATCTTTGTCTGTTGGAAACTTGCCTTTCAGACTCTACCGACTTGTAGCACCTCACTTTCTCCGTAAATCAAGAACTTATCCTAAGTATTTTCCAAATACTTGAGGATAATCATTACGTCTATCCAGTGATTCTTTGCTGGATTTGACTGGTCTTTACTTGTCTTGCTTAACATTAAAGCAACATCAAAACAAGCACATGTCATGGCATACATGATAGATCCAATTGCCGACGCATATGGAATCTCATCCATGCATTCAAGCTCAGCAGTTATCGTAGGACACTGTTTCTTGCTTAACGTAATGCCATGTGACATTGGCATAAAACCCTTCTTGAAAACGTGTAGGACTTTGTCAATATAAGAATCCTGACTTTGTCCTATCAGCTCTTTTGGATCTCTATCTTTAGATCCAAAATCCAAGAACATACGTGGCTTTACCCATGTCAATCATGGAGAAACAACTTCCCAGCCAGTCTTTAACAGACTTCAGCATTGGAACGTTATTTCCGAGAATCAGTATGTCATCGACATACACTATGAGAAATGCAACATCGCTCCCACTTATCTATTAGTAAACGCACAGTTCCATCTCATTCCTGTTCAAGTCAAAACCTTGACTACTTCAACAGAACGAAGATTCCAACTCCGATATGCTTGCTTCTATCCATGAATGGATCGATGAAGCTAACTTACATACATTATAATTTTTCGGAGTCCGGGCTCACTTTCGCTTCTGTGAATTTCGCAGGTTCGTCACTTTCAATGATCATCAGATCATGGCAATTAATCACGAGAAATCACTCTCGGATTAGTGACGGATTCATTCAGATCTACGAACTTCAGGCTCTACAGGTGTAGATTCTACAGAAATCTGTAAATCCATCCGCTGCTCTCCCTCAACAGGTTGAGCAGCCTCCTGTATTTCTCGAATTTCTTCGAGTTATACTTTTACTCCCACTGTTCTTCTTGGAAAGTAACTTTCCTTTTAGAAAACAGAATTCCGAACAACCTAACTTCGTTTTCGGAATGGACGTAAAAAGTAACAAGCCTTGGTTTCCCTAGGACAACCAGCGAAGTAGCACAACTACAAATACTCAGTAAAGACGAATTTGGATCATTTCCAGTCCACATTTATGTGGTGTCTTTCAACTGATATTGGTGGAACTATTTCAGCGTAAACTTAGATATTTCTAGAGCGTTATTCTTAAAGAATATCATGGAAGATTCGTGTGACTCATCTTTAATCATTTCTAATAAGATCTGATTCTTTCTCACAGAAACACCTCAAGGTTTTCAGGAGAAATGAGATGTGAAACGACTTCACACTCATTCAGATGATCACACCATCAATGACTTAAGTATTCTCACTCGTGATCTAATCCAGAGTCTCAATACTTCTGTCACTCAGATTCTATACCTCATTCTGGAACTCTTTCGACCATTTAAAAGAATTCTGACTCGTGTCTCATCAAATGAACACAGTCATACTCACTGAAGTAATCAGTAGAGACAATGAAGTACAGGAAATTTTCTCTGGCATTACTGCTCATCGGGCCACATACATGAGTATGTTCAAGGTCCAATAAGCCTTTGGGCCTTTCTCTAGCTCGGCTAAGATGGGCCCTTTGTCTTTTGGTCCAGTAAGCAGAATTCAAGTCTCATAAGATATCCGATCAAATGAGCCCAAAAGTCCATAACTATGGGATTTCTGAATCCGACTCACTCTATGTGACCAAAACATTTACGCCAAGAAAAATCAGGTTTAATTCATCAGATTTAAACCAATTCGGTATTTATGTTACTTTTAGGCACTCTTTGGTTTAAGATATAAAACCCATTCCTTGAATAGGGTGCTACAATTAATATTTCATTGAGATCAAAAGAACAAAACTTGTCTTTTATCAAAATGAAAAACATTCAAATTCTTACAAGAAAATGAAAGATAACTCTGCTTAAAGCAGGTACATTGTAGCAATTACTTAATACAAAACCAAGCCTCAAAGGCATCTACAAGTGAAAACCCTACGGCTGAGGCAACATCCATAGCTCCTACCAGACATGCAGTTCCACTTGCCCTTCCTTCAACGTTCTACTGTTGCTTAGGCTCTGCATATTATAACAAATATCAGTGCCACAACCAGTATCCAATACCTATAAGGTAGAACTTGAAGTAATAACATGAATACCTGAGGAAGTAGTCTCATACATCAACTTTAACTCCTCATAATCTTCCATGAATTTAATGCAATCTCTCTTCCAATGCCCAGTCTCTTTACAGTAGCAGCACTTACCAACGTAAGATGTATCTGACTAGGGCTCAGAAGGCACACGCTTGCCATGATTCAAAATCTGGACAACTTTGTCTTCACCCTTGTCAGCATTAGGTTTAGTAAACCTACCCTTCTCCATTACGAGATTATACAGTGTACTCTTCACGTTTGGCTCAACTGTCTTGAGCATATCATGCAGTTCAGTCAGCGTCTTCGTTAAGCCTTTCTTGATATAGTTCCTTTTGAACTTATCATAGCTTGACGGCAGTGACTGCAGAATGATCTCAGTTGCCAATTCTTGGCTAACTGGATAATCCAGTTTCCTCAAGTTATCAATGTAACCCATCATTTTACTGACATGAGGACTCACTGGATGATCATTTGGTAGCTTGCAGCTAGTGAGAGACTTAACCAACTGGTATCTCTCCACTCTTACCTGCTCCTGAAATTTCAATTTCAGGCTGCTGATCATCTCTATTGGCGACTCCATGTTCTCATATTGCTTCAGCAAATCTGAGTCCATGGTAGCCAATATCAGACCACGCACATCTACCGCATCATTATAATGCTTATTCCAAGCATCATATACTGCATGAGAGGCATTGGACCCGATCCTCACGGGGAGAGCTCTCTCAAGGACATAGTCCTTTCTCTCCTGCCTGAGGACTAGCCTCAGGTTCCGCGACCAAGTCAAGAAATTTGATCCGTTCAGTTTGTCCATTTCAAGGACAGACCGGATCGAGAAAGTGTTTTGATTGTTTGTGCTAGTCATAACTGAAATTTAGAGATAAATAGAGTTTTAGTTATTTAGTTCATAAAAGAGTAATCTTAATAACTTATAAGAAAACTCGCATTGCATTCAAAATTTCTTTGTTTAACCTCATAAGAATGCAATGATTCCGAGACCCATGTTCAACTAAAACCAAAGTGGGCCACTGGCCGTCACCCGGAATTAGCTTTACTTGGTAAGCATGCACACAGCTAGTTATATCCAATAACTCTCGGTTGTGAATTGGGCCCAAGGCCCAATACACCAGATGTCTCAAGGCCCGGGACTCCCGATGGCCCAGTCAAGGAAACCAATCTCTTACAGCCAAATAATCACTAAAGTCTGGGACTCCCAATGAAATTAGTGACTATATACTACTTTACTTACGCAAAAACAGACACCTCACACTGTAAGCCATATCTGTAATTGAATAAGCGTTAAGTAGCTGACAAGATTGGGCAAGACATCCAAGCTTGATATTGTTTTTGAGGATTTTAGGTTTCAATAGATTTCCTCCCAAAATAGAAGATTACTATTTTGGGAAACTTTCCATTTCAGGTAACTTACTAAATGTGGAAACTTTCTATTTAGGGAAACCTACTATTTTTAGAAACTTTCTAAATCCGAAACATACTAAAAATAGAAATTTCTAATTTAATATTTTATTAAAGTTTTCGGTTGGGTCACAAATTATAGGCCCAATTCTTGGCCCAAGACCACAGAATTCCAATTGGCCCAATAATTTGACATAACCGAGTCGGTTCATTAATTCTGGTCCAAGACCAAATTAACTACTAAATCCAACTGGTTATTTACTAAACCAGACCAGCTCTAAATTATTTGGTCCAACCAAATCAAACTTAGACCAGCCTTCGGTTTAGGTTAAAATTCAATATTTTTTTGAATTTAAATCCGGTTTAACCAGAAATTAATTAATACCAATTGTATTAAATAATTTCCAGCAAACCGCGATTTGGGTTAACCGCTTAAAGACAAAATCGATTAAAAAAATCATGATCTTTTACAAAATAAACAAAAACGATTTTGACCTTAACAAACTTAACAATCGAATCTCCATAATAAAGCAAGGTCAAAATTCGATCATGTGATCACTTATAGACAAATCGATATTGAACATTAACAAACCCAATCAAATCGATTATTATGATCATTAACCAAAGTCAAAAGCGATTACTATATTCACTTAAGACAAAATTGATTTTGAATATTATCAAACCAAACAAAGTCAACATTCGATCGATTCATGCTATTCGCTTAACAACAAAACGATTTTGATCATACAATAAAGACAAAAACATGTTTTTGACTTTTCCAAATTGATTATTTAATTAAACAATCGATGTCAATAACTAAAGACCAAACGATCATCACATTATCGATTCTTAAACAATCGATTCACTTATGATTGAACAAAGTGAACAAACGATTTATACATTCGATTGGTACAAAGATCCAAGTTTCATATTTCTAGGTTTTCCAAGTTTCAATCAATTTTACTCATTAAAATCGATTCATCAAACTAATAAACAACCTAGTATGATCCAAAAAGCAAAAACCTAACGACCTAGGCTCTGATACCACTGTAGGATTATGTGTGTTCATGGTGTAATTGTCAGATTACAACCTATCACATAATCAACTAGGATCTAGGTGATTTGCAGTTGAATCATAAACAGATCAGGATCATTACCTTATGATTGCAGCGGATTAATCAAGGGAATATCGAGATCTGCAAGAGCTGATGATTACCGGCTCCTCCTAGGTAACCACACGCTTACAAGCTACTGGATCAGGCTGCTAGACCAAGCTGGAACCAACAGAGAGAGAGAGAGGACGGCTCAACCTAATAAAATCGCAGACTTATGGTCTCAATGGCGCCACCTCTTCCCTTATATGGGCCCAAGGAATTAACCTAATGGCCTATTGGGATTTTGGGCCCAAGACACAAATCAGACAAAAGCCTGTATTTTGTCTGGCCCAACTCTCTGTACAAATACAGTAAATGCCTTTGCATCTTACCATATTATTTCCATTTAACTTTCCCGTTAGCTATGGTGTGTGACCCTTTGGGATCATACAATACTGGTAATAAGTCCTAAACTTATAGATCAAGAGCGGACTCTAGCAAGTCATCATGATCACCCAGTATTTATGACTTATGTCTGATCTCGACACTTATCATACTTTCTAGAGATAGTACGGTAGATTTCAGGACATTCCCAACATGGGGCACATTAGTGAGAAACGCGTCAAGAAGCTCCATTCAAATGGACTCTTGGGCTCATTTGACTTTGAGTCTTGTGAGCAATGCGAATCTTGCCTAATGGGCAAAATGACACGGGCCCCTTTTAATAAATCCACAGAAAGGGCCAGTGAACTATTGGGCCTGATACATACTGACGTGTGTGGCCCAATGTCCACAAATGCTAGAGGAAACTATCAGTACTTCATTACATTCACTGATGATTTCAGTAGATATGGATATGTCTACTTGATGAAACATAAGTCGGAAACCTTTGAAAAGTTCAAAGAATTCCAGAATGAAGTACAGAACCAGCTTGGTAAAAGTATTAAGGCTCTTCGGTCGGACCGAGGAGGAGAATACTTGAGCCAGGAATTCTGTGATCATCTGAGTGAGTGTAGGATCATCTCCCAACTCACACCTCCTGGAACACCTCAGTGGAATGGTGTGTCTGAGAGAAGGAATCGGACATTGTTAGATATGGTATGATCCATGATGAGTCACACAGACCTTCCTATATCCCTTTGGGGATATGCTTTGCTGACCGCAACGTTCACACTGAACAGAGTGCCATCAAAAGCAGTAGCAAAGACACCATATGAGTTATGGACTGGAAAAGCTCCAGCAATGTCTTTTCTCAGAATTTGGGGTTGTGAAGCCTATGTCAAAAGATTAATCTCAGACAAGCTTACACCAAAATCTGACAAATGCTACTTCATTGGTTATCCTAGGGATACCAAGGCTTATTACTTCTATCTGCGATCCGAGAACAAGATCTTTGTTGCTCGGGATTGCACTTTTCTTGAGAGGGAATTTCTCTCTAAGAAAGATAGTGGGAGTAAGGTACAACTTGATGAAATTCAAGAAGGACAGGAACCTGTTCAACCTAATGAGGAAGAACAGCAGGATGAATTACATGAAGCTGTAATAGAACCTGAACCTGCAGTACCTGAAGTTCGAAGATCCGGAAGGATCCGTCACGAACCCGATAGATATCAGGGATTCCTCGTGACTAATTGCCATGATCTTTTGATCATTGATGGTGATGAACCCTCGAACTTTGCAGAAGCCATGATGGGCCCTGACTCCTTAAAGTGGCATGAAGCCACTGAATCCGAGATGGACTCCATGTCTGTTAACCGAGTGTTTTCACTGGTTGATTTACCCGCTGGTGCAAAAGCCATCGAGTGTAAATGGATCTTCAAGAAGAAGATTGACATGGATGGAAATGTCCAGATTTACAAGGCCAGGTTGGTGGCAAAAGGTTTCAAGCGAATTCATGGTATAGACTATGATGAAACCTATTCACCAGTGGCCATGATGAAGTCAATTCGGATTCTCCTAGCAACTGCTGCTTATTATGATTATGAGATTTGGCAGATGGATGTGAAAACCGCCTTCCTGAATGGAATCTTGGAGGAGGATGTGTACATGACACAGCCTGACGGTTACATTGATCCTAAGAATGCTGGGAAAGTATGCAAGCTTCACAAATCCATTTATGGATTGAAGCAAGCATCGAGGAGTTGGAATCTTTGTTTTGATGAAGCAATAAAGAACTTTGACTTCATCAGAAACAAGAAAGAACAATGTGTGTATAAGAAAACTAGTGGGAGCAAAGTGGCGTTTCTTATCCTATATGTCGATGACATATTGCTTCTTGGAAATGATATTCCAATGCTGAAGTCTGTTAAAGACTGGCTGGGAAGTTGTTTTTCCATGAAGGACATGGGTGAAGCCGCGTATGTTCTTGGAATCCGAATCTTTAGAGATAGATCTAAAAGGCTGATTGGACTTTGTCAAGATTCTTATATAGACAAAGTCCTGCACCGATTCGGAATGGATAATTCCAAGAAGGGGTTCACGCCAATGATACATGGCGCCACACTAAGAAAGACTCAGTGTCCTAAAACACCTGATGAGCTTAAGCGCATGAGTAGGATTCCTTATGCTTCGGCTATAGGATCTATTATGTATGCCATGATCTGTACTCGTCCTGATGTTGCTTATGCACTTAGCATGACGAGTAGGGACCAGTCAAATCCAGCAAAGAATCACTGGATAGACGTAATGAATATCCTCAAGTATTTGGAAAATACTTAGGATAAGTTCTTGATTTACGGAGAAAGTGAGGTGCTACAAGTCGGTAGAGTCTGAAAGGCAAGTTTCCAACAGACAAAGATGATTTCCGGTCACAGTCCGGTTATATATTGTGTCTGTCTGGCGGTGCAAGGCACTGTTGCTGACTCCATGACTTAAGCTGAACATTTCGCAGCTTGGGTAGCGGCGAAAGAGGTTGTTTGGAAAGAAGAGTTCATCACTGAACTTGATGTGATTCCCAGCATAGATGAGGCTAGCTGCACATCAGAGGTCCAAACACCTTGAGGGTAGGTATAACCTATTCCGTGAGATAAATGACAGAGGTGTTAAGTAGATCAGCAAGTTTCAACGAATGAGAACGCTGCTAATCTATTAACGAAGCCACTCCTTAGGCCTAAGCATGAGTCGCGGACTGTAGCTGTAGGATAAGTGAAATTAAGATGTAGTCTTAATTTCAGTGGGAGTTTGTAAAGGGCTTTATTTAGTTGTTTTGAAAGGTTCATGAAAACATAATATTTTATGTTTATGAAATCTATGATTTCTGGATTATTTTAACTGTGATATAAATAATCGTTCCAAAATGATTCATGTCATTATATATGGGCCATCGAAGTACATGAGTAGACTTGATCCTGAAACCCCATATTTAACGAAATGACATAAATCATAGTGTCCATAGTCGAAGGTTGTTGAAATTGGAACACCAACAACCACTTGAGACTAGATTGTGTTGAGACTTATGACCAAGTTTCGAGGGGTCATAGATGTGCGGCATCAAAGTCGACACATAGGTATATGTAGTGGAGCATATGACCGGACATGGTCCGCTGATGAGAACTCTACAAGATATTAATATCTGTGTCATAAGAGGTTCTCATATACGACTATAGAGTATAGTCCTTAGACCTGAGTTCGCATGCATGTGGCTGCACATGGAGTGATGCGCTTTGATCATTGTCTATCGCTGTTTCGTAACTGGGAGCTATAAGGACCTTGGTTGGGTGTATTATAAAGTGTGTAGTTCATAGTGATGGAACAAGATGAGATTTGTCCCTGCCGTTTAACGGAGGTAATATCTCTAGGCCAATCGGAGACTTGATAGCTGGTAAGAGAGTGGCCACTCCCAAACGGACTTGCCCAAGTCGTTTGCATTGTCAGTATCAAATCTGGTCCGATGAACATGGTCTGGCTATATAAGGATGACACGCATCTTGCCTTATGCCAGATCGAGATATTGAGACAAAAGGATTAGGGAATGTAGGATTCCAGTACAAGTGGGAGATTGTTGGGAATGTCCTGAAATCTACCGTACTATCTCTAGAAAGTATGATAAGTGTCGAGATCAGACATAAGTCATAAATACTGGGTGATCATGATGACTTGCTAGAGTCCGCTCTTGATCTATAAGTTTATGACTTATTACCAGTATTGTATGATCCCTAAGGGTCACACACCATAGCTAACGGGAAAGTTAACAAGGAATTAATACGGTAAGATGCAAGGCATTTACTGTATTTGTACAGAGAATTGGACCAGACAAAATACAGGCTTTTGTCTGATTTGTGTCTTGGGCCCAAAATCCTAATAGGCCATTAGTTTAATAACTTGGGCCCATATAAGGAAGAGGAATGGCGCCTAGGGCAAATACACAACCCCATCTGCGATTTACCTGAGCCGTCCTCTCTCTCTCGGTTGATTCCAACTTGGTCTAGCAGCCTGATCCAGTAACTTGTAAAAGTGTGGATACCTAGGAGGAGCCGGTTTCTATCAGCTCTTGCAGATCTCTTCATTCCTTTGATCAATCCGCTGCAATCACAAGGTAATGAATCTGATCTGTTCATGATTCAACTGCAAATCACCTAGATCCTAGTTTATTATGTGCTAGGATGTAACCTGACAATTACACCATGAACACACATAATCCTACACTTTGATCTTGTAAAAGGCCCTATGAGAATCCTAAAAAAAACTTTGTAACCAAAACTTCTTGAAACATATATGTCATGGATTGAAGAATTTAGGTGATGTAAGAACTATAAGTAAGTTTATGTATGCTCAGAAAGGTAGAATGAGAAGCATGTTATACAAGTTGTTGTTCTTTTCAATCACCCCCAAGTAACACTACTAAGAGACTAGAAAGAAACTTTGATCTTGTAAAAAGCCCTATGAGAGTCCTAAAAAAAACTTTGTAACCAAAACTTCTTGAAACATATATGTCATGAATTAAAGAATTTAGGTGATGTAAGACAACTATAAGTAAGTTTTCGTATGCTACTAAAATGTAGAATGAGAAGCATGTTATACAAGTTTATGTTCTTTGAATCACCCCTAAGTAACCATAATAAAAGACTAGAAATAATCTTTGATCTTCTAAAAGGCCATATGAGAATCTTAAAAAAAAACTTTGTAACCAAAACTTCTTGAAACATATATGTCATGGATTGAAGAATTTAGGAGATGTAAGACAACTATAAGTAAGTTTATGTATGCTCAGAAAGGTAGAATGAGAAGCATGTTATACAAGTTGTTGTTCCTTTCAATCACCCCCAAGTAACACTACTAAGAGACTATAAAGAAACTTTGATCTTGTAAAAAGCCCTATGAGAGTCCTAAAAAAACTTAGTAACCAAAACTTCTTGAAACATATATGTCATGGATTAAAGAATTTAGGTGATGTAAGACAACTATAAGTAAGTTTTCGTATGCTATTAAAAGGTAGAATGAGAAGCATGTTATACAATTTTATGTTCTTTGAATCACCCCTAAGTAACCATAATAAAAGACTAGAAAGAATCTTTAATCTTCTAAAAGGCCATATGAGAATCTTAAAAAAAAACTTTGTAACCAAAACTTCTTGAAACAAATATGTCATGGATTGAAGAATTTAGGTGATGTAAGACAACTATAAGTAAGATTTTGTATGCTCAGAAAGGTAGAATGAGAAGCATGTTATACAAGTTGTTGTTCCTTTCAATCACCCCCAAGTAACACTACTAAGAGACTAGAAAGCAACTTTGATCTTGTAAAAGGCCCTATGAGAATCCTAAAAAAAACTTTGTAACCAAAACTTCTTGAAACATATATGTCATGGATTGAAGAATTTAGGTGATGTAAGAACTATAAGTAAGTTTATGTATGCTCAGAAAGGTAGAATGAGAAGCATGTTATACAAGTTGTTGTTCCTTTCAATCACCCCCAAGTAACACTACTAAGAGACTAGAAAGAAACTTTGATCTTGTTAAATGCCCTATGAGAATCCTAAAAAAAAACTTTGTAACCAAAACTTTTTGAAACATATATGTCATGGATTGAAGAATTTAGGTGATGTAAGACAACTATAAGTAAGTTTATGTATGCTCAGAAAGGTAGAATGAGAAGCATGTTATACAAGTTGTTGTTCCTTTCAATCACCCCCAAGTAACACTACTAAGAGACTATAAAGAAACTTTGATCTTGTAAAAAGCCCTATGAGAGTCCTAAAAAAACTTAGTAACCAAAACTTCTTGAAACATATATGTCATGGATTAAAGAATTTAGGTGATGTAAGACAACTATAAGTAAGTTTTCGTATGCTATTAAAAGGTAGAATGAGAAGCATGTTATACAATTTTATGTTCTTTGAATCACCCCTAAGTAACCATAATAAAAGACTAGAAAGAATCTTTAATCTTCTAAAAGGCCATATGAGAATCTTAAAAAAAAACTTTGTAACCAAAACTTCTTGAAACAAATATGTCATGGATTGAAGAATTTAGGTGATGTAAGACAACTATAAGTAAGATTTTGTATGCTCAGAAAGGTAGAATGAGAAGCATGTTATACAAGTTGTTGTTCCTTTCAATCACCCCCAAGTAACACTACTAAGAGACTAGAAAGAAACTTTGATCTTGTAAAAGGCCCTATGAGAATCCTAAAAAAAACTTTGTAACCAAAACTTCTTGAAACATATATGTCATGGATTGAAGAATTTAGGTGATGTAAGAACTATAAGTAAGTTTATGTATGCTCAGAAAGGTAGAATGAGAAGCATGTTATACAAGTTGTTGTTCCTTTCAATCACCCCCAAGTAACACTACTAAGAGACTAGAAAGAAACTTTGATCTTGTTAAATGCCCTATGAGAATCCTAAAAAAAAACTTTGTAACCAAAACTTTTTGAAACATATATGTCATGGATTGAAGAATTTAGGTGATGTAAGACAACTATAAGTAAGTTTATGTATGCTCAGAAAGGTAGAATGAGAAGCATGTTATACAAGTTGTTGTTCCTTTCAATCACCCCCAAGTAACACTACTAAGAGACTAGAAAGAAACTTTGATCTTGTAAAAGGCCCTATGAGAATCCTAAAAAAAACTTTGTAACCAAAACTTCTTGAAACATATATGTCATGGATTGAAGAATTTAGGTGATGTAAGATAACTATAAGTAAGTTTATGTATGCTCAGAAAGGTAGAATGAGAAGCATGTTATACAAGTTGTTGTTCTTTTCAATCACCCCCAAGTAACACTACTAAGAGACTAGAAAGAAACTTTGATCTTGTAAAAGGCCCTATGAGAATCCTAAAAAAACCTTTGTAACCAAAACTTCTTGAAACATATATGTCATGGATTGAAGAATTTAGGTGATGTAAGAACTATAAGTAAGTTTATGTATGCTCAGAAAGGTAGAATGAGAAGCATGTTATACAAGTTGTTGTTCCTTTCAATCACCCCCAAGTAACACTACTAAGAGACTAGAAAGAAACTTTGATCTTGTAAAAGGCCCTATGAGAATCCTAAAAAAAACTTTGTAACCAAAACTTCTTGAAACATATATGTCATGGATTGAAGAATTTAGGTGATGTAAGAACTATAAGTAAGTTTATGTATGCTCAGAAAGGTAGAATGAGAAGCATGTTATACAAGTTGTTGTTCCTTTCAATCACCCCCAAGTAACACTACTAAGAGACTAGAAAGAAACTTTGATCTTGTTAAATGCCCTATGAGAATCCTAAAAAAAAACTTTGTAACCAAAACTTTTTGAAACATATATGTCATGGATTGAAGAATTTAGGTGATGTAAGACAACTATAAGTAAGTTTATGTATGCTCAGAAAGGTAGAATGAGAAGCATGTTATACAAGTTGTTGTTCCTTTCAATCACCCCCAAGTAACACTACTAAGAGACTATAAAGAAACTTTGATCTTGTAAAAAGCCCTATGAGAGTCCTAAAAAAACTTAGTAACGAAAACTTCTTGAAACATATATGTCATGGATTAAAGAATTTAGGTGATGTAAGACAACTATAAGTAAGTTTTCGTATGCTATTAAAAGGTAGAATGAGAAGCATGTTATACAATTTTATGTTCTTTGAATCACCCCTAAGTAACCATAATAAAAGACTAGAAAGAATCTTTAATCTTCTAAAAGGCCATATGAGAATCTTAAAAAAAAACTTTGTAACCAAAACTTCTTGAAACAAATATGTCATGGATTGAAGAATTTAGGTGATGTAAGACAACTATAAGTAAGATTTTGTATGCTCAGAAAGGTAGAATGAGAAGCATGTTATACAAGTTGTTGTTCCTTTCAATCACCCCCAAGTAACACTACTAAGAGACTAGAAAGAAACTTTGATCTTGTAAAAGGCCCTATGAGAATCCTAAAAAAAACTTTGTAACCAAAACTTCTTGAAACATATATGTCATGGATTGAAGAATTTAGGTGATGTAAGAACTATAAGTAAGTTTATGTATGCTCAGAAAGGTAGAATGAGAAGCATGTTATACAAGTTGTTGTTCCTTTCAATCACCCCCAAGTAACACTACTAAGAGACTAGAAAGAAACTTTGATCTTGTTAAATGCCCTATGAGAATCCTAAAAAAAAACTTTGTAACCAAAACTTTTTGAAACATATATGTCATGGATTGAAGAATTTAGGTGATGTAAGACAACTATAAGTAAGTTTATGTATGCTCAGAAAGGTAGAATGAGAAGCATGTTATACAAGTTGTTGTTCCTTTCAATCACCCCCAAGTAACACTACTAAGAGACTAGAAAGAAACTTTGATCTTGTAAAAGGCCCTATGAGAATCCTAAAAAAAACTTTGTAACCAAAACTTCTTGAAACATATATGTCATGGATTGAAGAATTTAGGTGATGTAAGATAACTATAAGTAAGTTTATGTATGCTCAGAAAGGTAGAATGAGAAGCATGTTATACAAGTTGTTGTTCCTTTCAATCACCCCCAAGTAACACTACTAAGAGACTAGAAAGAAACTTTGATCTTGTAAAAGGCCCTATGAGAATCCTAAAAAAAACCTTTGTAACCAAAACTTCTTGAAACATATATGTCATGGATTGAAGAATTTAGGTGATGTAAGAACTAAGTATAAGTAAGTTTATGTATGCTAAACAAAGGAGAAAGGTAGAATGAGAAGCATGTTATACAAGTTGTTGTTCCTTTCAATCACCCCCAAGTAACACTACTAAGAGACTAGAAAGAAACTTTGATCTTGTTAAAAGGCCCTATGAGAATCCTAAAAAAAACTTTGTAACCAAAACTTCTTGAAACATATATGTCATGGATTGAAGAATTTAGGTGATGTAAGAACTATAAGTAAGTTTATGTATGCTCAGAAAGGTAGAATGAGAAGCATGTTATACAAGTTGTTGTTCCTTTCAATCACCCCCAAGTAACACTACTAAGAGACTAGAAAGAAACTTTGATCTTGTAAAAAGCCCTATGAGAATCCTAAAAAAAAACTGTTTCAAGAAGAGGCAGGTGAACTTCAAGCTTGTATTTGTGAAACTTCTTGAAACATATATGTCATGGATTGAAGAATTTAGGTGATGTAAGACAACTATAAGTAAGTTTATGTATGCTCAGAAAGGTAGAATGAGAAGCATGTTATACAAGTTGTTGTTCCTTTCAAACCCCCAAGTAACACTACCCCTAGAAAGAAACTTTGATCTTGTAAAACCTATGAGAGTCCTAAAAAACCTTGAGTAAGAAAACTTCTTGAAACTAAGTGGAGCAGACCAAGAAGGAGTTGCAATAAATGCTTCATGGAGACAAAAATCCAAAAGAATTTAAAAAAAAACTTTGTAACCAAAACCTTGAAACATATATGTCATGGATTGAAGAAAGATGTAAGACAACTATAAGTAAGTTTTCACTGTATGCAATGAGAATCACTTGTGTTACTTAAAGGTAGAATGAGAAGTAACCATCATGGATTGAAGTTATGATGTAAGAACTATAAGTAAAGTTGTTGTTCCTTTCAATCACCCCCAAGTAACACTACTAAGAGACTAGAAAGAAACTTTGATCTTGTAAAATGCCCTATGAGAATCCTAAAAAAAAACTTTGTAACCAAAACTTCTTGAAACATATATGTCATGGATTGAAGAATTTAGGTGATGTAGACAACTATAAGTAAGTTTATGTATGCTCAGAAAGGTAGAATGAGAAGCATGTTATACAAGTTGTTGTTCCTTTCAATCACCCCCAAGTAACACTACTAAGAGACTAGAAAGAAACTTTGATCTTGTAAAAGGCCCTATGAGAATCCTAAAAAAAACTTTGTAACCAAAACTTCTTGAAACATATATGTCATGGATTGAAGAATTTAGGTGATGTAAGATGAACTATAAGTAAGTTTATGTATCTCAGAAAGAAGCAATGAAGAAGCATGTTAAAGCAAGTTGACTTGTGCAAGAGTATAACCGAGACTTGGGAAAGAAGCAAGAAACAAAAAGGCGTGAATGAAGAGAGATAAGAAAGCAGGCTATACTTGTTAAAGGCCAAGAGTGTATGAGAATCCTAAAAAAAAACTTTGTAACCAAAACTTCTTGAAACATATATGTCATGGATTGAAGAATTTAGGTGATGTAAGAGAACTATAAGTAAGTTTATGTATGCTCAGAAAGGTAGAATGAGAAGCATGTTATACAAGTTGTTGTTCCTTTCAATCACCCCCAAGTAACACTACTAAGAGACTAGAAAGAAACTTTGATCTTGTAAAAGGCCCTATGAGAATCCTAAAAAAAACTTTGTAACCAAAACTTCTTGAAACATATATGTCATGGATTGAAGAATTTAGGTGATGTAAGACAACTATAAGTAAGTTTATGTATGCTCAGAAAGGTAGAATGAGAAGCATGTTATACAAGTTGTTGTTCCTTTCAATCACCCCCAAGTAACACTACTAAGAGACTAGAAAGAAACTTTGATCTTGTAAAAGGCCCTATGAGAATCCTAAAAAAAAACTTTGTAACCAAAACTTTTTGAAACATATATGTCATGGATTGAAGAATTTAGGTGATGTAAGACAACTATAAGTAAGTTTATGTATGCTCAGAAAGGTAGAATGAGAAGCATGTTATACAAGTTGTTGTTCCTTTCAATCACCCCCAAGTAACACTACTAAGAGACTAGAAAGAAACTTTGATCTTGTAAAAGGCCCTATGAGAATCCTAAAAAAAACTTTGTAACCAAAACTTCTTGAAACATATATGTCATGGATTGAAGAATTTAGGTGATGTAAGAACTATAAGTAAGTTTATGTATGCTCAGAAAGGTAGAATGAGAAGCATGTTATACAAGTTGTTGTTCCTTTCAATCACCCCCAAGTAACACTACTAAGAGACTAGAAAGAAACTTTGATCTTGTTAAATGCCCTATGAGAATCCTAAAAAAAAACTTTGTAACCAAAACTTTTTGAAACATATATGTCATGGATTGAAGAATTTAGGTGATGTAAGACAACTATAAGTAAGTTTATGTATGCTCAGAAAGGTAGAATGAGAAGCATGTTATACAAGTTGTTGTTCCTTTCAATCACCCCCAAGTAACACTACTAAGAGACTAGAAAGAAACTTTGATCTTGTAAAAGGCCCTATGAGAATCCTAAAAAAAACTTTGTAACCAAAACTTCTTGAAACATATATGTCATGGATTGAAGAATTTAGGTGATGTAAGATAACTATAAGTAAGTTTATGTATGCTCAGAAAGGTAGAATGAGAAGCATGTTATACAAGTTGTTGTTCTTTTCAATCACCCCCAAGTAACACTACTAAGAGACTAGAAAGAAACTTTGATCTTGTAAAAGGCCCTATGAGAATCCTAAAAAAAACTTTGTAACCAAAACTTCTTGAAACATATATGTCATGGATTGAAGAATTTAGGTGATGTAAGAACTATAAGTAAGTTTATGTATGCTCAGAAAGGTAGAATGAGAAGCATGTTATACAAGTTGTTGTTCCTTTCAATCACCCCCAAGTAACACTACTAAGAGACTAGAAAGAAACTTTGATCTTGTTAAATGCCCTATGAGAATCCTAAAAAAAAACTTTGTAACCAAAACTTTTTGAAACATATATGTCATGGATTGAAGAATTTAGGTGATGTAAGACAACTATAAGTAAGTTTATGTATGCTCAGAAAGGTAGAATGAGAAGCATGTTATACAAGTTGTTGTTCCTTTCAATCACCCCCAAGTAACACTACTAAGAGACTAGAAAGAAACTTTGATCTTGTAAAAGGCCCTATGAGAATCCTAAAAAAAACTTTGTAACCAAAACTTCTTGAAACATATATGTCATGGATTGAAGAATTTAGGTGATGTAAGAACTATAAGTAAGTTTATGTATGCTCAGAAAGGTAGAATGAGAAGCATGTTATACAAGTTGTTGTTCCTTTCAATCACCCCCAAGTAACACTACTAAGAGACTAGAAAGAAACTTTGATCTTGAGCCCTATGAGAGTCCTAAAAAAAACTTTGTAACCAAAACTTCTTGAAACATATATGTCATGATTAAAGAATTTAGGTGATGTAAGACAACTATAAGTAAGTTTTCGTATGCTACTAAAAGGTAGAATGAGAAGCATGTTATACAAGTTTATGAAGTAACCCTAAAAGACTAGAAAAACTTTGATCTTCTAAAAGGCCATATGAGAATCTTAAAAAAAAACTTTGTAACCAAAACTTCTTGAAACATATATGTCATGGATTGAAGAATTTAGGTGATGTAAGACAACTATAAGTAAGTTTATGTATGCTCAGAAAGGTAGAATGAGAAGCATGTTATACAAGTTGTTGTTCCTTTCAATCACCCCCAAGTAACACTACTAAGAGACTATAAAGAAACTTTGATCTTGTAAAAAGCCCTATGAGAGTCCTAAAAAAACTTAGTAACCAAAACTTCTTGAAACATATATGTCATGGATTAAAGAATTTAGGTGATGTAAGACAACTATAAGTAAGTTTTCGTATGCTATTAAAAGGTAGAATGAGAAGCATGTTATACAATTTTATGTTCTTTGAATCACCCCTAAGTAACCATAATAAAAGACTAGAAAGAATCTTTAATCTTCTAAAAGGCCATATGAGAATCTTAAAAAAAAACTTTGTAACCAAAACTTCTTGAAACAAATATGTCATGGATTGAAGAATTTAGGTGATGTAAGACAACTATAAGTAAGATTTTGTATGCTCAGAAAGGTAGAATGAGAAGCATGTTATACAAGTTGTTGTTCCTTTCAATCACCCCCAAGTAACACTACTAAGAGACTAGAAAGAAACTTTGATCTTGTAAAAGGCCCTATGAGAATCCTAAAAAAAACTTTGTAACCAAAACTTCTTGAAACATATATGTCATGGATTGAAGAATTTAGGTGATGTAAGAACTATAAGTAAGTTTATGTATGCTCAGAAAGGTAGAATGAGAAGCATGTTATACAAGTTGTTGTTCCTTTCAATCACCCCCAAGTAACACTACTAAGAGACTAGAAAGAAACTTTGATCTTGTTAAATGCCCTATGAGAATCCTAAAAAAAAACTTTGTAACCAAAACTTTTTGAAACATATATGTCATGGATTGAAGAATTTAGGTGATGTAAGACAACTATAAGTAAGTTTATGTATGCTCAGAAAGGTAGAATGAGAAGCATGTTATACAAGTTGTTGTTCCTTTCAATCACCCCCAAGTAACACTACTAAGAGACTAGAAAGAAACTTTGATCTTGTAAAAGGCCCTATGAGAATCCTAAAAAAAACTTTGTAACCAAAACTTCTTGAAACATATATGTCATGGATTGAAGAATTTAGGTGATGTAAGATAACTATAAGTAAGTTTATGTATGCTCAGAAAGGTAGAATGAGAAGCATGTTATACAAGTTGTTGTTCTTTTCAATCACCCCCAAGTAACACTACTAAGAGACTAGAAAGAAACTTTGATCTTGTAAAAGGCCCTATGAGAATCCTAAAAAAACCTTTGTAACCAAAACTTCTTGAAACATATATGTCATGGATTGAAGAATTTAGGTGATGTAAGAACTATAAGTAAGTTTATGTATGCTCAGAAAGGTAGAATGAGAAGCATGTTATACAAGTTGTTGTTCCTTTCAATCACCCCCAAGTAACACTACTAAGAGACTAGAAAGAAACTTTGATCTTGTAAAAGGCCCTATGAGAATCCTAAAAAAAACTTTGTAACCAAAACTTCTTGAAACATATATGTCATGGATTGAAGAATTTAGGTGATGTAAGAACTATAAGTAAGTTTATGTATGCTCAGAAAGGTAGAATGAGAAGCATGTTATACAAGTTGTTGTTCCTTTCAATCACCCCCAAGTAACACTACTAAGAGACTAGAAAGAAACTTTGATCTTGTTAAATGCCCTATGAGAATCCTAAAAAAAAACTTTGTAACCAAAACTTTTTGAAACATATATGTCATGGATTGAAGAATTTAGGTGATGTAAGACAACTATAAGTAAGTTTATGTATGCTCAGAAAGGTAGAATGAGAAGCATGTTATACAAGTTGTTGTTCCTTTCAATCACCCCCAAGTAACACTACTAAGAGACTATAAAGAAACTTTGATCTTGTAAAAAGCCCTATGAGAGTCCTAAAAAAACTTAGTAACGAAAACTTCTTGAAACATATATGTCATGGATTAAAGAATTTAGGTGATGTAAGACAACTATAAGTAAGTTTTCGTATGCTATTAAAAGGTAGAATGAGAAGCATGTTATACAATTTTATGTTCTTTGAATCACCCCTAAGTAACCATAATAAAAGACTAGAAAGAATCTTTAATCTTCTAAAAGGCCATATGAGAATCTTAAAAAAAAACTTTGTAACCAAAACTTCTTGAAACAAA
The DNA here is from genome assembly GCA_030180135.1 of Orychophragmus violaceus. Classification (NCBI taxonomy): domain Eukaryota; kingdom Viridiplantae; phylum Streptophyta; class Magnoliopsida; order Brassicales; family Brassicaceae; genus Orychophragmus; species Orychophragmus violaceus. The sequence continues at coordinate 61,795,034 of CM058239.1, forward strand.
TATGTCATGGATTGAAGAATTTAGGTGATGTAAGACAACTATAAGTAAGATTTTGTATGCTCAGAAAGGTAGAATGAGAAGCATGTTATACAAGTTGTTGTTCCTTTCAATCACCCCCAAGTAACACTACTAAGAGACTAGAAAGAAACTTTGATCTTGTAAAAGGCCCTATGAGAATCCTAAAAAAAACTTTGTAACCAAAACTTCTTGAAACATATATGTCATGGATTGAAGAATTTAGGTGATGTAAGAACTATAAGTAAGTTTATGTATGCTCAGAAAGGTAGAATGAGAAGCATGTTATACAAGTTGTTGTTCCTTTCAATCACCCCCAAGTAACACTACTAAGAGACTAGAAAGAAACTTTGATCTTGTTAAATGCCCTATGAGAATCCTAAAAAAAAACTTTGTAACCAAAACTTCTTGAAACATATATGTCATGGATTGAAGAATTTAGGTGATGTAAGACAACTATAAGTAAGTTTATGTATGCTCAGAAAGGTAGAATGAGAAGCATGTTATACAAGTTGTTGTTCCTTTCAATCACCCCCAAGTAACACTACTAAGAGACTAGAAAGAAACTTTGATCTTGTAAAAGGCCCTATGAGAATCCTAAAAAAAACTTTGTAACCAAAACTTCTTGAAACATATATGTCATGGATTGAAGAATTTAGGTGATGTAAGAACTATAAGTAAGTTTATGTATGCTCAGAAAGGTAGAATGAGAAGCATGTTATACAAGTTGTTGTTCCTTTCAATCACCCCCAAGTAACACTACTAAGAGACTAGAAAGAAACTTTGATCTTGTAAAAGGCCCTATGAGAATCCTAAAAAAAAACTTTGTAACCAAAACTTTTTGAAACATATATGTCATGGATTGAAGAATTTAGGTGATGTAAGACAACTATAAGTAAGTTTATGTATGCTCAGAAAGGTAGAATGAGAAGCATGTTATACAAGTTGTTGTTCCTTTCAATCACCCCCAAGTAACACTACTAAGAGACTAGAAAGAAACTTTGATCTTGTAAAAGGCCCTATGAGAATCCTAAAAAAAACTTTGTAACCAAAACTTCTTGAAACATATATGTCATGGATTGAAGAATTTAGGTGATGTAAGATAACTATAAGTAAGTTTATGTATGCTCAGAAAGGTAGAATGAGAAGCATGTTATACAAGTTGTTGTTCCTTTCAATCACCCCCAAGTAACACTACTAAGAGACTAGAAAGAAACTTTGATCTTGTAAAAGGCCCTATGAGAATCCTAAAAAAAACTTTGTAACCAAAACTTCTTGAAACATATATGTCATGGATTGAAGAATTTAGGTGATGTAAGACAACTATAAGTAAGTTTATGTATGCTCAGAAAGGTAGAATGAGAAGCATGTTATACAAGTTGTTGTTCCTTTCAATCACCCCCAAGTAACACTACTAAGAGACTAGAAAGAAACTTTGATCTTGTAAAAGGCCCTATGAGAATCCTAAAAAAAAACTTTGTAACCAAAACTTTTGAAACATATATGTCATGGATTGAAGAATTTAGGTGATGTAAGACAACTATAAGTAAGTTTATGTATGCTCAGAAAGGTAGAATGAGAAGCATGTTATACAAGTTGTTGTTCCTTTCAATCACCCCCAAGTAACACTACTAAGAGACTAGAAAGAAACTTTGATCTTGTAAAAGGCCCTATGAGAATCCTAAAAAAAACTTTGTAACCAAAACTTCTTGAAACATATATGTCATGGATTGAAGAATTTAGGTGATGTAAGACAACTATAAGTAAGTTTATGTATGCTCAGAAAGGTAGAATGAGAAGCATGTTATACAAGTTGTTGTTCCTTTCAATCACCCCCAAGTAACACTACTAAGAGACTAGAAAGAAACTTTGATCTTGTAAAAGGCCCTATGAGAATCCTAAAAAAAACTTTGTAACCAAAACTTCTTGAAACATATATGTCATGGATTGAAGAATTTAGGTGATGTAAGAACTATAAGTAAGTTTATGTATGCTCAGAAAGGTAGAATGAGAAGCATGTTATACAAGTTGTTGTTCCTTTCAATCACCCCCAAGTAACACTACTAAGAGACTAGAAAGAAACTTTGATCTTGTAAAAGGCCCTATGAGAATCCTAAAAAAAAACTTTGTAACCAAAACTTCTTGAAACATATATGTCATGGATTGAAGAATTTAGGTGATGTAAGACAACTATAAGTAAGTTTATGTATGCTCAGAAAGGTAGAATGAGAAGCATGTTATACAAGTTGTTGTTCCTTTCAATCACCCCCAAGTAACACTACTAAGAGACTAGAAAGAAACTTTGATCTTGTAAAAGGCCCTATGAGAATCCTAAAAAAAACTTTGTAACCAAAACTTCTTGAAACATATATGTCATGGATTGAAGAATTTAGGTGATGTAAGAACTATAAGTAAGTTTATGTATGCTCAGAAAGGTAGAATGAGAAGCATGTTATACAAGTTGTTGTTCCTTTCAATCACCCCCAAGTAACACTACTAAGAGACTAGAAAGAAACTTTGATCTTGTAAAAAGCCCTATGAGAGTCCTAAAAAAAACTTTGTAACCAAAACTTCTTGAAACATATATGTCATGGATTAAAGAATTTAGGTGATGTAAGACAACTATAAGTAAGTTTTCGTATGCTACTAAAATGTAGAATGAGAAGCATGTTATACAAGTTTATGTTCTTTGAATCACCCCTAAGTAACCATAATAAAAGACTAGAAATAAACTTTGATCTTCTAAAAGGCCATATGAGAATCTTAAAAAAAAACTTTGTAACCAAAACTTCTTGAAACATATATGTCATGGATTGAAGAATTTAGGTGATGTAAGACAACTATAAGTAAGTTTATGTATGCTCAGAAAGGTAGAATGAGAAGCATGTTATACAAGTTGTTGTTCCTTTCAATCACCCCCAAGTAACACTACTAAGAGACTATAAAGAAACTTTGATCTTGTAAAAAGCCCTATGAGAGTCCTAAAAAAACTTAGTAACCAAAACTTCTTGAAACATATATGTCATGGATTAAAGAATTTAGGTGATGTAAGACAACTATAAGTAAGTTTTCGTATGCTATTAAAAGGTAGAATGAGAAGCATGTTATACAATTTTATGTTCTTTGAATCACCCCTAAGTAACCATAATAAAAGACTAGAAAGAATCTTTAATCTTCTAAAAGGCCATATGAGAATCTTAAAAAAAAACTTTGTAACCAAAACTTCTTGAAACAAATATGTCATGGATTGAAGAATTTAGGTGATGTAAGACAACTATAAGTAAGATTTTGTATGCTCAGAAAGGTAGAATGAGAAGCATGTTATACAAGTTGTTGTTCCTTTCAATCACCCCCAAGTAACACTACTAAGAGACTAGAAAGAAACTTTGATCTTGTAAAAGGCCCTATGAGAATCCTAAAAAAAACTTTGTAACCAAAACTTCTTGAAACATATATGTCATGGATTGAAGAATTTAGGTGATGTAAGAACTATAAGTAAGTTTATGTATGCTCAGAAAGGTAGAATGAGAAGCATGTTATACAAGTTGTTGTTCCTTTCAATCACCCCCAAGTAACACTACTAAGAGACTAGAAAGAAACTTTGATCTTGTTAAATGCCCTATGAGAATCCTAAAAAAAAACTTTGTAACCAAAACTTTTTGAAACATATATGTCATGGATTGAAGAATTTAGGTGATGTAAGACAACTATAAGTAAGTTTATGTATGCTCAGAAAGGTAGAATGAGAAGCATGTTATACAAGTTGTTGTTCCTTTCAATCACCCCCAAGTAACACTACTAAGAGACTAGAAAGAAACTTTGATCTTGTAAAAGGCCCTATGAGAATCCTAAAAAAAACTTTGTAACCAAAACTTCTTGAAACATATATGTCATGGATTGAAGAATTTAGGTGATGTAAGATAACTATAAGTAAGTTTATGTATGCTCAGAAAGGTAGAATGAGAAGCATGTTATACAAGTTGTTGTTCTTTCAATCACCCCCAAGTAACACTACTAAGAGACTAGAAAGAAACTTTGATCTTGTAAAAGGCCCTATGAGAATCCTAAAAAAAACTTTGTAACCAAAACTTCTTGAAACATATATGTCATGGATTGAAGAATTTAGGTGATGTAAGAACTATAAGTAAGTTTATGTATGCTCAGAAAGGTAGAATGAGAAGCATGTTATACAAGTTGTTGTTCCTTTCAATCACCCCCAAGTAACACTACTAAGAGACTAGAAAGAAACTTTGATCTTGTAAAAGGCCCTATGAGAATCCTAAAAAAAACTTTGTAACCAAAACTTCTTGAAACATATATGTCATGGATTGAAGAATTTAGGTGATGTAAGAACTATAAGTAAGTTTATGTATGCTCAGAAAGGTAGAATGAGAAGCATGTTATACAAGTTGTTGTTCCTTTCAATCACCCCCAAGTAACACTACTAAGAGACTAGAAAGAAACTTTGATCTTGTTAAATGCCCTATGAGAATCCTAAAAAAAAACTTTGTAACCAAAACTTTTTGAAACATATATGTCATGGATTGAAGAATTTAGGTGATGTAAGACAACTATAAGTAAGTTTATGTATGCTCAGAAAGGTAGAATGAGAAGCATGTTATACAAGTTGTTGTTCCTTTCAATCACCCCCAAGTAACACTACTAAGAGACTAGAAAGAAACTTTGATCTTGTAAAAGGCCCTATGAGAATCCTAAAAAAAAACTTTGTAACCAAAACTTCTTGAAACATATATGTCATGGATTGAAGAATTTAGGTGATGTAAGACAACTATAAGTAAGTTTATGTATGCTCAGAAAGGTAGAATGAGAAGCATGTTATACAAGTTGTTGTTCCTTTCAATCACCCCCAAGACTACTAAGAGACTAGAAAGAAACTTTGATCTTGTAAAAGGCCCTATGAGAATCCTAAAAAAAACTTTGTAACCAAAACTTCTTGAAACATATATGTCATGGATTGAAGAATTTAGGTGATGTAAGACAACTATAAGTAAGTTTATGTATGCTCAGAAAGGTAGAATGAGAAGCATGTTATACAAGTTGTTGTTCCTTTCAATCACCCCCAAGTAACACTACTAAGAGACTAGAAAGAAACTTTGATCTTGTAAAAGGCCCTATGAGAATCCTAAAAAAAACTTTGTAACCAAAACTTCTTGAAACATATATGTCATGGATTGAAGAATTTAGGTGATGTAAGAACTATAAGTAAGTTTATGTATGCTCAGAAAGGTAGAATGAGAAGCATGTTATACAAGTTGTTGTTCCTTTCAATCACCCCCAAGTAACACTACTAAGAGACTAGAAAGAAACTTTGATCTTGTTAAATGCCCTATGAGAATCCTAAAAAAAAACTTTGTAACCAAAACTTCTTGAAACATATATGTCATGGATTGAAGAATTTAGGTGATGTAAGACAACTATAAGTAAGTTTATGTATGCTCAGAAAGGTAGAATGAGAAGCATGTTATACAAGTTGTTGTTCCTTTCAATCACCCCCAAGTAACACTACTAAGAGACTAGAAAGAAACTTTGATCTTGTAAAAGGCCCTATGAGAATCCTAAAAAAAACTTTGTAACCAAAACTTCTTGAAACATATATGTCATGGATTGAAGAATTTAGGTGATGTAAGAACTATAAGTAAGTTTATGTATGCTCAGAAAGGTAGAATGAGAAGCATGTTATACAAGTTGTTGTTCCTTTCAATCACCCCCAAGTAACACTACTAAGAGACTAGAAAGAAACTTTGATCTTGTTAAATGCCCTATGAGAATCCTAAAAAAAACTTTGTAACCAAAACTTCTTGAAACATATATGTCATGGATTGAAGAATTTAGGTGATGTAAGACAACTATAAGTAAGTTTATGTATGCTCAGAAAGGTAGAATGAGAAGCATGTTATACAAGTTTTGTTCCTTTCAATCACCCCCAAGTAACACTACTAAGAGACTAGAAAGAAACTTTGATCTTGTAAAAGGCCCTATGAGAATCTTAAAAAAAAACTTTGTAACCAAAACTTCTTGAAACATATATGTCATGGATTGAAGAATTTAGGTGATGTAAGACAACTATAAGTAAGTTTATGTATGCTCAGAAAGGTAGAATGAGAAGCATGTTATACAAGTTGTTGTTCCTTTCAATCACCCCCAAGTAACACTACTAAGAGACTATAAAGAAACTTTGATCTTGTAAAAAGCCCTATGAGAGTCCTAAAAAAACTTAGTAACCAAAACTTCTTGAAACATATATGTCATGGATTAAAGAATTTAGGTGATGTAAGACAACTATAAGTAAGTTTTCGTATGCTATTAAAAGGTAGAATGAGAAGCATGTTATACAATTTTATGTTCTTTGAATCACCCCTAAGTAACCATAATAAAAGACTAGAAAGAATCTTTAATCTTCTAAAAGGCCATATGAGAATCTTAAAAAAAAACTTTGTAACCAAAACTTCTTGAAACAAATATGTCATGGATTGAAGAATTTAGGTGATGTAAGACAACTATAAGTAAGATTTTGTATGCTCAGAAAGGTAGAATGAGAAGCATGTTATACAAGTTGTTGTTCCTTTCAATCACCCCCAAGTAACACTACTAAGAGACTAGAAAGAAACTTTGATCTTGTAAAAGGCCCTATGAGAATCCTAAAAAAAACTTTGTAACCAAAACTTCTTGAAACATATATGTCATGGATTGAAGAATTTAGGTGATGTAAGAACTATAAGTAAGTTTATGTATGCTCAGAAAGGTAGAATGAGAAGCATGTTATACAAGTTGTTGTTCCTTTCAATCACCCCCAAGTAACACTACTAAGAGACTAGAAAGAAACTTTGATCTTGTTAAATGCCCTATGAGAATCCTAAAAAAAAACTTTGTAACCAAAACTTTTTGAAACATATATGTCATGGATTGAAGAATTTAGGTGATGTAAGACAACTATAAGTAAGTTTATGTATGCTCAGAAAGGTAGAATGAGAAGCATGTTATACAAGTTGTTGTTCCTTTCAATCACCCCCAAGTAACACTACTAAGAGACTAGAAAGAAACTTTGATCTTGTAAAAGGCCCTATGAGAATCCTAAAAAAAACTTTGTAACCAAAACTTCTTGAAACATATATGTCATGGATTGAAGAATTTAGGTGATGTAAGATAACTATAAGTAAGTTTATGTATGCTCAGAAAGGTAGAATGAGAAGCATGTTATACAAGTTGTTGTTCTTTTCAATCACCCCCAAGTAACACTACTAAGAGACTAGAAAGAAACTTTGATCTTGTAAAAGGCCCTATGAGAATCCTAAAAAAACCTTTGTAACCAAAACTTCTTGAAACATATATGTCATGGATTGAAGAATTTAGGTGATGTAAGAACTATAAGTAAGTTTATGTATGCTCAGAAAGGTAGAATGAGAAGCATGTTATACAAGTTGTTGTTCCTTTCAATCACCCCCAAGTAACACTACTAAGAGACTAGAAAGAAACTTTGATCTTGTAAAAGGCCCTATGAGAATCCTAAAAAAAACTTTGTAACCAAAACTTCTTGAAACATATATGTCATGGATTGAAGAATTTAGGTGATGTAAGAACTATAAGTAAGTTTATGTATGCTCAGAAAGGTAGAATGAGAAGCATGTAATACAAGTTGTTGTTCCTTTCAATCACCCCCAAGTAACACTACTAAGAGACTAGAAAGAAACTTTGATCTTGTTAAATGCCCTATTAGAATCTTAAAAAAAAACTTTGTAACCAAAACTTTTTGAAACATATATGTCATGGATTGAAGAATTTAGGTGATGTAAGACAACTATAAGTAAGTTTATGTATGCTCAGAAAGGTAGAATGAGAAGCATGTTATACAAGTTGTTGTTCCTTTCAATCACCCCCAAGTAACACTACTAAGAGACTATAAAGAAACTTTGATCTTGTAAAAAGCCCTATGAGAGTCCTAAAAAAACTTAGTAACGAAAACTTCTTGAAACATATATGTCATGGATTAAAGAATTTAGGTGATGTAAGACAACTATAAGTAAGTTTTCGTATGCTATTAAAAGGTAGAATGAGAAGCATGTTATACAATTTTATGTTCTTTGAATCACCCCTAAGTAACCATAATAAAAGACTAGAAAGAATCTTTAATCTTCTAAAAGGCCATATGAGAATCTTAAAAAAAAACTTTGTAACCAAAACTTCTTGAAACAAATATGTCATGGATTGAAGAATTTAGGTGATGTAAGACAACTATAAGTAAGATTTTGTATGCTCAGAAAGGTAGAATGAGAAGCATGTTATACAAGTTGTTGTTCCTTTCAATCACCCCCAAGTAACACTACTAAGAGACTAGAAAGAAACTTTGATCTTGTAAAAGGCCCTATGAGAATCCTAAAAAAAACTTTGTAACCAAAACTTCTTGAAACATATATGTCATGGATTGAAGAATTTAGGTGATGTAAGAACTATAAGTAAGTTTATGTATGCTCAGAAAGGTAGAATGAGAAGCATGTTATACAAGTTGTTGTTCCTTTCAATCACCCCCAAGTAACACTACTAAGAGACTAGAAAGAAACTTTGATCTTGTTAAATGCCCTATGAGAATCCTAAAAAAAAACTTTGTAACCAAAACTTTTTGAAACATATATGTCATGGATTGAAGAATTTAGGTGATGTAAGACAACTATAAGTAAGTTTATGTATGCTCAGAAAGGTAGAATGAGAAGCATGTTATACAAGTTGTTGTTCCTTTCAATCACCCCCAAGTAACACTACTAAGAGACTAGAAAGAAACTTTGATCTTGTAAAAGGCCCTATGAGAATCCTAAAAAAAACTTTGTAACCAAAACTTCTTGAAACATATATGTCATGGATTGAAGAATTTAGGTGATGTAAGATAACTATAAGTAAGTTTATGTATGCTCAGAAAGGTAGAATGAGAAGCATGTTATACAAGTTGTTGTTCTTTTCAATCACCCCCAAGTAACACTACTAAGAGACTAGAAAGAAACTTTGATCTTGTAAAAGGCCCTATGAGAATCCTAAAAAAACCTTTGTAACCAAAACTTCTTGAAACATATATGTCATGGATTGAAGAATTTAGGTGATGTAAGAACTATAAGTAAGTTTATGTATGCTCAGAAAGGTAGAATGAGAAGCATGTTATACAAGTTGTTGTTCCTTTCAATCACCCCCAAGTAACACTACTAAGAGACTAGAAAGAAACTTTGATCTTGTTAAATGCCCTATGAGAATCCTAAAAAAAAACTTTGTAACCAAAACTTTTTGAAACATATATGTCATGGATTGAAGAATTTAGGTGATGTAAGACAACTATAAGTAAGTTTATGTATGCTCAGAAAGGTAGAATGAGAAGCATGTTATACAAGTTGTTGTTCCTTTCAATCACCCCCAAGTAACACTACTAAGAGACTAGAAAGAAACTTTGATCTTGTAAAAGGCCCTATGAGAATCCTAAAAAAAACTTTGTAACCAAAACTTCTTGAAACATATATGTCATGGATTGAAGAATTTAGGTGATGTAAGATAACTATAAGTAAGTTTATGTATGCTCAGAAAGGTAGAATGAGAAGCATGTTATACAAGTTGTTGTTCTTTTCAATCACCCCCAAGTAACACTACTAAGAGACTAGAAAGAAACTTTGATCTTGTAAAAGGCCCTATGAGAATCCTAAAAAAAACTTTGTAACCAAAACTTCTTGAAACATATATGTCATGGATTGAAGAATTTAGGTGATGTAAGAACTATAAGTAAGTTTATGTATGCTCAGAAAGGTAGAATGATAAGCATGTTATACAAGTTGTTGTTCCTTTCAATCACCCCCAAGTAACACTACTAAGAGACTAGAAAGAAACTTTGATCTTGTTAAATGCCCTATGAGAATCCTAAAAAAAAACTTTGTAACCAAAACTTTTTGAAACATATATGTCATGGATTGAAGAATTTAGGTGATGTAAGACAACTATAAGTAAGTTTATGTATGCTCAGAAAGGTAGAATGAGAAGCATGTTATACAAGTTGTTGTTCCTTTCAATCACCCCCAAGTAACACTACTAAGAGACTAGAAAGAAACTTTGATCTTGTAAAAGGCCCTATGAGAATCCTAAAAAAAACTTTGTAACCAAAACTTCTTGAAACATATATGTCATGGATTAAAGAATTTAGGTGATGTAAGATAACTATAAGTAAGTTTATGTATGCTCAGAAAGGTAGAATGAGAAGCATGTTATACAAGTTGTTGTTCTTTTCAATCACCCCCAAGTAACACTACTAAGAGACTAGAAAGAAACTTTGATCTTGTAAAAGGCCCTATGAGAATCCTAAAAAAACCTTTGTAACCAAAACTTCTTGAAACATATATGTCATGGATTGAAGAATTTAGGTGATGTAAGAACTATAAGTAAGTTTATGTATGCTCAGAAAGGTAGAATGAGAAGCATGTTATACAAGTTGTTGTTCCTTTCAATCACCCCCAAGTAACACTACTAAGAGACTAGAAAGAAACTTTGATCTTGTTAAATGCCCTATGAGAATCCTAAAAAAAAACTTTGTAACCAAAACTTTTTGAAACATATATGTCATGGATTGAAGAATTTAGGTGATGTAAGACAACTATAAGTAAGTTTATGTATGCTCAGAAAGGTAGAATGAGAAGCATGTTATACAAGTTGTTGTTCCTTTCAATCACCCCCAAGTAACACTACTAAGAGACTAGAAAGAAACTTTGATCTTGTAAAAGGCCCTATGAGAATCCTAAAAAAAACTTTGTAACCAAAACTTCTTGAAACATATATGTCATGGATTGAAGAATTTAGGTGATGTAAGATAACTATAAGTAAGTTTATGTATGCTCAGAAAGGTAGAATGAGAAGCATGTTATACAAGTTGTTGTTCTTTTCAATCACCCCCAAGTAACACTACTAAGAGACTAGAAAGAAACTTTGATCTTGTAAAAGGCCCTATGAGAATCCTAAAAAAAACCTTTGTAACCAAAACTTCTTGAAACATATATGTCATGGATTGAAGAATTTAGGTGATGTAAGAACTATAAGTAAGTTTATGTATGCTCAGAAAGGTAGAATGAGAAGCATGTTATACAAGTTGTTGTTCCTTTCAATAACCCCCAAGTAACACTACTAAGAGACTAGAAAGAAACTTTGATCATGTAAAAGGCCCTTTGAGATTCCTAAAAAAAACTTTGTAACCAAAACTTTTTGAAACATATATGTCATGGATTGAAGAATTTAGGTGATGTAAGACAACTATAAGTAAGTTTATGTATGCTCAGAAAGGTGGAATGAGAAGCATGTTATACAAGTTGTTGTTCCTTTCAATCACCCCCAAGTAACACTACTAAGAGACTAGAAAGAAACTTTGATCTTGTAAAAGGCCCTATGAGAATCCTAAAAAAAAATTTGTAACCAAAACTTCTTGAAACATATATGTCTTGGATTGAAGAATTTAGGTGATGTAAGATAACTATAAGTAAGTTTATGTATGCTCAGAAAGGTAGAATGAGAAGCATGTTATACAAGTTGTTGTGTGAGATTTTGAGAGTATGAACATGAGTGTTCTTGAGAGAATAAGAGTGGAGGCGCAGCTAGAGAGAAAATGGGATTCAAAACCCTTAACTTGTTTCATTTGTGGTTACAACATATATATAGGTCTTACAACACATGGATGGTTTAACCTAAAGTAGAAACAAGACAAAATGAGAGGAGACAAGGTCAGAGCAGGTCTGAGGATGCGCCAGGAGGTGAGAGAAAGGGTGTGGACCACTTGTGGTCCCCAACAGACAAAACCCCCCTTAAACCCTAACGGCTCTCTCTCCTTCTGTCCCAACGGCTCTCTCTCTTTCTTGTGTCTGAATAATGTTGGCGCCTCATCAAATGTGTTGTCCCCAACTTTGCACTTTGATAATGTGCAAGACTTGTGCAAGACTTGTGCATTACACAATCTTAACACAATGATACTCTCATGATCAATACTCCCCCTCAAGTTCAGACTTTGGAATCACCCTAAAGACTGAACTTGGAATGATCATGGCAACACCTCATTAAAAACCTTGATGTGGAAAACCACTTGGGACAAAACCACATCAAGGGAAAAAGAGTATGCTGCTCATGAATCAGGAGAGTTCTAATCATGGATAGCCACCAGCCCTAGTTTGCCAAAAACATGAGTGCAAACCTTAAGACTAGCAGCCTTAGTGAAGATGTCCGCAAGCTGATCTTCACTCTTTGTGTAACAAGGCAGAATGGTTCCATCTTCAATCTTCTCCCTTACCTTGTGACAATCAATCTCAATGTGCTTTGTCCTTTCATGAAACACTGAGTTGGTTGCAATGTGAATAGCAGCCTGGTTGTCACAATGGAAAGTGATTGGGCTTGATTGCTCTATGCCAAAGTCCTTAAGCAAAGCCTTCAGCCATGTTAACTCGGTTGCAAGCTTCCTCATGGCCCTATACTCAGCTTCAGCACTAGAACAAGATACCACCTTCTGCTTCTTTGTCTTCCAAGTCACCAAGTTGCCTCCAATGAAGGTACAATAGCCGGTTGTTGATCTCCTATCACTCTTATCTCCAGCCCAATCTGCATCACAATAGCCAACAATCTCTGTGCTCTCATTCTTACCCATCCAAATACCTTGTTCTATTGATCCTTTGAGATATCTGAGTATCCTCTCAATCAAACTCCAATGATATACTGTGGGTGATTGCATATGTTGGCTAACTTGATTCACAGCAAAGCACAAGTCTGGTCTTGTGAGAGTGAGGTAGATAAGCTTCCCAACCAGCCTCCTATACAATGAGACATCCTTGAACTTGACTTCATCTGATTTCTCCCCCTTTCTATTGACTTGGTAGCCATCTTCAAGAGGAGTCTTTGCAATCTTGCAATCCAGCATACTTGTTTCTGTCAACAAGTCCTTAACATACTTCCTTTGGGACAGAAACAACCCATCATTGAATCTGCAAACTTCAATGCCCAAGAAGTACTTCAACTCTCCAAGGTCTTTAATATCAAAGGAACTCTTGAGGAAATCCTTTGTAGACTGGATCCCATCATTATCACTTCCTGTGATAATCAAATCATCCACATATATCAGAACTACCACCACGCCTTGGGCACTTGGAAGTGTGAACAATGTGTGATCAGATTGAGACTTCTTGAAACCATGGTCCATGAGAGTGTGACTGAGCTTATGGTACCATGCCCTTGGTGATTGCTTCAAGCCATAAATTGCCCTTCTCAGCCTCAATACCTCACCATCTTTACACAAGTGCTTCAATCCTGGTGGTGGAGTCATATACACTTCCTCTTCAAGTTCACCTTGTAGAAAAGCATTCTTCACATCCATTTGCCATAGATTCCATGAGAGGTTGGTAGCTAAGCTCAATGTGACTCTCACTGTGTGAAGTTTAGCCACTGGTGCAAAGGTATCTGTATAGTCTTCTCCATAGGTTTGAGTGAATCCCCTTGCTACTAGCCTTGCCTTGTACCTCTCTATGTCTCCATTGCTTTTATACTTGATTGTGAAGACCCATTTAGAGCTAACAGTCTTCTTCTTTTTCGGCAGCTTCTCTACAATCCAAGTATGGTTTCTCTCCATAGCTTCTTTCTCATCCTTTACTGCATCCATCCAAACCTTGATACCCTCAGCCTCTTCATAAGTCTTAGGGACTTGGTTTAGCTCAATCTTTCCAAGAAAGGCCTTGTGACTAGATGGTAGCAAGTCAATAGAACAAGTAGACTGACTAGGATGAGCTACTGCTTGGTTGTTGTAGTAGACTCTTGTCTTCATCCATTCTGATGGATCTTTCTTTTCCCTTGTGCTTCTCCTGAGTTGCTGAACCTGTTGATCAACCACTTCCTCATTACCCACTGCCTCTTGATAAACCATCTCATCCTCATCCATATCCAAGTCCACTTGGTTCTGATCTTGAGGTAGAGTGTCTTCTTGAGCTTGAGCCGGTTCCTGAGTGTGTGTTGCTGGTTCAGTATCCTCTTGTTGAGCTTCCTGGGTAGGTGTATCAGCCTTTTCTGGCCGTGGGGTGTCATTGCCCAAGTGATCCAACAAGTACTTCAAACTTGTAGCCAAATCAGAAGGTGATCTTGAGAGATCTTTCAAACCTTCCCAATCCTTCTTCTCATAGTAACTCTGCCCCTCAATGAACTTAACATCCCTTGAAACATAGGTCCTGTTGTTGCTTGGATCAAAACACTTGTAGCCCTTCTGAGTTGTGGAGTATCCAAGAAACATACACCTTGTGCTCTTAGCATCTAGCTTGTTCCTTTGATCTCCTGAGATATATACAAAACAAACACAACCAAACACACGTAAGTGTTCAATAAATGGTTTGGCTTTGTTCAATACCTCATATGGTGAAATGTCTTGAAGAACTCTAGTTGGGATCCTGTTGATGAGATAGCATGCTGCCAACACTGCATCTCCCCAAAATCTCTTAGGAACATTGGTGTGGAACATCATGGACCTAGCAGCTTCCATGAGGTGTCTGTTCTTCCTTTCAGCCACACCATTTTGTTGGGGAGTATGGGGACAGCTTGTTTGATGAAGGATCCCACATTTGTTCAAGTGAGCTTTGAATCTTTGGCTTGTATACTCTCCTCCATTATCTGACCTAAACACTTTGATCTTGGCATTAAACTGATTAGTAACATAGTTTTGGAAATTCAAAAATGCATCAAACACCCTATCTTTAGATGGAAGCAAAGTTACCCAAGTATATTTTGATTTTTCATCTATGAAGGTCACAAAATACTTGTTTCTATCTCTAGACAGACAAGGTGAAGTCCAAACATCAGAGTGCACAAGATCAAAACAATGTTCATAGATAGTAGTTGATTTAGGAAAGACAGTTCTACAATGTTTGCCAAGAATACAAGCTTCACAAGATGAATGATCAAAGCTAACATTAGGCAACATTAAGTTCAAAGCACGAGCATGAGGATGTCCTAGTCTAGCATGCCATAGGACATTTTGATTGAAAGAAAAACAGGATTTAAAAGCTAATGAATCCGAGTTTCTTGGAGAAGTGTCTTCAAGGAGGTAAAGCTCATCTTGTGTACCACCTCTTCCAATAACCTTTCCATTCTTAATATCCTGAAAACAAACATCATTAGGCCCAAAGATAACATTGCAATTCAAGTCTTTAGTGATCCTCTTAACCGACAGCAAGTTAGATTTAAACTTAGGAACATAGAAAGCATCACTTTCCTTGTTAAATAATCTCAACTTTCCTGTACCTATTATTGGAATCCCTTGACCATCAGCTATAGTTACTCTTCCTAGGGCAGGTTTAATGTTCTCCAACAACTTAGCATTACTAATCATATGATGAGAAGCTCCTGAATCTACTACCAACTTATGATCAGTTTTACTAAGCAATTTATGTGAAAATAAAGAGATACCAGAGAGTTTAGAGGCATAAGCCTTGATGAGGTCCTCAAGGTCACTCTTCTTGACATACTCAGTGGCTGTGTAGAGTGCAAGCTCCCCTCCTTGAGCTGAAGTAGAGGCTGGTTCATTCACAGCTTCTTGTGAGATGTTTGCATTTGCCCTTGAGTTCTTGAACTTGTCTGGTTTGAGGTGAGGATGGAGGACCCAACACTTCTCCTTGGAGTGGCCTTTCCTCTTGCAATGATCACAAAATGGCGCCTTCTTCTCCTCAGGTTTGAAGCCGACTTTGTTGGCAGTCACCAACTCCCCCTTTCCTCCAAACAAACCAATGTTTCCTTCTTCCTTTTGGAGCCTTGAACACACCTCTTCAAAATCAGGAAGTGTAGTCTCCCTTAGGATCTTCATGATGGCATCATTGTAAACCGGATTCAAGTTGAGTAGAAGGCCAAAGATCTTGTCTTGCTCCTTTCTCTCAATGAGAACCTTAGGGTTTAAAGTGCTTGGCCTTAGCATCTCAAGTTCAGACCATGCTGAAGAGAACTTCCCAAGATACTTGGTAAAGTCATGGTCTTCTTGTTTCAGCTCATTTATGGCCTTCTTAACTTCATACACCCTGCTGAGATTAGACACATCTCCATAAATCTTCTTGAGAGTATCCCACAGTGATTTTGCTGTCTCACAATGAGAATAAGCTTCAAGGATGGATGGGTCAAGAGAGTTTTGGAGGAAGCCAAGCACAAGCTGATCTTCTTGAAACCATTTAGCTTCTGCCTTTTTGGTTTCCTCATCCTTCTTCTTGGCTTCATCTTCTTCAGTTGGTGTTTTATCCTCCAAGATGTGATCCCACAATCCTCTTCCACAAATGGCAGTCTTGATGGTCCTTTGCCATGTCCTATAGTTGATACCTTTGAGCACAACAGGGACAGCAGTAGGCCTCAAGCTTGAGCTGAGATGAGAAGAGTCTTCCATGGTGAACAGCTGATGGAGAGCGGTTGGAACTTTGAAGGACCGAGAGTGAACAATCTTTGGACCGAGAAACCTAGGGTTTTATGTGGACCGAGAGTATGAGTAAACTGAGTGAATGAGAGCTTAGGACAAGAATAAGAGTTAATGAGCAGAGAGGATGAAGAACTTAGAGAGTAGTAGCTTAGGAACCGAGAGAATAAAGATAGAGAGAATTAGGGTTTTGGACCGAGAGTAGCTGCAGCCGAGAGAGAGTGAAGAATTAAAGAGAGAGAATCAAGAGAATGAGGAGCATTGCTCTGATACCATGTGAGATTTTGAGAGTATGAACATGAGTGTTCTTGAGAGAATAAGAGTGGAGGCGCAGCTAGAGAGAAAATGGGATTCAAAACCCTTAACTTGTTTCATTTGTGGTTACAACATATATATAGGTCTTACAACACATGGATGGTTTAACCTAAAGTAGAAACAAGACAAAATGAGAGGAGACAAGGTCAGAGCAGGTCTGAGGATGCGCCAGGAGGTGAGAGAAAGGGTGTGGACCACTTGTGGTCCCCAACAGACAAAACCCCCCTTAAACCCTAACGGCTCTCTCTCCTTCTGTCCCAACGGCTCTCTCTCTTTCTTGTGTCTGAATAATGTTGGCGCCTCATCAAATGTGTTGTCCCCAACTTTGCACTTTGATAATGTGCAAGACTTGTGCAAGACTTGTGCATTACACAATCTTAACACAATGATACTCTCATGATCAATATGTTGTTCTTTTCAATCACCCCCAAGTAACACTACTAAGAGACTAGAAAGAAACTTTGATCTTGTAAAAGGCCCTATGAGAATCCTAAAAAAACCTTTGTAACCAAAACTTCTTGAAACATATATGTCATGGATTGAAGAATTTAGGTGATGTAAGATAACTATAAGTAAGTTTATGTATGCTCAGAAAGGTAGAATGAGAAGCATGTTATACAAGTTGTTGTTCTTTTCAATCACCCCCAAGTAACACTACTAAGAGACTAGAAAGAAACTTTGATCTTGTAAAAGGCCCTATGAGAATCCTAAAAAAAACTTTGTAACCAAAACTTCTTGAAACATATATGTCATGGATTGAAGAATTTAGGTGATGTAAGAACTATAAGTAAGTTTATGTATGCTCAGAAAGGTAGAATGAGAAGCATGTTATACAAGTTGTTGTTCCTTTCAATCACCCCCAAGTAACACTACTAAGAGACTAGAAAGAAACTTTGATCTTGTTAAATGCCCTATGAGAATCCTAAAAAAAACTTTGTAACCAAAACTTTTTGAAACATATATGTCATGGATTGAAGAATTTAGGTGATGTAAGACAACTATAAGTAAGTTTATGTATGTTCAGAAAGGTAGAATGAGAAGCATGTTATACAAGTTGTTGTTCCTTTCAATCACCCCCAAGTAACACTACTAAGAGACTAGAAAGAAACTTTGATCTTGTAAAAGGCCCTATGAGAATCCTAAAAAAAACTTTGTAACCAAAACTTCTTGAAACATATATGTCATGGATTGAAGAATTTAGGTGATGTAAGATAACTATAAGTAAGTTTATGTATGCTCAGAAAGGTAGAATGAGAAGCATGTTATACAAGTTGTTGTTCTTTTCAATCACCCCCAAGTAACACTACTAAGAGACTAGAAAGAAACTTTGATCTTGTAAAAGGCCCTATGAGAATCCTAAAAAAACCTTTGTAACCAAAACTTCTTGAAACATATATGTCATGGATTGAAGAATTTAGGTGATGTAAGAACTATAAGTAAGTTTATGTATGCTCAGAAAGGTAGAATGAGAAGCATGTTATACAAGTTGTTGTTCCTTTCAATCACCCCCAAGGAACACTACTAAGAGACTAGAAAGAAACTTTGATCTTGTAAAAGGCCCTATGAGAATCCTAAAAAAAACTTTGTAACCAAAACTTCTTGAAACATATATGTCATGGATTGAAGAATTTAGGTGATGTAAGAACTATAAGTAAGTTTATGTATGCTCAGAAAGGTAGAATGAGAAGCATGTTATACAAGTTGTTGTTCCTTTCAATCACCCCCAAGTAACACTACTAAGAGACTAGAAAGAAACTTTGATCTTGTTAAATGCCCTATGAGAATCCTAAAAAAAAACTTTGTAACCAAAACTTTTTGAAACATATATGTCATGGATTGAAGAATTTAGGTGATGTAAGACAACTATAAGTAAGTTTATGTATGCTCAGAAAGGTGGAATGAGAAGTATGTTATACAAGTTGTTGTTCCTTTCAATCACCCCCAAGTAACACTACTAAGAGACTAGAAAGAAACTTTGATCTTGTAAAAGGCCCTATGAGAATCCTAAAAAAAAATTTGTAACCAAAACTTCTTGAAACATATATGTCATGGATTGAAGAATTTAGGTGATGTAAGAACTATAAGTAAGTTTATGTATGCTCAGAAAGGTAGAATGAGAAGCATGTTATACAAGTTGTTGTTCCTTTCAATCACCCCCAAGTAACACTACTAAGAGACTAGAAAGAAACTTTGATCTTGTTAAATGCCCTATGAGAATCCTAAAAAAAAACTTTGTAACCAAAACTTTTTGAAACATATATGTCATGGATTGAAGAATTTAGGTGATGTAAGACAACTATAAGTAAGTTTATGTATGCTCAGAAAGGTAGAATGAGAAGCATGTTATACAAGTTGTTGTTCCTTTCAATCACCCCCAAGTAACACTACTAAGAGACTAGAAAGAAACTTTGATCTTGTAAAAGGCCCTATGAGAATCCTAAAAAAAACTTTGTAACCAAAACTTCTTGAAACATATATGTCATGGATTGAAGAATTTAGGTGATGTAAGATAACTATAAGTAAGTTTATGTATGCTCAGAAAGGTAGAATGAGAAGCATGTTATACAAGTTGTTGTTCCTTTCAATCACCCCCAAGTAACACTACTAAGAGACTAGAAAGAAACTTTGATCTTGTAAAAAGCCCTATGAGAGTCCTAAAAAAAACTTTGTAAGCAAAACTTCTTGAAACATATATGTCATGAATTAAAGAATTTAGGTGATGTAAGACAACTATAAGTAAGTTTTCGTATGCTACTAAAATGTAGAATGAGAAGCATGTTATACAAGTTTATGTTCTTTGAATCACCCCTAAGTAACCATAATAAAAGACTAGAAATAATCTTTGATCTTCTAAAAGGCCATATGAGAATCTTAAAAAAAAACTTTGTAACCAAAACTTCTTGAAACATATATGTCATGGATTGAAGAATTTAGGAGATGTAAGACAACTATAAGTAAGTTTATGTATGCTCAGAAAGGTAGAATGAGAAGCATGTTATACAAGTTGTTGTTCCTTTCAATCACCCCCAAGTAACACTACTAAGAGACTAGAAAGAAACTTTGATCTTGTAAAAGGCCCTATGAGAATCCTAAAAAAAACTTTGTAACCAAAACTTCTTGAAACATATATGTCATGGATTGAAGAATTTAGGTGATGTAAGATAACTATAAGTAAGTTTATGTATGCTCAGAAAGGTAGAATGAGAAGCATGTTATACAAGTTGTTGTTCTTTTCAATCAC